>CM024673.1:21604346-23050801 GCA_014182725.1 Eucalyptus brandiana
GAAATAAACCTAAAATCGATCGAAATCTCGACCCGGCAAATCATCAAATAAAACTAAAAACGAAAAAGAGGGGTGCAACACGAGCACTTCCCAGGAGGTCACCCATCCTAGTACTACTCTCGCCCAAGCACGCTTAACTTCGGAGTTCTGAGGGGATCCGGTGCGTTAGTGCTAGTATGATCGCACCCGTCATGTTACGCATTGCAAACTTATTTGAAGCAAAAGCCATTTCTTGACTTAAGAAATGTCCGTAGAGTTCTACTTCCGGCTTTCGAGAAGCCGTTGCGCAATCGCCGGATAATTAACGATATATTAACTTAGAAACAACGAAAAATATACGGAAAACTTTTAAAAACCGTTTCCCTCGATCGAAATCTCGACCCGACAAATCGTCAAATAAAAATAAGAACGAAATAAATCTAAAATCGATCGAAATCTCGACCCGGCAAATCATCAAATAAAAATAAAAACGAAAAAGAGGGGTGCAACACGAGGACTTCCCAGGAGGTCACCCATCCTAGTACTACACTAGCCCAAACACGCTTAACTTCGGAGTTCTGATGGGATCAGTTGCATTAGTGCTGGTATGATCGCACCCGTCGTGTTACGCATTGCAAACTTGTTTGAAGCAAAAGCCATTTCTTGTCTTAACAAATGTCCGGAGAGTTCTACTTCCGGCTTTCGAGGAGCCGTTGCGCAATCGCCGGATAATTAACGATATATTAACTTAGAAACAACGAAAAATATACGGAAAACTTTTAAAAACCGTTTCCCTCGATCGAAATCTGGACCCGGCAAATCGTCAAATAAAAATAAGAACGAAATAAACCTAAAATCGATCGAAATCTCGACCCGGCAAATCGTCAAATAAAAATAAAAACGGAAAAGAGCGGTGCAACACGAGGACTTCCCAGGAGGTCACCCATCCTAGTACTACTCTCGCCCAGCACGCTTAACCCGGAGTTCGATGGGATCCGGTGCGTTAGTGCTAGTTTGATCGCACCCGTCATGTTACGCATTGCAAACTTATTTGAAGAAAAAGCCGTTTCTTGTCTTAAGAAATGTCCGTAGAGTTCTACTTCGGGCTTTCGAGAAGCCGTTGCGCAATCGCCGTATAATTAACGATATATTAACTTAGAAACAACGAAAAATATACGGAAAACTTTTAAAAACCGTTTCCCTCGATCGAAATCTCGACCCGTCAAATCGTCAAATAAAAATAAGAACGAAATAAACCTAAAATCGATCGAAATCTCGACCCGGCAAATCGTCATATAAAAATAAAATCGAAATAGAGGGGTGCAACACGAGGACTTCCCAAGAGGTCACCCATCCTAGTACTACTCTCGCCCATGCACGCTTAACCGGAGTTCGATGGGGTCCGGTGCATTAGTCTTTGGTATGATCGCACCCGTCATGTTACGCATTGCAAACTTATTTGAAGCAAAAGCCATTTCTCGTCTTAAGAAATGTCTGGAGAGTTCTACTTCTGGCTTTTGAGGAGCCGTTGCGCAATCGCCGGATAATTAACGATATATTAACTTATAAACAACGACAAATATACGGAAAACTTTTAAAAACCGTTTCCCTCGATCGAAATCTCGACCCGACAAATCGTCAAATAAAAATAAGAATGAAATAAATCTAAAATCGATCGAAATCTCGACCCGGCAAATCATCAAATAAAACTAAAAACGAAAAAGAGGGGTGCAACACGAGGACTTCCCAGGAGGTCACCCATCCTAGTACTACTCCGCCCAAGCCCGCTTAACCGGAGTTCGATGGGATCCGGTGCATTAGTGCTGGTATGATCGCACCCGTCGTGTTACGCATTGCAAACTTGTTTGAAGCAAAAGCCATTTCTTGTCTTAAGAAATGTCCGGAGAGTTCTACTTCCGGCTTTCGACGAGCCGTTGTGCAATCGCCGGATAATTAACGATATATTAACTTAGAAACAACGAAAAATATACGGAAAACTTTTAAAAACCGTTTCCCTCGATCGAAATCTCGACCCGGTAATCGTCAAATAAAAATAAGAACGAAATAAATCTAAAATCGTTCGAAATCTCGACCCGACAAATTGTCAAATAAAAATAAGAACGAAATAAATCTAAAATCGATCGAAATCTCGACCCGGCAAATCATCAAATATAACCAAAAACGAAAAAGAGGGGAGCAACACGAGGACTTCCTAGGAGGTCACCCATCCTAGTACTACTCTGGCCCAAGCACGCTTAACTTCGGAGTTCTGCTGGGATCCGGTGCATTAGTGCTGGTATGATCGCACCCGTCGTGATACGCATTGCAAACTTGTTTGAAGCAAAAGCCATTTCTTGTCTTAAGAAATGTCCGGAGAGTTCTACTTCCGGCTTTCGAGGAGCCGTTGCGCAATCGCCGGATAATTAACGATATATTAACTATAAACAACGAAAAATATACGGAAAACTTTTGAAAACCGTTTCCCTCGATCGAAATCTCGACCCGGCAAATCGTCAAATAAAAATAAAAATAAATCTAAAAAGAGCGGTGCAACACGAGGACTTCCCAAGAGGTCACCCATCCTAGTACTACTCTCGCCCAAGCACGCTTAACCGGAGTTCGATGGGATCCGGTGCGTTAGTGCTAGTATGATCGCACCCGTCATGTTACGCATTGCAAACTTATTTGAAGCAAAAGTCATTTCTTGTCTTAAGAAATGTCCGGAGAGTTCTACTTTCGGCTTTCGAGGAGCCGTTGCGCAATCGCCGGATAATTAACGATATATTAACTTAGAAACAACGAAAAATATACGGAAAACTTTTAAAAGCCGTTTCCCTCGATCGAAATCTCGACCCGGCAAATCGTCAAATAAAAATAAGAACGAAATAAATCTAAAATCGATCGAAATCTCGACCCCGCAAATCGTCAAATGAAAATAAAAACGAAAAAATCTAAAATCGAGAGGGGTGCAACACGAGGACTTCCCGGGAGGTCACCCATCCTAGTACTACTCTCGCCCAAGCACGCTTAACCGGAGTTCGATGGGATCCGGTGCATTAGTGCTTTGGTATGATCGCACCCGTCGTGTTACGCATTGCAAACTTATTTGAAGCAAAAGCCATTTCTTGTCTTAAGAAATGTCCGGAGAGTTCTACTTCCGGCTTTCGAGGAGCCGTTGCGCAATCGCCGGATAATTAACGATATATTAACTTATAAACAACGAAAAATATACGGAAAACTTTTAAAAACCGTTTCCCTCGATCGAAATCTCGACCCAAAGCAAATCGTCAAATAAAAATAAGAACGAAATAAATCTAAAATCGATCCAAATCTCGACCCGGCAAATCGTCAAATAAAAATAAAAACGAAAAAGAGGGGTGCAACACGAGGACTTCCCAAGAGGTCACCCATCCTAGTACTACTCTCGCCCAAGCACGCTTAACTTCGGAGTTCTGATGGGATCCGGTGCATTAGTGCTGGTATGATCGCACCCGTCATGTTACGCATTGCAAACTTATTTGAAGCAAAAGTCATTTCTTGTCTTAAGAAATGTCCGGAGAGTTCTACTTTCGGCTTTCGAGGAGCCGTTGCGCAATCGCCGGATAATTAACGATATATTAACTTAGAAACAACGAAAAATATACGGAAAACTTTTAAAAACCGTTTCCCTCGATCGAAATCTCGACCCGGCAAATCATCAAATAAAAATAAGAATGAAATAAATCTAAAATCGATCGAAATCTTGACTCGGCAAATCTTCAAATAAAAATAAAAACGAAAAGTGGGGTGCAACACGAGGACGCCCAGAGGTCACCCATCCTAGTACTACTCTCGCCCAAGCACGCTTAACCGGAGTTCCGATGGGATCCGGTGCATTAGTGCTGGTATGATCGCACCCGTCGTGTTACGCCATTGCAAACTTGTTTGAAGCAAAAGCCATTTCTCGTCTTAAGAAATGTCCGGAGAGTTCTACTTCCGGCTTTCGAGGAGCCGTTGCGCAATCGCCGGATAATTAACGATATATTAACTTAGAAACAACGAAAAATATACGGAAAACTTTTAAAAACCGTCTCCCTCGATCGAAATCTCGACCCGGCAAATCGTCAAATAAAAATAAAAACGAAATAGAGGGGTGCAACACGAGGACTTCCCAAGAGGTCACCCATCCTAGTACTACTCTCGCCCATGCACGCTTAACCGGAGTTCGATGGGATCCGGTGCATTACTGCTGGTATGATCGCACCCGTCATGTTACGCATTGCAAACTTATTTGAAGCAAAAGCCATTTCTCGTCTTAAGAAATGTCTGGAGAGTTCTACTTCTGGCTTTTGAGGAGCCGTTGCGCAATCGCCGGATAATTAACGATATATTAACTTATAAACAACGAAAAATATACGGAAAACTTTTAAAAACCGTTTCCCTCGATCGAAATCTCGACTCGGCAAATCGTCAAATAAAAATAAGAACGAAATAAATCTAAAATCGATCGAAATCTCGACCCGGCAAATCATCAAATAAAAATAAAAACGGAAAAGAGCGGTGCAACACGAGGACTTCCCAGGAGGTCACCCATCCTAGTACTACTCTCGCCCAAGCACGCTTAACTTCGGAGTTCTGATGGGATCCGGTGCATTAGTGCTGGTATGATCGCACCCGTCATGTTACGCATTGCAAACTTATTTGAAGCAAAAGCCATTTCTTGTCTTAAGAAATGTCCGGAGAGTTCTACTTTCCGGCTTTCGAGGAGCCGTTGCGCAATCGCCGGATAATTAACGATATATTAACTTAGAAACAACGAAAAATATACGGAAAACTTTTAAAAACCGTTTCCCTCGATCGAAATCGAAATCTCGAACCCTAAAAATCGAAATCTCGACCCGGCAAATCAAATAAAAATAAAAACGAAAAGAGGGGTGCAACACGAGGACTTCCCAAGAGGTCACCCATCCTAGTACTACTCTCGCCCATGCACGCTTAACCGGAGTTCGATGGGATCCGGTGCATTAGTGCTGGTATGATCGCACCCGTCATGTTACGCATTGCAAACTTATTTGAAGCAAAAGCCATTTCTCGTCTTAAGAAATGTCCGGAGAGTTCTACTTCCGGCTTTGAGGAGCCGTTGCGCAATCGCCGGATAATTAACGATATATTAACTTATAAACAACGAAAATATACGGAAAACTTTTAAAACCGTTTCCCTCGATCGAAATCTCGACCGGCAAATCGTCAAATAAAAATAAGAACGAAATAAATCTAAAATCGATCGAAATCTCGACCCGGCAAATCATCAAATAAAAATAAAAACGAAAAGAGGGTGCAACACGAGGACTTCCCAGGAGGTCACCCATCCTAGTACTACTCTCGCCCAAACACGCTTAACTTCGGAGTTCTGATGGGATCCGGTGCATTAGTGCGTTGGTATGATCGCACCCGTCGTGTTACGCATTGCAAACTTATTTGAAGCAAAAGCCATTTCTTGTCTTAAGAAATGTCCGGAGAGTTCTACTTCCGGCTTTCGAGGAGCCGTTGCGCAATCGCCGGATAATTAACGATATATTAACTTAGAAACAACGAAAAATATACGGAAAACTTTTAAAAACCGTTTCCCTCGATCGAAATCTCGACCCGACAAATCGTCAAATAAAAATAAGAACGAAATAAATCTAAAATCGATCGAAATCTCGACCCGGCAAATCATCAAATAAAACTAAAAACGAAAAGAGGGGTGCAACACGAGGACTTCCCAGGAGGTCACCCATCCTAGTACTCTCGCCCAAACACGCTTAACCGGAGTTCGATGGGATCCGGTGCATTAGTGCTTGGTATGATCGCACCCGTCGTGTTACGCATTGCAAACTTGTTTGAAGCAAAAGCCATTTCTTGTCTTAAGAAATGTCCGGAGAGTTCTACTTCCGGCTTTCGAGGAGCCGTTGCGCAATCGCCGGATAATTAACGATATATTAACTTAGAAACAACGAAAAATATACGGAAAACTTTTAAAAACCGTTTCCCTCGATCGAAATCTCGACCCGGCAAATCGTCAAATAAAAATAAGAACGAAATAAATCTAAAATCGATCGAAATCTCGACCCGGCAAATCATCAAATAAAAATAAAAAGGAAAAAGAGGGGTGCAACACGAGGACTTCCCACGAGGTCACCCATCCTAGTACTACTCTCGCCCAAGCACGCTTAACCCGGAGTTCGATGGGATCCGGTGCATTAGTCTTTGGTATGATCGCACCCGTCGTGTTACGCATTGCAAACTTGTTTGAAGCAAAAGCCATTTCTCGTCTTAAGAAATGTCCGGAGAGTTCTACTTCCGGCTTTCGAGGAGCCGTTGCGCAATCGCCGGATAATTAACGATATATTAACTTATAAACAACGAAAATATACGGAAAACTTTTAAAAACCGTTTCCCTCGATCGAAATCTCGACCCGGCAAATCGTCAAATAAAAATAAGAAAAATAAAAAATCGTCAAATAAAAATAAAAACGAAAAGAGCGGTGCAACACGAGGACTTCCCAAGAGGTCACCCATCCTAGTACTACTCTCGCCCAAGCACGCTTAACCCGGAGTTCGATGGGATCCGGTGCGTTAGTGCTAGTATGATCGCACCCGTCATGTTACGCATTGCAAACTTATTTGAAGCAAAAGTCATTTCTTGTCTTAAGAAATGTCCGGAGAGTTCTACTTCCGGCTTTCGAGGAGCCGTTGCGCAATCGCCGGATAATTAACGATATATTAACTTAGAAACAACGAAAAATATACGGAAAACTTTTAAAAACCGTTTCCCTCGATCGAAATCTCGACCCGGCAAATCGTCAAATAAAAATAAGAATGAAATAAATCTAAAATCGATCGAAATCTTGACCCGGCAAATCGTCAAATAAAAATAAAAACGAAAAAGTGGGGTGCAACACGAGGACTTCCCAGGAGGTCACCCATCCTAGTACTACTCTCGCCCAAGCACGCTTAACTTCGGAGTTCCGATGGGATCCGGTGCATTAGTGCTGGTATGATCGCACACGTCGTGTTACGACTTTCAAACTTGTTTGAAGCAAAAGCCATTTCTCGTCTTAAGAAATGTCCGGAGAGTTCTACTTCCGGCTTTCGAGGAGCCGTTCCGCAATCGCCGGATAATTAACGATATATTAACTTAGAAACAACGAAAAATATACGGAAAACTTTTAAAAACCGTTTCCCTCGATCGAAATCTCGACCCGGCAAATCGTCAAATAAAAATAAGAACGAAATAAACCTAAAATCGATCGAAATCTCGACCCGACAAATCGTCAAATAAAAATAAAAACGAAAAGAGGGGTGCAACACGAGGACTTCCCAAGAGGTCACCCATCCTAGTACTACTCTCGCCCATGCACGCTTAACTTCGGAGTTCTGATGGGGTCCGGTGCATTACTGCTGGTATGATCGCACCCGTCATGTTACGCATTGCAAACTTATTTGAAGCAAAAGCCATTTCTCGTCTTAAGAAATGTCCGGAGAGTTCTACTTCCGGCTTTTCGAGGAGCCGTTGCGCAATCGCCGGATAATTAACGATATATTAACTTATAAACAACGACAAATATACGGAAAACTTTTAAAAACCGTTTCCCTCGATCGAAATCTCGACTCGGCAAATCATCAAATAAAAATAAGAACGAAATAAATCTAAAATCGATCGAAATCTCGACCCGGCAAATCGTCAAATAAAAATAAAAACGGAAAAGAGCGGTGCAACACGAGGACTTCCCAGGGGGTCACCCATCCTAGTACTACTCTCGCCCAAGCACGCTTAACCGGAGTTCGAGGGGATCCGGTGCGTTAGTGCTAGTATGATCGCACCCGTCATGTTACGCATTGCAAACTTATTTGAAGCAAAAGCCATTTCTTGTCTTAAGAAATGTCCGGAGAGTTCTACTTCCGGCTTTCGAGGAGCCGTTGCGCAATCGCCGGATAATTAACGATATATTAACTTAGAAACAACGAAAAATATACGGAAAACTTTTAAAAACCGTTTCCCTCGATCGAAATCTCGACCCGACAAATCGTCAAATAAAAATAAGAACGAAATAAATCTAAAATCGATCGAAATCTCGACCCGGCAAATCATCAAATAAAACTAAAAACGAAAAAGAGGGGTGCAACACGAGGACTTCCCAGGAGGTCACCCATCCTAGTACTACTCTCGCCCAAGCACGCTTAACCGGAGTTCGATGGGATCCGGTGCATTAGTCTTTGGTATGATCGCACCCGTCGTGTTACGCATTGCAAACTTGTTTGAAGCAAAAGCCATTTCTTGTCTTAACAAATGTCCGGAGAGTTCTACTTCCGGCTTTCGAGGAGCCGTTGCGCAATCGCCGGATAATTAACGATATATTAACTTAGAAACAACGAAAAATATACGGAAAACTTTTAAAAACCGTTTCCCTCGATCGAAATCTCGACCCGGCAAATCGTCAAATAAAAATCGAAATAAATCTAAAATAAAAATAAAAATAAAAATAAAAAAACGAAAAGAGGGGTGCAACACGAGGACTTCCCAAGAGGTCACCCATCCTAGTACTACTCTCGCCCATGCACGCTTAACCGGAGTTCGATGGGATCCGGTGCATTAGTGCTGGTATGATCGCACCCGTCATGTTACGCATTGCAAACTTATTTGAAGCAAAAGCCATTTTCGTCTTAAGAAATGTCCGGAGAGTTCTACTTCCGGCTTTTGAGGAGCCGTTGCGCAATCGCCGGATAATTAACGATATATTAACTTATAAACAACGAAAAATATACGGAAAACTTTTAAAAACCGTTTCCCTCGATCGAAATCTCGACCCGACAAATCGTGAAATAAAAATAAGAACGAAATAAATCTAAAATTGATCGAAATCTCGACCCGGCAAATCATCAAATAAAACTAAAAACGAAAAAGAGGGGTGCAACACGAGGACTTCCCAGGAGGTCACCCATCCTAGTACTACTCTCGCCCAAACACGCTTAACTTCGGAGTTCTGATGGGATCCGGTGCATTAGTGCTGGTATGATCGCACCCGTCGTGTTACGCATTGCAAATTTATTTGAAACAAAAGCCATTTCTTGTCTTAAGAAATGTCCGGAGAGTTCTACTTCCGGCTTTCGAGGAGACGTTGCGCAATCGCCGGATAATTAACGATATATTAACTTAGAAACAACGAAAAATATACGGAAAACTTTTAAAAACCGTTTCCCTCGATCGAAATCTCGACCCGACAAATCGTCAAATAAAAATAAGAACGAAATAAATCTAAAATCGATCGAAATCTCGACCCGGCAAATCATCAAATAAAACTAAAAACGAAAAGAGGGGTGCAACACGAGGACTTCCCAGGAGGTCACCCATCCTAGTACTACTCGGCCCAAGCCCGCTTAACCGGAGTTCGATGGGATCCGGTGCATTAGTCTTTGGTATGATCGCACCCGTCGTGTTACGCATTGCAAACTTGTTTGAAGCAAAAGCCATTTCTGTCTTAAGAAATGTCCGGAGAGTTCTACTTCCGGCTTTCGAGGAGCCGTTGCGCAATCGCCGGATAATTAACGATATATTAACTTATAAACAACGAAAATATACGGAAAACTTTTAAAAACCGTTTCCCTCGATCGAAATCTCGACCCGGCAAATCGTCAAATAAAAATAAAAATAAAAAAACGAAAAAGAGCGGTGCAAATAAAAATAAACACGAGGACTTCCCAAGAGGTCACCCATCGTAGTACTACTCTCGCCCAAGCACGCTTAACTTCAGAGTTCTGAGGGGATCCGGTGCGTTAGTGCTAGTATGATCGCACCCGTCATGTTACGCATTGCAAACTTATTTGAAGCAAAAGTCATTTCTTGTCTTAAGAAATGTCCGGAGAGTTCTACTTCCGGCTTTCGAGGAGCCGTTGCGCAATCGCCGGATAATTAACGATATATTAACTTAGAAACAACGAAAAATATACGGAAAACTTTTAAAAACCATTTCCCTCGATCGAAATCTCGACCCGGCAAATCGTCAAATAAAAATAAGAATGAAATAAATCTAAAATCGATCGAAATCTCGACCCGGCAAATCGTCAAATAAAAATAAAAACGAAAAAGTGGGGTGCAACACGAGGACTTCGCCGGGAGGTCACCCATCCTAGTACTACTCTCGCCCAAGCACGCTTAACCGGAGTTCCGATGGGATCCGGTGCATTAGTGCTGGTATGATCGCACCCGTCGTGTTACGCATTGCAAACTTGTTTGAAGCAAAAGCCATTTCTCGTCTTAAGAAATGTCCGGAGAGTTCTACTTCCGGCTTTCGAGGAGCCGTTGCGCAATCGCCGGATAATTAACGATATATTAACTTAGAAACAACGAAAAATATACGGAAAACTTTTAAAAACCGTTTCCCTCGATCGAAATCTCGACCCGGCAAATCGTCAAATAAAAATAAGAACGAAATAAACCTAAAATCGATCGAAATCTCGACCCGGCAAATCGTCAAATAAAAATAAAAACGAAATAGAGGGGTGCAACACGAGGACTTCCCAAGAGGTCACCCATCCTAGTACTACTCTCGCCCATGCACGCTTAACCGGAGTTCGATGGGGTCGGTGCATTAGTGCTGGTATGATCGCACCCGTCATGTTACGCATTGCAAACTTATTTGAAGCAAAAGCCATTTCTCGTCTTAAGAAATGTCCGGAGAGTTCTACTTCGGCTTTTCGAGGAGCCGTTGCGCAATCGCCGGATAATTAACGATATATTAACTTATAAACAACGACAAATATACGGAAAACTTTTAAAAACCGTTTCCCTCGATCGAAATCTCGACTCGGCAAATCGTCAAATAAAAATAAGAACGAAATAAATCTAAAATCGATCGAAATCTCGACCCGGCAAATCGTGAAATAAAAATAAAAACGGAAAAGAGCGGTGCAACACGAGGACTTCCCAGGAGGTCACCCATCCTAGTACTACTCTCGCCTAAGCACGCTTAAGTTCGGAGTTCTGAGGGGATCCGGTGCGTTAGTGCTAGTATGATCGCACCCGTCATGTTACGCATTGCAAACTTATTTGAAGCAAAAGCCATTTCTTGTCTTAAGAAATGTCCCGGAGAGTTCTACTTCCGGCTTTCGAGGAGCCGTTGCGCAATCGCCGGATAATTAACGATATATTAACTTAGAAACAACGAAAAATATACGGAAAACTTTTAAAAACCGTTTCCCTCGATCGAAATCTCGACCCGACAAATCGTCAAATAAAAATAAGAACGAAATAAATCTAAAATCGATCGAAATCTCGACCCGGCAAATCATCAAATAAAACTAAAAACGAAAAAGAGGGGTGCAACACAAGGACTTCCCAGGAGGTCACCCATCCTAGTACTACACTGGCCCAAACACGCTTAACTTCGGAGTTCTGATGGGATCCGGTGCATTAGTGCTGGTATGATCGCACCCGTCGTGTTACGCATTGCAAACTTGTTTGAAGCAAAAGCCATTTCTTGTCTTAACAAATGTCCGGAGAGTTCTACTTCCGGCTTTCGAGGAGCCGTTGCGCAATCGCCGGATAATTAACGATATATTAACTTAGAAACAACGAAAAATATACGGAAAACTTTTAAAAACCGTTTCCCTCGATCGAAATCTCGACCCGGCAAATCGTCAAATAAAAATAAGAATGAAATAAATCTAAAATCGATCGAAATCTTGACCCAAACAAATCGTCAAATAAAAATAAAAACGAAAAAGTGGGGTGCAACACGAGGAGCAACACGAGGAGGTCACCCATCCTAGTACTACTCTCGCCCAAGCACGCTTAACCGGAGTTCCGATGGGATCCGGTGCATTAGTGCTGGTATGATCGCACCCGTCGTGTTACGCCTTGCAAACTTGTTTGAAGCAAAAGCCATTTCTCGTCTTAAGAAATGTCCGGAGAGTTCTACTTCCGGCTTTCGAGGAGCCGTTGCGCAATCGCCGGATAATTAACGATATATTAACTTAGAAACAACGAAAAATATACGGAAAACTTTTAAAAAAAAACCGCAAATCGTCCCTCGATCGAAATCTCGACCCGGCAAATCGTCAAATAAAAATAAAAACGAAAAGAGGGGTGCAACACGAGGACTTCCCAAGAGGTCACCCATCCTAGTACTACTCTCGCCCATGCACGCTTAACCGGAGTTCGATGGGGTCCGGTGCATTAGTCTTTGGTATGATCGCACCCGTCATGTTACGCATTGCAAACTTATTTGAAGCAAAAGTCATTTCTCGTCTTAAGAAATGTCCGGAGAGTTCTACTTCCGGCTTTTCGAGGAGCCGTTGCGCAATCGCCGGATAATTAACGATATATTAACTTATAAACAACGAAAATATACGGAAAACTTTTAAAAACCGTTTCCCTCGATCGAAATCTCGACTCGGCAAATCGTCAAATAAAAATAAGAACGAAATAAATCTAAAATCGATCGAAATCTCGACCCGGCAAATCATCAAATAAAAATAAAAACGGAAAAGAGCGGTGCAACACGAGGACTTCCTGTGGGAGGTCATCCATCCTAGTACTACTCTCGCCCAAGCACGCTTAACTTCGGAGTTCTGAGGGGATCCGGTGCGTTAGTGCTAGTATGATCGCACCCGTCATGTTACGCATTGCAAACTTATTTGAAGCAAAAGCCATTTCTTGTCTTAAGAAATGTCCGGAGAGTTCTACTTTCGGCTTTCGAGGAGCCGTTGCGCAATCGCCGGATAATTAACGATATATTAACTTAGAAACAACGAAAAATATACGGAAAACTTTTAAAAACCGTTTCCCTCGATCGAAATCTCGACCCGACAAATCGTCAAATAAAAATAAGAACGAAATAAATCTAAAATCGATCGAAATCTCGACCCGGCAAATCATCAAATAAAACTAAAAACGAAAAAGAGGGGTGCAACACGAAGACTTCCCAGGAGGTCACCCATCCTAATACTACACTGGCCCAAACACGCTTAACTTCGGAGTTCTAATGGGATCCGGTGCATTAGTGCTGGTATGATCGCACCCGTCGTGTTACGCATTGCAAACTTGTTTGAAGCAAAAGCCATTTCTTGTCTTAACAAATGTCCGGAGAGTTCTACTTCCGGCTTTCGAGGAGCCGTTGCGCAATCGCCGGATAATTAACGATATATTAACTTAGAAACAACGAAAAATATACGGAAAACTTTTAAAAACCGTTTCCCTCGATCGAAATCTCGACCCGGCAAATCGTCAAATAAAAATAAGAACGAAATAAATCTAAAATCGATCGAAATCTCGACCCGGCAAATCATCAAATAAAACTAAAAACGAAAAAGAGGGGTGCAACACGAGGACTTCCCAGGGGAGGTCACCCATCCTAGTACTACTCCGGCCCAAGCCCCCTTAACCGGAGTTCGATGGGATCCGGTGCATTAGTGCTTTGGTATGATCGCACCCGTCGTGTTACGCATTGCAAACTTGTTTGAAGCAAAAGCCATTTCTCGTCTTAAGAAATGTCTGGAGAGTTCTACTTCCGGCTTTTCAGGAGCCGTTGTGCAATCGCCGGATAATTAACGATATATTAACTTATAAACAACGACAAATAAACGGAAAACTTTTAAAAACCGTTTCCCTCGATCGAAATCTCGACTCGGCAAATCGTCAAATAAAAATAAGAACGAAATAAATCTAAAATCGATCGAAATCTCGACCCGGCAAATCATCAAATAAAAATAAAAACGGGAAAGAGCGGTGCAACACGAGGACTTCCCAGGGAGGTCACCCATCCTAGTACTACTCTCGCCCAAGCACGCTTAACCGGAGTTCGAGGGGATCCGGTGCGTTAGTGCTAGTATGATCGCACCCGTCATGTTACGCATTGCAAACTTATTTGAAGCAAAAGCCATTTCTTGTCTTAAGAAATGTCCGGAGAGTTCTACTTCCGGCTTTCGAGGAGCCGTTGCGCAATCGCCGGATAATTAACGATATATTAACTTAGAAACAACGAAAAATATACGGAAAACTTTTAAAAACCGTTTCCCTCGATCGAAATCTCGACCCGACAAATCGTCAAATAAAAATAAGAACGAAATAAATCTAAAATCGATCGAAATCTCGACCCGGAAAATCATCAAATAAAACTAAAAACGAAAAAGAGGGGTGCAACACGAGGACTTCCCAGGAGGTCACCCATCCTAGTACTACTCTAGCCCAAACACGCTTAACTTCGGAGCTCTGATGGGATCCGGTGCATTAGTGCTGGTATGATCGCACTCGTCGTGTTACGCATTGCAAACTTGTTTGAAGCAAAAGCCATTTCTTGTCTTAACAAATGTCCGGAGAGTTCTACTTCCGGCTTTCGAGGAGCCGTTGCGCACTCGCCGGATAATTAACGATATATTAACTTAGAAACAACGAAAAATATACGGAAAACTTTTAAAAACCGTTTCCCTCGATCGAAATCTCGACCCGGCAAATCGTCAAATAAAAATAAGAACGAAATAAATCTAAAATCGATCGAAATCTCGACCCGGCAAATCGTCAAATAAAACTAAAAACGAAAAAGAGGGGTGCAACACGAGGACTTCCCAGGAGGTCACCCATCCTAGTACTACTCCGGCCCAAGCCCGCTTAACTTCGGAGTTCTGATGGGATCCGATGCATTAGTGCTGGTATGATCGCACCCGTCGTATTACGCATTGCAAACTTGTTTGAAGCAAAAGCCATTTCTCGTCTTAAGAAATGTCTGGAGAGTTCTACTTCTGGCTTTTCAGGAGCCGTTGCGCAATCGCCGGATAATTAACGATATATTAACTTATAAACAACGACAAATATACGGAAAACTTTTAAAAACCGTTTCCCTCGATCGAAATCTCGACCCGGCAAATCGTCAAATAAAAATAAAAACGAAAAAGAGCGGTGCAACACGAGGACTTCCCAAGAGGTCACCCATCCTAGTACTACTCTCGCCCAAGCACGCTTAACTTCAGAGTTCTGAGGGGATCCGGTGCGTTAGTGCTAGTATGATCGCACCCGTCATGTTACGCATTGCAAACTTATTTGAAGCAAAAGTCATTTCTTGTCTTAAGAAATGTCCGAGAGTTCTACTTCCGGCTTTCGAGGAGCCGTTGCGCAATCGCCGGATAATTAACGATATATTAACTTAGAAACAACGAAAAATATACGGAAAACTTTTAAAAACCGTTTCCCTCGATCGAAATCTCGACCCGGCAAATCGTCAAATAAAAATAAGAATGAAATAAATCTAAAATCGATCGAAATCTTGACCCGGCAAATCGTCAAATAAAAATAAAAACGAAAAAGTGGGGTGCAACACGAGGACTGCCCAGGAGGTCACCCATCCTAGTACTACTCTCGCCCAAGCACGCTTAACTTCGGAGTTCCGATGGGATCCGGTGCATTAGTGCTGGTATGATCGCACCCGTCGTGTTACGCCTTGCAAACTTGTTTGAAGCAAAAGCCATTTCTCGTCTTAAGAAATGTCCGGAGAGTTCTACTTCCGGCTTTCGAGGAGCCGTTGCGCAATCGCCGGATAATTAACGATATATTAACTTAGAAACAACGAAAAATATACGGAAAACTTTTAAAAACCGTTTCCCTCGATCGAAATCTCGACCCGGCAAATCGTGAAATAAAAATAAGAACGAAATAAACCTAAAATCGATCGAAATCTCGACCCGGCAAATCGTCAAATAAAAATAAAAACGAAATAGAGGGGTGCAACACGAGGACTTCCCAAGAGGTCACCGATCCTAGTACTACTCTCGCCCATGCACGCTTAACTTCGGAGTTCTGATGGGATCCGGTGCATTAGTGCTGGTATGATCGCACCCGTCATGTTACGCATTGCAAACTTATTTGAAGCAAAAGCCATTTTCGTCTTAAGAAATGTCCGGAGAGTTCTACTTCCGGCTTTTGAGGAGCCGTTGCGCAATCGCCGGATAATTAACAATATATTAACTTATAAACAACGACAAATATACGGAAAACTTTTAAAAACCGTTTCCCTCGATCGAAATCTCGACTCGGCAAATCGTCAAATAAAAATAAGAACGAAATAAATCTAAAATCGATCGAAATCTCGACCCGGCAAATCGTCAAATAAAAATAAAAACGGAAAAGAGCGGTGCAACACGAGGACTTCCCAGAGGTCACCCATCCTAGTACTACTCTCGCCCAAGCACGCTTAACCGGAGTTCGAGGGGATCCGGTGCGTTAGTGCTAGTATGATCGCACCCGTCATGTTACGCATTGCAAACTTATTTGAAGCAAAAGCCATTTCTTGTCTTAAGAAATGTCCGTAGAGTTCTACTTCCGGCTTCCGAGGAGCCGTTGCGCAATCGCCGGATAATTAACGATATATTAACTTAGAAACAACGAAAAATATACGGAAAACTTTTAAAAACCGTTTCCCTCGATCGAAATCTCGACCCGACAAATCGTCAAATAAAAATAAGAACGAAATAAATCTAAAATCGATCGAAATCTCGACCCGGCAAATCATCAAATAAAACTAAAAACGAAAAAGAGGGGTGCAACACAAGGACTTCCCGGGAGGTCACCCATCCTAGTACTACTCCCGGCCCAAACACGCTTAACCGGAGTTCGATGGGATCCGGTGCATTAGTGTTGGTATGATCGCACCCGTCGTGTTACGCATTGCAAACTTATTTGAAGCAAAAGCCATTTCTTGTCTTAACAAATGTCCGGAGAGTTCTACTTCCGGCTTTCGAGGAGCCGTTGCGCAATCGCCGGATAATTAACGATATATTAACTTAGAAACAACGAAAAATATACGGAAAACTTTTAAAAACCGTTTCCCTCGATCGAAATCTCGACCCGGCAAATCGTCAAATAAAAATAAGAACGAAATAAACCTAAAATCGATCGAAATCTCGACCCGGCAAATCGTCAAATAAAAATAAAAACGAAATAGAGGGGTGCAACACGAGGACTTCCCAAGAGGTCACCCATCCTAGTACTACTCTCGCCCATGCACGCTTAACCGGAGTTCGATGGGGTCCGGTGCATTACCGCTTGGTATGATCGCACCCGTCATGTTACGCATTGCAAACTTATTTGAAGCAAAAGCCATTTCTCGTCTTAAGAAATGTCTGGAGAGTTCTACTTCTGGCTTTTGAGGAGCCGTTGCGCAATCGCCGGATAATTAACGATATATTAACTTATAAACAACGACAAATATACGGAAAACTTTTAAAAACCGTTTCCCTCGATCGAAATCTCGACTCGGCAAATCGTCAAATAAAAATAAGAACGAAATAAATCTAAAATCGATCGAAATCTCGACCCGGCAAATAGTCAAATAAAAATAAAAACGAAAAAGAGCGGTGCAACACGAGGACTTCCCAGGAGGTCACCCATCCTAGTACTACTCTCGCCCAAGCACGCTTAACTTCGGAGTTCTGAGGGGATCCGGTGCGTTAGTGCTAGTATGATCGCACCCGTCATTTTACGCATTGCAAACTTATTTGAGGCAAAAGCCATTTCTTGTCTTAAGAAATGTCCGGAGAGTTCTACTTCCGGCTTTCGAGGAGCCGTTGCGCAATCGCCGGATAATTAACGATATATTAACTTAGAAACAACGAAAAATATAAGGAAAACTTTTAAAAACCGTTTCCCTCGATCGAAATCTCGACCCGACAAATCGTCAAATAAAAATAAGAACGAAATAAATCTAAAATCGATCGAAATCTCGACCCGGCAAATCATCAAATAAAACTAAAAACGAAAAAGAGGGGTGCAACAAGAGGATTTCCCAGGAGGTCACCCGTCCTAGTACTACTCTGGCCCAAACACGCTAAACTTCGGAGTTCTGATGGGATCCGGTGCTTTAGTGCTGGTATGATCGCACCCGTCGTGTTACGCATTACAAACTTGTTTGAAGCAAAAGCCATTTCTTGTCTTAAGAAATGTCCGGAGAGTTCTACTTCCGGCTTTCGAGGAGCCGTTGCGCAATCGCCGGATAATTAACGATATATTAACTTAGAAACAACGAAAAATATACGGAAAACTTTTAAAAACCGTTTCCCTCGATCGAAATCTCGACCCGGTAATCGTCAAATAAAAATAAGAACGAAATAAATCTAAAATCGATCGAAATCTCGACCCGACAAATCGTCAAATAAAAATAAGAACGAAATAAATCTAAAATCGATCGAAATCTCGACCCGGCAAATCATCAAATAAAACTAAAAACGAAAAAGAGGGGTGCAACACGAGGACTTCCAAGGAGGTCACCCATCCTAGTACTACTCTGGCCCAAGCACGCTTAACGGAGTTCGATGGGATCCGGTGCATTAGTCTTTGGTATGATCGCACCCGTCGTGATACGCATTGCAAACTTGTTTGAAGCAAAAGCCATTTCTGGTCTTAAGAAATGTCCGGAGAGTTCTACTTCCGGCTTTCGAGGAGCCGTTGCGCAATCGCCGGATATCTAACGATATATTAACTTAGAAACAACGAAAAATATACGGAAAAATTTTAAAAACCGTTTCCCTCGATCGAAACCTCGACCCGGCAAATCGTCAAATAAAAATCAAATAAAAATAAAAAAAAAGAGCGGTGCAACACGAGGACTTCCCAAGAGGTCACCCATCCTAGTACTACTCTCGCCCAAGCACGCTTAACTTCAGAGTTCTGAGGGGATCAGGTGCGTTAGTGCTAGTATGATCGCACCCGTCATGTTACGCATTGCAAACTTATTTGAAGCAAAAATCATTTCTTGTCTTAAGAAATGTCCGGAGAGTTCTACTTCCAGCTTTCGAGGAGCCGTTGCGCAATCGCCGGATAATTAACGATATATTAACTTAGAAACAACGAAAAATATACGGAAAACTTTTAAAAACCGTTTCCCTCGATCGAAATCTCGACCCGGCAAATCGTCAAATAAAAATAAGAATGAAATAAATCTAAAATCGATCGAAATCTTGAGCCGGCAAATCGTCAAATAAAAATAAAAACGAAAAAGTGGGGTGCAACACGAGGACTGCCCAGGAGGTCACCCATCCTAGTACTACTCTCGCCCAAGCACGCTTAACTTCTGAGCTCCGATGGGATCCGGTGCATTAGTGCTGGTATGATCGCACCCGTCGTGTTACGCATTGCAAACTTGTTTGAAGCAAAAGCCATTTCTCGTCTTAAGAAATGTCCGGAGAGTTCTACTTCCGGCTTTCGAGGAGCCGTTACGCAATCGCCGGATAATTAACGATATATTAACTTAGAAACAACGAAAAATATACGGAAAACTTTTAAAAACCGTTTCCCTCGATCGAAATCTCGACCCGGCAAATCGTCAAATAAAAATAAGAATGAAATAAATCTAAAATCGATCGAAAAAAAAAATAAAAACGGAAAAGAGCGGTGCAACACGAGGAGTTCCCGGGAGGTCACCCATCCTAGTACTACTCTCGCCCAAGCACGCTTAACCGGAGTTCCGATGGGATCCGGTGCGTTAGTGCTAGTATGATCGCACCCATCATGTTACGCATTGCAAACTTATTTGAAGCAAAAGCCATTTCTTGTCTTAAGAAATGTCCGGAGAGTTCTACTTCCGGCTTTCGAGGAGCCGTTGCGCAATCGCCGGATAATTAACGATATATTAACTTAGAAACAACGAGAAATATACGGTAAACTTTTAAAAACCGTTTCCCTCGATCGAAATCTCGACCCGACAAATCGTCAAATAAAAATAAGAACGAAATAAATCTAAAATCGATCGAAATCTCGAGCCGGCAAATCATCAAATAAAACTAAAAACAAAAAAGAGGGGTGCAACACGAGGATTTCCCAGGAGGTCACCCATCCTAGTACTACTCTCGCCCAAACACGCTTAACCGGAGTTCGATGGGATCCGGTGCTTTAGTGCTGGTATGATCGCACCCGTCATGTTACGCATTGCAAACTTATTTGAAGCAAAAGCCATTTTCTTGTCTTAAGAAATGTCCGGAGAGTTCTACTTCCGGCTTTTGAGGAGCCGTTGCGCAATCGCCGGATAATTAACGATATATTAACTTAGAAAACGAAACGACAAATATACGGAAAACTTTTAAAAACCGTTTCCCTCGATCGAAATCTCGACTCGGCAAATCATCAAATAAAAATAAGAAGGAAATAAATCTAAAATCTATCGAAATCTCGACCCGGCAAATAGTCAAATAAAAATAAAAACGAAAAAGAGCGGTGCAACACGAGGACTTCCCAGGAGGTCACCCATCCTAGTACTACTCTCGCCCAAGCACGCTTAACCGGAGTTCGATGGGGATCCGGTGCGTTAGTGCTAGTATGATCGCACCCGTCATGTTACGCATTGCAAACTTATTTGAAGCAAAAGCCATTTCTTGTCTTAAGAAATCTCCGGAGAGTTCTACTTCCGGCTTTTGAGGAGCCGTTGCGCAATCGCCGGATAATTAACGATATATTAACTTAGAAACAACGAAAAATATACGGAAAACTTTTAAAAACCGTTTCCCTCGATCGAAATCTCGACCCGACAAATCGTCAAATAAAAATAAGAACGAAATAAATCTAAAATCGATCGAAATCTCGACCCGGCAAATCATCAAATAAAACTAAAAACGAAAAGAGGGGTGCAACACGAGGACTTCCCGGGAGGTCACCCATCCTAGTACTACTCCGGCCCAAGCCCGCTTAACCGGAGTTACGATGGGATCCGGTGCATTAGTGCTGGTATGATCGCACCCGTCGTGTTACGCATTGCAAACTTGTTTGAAGCAAAAGCCATTTCTTGTCTTAAGAAATGTCCGGAGAGTTCTACTTCCGGCTTTCGAGGAGCCGTTGCGCAATCACCGGATAATTAACGATATATTAACTTAGAAACAACGAAAAATATACGGAAAACTTTTAAAAACCGTTTCCCTCGATCGAAATCTCGACCCGCTAATCGTCAAATAAAAATAAGAACGAAATAAATCTAAAATCGATCGAAATCTCGACCCGACAAATCGTCAAATAAAAATAAGAACGAAATAAATCTAAAATCGATCGAAATCTCGACCCGACAAATCGTCAAATAAAAATAAGAACGAAATAAATCTAAAATCGATCGAAATCTCGACCCGGCAAATCATCAAATAAAACTAAAAACGAAAAAGAGGTGGTGCAACACGAGGACTTCCTAGGAGGTCACCCATCCTAGTACTACTACTCGGCCCAAGCACGCTTAACTTCGGAGTTCTGATGGGATCCGGTGCATTAGTGCTGGTATGATCGCACCCGTCGTGATACGCATTGCAAACTTGTTTGAAGCAAAAGCCATTTCTTGTCTTAAGAAATGTCCGGAGAGTTCTACTTCCGGCTTTCGAGGAGCCGTTGCGCAATCGCCGGATACTTAACGATATATTAACTTAGAAACAACGAAAAATATACGGAAAACTTTTAAAAACCGTTTCCCTCGATCGAAATCTCGACCCGGCAAATCGTCAAATAAAAATAAAAACGAAAAAGAGGGGTGCAACACGAGGACTTCCCAGGAGGTCACCCATCCTAGTACTACTCTCGCCCAAGCACGCTTAACTTCAGAGTTCTGAGGGGATCCGGTGCGTTAGTGCTAGTATGATCACACCCGTCATGTTACGCATTGCAAACTTATTTGAAGCAAAAGTCATTTCTTGTCTTAAGAAATGTCCGGAGTGTTCTACTTCCGGCTTTCGAGGAGCCGTTGCGCAATCGCCGGATAATTAACGATATATTAACTTAGAAACAACGAAAAATATACGGAAAACTTTTCAAAACCGTTTCCCTCGATCGAAATCTCGACCCGGCAAATCGTCAAATAAAAATAAGAATGAAATAAATCTAAAATCGATCGAAATCTTGACCCAAAGCAAATCGTCAAATAAAAATAAAAACGAAAAGTGGGGTGCAACACGAGGACTCGCCCGGGAGGTCACCCATCCTAGTACTACTCTCGCCCAAGCACGCTTAACTTCGGAGTTCCGATGGGATCCGGTGCATTAGTGCTGGTATGATCGCACCCCTCGTGTTACGCATTGCAAACTTGTTTGAAGCAAAAGCCATTTCTCGTCTTGAGAAATGTCCGGAGAGTTCTACTTCCGGCTTTCGAGGAGCCGTTGCGCAATCGCCGGATAATTAACGATATATTAACTTAGAAACAACGAAAAATATACGGAAAACTTTTAAAAACCGTTTCCCTCGATCGAAATCTCGATCCGGCAAATCGTCAAATAAAAATAAGAACGAAATAAACCTAAAATCGATCGAAATCTCGACCCGGCAAATCGTCAAATAAAAATAAAAACGAAATAGAGGGGTGCAACACGAGGACTTCCCAAGAGGTCACCCATCCTAGTACTCCTCTCGCCCATGCACGCTTAACTTCGGAGTTCTGATGGGGTCCGGTGCATTACTGCTGGTATGATCGCACCCGTTATGTTACGCATTGCAAACTTATTTGAAGCAAAAGCCATTTCTCGTCTTAAGAAATGTCCGGAGAGTTCTACTTCGGCTTTTGAGGAGCCGTTGCGCAATCGCCGGATAATTAACGATATATTAACTTATAAACAACGACAAATATACGGAAAACTTTTAAAAACCGTTTCCCTCGATCGAAATCTCGACTCGGCAAATCGTCAAATAAAAATAAGAACGAAATAAATCTAAAATCGATCGAAATCTCGACCCGGCAAATCGTCAAATAAAAATAAAAACGAAAAGAGCGGTGCAACACGAGGACTTCCCGGGAGGTCACCCATCCTAGTGCTACTCTCGCCCAAGCATGCTTAACTTCGGAGTTCTGAGGGGATCCGGTGCGTTAGTTCTCGTATGATCGCACCCGTCATGTTACGCATTGCAAACTTATTTGAAGCAAAAGCCATTTCTTGTCTTAAGAAATGTCCGGAGAGTTCTACTTCCGGCTTTCGAGGAGCCGTTGCGCAATCGCCGGATAATTAACGATATATTAACTTAGAAGCAACGAAAAATATACGGAAAACTTTTAAAAACCGTTTCCCTCGATCGAAATCTCGACCCGACAAATCGTCAAATAAAAATAAGAACGAAATAAATCTAAAATCGATCGAAATCTCGACCCGGCAAATCATCAAATAAAACTAAAAACGAAAAAGAGGGGTGCAACACGAGGACTTCCCACGAGGTCACCCATCCTAGTACTACTCGGCCCAAACACGCTTAACCGGAGTTCGATGGGATCCTGTGCATTAGTCTTTGGTATGATCGCACCCGTCGTGTTACGCATTGCAAACTTGTTTGAAGCAAAAGCCATTTCTTGTCTTAAGAAATGTCCGGAGAGTTCTACTTCCGGCTTTCGAGGAGCCGTTGCGCAATCGCCGGATAATTAACGATATATTAACTTAGAAACAACGAAAAATATACGGAAAACTTTTAAAAACCGTTTCCCTCGATCGAAATCTCGACCCGACAAATCGTCAAATAAAAATAAGAACGAAATAAATCTAAAATCGATCGAAATCCCGACCCGTCAAATCGTCAAATAAAAATAAAAACGAAAAAGAGCGGTGCAACACGAGGACTTCGTAGGAGGTCACCCATCCTAGTTCTACTCTCGCCCAAGCACGCTTAACCGGAGTTCGAGGGGATCCGGTGCGTTAGTGCTAGTATGATCGCACCCGTCATGTTACGCATTGCAAACTTATTTGAAGCAAAAGCCATTTCTTGTCTTAAGAAATGTCCGGAGAGTTCTACTTCCGGCTTTCGAGGAGCCGTTGCGCAATCGCCGGATAATTTACGATATATTAACTTAGAAACAACGAAAAATATACGGAAAACTTTTAAAAACCGTTTCCTTCGATCGAAATCTCGACCCGACAAATCGTCAAATAAAAATAAGAACGAAATAAATCTAAAATCGATCGAAATCTCGACCCGGCAAATCATCAAATAAAACTAAAAACGAAAAGAGGGGTGCAACACAAGGACTTCCCAGGAGGTCACCCATCCTAGTACTACTCCGGCCCAAGCCCGCTTAACTTCGGAGTTCTAATGGGATCCGGTGCATTAGTGCTGGTATGATCGCACCCGTCGTGTTACGCATTGCAAACTTGTTTGAAGCAAAAGCCATTTCTTGTCTTAAGAAATGTCCGGAGAGTTCTACTTCCGGCTTTCGAGGAGCCGTTGCGCAATCGCCGGATAATTAACGATATATTAACTTAGAAACAACGAAAAATATACGGAAAACTTTTAAAAACCGTTTCCCTCGATCGAAATCTCGACCCGGCAAATCGTCAAATAAAAATAAGAACGAAATAAACCTAAAATCGATCGAAATCTCGACCCGGCAAATCGTCAAATAAAAATAAAAACGAAAAAGAGCGGTGCAACACGAGGACTTCCCAAGAGGTCACCCATCCTAGTACTACTCTCGCCCAAGCACGCTTAACATCAGAGTTCTGAGGGGATCCGGTGCGTTAGTGCTAGTATGATCGCACCCGTCATGTTACGCATTGCAAACTTATTTGAAGCAAAAGCCATTTCTTGTCTTAAGAAATGTCCGGAGAGTTCTACTTCCGGCTTTCGAGGAGCCGTTGCGCAATCGCCGGATAATTAACGATATATTAACTTAGAAACAACGAAAAATATACGGAAAACTTTTAAAAACCGTTTCCCTCGATCGAAATCTCGACCCGGCAAATCGTCAAATAAAAATAAGAATGAAATAAATCTAAAATCGATCGAAATCTTCACCCGGAAAATCGTCGAATAAAAATAAAAACGAAAAAGTGGGGTGCAACACGAGGACTGCCCAGGAGGTCACCCATCCTAGTACTACTCTCGCCCAAGCACGCGTAACTTTGGAGTTCCGATGGGATCCGGTGCATTAGTGCTGGTATGATCGCACCCGTCGTGTTACGCATTGCAAACTTGTTTGAAGCAAAAGCATTTTTCGTCTTAAGAAATGTCTCGAGAGTTCTACTTCCGGCTTTCGAGGAGCCGTTGCGCAATCGCCGGATAATTAACGATATATTAACTTAGAAACAACGAAAAATATACGGAAAACTTTTAAAAACCGTTTCCCTCGATCGAAATCTCGACCCGGCAAATCGTCAAATAAAAATAAGAACGAAATAAACCTAAAATCGATCGAAATCTCGACCCGGCAAATCGTCAAATAAAAATAAAAACGAAATAGAGGGGTGCAACACGAGGACTTCCCAAGAGGTCACCCATCCTAGTACTACTCTCGCCCATGCACGCTTAACTTCGGAGTTCTGAGGGGATCCGGTGCGTTAGTGCTAGTATGATCGCACCCGTCATGTTACGCATTGCAAACTTATTTGAAGCAAAAGCCATTTCTTGTCTTAAGAAATCTCCGGAGAGTTCTACTTCCGGCTTTCGAGGAGCCGTTGCGCAATCGCCGGATAATTAACGATATATTAACTTAGAAGCAACGAAAAATATACGGAAAACTTTTAAAAACCGTTTCCCTCGATCGAAATCTCGACCCGACAAATCGTCAAATAAAAATAAGAACGAAATAAATCTAAAATCGATCGAAATCTCGACCCGGCAAATCATCAAATAAAACTAAAAACGAAAAAGAGGGGTGCAACACGAGGACTTCCCAGGAGGTCACCCATCCTAGTACTACTCCGGCCCAAGCCCGCTTAACTTCGGAGTTCGATGGGATCCGGTGCATTAGTGCTTTGGTATGATCGCACCCGTCGTGTTACGTATTGCAAACTTGTTTGAAGCAAAAGCCATTTCTTGTCTTAAGAAATGTCCGGAGAGTTCTACTTCCGGCTTTCGAGGAGCCGTTGCGCAATCACCGGATAATTAACGATATATTAACTTAGAAACAACGAAAAATATACGGAAAACTTTTAAAAACCGTTTCCCCTCGATCGAAATCTCGACCCGCTAATCGTCAAATCAAAATAAGAACGAAATAAATCTAAAATCGATCGAAATCTCGACCCGACAAATCGTCAAATAAAAATAAAAACGAAAAAGAGCGGTGCAACACGAGGACTTCCCAAGAGGTCACCCATCCTAGTACTCCTCTCGCCCACGCACGCTTAACTTCGGAGTTCTGATGGGGTCCGGTGCATTACTGCTGGTATGATCGCACCCGTTATGTTACGCATTGCAAACTTATTTGAAGCAAAAGCCATTTCTCGTCTTAAGAAATGTCTGGAGAGTTCTACTTCTGGCTTTTGAGGAGCCGTTGCGCAATCGCCGGATAATTAACGATATATTAACTTATAAACAACGACAAATATACGGAAAACTTTTAAAAACCGTTTCCCTCGATCGAAATCTCGACTCGGCAAATCGTCAAATAAAAATAAGAACGAAATAAATCTAAAATCGATCGAAATCTCGACCCGGCAAATCGTCAAATAAAAATAAAAACGAAAAAGAGCGGTGCAACACGAGGACTTCCCAGGAGGTCACCCATCCTAGTGCTACTCTCGCCCAAGCATGCTTAACTTCGGAGTTCTGAGGGGATCCGGTGCGTTAGTTCTCGTATGATCGCACCCGTCATGTTACGCATTGCAAACTTATTTGAAGCAAAAGCCATTTCTGTCTTAAGAAATGTCCGGAGAGTTCTACTTCCGGCTTTCGAGGAGCCGTTGCGCAATCGCCGGATAATTAACGATATATTAACTTAGAAACAACGAAAAATATACGGAAAACTTTTAAAAACCGTTTCCCTCGATCGAAATCTCGTCCCGACAAATCGTCAAATAAAAATAAGAACGAAATAAATCTAAAATCGATCGAAATCTCGACCCGGCAAATCATCAAATAAAACTAAAAACGAAAAAGAGAGGTGCAACACGAGGACTTCCCAGGAGGTCACCCATCCTAGTACTACTCTGGCCCAAACACGCTTAACTTCGGAGTTCTGATGGGATCCTGTGCATTAGTGCTGGTATGATCGCACCCGTCATGTTACGCATTGCAAACTTGTTTGAAGCAAAAGCCATTTCTTGTCTTAAGAAATGTCCGGAGAGTTCTACTTCCGGCTTTCGAGGAGCCGTTGCGCAATCGCCGGATAATTAACGATATATTAACTTAGAAACAACGAAAAATATACGGAAAACTTTTAAAAACCGTTTCCCTCGATCGAAATGTCGTCCCGGCAAATCGTCAAATAAAAATAAGAACGAAATAAACGTAAAATCGATCGAAATCTCGACCCGGCAAATCGTCAAATAAAAATAAAAACGAAATAGAGGGGTGCAACACGAGGACTTCCCAAGAGGTCACCCATCCTAGTACTACTCTCGCCCATGCACGATTAACTTCGGAGTTCTGATGGGGTCCGGTGCATTACTGCTGGTATGATCGCACCCGTCATGTTACGCATTGCAAACTTATTTGAAGCAAAAGCCATTTCTCGTCTTAAGAAATGTCTGGAGAGTTCTACTTCTGGCTTTTGAGGAGCCGTTGCGCAATCGCCGGATAATTAACGATATATTAACTTATAAACAACGACAAATATACGGAAAACTTTTAAAAACCGTTTCCCTCGATCGAAATCTCGACTCGGCAAATCGTCAAATAAAAATAAGAACGAAATAAATCTAAAATCGATCGAAATCCCGACCCGTCAAATCGTCAAATAAAAATAAAAACGAAAAGAGCGGTGCAACACGAGGACTTCGTAGGAGGTCACCCATCCTAGTTCTACTCTCGCCCAAGCACGCTTAACCGGAGTTCGGGGATCCGGTGCGTTAGTGCTAGTATGATCGCACCCGTCATGTTACGCATTGCAAACTTATTTGAAGCAAAAGCCATTTCTTGTCTTAAGAAATGTCCGGAGAGTTCTACTTCCGGCTTTCGAGGAGCCGTTGCGCAATCGCCGGATAATTTACGATATATTAACTTAGAAGCAACGAAAAATATACGGAAAACTTTTAAAAACCGTTTCCCTCGATCGAAATCTCGACTCGGCAAATCGTCAAATAAAAATAAGAACGAAATAAATCTAAAATCGATCGAAATCCCGACCCGTCAAATCGTCAAATAAAAATAAAAACGAAAAAGAGCGGTGCAACACGAGGACTTCGTAGGAGGTCACCCATCCTAGTTCTACTCTCGCCCAAGCACGCTTAACTTCGGAGTTCTGAGGGGATCCGGTGCGTTAGTGCTAGTATGATCGCACCCGTCATGTTACGCATTGCAAACTTATTTGAAGCAAAAGCCATTTCTTGTCTTAAGAAATGTCCGGAGAGTTCTACTTCCGGCTTTCGAGGAGCCGTTGCGCAATCGCCGGATAATTTACGATATATTAACTTAGAAGCAACGAAAAATATACGGAAAACTTTTAAAAACCGTTTCCCTCGATCGAAATCTCGACCCGACAAATCGTCAAATAAAAATAAGAACGAAATAAATCTAAAATCGATCGAAATCCCGACCCGTCAAATCGTCAAATAAAAATAAAAACGAAAAAGAGCGGTGCAACACGAGGACTTCGTAGGAGGTCACCCATCCTAGTTCTACTCTCGCCCAAGCACGCTTAACCGGAGTTCGATGGGATCCGGTGCGTTAGTGCTAGTATGATCGCACCCGTCATGTTACGCATTGCAAACTTATTTGAAGCAAAAGCCATTTCTTGTCTTAAGAAATGTCCGGAGAGTTCTACTTCCGGCTTTCGAGGAGCCGTTGCGCAATCGCCGGATAATTTACGATATATTAACTTAGAAGCAACGAAAAATATACGGAAAACTTTTAAAAACCGTTTCCCTCGATCGAAATCTCGACTCGGCAAATCGTCAAATAAAAATAAGAACGAAATAAATCTAAAATCGATCGAAATCCCGACCCGTCAAATCGTCAAATAAAAATAAAAACGAAAAAGAGCGGTGCAACACGAGGACTTCGTAGGAGGTCACCCATCCTAGTTCTACTCTCGCCCAAGCACGCTTAACCGGAGTTCGAGGGGATCCGGTGCGTTAGTGCTAGTATGATCGCACCCGTCATGTTACGCATTGCAAACTTATTTGAAGCAAAAGCCATTTCTTGTCTTAAGAAATGTCCGGAGAGTTCTACTTCCGGCTTTGGAGGAGCCGTTGCGCAATCGCCGGATAATTTACGATATATTAACTTAGAAGCAACGAAAAATATACGGAAAACTTTTAAAAACCGTTTCCTTCGATCGAAATCTCGACCCGACAAATCGTCAAATAAAAATAAGAACGAAATAAATCTAAAATCGATCGAAATCTCGACCCGGCAAATCATCAAATAAAACTAAAAACGAAAAAGAGGGGTGCAACACGAGGACTTCCCAGGAGGTCACCCATCCTAGTACTACTCCGGCCCAAGCCCGCTTAACTTCGGAGTTCTGATGGGATCCGGTGCATTAGTGCTGGTATGATCGCACCCGTCGTGTTACGCATTGCAAACTTGTTTGAAGCAAAAGCCATTTCTTGTCTTAAGAAATGTCCGGAGAGTTCTACTTCCGGCTTTCGAGGAGCCGTTGCGCAATCGCCGGATAATTAACGATATATTAACTTAGAAACAACGAAAAATATACGGAAAACTTTTCAAAACCGTTTCCCTCGATCGAAATCTCGACCCGGTAATCGTCAAATAAAAATAAGAACGAAATAAACCTAAAATCGATCGAAATCTCGACCCGGCAAATCGTCAAATAAAAATAAAAACGAAAAAGAGCGGTGCAACACGAGGACTTCCCAAGAGGTCACCCATCCTAGTACTACTCTCGCCCAAGCACGCTTAACATCGAGTTCGAGGGGATCCGGTGCGTTAGTGCTAGTATGATCGCACCCGTCATGTTACGCATTGCAAACTTATTTGAAGCAAAAGCCATTTCTTGTCTTAAGAAATGTCCGGAGAGTTCTACTTCCGGCTTTCGAGGAGCCGTTGCGCAATCGCCGGATAATTAACGATATATTAACTTAGAAACAACGAAAAATATACGGAAAACTTTTCAAAACCGTTTCCCTCGATCGAAATCTCGACCCGGCAAATCGTCAAATAAAAATAAGAATGAAATAAATCTAAAATCGATCGAAATCTTCACCCGGCAAATCGTCGAATAAAAATAAAAACGAAAAAGTGGGGTGCAACACGAGGACTGCCCAGGAGGTCACCCATCCTAGTACTACTCTCGCCCAAGCACGCGTAACTTTGGAGTTCCGATGGGATCCGGTGCATTAGTGCTGGTATGATCGCACCCGTCGTGTTACGCATTGCAAACTTGTTTGAAGCAAAAGCCATTTCTCGTCTTAAGAAATGTCTCGAGAGTTCTACTTCCGGCTTTCGAGGAGCCGTTGCGCAATCGCCGGATAATTAACGATATATTAACTTAGAAACAACGAAAAATATACGGAAAACTTTTAAAAACCGTTTCCCTCGATCGAAATCTCGACCCGGCAAATCGTCAAATAAAAATAAGAACGAAATAAACCTAAAATCGATCGAAATCTCGACCCGGCAAATCGTCAAATAAAAATAAAAACGAAATAGAGGGGTGCAACACGAGGACTTCCCAAGAGGTCACCCATCCTAGTACTACTCTCGCCCATGCACGCTTTACTTCGGAGTTCTGATGGGGTCCGGTGCATTACTGCTGGTATGATCGCACCCGTCATGTTACGCATTGCAAACTTATTTGAAGCAAAAGCCATTTCTAGTCTTAAGAAATTGTCCGGAGAGTTCTACTTCTGGCTTTCGAGGGGTCGTTGCGCAATCGCCGGATAATTAACGATATATTAGCTTAGAAACAACGAAAAATATACGGAAAACTTTTAAAAGCCGTTTGCCTCGATCGAAATCTCAACCCGGCAAATCATCATATAAAAATAAAAACAAAAAAGAGGGGTGCAACACGAGGACTTCCCAAAAGTTCACCCATCCTAGTACTACTCTCGCCCAACCACGCTTCACTTCGGAGTTCTGATGGGATCCAGTGCATTAGTGCTTGTTTGATCGCACCCGTCATGATACGCTTTTCAAACTTATTTGAAGCAAAAGCCATTTCTCGTCTTAAGAAATGTCCGGAGAGTTCTACTTCCGGCTTTCGAGGAGCGGTTGCGCAATCGCCAGATAATTAACGATATATTAACTTAGAAACAACAAAAAATATATGGAAAACTTTTAAAAACCATTTCCATCAATCGAAATCTCGATCCGGCAAATCATCAAATAAAAATAAAAACGAAATAAGTCTAAAATCGATCGAAATCTCGACCCGGCAAATCGTCAAATAAAAATATAAATGAAAAAGAGGAGTGCAACACGAGAACTTCCCAGCAGGTCACCCATCCTAGTACTACTCTCGCTCAGGCACCCTTAATTTCGGAGTTCTGATGGGATCTAGTGCATTATTGGTGGTATGATCGCACCCGTCATGTTACGCATTGCAAACTTATTTGAAGCAAAAGCAATTTCTCGTCTTAAGAAATGTCCGAAGAGTTCTACTTCCGGCGTTAAGGAGCCGTTGCGCAATCGCTAGATAATTAACGATATATTAACTTAGAAACAACGAAAAATATACGGAGAACTTTTAAAAACCGTTTCCCTCGATCGAAATCTCGACCCGGCAAATCGTCAAATAAAAATAAAAACGAAAAAGAGGGGTGCAACACGAGGACTTCCTAGGAGGTCATCGATGCTAGTACTACTCTCGCCCAACCACGCTTAACTTCGGAGTTCTGATGGGATTCGGTGCATTAGTGCCGGTATGATCGCACCCGTCATGTTACGCATTGCAAACTTATTTGAAGCAAAAGCCATTTCTCGTCTTAAGAAATGTCCGGAGAGTTCTACTTCTGGCTTTCAAGGAGCCGTTGCGCAATCGCCGGATAATTAACGATATATTAACTTAGAAACAACGTAAAATATACGGAAAAATTTTAAAAGCCGTTTTCCTCAATCGAAATCTCGACCCGGCAAATCGTCAAATAAAAATAAAAACGAAAAAGAGGGGTGTAACACGAGGACTTCCCAGGAGGTCACCCATCCTAATACTACTCTCGCCCAATCACGCTTAACTTGGAAGTTCTGATGGGATCCGGTGCATTAGTGCTGGTATGATCGCACCTGTCATGAGACGCATTGCAAACTTATTTGAAGCAAAAGCCATTTCTCATCTTAAGAAATGTCCGGAGAGTTCTACTTGCAGCTTTCGAGGAGCCGTTGCGCTATCGCCAGATAATTAACTATATATTAACTTAGAAACAACAAAAAATAAGCGGAAAACTTTTAAAAATCATTTCCCTCGATCGAAGTCTCAATCCGACAAATCGTCAAATAAAAATAAAAACGAAATAAATCTAAAACCGATCGAAATCTCGACCCGGCAAATCGTCAAATAAAAATATGAATGAAAAAGAGGAGTGCAACACGAGAACTTCCTAGGAGGTCACCCATCCTAGTACTACTCTCGCTCTGGCACCCTTAATTTCGGAGTTCTAATGGGATCCGGTGCATTAGTGCTGGTATGATCGCAGCCGTCATGTTACGCATTGCAAACTTATTTGAAGCAAAAGCAATTTCTCTTCTTAAGAAATGTCCGAAGAGTTCTACTTCCGGCTGTCGAGTAGCCGTTGCGCAATCGCCGGATAATTAACGATATATTAACTTAGAAACAACGAAAATTATACGGAAAACTTTTAAAAACCATTTCCCTCTATCGAACTCTCGACCCGGCAAATCGTCAAATAAAAATAAAAACGAAAAAGAGGGGTGCAACATGAGGACTTCCCAGGAGGTCACCCATCCTAGTACTACTCTCGCCCAACCACGCTTAACTTTGGAGTTTGATGGGATCCGGTGCATTAGTGCCAGTATAATCGCACCCGTTATGTTACGCATTGCAAACTTATTTGAAGCAAAAGCCATTTCTCGTCTGAAGAAATGTCCGGAGAGTTCTACTTCCAGCTTTCGATGAGCCGTTTCGCAATCGCCGGATAATTAACGATATATTAACTTAGAAACAACTAAAAATTTGCATAAAACTTTTAAAAACCATTTCCCTCGATCGAAATATCGACCCGGCAAATCGTTAAATAAAACTAAAAACGAAATAAATCTAAAATCGATCGAAATCTTGACCCAGCAAATCGTCAAATAAAAATAAAAACGAAAAAGATGGGTGCAACACGAGAACTTCCTAGGAGGTCACCCATCCTAGTACTACTCTCGTCCAAGCACGCTTAACTTGGGAATTCTGATCGGATCCGGTGCATTAGTGCTGGTATGATCGCACCCGTCATATTATTCATTACAAACTTATTTGAAGCAAAAGTCATTTCTCGTCTTAAGAAATGTCCGGAGAGTTCTACTTGCGGCTTTCGAATAGCCGTTGCACAATCGCCGGATAACTAACAATATATTAACTTAGAGACAACGAAAAATATACGTAAAACTTTTAAAAACCGTTTCCCTGGATCGAAATCTCGACCCGGTAAATCGTCAAATAAAAGTAAAAACAAGAGAATAAGCATCGATCTTATCACACGATATATTCCGTTATTAAGAGTGATGTTGATATTTCTCGTGTCCACTTAATATTTCGCACAATTATAAGCCAACAAGAATAGAATAGTGATGATCATAAGAGATCATCAAACATATGGCCTGTGAGATCTTCTCTTGTATAGAAGGATCTTCAATCCTCTTATTGGAGATGTCTTAGAGAAGCAAGGAACCATTAATGATCCATTAATGTTGTTGTTTAGAGATAGAATTGCCCATACATTCCTTTATACTGACTAGTTGCAAGCTATCCCAAAATATGGCTTATTGTTGTCCCGTTGTTGATGGCTCTCACAAGTCTGTTAGAAAGCATCTTTTCATTAATCTGCGTCTTCCGATTCTTTTGGTGCGCATCTTTGGGCGACAATGGCTATATTGGACTTATGCTACCATTATCTAAATGGTTGTTGCTTCAACATCACCAATGACATGATATTTACAGCATTCGCACAAACATTATCTTCAACTAATCTTTAAGTCTGCTGGTGCTGTTTTATGACATAATAGGTTTGTGATCTTTTTCCTTCTCGGATATCACATCTGTCTTATGCATATTAACACAAACATATACAAATATAATAGTAGTAATCATATTAAGGATAGTTTTGCAATCATCAAAATTCTTTGAGATGTTTCTCTAACAAAGGTCAACCTAGCTCGAACCTATGGGTCTCGATTCATAGTGTTTGCTTAATTTTGCCAAATTAGCCTAATTGCGCCCGAATTGATGATGAAATTGAATTTATCTAGCTCAATTGGATTGATGATGTGCATGTTGACTTTATCATAAAAAGTCAACCATGGTCCTAAACTTGTAATCAACCGCGTTTGAGCTTAGAATTCTTAAAATCAACTTGAAATTATGAATTGTCATATTAGATCAAATGTTGAGAATGAATCAGATCTACAATTAATTTTGAACTTTGTCAATTTGGGGTCAAAAAGTCAACTTTCAGTCGTTTTTATGAAAAACTGAAATTTGAAATCCCAACTATGATGTAAGGATAGAATTGATGTGCTTTATGATATTCATTAATTTTATGAAATGTTGACCGAGAGTTGAATTTTTAGAGTTGGACCAAAAAGTAAATCTAAAAGTTAATTTTGGGTTATTTTATTAGAATTTGAAATGTGAATACAAGATTGGACAGGAAAATATCTAATTGACATTTGTTCGACATTTTTACGTGATTTGTCAAATATTGTCCAAAAGTTGACTTTTTAGGATTTGACCAAAAAGTCCACCTTTGACTTTGTTGAAAAATGACGCTTTTTTGGTCGAAAAATGACATTTAAACATAAATGAAATGAAATGACACTTGAAAGGTACCTAAAAGATTTTTTTTTTTTTGGACAAAAAGTGTACCTTGGCTAAATTAGAATTCCTAAATCTTTAAGTTTTTACCCTCTTGGACTCGTTGACAAAAATTCAGGTGTTAATGTATTGTATATTTGACTTTGAGATTGATTATGATGTCAAGTTAAAGGCTTTGAACCATCTATAATTTCTTGCTCCGCTTATAGGGCTGTGGGCTGCATTTCTCAAATCAAGGATGGCATAGACCGCATGGGGTATACTTTACAGGAGGTTTACTCTTGGACTTGAGTCTCAAGCATTATTAAAGTTGTTTATCAAGATTAAAAGGGACAAGGTTCATACTAATCGTTTATTATTGCAAGTATCGAGACTTCTCTAGTAAAGTTGGGACGGCCGGAACAGACATGCTTTCTGAGAAGGCAATACATGTGCAAATTAGTCAGTGGATTTTTATATAATTTTTTCTCTGTCTTCTGAAGCTAGCAATTTACCTTTAAATTTAGGGTCTTTATTGTTAAGAGAGGGGGGCACATTTGTACCAAGATTATGTAATAATTAGTCATTTCGACTTATTTCCTGTTTTATGCGTAGGGGTCGACTAACAGTGGGGAGTTATCCTCTTGACTGGCATCTCAGATTCTGAACCTAACTGTCAAACCAATCACATATACTTATCATGGCAATTCGTAATTCTTTTAATTGCAGAAATATCATTACAAACACATCGACTGTCTTAATGCTTTGCGACGAAGTAGACGCTGATAACACACACTTACGTATTTACGAATTCCTTCTGTCTGTTCGGTATGGTGTCAGACGATTCCGAGTTCGAATCCACGGGCTCAGAAAACGAAAAATAATCTATATCACTTATTTAAAAAGAAAAAAAGAAGAGAGAAAATATAGTATTTTCTTGGAGCATTCACTTTGCTGCTCTGCCTTTTGTCGGACCCAAAGGGGATTCATATTTCCGCGACCCGAGAAGATACTGTTCACTGCATCCGGATCCAAATCCCTTCACTGGGCACATCCTGATGTACCACAAACAGCAGATAATACCCAGCCGGTGCAAGGGTACGAGTACTCGGCGTCACCGCCTCCACTTCGTACACCGATTTCCCTACGGCAGTCACTCCCCTGCCGTCCCCTATCACCAGCAGCCGCTGGTTCATTGAGAAAGAATGGGTCGTGAACGACGGTGCCACCATTGTCACTGTCACCCTAGATGCGGAAACGGCTCCGACGACAGAAAATCTGACGAGGAGTTTCATTCCGTAGCCAATCCCAGCTTGAGAGGCCGGCGATATTATCCTCGGGCGCAGATTGTTGTACTGTGCATCAAGGTACGGCGGCGAGAATGCCTCCAAGCTTAGCTCTGTTGGGAAGAGAACGCTGGTGAAGGCGTAGGTGACGTGAGGGTTGCTTCCTCCGACAAGGACTCTCCCATCTCGGAGGAGGATCGCCGTGGAGTGGTACATCCGCGGTATGGAGGAGGGGTTTTGGAGCTCAAACCGGTTTCCAGTCGGGTTATCAGGTCGGTAGAGGACCGGGTTGAACACTGGGTTCCGACCATTCTCCCAGCCGGCGGTTCCCACAGCAGCGCCATTGATGATCAAGACGTTGCCGTTTGGGAGAAGGGTCATGTCTCCCATGACTCTAGGCTTTGGCATAGTCTCCATGACCCATTGTGGAGCCGGGTCGGTTATTTTGATCCGCCCGCATGTTGTTAGTGCCCCGACGAAGTTCCCTTTAGTTGCCTTGATGTATGACCCTCTAGGCGCGCCACCACATACCTGTTAACGGTTGTGTATAGAGAGAGAGAGAGAGAGAGAGAGAGAGAGAGAGAGTCATATAAACATAATTTCTTCGATAAAATTAATTTTATATGTCTCTGTCAATGAATTTCAAATTTAATAACTTCCTAATAAAATAATGTCTCTCAATTCCAAGAATATGTTGAAGAATTTTGCGTTTCAATTTGATATTGTAGTAGTCTCTTTCAACATGAGTGGGTTTAGGTGCATATATAGTGGAACCTTTATCTTCAATCTTTTCTTGTTTAAGCCAGGACAATTCCTACATGATCGTTACAATATTTTTGGCCATCCCTAATAATATTTACTTCAATGCAAATAAGTCATGGCTAACAGCTCATGCTATCTTGACATTTATTTTATGAAGTCATTAAATATGACCCACTTGTATAATATAGAGTTATATCTTCCCATTTCACTTTTACCCATACCATTTTAATTATATCAATAACTAGTATTTAGTATTTTGAAGGTGCGAAAATTAAGCATGACCTATAACTTCCGGCGTGATAATGCAATTTAACTCAAAATCGAGAAGTACCAAAACTTCAGCTTCTTTAACCGGTGCTTGCAAGTTCTTCAATGGGAGCAAGACCGAAGACCCGGTACTTGGATAGTTCCTCGGGTCACCGCCTGGCAACGCCGGGTACGTCTTCACCACCTTGCCGTGCGCATAATCGAACAATATTGCCCGATTGTTAGCAAAAATAAACAAGTTCCCGTCGACGTTGAGATGAACAAAAGGGTAGAGGTTGTTCTCGATGTTGGCATCATTGGTCTGCGCAAGAAATGGAAGATTGTACACTTTCGGAGCTCCGGTTTTTGGATAGAATTCGTAGTTGAATTGTCCCCTGCCGCCGACGATAATTTGCAGACCGTTGGGCAATATGTGATTGGTTGCATACCACCGACGCGCAGAGAGCCCGTTTTCGACTTCTTGCCAATCGCAGCCACTGCATGGGTTGAAGATCCGGATCCGACGTTCTCCGTCATTGAAACCGCCCGTTTGGATCAAGCGTCCATCGGGCATTACCTATAAAAAACAGGAGAACTCTGTGAGTGCCAAAAAATCAATTCTAATCAATCGGAATTAATTAAGCATATGCATGATTAAGGGACATAATACACATGTTGAGAGATATGGACAATCGAAGGAGATATACAAAATCTCATAATTATTGTGGGGTATATGATGGAAGCAAAAAGAAAGTCAAATTCATAAGTTTGAACGTAGTAACCATTCTTTTACTTTCCGGTACTTCTCATGGTCAAGGTTTTTTTTTTTTTTTTTTTTTTTTTTCGTGTAGTCTTGAGTTAGCAAAATTGTGGAATCTCTATGTTTGGTGTGGGGCTGTCAATCGTTTGGTTGGGTTTGGTTCGGATGAAAACTCGAACTAAACTGAACCGATTCGAACCGAACTATTTAAGTGTGCATTAACTTTGAACTAAATCGCAACCCAAATCAAAAATTAGTTCAATTCCTTTTTTTTTCTATTTATTTATTAATTAGGAAGAGGTTTAGTTGCAAAAGAGAGAGATTGTGTGAATAATAATATTAAGAAGAGGGGCACCGAACCAAAACTATCCCAATCGGAATTAAAAAAATGGTTATTTTTTCTTAGCCACACCAAAAATGCACAAAAATTCGGTTCAATTCAATTAGGTTCTAGTTTCAGTTCAATTTTCTAGTTTGATTTTGACACACCTAATTTGGTGGCTACAAGAAATCTCAAGGAGAAAATCTAAAAGTACTAGAATGATCTTCAATTAAAAGGAAATAATAATTGATAAGTTTTTTAGTGAAAAAAGCTCAACGACTTAAATTAGAGCATGATATTGATCACTAGAAAGTTTAGAAACTTGAAATATTATGTGATTGCTCTAACATATTGAAACAGCTTTGAGAGATTCCACTACCGAGAATCTTAATTATACAATTACTCTGGTTTAAACCACACTAAAAATTGTGAAAATAATTTAACTGAGAAACATATAATTAAATAAGACGCGTCAATTGAAAATATCAGAAGTAAGGTATTGACCTGAATCAATTTCTAGAGGGTCTAGCATATTAATTCATCTACAGAGATTCAAAATGATATATCCTACACAAAAACAAAATACACATAACGAAAAAACTGAAGAGAAAAGTCTCAATAACCATTTTTTCTTTTCAAACAAAAAGACCAAACCCATACCGAGCCGGAGGAGCACCAAACATCGGTTTGGACCATGAGAGGTCGGAAAGAATTCGATGCCACGTCGTATTCGATGGAGTGTGCGGTGCAGTCGATCTTCAAAGCAGTGTCGCGGGGATCATTCCGGCATTTGCCGTTCGGCAGCGAAAGGTTGGACTCGCCAAAGTCAGTGCGGTCGAATATGACCACGACGTCGTTGTGGAGGAGCTGCATGTGCATGGCCGACACGCCTATGCTTCGCTGCAACAGCTGCCACCGGCCGCCTCCTGCAGCTGCAGCAAGGGGGGGTGGTGGCAGCCATGGGGCAAGGAGGAGATGAAAGAAAATGAAGGATTGAAGAGGCCAAACTGGAGTGATTGACATTGTTTGTTTCAGCTTAGTGGTTGGAGGGCTATCGATTCATTGAATTGTGTTCTCGAGGTCGTGCTTGGGATATAAATACTTGTGCTGAATGGCCTGTAGGAAAGCAGTTGCCACACGCAAGAAGAAGTAAATTAAGAAGACAATATATCTGGTAAGCGAAAACTGATGTTTTGATCCGGAACCCTCATAGAATGTGCACATGTCTCAACGAACTGAGATTTGGAATCCGATCGCAATCTTTTTTTAGTTTATCAGTGGGAAGGAATTAAGTTCTCCTACGTCCAATTATGTTTTTTTTCCCTGTGTTCTGTAACTTATTTTGTTTGTGCAATTATCTTGGTAAGCTCTTAATTTAATGCGAATGACAAAAGGGTTCTCGACCGGAAAAAAAAAAAAAATGACAAGGGGGTTAATAGAGTTCTTCAACATTTAGCTTAGACACAAAAAATATTCATCTCATTGCTTGATATGAGTGTATAAATGTCATCTTATGGGAAACAAATTGCTGAGAAATTAAGTTGCATGTATGACAGTGAATTTACAATTAATCACCGATATTGATGTAGTTGAGTACGTACCGAAATAGTTCTAAACATGAAATATTGTCATAAATGATTGCGAAAGATAACTATTATATTTCATTCATTCTAGTATTGAGGGAAAGATTACACCAACAGGTTATGTATGGTGGGGTCAACCCTAATCCATTAGTACCCATAGGCGGCATAGGAGAAGAAGCACTACGTCTAGAAATCAACAACACGAAAACTTTGTTATGTTAACAATTATACTCCTTCCATATAAAGACCCGAATTAAGAAGAATGGCTGGGCCAACAAACATCCATCTCGTTTGTATTTTGGATACCAATATAATTTCTAGAATTTAAGGGGCTTGGGAAATAAAGAAATTGTTGAACTTACCATCCATTTCCTTCCATATTTATGTTTTGCTTCGCATGCTTTAAAGTCTCAGCTTACTTTATAAAAACTTTATACACGAACTACACAAAAAGAATGTGCGGTTAGGAATTTTCTAAGCTTCACTGTATTGAATCCATTGACAAAATTTCACGCTCTGTCCTTGGGTCTAGTTGCACAAATTCCATCCATTATCAAATCAGAAATGATTTCATGATGTTACGAAAGATGCATGTCGACAATCTTTCTGCAGATGGAACAAGCTCGCACGTCTTCCTTATTATGTTTGAGAATCCAATTAAATACTCATTTTTCCATAGAAGAAACTAAATATATAAGTTATGTCAGTTAGGTGATATGAACGGAGTAATTAGCCGATGGCGTATTATGCTAAAATATTGGTTGAGCTAGAGAAAACACGTGGAACCACAGTTCATTCACATTTATTTGACTCCTTCCACGTTATTAAATTTTATCCTATTTTTTACTCTTAAAGTATGTTTTTTAAAAATTAATTGACCTAAATAAGTCTAATGTGCCGTTCAAAACTTATCCAGAAAAATATATAAATAGAACTATAAATAGATCAAGTATGATGTTTCAAAGAGCCTAGATTCGGATATCATATGACATTTTGTGGTTCTTTATGATTCATAAAACAGTTCGGATTAGAATTGGAATCCAATATAGAGTTGGTGTTAAAAAAAAAAAAGAAAAGGATGAGAATTGCGACACATTCTAAAGTGTATATCTTTTTATCAGACAACAAAAAATGTTTGGATCAAAATTGAACCCAACCTAATACCGATGCTTTTCGAGGGAATCGGGCAAAAAAAAAAAAAGCAGCAAAAGTGTCTGTGAGTTGGCTTTCCCCGGTCCAAAAGATTGGCGACACGGCAAGGAAAAGGCTTTTAAGATAAAGCAATAACAGGCCAAACGACTAATCATGTGACTTTCGTTTCGTTCCTTCTCGCGAATAAAAAGTCTAAGCCTGCGTACGGTAGGTGGAATACTTTTCCCAGGACAGCTCAGAAGGTTGCTTGTTCTAGATGATAATGGCAGGCGTCGTGGTCCATTTCATTGGCTCTTATTATTCTTCTGCGAGCAATTTTGCTTTCTAATATTTAAAAATTTATTATCTATCAATGCCTTTATGACTATGTAAAACCAAATCTTTGATTTGACACCGTAGAATCACTAATAATAATAATAATAATAATAATAATAATAACAATAATCATCATTATCATCACGAGAACCGTGTAAAATGGACTTCAAATTAAAATAAAATTGTCAAACTACGTGCTTGTTTCCCGCTTTCCCTCCAGCGACGGCATCCACATTTCAGTCCAAGTAAATGTCATGCTGCTCCACAAGAAATTCAACATTGATAATAGCTCTAATCTCTATATTCAAGGAGGATTCCAATTTGTCATTGAACTCACTCATTTTTCCTTATATCCAAAGGAAAAACACACCCATTAGTAATTATTGTTCTTTGCTCTCAATTTGACCAGTGCATGCTCCGAGCATTATCTCTTTCGGTTATTTTTAACGGAAACTGAATAATACATTATCTCATTACATTTTTTCTTTTATAAGAAGATTTGTAAATGTTTTAATTCATTTTTTTTTTCGAAAATGATTTGTGATAATATATATTTGTAAAATTAATATAGTGAACATTTAAAATTTTCATCCTCTCAAATATAAATATATATTTGTCAGGCTTTTATAATTTTACAGCAACAAATTCCAAAAGATATATGTATAGTAACAAAAAGCACATAAGCAGTGTTCTAAATCCTTTGAACACCTGACCAATATTTCATAAAACACCAAGTGGTGCCAGTCTCACAAATAGCACCCCGAAGAGAATTATCATTGATTAGGAATTTTGACCAAAGTGCATTGGGGTCAAAATGGATATATATACCAAAAAAGTCTTAAATATATTGCAAATATATCGATTCAATTATAATTTTTTTTAGCCAATTAAGTCATAAACTTTTTGAGTTTATGTCGATTCAGTCCATCTAGTCAATTTTTGTCTTAAATCATTGACAAGGACATCGACCATTTCACGTAGTGTGTGGGGGCCGACATGACATAGACAATTTTTAATAATATTTTTATAGTTTTTCCATTTATTTATTTTTATTATTTTTTTCCTTTTTTTGCCTTTAATTCCCTTTCTTTTTCTTTTTCCTTCCCTTAATTCTCTAGCAATGGCAAGGTTGAGCTTAGCCTAGTGGTTGGGGGAAGCTTGACCTGGCAAGATCTAGCAAGTTTGAGCCTCACCATTGCTGGGTGAGGCTTGCCCTTGTTGGCCATTGGCAAGGTTGATATCACCAACCCGGCAATGGCGAAACTCACCGGCCCTTGCCTTTGGCCCGTTGCCAAGGTCCCACTATTAGTAGAGAAAGAAGAGGGGGGGAAAAGAAAGAGAGAAGAACAAAAACGGAAAAAAGAAGAAGAAATGATTAAAGAATTCAAAATGTTTACAAATGTTTATGTTAACATTGGCTATGCCACGTAGGATAGTTAGTGTCCATGTTAGAGATTTTGTGGCTAAAATTGGTTGGATGTACTATATTGGTACAAATGCAAAAGTTTTAGAACTCAATTAGCCAAAAAAATAAATTAATCAGCACAATTACAATAGGTTTAGGAATTTTTTGGTAATTATTCCATCATATATAATAATCCTCTAAGGAAAAAGCCCCTTTCTTAGCCGCAAGAATGTCACATGTGAAAGTTATGTGCTTGCCGTTCAATGAGAAATTTGGCTGTCAATGAGTCGAGAGGTTGATTCAGACAAAATTCAATATTTTAGGGATTTGGTTGAGACAAAATCTACTGGATGATGTTAGCTGCGAAACCGATATCATTTGAAGGTATTTTTTTTTTTGGGAACTTTCGACGAAATCCATGTTTAAGCTGTCCTGACTAAAACAATGGCGACTCTGATGCGGTGTTTTATGACGAGATTTATCCATTCCACGTCAACGTTTTTGTGCTCTGGTTGATCATTACGTTGAAGGGTTGATTCGTTTTCTTAACCAGGTGCGGACCACATTTAGTTCATAGCCAGCAGAATATCTTTTACTTTCTTCTTTCTACGATGCATTAGCCATCGGATTTACTCCACGGGGTCAAATGTGTTGACTAAAAATGCACTTTACATTTTAAAAATGTGTGTGCTTCCTTCTCTAGCTAAAGAAACTTTAGACCAGTAATTCATTTTTTATGAGAAGGCGTCCTTGTAAAGAAATAAGATTTGATTTGGTTAGAATATAATCCTGTTAGGCACAGACAGCAAGCTAAACTTATGTTCCTTCGTGAATCATTCAAAACGTGAAAGGCCAAAACTCTAAAGGCAAGATGAGGGCCAAAGAGGCTCCACATCATTTACTGATAAATTTCATTGAAGCACCTGTTTTCCTTTTCTATTCCTTCTAAGCACTTAATATGTTTAAGATAGTAGGGTGATCTTAAATTGTTTAACTGAAGTAATTCCAACCGGATAGGTATTGCTTTGCAAAATTTCATCCAAAACCTTCGAGTTATGTTTAGTAGTCAAGATAAAATTTTGAATTGGATAAAATTTATTATATCCTACATTTGGCGCCTACTCAAGATAAAATAAAGCCGGACATAAGAGATATATAATTTGTATAATTTTATCTTCCAAGAGAGGTGGAATAAAGATGAATATGATTTTTAATATTCATAATAGAAAATTTATTTTCCTCGAATAACAAATTTCTTAAATTAATAAATTTAGAATTATATTTCAATATAAATAATATTTGAATTCTAATTAAAGAAATTCAAAATAAAAAATAACAATTTAGTTTTTAAATTTAATCTTATTTATATATATATATATATATATATTTGAATTTAATTCTATCTTATAATATAAATTCAATATGTAAATATGAGTATATATTTATATTTATTACATATTTTAGGTATTTTAGCATTTTAGGTATATTAGTACACTTTACTATCTAATAAAATTTTATTAAAAATAATGGAAGTGGAAAAAGAAATAAAAAAGAAAATAATTTTAAAAAGAGAGAAAAAACAAATAAAAATAAAGTAAGTGAGAGTATTGCAAGAGATTTTATTTTTTCCGCTTATGAATTTTTGCATTCGTTTATATTGATATGTTGTTTAAACCAAACAATGTACATAATATGGTATGAATATATCCAATTTTATTACTATAATTCACCAAAATCCTTTAATTTTATATCCTATGGTATATAGTTCTATCCTGCTCCAGTTCTCACATTCATAAGCCCTAATTTTATCCTCACAAATCCCCCGCCTTTACAAGGTTGGTGGTTCAGAGAGATAATGGGATAAACTGCTCAGCCGTCAAACTAGGTTTCTCAGACCTTCCAAGGCGAAGACCTATAGGAGAATAACGGAGATTGTACGAGGGCATTCTTGTTTCTTGACTAAAATTGCTTCTGGGAGTTGTGGAAATGGTCAGTCCCATTCATTTATTATCCAATAACTTTTTTCTTTCTAATTTTTATATTTAGGCTATTAGCACTTGTAGCACCTCGAATTTTGTGGACCCAAGGCTCCCTAGCTACTAGTGCCTTGATTACAATAATCTTTCTTAATTGTTGGTTTGGGTATTCTAAGGAGATGATGAACGGGCAAACAATGTTCTTACAGAAAGATTAGCAGAACAAACTGAGAAGAAAAAGCAGCAGAAAGACAAGGCACCAACATATAGACAATCCGCTCATCCTCCGCAACCGGAAAGATCACCATCCAAGGTGGAAACCTTTGCTTCTATTACTGTCACCCTAGCTCAACTCCAAGCTGATATTCAAGAAATCAAAACTATTAGGGAAATCCCTTATGATGTTTTAAAGATGACAAAATAAATCAAAAACTACTAATGTGTTTAATGGTTGAATAACAGACTATACGAGTGATATAATGTGTAAAAGACATTATCAAAGATTATACATGAAAGAGTCAGAAGACTGGATAAATTTATTCAGACTGTGTCTAGACCTTAAGGTTAAATATGTTTAGAAGTAAACTTTAAAGATAAATATGTTCAGACTTACATCCAGATTGAAAAGTCTCTCTTCAAATAGAACACACTTAACTTTATATACAAAATGAGAAATAAGTCCAGAACGTGACAAGGTTCATAACAAGACACAAATTTAGAACTTGGCAGATTTAGAACGAAGCATGTTTAGAACGAGACAACTTGACAGAATGTAATAGAAGCCCCAATATATAACATCTAGTGATCTAGTTTGGATTCTACATCTAGATAGATTTGATTAATAATGGATTTTGAAGACAATAACTTTTTAAACGAAGAAGCTCTACTTATAGAAACCAATATTCTGTTTGTATGTGCGATCAAAATCAACTTGGGATTCTACATCTATCACTTAATGGCTACTAAATCTTCTTGATATAGATTTGTCCAATGGGTAGATTGAAAGACAATCATCTAGATACTGTTTCAATGGCTAGTTTGGAAGTAGACAAGTATTTAAGGAGATCAAGGACCGATGAGCAAGTAAGAGACGGAGCATAGAATTTATAATTCCAAAGTCTGAGTGAACTTTGATCGTACACTTGCCTTTCGTAGCTTAAACATTTGTAATCATGAGAGCAATATCAAATTAGTGACTTAGTGAGATAATATGATCTATCACTGGGTGTTTGCACTCAAAGTTGTAATTTTTTTGTTAATTACATAGTGGAATCCAGCTAGTAGGCCGTTAGCATGGGAGAGTGGACGTAAGCTTGCTCTAAGCCGAACCACTATAAATTTTGTGTACAATCTTCTCTTCCATTAACTCTCCTTATTTAAGTCTATTGCACACTTACAAGTTATTTCAGAAGTTTATTTCATTACATACAGATTCTGAACATCTACTAGAAGTTTGGTAGCTTGCTTATCAGACTCTGATCTTTATTTATACTTTGCTCACAACTTATTTTGTTCGGCATTTATTTGTCAAGATTTCTTTTAAACACCTATTCACCTCCCCTCTAGGTGTTCGTACTAGCATCATAAAAAATTTTCATATCTTCTATTTCTTGATATTTGGTGAAACTTGGGTAGTCCATTCAAAACTTGAAATGTTACAATCCTCCTTTCTCTATCCTAGAGGAACCTAAACCTCCTATCTCCTCCTAACAAAGATGACACACTCACACTTCTTAAAAAATTGATATCTTTTATGCTCCCATTTTCTTTCTATTGATGTTTGATGTACTTCTATGCTTATGATTTAGTGAAGCTATCTTTTGCACATTATCAATTTGTTGAAATGATTATCTTTTTGCTGATTACAAAAAATGCGAGAGATATAGATATTTGATGTGATAATGATTGAGTTGATATTTGATAATTATATAAAATAACTCAAGAATCATTAGCATCAAGATAGGGGGAGTTAAACAGAAAGAGTTACACACTATTGATAATGTTTTCTAACACATATCATGTTATCTCGCAATGCTTGTCTTTTTATGATTTCTTACTTATCTTATACATTCTAAATCATCATAAGATTGTAGATTAAAGTAATTCATTCTTACATTCAAAGGTCCTTTAGAATTCATCTCCTCATTCCTTGAAAATCTTATGGAGATTTTGACATTTGCAAAGTTTAACTTCTTTAATAAATCAACATTAGTGTAGATCTTTATCTCTTTTTCACAATTTCATCAAATGTAAAGGTTCACATCTGCTAGATAGTTTTATCAAAATAAAAATGAGAGAGATTGTTAGAGATACGTATCAAAGAATTTTGATAATCCCATAACTATCTTTGGTATAATGTTTACTATGATATTTGTAAATTTTTGTGACATCACATTAAAAACAAGCCTGATATTCGAGAAGGAAAAAAATCACAAATTTGCTCTATTTGTAAACAACATCAATGGACTTAAAGATCAACTGATGAGAGTGTTTGTGTTGATGTTGGAGATATCATGTTATTGGTCATATTATAAAATGACCATCTGAGGATGTTCATTGAAGAAGTCTAATATAGCCATTGTCGATTGGAGATGTACATCAGAAGAATTGAAAGATGTTAGAGAACTAGAAACGGAATTTTGTCATAACTATAAAAGCCATCAATGATGGGACAACGGTATGAGCTATTTTGGGATAGCTAGCAAATGTTTATAAAAGATGACTGTATGGGCAGCACTATCTTTGGAGAATAGCACTAACAGATCTCTAACAGTTATCAACTTTTTTGAGACATCACCGATGGAAATATTGAAGATGACTATATGAGAGAAGATCATTTAAGCCTCTCACAATACATAAAATTCGAAGCTGTTTTCTTAGTGAGAAGTGTTTTATTCTCGTAAGATCTTTACTGTGGCATTCTTACTGGCTTGTAATTGTGTGAAAGATTAAGTGTATAAAAGTGATAGTAACACCTAATTCCTAATATTGTCATTTATCATCTAATATGCTTGGTGTTTATTGATTATAACTTGTCTTGCAAATTATTAGTGTAATTTAGGTCAGCCTGTGGCTATCAGTGTGGATAGTGGACGTAGACTTTGTGATAAAGCCTAACCACTATATATCGTCTTGTGCTCTTATTTCTCTCACTCTTACCTATACCAGCATGCACGATATTTGAAATATCTAATTGAAATATCTAATTGAAATATCTAATTGAATTGATTTTTTATTTTATAATAGATGTTAATTTCAACAAAATTGTTAAAGGTTATTGAATAATCTATTCACCCCTCCCCTCTTATATTATTAGCCCCGACACAAATTTGGTCTAGTGCTTTGAGTATTCATCTATGTTCAATTGTTGTTGGTAGCTTTGTAAATCTAATATTATTCTCTATGAGGTGCTAATATAGGTAATCTAGGAAGAGAGAGTATGTAGCATTCTAGAGGTGCTTGTGTAGTGATAGTATCATCATCAATTAGCTTCAAGCGGAAATAGCATCCCCTACTATTTATCATATCTTTTAAGATTACTAGTGGATTTATGCCTTGTTGTAGCTATAAGTCATAGAGAGTGGGGGATGTAAGCTTGGTTATAAGCCTAATCATTATATATTTGCTTGCAATATTTTTTATCCCTCCATCATTAGCATTATCTATTCATTATTGTCTATATATGTTTGATGCTAGTCTATTTGTGACATCCTGAATTTCAGGTTCTGTTTTCGATTGGATGAGTTGGGCTTTTCATCGACGCGCCTATAGTTCTTTTTTCTGAGATAGCAACTCACAAGATAACTAGCCTTTAATGCGATAGACTTGAGAATTCAACCAGGAATCGACTACTCGACTGTGCTAATCTGCAAGGGTCATTATGGCATAGTTAAAAATCAATTGTAGACTGGAGATAGATCGATTCGACAAACGTATGTGATTAGTATGTGGGTGATTCTACCTGATTGCAAAATTCTCGTCGAACGGTACTAGACTAATTTTTCTATCGTTTTGGTACCCTGTACCCGTATTTGAAACTCGAGATTTTTACGATAATCGAGAGTCGCCAATGTGTCGAAGATGTACAATGTGACTTGAAAATAATCGACCACGGTTAATTACACTAAAAATTCCTAATACCAGTATGTTAGGTCACGCTAAAATCGCGTCAGATTGAAATTAATCGTGAATTTGAACGCGATTTCAAAAATTGAAAGTTCTGTCATGTCACGATTTATTTTAGGAACGTCGACTCATCCTCCGAAGAATTTTCGGTGAGCTCGAGATTTTTACACAAAATCAATTTGGACGATTTGGAAAAGAAATGAAATTCGGAGGGGCAAAATTGAGGGGATTTTTGGCCTCCAAAGTGAGCTATTTGGTGAAGGGAAATTGTAGAAATTGTGTGAGCTTCTTCCTCAACAAAATTGGACATCAAATTGGAGAAATTGATGAAGAAATTGAAACTCTAGAGGTGAAATTCGGAGGCTTGTGAAGGGGCTGCAACATTTGGCACCAAAATTGGTTAATTATGGAAATAAAATGCAAGAAAGTAATGGGGGACCAAAGGGGATGTGCATGAAAACTTTGGGGGACCAAGCATTGATGGAGAAGATATTTTATTTGACTTCCCCCCTCCCTCCTTCGGCCTCTGCTTTTTTCTTTCATTTTGTTCCAACGAAGCTTCATACCCCACTCCCACGCTGCTGCTCCACCATCAGTTGTTCCCTCCACCGAAGCAGCCCCACGATCGCCTCCCTCCTTCGATCTTTTCCCTTCACGCCAGCATCACCTTCGCTGACTCCCTATTTTGTTGACCGCAGCAGCCCACCTCTGCCGAATCAAACCGTGCTGCCTCACGTCCAAAGACCACCGCTCCATTTCCACCGATCTCCCTTCATTCGCGACGTCCCCAACCGACAACCCCAGCTCTGCCGCACATTCCCCTCCAAATCAACTTTCCCTCCGGCGAAGCTTGAAGTTGACCACGCAAATCCAGCAGCTCCATGTCATGCCTCAGCCACCGCAACTCCCGCCAGCAGCTCCTCCCTCTTCTCGCTGCAGCCCATGCACTTCGGCCCTATAGACTGGCTCAACCCTGCCAATCCTAGTCCAGTTCCTAAGGAGATTGGGTCGGTCCTTAGTATTAAGAGTTCCCAAGGAGATGTAACTGTTTTAGATATAGAGAAGTAAAAGAGTTTTACTTCTGATTTCTATTTCAAACATATTTCTAGAGTAAAAATCTATTCCAGAAATAAAATAAAAAATAATTTGACCAAATGATTTATGTTCCAGAAGCAATTTTGGAATAGAAAAATAATTCTAAAACATAAATAGAATGATTATCATACGCGTCCTAAGTCGTTGAATTTGAGATCTCTAGCATATAGTAGGATGGTCTCTTGGATCCTACTTGGGCTCCTAATTGGCCCATAATAAATTACTAGCAGTACCTAACTTGAGATGCAATTGGTAGGGCTTGGGAGGGTCCATGCTAGGCATAAGTGCCATCATGCATGAAGAACCGTTTTCACCCATTTAGTAATCCATCAACTTCCTTTGCAGCTCATACCATCGTGATGTTCGCCACAACCGCATTCCTCCTCCTGCCTTCTCCCATTAACTGCGGATCCGTGGGAGGGAGGTTCTTCTCCCAAAAGAGCCTGGTTTAACTGGAGTAGGAGCCTCCCATCATTCCTGTCGGACAATACTTGGGCAACAATAATCACGCTTCTCTTGGTTGAGCCATTAGCTTTCTATTGTTTTTCACAGAAGGCGCTTAACTGTTGCTGCTAATTTTTTCTGAAGGATAGGGTGTACCTCCAAGGTTTCGGCAATGGGGTTTCGAACCTCCTGAGTGCACGCTTCTTACATCCTGTTTTCCACTCTAATTCTGCAAAACGGAGACAACAAAGTTAGATTGTGATTGTTTAAAGGGAAATTGATCGAGTTTTTACTCTTTTCTGAGAATTTTTCACTTAGAATGAATGAGTGCTATTCATACCTGATTTTTTGAGTGATGGTCCATAGTCCATATATATCTTCCGGTGCTTCTAGTACGACGGACTCGGTTACCTTGATTTGTAACCAGGCAGCTCGGAGGTGTTGACATTCCCACGTTCCTTGATGGGTGTATGACAGGTCGGTCTATGGCTTTGAGCTGGATCTGGTTTTAGAATGGTTTTGGGCCGTTGAAAAATATACGTCATGACACTTATTTTGCCGGATGTACAATCAAGTGGTTTAGAAACCGACGCTATCAATATTTATGGAATGTTTAATTACCAAATATGGTATGTTGGTTACAATGAAATGAATCTATTCGAAGTAACAAATTCAATAAACATCGGAGTTCCCACCTTATATTTGCCTGCCTAAATCTGAATCAATTCCGACACTTCAATTTTATCCAGTCTTTGCGCCCCCACCCACCCCCCCTCCCAAAAAAAAATAATAATTCATCCTGGATTGATCCCTGGATTGATCCCTGTTTGAGGTGGTCCAAAAAATTACCGATGTAGTAATTCACCTTGAGCTATACAGACGAACGAGTTATCACTTATAAACAATTCGTCCGGTTCTTATATGCGTCGTTCGTTCCAATTCGGTTCTTTGCTTTCGGTTGCCTACTCTATCCTCCTTGGCTGAACTCGTCATATCTTTCCATCATCTTGCTGGACCATCTCGGCTGTCAGACCTGCTTTTCTGGTGTCATTAGGGCCCTCATCAATTATAATTTATTAGTCATCGATCTTGAAGTGCAACGCATATGTCCAAGTTGGGTGCTTAAAGTTCAATCAGATTTATATTCTTCTGTGGGTCACCACATCACGACGTCAGCCCCATACTGATCCAATGCCGCCCACAGAATTCTATCTTTCCAGGTAAGATGCTCGTGCAAAAAAGAGAGCGAATAAGTCAACCGAACCAGAGCAAGCATTATATGGCTGCAAGTGGACGCCACGTAAGAAAAAAGGCTAACAAGTTTTCAAATAAAAAGGAAAACCACAGGCAAAATTAAAAGATTAAAGAGCCCATTTGTTTTTTCCTGAAAAAAAAGGGAAGCGTGGATCTTACGAGTTTTGGCAGGGACAACGCTGTGACACCCTGCTCGTCAGTGAGGACCATCGACCCTCACCGAGGCCTCGGTGTGGGCCTAGAAGCTCTCACCCAAATCGCATGGTGTTGTCGCCATCACTTGCCACCACGGTGCAAGGATTTGTCAACCCTAGCATGGAGTTCGAGAAAGCTGGCGGACTCTCACATGGATTTGATTGCAACTTTTTTTTTTATAAGTTTAGAATTTAATTGCATTTTCAATATAAGTTTCTGAATTTCTTATACAACTTATCCCATTTGATTTCAATTTGCAAAATAGAGAAAATTATAGATCTGGCATGGTTCTGTCTTGTCAAATTGATAAACCAATTATTCTTTGCATTATTTGTAAGTTTATCAAGTATATGCATACATTTGTATATAAAGTGATCCCATTGGAAATTCAAGCAAAAAAAAAAAAGGTAACCCTATCTAAAGATGATTTATTTTGATGGACTTTTAATAGGTCCACTGTTAGTAATAAAAGATGATTTACACACTCAGAGTTGGATGGTTGATGTGTGAAAAATTTCGATTATAAACACACATGTTATTCATAAGTGGCTTTTTACCAGTGGTGGAGTTAACAGTAATACTATTAGCTATAAATTAATACTTTACTTGGAACATGGAGATATTTAGTTCACGTTAGGTTTTAGTGTCTCTGCTCCCATATCGTCTAGATACAGCTGTTGCACTATAGGTCAGTCCTAAAAAGCCTTAAACGACTACAAGATGCGTTTTAAAACATGTGGATGAGCCGCAAACAAAGAGTATAATGTTACGCTGTCGGTATGTTTGAATGGTGCTGCCTGTCCCTTGCGGTATCAAAGCCAAAGTGGTGATGTTGATTGTTGCGTTGGTACATAAAACTCTCACCAACTTTATAGTGTTAAGATGAGCTGCAAACCCTTTCAGGTTGGGTAAGCTGCGATCAAAACATGCAATATCACGCTGGTCCATCTTAAAGGGGGTTGCCTTCACATTGGTTTTTAGATTGAGGAATAAAGACACCACAAGTATAATAATTTTCGTGCAATGATCACTTCAGTGCCATAATCTTTTTATAACTACATGAATGTCATGACTTCTAAAAAACGATCACTTAAGTACTATAATTTTCAATTAATCACCTGAGTGATATAAATTTTTAATAGTGTTCACTCAAGTGCTAAAATTCACTTGAAGTGACGTTTTTGAAAACTTAAGGCATTTAATTGATCAATTGAAAAGTTATATGGCACTAAAGCGATCAAGAAAAAAAAAGGTTATGGTACTCAAGTAAGCTCCATACATAAGTTATAGCACTCAAATGAGCAAAAAAAGAAAAAAAAAAAAAGAAAGAAAGAAAAGAAGTTATGGAACTTAACTTAGAGCCATACAAAAGTTATAACATTTACGGTATCCTTTCCTCTTTAGATTGGTTTGATCTTATTTAAGTTTTTTAAGACTACTAAGTTTGATTTAATTTGAAAACAATTTCTAATTGAATCCGACAACCAATGAATCTCTATTGTCAAACGTTGCTGACCCCACACTGAAGCCAATTAAAAGAATAAACTAGAGAAAAAGGAAACACACACACACACGTTATAACGTACGTCTCCATACATGAAGGTTGGTGAAAACCCACTTATAATTGGGGCTGCGCCTTGAAGAGGACGAAAGTTCGTGACTAGTTAGATTTAACGAACGTCTCCATCTATGAAAGCATCAAGGTGGAGGAATTTGATGAACGAAGGGGACATCTAACGTCTCATTCAGTATACTCTGGCAACGTCTTATTTTAATGATGAAAACAAATCCAAATCAAGCTCGGATAAATTCTCAGAGTTTCTGATTTGCACGTTTGGAAAAGGTCCTTCTCGAAGCTGTTGACGAAATTATCTTGATTTGGATTTGTCATATTCAAAACATCTAACGTCTCATTGACGAAATCTTCTAGGATTAAGAGGGGTATGAACTCTTTAAGGTTCAAGAGAATCATACTAAGCAAATTTTTATTAATCATATTTGGTATGTAATTAATAGAGACTCAATGACCTTTTATAGCAAAACAAAAGAAAAGCAAAAGACTAGACTCAAGCCTAGAACCTAATAGTCATTAATGTTCATAGGAACTAGAAGCCATCAAAATTGAAACAATATTTCCAGTGCTTCTGCTCATCCCAAAGTTCCTTGACACGAATTTTAATGTGTGGAAAATGACAATCAATATGACAAAGTCAAAGATGAGGCCTTATCAATAAGCCACTTTTCGATGAGAGTGTCATTGATCTTGAATGCGTGCCGATCTTCTTGATTGAACAAGTTGGTCTTGGATACAGGCTGCATTATTTCCCCCTTCTTTACAAGAATTTGTCCCTGAATTTGAATTAACATTATTGGAAGAACTACGCACATGAGGTATGAGATGTCAGATATTGAATACATCATGTATCTTTAGATGAGAAGGAAGCTATAGTCGATAAGTATTAGGATTGATGCGCTCAAGAACTTCAACTAGACCAAGCTTTCGATCACTAAGCTTGTTGTAACCTCTAATGAGATGATGCTCTGGTGACCAATAAGCCCAAACAAAATCTCCAGGCTCAAAGATGAATTCACGTTGATGCCTGTCAACATCCTTTTTGTAAGCCTTAGCTTTGCTCTCCAACCTTCGATGCACTTTTTCATGAACTACCCTCATTTAAGATACAATATCATCCACCTTATCGATTGACTTTTCAACAAAAGGAATAGGTACAAGATTGAGAGCAATCTTCGGTTGACGTCCATACACAATCACAAATGGACTATATCCAATGGTACGATTCACCAAACAATTATATGCAAATTCTCCAAGTGACAATCAAGTTTCCCAATAAAGAGATTATCATCGATCAAATTCCTTAGTAGATTTCCCAGGGACCGATTGACAACTTCATTTTGTCCATTTGTTTGGAGATGAAACATAGTACTATATTGTAGCTTATTGCATAATATTCTTCCATAGTTGCTGCCAAAAGTGACAAAGAAACTTGATTTCCTGATTAGAAATAATAGTCTTAGGAAGGCCATGCAACTTATAAATTTCTTTGAAGAACAACTTAGCAATTCGCGAAGCATCCATAGTTTTAAAACAAGGAATGAAGTGTACCATTTTTGAAAACCTATCAACAATCACAAAGATTGAATCCATACCTTTGAGTATACGTGATAGTCCATAGAGATATCTTCCCAAGGGACTTGTGGAATTGGCAATGGCAATTAAAGACTAGCATTAGTAGCTTGTCCCTTTCCTACTTGACAACGTTGACACCTTATCACATATTGGTATACATCACACTTCAAATGAGGCCAGAAATACTTGGGTGAAACAAGTTGCACAGTCTTGTCACACCAAAATGTCTATCATGGTGAATTTCATCAATCACCTTTGTTGAAAAGAGCAATCCAGCATACATAGTCAGTTTCTTTTGAAAAGGAAGCCATCACATAAAGTAAAATTAGCAAGCCTCTTGTTTTATGCATCAAAAGTGATCTTCAAAAAATAAGGATTTCCTTGATACAACTCCTGAAAAGAGGCAAATCCAAGAACAATAGAGTGCATAGTATGAAGTAAACTCTTCTTTCAACTACGGGCATTGGCAACTTGATTTTGAACTCTGGCCTTATGCTTGATAATAAATGTGAATTCCTAAATATATTCAGCCCATTTTGCATGTCTAGAATTGGGCTTTTGCTGCCTTGAAATATACTTATGAGCTTCATGGTTAGTGTACAAAATAAACTCCTGATGAGCAAGATTTTTCCTCTAATGCTTGAGTATGGGAAATAGAGCATAAAATTCCAAATCATAAGTGTCATAATGAAGTTTTGCACTATTCCCTTTTTCACTAAAGAAGGCAATTGGTTGACCTCCTTGACTTAGGACTGGGGTTATGTTCAACTTTTCTTTGAGACGTTCAAAACTTCCTTGGGTTGCATTTGTGTCGACACTTGATTTTTAGCCGACACGTTATTATGGGTAAAAGCTCGAGATTAGGATTTTTGATTGTGACAAAGCCCATGTCTCTTGTGTCTCAAGTTAAAAGTGTCATTTTTTAGTTTTATTTTCTTTGGCCTATCATCCGTAGATAATTGCCTACTCATTTGTAACAAAAATTCCAAAGGTCAACCCTAGTTTAACATTTTTTTTTTGTACTAAATGATCCCAATTAGTTTTAATATCACTTTGGCCACATAAATTTTGCAAAAATTCAATTTTTTTTATCATAAAATCAACCTTTTGGTGAAAAGTGAACTAAAATATTGACTTTTGGTCAACCATTTGACCAAAAAATTTGAAAAAATATAAAAAAACCATAAATCATCTCATTTTAGCTTTAATTTAACATTAGCATCGAAAATTTTATGAAAATCAATTAAGAGCCTCATTTTTCGAATATTTCGGTTTTAGGTTCAAAACTAAAAATAAAATTACTTTCATTCTATTCATGTTTTTGACTCAGTTTTTTATTTATGATATTTGATCTAGAGGCTATTTTGGAATCACTCATGCGATTATTTTAGTGATTTGGTATGTTGGGATAGAAATTGCCATTTTTAACTCTAATTAAGGTTCCGAATCGATTCATGATGGATTGCATGCTAGCACTTACATTCAATTCATTTTCTTAAACTGAATCCAAATCTAAGGTCAATTATGGCAAAGTCACTTGGGGAATCTTTAACTTGACAGATTTAGCTTACTTGAATTTAAGAAATCCAAACTAATGAGCTTCAATTAGTGCAATTCAAGTTGACATATTCTAGACTAAGATTAATTTGATAGATTGAGGTTCAATTTCGATAGTGGCCCTCAATTCAATTTTGGCATAAAGGCCGTCCCTTCATTTTAGTGTCAATTGGAGTGCAACAAGCCACCATGAACATAGATAATTGAACAAATTGATATCTCGTGATATTAATTGGATTCAATTTCGATCAATTTGCGTTTTGAGATGGAAAATTGCATAAATTGCGCTAATTGGAATAGAAATTCCAATTTCGTACACCCATTGAGTATATTCATGATTTTCAATATTATCAAGGTGATTAAACCAATTAGAATCAATTGAGATGTTTTTACGAGGCTTAGTTAGTTTAATTTCACCAAAATTGGATCATTTCTTTTCAAATTAGCCCATTTCTTCTCCTAATTGAACAAAGATTCTTTGCATTTAAGTCCCTTGAGGACTAAATTGCATGAAACAAGGCAAAGAATTGATCGAATCGGTCAAAACTGGTTTAGACTTGTCTAACTGGCTCGATCGGCCTTCATTGGAAAATGACCGATTCAGCCATTTTCCGACAGACCTCTAGCGGCCGATAGCCACCACCGGCGAGCTCATAGTCCAACTGACCTTCCCTCGCCTGTTGCACGAAATTACAAGTTTGCCCTTAGTGAAATTACAAATTTGTCATCAAATTTATGAAATTACATAAATGCCCTCGATTAGCCTTTAACCCCAAAATTAATCATACCATCGATTAAGAGTTCATCTTAGCCATTCAAATTAACATATACATATTATTGACCAATTTTAAGCAAGCTTAATGACTAAGTCAGTTAAGCTAGGAAGATTAAATCCTAGCCCTTAGATCAAGGGCTAGGATATGATTTTGCAAGCGAGTATAAAGCCCATTTTCCCTCCAAAAATGGAGAGGCTTTTTCAATTTGAGATCTATTCTCTCTCTCCCCTCCCCTCCCCTCCCTCCCGACCACCTCTCTCTCAGCTCTTTTTGTAGTGCCCCATCGCCTCGTTGAAGCCCCACCGATGACACACCACCCTGACTGGCGACTTTCACCTCCTCCTCAAGTCTGTCGCAACTGTCGATTGCCCGAACCTCCACCGAAGCCACCCGTTCGGTGGCCTTTTTACATCGAGTTCAAAGGACGGCATTCATGTTGGTTCTGAGTTTGACGGCTTTCCTTGCTTTGATTGGTGATTCGGTGAGTTCCTTAGTTGACCCAAAGCTTCTGACGCCATTCCCCAGTCCACCCCTAACCCTATGGTGGTCGGACCTCAGCTGATCAGCCATTGGAAGCCCTCCACTTTGGCAATCTTCTTTCGGCAGTCCTAGGCATAATCCTGCTCTGGTTTTACCATCTACCAGTGATCGGCGTCCATTCTGGCGTCATCTGGTGCCCTTCGGTGGTCCTCAGCCATCATTAAACCCAAGTTAACATGTCCTGAGTCCCCGCGAAGTTTAATCCTAGCTTGTTATAGCTTATTTCGCGAAATACACAAGGTATAGTACACTTTTGAACTTGAGCTTGATGAAGCGAGATTGACTTATGCAATCAGGGCTAGAGCTTGAACCTAGGATGATTTCTCATGCCTAAATTTGAAGTTTAGATGCTATAGAAGTTGCTATCATGAGGTTGTGATGATTTAGAATGAGATTGTGACTTGATTTGGCTTGATTGTGTATTCTGTAAAACTCATGTGCTAACTGGACCGACCTGATAAACATCTCCATTCGAGCTAGATAATGTCGTTTTTAGCTTTGAGTCCTTCAAGAAATTCGTAGATGACTTCACTAGGTTTTCAATGATATGTTGCACGTGTGATTTCGACGTCGTTTGCTATGTCAAAACCTATACGAAAGTTGATCTGTTCTGTAATCTGACATATATTCCTGCTGTGTTTCAGGCTAACTGACCTATTCAGTTTGTTATTTTTGTATGATTTTTTGCAGTTTGATTTTGGATTGAGTGTTTCATGAAGTTTGATCCTGACATTTAGTTGTAAATCATGCAAAAATTTCATAGGATTAGCAAATTGTTTAGTCAAATTAAAATCATGTCATTCATGCATAAATCTGTAAACTCTGTTTTAGATTTTTCCTATTTGTTATTTATCTTCGTTTGAGTTGGAAAATGACCTTAATCGAACTAATTGTTTAAGCTTTCTTTCGACGTCTAGTTTACATGAATTGAAGTTCGTTTACTAGGTTTACCATTTTTCGCAAAACCTAACCAGAATCTAGAAATTGCATTGAACTGGAACGTTTGTTATGCTTATGTGAGTCCAATTGTTTGCTAATTTGATGTGATTTTTTAGGTGTTGATTTTAGGGTCGAGTCCTTAATAAAAGTTGTCCATAATTTTATGTCTACAACATATAAAATTTTTAAAATGTTTGAACATCAGTTGATAGGGTCGTTTGGCTATAAAACATTCATCATGCCTACTGCTCTGTTCTGTTCTTGACTGACGCGTTGATATTCTTGGATATTTTAGAAATTCATGTGTTAGGAATCTTGAGATGCTTCCTTTATGAATGTTGTTGCTAACATGCTGATTTACTAGCTATAAAATTCCTAGCTTGAGATGATCATTATTTCTGCTTCCGTTAGACAGACATTTATTACCCTATTTTTGCGATCGTTGATTTGACTGATTGACATATATGTGTTATGTGTTTTTTAGAAAATCATGCTTGCTGAATTAGATTTTGATGCCTTCTAGAGAATTGTTTGCCACATGCTGAACTTCATTGTCAAAAAGTTTTCAGAAACTAAAACATGTTTTGTTATTTTTACCAATCTTCCTATTGTTACAGGGCAATTTTGAATTTTGATTTCATGAATTGATTTTTGTTTGAATTGAGATTTTCATAAGTTCATGTGATGCCCATGTTAAAGAAAACTCATTTATTGTTTTGAAGTTCACAAAACCTTTACAAAAGACTAGTCTGAAGACTTGCAGACTTAAGTGTTATAGTCTGATGAACTCCAAACTCTACTGTCAAAGTCTGAAGACCGCCAGACTTTAATCTCAAAGTTTGTCCTCACTGATAGTTTCTAGACCGAAGAATGAAGACTTATCCAAATGCCCTTATGGTTGGATATAGCACCTATATAATCAATTATCCTTATTGGAATCAATTCAGATAATCAAATCTTTTCAATGTCGAGTATACTTGAAAAGTTTTACTTATGGAAACCAAGATCCTAATTGTATGGGCAAACAGGATTGACGGGCTTTCATCTCGATCTTCAAACGACTCGAGATCTCCTTAATTGATTCTGTCCAACGGGTAGATTGGAAGAATTCCTTTGGAAAGTGCCAATGATCATTTTGGCATGAATGAGCATTTAAGATGAACTTGCTAGTTGTTCGAGATAGAGCGTGAAAGAAAAATTTCAAAATCTGAAACTTCCTAATTCTTTGCTATTTCAATTGTTAAGCTCAATTTGTACTCAAAAGAGAAAGTAAATACTTGTGAGACTTCGCATGAGTGTAGTAGAGTCTTTGCACTGTGAAGCCAAGATCGTGAGACTGTAAAATCTCTTTTGATTCATAGTGGATTCCAACCAGTAGGCTATCAGCGCGGGAGAGTAGACGTAGGCTTAATCTAAGCCAAACCACTATAAACTCTGTGTTCTCATTCTTTTCCCTGAACTCTTTTATTCATTCGTAAATTTATTTAATTGCTAAACTCACTTTAGTCCATTACTTTGTAGATTCCATTTCGAAAGAAAAAGTTTTTATAAACGTTTCCGCAAAAATTTATTTTAACACCTATTCATCCCCCCTCTAGATGTTCATACTAGCCCTTTCAATTGGTATCAGAGCTTGTGTGCTTATTTCATTTGAAGTGTTTATTACTTCTTAAGCTAAAGATCTATGACTAATATTTTGGCTCCAAGATTGGTTGAAGGACAAAACAACATCAGACCTTCATACTTTGATGGAAATAAATACAATGTGTGAAAAAACAAGATGAAAGCATTCCTGAGATCAAAAGATCCCTTGAAATGAGATGTTGTGGAAAAATGGATCATTCTCAAAGCTACATCAATCTCAGAAAGAGGAAAGGAAGTTGAAGATGTTGGCGAATTATCATAAGCGGAATTAACCAAGAGACAAGCTCTTGATGCTAAAGACATCTACTCCTTATATTGTGCTTTATTTCCCAATGAGTATAACCGAATTTCATCTTGTAAAATAACAAAAGAAGTTTGGGATAGATTGCATGTTACCTATGAAGGAACTGAACGAGTAAAGGAAACAAAGATTAATATTCTACTCGGATAATACGAAGTCTTCAAGATGAAGCCTGGTGAATTCATCATTGATATGTCCAGTCGTTTTACAGAAATCATAAATGGCTTGGCATATCAAGGATAACCAATCTCAGGACCAATGAAGGTTAATAAACTGCTGCATGAACTATCCAAAGACTGGCATCATGTGAAGACATCGATTAGAGAAACCCAAAGGATCATGCCTCTTTCGGTAGATGAACTAGTTGGCACACTTCAGTCATATGAAGTAAAGCAAATTAATGAGGATGAAGATTCTAAAGGTAATAAGTCAATTGCTTTGAGATCTAACAATGATTCTGATGATACAGATTCTGAAGATAATTTGGACGATGAAGAGCTAGCACTCATGATCATAAAGTTTAGAAAGTTGAACAAGAGGGGAAGAAAATTCAACTAGAAAAAGCATAGCACGCAAAAGTTCTAGAAAAGATCAGCCGAGGACAATGAAACCAGCCAAGATGTGGTTTGCTTCGAATGCAAGAAAGAGGGGCATATCAGAACTAACCGTCCTCTGTTAAAGAAAAGGAAAGGAAAAACTAAGAAATACAAAAAGGCTCTTAAAGCTGAGACATTGAGTGATACAGAATGCAATGAAAGTGATGAAGAATATGCTAATATTTGTCTAATGGCAAATTCTTAATTAGATACAAACTCTAAAACAGATTTAGACTCAGACTCAAACTCAGACTCAGACAAGGAAATTAAGGTAAGCAATCTAAAAATTCCTATTAAAGTCTCAAAGTATATAGATGAACTCGGTCTTAGTCTCAAAGCCGCTCTTAAGAGAATTTCCAAACTAAAAAGGGAAAATTCTAAACTCAAGCAACAGGAAGCTCATTAAAAAGAAAATTTTGAAAATCTAGATAAAAGTTTTGTTGATTTGAAGACAAAATTTGATTCTCTTATAAAAGAGAATGCACTTTTGAAAGAAGACATCTCAAACATCACAAAAAGATTTTCAATAGGATCCAAAAAGCTAAAGAAAGTTCTTTCGGTACAAAGACCTTATTTTAACAAATCTGGTTTAGGAATGACTTTAGAAACTGTTCCTTTAATTGATTTTCCTAAAGTTAAAGAAAGGATCAGACAAAGACCTACAAAGGCATTTTACAAAAATCACTTTCGAAATATTTTTGTAAAACCTGTTGGTAGGAGTGCTCTCAAATGTTCAAAGTGTAATAGCTCAGAACATTTCGAGAATGAATGTCCTAAGGTTTGGAGACCCATTAAGAGGGATTGGGCAAAGACAATGTTTAATACTAACTCCCCTAGACCCAAGAAAATATGGGTACCAAAGAAAGTTTAAGTTTTCCTTTTAATTACAGGTCACTATCAAGAGAAAAATTAAATGGCATTTAGATAGTGGCTGTTCGAGGCACATGACTGGAGACTCTAGTTGCTTTATAAAACTTGTTCAAATAAATGGTGGAAAAGTTTCGTTTGGTGGAAATAGCAAAAGAAGAATCGTTGGATATGGAACCGTGAAGATTGGAAGCTTGACTATCAACAATATCTCCTTAGTGGAATGTCTAAATTACAATCTACTCAACATAAGTCAACTTTGTGACACGGGATTCAGAATCAACTTCCAAGAAGGCATTTGTTTGGGAACAAGTAAAGATCTCTCTCAATCTTTCACTAGACAAAGGCATGGAAATATTTACCTTCTAGATGTAAACCAGAAAGTTTTCAGTGTTTTATATCCATTCAAGATTAAACAAATCTTTGGTATCGAAAGCTTGGCCATGTCAATATGAAGCAAATTGCCAAAATTTCATCCAAGAAGCTTGTCCGTGGTCTTCCCAACTTGAGCTATCAAAAGTTTGATCTATGCACCCCTTGTGTTTTGGGAAAACAGGTTAGAAACTCTTTTAAACCTGTGAATCAAGTCTCAACCATTCGAACTTTGCAGCTTCTGCATATGGGCCTCTTTGGACCAACTAAAACTCAAAGCATTGGTGGAAAGAAATTCTGCTTAGTAATCGTGGATGATTACTCTCGTTTTATTTGGGTTTACTTTTTGGCAAACAAGTCTGAAACATTTTCTCACTTCTCAAAATTTGCCAAGAAAGTTCAGAATGAGAAATGTTATGTTATTTCGAGCATATGAACAGACCATGGTGGTGAGTTTGAGAATCAAGACTTTGAAAATTCTGTGATGAATCTGGTTTCCAGCATGTTTTCTCTTCTCCATATACTTGAGAGCAAAATGGGAATGTGGAAAGAAAGAACAGATCTTTGTAGGAAATGGCAAGAACCCCCTTAATTGAAAGTAAGATTCCCTCTCAATTTTGGGCTAAAGTAGTTTCTATAGCTTGTTACATTATTAACAGAGTGTTCTTGAGGCCTACTCTAGATAAAACTCCTTATTAAGTCTACAAAGGGAAGAAGCCAATTGTCTCTTACTTTTATGTGTTTGGTTGTAAATGTTTCATTTTGAAAAATGCAAATGATCTAACCGGGAAGTTTGAAGAGAAGTCAGACAAAGGAATTTTCCTTGGATACTCAACCTCAAGCAAAGCATACGGAGTCTATAATAAGAAGACTCAATCAATAGAATAGTCTATGAATGTTAAATTTCAAGACTTTGTGGAGAACCAAGAAGACCAGACTCATCTTGAAAAATTTGAACCTACTCCAAATTTTACAAAATCTACCTCCCTCGAAGTGACTTGGACTACTGAAGATCAACATCAAGTAAAATCAGAAGATCCAACTGAAGTAGAGGATCAGCAGACCTTCAGACCAACAAGCAACTGGAAGCATAAGTCAAATCATCTTACAAATCTCATCATCGACAACATTGATGAAGGAATTCGCACTAGATCCAAAAAACGAGAAGAGTCTAGCGCACTAGCACTTATTTCTGAAATAGAACGCAAAAGTGTAGAAGAAGCCTTGTTTGATGAAAGCTGGATCAAAGTTATGTAAGAAAAGCTCAGACAGTTCAGCATCAACGATGTTTGGGAGCTAATTCCTAAACCTAAATGTAAGTATATTATTGGAACTAAATGGGTTTTTAGGAACAAGGTGGATGAGAAAGGAAAACTGTTTAGGAACAAAGCAAAACTCATGGCTAAAGGATATACGCAAGAAGAATGGATAGACTATGACGAAACCTATGCACTAGTAGCGAGGTTAGAAGTGATTAGATTATTACTTGCTTTTACTTGCTATAAAATTTTTAGGTTATTCCAAATGGACATCAAAAGTGCATTTTTAAATAGATTTATCCAAGAAGAAGTCTACGTGAAACAACCACCTGGTTTTAAAGATCCAAGAAAGCCAAACTCAGTCTACAGACTAAAATATGCCTTATATGGATTAAAGCAAGCTCCTCGAGCCTGGTATGAAAGATTAAGTAAATTTTTAATTCAAAATGGTTTTGAAAAAAGGAAAGGTAGATACTACATTATTTATAAAAAGATAAGGTAAAGATTTTCTATTAGTTCAAATTTATGTTGATGATATTATTTTTGGATCTCCTAATGAAAATCTATACAATAAGTTTTCTAAGTTTATGCAGGATGAATTCGAGATGAGTATGATAGGTAAATTAACATTCTTTCTCGGATTACAAGTTAAACAATCAAAGAAAGGGATTTTCATTCACCAAGAAAAGTATGCGAAAGATCTCACCAAGAAATTTGGATTGGAGAATAGCAAGAAAATAGAAACACTAATGTTAAGTTCTTCGAAGCTGGATAAAAATGAACGATGAAAGAGTGTAGACCAGAAGCTTTACAAGAGCATTATTGGTTCACTTCTTTATTTTACTGCATCTAGACCTGACATCTTGTTTAGTATTTGCATTTGTACTAGATTCCAATCAGATCCTAAAGAATCTCATTTAAGTGCTGCAAAACGCATCATCATATATGTCGCAACTACTCTAAAGCTAGGTCTGTGGTATCCTAAAGAATGATACTTTACTCTTCTTGGATATTCAGACGGAGATTTAGCAAGTTGCAAAATTGATAAAAAGAATACTTTTGGCACTTGTCAACTGCTTGGCAACAAGCTTGTTTCCTGGTTCTTAACGAAGCATAGTACTGTAGCTTTATCAACAGTAGAAGCAGAATATGTGGCTCTTGGAAGTTATTGTTCTCAAATTTTGTGGATAAGGCAATAGCTAAAAGACTTTGGAATTGAAGAATATGCACCGAGATCAAATGTGACAACACCAGTGCTATTAATCTCTTGAAGAACCCAATTCTTCATTTAAGGGCAAAACATATTGTGATTCGGCATCATTTCATAAGAGATCATGTTCAAAGTGGAAATGTTATGATTTAGTTTATTGACTCGAAGAATCAACCGGTGGATATATTTACAAAGCCACTTAAGAAAAGCCTATTTGAGTCTATTCGTACTAGACTACATATTATCTCTTCTTCCGACTAAAGTCTGAAGTTGGTTAGACTCAGAATATCCAGAAATTACTTCAATAAGTTAATATCTCTTCGATTTAGAAAGAAAATCTCGAAAAGGTATGTTTTTGAATAGTTATTTATCCATTTTATTTTTAGAAATTATCTTTTTGAATTTTTGAATTTTTGGAAGTTTTTTTTTTCTTTTAAAAAATGACAGCTTTTTCAGAGTGACGGTTCGTTTACCTCGTTTTATCCTTTTTGTACCGTTGAGTATTTTCATCTTCATTTACACTCACTCAAACCCTAGAATACAGAGATCCTACTTTCTCTCATTTTCTCTTAAGTTTGATTCAAAAAGCTTTCATCTTTTTCAATGAGCGGGTTCAAGAAATCCTCCAAGACAGTGACAATGTCTTTCCAAAGGAAGTTTTCTAGAATTGCGAATAGGAGATCACAGCACATGCCAGAGGGTCCTACCACTTTGATCTAACCAAGGAAGAGGATTCTCCTCAGCAGCAGCAACAACAACATTCTCAATAGTGTCACTTTTCACAGCAAGGGACTCAAGTTCCTCTGCAGCAACAAGCAGAGATGTTGAACCTGTAAGAACGTTGAAACCCGAATTTCTCTTTAAACTCTATTCTAAGTTAAAGGAGGGTGGTACTGCGATGACATTCATCGATGAGTTTTTACAAGAGAGAGGGTACAAGAATGAAACCTCGTTCTTGTAATCTATGGAAAAGATGGGTATTGTATTTGTAGGTTTGGCAGCAAGGACTTTTACCAACTTTCCAAGTGATCCACGGTTCGGAACTTTTAATCAACCCGAATGGAAGGTGATGATGAAAGGATGTACACGAATTTTCAGCCTAAGATGGGCGGCGCTGCAAATGTTCGTGGTGAGGGGATGAACTTATTTTGTTCTAAGGACCACAGGAAGACTTATTCGAAACTACTGAAGAAATGGTGATGAACCCTAGAAGTGTGGATTTTGATTTTCTTAATTCTTTGAAGGTGAAACTGAAGGAGAAGTTTGCTGTCCTTTAACTTGAACAATTCTATTTAGAGACATCTGTCGCCTATCCTGAATTGACTGCCTATTTCTATTCAAATTTGTCTTTTCTAGATGCAAATAAATTTTCTTTTACAGTTAGGGACAAAGAATTTGTGGTGGATGTAGACACCTTGGCGGATGTGATTGGTGTGGAAAGAGGGAGTTTTCAACCAATCAGTGTATCTGTTGGTCACGCAACTTTGGCTCTTGTTAGGGACAGGTTTGCTGAATGTAGGATTTCTTACACTAGAATGACTATGTTCAATATTTTGCTTCACAAGATTGTGATCAACTGCATCAAACCCAAAGCTACTTCAAAAACTGATGTCTCTCACTCAGAAGCAAAGCTAATGTATGCAATCAACATCGGATTCAAGTTCTCACAGCCTCACACTATCCAAATGCACATGTATAGGACAGTTGTGAAGGACAGGGGGCAACTCCTTTACTCTGCGCTTGTTACTCAATTGTTCAGATATTTCAACATTTAGTTTCCTGCTACTTTGTGTTTGAACCATTGCTCCAATGGTGGTTGGACTGAAGATGGTTTCAAAAATGAGACTGAATGAACTGAATAAGGCATTGGAGCGCCTGAAGGAGGAATCCCCTACCAAAACTAAACAAGACTCTGCAGCAAAGAAGAGGAAAGGCAAAGAGCCAATGAGCGCACCAATCAAGAAGAGGAGAGCCTTTATCTTGCAAGATGAAGAAGATGAAGACGATATCTCTCTCTCCACTTTTGCCTTTGTTGGAGAAATCTTCTTGAAATGTTTTGAAGCTGACAAAACGTTTCCATCGACCCCGTCGAAGGTTTGCGAGACTCCATTTGTTTAAAGTCCGAAGACCTCCGGACAGCCGAGACTCAAGATTCAAAGTCTATCCTCATTGACAGTTTCTAATCCGTTGAAGAAAGGCTATCCAGATCTGGATGATTTATTAAAGATATGACCTTATCGACTGGAGAAGATCTCTTGGCTGAATATGACATAACGGAATCCTTTTTAATTGATCGAGATTGATTCAAGATTAAGGATCCGATGATTGGCGAAATATTCGTGGAAGGTTCTACTTATGGAAACCGAGATTCTGATTGTATGGGCGAACAGGATTGATGGGCTATCGACATGTTCCTTTAATAGCTCGAATGATCTTCTTAATTGATTCCGTCCAACGGGTAGATTGGAGGAATTGCTTTGGTAAGTGCCAACGGGTATGATGGCGTAAAGGAGTATATAAGGAAGACGTTCTAAGTTGTTCAAGATGTGCGCGATAGAAGAATTCCAAAGTCTGAAGCTCCTTGTTGTTTAGTCAATTCATTTGAGCGAAAACTTGTACGCAAAAGAGAGTTTATATTTGTGAGAAACCTTGAGGAAGTGTAATAGAACATCTACACTGTGGAATCAAGGAAGAACTGTGCTATAACATCTGTTTTGTTCATAGTGGAATCCAGCCGATAGGCTGTCAGTGTGGAAGAGTGGACGTAGGCTTGGAATAAGCCGAACCACTATAAACCTTGTGTTTAATCTTCTCTTCCCTACTCTTTACTTTACTTTGATCGTAATTCATTTTGGTTAAGCAAAAGAGTATTTCCTTTCTATCGTCTGCTTAGTATTGCAGTGGTATCTCAAAAATTATTTTTACACTTATTCACCCCCATCTAGGTGCTTATACTAGCTACATCAATTGGTATCAGAGCTTGTGTACTCACTTTGTTTGAAGTGTTTTACTTCAGAGTTAAAGATCCATGGCTAGTATGTTGGCTCCAGGGCTGGTAGAAGGGCAAAGCAATACCAGACCACCTTACTTTGATGGAAAGGATTACAACATATGGAAAAACAAAATGAAGGCATTTCTAAGATCAAAGGATCCTCTGGAATGGGATGTTGTAGAAAAAGGAATCACTCCTAAAGCTGCACTTATCTCAGAAAGAGGAAAAGATACTGTGGAGTCTAGTCAAATGACTCAGGAAGAGATAATCAAGAGACAAGCTCTTGATGCAAAAGTAATTTATTCTTTATATTGTGCTTTATCTTCTACTGAATATAACAGAATATCTTCTTGTGTTACAGCTAAATAAGTCTGGGATAGATTATATATTACCTATGAAGGAACCAATCGAGTGAAAGAGACCAGAATCAACATCCTCGGTCAATACGAAGCCTTAAGAATGAAATCGGGAGAATCTATAACTGACATGTTTAGTCGTTTTACAGATATTGTGAATGGTCTTGAAAATCAAGGTCAACCAATTTCTGATCCCATGAAAATAAATAAGCTACTGCGAGGACTCTCCAAGGATTGGAATCACATAAAGACCTCAATCAGAGAGACCCAAATAATCATGCCACTATCTGTTGATGAGTTGGTTGGAACTCTTCAGTCTTATGAAGTGGAACGAATCAATGAAGACGAAGACCCTAAAGGTAAGAAATCCATTGCATTAAAATCCAATGATGATTCTGATGTTGCAGATTCTGAAGATGATATGGACGATGAGGAGCTTGCTCTCATGATAAGAAGATTCAGAAAGCTGAACAGAAAAGGAAGAAGATTCAATCTAAGGAAACAAAGTTTTCAAAAGCAACAGACTAAGTCTGTTGAAGATGATGAATCAAATAAAGATGTAGTCTGCTTTGAATGTAAGAAAAAGGGACACATGAGACCCAACTGTCCTCTTCTGAGGAAGAAGAAAGGAAAAACTGAAAAGTATCCAAAGGCTCTTAAAGCAGAAACTTGGAGTGATACAGAATGTGAAGAAAGTGATGATGATTATGCCAACATATGTCTGATGGCACAATCGGATTGATTCAAACTCCGAGACAGACTCGGACTCGGACGGTGAATTTGAGGTGAGTAACTTCAAAATCCCTATTAAAGTTTCTAAATACATTGATGAGTTGTGTTTTAGTCTTAAGACTTCTCTTAAAAATATTTCCGAACTCAAAAAGGAAAATTCTGCCTTAAAACAACAAGAAAATGTTTTGAAAGAAAATGTGAAATGTTTAAATATGAATGTTTCTTCTCTTAAATAAAGTGAAGATAATCTTTCAAAAGAAAATGCATTCTTGAAAAATGATATCTCAAATATTTCCAAAAGATTTTCTATAGGATCTGAGAAACTAGAAAAAATACTTTCGTTCAAAGACCTTATTTCAATAAATCTGGTTTGGGAATGACTCTTTGAAACCATTCCTTTAATTGATTTTCCTAAAGTGAAGGAAAGAATCAAACAAAGACCCACAAGAGATGCTTACAAAAATCATTTTAAAATGACTTTTGTAAAACCAGTAGGTCGCAATGCTCTCAGATGTTCAAAGTGCAATAGTGCAGATCATTTTGAAAAAAAGTGTCCAATGGTTTGGAAATTTGTTAAGAAAGTATGGGCAAATACAGCATATTATACTAACACCAATGGACCCAAGAAAATATGGGTACCAAAGAAAGTTTGAGTTTCTTTTTTAAATGCGAGTCACTATCAAGAAAAAGGTAAAATGGTATCGGATAGTGGATGCTCAAGACATATGACAGGAGATTCAAATTGTTTCATAAAACTTGTTCAAGTGAATGGTGGAAAAGTTTCTTTTGGAGGAAATAGCAAAGGAAGAATAGTGGGATTTGGAACTGTGAAGATTGGAAACCTCACAATAAACAATGTTTCTTTAGTTGAAGGACTCAACTACAATCTGCTCAGTGTCAGTCAGCTATGTGATACTGGTTTCAAAATCTACTTTCAAGAGGGAATATGTTCAGGAACCAGTAAAGACTCTACTTAGTCATTTATGGGTCGGAGACATGGAAATATCTACCTCTTGGATGTAAAACCAGATGAATCACAATGTTTAATCTCAATACAAGATGAAGAAGGCTTATGGCACAGAAAGCTTGGACACATCAATATGAAGCAGATAGCCAAAATTTCAGCAAAGAAGCTTGTTCGTGGTCTACCCAATTTATCATACCAAAAGTCCGACCTATGTACACCATGCATATTGGGAAAACAGGTAAGAAATTCCTTTAAACCAATAAATCAAGTTTCCACTAACCGTGTACTGCAGCTTCTGCATATGAATCTCTTTGGACCAATCAAAACACAAAGCATTGGAGGTAAGAAATATTGCCTAGTAATTGTGAATGACTACTCACGATTTACTTGGGTGTATTTCCTGGCAAATAAGTCTGAAACTTTCTCTTACTTTGAAAAATTTGCTAAAAAGGTTCAAAATGAAAAATGGTATGTTATTTCAAGTATAAGAACAGATCATGGAGGTGAATTTGAAAATCAAGATTTTACAAAATTTTGTGATGAATCTGGTTTTCAGCATGTGTTCTCTTCTCCATATACTCTAGAGCAAAATGGAGTTGTGGAAAGAAAGAATAGATCGCTTCAAGAAATGGCTAGAACTCTCTTAATTGAAAGCAACATCTTTTCACGTTTTTGGGTGGCAGTCTCTACAAAGATGTTACATTATTAATAGAGTTTTTCTAAAGCCTATTCTAAAAAAACCCCCTATGAATTATTCAAAGAAAATAAGCCTATTGTTTCATATTTTCATGAGTTTGGATGCAAATGTTTTATACTGAAAAATGTAAATGATCGAGTTGGTAAGTTTGAAGAAAAGTCAGATGAAGGCATCTTCCTTGGATATTCAATCACAAGCAAAGCGTACAGAGTCTACAATAAGAAGACTCAAACTGTGGAAGAATCAATGAATGTCAAATTCCAGGATTCTATACAAAATGAATCTATTCAGACTCATCTTGAAGAACCTGAACCTGCTCCAGACTCTACAAAGTCTAAATCTCAAGAAGCAACTCAGACTTTGAAGGACCAGCAGCAAGTGACTGTTGAAGATTCAAGTGAAGGAAGTGACCATCAATCTGACAAATTAACTGGCAACTGAAAGCATAAGTCCAGTCATCCCAAAGATCTTATCATTGGCGATATCAATGAAGGAATTCGCACAAGATCTAAAAGGCGCGAAGAGTCTAGTGTTGTGGCTCTTATTTCTGAAATAGAACCCAAAAGCATAGATGAAGCTTTATTTGATGAAAGCTGGATTGAAGCCATGCAAGAAGAGCTCAGGCAATTCAATATCAATGATGTCTGGGAATTGACTCCTAAACCAAAAGGTAAATCTGTTATTGGAGCTAAATGGGTTTTCAGAAACAAGATGGACGAGAAAGGCAAGGTCGTAAGAAACAAAGCAAAACTCGTGGCCAAGGGATACACGCAAGAAGAAGGGATAGACTATGACGAGACTTACGCACCAGTAGCAAGGTTAGAAGCAATTCGTTTATTACTTGTATTTGCTTGTCATAAAAATTTCAGGTTATTCCAAATGGACGTCAAAAGTGCTTTCTTAAATGGATTCATCCATGAGGAAGTCTATGTGGAACAACCACCTGGGTTTGAAGACCCAAGGAAACCAGACTCAGTATTCAGACTCAAAAAGGCCTTATAAGGCTTAAAACAAGCACCTCGAGCTTGGTACGACAGGCTGAGTAAGTTTTTAATTCAAAACGGTTTTGTGAAAGGTAAAGTAGACACTACTCTATTTATCAAAAGAGAAAGCAAAAGTTTTGTACTAGTTCAAATATATGTCGATGATATTATATTCGAATCTCCTAATGAAAGTCTGTGCAAGAAATTCTCTAAGACTATGCATGATGAATTTGAAATAAGCATGATGGGTGAGTTAACCTCCTTTCTCGGGCTTCAAGTGAAACAACTAAAGGAAGGAACCTTTATTCATCAAGAAAAATATGCTAATGATCTTGTCAAAAAGTTTGGACTGGACAATTGCAAAAAGGCTGACATTCCAATGTCAAGTTCCTTGAAGATAGACAAAGATGAAGGAGGAAAGAAAGTCGATCAGAAACTATACAGGAGTATCATTGGCTCGCTTCTTTATCTTACTGCTTCTAGACCTGATATTTTGTTTAGTGTTTGCATTTGTGCCAGATTTCAAGCAGACCCTAAAGAATCTCATTTAAATGCTGCAAAGCATATTATCAAATACATTACTTCAACTTCAAGCATCGGCCTATGGTATCCTAAAAGAGGAGACTTTACTCTTCTTGGATACTCAGACGCAGACTTAGCCGGTTGCAGAGTTGATAGAAAGAGCACCTCGGGTACCTGTCAACTACTTGGAGGCAGGACGGTGTCTTGGTTTTCAAGAAAGTAGAGTATAATAGCTCTCTCTACAAAGCGAGCGAGTATGTAGCTCTTGGAAGTTCTTTGTTCACAAATTCGTGGATAAAACAACGGCTAAGAGACTTTGGAATTGAAGATTCATGCACGGAGATTAAGCTGCGACGACAACACCGGCGCAATCAATCTTACCAAAAATCCAATTCTTCACTCAAGAGCAAAGCATATAGAGATTCGACATCACTTCATTAGAGATCATGTTCAAAATGGAGAAGTTTTAATTCAGTATGTTGATTCAAAGAACCAACTGGCGGATATATTCACAAAGCCTTTGGAGAAAAATCAATTTGAAATTATTCGCTCCAGACTCAACATTTTGAGGTTTGAAGAAGTTAAAGTCTAGAGACTCTCAGACTCAGGCAAATAAGACTTTGACTGTAAGTTATTCTCTCTCTCGAATCTCATCTGGAAAAGGTATGATCATCAACCGTGTTTTATTATTGCTATCTTTAATCGGCGTAATTATTGCAACGTTTTCTTTTGAAAAAGAAGTTATTTTTTTAAATGACTATTTTCTCGGAAAAAAATGCAGTTATTTTTGAAAAGGCATCTTTTCACCTTCCTTTATGATGATCCATATGCCCCCTTTTTAACTGATTATGCACTGTTGCTTCTTCTTCGCTTTACTCTCCAAAAAAAACCCTAAAAAGCACTGATCTTCCATTCCTGTTTTCTTCTCTTGCCTAATCTTCGAAAAAGTTGTCATTTTTCTTGGGAAAGTCAAGCAAGGAATCTTTCAAAGAGTGAGAAAGATGTTGTCTTCAAAAAAGTCTTCGAGGATCGCAAGTAGGGGACCACGGCGAATGAGTGAGGGGCCTACTCACTTCGATCTCACTGAGGAAGAAGTATCTCTAAATCAACAACAGAGCCCACAACATTCTCAGCAGCGTCATTCTCCACCATCTAGTCCTCAGAATGTTGGTCATCAACAAGAGGAAGAAATCATTGAAGACGCAGATCCTGTAAGAGTTCAAAGGCTCTATTTTATTTATAAGCTTTATCGTGCTTTAAAAGTGACTGGTACTCCATTGAACTACGTCGATGATTTTCTTAAAGACAAAGGATATGGGAATGAATAGATCTTTTTGCGGAAAATGGAAAGTTTGGGAATTGCTCGTAAAGGGGTGGCAGAAGAATCCATTGCAAATATCCCAAGTAATCCTCGTGATTGGGGATTTAATCCGAAAGATGGGAATGATGATAATAAATTGTACAGCCAATTTCAACCGAGGATGGGTATTGCGGCGGAAAATCGAGGAAAAATGGGAGAGTTGTTTAGATCGAAAGAACAGAAGAATCTATACTCAAAATTGCTGAAGCGTGGGGTGATAAACCCTAGGAGTGTGGATTTTGATTTTCTGAATGCTGTGAATATGAACTTGAGGGAAAAGTTTAGTTTTCTTCAACTTGAGCAATTCTGTTCTAACACCACAGAAGCTTACGCTGAATTAACTGCCTATTTCTATTCGAATCTTAGTTTCCTGGATGCGAATAGATTCTCTTTCAATGTCAAAGATCAAGATTTTGTTGTGGATATGGATATGCTGGCAGATGTGTTAGGGGTTAAGAGAGGAAGATATCAATCGATCAAAGTTTCCATTGCTCGTGCTACATTGGAACTTGTTAAGGATAGGAGAACAGAGGAAAAGATTTCCTACCTAAGGATGAGTGTGTTCAACATTCTGCTTCACAAGATTGTGATCAATTGTCTCAGACCGAAATCAACTTCCAAGACTGATGTTTCAAGTTAAGAGGCAAAGCTGATGTATGCCATTCTCACTGGGAAAAAGTTTTCTCTTCCTCACACTGTTATGTTCCACATGTATAGAGCAGTGGTGAAGGACAGAGGTCAACTTCCTTATCCAAGTCTTGTGACGAAGTTATTCGGACATCGAACATTCAGCCTCCACAAATTCTTTGTGCTCGATCGTGTGATCATATGGTGGTAGGGCTAAAAATGGTGACCAAGATGCGTCGTCGAAGGAGCTAAGCAAGGCGTTGGAGAAATTTAAGGAGAAGACTCCTGTAAAGTCTAATCAAATCTCTTCTGCATCAAAAAGGAAAGAGAATGAGCCCATGGTTGCTCTACCCAAGAAAAGAAGAGCTCTCATCGTGGAAGATGAAGAGGATGACGACCTTACCATTTCGGCCATAGCTTTGAAGAAGCTAAGTCATACTGTTCCAAAGTCAATGGAACAACATGAGACAGAAGGAGAGGAAAGAGAAGGTCAAAAGAAAGAAGAAGAAGAGAGAGAAGAAGAAGAAAAAGAAGAAGAAGAAAGAGCAGTTGGCGAAAAAGAAGCAGAGGAGGAAAGACCTGAAGAAAAAGAAGAGAGAACGAATCAAGAGGAAGGAGAGCCTGAAAAACACTCTTCTCCACCTGAAGGCATAGAAATAGGGGGAGATAATGAGAAAAGAGGGACATCAGCTGCTACCAGTGAGGGAGTCAGCCGCTCTCCAGCCGACCTAAAAGACATTCATGCCTCTCATTTTCTTGAAGAAGAACATAATGCTTCATCGCCAAATCTGCGTGATTATTCTGATATGCCATCATCTGCAAAGTGTGCTGAAGCCAGTATGCAGACCGACAGCTTAGTAGATTTTCACAGAATTATGGATATTCTCTTGGAGATGCACGGTCAAATCTATGCTCTGGGATGCAAGGTTCAAAACTTGCAGAATGCAGGTCAAGTTTCTTCAGGTTCCTTGAAAGATCAGATCCAAGCCCTCTGTTCGGATTCGGGCTAATGCTAAGGGTGAGGAGGTTGCAACTGGCGAAGGAAGACTTGAAAAGGCTGGAAGGGATCGTTCAATCCATAGGAGATTTCCAGCTTGTCCGCGTTCCCAAGCAATTTTGACTCTATTCCATTTTCATCTCAACCTTTTTAATGCTGATAAAAAGGGGAAGAAGTGCAAGATTTGAATCAATCTTTGAATTTTTAATCATTTGGATTGTTTGATTTGGATTGATTTTGACTTTAATTTTGTGTATGGATTTGAATTTAGATTTGACTGCTATTGACTGCTATTAATATCTTATGGATGGCTTTATCATATTCTAGACTAACATATTTTCTGTTGTTGCAGATTCTAGTGTTACTCATTTAGCCATTTATCTTTATAAGATATGTATATTTGTTTGAGAAATGTTTTGCAGGTCAAAGTTATCCAAATCTGTAGGAAAGTTTTGTCACCATCAAAAAGGGGGAGATTGTTGGAGAAATCTTCTTGAAATATTTTGAAGTTGACAAAATGTTTCCATCAGTCTAGTCTGAAGGTTTGCAGACTCTGCTGTTTAAAGTCTGAAGACCTCTGGACAACCAGACTCAAGATTCAAAATCTATCCTCATTGACAGTTTCTAATCCGTTGAAGAAAGGCTATCCAGATCTAGATGATTTATTAAGGATATGACCTTATCAACTGGAGAAGATCTCTTGGCTGGATATGACATAATGGAATCCTTTTTAATTGATCGAGATTGATTCAAGATTAAGGATCCGATGATTGGCGAAATATTCGTGGAAGGTTCTACTTATGGAAACCGAGATCCTGATTGTATGGGCAAACATGATTGATGGGCTATCGACATGTTCCTTTAATAGCTCGAATGATCTTCCTAATTGATTCCGTCCAATGGGTAGATTGGAGGAATTCCTTTGGTAAGTGCCAACGGGTATGATGGCGTAAAGGAGTATATAAGGAAGACGTTCTAAGTTGTTCAAGATGTGCGCGATAGAAGAATTCCAAAGTCTGAAGCTCCTTGTTGTTTAGTCAATTCATTTGAGCGAAAACTTGTACGCAAAAGAGAGTTTATATTTGTGAGAAACCTTGAGGAAGTGTAATAGAACATCTACACTGTGGAATCAAGGAAGAACTGTGCTGTAACATCTGTTTTGTTCATAGTGGAATCCAGCCGATAGGCTGTCCGTGCGGAAGAGTGGACGTAGGCTTGGAATAAGCCGAACCACTATAAACCCTGTGTTTAATCTTCTCTTCCCTACTCTTTACTTTACTTTGATCGTAATTCATTTTGGTTAAGCAAAAGAGTATTTCCTTTCTATCGTCTACTTAGTATTGCAGTGGTATCTCAAAAATTGTTTTTACACCTATTCACCCCCCTCTAGGTGCTTCTACTAGCTACATCAGCCTTAAGAAATTTAAGGAGTTTTGTTAGTTTTGAGGAGCCAGAGTACAAAGAGAACAAAGAAAGAGAAGAGATAGAGAAAATAGGTGAATAAATAGAAGGAGAACAGAGGAAGAAGAAAGAGGAAGAGAAGAAGAAGAAGAAGAAGAAGAAGAAGAAGAAGAAGAAGAAGAAGGTCAAGATGACTCTCTTGAGCCAACATTTGATGTATCCTTGTCAGATGACTCGGAAAAGATAATGAGTGGAAATGCAGAAGAAAAACATCACTTGGGTACTGAAGAAGAGCAAGGACAAGAAGATGAATTCTTTTCTTCACTTGAAGGCACAGAAACAGGAGGAGCAACTGACAAAAGATGTACTTCTTCACCTGTTTTTACTAGTGATGTTAGTATGCCTCTCAATACCCTAAAGTAGATATTGATGCATCCACTCCAAGTCCTGGTGATCAAACTATTGATGTTCCCTCACATCTCAAGATTCCTGGAATTGATTCGGCTGGACCTAGTGCTACATTAGAACCAACCGCAGACTTTCAAAGGCTGCCGGATCTCATTTTGGAATTGAAGGGTCAGCAATATGGTTTTGAGTTTGAGATGAAGAACCTCAAGATAGCTTTAGAGTCAACTTCAAACTCTCTACAAGAACAGTTACAAGCCCTGAAGATTCAAGTGCAAGAAACTACAAAGGGTGAGGATAGTCAATAACTGAAGGAGACTCTGAGGAAGCTGGAAGAGACTGTCAAGTCAAAGTGGGATTTCCAGATCGTTCACATCTCCAAACAGCCATGATTTTTACCCAACTCTTTTTATAGTCATTCTCCATTTTTTGTTGTTGACAAAAAGGGGGAGAGTTTGTGCAGATTTGACCTAACTTATCTTTTGGGTACATTTTGCTTGATATTTGATTTTGATGACTTTTTGAACTTAGTTACTTTTTGGTTTGGTTTTGGACTGACTTTGGATTGGTATACTTCAGACTTTTGACTGCTATTTGACTTTGAATCTTTTTTACGCTTGTAGTAACTAAGTTTGTGATATTGATTATGGCTAGATAGTTATTTATCATGCAAGATTAACATGTTTTCTTTGGTTGTAGAATCAATGTTATCCAAGTCCTAATCAACTTATTTTTATAAGATATCACATTTTACTTAAGTGCTGTTTTGCTAGTCAAAATTTTCAAATTTGCAGGAAAGTTTGTCACCATAAAAAATGGGGAGATTGTTAGAGAAAACTCCTTTATTATTTTGAAGCTGACAAAACGTTTACAAAAGACTAGTCTGAAGACTTGCAAACTCAAGTGTTATAGTCTAAAGAACTCCAGACTCTACTGTCAAAGTCTGAAGACCGCCAGACTTTAATCTCAAAGTCTGCCCTCACTGACAGTTTCCAGACCAAAGAATGAAGACTTATCCAAATGCGGGATTATCTTCAAGGATTCGATTCGTATGGTTTTTGAAAGACCTTGTGGCTGGATATAGCACCTATATGATCAATTATTCTTATTGGAATCAATTTGGATAATCAAATTTTTTCAATGGCGAGTATACTTGGAAAGTTCTACTTATGGAAACTAAGATCCCGATTGTATGGGCAAACATGAATGACAGGCTTTCATCTTGATCTTCAAACAACTCGAGATCTCCTTAGTTGATTCTGTCCAACGGGTAGATTAGAAGAATTCCTTTGGAAAGTGCCAACAGTCGTTTTGGCATGAAGGAGTATTTGAGGCAAACTTGCTAGTTGTTCGAGATAGAGCATGAAAGAAAAATTTCAAAATCTGAAGCTTCCTAGTTCTTTGCTATTTCAATTGTCAAGCTCAATTTGTACTCAAAAGAGAAAGTAAATACTTGTGAGATACTTGTGAGACTTCGCAAGAGTGTAGTAGAGTCTCTGCACTGTGAAACCAAGATTGTGAGACTGTAAAATCTCTTTTGATTCATAGTGGATTCTAGCCAGTAGGCTGTTAGCGCAGGAGAGTGGACATAGGTTTGATCTAAGCCGAACTACTATACACTCTATGTTCTCATTCCCTTCCCTGAACTCTTTTATTCATTCGTAAATTTATTTAATTGCTAAACTCACTTTAGTCCATTACTTTGTAGATTCCATTTCGAAAGAAAAAGTTTTTATAAACGTTCCCGCAAAAATTTATTTTAACACCTATTCACCCCTCTCTAGGTGTTGATACAAGCCATTTCAACCCATATTGCAAAAGTTTCTTCAACAAAGTTGTTTGGCATTTCTCAAATATTGTTTTGATGTCAATTTTATTGGATTTAATTGTTTGATGGTTCAAGGAGTCCCATCAGTGTGTCAACATTATTTGCACTCGAGTTATGGATTTATTTCCCAAGAACATCAAACTCATTCAAATTCTATAAAGCTGTCATCTCTTTCATAGACTTCTTTTCTATGCCAATTGTGTTCAGATTTGACGCTTGTTGTTAGATGGTTCATGAAGTCCAATCAGTGTGCCGACATTATCCGTACCCGGATTTTGGATTTGTTTCCCAAGAACATCTAACATGTTCAAATTCTTATAAAATTGGTATCCATGTCTTCCAAACAATTGAAATTTGCAAATTCCCTTCCTTTAGGTCCTGTATGTAAATAAGTGAAATTGAGGTCTCTCTTTGCAATTTCATTTAACTTGAGTCCTTGTTTGTAAATTCTCTCTTGAGGAGAGAGAAATTTTTCATGCAGAAATGAAACCCCAAAAATGGAGGGAAAAAGTCATTTATATACTCTCCAAATTAAGTGATTTTGGCTATCGGTTAGATTTGACGACCGAAATTTTGATCCAACGGTCAAAAATCGATTTTGAAGGCTCTATCATGATCTCGAGGTGTCGAGTAATTGATTTAGTGGGTTTGATTTGCAAAAACTCAAGCCAAAACCAGGAATTGCATCAAAATGTCCAATTAGTGATTAATTTGCTATTTGATGAAATTCGATGATCAATTTATAAAATTTTGAGAAATTGAAGGTGCAGAAGTGAAATCGGCATTGAGAGGATTCCGGAACCGGTCGCCAAAGGTCAAGAACCAGTCAAAAAGGGGTTGAACGGCCAGCCTTGTCGGCGGCTGGTCAAACCGATTAGACCGGTTCGATCCAATTCGGTCGAATTTTAACCAGTTCTTGACTGGTTTAGTCCGGTTCTGGTAATTTTTCTCACTTAGGACCCTTGTGGGTGCAAAATTTATTCGATGTGGTCCATAAAGAACCAAATTGAAAAGAAATTTTACCCTTTTTAAGGAGAAATTGGCCAATTATGATACAATTAAGCTAATCAAACCATATAAACGTGATCTAGGGGTCTTTTATTGACATAATTGAATGATTATCGTGAAAACCAACGGATTAAAACCATGGGTGCCTTGAATTAGGCATAAAAATTCAATGGGCAAAATTACAAATTAACCAAAATTGTGTTCAATTAATGTCACAATTGCCTTATCTAATGAATTACCCATGTGCAAGATCACTTATCGTATTCAAATTGACCTCGAATTGAAGTGCTCAAGCTGAGGCCAAAAATGAATCTAAGCCTAATATTAAAATTGAACCTAGAATTATGAAATTAAACCCTAGCCATGAATAGGTCAATTCAAATTTTGATGATTGAAGCTTAATTGCTTGACTTTCTTATGCTCAAGAGGATAAAATCCTTCAAATTGATAAGTTTTGGTGTGAATTTTCCAAAATCGATTTTGAATTTGGACTTATCTTAAGGAAAATGAGAAACAATCGTCCGTTCACAAGTCATGAAAGATCAATTTTAGTCCCCTAATTAGGGCTCAAATGGCAATTCACATTTTGACTCGGTAAATCGAAAAAGTGAATGCGTAGACAGATTTCAAACAGTCCTTAAACCAAATGCCAAAGAAGAAACTACACCTAATTATGACTAGAATAAAAGTAATTTTATTTTTGGTCGATTTAGAACCTAAAATTGAAAAATTTAGAAATCAAGATTCTTAATCAAATTTTGTGAAATTTTCAACACAAAAGTCAAACTGATATTAAAAGAAATATTTTTGTGGGGTTTTTATTTTTTTCCATTTATTGGTCAAAGGTTTGATCAAAAGTCAACCATTTAGTTGACTTTTCCTAAAAGGTTGATTTTTTGGTCAAATCTTTGAATTTCAAGAAATTAATTTGACAAAAGTGACATTAAAGCTAAATGAAATCTTTTTAGGTAAAAGGTCAATTTTTTATCCGGGGTTGACTTTGGTCAAAAGGTTGACAACAAAGTCAACCATCCAACTTTTCGGGTTTTTTTCTTGAAAATGAGCTAGAAATTACTTAAAAATGACATTGCAAAAGAAAGAAATGAAAAACGACACTTTTTGGCCAAAAAATTGGGGCTCCATTGCAATTAGAAGCCCAAGTCTTGATTTTTCACCTTTTATCGATGTGTTGACTAAAAATCAATTGTCAACAATGCCTTCATTTAATGACTAGCCTCCAAGGAACTCATGTTGTTATTCTCCAAGCCACTCCTAATTAGTCCACCTAAGCTTGTGGATCACCATTTCATCATTACTTGGCCTAACTTATTCTCCAAGGAAAATCTTATAGCAATGATAATCAAATCCTCAAATGGCGACCTAAGCTAGTGATTCATCCCTTCATTTAATGCCCAAGATATGGTCATCATAAGTCTTGGATTTTTGGCACGTGTTTCATGCCTTTTCTTGCTCATTAAGCCAAGCATTCTAGAACCTTTCATGGGGTGGTTCATTTAACCCATAAATCACCAACTTATTTGCCAAGGCAAATCTTTTGGCATTATTACATCAAGGCTGAAGGTGAAGAAAGGAGACTTGGCAAAAATTTTGAGCAAAACACATATACTTTCTGCAAACAAATTAGAGAAAGATACTCGGTCAAATGTAGAAGGGCTGAAGATGGGAAATATAATGGGAAGAGTTGAAAACGAAAAAAGACATGAGGGTTGCGCCGAGAACAACTGGGGAGTTCAGCCAACAAAAAATAAAGAAAGCAATTTTTTTTTTCTTTTTTGTCAGACAAGAAAGAAAGCAACTTGGGAAAAATAGAAAAGATGAGGGAATTTGGCTAATTGTCAAAGGATTGGACGAACTAGGGTTTAGCATCGGTCTAAGGTCAACCTTAGACCGACCCTAAACTGGCCCAACCCTACTAGTCCTAGTCTTGTTCCCAAGGAGATTAGGTCGGTCCTTAGTCTTAAGATTCATAAACTAGCACTGTGCAGATTGATCATCGATCTTGGGAGTTCAAAGTCGGTCCAACCCGAACTAACCCTGACAATATCTAGTATATCATTTATAATTTTTTTTTGTGAAATTAAGAAATATAATGAGCTTTAACCAAACTATACAAAAGCAATCACGGCACCAAAACTTAGATTCAAAATGACAAAGACATTATGAGTGGAAGGATGCCGAGATGTAAAAGAATAGCCAACCAAAGGCACAACAAACCAAATGGCTACACTCTAACACAACAGAAACAGATAGCCAAAAATGAGTACAAGCAAACGTCGGCCAAGAAGGGAACAGGAGAAACCCGGACTTCACCAAGAACCAGCACTCTACAAGGAGGAGAAGAACCACTGCGGCAGCAAAAGATAGCCGCAGGCACCAAAACTGAAACTAGCTACATCTTTAAATTGGAGGTTCAGTTTCTCTCGAAGAGAAGTTAAGTGGGTCGATTTCCTAGCTGCGTTGTAGCCTCCTATTCCTTGTAGTATCCTCCACATTCTTGAAAGTCACAGCCTTGTGTCACGGGCCGATCGAATCTTTTGGCTCATGACACTTGTCTCTGACGACTTTAAAGAGGTGGTTCTTCATGGCTGGAATCGCAAGAGCCTGCTCTCTAAAAAGAATGCTATTCCTGTTTTTCCAGATGATATGGCAGAGGGGTCCAAAGGAGAAACGGGCAATACATTTATAAAAATCTTTGCCCGAGAGCAAGGATATGGCCCAACAAAGATTCTCCACCCATGACCTATTTCGCCATGGGAGATTGCATCTAGCAGCCCAAGAGAAAGCAATGCTGGCAGTGATACGACAACCAAAAATAGATGATCAATGGAATCCGGCATTGTATTGCAAAAGGCGTAGGATCCGCTTTCTATTCTACCAAAAATAGATGATCATTTATAATATATATATTTTTTTTTGGTAAGGTTCATTTATAATATTTTTATATAGAGAAAATGCTAAAATAAACGACGTCAATAATATTAAATAGTTTCTTAGTGAGAAGTTTAAGTAATTTTATATTATTCTTTAATAACATAAATTTTTAATGTCTTTTACGACATCAACAGCCATAATTTACAAAAGAGGAAAATGTTTTTGTGATGAGTCCTCATGATGTCCGAAATGGATAGCTCCTCACGGCATCCTTCTCTAGTACTCATTCTCTTCTGTTTTATTTGTCCTTTTAGTCTTCGAAAGAAGCAACTTCTCCACTCACCACTCGACACTCGCTTCGTTCACTTTGGGTCACTCATGCCGCTTGTCGCTCGATGCTCGCCTAACTTGTTGCTCCCTGCTTGACGCTCGACGCTCGCTTTGCTTGATGCTCGACACTCACCCCGCTCGACACTCACTGCTTGCCTCTCTTAGCTTACCTTGCTCGTCACCAAACCTATTAGGTCAGTCCAGTCCTTGGTCACCTTTTCAGGGAATACAAAAAATGAAATAAAAAATTATCAGTGGGTCTCGAGTTAACCCTGGAACCAAATCAAACCCATTGTGTCGGTCTGATCCTTGGTCGCCTTTTCAAGGAGTACAAAAAATGAAATAAATAAAAAAAAATTATCGATTAGTCCTAAGTTAACCCTGGGACCAAACCCACTAGATCAGTCTGATCCTCGGTCCCAAGCTCAACAGGGTTGGTCCTCGATCCTAAAAATTGAGGACCGGCATTGTGTGGGTTGGTCTTAAGGTTAGGGGATGGACCGGTCCAATCCGGACCATGCTCACTCCTACGATGGACAAAAAGAAGACACGATGTTTAAGCTTGTGGTGTAATTATTTCCCTACGAGGATATACATGAGCTTTAAGGGCCTAGTCCCTTACATCAGTCACTGCATGCCGTTGCTTTGTCATAGCATATCCAAATATTGCCAATCCAAATATCCAAAGATCCCCGATGTGATTGTCGGGGATCTTTTATCGCCATCTTCATCGCTAACTCATGAAGTTGCAGTTGTTGCTTTTGCCAATGCAGTTCCAGCTACCGTGATTGAGTTGTTCCTGTGGCTGCCCACTGCCACTTCAATCGTGTACATGACATCGGCTTAGTGTTGTACATGACCCATCATGATTAAAATTGTGGATTAAATCACCTAATTGTGTGATATTTACGATCGGTGAATCCTGTCCAGGACTAATTTATTTCTTGATAATATCAATTAGGATTAAGTTTGAACTTGATTATGCCTAATCACATCACTAAGTGGTACATAAACATGTTTGCGCGCTTAACCTTAAATTTTAGTCATTGAAATCAATGATTGATATAGTGATGAATTGTTGTGCAATTTGCATATTGTCCAAATTAAGAACACCCTATGACTTTTATTGTCTTTTTTTGTATTATGACATGTACACTAGGGTGAGCATGGTTCCAAAGTAAAATTAGAGAACCAGACCATTAGAGCGCCAATTCAATTTCCGTAACCATCTTTTTAGGAACCTATACTTCCCGCTCCAGTTCTTGGTTCCTGGGAACCGAACCAGAACTTCAAAAACCCTAAAATACAATGGAGGAAGCCCTAGATCAAAGGTGATTTTGCATGTGTTTTGAAGAAGATGATGCTGCTGAATGTGTTTTAAGAAATATGTTATTGGAGGCAAAAGTTCCTTGTCTCTCCTCAACAATTCCGCCATACCCTGGAAAGTCAATGAACCTCTACAACCTTCCGAGTGATTAACCCGTCAAGTAAGTAGGGTTATTGGCACCCTTGGGCAGGCTGAGGAGCTCCGTTGTGTGATTGCCGTCATTCATTAGTAAGTTGTGCTCCACCACTACAATTACTTGGGGCATTAGGCTCCTTTTTGGTATCATATTCATCTGTAAGACATGCAGCGGTGATAGAACTCCCAAACATAAAGTAAAGTTGCAAGTTAACTGAGGAAAAACTTATAAACTAGATGCTCAAACACAATGGGGGAAGGCCTAGATCTGAGGTGATATTTCCTCCTTAATGTTTCTAATTACAGTTTATCGTTTACCTATTTTATCATTGGAACACTTTTTGGTTCACTTGCTGGTAGACAAAACTCAAAAGTGTTGTCCAATTGCAAATTTGGTTAGATGCAACAAGGAAGCCAGTTCCTCGCCCAGGTATTACTTTCAAGGATGGTTCTCATGTGTGGAAGATTCGAGTGTGAAAGTTGTCTGTTTTTTTCCCTTTGGAGAAGGATAAGTTATAGACTCATCTCATTTATATGTGAGGAAAACTACTGATTTTGCATTAGAAATACTGCCTACAGACGTATTACAAGACCAGGCATGAGTATGGGTTCATGGCAATCATCTTTTAATGGTGGTGTGGTTCTGGTCCTTATTGATTATGTGATGGGAGAACAGTTACAATTCGAACAATATCGAATCAACGTAGCGGAATAAAATAATCTCCCCTCTTGTGTAAACCTAATAAAAATCGATAAAGCAAAGTAAAATAAATACCAAGCACACGAACACAAAACGATTTTTTTTACGTGGAAAACCTCCTCGATGTGAGGAGATCAAAAACCACGGGACCGGATTCCACCCGAAATTCTTCACTATCAACAAAATTAGGTGAACAATGTTCTTTTCTAGCAAATACTAGAGATACATAGCAGCAAACACCTCAAGAACATAATTCTTGGCAATACACTTGAATTTCACAAGAGATCAAAGATAAATCTAACCAAAAACACAGGTTTTGATCAATCCATGAAAAACCTGATGTAGGGAGCTTCAAACAAAAATCAAACCGTTCAGATTCAAGAAAATTGCGCCACGAACATGCTGACAATCGGACCACAAATCGACCTCCGACGCCAGCTTGATGTAAATCAGATATTGCCCCAACCCCCAGATTTTCTACTTTCTCTTTTTCTCTTGTTACTATTTCCTTTTGTGGCTACCACTTTATAAAGATAGTGAAAAACCCTATTTCTCCATATAACTTATTATATGGGCTCAAACCCTTTTTGGGCTTGCAACTCATTGAGCTTCCTCCACATAGAAGTGAACCCAGCTAACATTATGCTGGAAGAATAATGGCGGTTTTGGTTTTAGTGTTGTTTGGGCACTTTTTGGCTATCATTCTTTTGGCTCTTTTTAAGTTTAACTAAAAAAGAAAAAAATAAATAAATTGACTAGTTCCTAAGTAAACTATAGAACCTGTGACTAGGTAAATTCCGAGTTCTAAGGTACACAAGATAGGTTTTAGGTTTCAAAAAATGAGGAACCAGTTTTGACAAGTAGGTTATGGTTCCAGGTTAAACCTAGATGAAACTTGAACCCGCTCACTCCTAATATATATTATGTCTTGTGGCTTCTCCGATTAGATACTATGCTTGGAGCTCACTAAGTTTCATTTGGGGCAGCTCAGACTTGTGGATGGTGATGAGGCCTAATTAGTTTTCTCTATGTTTATAAGATGTACAATGTTCGTTTTTCCCATGATGATGTTATGGTACATTTTATATATATTAGATACGGTGAAATTTGAGTATAATTTTTCAAACCTTATTACTTAATCTTCAAGTATGTAAACAACTTGAAATAATAATAATAATAATAATAATAATAATAATAATAATAATAATAATAATAATAATAATAATAATAATAATAATAATAATAATAATAAAATGCGATGAATCTCCAATTTAAAAGCAGAAAAGACAAAAGAAATCGTGTTATCTGAGGAGGCAATAAAAAAAAAAAATTGCTGTAATTGGCCTAAAAAAGTTATCCTGAGGTCATGCAAAATTTACCAAAGTGACAATTTTTCATTGCCTTTATCCCAATTTTTCAAAGATCTGACCCAAGGCGTTAAAATTTTATCGCAAGAAACCAAGTTGCTGCCATTTCCAAGGCTGTGATGGCTTTCAACCAGTGAGTGGAAGACATACATTAGGCAAATATGGATGGTACAAGTGCGTTTGATGACTACATAAAATTTCTTTTCCTAGAATAGAAAAAGAACACGAATGCATTTAGTGCGACCCATAAAATTTTTTGTGACATGGAATTTCTTCTAATTTTTCGATAATTTTTTTACATTTTCTTTCTTCTTTTTTTTTTTTCCCTTTCTTCTTCTTCCTTCTCTAGCTGATTGCTGCGGCAGCAAGCAGCGGGAACCGGCAGTAGTAGATGACGACAACTAGCAATAGTGAACGACGACGATTGGCAAATAACTATTGGTGGCAAAGCACGACAGGACCAGTGACAAGTGGCAGTGGCGAGTGGCTAGGCTGCAGCAATCAGTTAGAAGAGAAAGAAGAAGAAAAAACAAAAAGAAAAAAAAAACTTATTTCTAGAAATTATTCCCGAAAACAAGAAGTTTCTTTTTTCCACTTCTCGTTCCTGCTCCAAATCTATTCCCTAACAACTTTTCTATTACAAGGAATAGAAAAACTAACTGATATTATTAATCAGACGACAATATTAGACATTATATGCATGGCAACAACAATTGTTCTCAAGGAATAGAAAAATTAACTGAAGTATAGAGTTTGTATGGAAACATTTCTATTTTTCTATTTTTCCATTTTTTTGTTCCTTGAACAGACTTATCACACTTCTGAGAAGTCTCACCACCTTTATAAGCCTCCGCAAATAATGATAGACACAATGGTAGAAATAATATGGGAAAATTACCGAAAATGTCCTAAACTTGTAACACGTGTTCCAATTTCAATTGAATCCTAAAATTTTTTAGATTTACTAATCTTAAACCTTTCAATTGTGCTAATTTAATTTTAAACATTTTGACGATTTCCTAATTTAATCATTCCAACTAATTTTGGTCAACATCATTGATGTTGGTGATAGTTGTGCCACATTAGACGATCGACGCTAATGGGGATAATATTTTGCATTTAAAAGAAATCTAATTTTTTCTTTTCTTTTATTTTCTTTTCCTTCTTTTCTTTCCTTTTCTTTTTTTCTCCATTTTGCTCCGGCAATCACCAAGCCTCAATAATAACCAATGATTGGCCACAGGTGAGGGCCAGTGGGGTCAACTTCGTCAGCTTTCACTAGGGATGACCTCATTAGCCACTAGTGAGGCAAGACCTCATTGGATATGGCAAGAGCCAAGCCTCGCCTTCCCTAGTGGTGGCTAGGCGAGGCTCAACCTTGCCAGATGTTGCAAGAGCAACTATCGCCCAAGGCTGGTAACCTCTGTCAGCCATGGTCGAGGCTCAATGATGGCTAATGGAGGGAATATGAGAAAAAGGAAAAAAAAAAGGAAAAAAACTTAAAATTAAAAAGATTTGCAAAAATTGTCAACATCAGTCTTAGCCGTGTCAAACTTCAACGTTAGCAATTTTTGACCAAAGTTAGTTAGAATAACTAGATTGGCAAATCGTCAAAGGTTGAGGACTCAATTAATACAATTGAAAGTTTTATGATTAAATTAGTATAAGTGCAATAAGCCTAAAGATTTTGTTGGTAATTTCCCTAAAATTCTAGGTATCAAACCAGCCTCGAGTTTGACAATACTAATAGGAGACTGGAGCCGTAAGCAAATTTAGTTGAGTAATTATGTTTGTCTAGGTGTGATGTACTTTGGCAAACGTCCTTGTGCATATGATTACTTTGTTAACCTATCTTCTGCAACCTATATCAATCGAGAAAAATTAGATTTTATGCACTAAATAAGTGTCAAGCTTGCTAATTTTGAAGGTAATTCCCGCTGGCCGAAAGCCATGGAGCATAGATTCAACTTCATTAAAATAACACGTCAACTTAGAGTTAGAGTAATGTTAATCTCAATCACCACGTTAAGATGACTACTCCCTTTCATTTTATAGTCCCCACCGAATATATCTCCACATAAAGTGTTTTCCCTTCTTTTTACCAAGTTGCGACGATGTTTGTATAGTTGCAACAGCTTTCTCGCCAAGAACTCGATGGACAGATTAATGAACAAATCCCCAGCAGTCATGCAAACGTTAACTACAAAACCCAGCAGTTTTTCAAACAAACGATCACACTAAATGCTTAGAGCTATCTCAGAAACATTAGCTCAATCCTCACTGATCAAACGGAGACAACAATATCCCTTCAACAACCCCGCTATTCTAACATCTATGAGATGGTAGTGTTATAAAGAAACAGATTAAGAGTGCCTGATAATGAATCGAAGTCAAACTCAGCGTCGGCAATGAGCTTTGCACATATACCTACAGTCATACAAGCAAGGTCCACCACAGTGGAGAGGGCAATCCAATCTCATTCCTTTGCACCTTCCTTTAAACATGCACTGAGCAAACTCGCCCATCACGTACTCTTCCTTGTCATGCATCCATTTCCGGTGACTTCTGTGTCTGCTCGATTTCGGCTGCCCGCTGCAACCCCACTTCCACCAACTGCCACCACCACCTCCTCCTCCCCAACCCCATCCAGTGCCCCCCACCACCACCTCCGCCGCCCCCGCCACCACCGGCCCCGATCCCCGTGAGAAACCTCCTCCACCACCGCCACCACCTCCTTCTCCACCCCCCCCAGTGCCACCTTGGTAATATACTGAGTCCCCATTTTTTACCACTTCTTCATTGTATATCTTGTTATGATCTATTTGCCCACGGCCCAAAGAGAGTTGAGTGATTGCTGAAGAAGTGGCGTTCTGTGCTGCTTCATCAGATGCCGTGATGTGAATGATAGCAATGGCAAGAAAAAATAGCAGAGAGCAGGACATTTTGGCTAGGGTCAACATCCTTTTTGGTGAGTCCAATTGTGCAGATCCACTGGACATGCATTTTCCTAGTTTACATATATAAGGACTACAGGGAAAATGGTGACAGCTAGATTACCCCCAACCGTATCCCAGATCTCTAAGAAAGCACGGGTGCGAGAGAGAGAGAGAGGGAGGTAACTTATGGTGCACTTCTGTCCCCACCTGCCATTACAGTGACCAGCGCACGCTTCAAGGTACATAGATGCTATGCATATTTTACAGTTACACCAATTTAAGGAGTATGGTTGGTGCCAATTGCCACCACCATATTGGGCTTACATAAAATATCCTTTTAATCACAATTATGTGCCCATGCCATCATACTACCAACCTATCTTCAGTAAACAAACTAGACAACAACCAATATGTTATGTTAACTACAAAGTATATTATTCCCAGCGTGTAGCTCGAGGTATTGAATGAGAAGCTAGTGACAGGACACGTGACTCTGAAGACATGTATTATGGTTATCAGAAAGAAAGCTATACCAGGGTCCACTGATAATCATTTTCCAACAATATGAGTACACTAAACTTGAAGAAGAAGCCAACCAATCAAATGACAAGAAGATCAAACATTAGATCGAGCCTATGGAGAGATATATGCACCTTTTACTCCTCCATCGTCCCCCCTCTAAGACGTATGAAAATGCAATTATAAATAGAAAAAGCTATTTTTCGAGCGATTAAGATTTCCAAGGAAAGATCCGATTGTAGAAGTGCTCGCCTTTTCCAGCAACAGAAATTATAGCGGAGAAACCAATAGCTTGGACGATTCTTTATTAGATTTGCATTACCGCCAACTTGATAAACATGGCCACTTTTCATATAACGAAAAATATAATCACCATCTTTAAACTTTTGACTCCTTGATGAAGAAGCTGCAAAGTTTTTATCTCTCCCTCTCTTATGTGTCCATCATATTCTTCAACTTTCAGTCATGGGAGAGGGTTTGAATTTGTTTCACCCTCTCCTCCATCTGTTGTTGATTTTATTTGAGTTTTCTTATTCTTTTCTTCTTTATTCTTCTCACCTAATCTAAATCCGTAAGTTATCTTTTCTCTGTCTAATTCTAGAATTGAGAGTTTAAACTTTCCTAATCTAGTCCTAGACCTAGGAGTTCTTCTCTCCCAATTTAGATATGCAAGTCTAATGATGTTTTAGGGGATTCAATGTTCCCATGCTCTGTCTGTGTACACAGTATTCCACCTCTAATTCCAATGATGATCACGAGAGCTTTAGCATCTGGCCGAATTACAAAGATTTGCTCTTCCAAAAGTTATAGCTGTGTTTATTTAGCCAATCTTGATTATTTATGTAGGGTGATAGTGTAAAGAAAGCCAAACCTAGGCAAGCATTGCCAACTGGCAACGCCATAATTATTGGATAAAGAATTTCTGACGTGTGCTCATCATTAACAATGATACGAGATTCAATGATCAGCCGGCAATTATTTTGCTTGATAGATTTGTTCTTATGCAACAAGTATGTACTAAATCTTTTCGGTGTTCTATTGATCCTATTTGTTTTCTGATTTGGCTTTGTTTATAGTATTTTGATCTTTGCTCTACTTCGATTTGCTTTGCCATGAATTCTATGGGTGCACTTGAGACAATTTTGGAAATGGGTTTGGGCTGCAATGCAAGTGTTAAAAGCCAAAACTCTTTGGGAAAATGCAAATTGAGTATGGTAAAAACTCTTTTGCAAAGGGCTTTGGCTGAAATTTTTCTATATTTTTATTTAGAAAAAAGCAAAACTTTCGCCACCAACAAAGGGCTCAAATATTCAACAAGCCAGATCTAGCATTGTCGGCCAAGGTTGCACAACCTCAAGTGACCCTAGGCCTCGTTGCCTAGACTTTCAACCTTCCCATTGCTAACTTTCACATCAAAGTCCTTTAGGAATTGTTGTCATACACCCCAATTTTTTTCCTAAGGGACTTTCAAATGTCAAACCAAATGTACTATATGTACTTCTTATGTATCATTTTGAGCAATGATTATATTTTTTTTCGACCAAATATGTATATATATATATATATATATATATATGTATGTATGTATGTATGTATAGAAAAATGTCCATGTGAATTCCACTATAGTTGGTGGGTCTAATGGAAAACATATGACAACATGACCAAGGTTGCAACATGATCCTCTTCAAAGACCCTTCAGATCGTTGGGGTCATATCTCTTGCGAGAAAACTCTAACCCTTTCCAATATAGTGGTGTGGATCGAGTGGATCATCTCCCGCGTCAATTGACGGGGCAAAACGGCCTATAACGAGAGTAAATAAAGAAGTCATTTTAGACTGCAAAGACTTTTATTTGGCGTTTTAAGAAGACCACATTTAATAAATAAAAGTTGTCCTAATAATAACTTTTTCCTGTGAGAGCTTTGTAACGTGGAGACCGCGAAATAATCATCCATAATCCTCGGTTGACGATACATTATTAAGTAACTGATTGATACAAGTTTCAGGTTTTAATCCCAATATAGAATTCGCCTAACGATGTTTTGAATGAATACGTGATTGTTTCAATGCGATAGCCTGCGTGCTCTTGTAGCCCGAAGTGCTACTTCAGTCTGACTTGCCCTTGCAGCCCAGAGCACTTCTTCCTCCCTGTGCCTACTTTAGCCTGGCATGCTTCTACAGCCGAAAGTCTTTCATCAGCTTAGTGTGCTCTTGCAGTCCAAGTATTTCTTCGGCCTTGTGCGTTCTTTAGCCCAGAGAGTCTACTACTTCAGCTCAACGTGCTTCGACAACCCAGAAAGCTTCTTTAGCTTAGCGTGCCCCGCAGCCAATGGGTTCTCTAAGGTAAGTAATCCCATGTATTTTTCCTGTATAGTCTATATTTCTCGTCACATTTACACTTTGCATATACATCTATTGCATAGTTTGCTACCCAAATGTAGATGTCATTTGTCTTTGAAAGAAAACTTCTTGAGCTTCCCATCAAAGAATGGCACCTATTGACACCTACATTTGTACTCCAATACTTTTCGATTCTTTCATGAATAAACTAGAGATCAAGTTTATTTCACCAAAAAAAAACTAGAGATCAAGTTTATCGATAGCAACATGATTAAATCCCCAAGCAAAAATATTCTCTTTGTTTAGCCTCACATTAGCATTTCTTACTTTATTTCTCAGCATTTAGACATTAGAAACGTTTAGATTGAAAAATAATGCATTGGCATCAAATGGATTATGGGTCTATGAATTTTCTTTCAAACTGACTCAATACACAGCTTGACTTGCGAAATTAAACCCGAATTCATTGAAGCTTCCAAAGCCGAAGCCCTACCCCTTTTTATGGACTCGGCCACGTCCCTTTGGTTAGAAAAAAATTAAGCAATTCTAATCATGCACAATTAGAATCACATGCCGAAAACAGAATGTAATTAAATTTGACCTCCAACCATTGTTCGAGTTTGCGTTTGTAAAAAATTCACGGAGATTCGACACTAATTCGACAGCGATTATTAACATACTCTACTAACCCAATCCCCTCACGTATTGATGGTGTTTTTCCGAAAGAAAGGGTTTGCATTAGATCTTGTGATTTCTCATACAAAATAATGATAATCTTTATAAACTGTCTTCCATCAAGGAGATTTCCAAATAGGCAATTATCACTGAAGATGTACGAACATGAAACCATACAGTGGATTAACCATTCTTCAAAAGAGAAAATATGGGTCAATGTCCACGGATAAGTTTTTATTTTAAAAACTATATCCTTAAAAATGTGGGATCACATTATAAATAACATTCTCCCACCTGATCCCAACATTTTCATCATACAAATTATCCAACCAAGTCCATGATAACTACAAAACGCATGAATCATAGTGACATATCTTCTAAGAATGAGATATTTTTCATGTATCATAATGCATCTTATTTCTTTAATGTTAGCCCATATGTGACAACACATTTTAATGAATAAACCTTATATTTATTCTAGAAGCAAGGATAATTGTTATTCTCATAAACAGTAGAATATGTACAACAAAAATTGAGAATAACATTACAACTGAATAAGAGTTTCATACAATGAAAAATTGTCCATACAATGACAAATCACATGATAGGATCTACTCACATCTTAGCCACATGATCCTTATACTTATTGGTGGCATGCCTTTAGTTAAATGATTGGCTATCATCGATTCAATACTAACGTGTTCTATGACTATTTTATTCTCCTTAACACGTTCCCTTATGGCTAAATACTTAATATTGTTATGCTTATTTTGACCACTTTTGGCATTTTTAGCCATAAAAACCACGGCTGAATTGTTATAATATTCTTAATGGCCCAGAAATAAAATCAATAGCTCTAAGCCAAGAAATGAAACTATTCAACCATATAATATGTGAGGTAGCCTCAAAATAAGAAATGAACTCAACATCCATAGTTGAAATGGCAATTGAGGTCTACTTCACACTCCTCCGTGACATGGATCCACCAACTAATATAAAAATGTATTCAGATGTTGATTTTTGAGAAGCAACACAACCAGCTAAGTTTGCATTCGAATACCCAACTACTTTTGAATTGTCAATACATCTATTTTAAAGCATGTGACCTTGGGTACCGTGAAGGTGTCTCATCACTTTCTTAGCAATTCTCCTATGGTCCATACCTTAATTACTCCGATATCTTCTCAACAAAAGTAATGTCAGGTCGAGTGTAAATTTGAGCATATATCAAGCTTTAGACAATGGAAGCATATGAAATATCTTCATTTGTTCACTTTCTATATCGTTCTTTGAGCACTGGTTCAAATTGAACCTATCATCCTTCATTGTAGGTTCTATATTTGGTAAACAATTTTTCATCCGAAATCTCTCTAAGACTTTATTGATATAAGTTTCTTGAGATGGTCCTAAAATTCATCGAGGTCTATCTCTATAGATCTAAATGCCAATGACATAAAATGCCTCACTCATATCCTTCATATCAAAACTCTTGGAGATGAATTGTTTCAACTCATGTAGCAATCCCTTATCGTTGGTTGCAAATAGAATATCATCCATAAACAACTCAATGAAACAAATTTTGCTTCCACTAACCTTCTAGAATATACATTAATCCATGACATTTTATACAAAACTGAATGAAGAGATGACATCATGGAATCTTAAATACCATTGGCACAATACTTGTTTCAAGTCATATATAGATTTCTTAAGCTTGCACACCAAATGCTCACCTTTTTCTAGAGGAGAATCCTTTTGGTTGATTCATGGAAACCCCCTTCTTTAGTTTCCAATGAGGAATGCCATTTTCACATTCATTTAATGTAATTTTATATCAAAATGAGCAAACAATGCCAAAACAATATGAAGGGAATCTTTCTTGGATATAGGAGAAAATGTGTCCATGTAATCGGTCCCTTCTTTTTTAGTGAATCTTTTGGCAACAAGTCTAACTTTATACTCTCAATATTTCCCAATGAGTCATTCTTAGTTTTGAAGGCCAAGTTTTGAAGACCCATTTACAATAATTGGCCTTCACACCCTAGGCAACTCAACTAAATCCTAGACTTCATTACATGCCATAGAAATCATCTCATCCTTCATGGCATTGTATCGCAAATTAGATTCATCACTACTCATGGCTTGTGAAAACGTTTCAACATCATTCTTAACTCCACCATTATAGTCATGTTCTTGTATATATACAATATAATTACTAGGAATTGTAAATTACTTCATTCTAGTAGATCTTCTTAATGTTGTATAACATTCTCTTAAAGAGCATGTTGTTTAGCAATTTATGGTGATTGATGAATAACCGAATCTACCAAATCAATATTAGTGGTTTGTGGAACTTCAATGATTGGTTGTTCAATAGCTAACTGAACTAAAGGGTTGTTTTGAATACTTGAGGTGTAAATTGAGTATCTGAATGATCTTCTCAGGAACAAGATCCTTAAATTGATCACTTTCACTAATCATGTCATTTTCAAGAAATTTATAGTTTCTTGATTCAACAATCCTACTTGTGTGAGATGGACAATAAAACATGTACCCTTGGGCATTTCGGCATACTCATTTATAATCCTTGGGTCCAACTTTTTTTCTTGTAGATTGTAGGCTTTTATTTCAAATGAGCATCACCAAATGCATACATGTCACAAACTCAATTTCCAATCTCTGAACAACTCAAAAGGTGTCTTAGGTAGCTTTGGCCGAAACTCAATTCAATATGTACACTATCATCTTAAGAGCATCAGTCCACAAGGATTTAGAAAGTTTGGAGCTGTTAAGCATAGTCCACACCATGTGCAATAATGTTCAGTTTCTTTATTTTCCTACATTAATATGATCTGGTGAACCAAGCATGGTATATTGGGCAGCTATCTCATGCTCTAGAAAAAACTTCGCAAATGAACCAAGTGCTTGTCTATCTTCAGTGCATCTTCCATATAATTCTCCACCTCTATTTAGTCTCACAATCTTAATTTGTTTACCGCATTATTTCTCTACTTCCGTTTTAAATATCTTAAATGCATCTAGCGTTTCATGCTTATTATAAAGCAAGTTGAGATACACGCAACATGAGTAATCATCTATAAAAGAGATGAAGTATCTTTTATCATACAAGTTTAAATATAAACTACAAATATCTGTTTGTACGATTTCTAATAATTTTGTACTCCTCTTGGCACCTTCCTTTGTCTTGTTGGTATGTTTTCCTTTCATGCAATTCACGCAAGTATCATAATTAGTAATATTCAAAGTACTAAGTATCATGTCATTTATTAATTGCTTAATTCTATCTATGGATATATCACAATCTCCAATGCCACAAAATAGAGGAATCTTCATTCACATACATTATTTCATACCAACATTATCATGCCATGCATCATATTATAAAAGACATTATCTTGTAAATTAATTCGAAAAAGACCATCAGATAAAATACCACTCCTAGTAATCTCATATTTAAATAATAAACTAAAGGTTGAATTTGAAAATTTAAAAGACTAACCAAAGATACAAGTCTTGAAATTGAAATTAAGTTTTTAGAGAAACTAGAAACATAAAAGGTCATTTCCAAATTTAAAACAAAGCCATTATTAAGAATTAATCTACATATCCCAATAGCTTTCACATGCAAATGCATCTTGTTTCTTGAATATATGTTTTGTTTACTTCCCATTAGCTCTCTATCGTTTTGATAACCTGCAATGAATTTGAAATGTGGATTGTAGATCTATAATCAATTCACCAAGTGTTGTGACTCACATAAGTTATTTTAAATTCATAACTAACATAAAAGATTTGATTACATTTTTTCTCAAGCCAAGCCTTAAATCGAAGGCAATTTTTCCTCATATGCCCCTTCTATTTATAGAAGAACATTCTGATTCCTTCTTGATGTCAGCTTGGGGAGGTATTTTACCCTTTCCGTTATGTTTGCCTTGCCCCATATACTTTCCATGTGTTGTCAAATGAGTATTTTCTCCCAATTCTATAATCATCATTTCCTTCTTTTAAACACACATGCTCATGAGTTCATTAATTGACAACTTATTCTTATGTCTACTATACGAGATTTTGAAAGATGCTTATGTTGTGGGAGAGTGTTCAGAATATAGTATACAAGAAAAGATTCAGATATATCAGCCTCAAACTTTTGTAGCTGAGCTGCAATGTCATTCATCTTCACAATGTGCACACACACACCTGTAATAGCAATGAGCTTCAATGATGAAAGTTTCATAATTAAGGTCATGGCACGCACCTTTTCTAAAGTCTTAAACTACACATCAATAGCCTCCAATAAAGCCTTAACATTACTATGCTAAACGACCAAACCATGGATACTTAGAGAAATTTTAGTCTTTATGAACATCACATTAAGGTAGTTGGACAATTCCCACTGTTCATAAAGGGCTATCTAAGCTATAGTGCTCGTATCAGTAGAAGCAGGTGATTCGTCTTTCCTTATAGCATAGTTAATGTCCATGCACTCCAATTGAAAAAGGATTAACTCCTTCCAAACTTTATAATTTTCACTATTCAGCATGTCAACATCACTCTTAAATTCATAGAAATTCATAGATTGCATAACTGCATATCAAAACATGGTTTTGTTACGAGAATTTGAGGCAAAATTTACATAATTCATGTTTTACATTGGTAAAACATGTCACAAGATATGAATCACATAATATAAAAACTACTAGTGGGTTAAGTTTTTTATTTAAATATATTCATAAATAGAAACTATCATATTATATTCCTTTTCTAAAACCCTGTTGGTAAATTAAGAAAAATAATATAATATCTCATCTCGATAGTCATGTCAAAATAATAAAAACTCTTGTGGGAAAAAAAATATTATATTAATAAGATTAATTTAAAAAATTATACATGTTGTGGCTAATCTCCAATCAAACAAAATTATATATGGATCATTAGACATTTAATTCTATGGATAAAATATTCACAAAATGCATGCAAGGGCTGAAAAATAAATTCAATGGCCAACAGTAGAATGGTAAATTTCGATATCAACGGAAAAACTGCAAATTTCAAATGGTCAATGGGCAAAACTATAAATTCAGCAGCTGGGGGGTAGAATAGTAAATGCATCACATGTGTGTGTTACACACGCCCATGACTTCATGCAGGGGCGTGTGGCGCACACGCCAGTGCCTGTAAACAGGTGCGTGCCCCGCACCCCACCTGCTGCTAAACGTGGGTACGTACATGCATGCGCCTGCCCCCTCTTTACGCGATTTCACCATTTTTCAGTTTCCGCTGCACCTTCAATCATTCGATTCTCCTTCAGCAACCCATTTCAGACCAAAATAATTGGTGAGTTTTGAAGAACATGCCGGTGTGACCACACAAGTCCAAGAATCGGCAAAAAGGGCCAAGAAATTGGCCCGAATCAAGCATAAATTCCCTAAATGCAAACCCTAACCACTATGACTTCCTCCTCTTAACTAGCCTCCAGCGATCACCAATATGTCGACTTAACTTATGACTATTCAGCCTCCTGGCGGTGCAACTGTATAAGTCCAAAGTCAGGCGGTGGATTGCCAAAATTCAGCCAAAATCGACAATTCATCTCTTGACCCCAAAATGGCCAATTTACTATTCATTAAAAACAAAAAACCTATGAAAATACACGCAAAAATCGATAAAAACAAGGTAGAGATACTAATATCACTCTGATACCAAATGTCAAACAAAACTATGCAATTCCAAACATGCACAATTAGATTTATATGCGAAAAACAAGGTGTAATTATATGGGCACACTTTACTAACCCAATCCCTTCGCATACTAACATTATATTTCTGAAAGAGAGGGTTCATGTTAAACCTTATAATTGCCCATACAAAATAAACGATCATGTTTATAAACTGGCTTCTATCAAGACAGTTTCCAAATGAGCAACTATCACTGAAGAGTTAAGAATGTGAAACTGTACAATAGAGTAACAATTCCTCAAAAATAGAAAATGAGAGTCAATGTCAACAGATAAGTTTTTATTTTAAAAATTATATTCATAAAACTATAGGACCACATTATAGATAACACCTTTTGGACAAACCAAATTCTTGGCGCACATGAAACATGATATTTAATATGGAAATAAAACCAAAAGGAAGGTAGGTCAAACCACAGGCAAGGAGGTACTTTCAGCTAGGGATGTCACTGGTTTGGATCACGTTTTCATGATACCCAGCCTGAAACATAAGGAATATGTGTTTGCTATGACCCAAACCAAGAAGAAATACTCAAATGGAAAATGTGGTTTGGTTCAGTTCGGGTTTTCAGGTTTTTTTTCCCCCTTTGGGTGGGCTCCAAGACACAATCGGGCAATGCCATCTGAGATACTTGCGTAGTTATGAAGAAGAAAAGGACAATTTCAAGCTCACCATGGTACTTTCCAAAGATTAATCTAGCAAGGGAAACACAACGTAGCCCTTCTTATGTGCATAAAGAAAGAGCAGCGCAGGGGAGAGAAGACGTAGGAGACGTGAAAGAAAAGCAAGAACTTGAGCAGAAAATAGAGGGCCATTCGAAGGACTGCATGGGAGGAGAAGCGGAGAAAAAAGGACAAAAAACAAAAAAGAGAAAAGATTTTAAAAAATTAAGAAAATATTCTGCGCACACGCAAAAGCTATGGGATGCACAAGAAACGGACGGGATTTCCATTGAGAATTCAGAAAGAAATTCTGGGCAAATGCATTCAGCAGGTGCATGGAGAGATCTGAGAGCTCCGGCAAGGACGAAGTCGGCCAATCTCTCGAGTCTTGGCAGGAGCAACAATGAGATTATCCAAAATTGGTCCGACAAGTAAAAATTAAAACCGGCAAACCAAAAGAAAGAAGATAGAAAAATCAGAGAGAGAGAGAGAGTATGGAACCAACCATGATAGGAAGGCGAATCGAGGTGGTGTGATCGAGACGTGAAGATGAGCCGCACCATCAAGCTCAAACCTTACGACCTTCGTCCATAGCTCAAAGAGTGTAGGGTATTGTTAATGTGCTTCAGTTCAATTCGGTAGGGTTCACGATACCCGGTTTTTTTACACACTACCCAAACCCCAAAAGACCCGAAATATTTGGTTCGGTTTGGGCTTTTCTTATGCCTTTAATTTCAGCTATCATTCCTTCTGGAAGCAAGCATGGCCATCAATGCAATGGCAAGATGGACTTTTGATTGGCATTCCTTCTAGAAGCTATTTGATCAGCACATGTTGAATTAAGAAATACGGCAATTCAGCTCATATGGAAAGCACATTTCGACCAGATTGAGAAGGAAAGAAGTTCATGTTGAATGCAAATTGCGCAACCTCAAGATCTCAATAACCAGAACAAGAACATGTATAATTGAGTAGAAAGATTAACGTACCTGTTTTGGGATAAATTGTTCTTGAAGTAAAAGTGGAAACACAATGTTCCACACACAAGTCATTATCCTCTATTGCCCTCTGTATCACTAGCTTAGTGAGACGGCCCCCCTCACATTTAGTGTTAGGTAAACGCCCCTTAGGTGAGGATAATGTGAGAATTAGGGTTAGAGAAGAGACTTAAGCACTATTTATAGAGTTTCCAGCCATGCCCCCTCATTACGGACCAGGCTCAACTCGGCTCACACTAGCCAACCCCATATTAGACTAATTAAAAAACCATTTATCTCACCTTAGACCAGTCATGTTTTACGGTAGCCGTAAAAACAGTATATTATAATATCAATTAATGTAGTCAACAGTAAGAAAACTCTTACATTCTCCCACTTGAACTATATTAGTTGAAATCATACCTTATGTGCACACATTGGTCCAGAGATAATTCTTAATAGTCAATCCTATCCCATAAAGTCTTAAACACTAAATCATGGCGGTAACTGCATGTATACGCACAGAGCCTTCCATGGTTACGAGTGCTCTCAACTTTATTGATATGGATTCAATATGGTAGTGTGGCAAATTGATAACATCTCTCATAGAGAGATCCCATTTGTCAGTCACAATTCTTTTACCTTAGACGACACAAAAAAAACTTGTGCCACTAGAGAATGCTTTATGATTCTAATGAACCCACATATGTCTTATCCTTACGGTTAACATTTCTTTATATATAACAAGACATATGCACAAGGCTAATAACCGAATGCTCGGATGCCCCTAGCCTTCACTCAAGATTTTAAGCAATACCTTGAGACTTTCAACAATATATATATTCAACATAATAACAATCCATTCAAAAATATTTATTGAATGCAAAAGTTGATACACACACACACACACACACACACACACACACACACACACACATCAAAGTGTTACTAAATTGTAACAAAACAGATATAAACTTTATTCAAAGAAAAATAAAACATAGCTCCCACTAAATAACAACATCCCAAGATGCTCCTAGACCCATATTAATAACATGTCGATCAAATACACACGGGCGTAGGCCTTTAGTTAGTAGATCTGCAACCATATCATCTATAGGAATATAATCTACTGCGATGTCACCATTCTGTACTGATTCCTTTATAGTCAAAAACTTGACCTCCATGTGTTTAGATCCCTTAAGACTTTTGTTATTGTCACAATGTAGCTATATGGGTCTATACACAAAATCAAAAACTGATAACTCTTTAATGAGGTTTCGGAGCCAAATAACTTGAGTAGTAGCTAAAAAACATGCTACAAACTCCGATTGCATGGTAGAAGAAGATATAGATTTCTGTTTTTCGCTCTTCCATGATACTGCACCTCCTACTAACTTAAATATGTATCATGTTGTTGACTTTTTATCATCTTGACAACCAGCAAAATCTGCATCTGAATACCCTGCTAGTTGCAAGTTTGGAACATGTCTATAAATTAGCATATAATCTCTTGTTCTCTTTAAGTACCTTAAAATGACAGCAACCCAGTGATCGCCTCCTGGATTAGATTGATATCTGCGTAGAAGCCCTATTGCAAAAGTAATATCTGGCCTAGTGCAAACTTGAACATACATGATACTTCCAAGAACACTAGCATAAGGTATATTCTTCATTTGAGCTTTCTCAAAATCTGAATTAGGGCATTGTGAAAGACTCAATTTATCACCCTTAACAACGAGAGCAATTCCTGGTTTACAATCGTGCATACTGAATCTTTTTAAAATGCGATCAATATATGCCTTATAAGACAAACCCAATGAACGGTGTGAATAATCCCTATGGATCTCAATGCCAAGAACAAAAGACGCCTCACCAAGGTCTTTCATATCAAAAATTTTCGATAACATCCACTTTGTCTCATGCAGTAGACCAATGTCACTACTAGCAAGCAATATATCATTTACATAAAGTATGAGAAAAATATATTTCCTCCCATTGACCTTGGTGTATATACACTGATCTACTTTGTTCTCAATAAATCCGAATGAAGTAACAACACTATGAAACTTGAAATACCACTGTCTAGAAGTTTGCTTAAAGCCATAAATAGACTTTTTCAATCTACAAACAAGCTTACCTAAATCATCTGCTATAAAACCTTCAGGCTGCACCATATAAACCTCCTCATCAAGGTCTCCATTTAGAAAAAGCAATATTAACATCCATCTAGTGTAACTCCATATCGAAATGAGCTACCAATGCCAAGATCACTCTAAATTAGAAGAAACTGGAGAAAACATTGCTTCATAATCTATTCCTTCTCTTTGAGTGAAACCCTTAGCTATCAGTCTGGTTTTAAATTTTCAATATTCCTTTGGAATCCCTTTTAGTCTTGAATACCCATTTGCAACCAATAGGTTTACAACCTTCAGGAAATTCAACAAGCTCCCAAACACCATTGTATTTCGAAGATTGCATCTCATCTTTCATCGCATCTAATCACAAATCTGATTGGGGACATGAGATGGCATCCGCATAAGTTACCGAATCAACAACACAACCAATATCATAATCATGCTCTTCTAGGTAGACAACATAGTCTGGTGGTATAGCTTAACGTCTTTCCCTAGTTAATCTACTGAGTGGAGCTACTTCAACCTCATTCTGAATTTGAGGGGCTTAAGGAATTTCATCATAAACTGCCTCAACAATAGGATCATGGGCCACAATAGGCTTAGTTTATGGCATAAGAGGCTCCATAATTGTCTACACAGGATGAGACAGGGATCTAGTAATCCCCACCATACTATCATCTTCAATAGCTTGTGAGCAGCTACCCTTTTTTTTTTTTTTGGTAAAAGGTAAGAAGTATTATAGCAAGAGAACCAAGGAGCTATACAAAAAGCACAGCAACACACCCGACTCCAAGAGAACATACACTCAACTAGACACATGCGTCAAGATGAGTGGATGGGAGACGGGACGAGCTGCACAAAGGAAGAGACAAGCAGCAGAGAAAAGCGCCAAAAAACAAGGCGGGAAGAACAAAACCAGCGAAGAAAGGCCAAACATTACGGCCAAAGGGAGAGAGAGAGAAACCATCCCAAAAGAGGAAGCCGACACACCAAAGAAACCAGCGGTCAGCCAGCCAAGCTGCGGAGAAGGAAGGCCCAGCAACACACGAGCAGGAGAAAAGGGGCTCCCGGGAGAAGAACAGACCATAGCGTCCTTGAGAAGAGTACCAGGACAAGACGCCATTAGAAGCACAAACCTCGCTTCAGTCAAAAATAGAAGGATGGATTCTCCAAGCCATTTGGAGCCTACGGTTGCAGGGAATATCCGGAACACCTGAATAAGTGGATGCTTTATCTTTGACGGCATTTCGTAAATGCTCCTTTAAGGCCGGAAGGAAGAGGTTTTGGTTACGAAAAATGATATTATTTCGTTCCTTCCAAATGAGGTAGCATAAGGCACCAAAGGAGAAGCGAGCAATGGCTTGATGAAAGCTCACATCCAAGAGATGGTTTACCACCCAAAGAAGGTTGTCTTCCCAAGATCCATTCCTCCAAGTCAAGTTACAATTAGACGCCCAGAATGAGGCTAGCTGACCCGTGACTGAGCATCCGAAATATAAGTGATCGGTTGAATCCGGCCTAGATGAACAAAAGGCACAAGAGACATTCTAGATCCTTTCATATGACAGAAGCCGAACCTGGGTTGATAATCTATTCCGAGTAATTAGCCATAGGTGCGTTTGGTAGCGCGGGGGGCATGAGGGGCTCCAAATAAATCGAGACCAGCTAACGAGGGAGCCTCTTGGACGAAGCATACTCCATGCAGACGCAGTAGAAAAATGGCCAGAGTGGCCGAGCCACACGAAACGATCATTGTGGTTGTTGAGGCAGGGAATCGGATCATTCCAGTTCTCAATAACCATTGAAACCGCTGAGGGGGTAGATAGAGCCGCAATACCAGTAGCCACTGAAGCATTCCGCGGGATACGAGAACGATATATGTCACGATCCGAGAAAAGCTTATTTAGTGGACCACGAGGATGCCATGGATCAAACCAGAAAGAAGCCGTTAGTCCATTACCAATGATCCGATTAAAGTGGTGTTGAACCAAGTCACGCATGCCATGAAGTTTCTTCCAGGACCAAGAACAAATGGTCGGTCTGGGCGCATTCCAGAAGCTTTTATGTTTTAAAAAAACGGAATGAATCCACTTGGTCCAAAGCGATTCTTTATCAGAGAATAGTAGCCAAATATGTTTAATCATCGCAGCAATATTACTCACGCGAACCGAGCGGATACCGAGCAGCTACCCTTTTCAGCTACATCAAATTCCAAAAATTTTGTAGTCTGAGATTTCACAATTCTTGTACCTCCATTAGGGTTATAAAACTGATACCCCTCTGAATGATCTGGGTAAGACAGGAAGTAACACCGAGTAGTTTTGGAATCCAACTTACTCAATGTTGGGTTATATAACTTCACTTCTGCAGGACATTCCCAAACTTTAAGATGATTCAAGCTAGGTTTACATCCAGTCCATAACTCAAAATAAGTCAATGGAACCGCTTTAGTAGGAACACGATTTAGAATATAAATAGCTGTTTTCAAAGCTTCACCCCATAGAAAATTAGGTAAATTGGTCTTACTAATCATAATCATACTTCTTATCATGTCAATTAGAGTACAATTGCGCCTTTCAGCTACACAATTTTGTTCAAGACTTCCAAGCATAGTAAATTGACCTACTATCCCAAAATCCTCTAGGTATCTAGCAAACCGCCCTTTAAGTTGTCTAGCATCACCGTGCCTACCAACATACTCACCACCATGATCAGATCTGACAATCTTTATAACTTTTCCCAACTGTTTCTCCACTTCAGTCTAAAAAATCTTGAATTTATCAAGAGACTCGGACTTTTCTTTAATCAAGTATAAGTATCCATATCAGGAATAGTCGTCAATAAATATGAAGAAATAAAAATTTCTACACAAAATAATTGTGTATGGTCCACTAATATCAATGTGAATAACCTCCAACAAGTCTGAACTTCGTACGGCGGATTTCTTCTTTATCTTAGTCATCTTATCTCTACAACAGTCTACGCAAGTCTCTAGATCACCTTTAAGAGCAGGCAAGATATCAGTTTTTATAGGCCTTTCTACTCTTTCTTTAGAGATGTGACCAAGACATTTATACCACAAAGCATAAGACTATTCCTTAGGTAGAGGCCTTTTGGAAACAACTTTTTTAGTTGAATAAGTAATGTTTGTTGGAAGATAAACTCAATTGATATAATCCATCGAATAAATTGTAACACCCAATCTTATTTGAATCATAAAACATGGAAATAGTATTACTATTTATTTCAAAAGAGTATCCACACATGTTCAAATAAGACACAGAAACTAAATTCCGCCTAAAAGAAGGTACGTAAAAAGTGTTTCTCAACACCATCTAAAAACCAGAATCTAAAATCAACAAAACATCTCCCACGAACTCAACGTCAACTCCAACGCTGTTTCCAACAGAGAGCTTTGATTCATCTTGATTTGGTGTCCTTCAGTTTATGAACCCTTGTATGGTAAATGCAACATGATTAGTTGTGCCAATATCTAGCCACCAGGAATTGGTCAGAACTTCAGATAGATTGGATTCATAAATAAATGCCAAAGAACCATTACCTTTAGGCTCACTCTTAGTTCTCTTAGACAACCAAGCCTTAAACTTATTGCAGCGTTTCTTTACATGTCCTCTCTCTCTGCAAAAGTAGCAATAAACACCATCCTTCTTGGTGAATGCTTTTTGGCACCCAAACTGTTAAAAGGTCCAGCACCTTCAGAATTTCCTTTATTGTTGGAAGGTCCAGCAACTTCAGAATTGCCCTTATGAGTATAATTTTTCACCTTCTTACCCTTATCACTGCTAGAATTAGAAGCATAAAGAACAATGCGCCATTTATCTTTTTTTCAATTTTTCTTCCTCTACCACTAGCCTTACAATTAGATCATTAACTGACCAGGTTTCATCTTTGGAACTATAATTGGTCTTTATAATCCCAAAATCAGGAGGAAAATTATTTAGAGCTTGATACACAATGCAAGCAGTGGGAATAACAACATTGAGAGCCTCAAGCTTTGTCTACAAATCTACCATTCTCATAACATAATCTCTAACTCCACCAGAATCATCATACTTCATAGTAAATATGGTTTGTAGGTGTGTTCCTATCTCAGCATTAGGTGAGACACGGTTTCCAGCCATCAAGGCTTCCATCATCTGCCTAGCGGTGCAGTATGCAGGCAAACCACTTTTCAAGTGTTCCTGAATGGAACGTTTTATCGACAGTAAGCAAATTCTATTACTCTTTTCCCAGACAGTAAAATGAGCTTTTTGAGCTTCAGTACTCTCAGCAGTAAGATTTGCCGGTCGATCAACAGTAAGAGCCATATGAACATTTGCCATCTCCATAGCAAATAGAAGATCTTCTCTCCATTTCTTAAAATTTGAATCAGCGAGAACCTCAATAGTGACAGAATTATCATTTATAGAAAATGTGACTGAAAGACAAGCAATGTATATAATTAGCATCATGTGAGCATTGTGCAATTTGACATACAAGTCACATCCAGAGAGTTACATGCAAAATCACATAAACACCGTTCGGCATAATACAAGATATGCAATTGTATAATCCTCACATGATAGCGGTTATAAAAATATATTACAATCTTCGTGAATTCATCACATTTGGGCATATGAACTATTAGGACCAGTCACTCCTTTACCACATCATCATGAATCCTTCCATGAACTAATACACAATCACTTCCTTTGGGAGTATAACTATGTATTAGATCATGAGACATCCCAATCAATATACGAGATTGAAATTTCTCAAACCCAATCAAGTGTGCCACTTTGACGATCACGACTCAATTGAATTCTTGAAATTCTCTCATACCAGGGATATAATATTTACCTCTCACATACACCATATACATGTGATTTTAACTTTAGTGATAGGAGCATCATATCACTAAAATCACATGCCATGCTAATTACACTGCCTTATTCATTAATAAAATACAATAAAATTTCATTTTTATTAATGAATCACACTTTTATAATATTTATGTGATAACATACCAGTAACCCAACACATGTATTTCCAAAAACACAGAAAATACAAGAAAAATATGCAAAAATACAATAAAAATACACGTATTCAGGGCTTTGCATGTATTTTCACATCCATAAAATTATCAAATATGTAAAAATAAATATACCACAACATAGAGGATAAACATATAAGTCCATCGACGCTGGTCACGCGCCAATCTGAGCTTCCACGCACCCGCACGCACCACCTGAGTGCGGGGCGCATGGAGCTCACGCTCTGGCGTCAATGGCCAGTCAAAACCAGTCCAACCAGTGGCGGTCCGACCGGTTCCCAGTCCGACCGTCTGGTCCAGCCGCCCCGATCAGACCGGTTGACCGAGTCGGTCAGGTCAACTAGTCGGGTCGAGTCTTGGGTCGAGTCGGTCGCCAATCGGGTCAGATCAGATTCGGGCTACTAACGTCATTGTGACGTCAGCACCCACGTGCTTCACACACGCGAGCCGCCCCCCACATGGGAGCACATGACCACTCGTGGGGCGCGTGCTCAACGCCCAGGCGGCTCGTGGCCGTGCGTGGGGGCGCATGGGGCCTCCCCCGGCGACGCGCCACCCACGGTTTTTCTCGTCTCACCAAACCTGGTCCAATATATAATTTAATTCTATTTTTATTTTACGAAAAATCTCGAAAATCTCAAATTATGGCAAAATCCTTTGCATTCGTATTCTAGGGTTATGGAGACTCTGATACCACATATTGGATGCAAATTGCGCAACCCCAAGATCTCCATAATTAGAACAAAAACATGCATAATTGAGTAGAAAGATTAGCGCACCTATTTTGGGATCCATTGTTCTTGAAGCGAAAGTGGAAACACAATGTTCCACGCGTAAGTCATTCTCCTCTATTGCCCTCCTTATCACTCGCTCAATGAGGCAGCCACTTCACGTTTAGCGTTAGGTAAACACCCCTTAGATGAGGATAATGCGAGAATTAAGGTTAGAGGAGATACTTGAGTACTATTTATAGAGTTTCCAACCAGGCCCCCTCATTACGGGCTAGGCTCAACTCGGCCCACACTAGCCAGCCCCATATTAGACTAATTAAAAAACCTTATATTTCACCTTAGACCAGCCATGTTTTACGGTAGCCGTAAAAACAGTAAATTACAATATCAATTAATGTAGTCCATATTAGGAAAACTCTTACAGTTCAGCCTTTGCACATGTAAAAACAAGAGAATTCATGAGAAAACTAGGTAAAAAGAAGGGCTGGTGATCGGCCACTGAAGGAGGAAAGAACAGGGATCCTTTTTTATTCGTGAGCTGCAGATTTCCGCAAGTGGGGTGCACGAAATCAGAGGTATTCATTCTAATAAAACCAAAGCAAAGAGAACAAAAGACACACTGCTGGAGACTCAGGGAAGTTCGTGAGGACTTTTGGAGGAGACTAAACCGAAAGCAACCGAGGATATACCAATTGTCGCTCATCGTCGATCATTTTTCTTAGCGTGTAATCGGTAAAAACTCGCAATCCCTACCCTTTCAATCAGTTTTGATACTCTTAAATATATTTAGATTATTTTTCATAATATTCTGAATATTTTTATGATTAATTGTAATTTAATTGTGTAATATTTCATTGCTGCAAATAGTCGACCTTTAAAACTTATATATAGGCTCATGTACTCCTTATCATTATGCATTGAAATGTACAGAAAATTCTCTATTTCTCTCTTCTGAATTATTTTTAAGTTGGTATCAACCCATCTTTCCTAAGATGCTCCTTTCTGAGAAGTTTTTGCAATGCCAACCGAATAGGCTGTGTTCACTCCAGATAGTTGTCATGATGTCGGCTATATAAGTCATATCGCTCTCCTTTCTCCACCAAGTCCGCAACTTCAATTGCTATTAAAGCGTCTTCCAGAGCTTGTTTCAGCAAACCATCACTATCAACAGACTCGTCACTCAATGCCACCACCATGTGCCGCCACACCCTACCATCTTGAACTAACCTAAGCTGTCAACTATAAGTCAATTTCCGACACATTAAGGGTCTATTTGATAACCATCCAAATAGTACTTGATTCTGATTTTTTGTTCCCAAGATTTGAGAATAAAATCGCATTTGGTAAAAATTTTATTCCTGAAAATAGATTTGGAGTAAAATCAAGAATAAAAAAAAAATTGATTATTGTTCTGGGAACCAAAAAAAAATCATTCTCTTATCTTCACCAAAAAAACCAAAAAAGAATAAAAAAAAGTGGAACTCTTCTTCCTCTGCTCAAACGTTCTCTCCACTCCTCTGTTGCCATCCGCTGCCGCCCGCTGCTGTTCGCCGTTCTCCAGTCACCAGCAACCGGTCCGGCAAGCTCACCAGAGGCCCACCAGGTCAGAGCGAGGTTCGGCGAGCTTGCTGGAAGCAAGCCCAGCCACCGGCAAGGCTCGCCCAGCCCTACCGATGGCCAGGCAGGCCTCGCTCAGCCCCGACAAGGCTCACCTAGCCATTGGCGACACTCGGCTTCGCCAGATCTGGTGAGGCCAAGCCTCGATAAGGCTGGGCGAGTCTCGCGATCTAGCAAGGCCAAGTCTCATCAGTGGCCAAGCAAGTCTCGCCCAACCCCACCAGTGGCCAAGCGGGCCTCGCCCAACCCCGGCGAGGCCGGCCTAGCCACTAGTAAGGCTGAGCAAGCCTCACCTAACTGCCGGCAAGGCTCGGCTAACGAGGGCCGGCCTCACTGAGGGCCGGTGACGCTCCGATGAGGTCGCCGGCCCTTGGCGACCGACCACTTGAAGAATAAGAAGAATAGGAGAAAAAGGAAAAAAAGTAAAAAAAATTATTGAAAAATTAAAAGAAATTGATTTGAAATAGAATCAATTAGCAAGGTACCAAATGCAATTTTATTCCAGAAATCAGAAATTTTGAACAATTACCAAACGGCTTAAAATGCTTAGAAATTATTCCCGTGATCAAAATAAAAAAGAATTATTTCTGATCAGAATCTGTTCCCGATAATAGAATCGTTACCAAATACGTCATAAGTAAGTTATATTTACAATACAAGACCACAGACAGGTTCTCTGCCACTCAAAGAATCCAACAACCTAAACCTCGCCACCAAAGGACGTCTTATGCGCCTTCACGCGCCACCTACAAATTCTGCACATGAGATCCACGTGCCCACGTGTGTTGCGTGTGATCTAAAGGTCAAACATGCATTGCTAACGTCACTATTGCGTCATCCAGACATCATCCGTTGTGTCATCCACCATGTTGTCTGCCATGGCACCTCCACGTCATTTGTCGCATCACCCGCCAATGCCATATCACTCGCCACATCAGCTACCACGTCACCATTGACCACTGACAGTTGTTCCTTGACTAAAGTTGGCCGATCAATTCCCAAAGCATTTCGACATGCTAATTCCTCATCATTTTCTCCATATTTGCACTCATGATACTAGTTTCTTGGTGTTTATTACACAAATTAGTACATTTCAATGGATAAATGGATATATACCAATATCTGTTCAAATTGTCTTGAATGGATTAAATTATATTTTATGCTCAAGAAATGCCAAGTTTTTGTAGAGAACAAAAACTTTGGCGTAATGTCACTAGTGAAATTCGCACACCTACGAGGATTGCTAAAGAAACTAGAGAAAAACTTATTAAGCATTTGGAGGAATAAGACAGCAAGAACATTATATTTAAACATGGTTTCAAAAATATTTTGATTCCTTTTATCAGGCTTTAGTTTGTCACCTCCAACACACAAACTACTGTGGGTTTTGCTTGTTAGCCTTACTCCACCTCAGATATTGCTCATCAGTATCAACTTTTATGAAATTTGCATCGCATGCATCAAGAGACAAGTCATGCTATTTGGGATCAATTGGTTTTATCTGAGTCGCAATGGGAAGCTAATGTTAATGCTCGCAAGTTCACTAAATATCGTAATTGTATACATGTTATGCAATTTCTGATGGCACTCAATGATGAGTTTGAACCTGTACGAGTTTCACTTTTGCATCGAGATACATTACCTCGTCTTGAGGTAGTTGTTTCAGAATTATTGACTGAAGAGACTCGACTTGCTACTTTAAAGGTGCATTGCTCTATTTTATCCACTCCTATAGACAAAGTGCTTGCCACACCTACCTCTTCCTCACCGCATAGCAAATATTGTACGTATTGTCATCGAATTGGTCACCTTGCATCCTCTTGCTATCAACAACAACCTACACAACCTACAAGGACAAACAACCGATCCCGAAACAAAGGTCCACCCGCACGCTCATCCACCTTTACTACTACTATTAAAAGTTCTCCTAATAGCTCATCTATTACTTCATCTTTATAAAATCTTTGCACCATTCTTCAAGAATCTGGTGCCTCTAGCTCTTTTGTCCCTGGCACTTATGCTCTGTGTGTGACTCGAGTACTTTTAATTCATGATTCTTTAATTCTGCCTCTCTTCTGCATATTCTTTAACTGATCCAGCTCCAACCTATCATTATGTCCTTCGGGCATGTAACCAGCTATTAAATCGGGAAGTATTGAATGTTCTTGTCTGAATTAGGGAAGTGGCGGTCGCTGACTGTCCAAGCCGCGTGTGGGCTGGATAGCAAGCATCCGTGAGGTTTGAGTTCATAAGACACGTCTTGGGCTGGACTTCATTGGTTCTTATGGCTCGTGGATGTCCCAAGATGGCTTAGGCCCGTTTTCAGGCCGTTTTGAAGTTTGGAAAGGTAGGGTGTCAGGAACTTAATCGAAAACCGAACTAAACCGAAAACAAAACCGAACCAAACCGAATTGAAATTTCGGTTTTTTCGGTTCGGTTCGGTTTTCTGTTCGATTCTCATTAAAAATCAATATTTTTTTATTGATTCAATTTTTATTGGTTAACCGAACCGAACCAAACCACAAACTAATAAAAATTCAGTTTTATTCTCCGTTTGATACTTTGTTTTGCCCTGTCTCGCTTCAACCGAGGGGGAACTGATGTAATCAAGGGTCTGTTCTATCAAGTGCATACATGCTGTTCTCGAAAGAGAGAATGTAGTCTATTGTCTCGTCAATGATCGACAAACCCATGTTTTGTACCCTCAAACCATATCCAATCCACGATCCATCTTCAATGCAAAGGTTCACATGCCCATAGTTAAAGGAATTGACTTCGGCGAAGACTCAAAGGAGAGAGCCCGCCTGAAATCGAGATCACGTACCTGTCACCCACGGGCATGGTGAAGATCTGGAGCAGCATCCCCTGATCGTCCCTGTCCACCAGAATCCCCAGCTCCTTGCACTCCTTAATCTGCTCGTCCGTCAGTCTGTCCCCGGCCCGGGCCTTCAGGTTCCAGTAGTACGTGGGCGGCAGCAACGGCATGAACTGGAACCCACCCACGCTGCTCCGCTTCCTCATCTCCCTCAGCGTCCGGAAGATGTCCTCGCTCATCAGCGCCAGGTGCTGCAGCCCGGCGCCCTTGTTGTGCTCGAGGTAGGTCTGGATTTGGCCCTTCCTCTTGGTCCCGAACACCGGCTCGTTCATAGGCAAGAAAACCGTCTTGTCGTTGTTCGCCAACACGATCGAGTTGAGCCCACTGTCCCCGGTCCCGACGTTGTCCTTGGTGAACTGGGTGAACTCGTGGAAGCCGGTGAACCGCTTCACGTATGAGATCGCCGGTTTTATTCTCTGTTTGATACGGCCATGGGAGGGAAGCACCGAGAGGGAGGTACATGAGCTTCATCCAGCCAAAAAATAAAGAAAAGAACCAAAAAGAAAAACAGAAAAAACCAAAAGCTGAAAATGAAAAACCGAAAAACCGAAAAACTGTTTGGTTCAGAAGATTTTTCAAACGGTTTGGTTCGGTTCGATTTTTCAAAAAAATTGAACTGAACCAAACCATTTGACACTTCTATGGAAAGGGATCAAAAACTCGCTGGGACCGTGAGCGTTCAGCCTTTAGCCCGGCCTTGTAGCGCCTTTCTGGTCGTCCCGGGCACCCCCTTTACCTGTTACTTGTTTTCGTGTCATTTTGCATGTTTCCGTTACACTTGATTCATTTTGTCTCAATTTCCAGCATGCATTGCATTAGTTTCATTGCTTTTGGACGTGCATTACTTGTTTTGCAGGAGATAATGTTGAAGATAGATGTCGGTCTTTTGAAAATAGATATCGGTGAAAAGACCGACATCTATTTTCACCAATTTCAGAGTTATGTTGTTAGATTTTTCGGCATTTAGTTGTTAGGTCTTGATGGGTTTTTTTATAATTAAATATAAGATATTAAAAAAAGATAAAAAGAAAACGATAGAAAGAACCATCTAAATTGCATCAGAGGATTAGTTTAATTCATAATGAGTCTTGATATTTCATTTCATCATCTAGATTAAGGATTTCATTCGTTAGAATAGTTTAAAGGGCTAATATTAAAAAAAAAAAAAAAAAACCCCAAATTGATATACCCATGACAAAGTTACTTCATAATAATTTTTTTGACTACTTAAAACCTTAAACCGGTTCACATGTGACATATTTACCCTAAATTAATTTCTTGACCATCAAAAATCATAAATTGATACATTTATAATAAATTTATTATTTATTAGTTTCCGTTAAATTAAATTAATATTATAAAAAATCACAAATCAGTACACATGTAACTGATGGAGAGTAAAGCCCCAAACTAGTATACATGTCAACTGTCTTATGTTATCTAACTTAGAAATATGAGAGTAAAATTTAATGGAAATTAAATTTTTCACAGGTACTACCAACTCGGGGCCTATTGTGATTAAAAATTTATTTTGAGGTAAATTTTTTACATGTATACTAGTTTTGGGTTTTTCGTGCTATTAACCCTAATTTAAAATTCATTCTTATTTTTATGCATAGCTCACGGGGGTCTTCTCTTGAGAATTAATAACAAAGCTCTATATAATGTTGCCCAATATGGCTCGAATTCCTTCATTTTCCACATTTTCCTTGTTTTGCAATAATTCAATTTGATCTTTGTTTGTTTGAGGATCCATGCATGACCACTTATATTAGTGTCATAAACAATGAGAAAATAAAAAGAAATATGAAGGATGGTGCGAATAATGTGTTACAAAAGAGAAAAGGGGCAAATAATGTCTTACAAAAGAGAAAAAGGACGGATAATGTGTGTTAGATGAATCTAATATGACTAAGTCCCTATATCCAAGAACCCATGTTTGCAGAAGTAGGGTGAGCTTTGGTGGAAGCTAAAAACCAATAAATAAAAAAAATTGAACAAGAAAATCAAGTGGTGATCGGTAAAACTTGGGAGGGCCTATGTTAAGTGCAAGCGCCACATCTTAAGATGGTTATTCTTGCGTGCTGAGCAATTCATGAAACTTCCTCAAGGTTCACTCGGAAGGATCACGACAAGTAGTATGACCTATAGGCTGGCTCGCAAATAAGGGGCTTATTTCCAATGCAACGCTTCAATCTATTCACCACTATATATCCCCCTTCCACTTCCAACCATACGGTTTACATATTATGAACAGTATCAAAATACATTACAGCGCCATTTATCAAAAGTCATCATCGTTTAGATTCAACAGCATGACAGATCTTACAATCAAATCAGTCATTACGACAACACAGCAGCGTAATTTTACCTTCGAGATTTCATTTCGGCATTAACATGGCCTAAACTCATGCAGATTTTCTTTTTCCCAAAGAATAACATAACAATGTACTTTTCAATTTACCACCGGCCGTGGTGGCTCTGCTGGGTAGGCTCCTGCCTTTGAAGGGAAAAGTCAGGTGTTCGAAGCCCCTGCAACGCAAGTTGTAGGGAAGCTGGTAAACCATTAGGTGTATTACGCGTGACGCTCTGGTGGTGGGTCCTAGGCACCTGGAGGTTTACATAGCGATTGTCGGCCAAAACGGTTTCTCCGGCAAAAAAAAAAAAAAAGAACATACTTTTCAATCTAACATTTAAATTCAGCGTGCCAACGACTTAACATACTTTCTATTCAAAAATTTAAATAGATACATGCAGACTCATCTCAGAAGCGCTCGATTTTTGACACCTACGAAACAAATGAGATGTGCCAAAGAGAGAAACATGAGAACAAATTTAAGAATAGAGAGCAAAAGATTAGAAGAGTTTGGGAGCTTTCGTCGACTCACCATGTTTCAAATGAGCGAGGGCGCTCCCAACAGGCAAGAGAGTGACTGTCGAGGTAAATTGTAAGATCATGGAGCGTATAGTTTGGCCAATATTGGGGCTATGAGCTTGAATCTTTGAAACACGTGTCGGTTTGGTGACTTAACACTTTTAAAAATCATTACTTACAAGTTACATATCAAGGAGGTTTGAAAAAACTTTGGTTGACTTTGAAACCTCTAGATATGGTTTCCAGGCACGGGGAACCTAATTCTAGTATCGAAAAGTTCGATCAAAGTTTGATCAGTCATAACTTTCCATTCAAACGATGATTAACCCAATTCTCGATGCACTGGAACTCTTGAGATCCCTAGTAACCTGATGTTAGACTGAAATCAAGGAATTGTAAGATTCTCGACATTGCAAAAAAGGGGCAACCCATTCTTGAGAATAATTCGCCTTATACGGTGAAACAAATGATTCGCTTCTTGAATCTCTAATGGTCAACCTTGCATCAATTTAAGGATTTTTCAAAAACCGGAGCCAAAATATGAGGTGTCAACAGCCTCTGCCCCCTATAACCGTCCAGCATCACCAGCCTTCCCTCACCCTCCCCTACTTTTTGTGGTTTTTTCTTCTTCTTTTAATTCTTCTTTGCAACCTTTTTCTTAATTTTTAATTTTCAAAGGATGGCTGCTATGATGGCACTTAGGGCACGCATGAAACCATTTTATTTCTACTCCATAACTATTTTTTTATTTCAGATTTATTTCTAGAATAAAAATCTGTTTAGTAAAGCTATTTCATTTTTCTATTTCTAAAATAGATTTATACTCCAAAAATATGTTTGGAACAAAAATCATGAGTAAATATTTTTACTTCTTTTTATGAAATAGAAATGATAAATAAAAACTTTTCTCATCGTTTATCCTCGCTATTAGTCGATTGTCGGTTGCCGCCACCGCTGCCCACCATCGGAAGGGAGAAATTTTATGTTGTTATCAAATATAATCCTGTTCCAAAAATAGAAATTTTTTGTCATTATTAAACAAATTTCTATTTTAAGAATAGAAATTTTATATGTTATCAAACGCGTATTTTTGCTTAGAGACTCGTCCAAGAATAAAAATAGAAAAATCTATTTTTCTTCTAGAAATTAGTTTTTGACCAGAATAGTTATCATTCATTCCCTTAATGGCCACATCATAATGTCCATTAGATTCGAAGGGACTAACTTGAACAAACAAATATGTAATTCAAGAATCTATTTGAACAAATAAAAGTCCAAAAATAACATTACACATATCGAAAAATTAGAGAGACCTCCCATGCTATAATTCCTTTTTGTTATTCACTTTGAGTAATTACATTGCACATATATAATAAAACTAAGATAAGTTGATAATTGAAAAATATAGATACATTCAGTCATTTTAGGTCCATGTAAGGAATAAGTACAATAGGCTTTAAATCTAATATGAATGGACATTGTCTTCCTCCATTTTTTATTGGAAAAAAATTTCTCTAATTAATTTTCTGATTTTTTTGGGGAAAAATATGTCTAATTAATGAGTTACAAACAAGAAAATCACCCATGTTTACAGTTAGTTTACAAGTGATGTCTACAAGTTTGTCATGTTTGCTCTCCTGGTTCAGCTCCAGCCTCCAGGCGAGTGCAAAGCATGTTTTAAGCTTGCATGGCCGATTGGATCCATTCAGGGCGATCACTAGATCCGAATAGTATATCGAATATCCACTAATCAAGGAATTTTTTTTTCATGATTTAATTTCCATTTGTTTCACGAAAAATAAATAATTTGAAAAATGTTTTCTTAAAAATGATTGTTCATATTTCTTACAAAAATAAGTGAACGGAAAAAATTTATTGTTTACAATAATATTTGGACATAAATTATTGGTGACAATGTAAATATTTTTTATGAACTAATTATTTTAAATGTAAAAGTGATCAGTTTTAGAAAAATATTTTCCAAATCATTTGATTTCTACCAAACAAATCGAACTTTAGTTTCTCGTTATTGGATCAATTAAGTGTGATGTAAGTTGGGTCTTTGTAATCACCACTAGTTATTTTTCTGTTACTGTACCTATGGTGTTTGTGCGATGTTGTGTCAAGCTCAGTTGCTTGAATTAGCTGATTTGTCATGATGGCTGTTTAGTTAAGAAGGTTTCTTCCCTTGGCGCATGTCCCGTTCTATTCTCCAATCCTCCACCCAACCCCGGATCCGTAATTTACTTGGATACCCAATTCTTACGCACCATGTCTCTCCGAGATATCGTGATGGAGGTCAAGCTGTGGAATGACAAGCGCGAAAGAGAGATGTACGAGAATTTCGCCGAGCTGTATGCTATCATTTAAGCTCGAACTTGAAGTTCGCCGCCACCATGTCTTGTTAAGCTCGAAGCTCACAGCCATGGAAGAGCTCGAGCTCAAAGGAAGAAGAAGATGCCGAACCAAAGAAGAAGAAATGCCACATCAGTGCATCTTTATTTAAAAAATAATATACATGTCATATTGGTGCCGTGTGTTTGAAAAAAAATAGTGAAAAAAAAAAAGGTTATGTCAACATTTTTATTAGCCAAATTGAATGGAATTAATGAATAGACTTGATTGTATCAATTTGATAAGTTTTAAAATTTGATTACTTTTTTTAAAAATTTTAGAATTTGTTTGCACTTTGGTAATAAGTTTTAGACTTTAAATGTGCTTTTCCTATAATTTTATCATGAAAAGTTTGGAAACAATTTCCAGATAGTTGTAAAAAAATGCTGTTCACACTAATTTGCAGGTTGGAATAAGAAGAAAGGTGAATTTTAGGATCGTACCTTTTATTCATTTTGAATCATAAATAAGGAAAAATGGAAAATAAATTTAACAACATGAACCATACAATATTTTCAGGTACAATCCTACGTTTCATCCCTATACTTTCACTACTTTTCTAATCAACTTTATATACTTTAAAATTTTCCTTTCAAGTCATTCTACTTAACAAAATATCTAATTAAGTCCATCCAGCACAAAATTCGGCCAAATCCAGCTATCATGACCATTGGAGAATGTCGGAGAGTAATAGTAATAGATACTAATATTGCCTATATAAATACTTACTCTAGGTTGTGGATAGTGAATTTGTTATTTATACTCTCGCCAGTTCACCATCCACATTTGATGGTTTACATAAATAATATTGAAGTCACATCACACTCCAGCATTCACGAATGGTTACTTTAACTGGACTTTGATGGAGTTAGTGTCAGAAGGAGTTAATTAGACATTTTATATAAGTAGAAAACTTCATAATAAAAATTGAAAGTTCAATGACTTGATTAGATAAATAATGACAGTAACATGATGGCAAGTAATATTTTTTTCTATTTTGCAACGATTACACCGCATGTAGATGAATTTTACCTGTTTCACAATTAAGTTCATAAAATATTTTATTTGTTCAATCAAGTACCTCAATTTTTTAAATTTGGTTCAATATGAGATCTCCATTAACATTGCAGATAGAAAATTACTAACGTGGGTGCTAATGCTATTAAATAGCCATTAACTGTCTAGATTAACTTTTAATGTGACTTTTGCGTCACAAGAGACATATCAAAATACCAATATCGCGCAAGTCAACACTTTCTCTTACTTTTAAAATGTGAATACTACGCCGTTTAACAATTATTTTGAAGGAGCTTTCACTTGAAAATTAATATTGGAAAGGTCGAAAGCTTAATACTAGTAGGAATTAGCATTTGGCTTTAAATATTTGGCTAAATGCTAAACTCATTTTTTTCCTTCCAAAGCTACCTTCATTAATTCTTCAAATTTCCGATTTTGTCTTTCATTATTTTTTTAATTAAAAAATGACCAAACCCTTCATCGGTCGATAAAGGACTATGGCTGCTAGGGACCAAGATTTGGTGCCAACACCTAGATTTGGGTCGCCAGCAGCCGTCGGTTGAGGTCTCCTCTAAGGGTCGCGTGACCCCAACAAGGGCCACAACGGTTGTATGACCTTAGGCATCCTAGGCAACACGACCCAGGCGAGGACCGCCTAAGGTGGGGAGACCTCGACTGTGTTTGCCTAGGTCGCACGACCCTTATCAAGGGTCGCCCGAGCTCAAGCGACCTCTGGCTACCATAGCCCTTCACTGGATTGATTAAGGGTTTGGTCTTTTTCTTTTTTTCCAACGAAGGATTTGATCTTTTTTTTTTTAAATTATATATTTGATTTTTTTAATTTTAAACAAATAAAAATTAAAAAACTAATATTAATGACTAAAGGACTTATCAAATGTGTTTTTTACCAAACGGCATTTCTCTCAAAATTATTTTTTAAAGCATAATTTACCAAATGGTATTTACATTTATCCAAAGGTTATTGGTTAAACTACTTTGCATTATCCAATGGGTTTTTAAAAGCTAAACCAAACGTATCATATATCATCGACCACCTAAGATTTCTTAAATTTTATTGAATAAGTAAAATGACGTCGCGAATTATGTTTAACTTTTATCAAGTAAGCGAGACATGTCTGTAGAGACGGGCCATAAGACAATATAAGTAACAGACGACTCCGCGAAAAGATAAAAAAAAAAAAGTAACAGAGGACTCATGTTAGCCGGTATGTTAAATATTGAGATACTTGATTGAATAAAAAGAAAGTTTTATTTTTCTCGATTGTAAAATTGACGGAAGTTTTAGCGTGACGTGACGTGAGTTTTCCGGGAAGAAGAAATGAGAAATGTCTTCTTGGAAAGGACGTACCCTTGGAGGCCCAGGCCCAGTCCAGTCTTCTCCGGTCTTTATTGCAGTTCAGACACCGCCTCACCACAGCGGAAGGAAAATAAGGAGACCGAGTGAATAAGAGAGAGAGACAGAGGGAGAGGATGGAGGAAGACGAGGGAAGCAGCAAGGTGGAGACGGCGAAGGCGGAGAGATCGGTGTGGCTGATGAAGTGTCCGGTGGTGGTGGCGAAGTCGTGGCAAGCTCACCCTCCCTCAGACTCCAATCCCCTCGCCAAGGTCGTCCTCTCTCTCGATCCTCTTCTACCCCCTGACAATCCTTCTTCCCTCCAGGTACTCTTTCTCTCTCTCTCTCTCTCTCTCTCTCTCTCTATAAATATATATATGTTTTTCGCTTCGATTCGCGCTTTTTCGCTTGTCTTCCTAGTCAGTTGGACTTAATCAAGTCTGGGCTCACGCTCCAGGGTAAGTTCGATTATAATCTCCTCTGTAGATTCTAGCGTTTGAAGTGGCGCCGGGGATACGAATTGCGAACTTGTTCTGATTTTGAGCAGTAGGGAGTTCATGATTTGGAGAGTGGCCCGGTACTATAGGCTCAGATGTTAATTAAGTGCGGTTGGAAAAGGTCAGTTGATCTGCGGAATTAGGGCACGAGTGGATGTGCACTTGTGATTTCGCGATGTGGTGTCCTGTTCGTCCTTGCTTATCCAAATCACGACAGACGGCATTGGGACAGGGCCGGTCGTATGTGAATAATTGTTTGATTTCGCACAATTCCTTTTGTTCTGAGATGCCTTTCTGTTTGGCGACCATCACGAGCGCACTTGCTTGTAGCTGAAGACGTAGCTGCATCAGTTCTACTTAGTGTAGCTTTTGTGTATGCCATCTGCTGCTGACGTTTTGTTGCTCTGCATTTCTGATATTATCTTTGTGTATTGTGAATCAGTTCACTATGGAGATGGCAAGCACTGAGCCTGGGAATATTCCGAAAAGTTATTCTTTGAATATGTCTAAAGATATTGTCCCAATGTCTGTGTTCTCAGAATCAAGTCATGGTGAGCACCATGAATCTCACTGTCATTTACCATGTGCTTAGTTGTATGTTTTTCTATAAATAACACATGCCAAGCTTTTCATCTTGTTGTTCCATGTGCCTCATGTTTGCTTACATATTATAATGGCTAATTGCCCTTGCACTTGATGTTGGGATATTGGAATTTGAGTTTTTGTTGATTAGAGTCGCTGCAAATTTAACAAGAATGGTTCTACTGAGTATCTGATATCTATCATCACTGAATGGCTATCATGTTACTGTTATCTATAGTGGGAGTTCCTCTAGGTACTTGTAAGAGGGGAGCAAGATTGATGTATTGGCTCAGTGCTGATTTATTAGGCTGCCATCCTATTAAGTAGGGGTTATCAGTTCCCAGTCTAGTCTGATCCCACCTAGGAACTGAAAACCCGACTAGGAGGACCAGTTCCTCGTTTGAGAACCGGGAACTGAACTGGACTGGTCCAGTCCCCGGGCAGTGCAATGGAACTAGTGGATTCACTTATCATGGCCGAAAGTTTTAAATTAATTGAATTGCCAATCCCTATTGCAATCAAAATTGGGATTCATCCAAGATTTGCAATGAAGACTGAGAGATGATGGAGCCGTGATTGTAGGGGCACCTTGAACAAGGGAGGAGGACATTTGGTGGATTCTTTTCCATAAATGACTGACTCACAAATTTAAAGACAGTGGAAGTAAGCGAGGGAAGTAAAACTGGTGAATCCTTGCAGGAAAAGAAAGAAAGTATAATAAATGAAGAAGCAAGAGACAAAAGGAGCAACTTGGATGAATCCATGCAGCTATATCAAAGAAACAAAGATTTGCTTCATCATCTAGAAGAAGTGAGGTGTGAGAGGAGATTAGGGTTTAGGTTTAAATTTTATTTCTTTAAGAAATAAAAATGATTAAAAAACAATTAAATTGGTCTCATTCCTACCCTGGAACCAGACTGAAAATCACCGGTTCCATAAATGGAATCTGGAAGTGGATCGGCACCCCCTTAGAACAGCCCAAAACCAGTCAGTTCAATCCGGTTTGGGGGGGTTCTATATGCTCAACCCTACCCTTAAGTACCCTAAGTTGTTGGGTTGCATGCAACAACATCTCTAAGTGGCTACTCAAAGTATGATTCCAAACTTGTAGCATTTTCTCTTGCTAGTAATTAAAGCTCTGAAGTAAGCTGATTCAATCCGTGTCCGTCTTGTTATTAGTTTGGCTTTGGAGATGATTTTCTTCGCTCTTTCTGAGCTGTATGCTTTTTTGAATTAGCATGTTTAACTCAGTTATCACTTTGAAGTGGTGACTGTGTATGCTCATGAACATAATATTCTCTTATCACACAACTTAGATTATGAATCTTCACCCAACTTCTTTCAATTAAAGATGTGGAAGTGTAAAAATCTAGATTTAGCACATGTCGTCAGCAGCAAAGTTTTTGACTTCTGCATACAGTTATGAGGTGGCGGTAATCCTTAGGTTGAGGACATGCCTAAAGAATGTGCAATTTATCACAAGGTTTGTGTGACTTTATGTGCTTGCTCAGGAAATAACAATCACATTTTGGCATTGTAAGTTGCTGTGTTCTGTGCAGTGGGCAGTGTTGCAAACTGATTAAGTTTGTTGATGATCTTGATGCACTTAAGAGTATAATCTGCTCTAGAGCTTTCAAAGACTGCACTTTTTTAAATGATTAAGCCATTAAAAGTTTGGCTTCTTCTGAAGATCTTGAATGCATATTGTAGGCAAGGTTGCAGTGGAAGGGAAAGTGGAGCATAAATTTGACATGAAACCAAATAGTGATAGCATTGAGGAGTATGGAAAATTATGCCGTGAAAGGACAAATAAGTCGATGATAAGAAATCGGCAAATACAGGTAGAGTTTGCCTGTAATTAGTTATTTCAGTGCATTTGCTATTATATTTGGTTGTTATGGAAGTCTCTATGCTTCAATCACTCTGATTTTATGTGTAGGTAATTAACAATGATCGTGGAGCGCACATGAGGCCTTTGCCTGGTATCATAGGGTTGGTCTCGTCTGCATCCAAGGTATTCAAGTTCCTGCTATTGTTTTAGTTGCTGTCTTCATCGGACTGAATTAAAATATGAAGATATGGATGTGCTTTTGTAGAAAGACCTTGTAGCACAATTTGAGGAGAACACTAATGTTATGGTGAATAAATGAGCAATGTTCTGTATCCTAATGCGTAATTTTGGTGGTCCTGATACAAATGCTCAACTTTTTGGATTATCAACTAGGATAAGAAGAAAACGCAACCGGTGAAGCAGTCAGACATGAAAAGAACCCGAAGAGATAGAGGAGAGTTGGAGGATATTATGTTCAAGCTGTTTGAAAGGCAACCCAATTGGGCACTAAAGCAACTTGTGCAGGAGACTGATCAACCTGCGGTATGCTCATTTTTTTCTGATATTGTTTTACAATATCATTACCTGCATGCAGACAAAGTAAAACAATGATTCAGTAATCTTATCTTCTGGGCAAAGTAAAACAATGGATCAATTATCTTATGTTGCGGACAAAGTTAGATAATGATTTAGTTATCTTATGTGGTTATCATTTTAAATGGACTTCTATTTTGGTGAAATGTCTTTTCCCTTGTATTACTTGTATTGATGCGAGTCATGCTCTTGTTTAGCTGGGCAGAATGTGTGACAGTCTCCATTTTGTGTTTTCTCCTGTTTTATTGCAGCAATTCCTGAAAGAGATACTAAATGAGCTTTGTGTCTACAACAAAAGGGGAGCAAACCAGGGTACATACGAGCTTAAGCCAGAATATAAGAAATCTGTTGAAGATACGGGCGCCGAATAAGCCATTCAATCTTCTTGTACAATCGCCTGGGGGAGAGTAAAAATACATGAGGTGATTTCAAGAGGATGGGTGCTGTCAATGAGTGTGAACTATAGTAAACTGCCATTGAGCATATTCAAGCATGTGTATTATGGCACCCTTTTTCTTTACCTGACTTCATTTCAGATACACAACCAAGACAGCCATCAGAGGCATGTAAAGATGCTTTTGTAAACCAGCATTACTGAGATACCGGGTCATGCATTTTTCAGGTGGCCTTGTTGTGAACATTGCGTTAAGAGCAATGTGAGTTTGGTAGGTTTAAGATGTACTCCAGAAAAGGATACACATGAGTAGGTGTGGGCGAAGCGTGGGCACTACATCTATTGTCACTCTCTTGGGATTACTAAGATTTTGACAATTCTAACGTGAATTAACATGTTCATGTGGCAAACTAGAAGTTAACATGACATGAATTTGATGTACATGTAGCATAGTCAATAAAATATAGCGACCTTCAATGACACAACTTGACAAGAAGATTATGATATGTGAACAAGAATTGACAACAATTACAGCTTTTTGTCTGGCTGAGTATTAGTTTGGTGTAAGTTGTGGTTCTGTAGTTGCGCCGCATCAGGATTGTGCTGTGAAGTACCAATACTTGTATGTACCTCCAAGCTGGATAAGTTAGAATTCTAAAAACTGCTAGCCGCTGGCCCGCTGCATTTGCCTTTGCGGTATTTGCCACAGCATGGTAGTTGTGGAGTTTACAGAACAACTCATGCAAAATGTTATATGCCTTTTCATTCTTGTACTAGTTACGGGAAATATATACCAATTAAAAACTTTAAGGCACTGAGTATTCATTTCTCAAAATCTTGTACTGCTTCGTTTCTCTTATGGAACATATTCTGCTCCTCTACTATCTTTTGGTATATGTACAAGGATGATGCTGACCACTGGATGAATGTTTACTCCAAAATGGAATCTGAGATTATAAATGCCTACTTTCTTTGCATGTCATAATTGATTTTTGACATTTTTATCGTATTAATTGAGTTCTAAGCCTTTTTTAAATTTTGCCAATTGAGTATATTTGGCTAATTTTGATCAAAAATTGATAATGAGAATGGCATCCGTCTTACATGATACGACCGATACTAAAATGGATAATTTTTAATAATTTTTTAATAATTTTTAATTTTTATGAAATTTTTTATTTTTTCTTCTCTTTTCTTTATTTTGTTTCCCACTCTAGCCAATGAGGTCATTGCCTAACTTCTACTAGCCACGTGAGGGTGTCAAGGCCCTCACTTGGATTTTGGTGGGGGGCCGATGCCTCCCTTGCAACAAGTTGAGGGCATAGAGGCCTAACCTATGGCACCCTTGCCTAGACTAGGTGCCTGTGGCTAGAAAAGGTCAGTTGACAACCTCATAAGCTAGAGTGGGAAAAAAAAAAAAACAAAGAAAAATAAAGAAAAGAAAAGTAAAGTAAATAATAAATAAATAAAAATTTTGAAAATTTTCCAAAAATTTTAAATTTTAAAAAATTGTTCGCACTTGTGATTTCTGGTCACTCAATTGAAGGTTTGAGATTTAATTGACATATACATATACATATACATATATACATATACATATACACATCAATCATACTCTATTATTATTCTTAACTTTCATTATTATATTTTTGCCTTGTCTTTTTACAAGACATATGAGTCAAAATTTACATCTAAAACTAAATCATTATCATCCTAACCTCCCATTCCTTTTCCCATATGTGGGAAAGATGACCATTGGGATTGCCTTAGAGATTAATTTGTATAATTGAAAGATTTAGATTCTGTTGATAAATATGTAATAAATTTAAAACTTTGCAGATGTTTTTTTTTTTCTTTTTTAAAATTTGAGCTATTGATGCTGAATCCGATATCCCACATGTCAAGTACAAGCACGAGATTCTCTCTTGCACTTCTTCCCACATCAATTTTCTTGGCCTCCAAGTAAAATGAGTATCCTGCGCCAAAAAAAAAAAGTAAAATGAGTATCGATATCCAGGTGGAGGATAAATGCTACGTACGTCCTTGTTAGGTCGACAATCAAAACCATCTTGGAGGCGATTACATTACATGCCTCGTTGATTGGATCTCTGAACTTGTGCAACGTGAAAAATTAAAACTGGAGACATGAAAGGCCTGATTGAACTTGTCGTGAGTCACGCGGATCGAGGATGTTGAAAGTGATCGACCAGGAATCTTGTTTGTGATTTTGAGAAGACTTTTGCTTCAAGATTCCAGTGCCATGTCTTGCGGGAGAGAAAAGGAAGGCTAGTAGGATCCAAATGAAGTCCACTCACCAATTTGGTTCTCGACATATTACAAGGAGGTAGGGGTGACCCTATATTTAAGGGGCCCTTCCTTTCTCCTGGAGCATAGACCGAAGGAATAATCGTATTGGAGGTCTCAAAATCATGGAGTATGCGTCGGGAGTATGGGTTGTTTAGTGGTGGCAAAAGGATGGATGGAGCTCAGATTGGGTTTGACATAAGGCGAGCTACTTTTACTTGTTTAATTCAATAAAAACAATGTTTTTGTATTGACCTACTTAAATCTCACTGGGCAATACCCATGACACACATTATCTTGTTTTGACTTCTTTTTTTCCAATTAAGTATGGTTTTGACCCTCTAAATTTTATTGCTTATACAAATTGATTCTCTAAGCTTACTTTTGTACAATTGAGTCGTTTATGTCTTTAGCTTTGTTTAATCAAGTTTTTCGGTTATTTGCTCAGCTAATGTGGCATGGGATGGGCATGGAATTTTAAGAGCATGTGTGTGTCGATCACTGGATAAGAGGTGCAACCACCTATTCCAAATATCGGCATGGGTCGCTCAACTCTTGCTACCAAAAGATGAGGCTCTCAGAATCCTTTGTAAGGGGGTAAAAATATTACAAATACCATAACTTTTATACAACACTTACATGAATGCTATGACTTTTTTTCAACTACTTTAGTGTGTTATGACTTCTAAAAAAACTTTCACTTGAGTATTACAACTTTCAATTTATTACTTGAATGTCTTAACTTTTTAATAACATTCACACGAGTGCAAAAAATTTGATGTGACATAGCACTTGTGGCGAACATTTAAAAGTTATATAACACTTAAGTGATCAACAAAAAACTTATTGAATTGAAGTGAGCGTACTTTGTAAATTATAACACCCATATAATTAAAAAAAATTATAATACTCAAGTAAGTGTTGTAAAATATGACACTTATAATATTCTTTTCACTTTTGTAATGGCAACGACCTTTGTTGACCGTTGTAGAGGGTGATGACATCCTTTCTCTCTCACCCCTTTCCTATTTATTTATTTTTTCCCCTTATCCTTTTCAAGTTTTGTCGGTGGTGTTTGTCGATATGGCGCTTATAAGGAATCACATCAATATCCCACATCTGTCAAGTGTCGCATGGATGATGCTATGTCATCAATTTGGCAAAAGGGACTCGATTAAATAAATCAAAAGATAAAGGACTCAATTCCACAACAAAAAATACAAACGTAGAAACTTAGATAATCCAAACTATAACCCCAAATTCTAGGCAGAGACATCTTGAATGGACAAAATATGATATCGACTTAATATGAAGATTAAATTTTGAATTTTGAAAACTAATCTATCTATAGAAATATAGTAACAGAGAGGCATGAGAGAATCTAATTCATATTTGCCATTTGGCACCATGTTAAAGTGCAAGGTTGAATATTAGTCCAATAAGAACATGACACACTATGTTCCAATAAAAACTTGACACCACCTCTTTTTGAAAAATGCCAAAATTAGAGAGAAAAAACAAAAATGATATCTGAATGTATAAACCTATCATATAGAATATAAGGCCAGTAATTAAGTAATTTAAAATACCCATTCAACCTAAATTAAATTAAAATCCACGAATTAATTATAACTGATAGAATTCAATTAAAGTTTATTTATGCAAAAAATAAGACATCCTAATATTTAAATTCGCAATATATGAAAAATACAATTAACCAAACTCAATTGTGAAAAACAAAATAATTATTCATTTTTATTTGAAATCAGTCTTTTGTGCGAATAATACAAAAACTCGATTATGCACATTAATTGGAATCGAGATCAAGCAGAAAATTTATTACTTTATTGATTTCACGTCGGTTTCCAATACGAGCATGTGAGTCAATATGAGCTTGAACTTGACGCCATAGTTTTTCTTAAAGGGCATTGAGTAGCTTTAAATACCTTTTTGTAATCGTATAAGGAAACATATTAAACAATGAATAAATTTTGAGAAAGACCAAAACACGACTAACATAATCAAGTCTTCGAATCCAAAATTTATAGTTGGCACAAATAAGGCAGACTCCTCATTTTACTTGGCTTTTAACTGGTCTAGAGTATGATGGTGGAGACTCCAGTTAAAATCTAAATTCTAATAATGAGAAACCAACTTGCCCAGTTTGTACAGATTGGAAAAGTCCATGTGAAGCCTAAGCGCCATCTTGCAAGAGGGTTACTCATGCTCACTTAACAATCCATTAAACTCCCTCACAATTCACCTCGGAAGGGTCATGACATGTAGCTTTTTAAGCAATGAGATATTAACCACTGGGGTAAAACCCTAGTAGTCACCCTTCTAACATGGAAGAGGGAGATAAGAGGTTCGAATCCCTACATTCTCAAGGGAGTTAGGGTGGGGGCGAATTAGTTTCAAGAGTGGATTTCGACTCAACGCCCTGCAAAGAGGCATGGCAAAAGTCTAAGAGTAAGAATTAAATAGGAGTAGAGTAGGAGTGACAAAAAAAAAAGTAATGAGATATTCATCTTTTAATAAATTATTATATCTTAGGTCATCGAATTTAAACATCGACCAAATTTGTTATTTAATGTAGAAGTGATCTTGCAAATTGGACTATGCTAGACTAGATGTTGTGCATAGACTAGGGAGGCAACCGTTTGCAGAAACTAGTGAAGGGATGGTAAATCATTATCAAATGTCAGGTACGTAATTCATAGTTTATTTGTAGGGGCTTAGTTTGATTGAGGGTTGTAAGAAAGGCTACACGACACGAGGGAAAGTGGATTTTTCAGTAAAAGGAACAAAACTACGTAAAAGAATATGCTATTATCACATGCTCTCGACTTTCATACTTATGTAATTGTAGTACTTTATTAATACATCCATGATGGGGTACAATTAAAATGCACCGTTTCATCTTGATAAGTTATGATGGAAAGACACACTTTGAAAGGGTATGAGGGAGTCGTATAAAAATCTTCTAAAGATAACCGTTGGTACGGTTGACAGAAAGAAATTATTCTCCATTTACTTGTCCCATTTCCATCAAAGAAAAAGAAGGTATTCCATTCCTCATTTACGAATACAATTGGTATTTACGCTGTGGAAATTAGATGTCTTCCTCATGACTGCATTCAGACCAACGTAAAGTAATATTGTTCGTTGTTCATCTGCAATTCAACATTTGTTCTCAAGTAAATTATTCATTGCGCATCAGAAAGAGGTAAGTCGTCTTCCGCCGACTTTCATCCCATGTTAATATATGTTGATCGGGTAGTGATAGTATTTTGTGTAGGAGCAAAGTTCCATCCCAAAACGCAAGAGGCGAAAGATACGGATGACGTGGTCATCATGGAGAATGTGCTTGGCCGAACATAATCATAAGTGTTCTATGTCCTCAGGTTGGTGGGGTTCGTGCGCCAATCAAGGAGTGCTGGACGAGCTGACTAACACAAAAATGGAGCCACACGACACGAGCTGCGCGACACGAGAGTTGAGTTGAAAATTATCGAGGCACACACAATTACTTTTTTCACGCCAGAGTTTGCTAAGAAATATGGGATGTACGACGTGGACTGATTGGATTTGTTCCCCGACAATAGAGGGTAAGGAGAAGCAGCTGGATCTGGCATAGGACGCTGAGGATACTAAGTAGTCTTGGGCTTCTCTCATCCTAAAAACTAACTCAAAAGTAAGACTTTCCCTTATGCTTATGAAGCGACCATCAACCCCTTTCACAATCAATATAAGACAACTTTAATAATCTCTCTCTCACACATCGAATTTGGATCAGAATTGCAATAAACCGTAACTCTCTCATGTGACTATTGGGTCCAAACTTATTAGCAACTGAACTCTAATACCAATGTTGGGTGGCCTTGGGTCTCTCTCACTCCCAAAAACTAGTTCAAAAGATAAGAGTTTTTCTTCATACTTATAAACCAATCACCTGTTTTTTCCACAATAGATGTTGGACAACCTCAATAGAGAGATATGATGTAGAAGATACAAAGTGATCATTTCAAGATGTCAACGTCCCTCCCTCCGGCACGATGGACAATGCGTGTTGTCACGCCCCGAATCTTGAGCGTGTGCCCATCCCTCAGTGGTCGATAAAAATTCGTGACGTCCTAGGACGCGTCGCCGACCCATTCATTTTAATGCACATGCAGAAGCGAAACAATACCCTTGACAACAATCAACACAAGATAGAAAAGTAGGAAACAAATTCACAACCAAAACACTTTTATAAACACCCTGGTTTATATACAATACTAGTCTATAGACAAGAGTCTACTCAAACAGAAAAGCCTACAAGTCCTTTAGGCACTCGAATCCCCAACTAAAAACTTTGAGGTCTCCTAGGGACTCGGGTCCAGCACTGCACCACTAGGAGGGTTAGCTATACCCTCACCATGAGCGATGTCTATCACCGAAGCTGGGACCTCAAAATCCTGTAGGGGACCCATTCCGTATCCATCGAGCCTGCGGTGATACCACACCTTAAATTGATGGGGTACCCTCTAAGGTAGGCCATCATCGACCTAGACGGTGGTCACCACGTGTTCATAGGCCCAGACTCCGTGGCCCTCGGGAATAAGGATATCGGTAACCTGCTTGGTAACTTTCTTGGGCTGATCAAAACGTTCTGGAGGAACCGCCATCTAAGAACCTGAAAAGATTGAGCCCACAACGGGGTGAGACAATGTCTCAGCAAGTTCACCCCATAAACTCCGATTATGAAGGAAATACACCTAAAGGAAGTCTAGACACACAAGACAGAGGACTTACTTTGCCTCAATTCCTTCATGTACGTCAGTACAATTCATATACTCAATTAATTCAATTCGATCTATTCAATTGATTCAATTCGATTAATGCTCGCACAAGCATGAACTACTAACACACATTAGTCCACTGGCGTAGCCAGGGATTACTACGCACACAAGCTGATAAATCGTTGCTTGCACAAGCTGACAGATCATTGCTCACACAAGTTGATAGATCAATGCTCACACAAGCTGACAGATCAATGCTCACACAAGCTGATAGATCAATGCTCACACAAACCGATAGATCAACGCTCTCACAAACCGATAGATCAACGCTCTCACAAGCTGACAGATCAACGCTCTCACAAGCTGACAGATCAATGCTCTCACAAGCTGACAGATCAATGCTCTCATAAGCTGACAGATCATTGCTCTTACAAGCCGACAGATCATTGCTCACACAAGCCGACAGATCAATGCTCTCACAAACTGACAGATCAATGCTCTCAGAAGCTGACACATTAATGCTCTCACAAGCTAACAGATCAATGCTCTCACAAGCTGACAGATCATTTTGAACCAGAAAAATTGATATTCACACTTTCAAAATCCCACAATTCGATCTAGTCCTTAAAATTATTTTCGGTGTCAAAACCCGACACCCGAGATTTTTCTAATTAAAATATCAAAATTTCACAATTTTGGAATAATTATCAAAAATCACAATTTTCACTCAATTTGCACAATTTAGCATTCAATTGCATAAACTAAGCACACCATTGCAATCATCATGAAATTTCGGTCACCGACTATCTCGATATAAATTCCAGAAAATAATAAATAATTAAATAAATATAAAAAATAATTAAATAAATGCAATTAAATACCATAAATACCAAATTAGGGTGGAAATGTTAAATTAACCACCTAAATGAGCCTAGAAAATTTCCAAACCTATCTAGATAAATAGCACAACTTATCTAGTTCTTAATTAAGCCATTCTAACCACCTAACATGCACAATTGAATAATTAAATCATTAATCCATGCTAACTAACCACCTAAACCTTAATTCACTTAAACTAATCAATCCCTAAGTATCATTAACTCCCTAAGTAGAGTTCAGCAAGTAAACTCACCGGTTTAACGATCTAGTGAGACCACGACATCGGCGATGCAGAGGTGAGCAACAACCAAGCTTGCGGCGACACCAACGGAGGACCGAGTAGGCTTGAAAATGGGCCCAACAGCTCACTGCTCAAGCTGCTGGACGGCTTTTGCTTGGGTCGAGAAGGGCTAGAACTAGCGGCTGAAATGGCTTGGGATGGGAGGCGGAGGCTACAACGGGGCTAGGCGGTGCTCGATGGTGGCTTCGGCGGCTTGGACAGCGACGGACGGCTACCAAGCAACCTTGACGACGACCAAGGAAGGCTCGGGGGATGGCGAGATAGCGTGGGACAACGAGCAGGAGATGCGGACGCTCGCGAATGGCACAACGGCTTACGAGCGCGAGCGGGCTGCTCTGGCGGCTTCAGTGGTGGTCCACGGTAAAGGGGACTGGTCTGCTCAATTTCCTCTGGTTTTTTAAGCTTCTAAACCTCAACAATAATTGGTAAAGTGGCTGAAATAGGAAGAAGAGACTAGTTGCTAAAGAGAGGGGGCCACCAAACTTTCTAGACACACAAGTGTCCCCTTTGTGCTCATCCAACATGCCCCACCACTTCAGCCTTGACCAACAGCCCTTATCCACTCCAAAAATTCCCCAACAAGCCTTAGTTGAGGTCCCAAATGTTGTACACCCCTTGGCCTACGAATTTGGACATTTGTCTCTTCAATTTCATTCAATTCTTTTTCAATTGAGCCCAATTTGATGTCCATAATTCTAGCCAAGTTGTCCTCATCAAATTTAACATTTTTCATTATCAATTGAACTAACTTGAATCCCAAAAACGTGACAAAAAACGTCCTTCTGATTTTCCTCGTCCAAAACGACCCTACTTTGAATTTTCGCCAAAAATCTCAATTTGCAGAAAAATCTTTGGAGGGTGAGTCAACGTTCCTAAAATGAATTGTGACATGACAGAACTTTAAATTAGGTTTAAATTCACGGTTAATTTCAACCGGGCGCGATTTTAGCGTACTTATCTACCGGGTAATTTTTAGGAATTTTTAGTGCAATTGACTCGTGGTTGATTATTTTCAAACCACATTGTACATCTTAGACATATTGGCGACTCTCGATTGTTGTAAAAATCCTGAGATTTCAAATATGGACACAAGGTACCAAGACAACAGAAAAATCGGTTTAGTACCGATCGACAAAAATTTTGCAATTAGGTGGAATCACCCACACTTAATCACATGGCTCAATTGAGTCGACCTATCTCCGGTCTCTAATCGATTTTTAACTGTGCCATAATGACCCTTGTAGATTAACACGGTCGAAAGTCAATTTCTGGTTGAATTCTCAAGTTTATTACGTTAAAATCCCTTAACGGCTTCACCAAATAGATTAGTTATCTCGTGAGTGATCAGCTTAAAGAATAGAATTATAGGTGCGTCAATGAAAAATCCAACTTATTCAATCGAAGACAGGACCCGAAAATCAAAATGTCACATGTGTAGTATTGAAATGATATATTCACTTTCTTTTATAATGATATAATGGATTTGTTATGCTTGTGATGTGAATAAGTTGTACTGGATTTCTATTTCAATGTTATGGACAAATTTATGCATTTGAACGAGTGCTGTGAGACAGCAGATTCTGCTGTAGTTAATTGCAAAACGGGTTTATAGGATGAGGATTGAAATATAAACGGGCCGGACATTGTAAACATATTGTCGCTAGAAGTAATAGTTTCGACTACATTTCTAGCGACCAGGGCTTTAGTCTCCAAAGAAGGTCCCTGGCAACCAAACATTTGGTCGCCGGAAAATACTGGGAAGTTCTTCCCAGTTTTCTTTGGCGAATAATATCTGGTCGTGGGAGGCATTTTCTGGCGTTCAAATGTTCAGTTTGGTCGCCAAAGACCGTGAAGATAGCCTTTGGCGACCAATTTCTTGCAACCAAACTATTTGTCGCAAACATTTTCACCAATTTCTAGCTTTTTGCAACCAAAATCTTTGGTTGCGACAAAAAGGTTATTTGGTAAATATTCATAGGCATGCCAAGTCCAAAGAATAAACCTAGCGCGATTGAAATTTGCCAAAAGTTAACAAGGTTGTGACCTGTTGGAATTTTGTTTGTTAAAACAAAATGAATGCTTTTTGCTTTGTCCCACATAGAAAAGTTGGGAGCAAGTGGGTCAGTTTAAAATGTGGGTTTTTTCCTTTTGTAGTTAAAGGAATGATTGGGTGGGGCTAGACCCCACCATACCCGCATGCGGGTGCGCGATTATTTGGCGCACTTAGCACTTAGCACGCCCCGCGGTTTAATTAGCATTAATCCCTTGCTATTTATTTTTTATTTTTATTTTTTATTTTTAATTCAAAGGTTGCCTTTTAATTTGAGAATTTCGGAAATGAAATATAAATGAAAAATTCGAAATTCTATTTTTAAAAAAATTGTTATTATTCCGAATTTTGTTTGTGTCTTTTCAAGGCAACCTTTGGAAATTCCTTATTCGGTTTTTAACTTTCCCGAATGGTTGCAATTGTTCGTTTTCGACTTTTTCCGAAGAGTCGCATTTGTTTATTCGAACAATTTTCTAAAGACGTGTTTGTTCGTAATTTTCACGAAGAGGTGCAAGACTATTTCATATATATACTTGTCATTTTCGGAAAGAAGAAAGAGTTGTCATTTTCGAGTTTTTTTTCCTGGAAAAACCTGCAGCCAACTTTTCGATTGTTTTCTTAGAGAGCGCTTGGAGAAATACTAGAATTGCATATCAAGATTCTCATCCGAGACTTTGTTGTATCCTGGAGGATTTTTGCCGGTGACCATTAGCAACGTCGTGGGGCAAATAAATCCTTAAAATTGTTAGAAAAATAATGGCTTCGAAAGTGATATCACGCCTCAAAGTCCGAATTGTTTTACTCGATCCGATTTCATTGTTCAACCCATTTCGAAGCCATTATTTTTCTAACATGACCACCTTCGGTGCCAGTTTAGCTTAAAAACTGACTTAAGGCAATCAATTTTTATCACCGTAACTCAACAAACACGACAAGTGTTACATGTTCATTAGGTCTTGGCCAATTTATGGCGACAAAAAATAGTTTTGTCGCCTTTGAGCAAGACAACCTTTATTTTGTCGCCTTCGTTACCAAAGGCGACAATTTTTTTGGTCATCTTAAGCAAAGCCAATGAAGCAAACGCCGCAAATTTGTTTTCATCGCCTTAGGTAAGGGTGAACTTTTGCGTAAGAAACAAAAATGGACCCGTTTCCTTGCCTTAGCTCTTATTTTCTTTTGTAGTGGGAAAAATACGATCATCTGAACTGACATTGGCAATAGAATTTATTCAATGTTGGACATGATCTCATCTTCATTTTCTAAAGGTATCTAAATCTTCTAGATGATTTTTAATTAATATTACGGTTTGTGCTTAGTTATGCCTATTGATGGACCTACTCTACATTTTAAATTTGTCCATAATCCCGCAGGTTCTTGTGGCGTTGAATTCATCAAGTGAATACGTCGACAATATTGAAATGAACCATATTGAACCCATTGTAACAGTTCTTTTTTTTTTTTCTGGTTGGATAGTTAGATTGATATATCAATTTAACTTAGCAGATGCAACATATGAGATCCTCTTGAATTCACTTATCAAGGACCCGTGAGTTAGATACATTACTATGAGTTCAATGTAAATTCATTCATAAAAAATGGACAATACACTCTCTAGTTTATAATGAATTTGTTGATTACAAGCAACATATATTTATGAAATTCTAATGTCAACTACTAAAATAAAATGTGCAAATACGATGAACGCCCACGTGCTTGTACTGGTTGTTCTTGGCATTTTGGAAGTATCCAATATTAGGTATTAGAGAATGTCATCTCTCATGCATCACTCACCATCAGTCCAACATTCATGTTGTAGAGTGCAATGTCATAAATGCACTTCAAGTCAAAAGTTCTAAGATATTCTAAATGCATACATAGTTGTATCTTGATTAGTGCCGCGGAGAATTTATTTTTCTTTCTCATGGAAGGTGGTCGCAGACTAAACCAATATGTAAGCTCCCTCAGATAGGCAAATTATACCTTGAACTCATAAAATATACGAAACATCCGTGAATCTTGTGGTATATAAGAGTCTGTACCCCATTGGGTGAAGTCCAAACATGTGACTAGTTGCACTTGATGGCAAGGGGCCGAATCTTGTGGTGCGTGCTTTATTTACACATTTGTTCTTTAATAACTAAGAGCATTTCCTCCTGTAGTTATGACGTAAAGCTGTATTCTTTCGCACGCAATGTTCATCGTGCCGAATATGTGGACTACATGAGTCGAGCCTATCTCATTTTGCTGATAACTAGGGCTTGGAAAAAGGGCAACCATGAAACTATCGAATGAATATCACGAAACATCTCGCTGTCTTGATTGTCCAAACCTGTACTGGCGTTGGCGGTGAGCGGAATCACTTTAGAAAATCAAGAAGGGTAGCGAACAAAAGCAAATAGAGGAAAAAAGTTGCTAGTGCGCTTAACTTGTACCATCCCAAACCTTGAACAGAGCTAACTCAGGTAAAGCTAGGAGGATATTAACAAAACCCAACTTCATTCATCAGCCATCACGTGAGTGTATATGTTGAAATAGTTTTCTAGCATAAAAATAAGTGATTGTTGGACATGAAAAGATGTGATTATTGACATTAAGAGAAGCAATGGTTGATTATGAAATGTGATGATAGTTCCGATAAAGTACTTATTTCTAAAAGATGTCGCGTATAGCTGTCTGTGAAAAAGATCAAATTATACATTGTTCAACACAATTGGTCAAAGCAACAATAACAATTTTCTCTTCTCCATAACTCTCTTGAGAAAAATTGTCCAAAAAATCTTAAATTTATTTTACTTTTACTAATTCAGTTATAAATCTTTGAATTTTGCCAATTAAGTCATAATATTTTGATAATTTGCTAGATAAGTCAATCTCACGAATTTTAACAAAAAATCACTAACATAAATGTTGTTAGTGCTACATAAGATGACTTAATGTGAACAATTTTTTAGAATTTTTTTTTTTTTTTTTTTACTTTTTGTTTCTTTCTTTTCCTTTTTTTTTTCCAAGTCCAGCAAGGGCCGACCAACCCTCAACGACCACAAGCTTGGGCCAATGAGGGTTGCCAACCCTTGCATATAATCAGCTAGTGACCCTCGCTAGACTTGTTAGGCAAAAAAAAAAGATGAAAAAATATAATAATGAAATTCATGATTTTTAAAAAATTATAAAAATTATCCACATCAATACCAGTCATGCCACGTATAATGGATAATGCCCACTTCAGCAATTTTTAGCTAAAATTAATCAAATTGATTCAATTGACAAATTATTAAAAGGTTTACAACTCAATTGATAAAATTGAAATGTTTAAGATTGAATGGGCAAAAGTACAATATGGTTAGAATTATTTGGACAATTATACACTCTCTCTTCTTCACAACATTCTCTCTTCTTCTCTTTTTTCACACATGTTCAACAACATATTAAAGATGAAAAATTAAGAGAGATATCGAGTAATAACTAAACTTTTTTTCTCTATGACTTTGGTATTTCCTAAAAATAACAATAGTGAGACAGATCATATCTTAAAAACTATGATCATCATCACACATCAAAGTATCAAAAATCTATAAATTACTGCTCTATCTTAATTAGCACTCAAAATTTTCCCAATAGTGTAGGATCTTGATTGCTCTTATTGTTGTTATTTCTTGGAAAGCTAGTGATGTTTGTGGAAGAAAGGGTGATTGCGCGAGTTCTGTAATTGATTGGGGAAAGGAGGAGGATCGATGAAAACTGGCCAAACCTAGCTACCTTAGCCTATTCGATGCTCTTAAAATGTGTGTTAATGCACGATCCCGTCTTAAGAGTCCGTCGAAGCTTCTACCAGGACATGGACTTGCGCACACAGACACGAGCTAAGGCATCCGGATCCTTGACCTGGATTGTCCTCCAATGCATAAGTTAGTAAGGGAACGAAAATGGAGAAAATAAGTTAAAGGTCCAAAAACTTTACCTGAGTCCCTTGGTTAGTACTTACTTATGGGAGTACCCCGAACAGTAAGCAGTCGCTCACATGTGGTTGTTTGGTTGAAACGGGTGGTGGTTTGGTTAAATATGTGGTGACTTTGCCATGACAGGTGGTGGTTTTGTTGGGATGGGCGGCGCCCGTTAGGACCAATGGGCACTTGATTTTTGAGTAGCGGTCATATTGTTGCACTCTATAATGGATTGCTTCAAGGTGGAGGTTTTGTTGAGGGGCGATCCGTCCGGGAAATCGGCACGCCTTGGCACGTCCCCTTGCGAAGGGTCATCAGTACTTGTCCGGTGGGGCTTAGAAGCCCGTTGGGTCAGGAAAGGACTCGTGGTGCGTGCCCAATAATTTACTAAATCTGTTATTACCAATGTGATCGATCTAATTTCCCGTCTATGCTTTTATTGGAGAGCCTAAATTCCAGCATCCACAATAATTCATGATTATGATTAAAATTTGGAATAAATCTTAAATTAAGAAAAAGCATTGCAACTTGGAGGTGTCAGAAGCACCATGAATGACCTGACCCGGTCCATTTCTACCTCTTTCATCATTTCCTAGAAGTTTGTTAAAAGTCTCACTTGAAATCACACTTGGAATCACACACTTATTGAAGATGGCAATGTTCTAATACTGTTTGTAACGATCTGTCCAGCAAAGAATTTTATTATAATTAGCACATCGCATCTTTCTATTTTATTTCTCAATTATATATATATATATATATATATATATATATATATATATATATATATATATATATATATATATATATTGACTCAAATTACAAAAGCGCTGGGGTATTGTGAGGCCACAGCCCCCTACAATCCCACCAAGCTGGCCCCTGCACTCCTACCTGTTCATTGAGGAGCAAGACTCAAGTGACAACTTATCGATAAGGAGTATGAATCACACCCTAATATTTTTATGACTTCTTGATTTCCTTCGGATGCCACCATCAGAGGGCATGGATATGCACGAGTTTTTGCGATACAAGTGATGAGTAGTCCCAGGAGAATCAAACATGACAGAATCATTCATGACCAGTCATAATCACCGAACTCCAGCACAATATGACAGAATCAAACATGAGTTGTTGATTCATCATTGTGCGTGCATTTTTCTTTTAAGGACAAGCTAAAACCCGCGAAGTGAAAATGAAACATAGTACAATGATCTAGATTAATAGTGAGCTAAAATTTATTCATTGTCAGAATCAAGTGTGCAGATAAGTAGTTGATTTTCTTTTATACACGAGATCTCATATGTTTAAAATCACTTTGAAAATCCGTCCTTCAATTAATAAACTCACTTTGATAATTACAGTAGCATATTTTGCTGTCTATGCTCGATTTTCATGTAAAAACATGATAATTCCTAAGTGACGATTATATTTCTGGAGATCATTAGATCAAGGACTGTACTTACCTTGTTACAAGAAATTTTTAAGTGAGGTAAGTGACATATTTCATGCACTTGATATTTGCCTATCAAAACAAAGATGATGCTATTCTCCCAATTAATTGAGTTGTGCAACTTCTGTAAAGTTGCAATCCAGCAATCGACCAACTCATAGTTGGTGGTTTTGGCTCAAAGTTGGTCGACTGGAACAGAAGATGCACGGCTCATTGACCCTGTTAAATTTAACATCCTGTAAGTCTAATTTTCGTACAAAGCTCTCTAAGCATGAAGGGAACTCATCATAAGCAACATGCAATAATGCAATGTCCACGTTAATGTGTGTGTGTGTGTGTGTGTGTGTGAGAGAGAGAGAGAGAGAGAGAGAGAGAGGGAGGGAGAGAGACGTGCCCATTGAAAAAGAAGAGTTCATATCCATCTTTAACGGGCGAGAGGAAAGTGAAATTAGTATGTTTAGCAAGAATATCAAACCTGCATTAGCACGAGCAACATAATCATCCGTCTTTAACATAAAGCTTACACAGAAAAGGGGGGAAGCATCATAATTACTCATCCATTCATTCCATTCAAATTTGCAAGTCTGAATAGAACTTACCAGAGATTAAGGGAAAAACAAATCAATATGAAAAGTACTCTATGTCATGCTTTTCCGAAGAGAAGAAAAAATCTTTTTTAACCACAAGGTTATTACTGCGTGATGAAGATAGATGCGCCACAAATCATAACTTGCAAAGCCTACAAGTATTGTCCATTCCACTCGTTGTCTATATCGGTATCTCAACAAATATCAACCATCATATATTAATCGTATATTTCACAACCACCCTTTGTTGTATGAATAGATGGATAAGCCACCGAATCGAGCAATGGGGTATAAGATCTCACTTTATTTATACCAAATAAAAGTTAGACATCGAAAATATTATATATGTTGATCACATGAATCCCATCAATAGAACTTGCATGATTAATAACTAGAATAATGTTGCTCCACATGATAATCCTATTGACCATAAATTAAGATTTTGTAGGAAAGAAAGAAAGCAATATTTAATAGTTAGGGAATTGCCCAAAAAATCCTATCAATATTGCATGGCAGCCAATTTAGTTATAAACCTCTCAACTATGCTAATTTAATTCTAAACCTTTCGACAATTTGTCAATTTAGTCATTCTAGTTAATTTGAGTTGGGAATCGCTAATACGGATGCAAGTTGCTCTATGTGGCACACATGCAATTTTTGGGTTCTTGTCAACATCATGCTACATGTGCAACATGTGTCCACGTCAACGATTTTTAGCTAAAATTGATTAAAATAACTATATTGAAAAATTGTTCAAAAGTTTATAATTAAATTAGTATAATTGAACGGTTTATGACTAAATTCATCACCATATAATAAATTGAACACTTTTTGGATAATTATCCCCCAACCTTTACCATGTATATGATCATGTGGTATGCTTTATTCTTTTCTTCATATATAGAGAATGACATAATTGGAAATGAAAGTTCACTTTTTTTTTGGCAACAAATAGAAGTCCCCCTTTTTTTTTGGTCGGTAGAAGTCCACTTTAGTAGTCTGCTTTTGCCCCCACCGCGTCGATTCTTGAGGACCTCCCTTAGATTGGCTCACAAACAGAAATAATTCTAACGGAAAAGAGAACAGCATGTTCATCTCTTTTTGAAACACATATATTAATACAAGATTTGGTGCATGGCCATTATTAACATCGGACAAAGCTTTTATTTGAGGGGACTCCTACTTGATGAATCAAAATGGGTCAACTCAAACTTCCAATTATTGTATCCATCCAATTTTTCAGACAGAACACTGGAGCCTGGACTTTTCAAGATTCTCCCGTGCTAATGGCGACAGATATTTTTCTTTTGAAATGATGGTCGACGGTGTACCTCATTATGAAGATTTATTCCATAAAATATTAGATGAATTATTTAATCCATTAGGTGTATATTGGTCAAATAATCATATTAATAAATGGAAGCGCATCTTAGAATTGGTCAAAGTGAGGTTAACTGTGAAACACTTGATATTAATAAAATTTATGATGTTCAAAATCAAAGCGTCTCCAAATTAATTTGATCTAGTCAATTCAAAATGCTTATTTTGACCGACCAAAAAACTTTAAAATGCTCGTATATACTTCTCGCTTTGTACACTCATGTCAACTTTGCATTTTTATTATTCCGAATCTATAATTAGCATTCTAAAGTTCTATTACTAGATTTTGGGTTGCATCTATTACCAAATTGGCAATTTTGTTTTCCGGATTACACCCATCTAATAAACGCCACCCCTCTTCCCCCCGGGGGGCGTATCTTATCTATGCCACTGCAACCGGAGTCTCGCCCGCCCTCAACTGCCATCAACATTTGCACCGCTATCTTTGGTGACTTGTCCCTGTATGACGCCCAACCATTCTTATTGTGTCCTCTCGCTCTCTCTCGCTCTGTTACTCGTCGAAGACCGCTGCTGACCTCATACACTACCTTAGTGAATTTTCCCCTTTCCTTCTTTTGATTGATTCTTTTAATCTGGTTATGCATCAATTTTCTTCTGCTCTGCTCCTTCTTCGTCCTCTTGGAGAGGATCTTCTCCCGTCCTTCTTATTCTTTAATTCTCCAATCTTTTCCTGCATTATTAGGATGACATTTGGTCTCCGTCGATTGTGCTTGACTAACTCCTACGAATTAGCGGGCCAAACTCGAGTTCCTACATATTCATGCAAATCAACATGAGAGCCCTCTTACTCTTACAATTTAAATACGTTTTTTCCTCTCATCACACCAGCCGAGAGCTCATCTAATTACGTTTTGGGCAAATTTGTTTATTATCTTCATAAATTGACTCTTATGCCACTCTCATGGACACTATTTAAGTGATAAATCTTCTAAAATGGCTGGTCAATGAAATTCAATGAACCGTAATGCGCAAACTGTACAAATGTATAATGGCGTGTCAGATGAAAAGGATCTTCTTTGGGAAACAGCTCATTATGGTCCGTAAAGAGCATAAATTTTCCTTTTCTTTTTGTCCAAAAAGTTGTTAAGCTAAATGAACTTTGGGGCCAAAAAAAAAAAAAATATATATATATATATTAATATTGAAAAATCCCAAATTTATACATTTATGATCAATTTACTTCAAATTAACTTTTGAATTATTAGAAACTCTAAATTGGTATGTTTATGACAAATTTATTCAAAATTAATTTTTGAGTCACTTATCATTAATTCATATATCTATGGCAAATTTACCCCAAACGAACCTTAGTTTTCAAGTGAACTTACTGTGTCAATTTGATTTATTACCATTTGCCATTTAGCTCAATAATTTCATATATAAATTTGACGAAAGCTAACATAAGTTAAATATATCATGAGTGTATCACTTTGGAGTTTTGGTGACTCAAAAATTAGTTTGGGGGTAATTTTATCACCAGGGTATCAATATTAAGTTCTAGTGAATTTATTATAGGTTTATTAATTTGAATTTTTTTATAATATTAACAACAAAAAATCACGTGGCGAGTGTCAATACAATATGTGGATATGCGTCCTCTGTAATAGGAGGAACCTCCTAATTTAAAATCTTGTCCTTTTGATATATTATGATGAACCCCAATCTAAATTCATACTCCTCAAATGTCTAATGTAATGAAAGAATTTGGAATTTCGGTTTCAGTAATCAATCCAATTGTGAAAAAAGAGCAGATTACTCCATGGAACATTTGGCACTGAAACTTTTCTGTTTCTTACACAAGTGACTTAAAGATTAAGATGCTCGTCTATTTATATGTCAAATATTCTCTTATATGCACATATATCTTAAACTGAATATTACTTGGGCTTTGTTTGTTTTTCCAAAAGCAAAAGATTTGGAAAATATATTCTTAAAATAATTACTTATGAAGTTTACCAATATGAATAAACAAAAAAAAAAAAATTTATCATCCACAAAAATATTTAGACTGAATTGTTATTAATAATGAAAATATTTTTTGTAGACAAATTATTTCAAATGATATATGCAATCATTTTAAGGAAATTATTTTTTAAATCATTTATATTTCTAAAACAAACGAAACCTTAATGTAAATAAAATATGCATCCCTGATGTAAACTAGAAAGAATCAAAAGAACAATGGACTCTTCAATTATATTGCCTGCAATTAATTGGTGGTAGGTAATAGGCGACTTCTGGTTTCTGAATTGGAAATTTGTAGACGCCCTAATCAACTATACGAATCTTGTGGGCTTAATAACCTTTTCTCAGTGCTTTCTCCCCACTCACATTATGGGTCATTGAGGTCAAAGATGGGAGCGATGTAGTGGCCGTTGGCGGACAGACATAGGGTACGTTTAGTTCAACATTCCTAAGGGGCTTTTAGCCTCTAAAGTCCCTTGGAGAAATCTTTGGACCACTTGACAGCAATTTTGAAATAACTTTCAAGTGAAAGCAGGTATTAGGAAAGTTCGAAAGCCCAATCTAATAGGACTAGTTTTAAACTTTCAAAGCATTTAGCCAAATACTCGAAACTTATTTTTTTCTTTCAAAACTATCTTCACTCATTCTTCAAATTTATGATTTTGCCCTCGTTATTATTTTTTTAAATGCCAAACTAATGCTACAAAAAATTAAATATATTTTGGTCTTTTAAAAAAATTATATATTTGATTTTTTAGCATATATATTTGATTTTTGTTAGCATTATTGTCAAAATTTATATTTAAAAAGTTGCCTACATTATTTTTTTTTTCAATTTCAAACAAATAAAAATTAAAAAATTCCGACGAAGGGTTTGCTCTTTTTTTTAAAATTATATATATTTGATTTCTTAGCATTATTTCCAAATTTATATTTAAAAAGACCCATACATTATTTTTTCAAATTTTAAAATATTTAAATTAAAAAATTTCGACGAACGATTTGGTCTTTTTTAAATATATATGTATTTGAATTTTTTTAGTATTATTGTAAAAATTTATATTTAAAAAGTTGCATACGTTATTTTTTTAATTTTAAAAATTTAAAAATTCTGATGAAGGGTTTGATCTTTTTTTTTAACATTATTGTGAAAATTTATATTTAAGAAGTTGCATACATCATTTTTTTCAATTTTAAGTAAATAAAAATTAAAAAAATTCCGATGAAGGGTTGTCTTTTTAAATATATATATATATGCATTCAAATTTTTTTAGTATTATTGTTAAATTTTATATTTAAAAAGTTGCATACATTATTTTTTTTTCAATTTTAAAAAATTAAAAATTTGAAAATTCTGATGAAGGGTTTATTCTTTTTAATATATATATATGTATTTGATTTTTTAGCATTATTTTCAAATTTATATTTAAAAATTTGCATACATTATTTTTTCAATTTTAAACAAATAAAAATTGAAAAATTTCGAGGAAGGATTTGGTCTTTTTAAAAAATTATATATATGTTCAAAATTTATATTTAAAAAATTATATACATTATTTTTTCAATTTTAAATATATAAAAATTAAAAAAAAAACTGATATTAATAACCAAAAGAGCTTTTCAAAAATGTTTTCTACTAAACAATATTTCTCTCAAAATTGCTTCTCAGAGTATAATTTATCAAACGGCCTTTGCATTTGCCTAAAGTTCTTAAAGCTAAACTGTTTTGTATTTTTTTAATGGGCTTTCAAAATACTGAATCAAATGCACCCATAGAAGTGATGAACAACAATACTGAGCTTCAACAACAATGGAAGTCAGCTGAGTTCAGTGGACGTAATAGCCGATGGGGTAGGCGATGGAGGTATGATAAGGATATATTGGGGATATGGGGACTGCTCGAGGATTTTGCAAAGAGAGGGTAGTTTGGCCTTTTCATTTTTGTGTTTAGCTTGGAGTTGTGCAAGATGTACTTTCTAAAATAGAGATATGTAAGCGGCATATGAGAGAAAAGTGATGCATTTTTTCTAGATATCCATTTATTAATTTTGCGTGGTAGAGGGCAATGTGCATTAATGTGCAATAATGTTCTTCACCGAAAGAATAAGAACGGAAATGGCTAAGATGATTCGTACTCGTACGGCCACAGGTTCGTGTCAGGAGCAAAATGCCGCAAAAAGATTTTCTCGTAATTTTCTATTGAAAAGCTGCTCACGTTGAAAAGTCTCAATTTATTGCTGATTCCGTGAGATTGAAATGCTACTATAGAGAGCTGAATCGCGATAATATCATGGGATTTTCCTCTCTTTAATAATTATATGTACCTGCAGACGATTTAACCGACCCTGCTCCCGCCACAACATTTGCCCATTTAGATGCTATAACCAGCCGACATCAAGGTGCCAAACCTTCCGGTCGATGTGAACTTTTGGGGAAAATCAGCCTATTATCCCTAGATATTTCCATTTAACGGTGGTGAGGAAAATTAGTATCCTCCATACTTACACTGATTATGACGGGTAAACCTCTTATGATGTATCAGTAGAGTCCGATCCTTGATATTAGGTAAGTCAAATTGTCCATGTGCGAAAGGACTTTGAACTCAGTGCCCGAAGGTGGAATTGAAGCGGTACCTCCACACATGCCTCAATTCATTGGGCAAGGCGAGGAATTGCATATTATGATAACATGATCAACAAGTGTGTTTCTTATAAAGGGTTAAAATATCTCCCGGCCAACTTTAAAAAATCACGAAAGAATTCTCCAAATTAAACACGCAATACGAGTTTGATATAGTTCATTAGTATTTTATGTGATTATAAACAAGTTTTATTTTTCTTCATTCTTGATTAGAGGAATCGAGCCTCTGATTTGAAACAAGATGCAAACTCAACTAAACAATATGAGCGATGTGTAGTTACAATCTATTAATTAGAAAATTTCTTGAACTAAAGATGGTGGAAAATATAGCCCTTATTTGACTATTTAAAATCTTTATATATTTATTCCCCGATTGACCCTAAAAATGGCTTGGAACCGACCAATTCTATTCTAGGCTAGCTTCAAGGTCAACAAAGTTGAATCCCAGTTTTGAAAATAGGGAACTAACCCTAACATGATAAGTTACAAGTTCCAAGTTTGGAACTTTACCACCTTGAAACCAATAAACCCTAGATTGAATGGAGCCACAGACAGTCCAAAAACATGTGTAAGCTGTTGTTTTTTAACTTTAGACCTAGGGTGAATATCACTATTTTTTTACATATGAGATACATGATTTATTTAGGGTAGAGTTATTTCCACCTATATATGACTAAATCCGCTCATTTTTTACTAGATGAAAAAAAAAATTGTCTTTAATTGTTTCCATATTTGCACAATTTTCTTCAATTTAGTTATTTTCCTATTATGGTTTTCCTTTGAATTTAAACTTATTGGTATTAAAAAAAAATTATATCTTCTTTATTATTGCACTTATAACAATTTATCCGATCTTCATCACTCCTACCTCAAAAGCTCACTTTCAAGGCAAATTTGTTATCTTTTAAAGAAAAAAAAATCAAATCTCTTCATTTACTTTATTGAAAAAATTGGTGCTTTTTCCTACTATTGGTGAGACACATTTACACAAAACACATGTAAGGCTTCATAGGTTTATCTAGAAGTACACTAGGGAAATTTCCAAAAAAAAAGACCCCAAATGCCTTCATTTCCTCAAATAAAGACTTGGAGTAGATCTTATTTCAAAAAAGAGCCTGAAGTGGCCATTTAAATTTTGATTTAATTAAATTTCATTATTTAAATTTTGATATTGGAGAATGTCGTTTTGGGGAATGTCATTGTCATTTTGTTTTAGCAAATATTTAAAAAGGTTTTTTTTTTTTAATCCAATCATCCATTATACATATATATAAGACATGATAAGAAAGAGTTTGATAGTGATATACGCAAGCAAATCAAAGATTATAAACATATGTGTTAAAAAGTTATCTATGTCAAAATTTAATAGATTCTCCTTGACAATCCATGAATTTACTCAATTGTGTAGAAGATAACGAGATTTGTTGAAAATTTCTCTCTTCATTAGTATAGAGATATAATATAAAGAAAAATGCTTTTGTGACTGTCTTTAATCTGTTGTGAGATTAACAAACTGTTTTGTGCAATAAAAAATAAATAAAAATAATTAGAAATTGTTGTGGGATCTATTTCTTTAAAAATTTATGATTCATAATATGATGTTACTCTCACAATAGCTCAAAAATTGTTATGCTAGTTAGAGGTATACAACCAAACTGATTCTACACGGGAACCAGATCGGACCACCCAAAAAATAGGTCTGGAAATTGATTCCTGTTGAAACCAGTCCAGGAATAGGTTCCAAATTTTTGGAATTGGTTGAAAATGGTTTGGGAACATGTTCTGAGTAAATACTCACTTCGAAACTAGACCAAATTGCCTTGTTTTGAAACTAGTTTCGGTTTTATAAGCTAAAAGCCAAAATCGTAATTTCTTTTTCCCTAAATTCTGACCTCAGCACTTCATGCTTCCTCGAAATTCCTCGCCAATTTTTCTTCTTCCCCTAGATTTATATGGATGAATACGGAATGGAGTTTTATAATTTATGTTTCATGTTACATGTTTGAACTTTTTATTGTTTATAATTATTCGTAACTACATGTTCATTTCATGGATTGTTGTTTTTTTTGGGGGGGGTATTGATTTTTGTTATTCATCTTTTACCTTGAACCATTTTGTTATTCATAATCTCAATGATTTTTCTATAAATATGAACAAAAAAAGAAAAAGGAACAAAAGAAAATAGGTTCTTCATTAAACATTGGAATCGGACTAGGAAAACAAGGTAGGTTCCATGGTTCTAGACAAACAAAGTAGGTTTCAGGATCCAAAAACTGGGAACCAATTATTACATGATAGGTTCTAAGTTCCTGCTGTGGAACCTATCCATGTTATAACTAATCACCCCTAATGCTAGTAAGCCCCAATGTAAAAAAGGTAAAAGGGCACAAATACCACCTTCACTTAGACAATATCCACTTAAGAGCAAAAAGAAAATATGTGATATTCTTAGTCGCGGAAACTATATCCAACAATTTTTTTTTTTAAAGATAGAAAAGTAATTAAATATGGGTTCACATCATTAGAAAGTAATTAAATATGGGTCCACATCATTAAATTTCAGGTGGATGATTACAAGACAAAAATGGTAGTCACATAGGAAATGTGAATTCCCAGCCCATTCATTAGTTGGAGACTACTCTCCTTAGACTAACCCACAACATCCATCTATAGGCCCCATGCGTGTCGGACCAAGCCTTCACACAAAGACTTGCCCTCTCTCTCTCTCTCTCTCTCTCATATGCACCGTAGTATATATATATATCTATCTAGCTCCTGCTCTTCATCACCCCACTCTCACTTGATCCTTCTCAATTGAGCTTGTTAAGCCCCCTAGTTTCGATGGCCGACCTGGTGCCCGGTGGTTCTAGAAGAATGTGGTGTTCGGTGCCGGAGCGGCTCCAGCTGCACATGGCCATGTTGGCCTTGCAATTCGGCTACGCTGGGTTCCATGTGGTGTCCAGAGCCGCCCTCAATATGGGCATCAGCAAGATCGTCTTCATCGTTTACAGGAACATCATCGCCTTGCTCCTCCTCCTGCCTTTCGCTTATTTTCTTGAAAAGTACGTGCTCATGTCATTTAACGGCCTCTTTTCTTGAATTTTCTCTCCTCCTTTCTTGTGATACTCGTAAAAGCATTTCAACGAACACCTTTTTTTTCTCTATCAATTCAGATTTTGGAGGCGCTTGTGATGAATCCCACATTTTTACACCTCCTTTATACGTACTTAGGACTCATTCACATGCTTATCACAATTTATTTGGTGTCCAGGAAAGAGAGGCCTGGGATCAATCTTAAATTCTTGGTGCAGTTCTTTATCCTTGCGCTAGTCGGGTACGGCCTTTTTTTTTTTCTATCTACAATTTTGTGATTGCGGCAATTTTAACGTACTCAGTAGAGTTGTTTTTTTTTTCCTTTTCTCTTGGCATATAAAATTGCTGTCTCTAGTTTACAGGGGACGATTTCATTTTATTTATGTGTTGTCAATATATCAAAACAGAATAACGGCAAACCAAGGATTCTACTTCTTGGGTTTGGAGAACACTTCACCGACCTTTGCTTCAGCAATCCAGAATTCTGTCCCAGCCATTACATTCCTCATGGCTGCCATACTCAGGTGATCATCATTAAGCTCACATGTCCCCATACATGCAGTTCTATCTGTGGAAGCCTCCTCAATTAAGCCAGTCACTAAAAATTCTTCAATTCATTCCCTTTATATGATATAATTTGGCTTCTATAACCTCAAGGCTGCAAAAATCGACATATTAGGCCGACAGCTCACATTTTACATCTTAGCAGTCTTCTTTTAAGCCCTTTGGTGGATTATTTTTTGGTTGGAGAAAAATCATTGGTCGAATGAGACTGAAAGAATCTCCGCAGAAAGGAATTCCAACAGCTCATGAAATGGATTCAACCTGGATCCAAAACAGAAAGAGAGAGAGATAGAGAGAGAAGAAACGAAAGACAGAAAGGGGGGGGGGGAAGAAGAGACCATGTTCTTCAAAAGGAACTACAAAAAGAACGCGAAAAAGTACATAATTTTTTATAAGTGCTTCTAGGAAATAAGAATCTCGATTCTCATCAACATCATTTGAGTTCAATTGGCTTAACACTTACCATCCGTAATATCCATGAAATAAAGAAAAGTCACATAGTTGAGTTAGCTAACACATTTTTTTGGCAAAAAACCCTGACGTGACATTCAGAATAGAACAAGTTCGGCTCGACCGAAAAGATGGCATTGGGAAGGTCGTCGGGACCATCTTCTGTGTTGCCGGAGCATCAGTCATCACCCTCTACAAGGGACCGGCCATATTCACTCCAGCACCACCACTTCACGAGCCCACAAAATACACAAGCATGTTCCTCTCCTTAGGTGACGAAAAGGGCAAGAACTGGACCTTGGGCTGTGTCTTCTTGATTGGACACTGCCTCTCCTGGTCTGCTTGGCTCGTGCTGCAGGGCCCAGTCCTCAAGAAATACCCAGCTCGGCTCTCGGTGACATCATACACTTGCTTCTTCGGGCTCATACAGTTCTTGATTATAGCTGCTTTCACGGAGAGAGACCCGCATGCATGGCTCATTCACAGCGGTGGAGAGCTCTTCAGCGTCTTCTATGCGGTGAGTTAACCAAGCATACAAGCATGCACGATTTTGTTGCAACATGTTACTTGCAGGAAATTTCTTTATAGAAGCAATTTCTTCTTTGTTTGGGCACATCTGCAATCCCAATGACGTTCAGGAACCTCAGCATTTGTTTACTAAGTTGGCTGTTTCATTTTGAATAGTTTGAGAAAGCATATGCAGGGTTCTATAGGAGGAAATACAATTGCAGTTCAAAAAGTCAAGATGAATTTTTTTGCTTCTATAAAGAAATTTTTGTTTTTTGCTTGCTCATACTGAAAATTACTTGGTGATACTTTTGTGTTGCACATTTCTCAGCTTATACAAGGCAGATCTATTTTATTTTGTCAACCACAAGTACAGAAACCAACACCACCCCCCCCCCAAAAAAAAAAAAACACTATTTCATACACAGATATTCAACAAAATAAAAAAGAAATTTATGTAAGTTACCATGCGTCTTATTTTCGCACTACATTAATTTGCAGTAGGGTCCGCTGTATATCCTATGAAATCGTGAGTTCCACAAAAAAAAAAAAAAAAATCATCTTCAAGCCTTGAAATTACAAATATTGGGAAGATCAAGCTTTTGTTAATGGAAAATATAAATGTGCAGGGAGTGGTGGCATCAGGAATAGCATTTGCAGTGCAGATATGGTGCATAGACAAAGGTGGGCCGGTGTTCGTCGCTGTGTACCAACCTGTGCAGACGCTCGTCGTAGCAATTATGGCCTCCGTCGCTTTAGGCGAGGAGTTCTATTTGGGAGGGTATTCATCAGTCTCTTTCTCTCCCATCTCATCTTCCTTCTCAATCATGCATCGATGGGGCCAGCATGCGCCATCATCCCTAATCCTACAATGGAATGATCCATGTTTTTTTCATCGAAACTTAGTATTAACTTTCTCAAGCCAACTTTGGAAATCAATCGCTTTAGTGACTCCTCCTCAAGTTATAAACATGAAGATATGATCATCCCTTAACTATTTACGTGTCTGGAATCATATTTAGTGGATAAGTTCTGAGCATATAAAGTTCTTTTTGGCTATGGAAGGATGAAAGTATACTGACTTTATCAGTTCTGATTTCCATAGGATTATTGGTGCGGTGCTCATCGTAGTAGGCCTCTACCTGGTCCTGTGGGGTAAAAACGAAGAGCGCAAATTCGCAAAGCCAAAGGTCGCGATCCAGTCCACTCAGGACCACGGGAACAACAAGACTTCCAGCCACATCGCGCCGTCCCTTGCTCAACCGCTGCTCCCACCGACGTCCGATGATGTTTGACCGGCGACCATCTTTGAACTTTTGAGTTGGCGGAAAGGGAACGTGGGCCCATCTGTCAGGGATTTGGATTTCAATTTTTTTTTTTCTTTTCTTTATTTGGGTTTGTTTATGTTCTGAACTAAATTACATTCCCTTCCTGGGCCTGAAAGAGCGATTTTGAGGGGATGAAAGCATGATGATTAAGGTCACTTTTGGCGTGGGAGACATGTTGCCATCTGCCCATATGCTTTTACATGTTTTAATTATATGAGGGTTTTGATTTAGTAAAGGGATCATCTCCGATAATTATGGACATTATGATGTTCGTCCATGTGGGCCCAGAGTTTTATTATGCTGGCTGCTGTTCGTTTTGCTGAAGTTGGGAAAATGTGGCCCCATATTTTCTTTTTGAGAATTTTTCTCTTTTTCTGTTTTTGTTTTGAGGTGTGATTATCATTGGATGTTCTTCGAATTTGTTCTTATAACCCGATTTAATGTGTGAAATAATATATAATTTGCTAAAGAAAAATTAATTTGGGATGAAATATGATATTTCACGATGAGCATAAAGTAACTTAAATCTTATTTCGTGGACAATCTTTCGAACTATTATAGTGTGTAAAGGAAACAACCAAAATGCCATGTTTGCTGTATAAGGGTCGATTCTTCAAAAATTTTCTTAAAATTATAAAATAAATATTAATCAGCTAATTTGGGGGCGAGTGAAAGTTAACTGGTGTTTGACCAACGAGCTACAAGGTGCAAAGCAACTTTTCACCATGAAAAATGGGTCATGCTCGTGAAAAACCAGTCTTTTAACACTCATTATAACTAATGCAAATCCAACGACCGACTTTCAATCCTTCGAGACTGATCACCTATTTTTCATAGCATCAGAAGTTTGTAATTTTTTTTTTTTTTTAATTTCGAAAACGTACCATGAAACTATAAGTCCCAGGTGTTTCAAAGCAACAAAAAATTTGGTCGATTTGGACATTGTATGAGGAAGCTATTCGCCAATTTGACATTAGTCAAACTTTCTCGACACTCGAACAGGTCTAAGTGGCCAAAATCATATTTAGAGATCAAGGAATCAAAAAGTCTATCAGATCTCCTAGTTATGGTACATTATTTTGTTTTTTAATAGTTTTAATTCACCAAATCGGCACCTGATGCATAGACCCGAGCCTATGGTCTTTGTATGAGACGGAATATTGCTTCCATAATCTTGCAATCTACCCTAGTGATATTTGGCTCATTGAAAAGCATTCCGCTCAAGCTCTGCAACGAGGAACAAATCGCAGCCGGACGTGTGGGAACAGAGTTCAACCCTTGGAGACCTCAGAGCTTCGTCCCTTCCTTGCCGAAACCTCTTCAAAGGCTTCCAGGCACGCCTTTCTAATCTTCGAATTTCAACAACGTCATTGCAATGTGACGTTCTAGGCCTTTATGCCCCTGAAATGGAACATGAATTATCTGTCCATGTCTAGATTGTCGTTACGGAATTCAATATCTAGTTTCATGTCGTCTTAATCGAGGAATTACAAGGTCCAAGTGACAATAGAATGCATGCTGCCGTCATTACATAAACTATGCAATGTGAAAGGTAATACATGGTAATTTAATATTCCAAGCACCAGAAAAACCCCTAATTCTGCAAGTTAACCTAGAGAATGCAATACCGAAGGGATTGAACTTATGGGTTTAAGGTGTAGACTATGGTGATCCGGCTAAAGGTCAAGGACTAATAGTAGGAAAGTGTCAAAAAAAATTTAAACCAATTATATTTATGCCAATTTAATTATAAACATTTAAATTGTGCCAATTTAATCTTAAATCTTTTGACTAAGAGCTAATTCAATCCTTCCCACTAATTTTAACCATATATTGCTAATATGGATGTCGGCCAACTTTTGTAACATCGCCAACACCGACGCGTGAATAATATTTAATAATATTTTAATAATTTTCCAATTTTTCAGATTTTTCTTTTCTTTTTTTCTTTTTCTTTTTTTCTCTCTTTCTTTTTCCCCCTTTCTCCAATTGATTGCTAGACCTTGGTGATTGGCCAAGGTCATCTTGCTGGCCACTAGTGAGGCTCGAGCCCTCCCCAAAGGCCATGAGGTCAACCATATCTAACAAGGTCCGGCCTTGCCCATGGTTGGTGAGCCTCAACCTCGCCTAGAAGTCACAAGGCCGACTTTCTAGCCATGGGCAAGGTCAAGCATCACCCAACCATGGTAAGGCTCTCCCTCACCAGAGGCCAACTAGGCTAGCCAAAGGCCAGCAAGGTCCCTCAACTCTAGCCAGTCATTGAGGTCCAATGATGGACCATAGGAAAGGGAAGGAAAAAAAGAAAATAAATAGAAAGAAAACAAAACAAAAGGAAAAAGGAAAGACAAATCAAGAAATAAATAAATAATTCAAAAAGTTACTAAAATATTAAAAGTTGTCCATATCCAATCAAAATAAGTTAAGAGTCATTGAATTGGTTTTAGATCAAAAAAATTTAAGACTAAATTGACACAACTCAAAAGTTTGTGACTAAATTGGTATTAATGCAATAGGTTAATGACTTTTCTAACACTTTTCTTTAACCTATAGCTATTTGAATTGAAGGTTAGGAAGAAGTTGTTCAGTAATGCTTTAAAAACCAAACTAGATATTACTGACGTGGCCAAGCCATTTGGCCGAGATCCTCGACGACCATTGCCGCTGCAGCTCATGCCCGTCACCGATCTGTTGTCTTTGCTTGCTGCCCGCAACGACGACAAGCTCCCACCAAGCCTTTCGCCATTGCTTCTTGTCCAATATTGCGAGGCGATGCTGCAAGTCTTCTCCATCGACGACGAAGCCACTGAATTCCTTGGCCGAGACTTCACAGACGACGACCCTATCACGAGCCTGCCCTGTGACGCTTTTAGCCTGCTCGTGCTAGTCCCTGCGTCTGCGTTAGCCCGCGACCTTGTCTCCCTCTACTGTGTTTAGACCTGCACCGGTGACTTGCCTGCCTCAAGCGACGTTGCTTCTTCCTGTCTTGGCATTTGACGACAACGCTGCCGCACCACCATGAGCCCTGCCTTCGTCGACCAACTGCTCCTTTTGTCTTGGCCCAGTCGAGCCCCACACTGCAACGACTTCGCTGCTCTTGCTGCGACGCCTCCCTGCCCCGTTCTTGTTGCTGTCACGCCTCATCGAGCCACACGAAGTTGCCATCTGTTTTACAAGTTCTCCTAGAGTACTTCGCACCGCACCGATATGAGGAGACCCGCTCATGAGTCCTCCTTCTGCCCGGTCTTCACCACTCTGGTCACAAGCACCAAAGAGCCTCACCGACCAGTTGACGACTTCACTTGTTGTCCTCACCGTGAGCACCATCGCGGCTGACCTTGCTTGAGCACCACCGCCGTGTTCTCCTCCACACCACCACGAGAACCACCACCAGCCACCGTGAGAATCGACATGTGTACCCTAGCCGTTGGTATGCTTTGGATCTATTTTGAATCTATTTCTCACTGCTATTTTGAATGGATCGTTATTTAACCATGATTCTTTGACATTTTAGGCATTATCCAATTAGGATTTTATTCATAAAAATCACCACAATCGCTAATTTGATCCGCAAAACTTCGGATCAATTTTTTATTATTATTTTGATTTTTCTTGGATAAAGGTGATGTTTTAGGATTTTTCTAATGTTAATTTAAGTCATGAGACGAAGGATTATTTTACAATTATCTTAATTCAATATTTTGAATCTGAAAGAATATCTTCAGGTGTGTTGGATATATTGCTCATCTTTTATTTAGATAACTTTCCTTCTTTGAAAATACAAAACTATTGCATCTCATAATAGATTAGGAAAGGTATTTAGGTAAGGTTGCATGCTTAGATGTTATCTAGAGATTTTTGATAGGTTTTCAAGTTAGAACATGATTTAATCCAAATTGTTTTCCAATTTGGATAGCATAACCTTTATTATAAATAACTTATTTATATTAATTTTTAATTACGAACAATCCAAAAATAAATAAACATGTGCATGTCATATAGGATTAGTTACGTAATTTCCATGTCATATTGCCACATCATTGATGCCATGCATCCACATTATGCTATGTCATGCTTGCCTCGTCATCACATTATGCCATGTCATCAGTTCTGTCATTTGGCGATTGCATGTTTAGGGTCATTTAAATTAGAATGCATGTCATATAAGAATACATTGCATGTTTAACTTGAGTTAGAATTGCATGAAGTTAGTCTTCAAAGATGAAAAGAAAAAGAAAAAGAGAATTAATTAGAGTTATTAATTACTTAGTAGAAATCATGCTACGTTAGGATAGCATTTCTTTTATATGATGATATTTAGGAATTCAGTTTATGTGCTTTGCTTGCATCGAAGTATTTAATTTCTTTCCCTATTTTACCAATTTATTTATGCACTCGCATAATCAATTCACATGTTAGTGGATAGGTTTAAAATTAATCTAAGTTGCCAAAATATTTTTGAAAAATAAAAAAGAATAGGTACCAAAAGAGCGTTATAGTAATATAGCGTAATCAAGTCCCTAATCCATAATTTCTGATTGGTAGAAGTATTCTCACACACTTTACTAGGGTTTATAATCAATCCACCAAACATAAATTAGTGGCAACTCTGAAATGAAATTGATTTGTATATTAAGAACTTGAACCAAAGTTGTGAATTGGTAAGGGCTTAGGAGAGCATGGGCTAAGTCTAGGCTTAATAATTCATTAGCCGGTCCCTAGGTAGCTCATTTTTAGGAAGGTCACAACAGCTCAGTGACTTCACTATGGACTTGAAATAAGACTCTTAGTGGATTTAGGACAAAATTTTTCTTTTTCAAAAAAAAAAAAAATTGGCAATGAGGATACAAGGTATGTCCCTAACGTTAAGTGTTAAAATGTTTTTGCATATGGGAGTTGATAGGAGTAGTCTTTGCTAACCCTTTGTTTTGCATAAAGGTGTTAGGAATGAATGTTTTTTGCGATATTGAAGCAGTGATTGCATATAAATTGTTGTGCATGTCTGTATTGCTTTAGCATTACACTGTCACACATACAACCTTGTCCTTGGACTTGGGCTGCGATAGGGATCATTTAAGATGGTTTTAAGAAAGATTCGACCTACGAGACCACAAAGTGGAGGTTGCCATTCTTATCGTCAAACTTTCTTTCTTGGTATCAAAATGGTTTTCCCTTGTCCATTAGACCACTTACTATAGGGTATTCCTTTTGACTGAGCCAAAGTTAAGAGGACCTGATCCAAGTACATGAGACTTTGATTTGTAAAATCATCTCCTTAGTTTCACTTTGTTAAGCCATCTAGATGATTGAAGGGTTTTCTTTAGTATAGGGTTTTTTTTTTTTTTTTTTTTACTTACTATATGGTATTCTCTTGATTAAGCCAAAGTTAAGAGAACATGATTAAAGTATGCAAGGAGCTACCAAAATCGAGTCTCATGTCTCATGTGCATTTTTATATGGTTGTCATCACTTTTTGGTGAAGTAAGTTTTCTATGCCTTTTACCTTACAATTTATTTATGGCAAAAGGTTGGTCGTTAGTCTACTTTTATACAATAGGGAGGACCAATATTCTAGTCATTCGTACTCCTAAAAAAGAGCTCAATGAGTGATTGAATAGGTTGGATTGAGAGAGCCATAGCTACATAAATTTAAAGATGAGCCACCTCCTCCCATTACTGGAGATCAACATCCACTCTAACATTATGCAAGCATTGCACACTTTTATTGTCCCCAAATGACCTTCATATTTGGTGAGCATGAGCTAACTCTGACTTTGGAAGAATATAGTGTAGCCATTAGAATACCTTTGGGATTGAACTTGTTAGGCCACCTATTAGTGTAGATTCCATGTTTGAATTATCACAATATTTTAGAATTGAATTTGAAAAATCAAGGAGAGTTGTTAAGGCTAATTAATATGCCTGTCCATTTTTGTTTTTTTTAGCTAATTGCTTTTCAAATTAATTAATGATTCATCGTGAAAATGCTATTAATTCTTCAATTACATGGGTGGTTAGACAAATTTGTCATGGGTTGAATAATGTCAATATGATCTTAGCTTAAACATTTTTGTCTCTCAATTGTTATAAGCAAAACAGTGAGAAAGTTCTTCGTGCATCTTCTAAACTTTTACAAATTTGGTTTCTGTGTCACATAAGATAGTTTGATCACCTTATGCAATTAGATGAGGTAGAGGAATTCTCTCACCCAATTAAGAGATTTGAGGTCTTGGAAAAATATTCTCCTAATAAGGCATATTACACCAGATAAGTTTTCTAAAAAATCCAAGTCCCAAAGCTTTCCTATGGCACGCTAAATGATTCCACGTTGAAGAAGCCCATCGTGCTCACAAAGGTGACAATCTAATTCCTTTGCTAGCCCTCTTTGGTGCAATTACTTACTGCCTATATAAGGTGGACTGTCAATACTAACCTCTCACAACATTCCGTTTCCTTTCAAGAAGTTATTCTGAGTTCGTTTCACCAACATAGACTATGACTACTTCAGCAAGATCTACCTCATTGACATTGCGTGTGGTGGGTGCCGTGCAAAGATTGTATATAGAATGAGCCGTTTTGAAAAGTTAGGAGAGACTGTCTTGGCAGAAGGACACAAGAAGTTGTAAAAGTTAGGTATGGCGCTCATCTTAGTGTGAAAGTTTTTTTTATTCATTAATCACTTTAGTGCCACTCGTTGGAGAAACATCTACAATTGATTTTGATGATGTCCATAATGTTTACTATGGTATGTCCAAATGCTTGTAATAAAGGACTACGTAATATCCATAGTGTGATTTAGTGGATAAAAGAATGCGATATGTCCTAATACGAAATTTCAGTAAACAATACCAATGGACCTAAAAGATCAGCTAATGTCAACATCTATGACAATGTTGTAAATATCAGGTCATTGGTGTTGTGGCAACTACGTTCATTTGATGATGTTCGTTGGTTTAGCAAACTAGCCTTTGTGGTAATAGATTCGTACACAACAAAATCTGGGTGATAATAGTAATCGAGAAGCTAGGTATGTTTGATGGGTCTTTCAGAAATTGTAGCGAAGAGACAGCAAGAGACAGCAACAAATGTTTTTAGGCAGCTTGCAAAATGTTCGAGAAAAGGATTGTATAAGCATTTCTACCTTTGGACAGCAACATCAACAGTAACTCTAACAATTTGTTGCTTCTCAAATTCACCTCCAACGAATAGATTGAAGATGATTATTATTATAAAAAAAAAAAAAATCTTAGAAGCCAAATGTTAGAGAGAGATACATGCCAAAGTCTGAAAATTTGCCACACGTTACATTCAAAGCGAAATATTCTCTTCTGAATGTTTATTTGAGTATTGTATACATGCTATCTAAATAAGTGTGCTAAAGGTTAAGTGTACAAGAGTAAGAGCCACAATCGAGTCTTGATAGTATGATCTATCATGTAATAGGATCAGTTCTTGACGATTGTAATTTTCCAAGTAGATTACTAATGCAATTTCTCCCAACTTGTAATTGTTAGTCTAAAGAGTGGATGCTAGCTTGAACATAAAATCAAATCACTATACATCATTGTGTGTTATTGTTTTTCTCTTACTTCCATAAGCATACATTATGCTCACGAGTTTGAAACATTACCTTGACTAAATCTTTACTTAGCGTCAGCTATTTTCCATGAAAGGTTTATAGGTTTTCTAAAACAATCTATTCACCCTCTTCTAGGTTGTATTGTTAGCCCCTAACAATTGGTATCAGAGCCTTGTTGCTTGTTATTTGAAGTGTATTCTTCTGAGTATAAAGAACTTCTCTTATGGCTAACTTTGGCAATTTCTTTACATATGATGCTCAAACTCCTAACAAGCCACCTTACCTTGATCGAAGCAATTATGGATACTGGAAGTAAAGGTTGCAACCATACATTGAAGTTACAGATCTCAAACATGGAGTGTGGTTGATAGTGGTGTAGATGCACAACCTCCTACCCAGGCTCCTGCTCGACAAGAAGCTCAAGCTACAGATGGTGTTGTTGATAATATAGAAGAAGCATGAAGAAGAGCTGCTCTTAATGCCAAAACCAAGTATTTATTTTATTATGCTTTGTTTCCATATGGATTTAACAAAATCTTTTCTTATTTTATAGCTAAGGACATCTAAGATCATCTTCTATTAACATTTGAAGGAACCAACAAGGTGAAGGAATAAAAGATGAACATCCTACTAAAAAATTATGAGCCGTTCAAGATGACATCCGATGAAAGAATAACATAGATGTTCACTTGATTCATTGAGATAGTAAATGACCTTGCACACCAAGGAAAAGTATTCATTGATGCTTACAAGGTGAACAAGCTGTTAAGGGCATTGCCTAAGGAATGGAGTACGGTAAAGACATCACTACGAGAAACAAGGAGGATTAAAGTGATCACAATGGATGAATTGATAAGAACATTTATGTCCTATGAAGTTAAAACATATGAATGAGGAAAGCAACTCAAAAGGTAAGAAAGCTATTGTGTTTAAAGTTGATCAAGATAATATAGGTGAATAAATATCCTCATAACGTGAGGATAGCGATGAAGACAAGGCACTGTTGACAAGAAGATTCAAAAGCTTCATGAGAAAAGAAGGAAACTATAAAGGAAAGAGACAAATGAAGTTCTCAAATGACAAAAAGCCATATAGGAACAAAAAAGAATCTAAAAGTAAGGATATTTGTGAGTGTAGAAAACTAGGTCACATAAAGTCGGAGTGCCCATCTCTTAAGAAAAGGAAAGAAAAATATGAAAAGAAGAAGAAGGCACTAAAGGCTGAATCATGTGAGTGGCACCAAATGTGAATCCGGTGATCAAGAAGAAGCAAATATCTATCTAATAGCCGACTCGGATCATAAGAATGAGGTAAAAGATTTAGAATTGTTTATGAAGAACTGCAGGATTTTTTAGAGAAATGTTTGAAGAGCACAAAAAGGTTTCAAAAAGAATTTCTATTTTGAAAAAGGAAGTTTATGATCTCACAACTGAAAATCTTGCTTGCAAAGTTCTTATCGACAAATTGAAAAAGGAGTACAACCTCAAGATAAGTGAAGTAAAACTTTTTGGAGCTGAGAATAGCACTCTCGAGAAAAGAAATTTCAAACATCAGCATCAAATTTTCACTAGGTTCAAAAACCTTGAAGCACATTCCTTCAATTCAAATTCTTCGCTATAACAAATGTAATTTAGGACACAAGGGAAATGAAGATAAGGAGAATCATTTTCCAAAATCAAAGATAGGTTGGAGAATAAACCTCCTATACATTTGTATAAGTATCATTATGCAAGATAATTCACAAAATCTAGTGGCAAGCAATTTCCTAAATGCTCAATCTGTAATGATTATGGTTTATTCAAAATAGAATGTCCAAAAGAGCATATTAAGCCAAAAAAATATTCATAGGATATTTGATATTGAATCAAAGTCTAACAAAAAGGGACCCAAGCTTATGTGGGTACCAAAGAAAAGTTAAGGATCTTTTTTATTGCAACTGAACTTGAAGAAAAAATGTGGTATTTGGATAGCGAGTGTTCCATACCGCTGACTGGGGACAATACAAAGTTCATAAATCTCATCGTTGTGGATGGAGGAACTGTCACTTTTGGAGGAGAAGATAGAGGAAGAATAATCTGCAAATGAAACATCAAGTTGGGAAATCTAATCATTAAAGATAGTTCACTTGTCAATGACTAAAGCATAATTTTATAAGCATCGGCCAGCTATGCGATAATGGTTACATAATCAATTTTGAAGAAGGTAAGTGCATTGGTAGTAGTAACAACAATTCTCAATCTTTTATTGGAAACAAGTATGGCAATATCTACCCGCTCAACATCAACTTTGTAATGTCTATTAAAGATGTGTGATCTATGGCACAAGAAATTATGACCCATAAATTCAAAGCAGATTCACAAGATAACTTCAGAGATCTTGTTCGTGATTTACCAAAGATCAACTATAGCAAATGTGACTCTCGCAATTCATGCACTTTGAAAAACGCGACTCGGCTTCCGGACCCCCACCGGGCATCCGATAAAAATCGGGCATCGTCCCCAAACTCCTGTTGGGTGACGGGTTCAATTACGTGACCATGCAAGCACGTCATCAATCAAATCAGCTTTTATATCCGTTATTTAGCTAAGAAAACCAAAATCCCTTTTTCAAATAACAAACCTTGCAACTCCCTTTTTTGTTTTGTTCAAAACCTTCCGGAATAAATTCATACAGGGTCACGTATTTGAAATCAACCCATCAAACTTTGCACGCATCAAGTTTAAAACCTCATGGTTTTATTGAGCACATGAAACTTGGCATCCAAACCCGACACCATATTTCTTTTCTAATTCTTTGTCCAACCCCTCTTTTTGAAAACAATTTAGAGTAACCCTTTTTTTTTTTTTCAAACTTTTGGAAAGAAATTCGTACGTGTTCACATACTCAAAATTAGCCCATCAAACTTTGCACACTTCTACTTTAAAACCTCCTTGTTTTGTTGAGCAAATAAGTTTTGGTGTCCAAACCCAACACCTCATTGTTTTTATATTTAAAAGCTTATAAAGCCATATTTTGACATAAAAATCGGAACCAACATAGAGCAACCAATCTCATAATATCAAGCATAAGTTCTCAGCATGCCAAAAATCAATCACATCACAAAATGTACATTTTCCAGCAAGCAAAACACCAAGAACAACCACAAAACCACAACCGGCCCTCACCGGCAGAAACCGAGTCCACTTGCACGTCTCCAAGATTAATTTCAGAAACATAGCCAAACGAGTTCAGAAAATCCTCAAATTTAAATATGTTATAAAGGACACTTAACAGAACATTTTTTATGAAGACACCTTGACCCAGATCTTTCTATAATAGGAGTAGTACATCACTCAAATCGTTACCAAAACTGTGTCCGTGTCCAGAAATTATGTTTTCCAAAACCAGCTTGGTTCGAAGTTCAAAACTTGTCTGCTTACTCTAAAATTTGACAATGTTAAACTTCAAGATGTGATGAAAAACTTTTGTGAAGAAACTCTTTCGAAAATCGACCCCTAAAAGTTGATAAAAATCCTTTAAACACCAAAAGGTCACAAGTTTCAACACAATACGAGATTCTATCTTGCATGTAAGAAAGCTGAAATCTTGTTCTTTTAAATCCATAAAATCTTGAGTAAAATATATGTCATAAATAAAGATGTTTAGAACATTTTTCAAAAGGAAAAAACCTCAAAATCATAGTACATTTTAATCCACAAAAATAGCAAACAGCGAGTGTCTAGTAGACAAATCTAAAGAGAAATCCAGACTCAGCTCATTTGAGCATTATCCTAACCATAATTAATTAACCTAACCATGGTTAACTAACCTAACTAAGGTTAACTAACCTAACCATGGTCAATTAACCTAACCAATGTTGATTAACACTAATCCATCTTAGTACTAATCTAACCATAGTTAGCACTAAAAACACTCCTTAAGCGCAATTAACGACCTAATCAAATATTAGGGAGTTAACTCACGGTTTTCGATGGCAGCAGGTTTGCGGCGACGGCAACATGATGGCGACGAAAACTCGAGACAACCACGACTCACATGGAGGCTCGACTTGGGTTGAGGTTGCTGGGGCGAGCTGGGCTTCGGTGGTGCTGGAGCTGCAGCGGACGGAGCTGGTGGTGGGCTGCTAGACGTGTGGAGTTGGGATGGGTGGTGATGCGGGCGATTGCTGGCTAAGACGTGAGTTTGAGATGCTAGCGTCGGGGGCTGCTGGAGTTGGTGATGGTAGCCGACAGTGGGAGCTGTTGAACGTGGTGCTGCTGGCGTCGGGGGGGGTGGGGTGTGGGGTGCGGGGGGTGGGTGGGGGTGGGGGTGGTGTTGGGTGTGGGAAGATGGTGCTGGATGGTGGCTTGGGATGGGTTCGCTAGCGGTGGGGGAAGGAGAGAGTGTGAGGGGAGAATGAAAGAAGAAAGGAAGAAAAGGAGATGGAGGGGAAATGGGCTGCTTTGGCAAAGCTGGGGTGGGGGGGAGAGAGAGAGAAAATGAAAGGGAAAGGCTAGCCAATGAGAATTTAGTAAGAATATCTAATTCATCATCACCTTGCCCCCAAAGTCTTCATGCCCCTAAAGTGTCATGGTCATCCAATCACCATTTAGCTCTCATTTCCTCCAAATAAATCTTTTTTGGGCAGCAAATTCTCATTTTTCTTCTTAATCCGAATTTCACTTTTCTTTTTCTTTTTGTCCGAAAATTGATGTTCCGCAAAATTTTGGACTCGACGAAAATTCGCCGAAAGATGAGACAATGTCCAATAAATGAATCATGACACACTCGAACGTCCGATTCTCGAAACCAAATTTAATTTCGTGATTAAAATCAACCGCACGTAACTTTAGTACGACTTAACCTATCGCCAATCCCTAAAACGGACTATGGAATGTACTTTATTTGTTGGGTTACATTACGGTGGAACCTGGAACCTACCCTCGGGTACAAGTTCCTCATTTTTTAGAACTTGGAACCTACCATGTCACAGGTTCCGGGTTCAATTCCAGGTTCCAATAGGTTCTTTTTTTTTTTTTTTTTTTCAATTTCAGAATAAACAATGCAACAACTTCTCAGTCCCGCCATTGGTAAGATCTTACGGAAAAGCTATATCTGATGTTATAAGCCAGCATTTCAGGTTCCAACAAGTTCTAATGAGGTTAAAACAATAAAATTAGATTGCCTTTGTTTGAGCACCCCACATAGGTTTGAGTAGAATCTACAACCAAAAACATAGTAACTCATGTCCTAAAGAAAACTAAGTAAACACAACCATAGAGCCCAGCATATCAGAAATATTCCTTTTATTTTGGATTCTATTAATTTGTTTTTCAGTCAAGATTTTTGAATGAAATTAGCTTTAAGTGTGAGCAAGTTCAAGGGGACAGTTTGTTTAAAACCTCAAATAAATTTGGAATTTCTACTATAAAATTATAGGCATTATTAAACTCTACATGGATATTCTTCAGAACATTATACTCGGTTTGAATTATCTCGGCCAGTTCATCCAAAGAGACAGTAAATTTTTTCTTACGAATGGTGAAAACAAGAGTCCCCATTTGGAAAATGAAGATTGGAGTAAAATAGGGCCGCGAGAGTGGGATGGACTTCATCTTTCATAGAGCAGAAAAATTTTAGTTTGAGATTTTTAAAGAAGTCGGAGAGAAAAATGTCATGGGCTTCAAGATACTCAAAATTGACGGATGGATGAGGGATTGCGCTTCGATTGCAATAAGCTTGGGAAGCTTGTTTGTGATCTTTGCTTAAAAACATTTTAGAGTCAAAAGAGAAGTCAACAGTGAAACTATCGGTAGGTTCAAAGTTTTGGAGTACCCGGTCATTGTCGTCGTCACGACTAGGGGTGAGCATGATTCTAAGGTAGAACTGGGAATAGAGTTGGATTGACGAGTTCGCTTTGAGTCCTGGTTCAATGAAGGGCTAGGTAGGTTCTCGGTTCCATTTTGTTAGGAATTGTCGGTTCTCAGTTTGGTTCCCGGTGCTTGTTACATGCTGAATAAAGTGTTATTGAGACCTCTGATAGAAAAGACCACCAAATCTCCAAAGGAAGAGAGCCAACCAAACATTACTTCCACGTGTTTAGATGCTAACGTTTCATTTTCAAGAATGCAAATGACAACATTGGGAAGTTTGATACAAGAGCGAATGAAGGTGTTTTCCTTGAATACTCTACTACTAATAGAGCTTACCGTGTGTTCAATAAAGATTCACAAGTAATGGAAGAGTCCATAAACATGAAACTCAAGAATGATCAAAAAGGGAAACAAGCTAATGATTGCGAGGATGTTATGCAAATAACTACACCAATTATTGGTAAACAATAGCAACCACAACCTAAAGATTAGAGATTCAAAACAGAACATCTAAAAGAACATATTATTGGGAAAGTAGACGAAGGGATCAAGACTGGATTATCTCTCAAAAATATGATGAACTCCCTAACTCTAATATCTCAAATGGAACCCAAGGAGATTGAAGAAGCCATCACTAATGAAAGTTGAATTGAAGCCATGCAAGATAAACTACATCAAACAACCATTTCATATATTCGAAACGGGGCCAAATTTCGAAATGTCACACATTTCAAGGTTAAAATACCACAGAAGAAAAGCAAGATAGTGACACAAACAGAAAATGGCCTCAGCCGTAAGGTTTCAACAGTCAATGTTCCTAAATAGATTCATCTTTTCTTCAAATACAGCATAATGAATAAGTTAAATACTCAAGGAAATTATCTTTCTTTCACTGAATTTCAATAGACGCTTATGACCCTGTTTTAAGTTCTAACACTACCCAACATTTCCACCACTATGTCAAGGAAAACTAGAAAGTTATTATCCGATGGTTTTCTAAGAAAATAGTCAATGGATCGTGTCCGTACTGCAAGCCAAGAAAGTGTTCTTTTCTTAACTTTAACCCTACTTTTTAGCATTCCCTCAATGGACATTTTGCTTCTGCAATGTGCACTACTTGCAATAATAAAACGAGAAAACCATATAAAAAGCACTTTGTTTTGCTTCAAAGAGATCAAATAACAATGATGGATAAGATAGAATCATTCAATAATATATAGAGACCTTTTATTGTCAGCAACACTTCGACTAAGGGGAGAAAGATAAATCATTTACTGAGATAATGAATTATCTAAATCCCAAAACATTTACTGAGATAATGAATTATTTAAACCCCAAAAGGACAAAGATATAATTGACTAAGACAGACTTGATTATTTTAGTTCTCTTATCATTGAATAGAGGAACAAAAACCAACCCAGCGTCCCATCTCCTTGTGCGTGTGCTTGCATTGATTCTTTTTTCTTATCTTCTTTTTCAACTGTTCAGGGATGTTGCCAATTCTTGAACAAAATAAACCATGAAAATTAGCTTACCTTTAAGTTTAAGTAATCACGACTCATAAGGTATCAGCCATCAGCTACAAATTTTATGTCGGAGATTGATGCAACGATCTCTGTGAAAAATGATTTTGAACCACGATGTTCTCCATCCTGTAAGCTATATATCTAAGGTTTTGATGCCAGGTATCGGAACAAGAACACGTGCAGATGACAAGAAAACTTACGATATAAATGCATAATGGACCTTAAAAATCAAACACTCACATCCTTGCACTATGATCGCATAAGGCTGATTGCTGCATATCAACTAGACGGATAAAACCTCTTGAACTACTATAAGCAAGCATATTACAGTGAACCGGATGGAACTGAGCTGAAGTTGTGGCCTCTACAGAAGAGATGGAAACGCTTACAAAATAACAAAAAAATAGAAAGTGGGGCAGCATCACAGTACATTAAGGATGATTGCTAAGTCAAGCATTCAGTTAGCTACTGGCATAAGTAAAGAATTGTCAACGAGCAAAGCACTGAAATTACCAGTCAAATCCTCCATATTCGTTGGTTTTATCTCAATTATATTGAAACATGGACCACTGATCTCCATGTTCCACAAATTAATTCTAAGGTCATCAGCAGAAACAAAGGTCTCACCATCATTGCAGAGAGATTATAAAACAAGAAACTGTTAAGTGTCATTTTTATTGCTTGCCTTCCACAATTCCAACAAGAAAAGCAAGTTTTAAGGAAGTTTTGAGCAACCCAACCTTCACCTTCCCCCGTAGAATGCCCTAGTAATAAACTAGTGTGAAATGACTAGAGATGCAACCGCTTAAGGGCTTGTCATGTGTTGAAAAAGCACTAGACACCTATCATTAGGCACAGAGGATGTTTTTTCATTGTTAAATCCTTTAAGAAATAGCCAGTTGGAAAGCCATGCTATACTAGTGCAACTAAATATTATGTAGCAAGTTCTAATATAACCTAAAATAGTTATTCAACTGACTGAACGAAATAACCATCATTACCTGTTATTCAATACTGAGTTTATGTTGTAATCATGAGCATGTGTTTATCTTTCGACATCGTGCAAGGGTATCATCACTATTATCAGCCATTTAGTTTTGCATCAATATATATTATTATCATGTCAAAGAATAAGGTTGGCAAAGGCATTAAATCTACACCGGTACATATCCCTGGAAGTTCGTGTGAAGGCAACTCTTGCTAAGCTATTTTCTCTATCCATTCCGCATGATAGCCATTATCAAAATTAATATTCTCTTGATCACTCAAGTAACTTCTTTCTGCCAATAGTGCATTCTCTGGAGAAATATAAGGATTGAGATCTTTTTCTCTCACTTTCTTCATCCTACGTTCCTTTACCTGGCTTCAAAAATAACAAAACATAACAAATTTTACAGCTAAAAGCACATCTAAGCTCGAGTAGGAGAACAATCAAATGAAACTGCAAAAGGGGGTAAGAAAAGGTAGTCAAGAAGGCTTAAAAAATCACCCTCATTCAATAATCATAGATGCAAATGCAGATACCCACAAGCAACAAATATCAAGCATCTGTTTAGCCACTGCCTATTTCCTCACATCTTTCCTTGTTGATATATTATAACCTGACAAACACGCTCATGGAGTTACAAAGCATTTACCCTCAACATTCTCTTCAAACAGATAGACGGAACACTTGATCTTTGAAAAAAAATCATAACAATATAAGGAGAGGAAAAGCATCTAATATTGACTACTGAGTTCCAAAGACCTTGTGCAAAAGAATTAAAAAGAATGATTCTCTGTTCATCTGATAAATTATGGAACATCCAAACTATACATGTTATCACAATATAGAAATACTACCCGGAGGGATTCTACTCTTCTTTTGAAGCAAATTTTCCCACTAACCACAAACAATTCTTCACTTTAGCAAGGAATCAACACAATATGTTTGGTGGGTCACACTCAAAACATGCCCTCTATTTTAAGGAATATAGCTGAGTTGCTGAATCTAGATGCCTTCAAATTCATTGGTTGGGCAAGCGGCGAGCGGCGTCGAGGCGACTGCGCGAGCAGCGTCAGGGCGGCTAGGCAAGCGAACAGCCTCCATCAGGGGGACGAGCGATGTCCAGTGGCAGCATTAACGGCGAGCGGCTGAGCGGCGAGGCGAGCAATGTCTGATAGTGGCATCGAGGGCGAGTAGTGTCGGCGATGGGGCAAAGGCAGAGAATGGGAGAGGACAAAGGAGAACTGTGAAGTGTGAACTGAGGGGAGTAAACATTAAAATTGATTTAGGGCTTTTTTTGGAACCAATTTCGGTTCTAGTTCCTATGAGAACTAAAATTGGAACCGGGAACCGCCAGTTCCCAGAAAAAGGGAAACGGGAACTGGAATTGGTCTCTTTGGAACCGGGAACCAAATCGAACCCTCTAGTTCAATTCTCCGGTTCTAAGTTCTACTCGGGAACCGCGCTCACCCCTAATGGCAACAACATTCATTTGATGATGTTCATTGGTTCAGCAAACTAGCCGTTATGGCAATGGCTTCACACAGCAATGGAATCCAAGTGATAACAGTAATTGAGAAGCTAGGTTATCTAACAAATCTATTGAAAAATGCAGCGAAGGGACAATGGCAGATGCTATTTTCAGGTAGCCTACAAATGTTCAGAAACAGGACTGTATGGGCAATTATATCTTTGGAGAGCAACATCAACGGCATCTCTAACGACTCATTACTCTTTCAATCTACCTCCAATGGATAGATTGAAGATGGTTATAAATAGATCTCAGAAGCCAAATGTTAGAGAGAGATATGTGCTATAGTCTAAAAATTTGGTTCACTTTGAGTTTTAAGAAAAATGCTCTGTTTCAATTGTTTCTCTAAGTATTGCATTCATGCTACCTAAGTAATAGTGCTGAAGGTTAAGTGTACAAGAGTCATAGTAATGATTGAGCCCTGATAATGTGATCAATCGTGTAATAAAATTAGTACTTGCTGATTGTAACTTTCCAAACAAATTACTAGTGCAATCTAGCCCAACTTGTAACTATTAATCTAAAGAGTGGATGTAGGCTTGGGGATAAAGCCGAACTACTACACATAGTTGTGTGCTACAGTTTTTCTCTTATTACTTCCATAAGGACACATTACACTCAAGAGCTTTGAAACATCACCTTGACTAGATCTTTACGTAGCTTCACCTATTTTTCGCAAAAGAGAGTCCAGTTTTTTTAAAATAACCTATTCACTCCCCTTTAGGTTCTAAAACAACCAATGTATTGTTTAAATATATATATATATAAAGAGAACTTAAGTGCTAACTCTGATCTCAATTGCCAAAAAATCAACATTGCCATATGTTATTAATTTCTCAAACCTACGTAACTCGCTAGTGTGCTGAATCAGCATTAATGGCCTAAAGTGACATTGGTTAACATGTTTGCCTTAAATTATGAACCCTAATTTGGACAAATCAAGTTTTTTTTAAACCCTACCTTTTCAAACCCATCTTCTTCAATCCCTTTGAAGAGTGAACTCCCACCTCAATTTGCCATTATCTGGCAAGCCACAAAGAAGCCGTTTCACTGACTCATCTTGATCTCCACCATTGTGAGGGCCTCGTCCTGCCCCTTCTTTGTGGATGTCTCGACGGTGTAAACGACTAACATGGGGTTTGTGGAGGTGTAGAAAAAGATAATCACCAACATCAACCCTCCCATAAAAATCATTTCAAGATATCACCTGGAAATTTGGTGATGCATACACAAGTGACCCCTATTCAATTTTCTCACCAATGCAAACCATGGAAGATCATCCAGTTTAGTCAATATAACCACAAAAGAAACAAAGGTAGGTTCAACTTTTGTTTGATAACAAAGGGATATAGCAAATATTGCGCTCAAGTTAATGAGGAGCATTAACCACATGAGACTTGTTGAAACACGCTCCAATTAGGCCAAAATCATAGACAAATATGCAAATCTAGTTTCGACATTTTGTCATCCCATGATGAGCATCTTAGGTGAGGCTCTTATATGCAAAACTAGATTAAGCTTTTGATTCCATAATATCAAGTCAACAGAAATCCAAACCATATCATCAATAACTACTTCAATGCTATTCAGTTTTCGTACCAACAGAACGAGGATGCTAGTCAATTTTCAACCATGATAAACTGACTGAATACTTTCAAATCTTACATTGCCGAGAAGGGATTCTAGTTACGAATGTTGGGTACTCTAACACCAAGAGATTTTGAGCCCCTCGCTGATGATAATGAAAGCTAGCAATGAAGCTAGTAAATGCATCACTTTGAGTCCTCTCAATAAAAAAACAATGTAGTAGGGGACATTTGGAGTCATAAGGTAATGGAGAAAAACAACATCAAATGGTGTTTAACGGCAACCATAATAGCTATAACTAGACTCGAATCGGTGCAATTAAGAGAGTTGTGACAACATCAAATGTTGTTGGAGGGCTAAACAAACTGAGAAGCAAACCCTGGAGACAGCCGTCTTAGTGTGTGTATTGGAGAACAACCAATGCTACGAAGTTTACTATGAATCACCACCGACCCATCCATAAGGACAATGTTTTTACCATAAAAATCAACGCTTTCAAAAGCAGAATTATCAACCTCAATTATCGGTACTTCCTGAAGCGTTAATCGTTGGTGCTTCCAAAAATAGTCCTCTAAATAGTGGTGTATATATTTTGATTCTTTCATGGCTAGTCAAAACCAATCAAAATGTCAATTCAATAGTTGTATTTATTTTAGGAGATTAAAGGATGGATAATTGATTTATTTATTATTATATGTTGATGACATGTTGATAGCAGCTAAAGATATCTTTGACATTGGTGTGCTAAAATAATAGTTAAATATTGAATTTGAGATGAAAGATTTTTATACATTGCAAAATAGATATTAGTGATGGAAATTTTGCGTGATAAGGATGCAAGAGGTTTTCATCCATTTCAACATAAATATATTAAGAATATTGTGACACGTTTTGATGTATAGTTAGCAGAATCAACAAGTACACATATATCGGAGCACTTTAAACTTTTGATAAGTTTTTATCACATACTAAAGAGAAGGAGAAGGAGGGGCATATGTCTTGTGTTATTTATTCTAGTCCAATTGGTACTATTATGTACGTCAAGGTATGTATTAGACCTAACATTTCACTAATTGTAAGCATTGGTAGTTAGGGGTGAGCGCGGTTCCTAGATAGAACCGGGAATCGGAGAACTGCACCGGTGGGTCCAGTTCGATTCCTAGTTTCAAGGAGAGAGGTTCCGATTCTCAATTTCCTTTTTTTCAAAACCAAAACCGAGCTCCTGGTTCCTAATCCTAAAAAGTGAAACCTTAATTTCATTCCAAATTCCTCTCTCTCTCTCTCTCTCTCTCTCTCTCTCTCTCTCTCTCTCTCTCTCTCTCTCTCTCTCTCTCTCTCTCTCTCTCTACTCTACTCTACCCCTTCCGCTCAGCAACACGCTCCACTTGACGCCACTTGCCCCCTCAGCTCGGTGACACCCTCGACAACGACTCGATGACGCCGCTCACCCTCCTCCACTCAGCGACACTGCTCACCCTGTGACAAGCTGTGACGTCCCAGGCCGTCACTCTAGACCCTTAACTATAACCTTTAATTTCTATTATGCAAGCGGAAGAGTATACATTTTTTTTTGGGTAAAGAGTATACATTTTTCATATAAGGATATTTCACTTAAGAACAATTTCATATTAACATGCTTCCATTCATTCATCATAAGCAGGGATTACAAGAGGAAAACGACATCTTGACAATTACATCATGGCAATACATACATCAAGATGACCCAAACAAAACACCTAGGAGAGGCCAAAAAGGTGCCTAACTCCTCTACCCGGTAGTTTTCCTCAACCACTACATTCCTCCATACCACGAGCACCTCCTACTCCGAGCTCAGAACATCAGCAACGGATGGGGCCAAACAACCTCCCATTCACGTTGAGATACACGGACACAAAACGCATAGGAAAAGGAGTAGGGCATCCATCATCAATCCAGACAGTACAAATATAACGAGTCAAAACAAGGCTAGAATCTCGATCCTCAAAGTCCCTATACACCTCTACTCACACAGGCGTGCCATAAGTTGCCAAAGGTGTCACATTCATGGCTAATGATCTAAAAGGAAAAATAAGGGGTGAGCAGCAATGCCCAGTAAAGGATAAAGCATGACATTAAACAATAAGATCCTAGCTTCGCTCATTAGTGAAATAGCACAAATATAGTGAATCATCATAACCATGGACTACATCAAATAGGGCAGCATATGGTACCAATAAAATCATGTGAACTAAACAAGCTAAAGTGAGTATAATGCATAAAGAATACACTGAAATGTGCATATGTACTCCATCCATGCATCACACGGCACACACAATCTCAATCATGCATTTCATGACACATGGCAACACCATCACACGTACTCACACACCTTGTTGATTAATTTCAATGTGTGAACATTTCATATCCACCCTCAAAACGAATTGAACCCGAGACGCTGGCCGGATCCATTCGAGTCACTTTCGAGTCGCTACCCAGACTTCCAAGGGACACTGGCCCTAGGCATCCCCCTCCATGGTACCCCAGTGTCCAAGGGTCATTGGCCCTGTGACTTCAACCGAGGCATCCCAAACCTCACTGTTTGGGGCATCCCCACTCCCTGAGGGCATCATCAAAATGCTGTCTGATAGAATATCTCTTAATTTAATTCATTCACATATTTCACCACGTCACAATCTTCCATTAGGGCACACTTTTAACACCACCAATACACATATGTATCACAACACAGCATGCTCAGTGTACCAAGATCTCAATGCATTAGCATGCACAAAACAGAATTGCCCTTTACACAGCCTTACAAACTTATCACACATGATCCCACACACATGATAAGCACCACTCATGCACAACCATCAAACATAAGTTCTCAGCATGCCAAAATCATCTAAAATCACAAAATATGCAATTTCCAGCAAGCAAGACACCAAGAACAGCAACAAGACCACAACTGGCCCTCACCAGCAGAAACTGAGTCCACTCGCACATCTCCAAGATTAAATCCCAAAACATAACCAAACGAGTTCATAAAATTCTTGAATTTAAATATGTTGTAAATATCACTTAAAAAAACACTTTTCACGAAGAAACTTTGACCCAGATCTTTCTAGAATAGGAGCAATAAATCATTCAAACAATTACTAAAACTATGTTCGTGTCTAGAAATCACATTTTCCAAAACTAGCTTGGTTTGAAGTCCAAAACTCATCTATTTGTTCTTAAATTTAAAACTTCAAGATGTGCTGAAAATTTTTTGTAAAGAAACTATTTCAAGAAGTTCACATGCAATACTTCCCACACATCACAGCACACATGCAAGCTAAAGTCATACACATATTTAGCTCCTATAACCCACAAATCCACTAGGTCAAGCTATTCCACCCTCAAGCGTCGAGAGGATGTTGAAGTTTAATACCTAACTTATTCCCTTACCTAGTTTAGGACTCAAAAACTGCTTTCTCAAGCTCTCTTGAAGGCCGGCTGCTTCTCTGGTCACTGGTCCTTTGAAGAACAGCAAGGAAACAAGATGAAAATGAGAGAGGAAGGTGTCGGCGTGTGAATGGAAGAAGGAAGAAGAAGAACAATTGAGAAGGGAAAAATAAAAGCAGAAGTTAGGGGAAAGAATGATGGTTTTCCTTGGGAAATTTTCCCTTATTGCAGCCACGCAAAGGAGGACATTGGCTAGGGAAATTTTAGGACCATCATGAGGTTTAAAGGCTGATGTTTCGACTAGGGAAGGGGAAGAACTGAAACTTTGCATGGGGAAACCAAAACCTAATGCAGAAAATTCTAGATTTTGTCATTTTCCCCTTAGCTTACCTACCCTAACAAAGTTTAATCTAAACAAAATAAAGCTAATCATCTTCCTAGTCCAAAGAATTCAGCCACCTCTAATACTAGGCACTAGTTAAATAACTTTATTTTATTCCAAGATCTTCCACTATTAACATGACCAAAAACTTAGCAGGATAGTACGCATCTTCAAGTCAGAATTTCAAATATCCAAGGATCTTACATCCACCATAATTTCACATACACCACAACATCAATAATTAAGTTACAAGAAAACACGATCGAAAATTTGAAATCACTCAAATTCGCGCAAAACGAACATTGGCCAAAAATCTCGGCATTAATCCTCCTTAACTAGGCCTTCTGCACACTTCTAGCCCACGGGCCTTATTCACGGTCCACCATCTCTCTCTCTCTCTCTCTCTCTCTCTCTCTCTCTCTCTCTCTAGTCCAAACTTAGCCCAAAATTAGGCCCACTAGGCTATCACACACCTAGCCCACACGCAAAGCCCATTGGATGATCCACCTATCCCGATTCCTCTTCCGTCAACAAGCACAAACTTAAGCATAATTCTAAGGCCAAAATTTTAAGATGCCACACGCCCCCCCTCTGCTCAGCGACGCCCTCAACAACAACTCGAGCCAGGTAGGGTTCCCCCATCTGAACGCCCCTTGATGCCTTATTTCGGGCTTGTCGAACCAAACCGCCGTTGTTCGATTCATGCAATTTTTCGGCCTTATCTAGGTGCAGGCTGTGGTTGCAAGGCCTTAAGTGTCTATATTTGTTAATCCCAATTCGTGCTCGGGCTCGGTCGTCTCTATTTCTTACTTAGTTTGCATAAATTAATTGTTCGATAAAATGCCCAAGTTAGGCGCACGCTTGTTCTTTTTGTTTATGGTCAAGGCTTACTGTGTGTAGTTCATACTTCATAAGTGTGCGAAGTTGAGTCTTGCTTGTTCATTGTTTGCTACTGGTTTGTAACCTTCTCTCAGCCAATGCCTACCACACGTTTGACAAAATGCCTTAATGAGATATGGCTTTTACATCCTTGTTCTTGACTGAAAGTTGATATTCATTCTTCTTGTGGGCTTGGTGGCCAGTGGTGACTATGCCGTCAACGTTGGTTTGATGACCGACGGGAGTCTAGTGAGGGAGCGTGTTTTAACTCTCTGTGGTGTTTTGCATGTGCTACTGGAATTTGAGGGGTTCTTAATTTAGGTGTTATGGGCTTGCTTGAAGAGGACACAATATAAACTAAGCATGGGCTAGTTTTAAAAAAAGGAATAAAAAATAAAAGAAGACAAAAGGGTGGGCTATGCGGTCAATGAAGTCTTTAAAATAGGTGATTTTTCTAATCTCACATAAGGAAAGGAAAGTCAAAAAAAAAAAGGAGTGACAAAAGGGTGGATTCATCTAATTGATGTTTATGTCCCCTCAATGGAGAGAAAAAACGATGGTGGTCCATTTCTGGTATTTTCTTCATGCATTCGACCTCGTTCCCATGCAAAATCCTCCAAAGTTACCCCGCAACTTTTTGAAACCTCAAGAAGTTTAGTTATGGTTTCCAATCCTCCACTTGCCTTTCATCTGTGAGAGTGCTACTTATTCTCCAACGTTTTGGGCATGGGGCCTAAATTTTTCGAATTTGTCATAAGAAATGACGAGATGGGTTTGTTTGTCGTCATTCCAAATTGAAATACACAAGTAGCAATTTGTTTTGCTATTTTATAAATGTTTGATCTTTATTTTGAAATTTCTAACTATATTCTATTATTGTTGTGTGTGTGAAGTTAATGTATCAAGATAAGACATTAATGGAGGTGGAGGGATGTGAGGAGCTGACTCCGATCACAGAATTGGAATTGTCTAGTGATGAAAATGAAGAAGAGCCATCCCCTATCATGAGTGCCACAAACAAGGTATTTGGTTATCGTCTTCCTTCTTATGATAAGAAATACATCCAAATGCTGGAATCATTATGCGAGAATCAATGATAAGGATGAAAGAACATATCAAGTGAAGTGCATTCATTATAGGTCTATATTTAATGACCGTATTTCTAACAGTACTTTTGCAATGAGGAAGCACTTGACCACGTGCAAGAAGTTTCCTCGCAACGTAGTTAAGAAGTAGAGATTCTTTGCACCATGTAATGTAGACATAGCTGACAAGGTAGGGGGAGATTTTAGTACCGATAGCGTCTTATCAACATGATCATTTAATCAAGAACAATGTAGGCAAGCGCTCGCTCAATTCATCATAATTAATGAACAGCATTTTTCTTAGGTCAAACATGTTGAATTTCGTGAATTTGTCAGTGAGTTACAACATCTCTTCAAATATTTATCACGTTTTATAGTGGCAAAAAATTGCATAAAGTTGTATTTTTGTGAAAAAACTTGTTTGAAAACTTATTTCGGAAAATTAATTCTTGGATTGCACTCACGGCTGATATATTGAGTTACATTCAAAATTATTTGTGCCTCATTGCACATTTTATTGATGAAAATTGGAAGTTGCATAAAAGAATCATCAATTTTGTGGTGGTGCATGTCATAAAGGTAGGGAGATTAGGAAAATGATAGAAAAATGCATCCAGAAGTGGGGAATAGAAAAAAAAAATGTGTCCACAATCACCGTGGATAATTCCAGAAGTTATTGATATTAAATGGTAGTTTTTTGCATATGAGGTGCACTGCTCATTTATTAAATTTGATTGTGAAAGATGGCTTGACTATAGTGTGTAACTCTATTGCACGTATCTAAAATGTGGTTAGGTATGTGAGAAGTTTTCTCACAAGAGCCAAAGTATTTTAATCTTGCATTAAGAGTGAACAAATCACTTACAAGGGTTCGATATTCTTGACATTGCTACTAGATGGAACTCCACTTATTTCATGTTGACAGCGCCATAAAGTTAAAAAAGCTTTTGAAAGAATGAAAAAAAAAAAAAAAAGTTCTATCTTTTGCAATTGAGCTTAACCATGAAAATCCTAAAGATGATAATTGGGAAAATGCTATTATTCTTTCAGAATTCCTAAAAGTATTTTATGATGCTACCAATCAGATGTTGAGGAGTTCATCTATTATTTCAAATGATTATTTTGAAGGGATAGCTTTTTTGTATAGATATATGAAAGATGCAGTGGATGCCTCGGATTCTAAGCTTCAAGCAATGGGTATAAAAGTAAAAAAAAAAAAAAATTAAAAATTGACAAGTATTATGAAAGCTTGGATAAAGTGAATATGATGGTGTTGATTGCGGTTGTATTAGATCCTAAAGCCAAGTTGAATTATGTGAGTTTCTTGTATGAACAAATTTATGATGATGAATCGAAAAATAAAGAGATGCATTACAAGATGGACGCATTAGAGCATTTGAATGAATTTTATGAGCAATCTTCCCTTGTTTCAAGTGATTGAAATTTTGATAGTCACAGTTTGAGTATAAGTAATAATGGTTCCAATAGCGATGTGGGTGGTAATGAAGGTATAAAGAAATATGACGCCCAAGTTTAGAATAAAATGTTTTTGCACTCGAACAAACAAGAGTGCGATGACAACAAATTCGAACTTGATGAGTATCTTCAAGAAAAAAAATGAAAAGGTTCTTGATCTTGACCTTTTGATGTAGTGGAAGATTGTTAACTCAAAATATAAGATCCTTTCTTTGATGGCTCAGGATATTTTATCTATTCCCGTGACTATTGTTACTTTAGAGTCAACTTTTAGTACATCGGGTTGTGTTCTTGATGGCTTTCGAAATCTTTAACTCCTAAAGTGTTGGAAGCTTTGACTTGCACTCAAGATTGGTTGAGAGTCATTTGTGTACCAATTGATGTTGAAGAGTGCATCGAGAATGCAAAAAAAATTGAGTTGGGTAAGTGATGTTTATATCTTTTTATATTGTAATTCCTTTTGCATATCTAATAAGTGAATATTTTATTTTTTATTTTTTTTGGTAAAGGTGAATATTTTATTTAATCTCTTCTCTTTCTTTCTTTCTTTCTTTTTTTTTTTTTTTTTTTGTTTTGATATGGATTGTCTTAATGAGGAAATTATCGTCGGTAAATAGAGTTACCAGCCAAAGCGAAATGAATATAAGTGGTAAGGCATCTAATACTTATTTTAGTTTACTAGCATCTCTTATTACACTTCCATCCGATGGCTTTAGTTCTCATATATGGTTGATTGTATAGTCAAGTTGAGTATCGTGCTATGTTATTTTCTATATGCTCCAAATGAGGTTAGTTCTCATCATGTCCAAGGAATACTTACTCAAATTGCAATGCCAAGCTACCCTGCATATGGTGAACTTTCAATTGCAAAGAAAACGTTGCAATTGCAATTGCAAATAACTGCTTCGCGACAATTCAATTTTAAATTTAAAGCTATTATTAAGTTATTAACTATGATTATTGTTTATTTTGATTTCAGGTAATCAAACTTTGAAACAAACTTTTATGGATGTTTGAGGACCAGAAACTCATTTTTCTTTTAACGTCATATCTGCAATTTTAATGCTCTTGTTTTTATGGTGTAGTTCATTTTATTGTGTTATAAATTCCCTTATATGAAGTTCCAAAACAAAATTTATGGTCTAATGAATTTTGTTCCATTTCAATGTAGACTTTTGTTCCATTTCCTCTCTTTTATCTAGTTGAATTCATTCGCAAGAATTCATTTTCCTCTGATAATAGTTTTGTCTGTTTGTATTCTCTTTGATGAATGACAAGCTTGTTTATTTTTGTTGCGTTCATTTTCATTTTTTTAACTAAAAAAAAAAAACTTGTTGGATCCTAGAACCAACCCCGAAACCTATGATAGGGTAGGTTCCAGATTTTTTGTTCCGACGGGTAGGTTCCAGGTCTCAAAAAATGAGGAACCTAAACCCGATGATAGGTTCCAGGTTCCAAGCGAAACTTGTAAGGAACTTAGAACCACTCATTCCTATTGGTAGTCATTACATGAAAATCTCGATAAAACTCATTTGGAAGCTATAATGTGGATTCTTAGATATTTGAAGGGGGCAAGAGATGTTGGTATAGTGTACTAAAGGACTATAATGGTGGGGAGACTAGAATCTTTGTGGACTAGGATCACACTAGTAACTTGGATGAGTGCGTGTCTTAGTAGGTTATGTCCTTACTTTGCAGGTGATGCAATGAGTTGGAAGGTATTCTTATAGGCATGTGTAGCCTTGTCTTTGAGTGAGACAAAGTATATATCACAAGCCTTGATAATAAAGGAGGCAATATTTTTAAAGGGTTTGCTCTTAGACTTTAGGATGGAACAAAAGAGCCATACTCTGCATTGTGACAACTAAGGTGTGAAATTTTTGGCTTATAGTCCGATTTATCGCGAGTGAATGAAACATATTGACATCAAGTATTTTTTCTTTTGAGATGTCTCAATAAAGAGGAAAGTTGTTGTGAGGAAGATCATAACAATGGAGACCTCAATAAACATGATAAAGAAGTCGGTCAAGCTCAAGCTCAATTGGCATTTGTGAAGAGTGAGTGCCTATTAGGAAATTAGGGGAACCGACATGAATGATAGGCACTATGATTTGATAGAAAACATCGAGCCTAGGTGGAGAATGAGTAAATTATATCTAGAATTTGAGTCCATGCGAGGTGTGCCCTTCTTTCAACCAACTATGGCCTAGAGAAGTGGATTTAATAAACTTGTTTTTTCCTTGAAGATAAATATTCAAATTTGACCGCATATTAGTTGGACACCTCTAGAGGTGCACAATGGACATTTTGTCTTCTCGGCGTTGTTGTTTTCTTTGGTTTTTTTTTTTTAAAGTCTTATAGTTGACTTTTTCTTACCTGCAAGAAAGAGGACTCCAATAAAGCTTCCTAAAAGTAGAACTGCACCCAAATAAAAAAAAATAAAAAATAAAAAAGACCTTCTCTGTAAGCTATAAGTGGAGCTCTTTGAAGTTCTCCATTAGCCTTATGAAGAGTGAACACGAGTGAATATGTGCTATGAATTTCACATCCAAATGTAGTCATTTTCTTCATGAATGAAGTGATTTTGGGTGTAATCTAGAGTTAAGAATATCGAGCATGTGGCGATTGTAACTCTATAATTATTTAATTAATTAGCGGATTATTTGCCACTGGACCTCCTCATGAAGTAGGTACTAATATTTAAACCAAACCATGTAAATCATTGGCATTTTTTTATTATTTTTCCTTTATTTTTCTGGTGCTTTCATTCTTTTTCGTTAAGACAATTGCATGTTCTATCAATTTCTGCATTAACTTACAATAGCCCTCAAAATTTTGATTTGGAAAAAAAAAAATTGATAGTAGAGCTCAAGAAGTGAGCTTCTTTTGAAGTTGTTCAACTTTTACATGATTTAGTAGAGCTAGCTTTATGACATCCTAAATTTCCAATTCTGTTTCCAATTGAATGAATCGGGTTTTTCATCGACGCGCCCATAGTTCTATTCTTTGAGTTGATTACTCACGAAATAACTAGTCTATCTAGTGAAACCGTTAAAGGATTTTAACACAATAGATTTGAGAATTCGACCAGAAATCGACTGTTCGACCGTGCTAGTCTGCAAGGGTCATTACAGCACGGTTAAAATTGATCAGAGATCAAAGATAGACCGGTTCCACTGAGATGTATAATCAAAGTATGGATGATTCCACCTAATTGCAAAATTCTCGTTGATTGGCACTAGACTGATTTTTATGTCGTTTTGTACCCTGTGTCCACATTTGAAATCTCGAGATTTTCACGACAATGGAGAGTCGCCAATGTGTCAAAGATGTACAATATAGTTCGAAAATAATTGACCACGGGTCAATTACACTAAAAATTTCTAAAAGCTACCCGATAGGCTAGGTTACGCTAAAATCTCGCCAGATTGAAATTAACCACAAATTTGAATCCGATTCCAGAAATTGACAGTTCTATCATGTCACAATTTAATATTAGGACCATCGACTCATTCTCCAAAGATTTTTTCTGCAAACTAAGATTTTTGGCGAAAAATCAATATAGGGCATTTTTTATCGGAAAATTCAGAGGACCGTTTTTTATCGCGTTTTTGGAATGCAAGTTGGTTCTATTGGTGAGGAAAAATGTTAATTTGGTTGAGGACACCTTGGTGAAATTTATGAGGACCAAATTGAATTCAATTTAAGGAGAATTGGTTCAATTTGGGGGAAATTGTGTACAAATTCGTAGGCCATGGTTCTTACAACCTTTGGACCACTTCATTGGCTTGCTAGGGAAGTTGGTGGGCTGCCAAGGAGCCATGGATGACAGCCATGGTTGGCGCGACCTTGCCAAGAGACAAGGAGATAGAATGGAAACCAAGAGGGACCCCCCAAACCTTTTGTTGTTCCCTTCTCCTTTAGCAAAGCTTCTTTCCCCATTAGAGACCATTTGAAGCTCTAAAAATTGTAGAGAATCCAGCCAAGTTCCCCCTGCCATTGCAAGCCACCCCGAGCCGCCAGAGCCTCTCCATTGGTCGCCCAAGCCGATGCACCCCCGCGCGAGCCCACGCTTGTCCGTCGCTCATTCCGCTCCAGTCATGACCCCAGCCGTGTCCCCAAGCCTCCCTAGTTGTCGTAGGGCTCAACCGGAGCCTCGTCGACGTCGTCCAGCAATCACTGTCACCTGCCGTCGCCCCTGCTTGCCGCTGCAACTCAGTCCATCCATCCCTTACCATTTCCAGCTTTGGTTCCAGCTTACTCAATCCTTAGATAGAACTAAGCAGCCCAGCTAGCCATGAGCCTTCATGGGCCATTTTGGGCCGCTTCCGGGCCTTGTTGGGTGTCGCCGCCACAAGATTTGTCGCCCGTCTCCGCGACGTCGTCGCTGTGGACTCACTAGATCACAAAACCGGTGAGTTTACTTGCTAAACTTTATTTCAGGAGTTAATGATGCTTAGGGGTAATTAGTTTAGACTAAGTATAGTTTATGTGGTTAGTTAGAATGAATTAGCAATTTAATTATTCGTTTATGCATGTTAGGTGGTTAGAACGGCTTAATTAGGGACTAGATAAGTTGTACTATTTATCTAGATTGGTTCAGGAATTTTCCAAGCCTGTTTCGGTATTTAATTAGGTATTTCCGACCTAAATTTTTATTTTTGGCATTTAATTGTATTTATTTAATTAATTTTGGTATTTATTTAATTATTTATTATTTTCCAGAAATTATACCGGGATAGCCGGTGATTGAAATTTCGTGCTAATTGAAATGGTATGCTTTGTTTATTTAATGGAGTGCTAATTTGTGCAAATTGAGTAAAATTGATGATTTTGGTTATTTATTCCAAAATTATAGATTTTCGGTATATTAATTAGAAAATACTGGGCATCAGTTTTTAACGCTGAAAATGTCTTTGTGAACTATATAAATGGTGGGGTTTTTGAAAGAAAGATATTGCACGTCAGCTTGTGAGAGCAGTATACCTTATTAGCTTTTGTGAGCTATGATCGTTTATTAGCTTGTGAGAGCAACGATCCGTATATTAGCTTGTGCAAGCTATTATCTATATATATCAGCTTGCGAGAGCTATTACCGTCTATACTTCAGCTTGTGTGAGTAGTAATTGAATTGATTGATTAATAGATGGTAATAATTGATAGATAGTATTGATCAATAGATAGTATTGATTGAAGTATTGACTGATAGATAGTACGAATCATACCGATGGTGTCGAATTGAGTTGAATAACTGAGTGGATCAGTGGATCGATAAATTGAATTGAATTGATTGGTTGAGTATATGAATCGTACTACTTGCAAAAAAGAATTGAGGCAAGGTAAGTCATCTATCTAGTGTGTGCATAGATTGCCTTTAGGCGTATTTCTTTCATAGTCGGAGTTTTGGGGGGTGAACTTGCTAAGATATTGTCTCACCCTGTCGTGGGTTCAACCTTTTCAAGTCCTTAGATGGCTGCTCCTCCAAAGCATTTTGGCCGGCCCATGAGGGTTACCAAGCGGGTTTTTAGCTACCCCGATCCCAAAAGTCACTGGGTCTATGAACTTGTGGTGACCATCATCTAAGTCGAAGAGGACCTACCTCATAGGGTACCTCATCGATTCAGGTGGTTTCGTTACAAACCCAATGGATTCAGGGTGGGTCCCTTTAGGAGTTTTGAAATCCCCACTGTGGTAATTGATGCTACTTTAAACAAGGATGCAGCTGACCCTCATGATGGTGTGATGGAAGACCCAACGTGCCTGGAGCCTGTGGAGACAGAAGGATCGGCGAATAAGTCTGACTAGCTGCTCTTAGGACAACTTCGTTTTGAGAACCGGTCTTCTATAAACTTTATGCTTTTGTAGACTTTTGTCTATAGACTAGTATTGTAAATAAACTAGTCAGATGTGTATAAAGGTGTGTTATGGTTGTAAAGTTGTGATCCTGCTTTTTTATCCCATTTTTGTGCTGTTTGGGGATTTATTTATACACTTCCGCATGTGCATTAAAATGAATGGGTCGGTGACGCGTCCTGGGACGTCACAATTTAAATCGACCACCGAGGGATGGGCACGCGCTCAAGGATCGGGACGTGACAAGCTTTCTCCTTTTTCCTAGCCCTTTAGCATCATGAAGTTAATGAACTCTAAGCTTAGCATTCATTTGGAGTTGTTAGGGCTTATCAAGTTCAAAATTTATATGCCACTTATTTAAATTCCATCAATTGCAGGCAAACTGCTCTAAATTAAGGAAATCCATATAGCCATCGGTGTATTATTTATAAACAAATAAAGTAATTTAACATTATCCTAAAATATTGAATAAGTATAGGAAATCAAAATAACATGAGTGGATCATATATTAGAATTAAGATCAGTAATACAAAACAATATATTTTCAAATAATTTTGTTGGAGAAACATGAATTTTGATGATTTCAAAACTATTCGTGATATAATATCTACTATGGTAAGTGTACATATTCGTGATCATATCTAAAGGACTATGATGATATCTATGATTACTATTGTTAGGATACGCATGTGAGTTGTGTTAGATAAGTCCAATACTTAGTTGTCCCATAACTCATTGAATTAAACTTTAAAGTAAAGATAGGGATAAGTACACTAATGATGCCATAAGTTGTGTACGACGCTCACTTTGGTGCCAAAAGTTTCCATCGGATCACTTAAGTGCCAAAAAATTTGAAAAACGCTCACTTTGGTGCCAACGCCGACGAAATTGGCCGGAAATCCAACGTGGCCTTTTTTTTATTAATTTTGAAGCCGACGTGGCTCGTCGGAGAGTTGAGTCAGCATCCAAACACCAAAACGACGCCGTTTGGCATCTTTCCCCCAACTTTGAAACCCTAATCCCCAAATTGAGAGAGTAGGGAGGCTTGTCTTCGTGTCTTCTTCTTCCTCGAAGACCCACACTAGCAACCGCACCGGCACAAGAATAAAGACCGGCAAAGACACGGCGGCACACCGGCGGCGACACCGGCAACACACCGGCAGCGGCAGGCGCACAGCAGCACCTTCGACCCATCTTCTTCCTCCTCCTCCTCCGCCCTCACCTTCAATTTTTCCTGCAACAATCTCAGTCTCTCCTCGTTCACCTGGTCGAGCAACTATAATGGTGGATGAGCAACGGTGGCCGAGCAGCGACGGTGGCCAAGCGACGGCGGGCGAACGACGGTGGCCAAGCGGCGAAAATCCTAATTTCAATCCCCATGTGAGCTAAACAGCATCGTTTCCGTGAAGCCATCCATGTAGGACGGCAAAACGACGTCGTTTTCTTAACGAGGACCGAAAACGACGTCATTTAAAGGCCTATCGATTTTTTTTTATTTAAAAAGCCACGTATTAATTTTGGCCGAAATCTTTCGCCGGTGGCACCAAAGTGATCGTTTTTCCTCCGATTTGGCACTTAAGTGATCCGACGGAAACTTTTGGCACCAAAGTGAGCACCGTACACAACTTATGGCACCATTAGTGTACTTATCATGTCCAATTAGATGTATTAACAAGCTCGGATTTGGGCTCTCTCTTGGAAACCTCCCTAGTATAAGGTATTGGGCTTCTAATGTACACTCCCTATGAATTGGTATCAAAGCTAATGATGGATTGGAATTGTTGCAAAAGCAAGCGATTGAGCAATAAAATAGATAGAATAAAGAAAATAGATTAGACACTAGATTTACATAGTTTGATCGTAGTGACCTACGTCTACAGGGATAGCAACAACGAATTCCACCACACATCAAGTGATATAACAAAGATTAGAACCATACTCAAGTAACTCAAACACTTTTAGTGTTTCCCAAGGCATAATTACACCCAATAACTACCATAATGTTTCGCCTCACAATTCCTCACGAAATAATCTCTCAATCTTGTGAAGAAATAAAAAAAATCTTAACTAAAAATTTTCCACTAAATCACTCTTCGATTTGATCCTAGTGTAATCAACAAATAGCACACCAACTACTCCACAAAACGGCTTTGAAGCCACATGATGAAGTCCTTTACAACCACCTGCGAAAACCAAGTACTCATGTATGTGACGCTTCAATAAATGATACAATATAATGTGCAATAAACATATACATATATATCTATCTATATGAAAATTCAATTTAATCGAAAGTCCAATTTACAATCTCAATGGCCAAAGACCTCAACACACATTAAGAAAGCTAATATCCAAAACATTCCTTTATTGTTATTTTAAATCCCAAAATACCAATTAACATCGAGCCCAAACTTAAGACATATTTTAATAATCTCCATCTTGACTCGACAATTGAGCCAATTCACAATCACTTCACTAAAAATTTGAACTCTATTGCTACTCTTCCACAGCCCCCAATGGGTTCAACCACCACGAATATTTTTCAAGTCAAAATCTCACTTGAACTTTGTCATAATAAAGGGTCTCATCAAAGCACCAACTCCACATACACCTTTAACTAATCCGCAAGGATTTTTTTATATAACCTCTTTAACCACAGATAAAACAAAACTATTATTGCATTCATATTTGTTGGAAGATTGAACAATTACCTCATCAATATCAATCGTCACAGCAACCGTTGGCTCTATAGGCTCTTTCTCATTACAAGCGCTATTGTGTCAATTACTTCATAGGTACTCGCTACTTTAGGAGTTTCTAGTTGCAACTCTACTTAAAGCTAAACATAGTTTAGATCCATATGAATACTGCTATAATCACTACTAGCTAGAAATATTGGAGACTTATCAAGTGTAACTTCTCTACTGATAATAAGTGAATTTAATTCTAGACACCATAACCTATAGCCCCGCTCACCTTGTGCATAACCTAGGAACATGCACTTTCTTGACCTTCCATCAAACTTACCATCACTAACTCAAACATAATACATGAAACCAAATATTCTAATAGCAAAATAATCAACAACGTTACCTAACTATACTTCTTCAAAAATCCTACATTCAATTACAGTCGATGGAGATCTATTCACCATATAGCTCGTTGTAATGCGCATCTGCTAGGAATCTCCTAATCATACCAATAGTAGAAAGTATTTTATAGGTTGTCTCTAATAATATTCTACCCATCAATTATGCAACATGATGTGATGTAGTGTCTCACATGCCTTCACGCAGAATTCATTTAACAACTTTGAGCAAAATTCCGTGCTACTATCAGTCTGCACATGTTAGATTGTCTTACCAATCTCCTTTTTTTATCAAAGTTCTCAACTTCCTGATACTGACAATGATATTAAACTTGTGCCTAAGCACAAAACACACAAGTTTGCATCAAGTAGTCATATACAATTGTTAACATCAATCTAGCATTCTTCCTCGAAGGAAACCTCGACAACCTGTGAATCTAGTGAATTAATTCTACAATATTTGAGGGGTTTTTTTTTTCAATTGTACAAAACTACACTTTCCACCGTTGATTTAAATCATAGCACTTGCATACATTCAGTTTGTTAGCAATATAACCGCACAATATATTTTTTTCTCTTAAAGCCATGAGGTCTTGTCTTGTTAATGTGCCCAAAATGCATATGCCACAATTCAAACTCTTGAAAAGATGCATCCAACGTCTCCTAGGGGAAATCTATTACTATCTCACCTTAAAGCTCATACAGGCCCACTGTGTTTAATTCCTTTCACTATCACCAAGGCATCTCGAATAATTTTCTAAATTTCACTTTCTAAAAAATATCGACACCTAGCTGAATTCAAAACACTCAAGGAAATTAGGTTTTTCTTCAACTTTGAGACATGCCTTACTCCAACCCATGTCCTCACAATATCATCATGCATTCTGATTCTAACATTGCCAACATCCATAACACCATACTCAACATTATTTCCCAACTGCATTATACTACTATCTATGCACCGATAAATAGTAAACTAGTTTCTATTTGGTGTAACATGGAACGAACAACCAAAATCCATAATCCTTCCATCAAATGACAAATCATTAGTGAAAAACAAAACAAAATCAGCATTATCTGAATTACCATAAGTTATAGTTGTATCATCATTTACAAACTCAACTATAATTCCTTTACCCTTCTCGTTTTTCAGCATATGGCAATTCATTCTAAAATGCACTCTCTTGCCACAACCCCAACAAACAACACCACCAATCCTAAATTGATTACGTCTATTCATATTTATACTACTTCTGCCAACACATGTACTAGTTTTTTTCTCTATTTTCATCTACTAAAGCAGCAAATACAAGTTCACTGGATTCTTTTCTACAGATGTTCTAACTTAGAATTAAATCTTGAATCCCATCAAACGTCAAGCTTGTTGATTCGAAGGAATTACTAATAGTAGTAATAGTAATTTTCTAACTATCAAGTAATGAGGATAATAGAATCAAAGCACGTACTTTATCTTTTAAGACAATCTCAATTGAACTTGGTTGACAAACAATCACATTGAATGGTTGACAAACAATCACATTGAATTCATTGGTATGATCTGCAACCAATGCACCGTCGATCATATTCAAAATTAAGCATACATTACATCAAATAAACCCTGTTGATCGCAGGGGACTTCTCGTAAATATCCAACAAGGCTTTCATCAAACCTGCAAAGGTGTTATCTTTCATGATGATAAATGTGATGTTATGAGCCAACACCAGCCAAGTAACAGTCAAAGCTCGTCTATCCAGCAATTCCTAATTAGCTTGCTTCACCGTTTTTGGCTTCTTTCATGATAGAGGTAAATGCAGTTTCATCTGGTAGAAATAATCCTCAATCTACATCTTTCAGAAACCAAAATCATTTCCATCAAATCTATCCATTCTCACTTTTCCTTCTTCTATCTCTATCGATTCGCTTCAATTCAGTCAAGCCTGACTTTGATACCAATGATCTATCCATTCTCACTTTTCCTTCTTCTATCTCTATCGATTCGCTTCAATTCAGTCAAGCCTGACTTTGATACCAATGCTACACGCTCCCAACAGCAATAGCGCTCAGCGAAAACTAGCTAAAATGACAAAGATCTTGACAAGATATGGAAACATTGAATATGACATTGAGATCATAACAATTTGAAGGAACATGGTTGATCTTTTATCATCATGAAGATTTCGATAGCTTATTTGCTAGGTAATTTCATTGGAAATCACATTGCAGGTCATTTTCATAAGGCTTGTCCGCAAATAGCTTCACCCTATCTTGCTATTGCCTATCTCCTCTGTTTTCTAAGTATTGTTTGTTGAATTCCGCAAGTTCTCTCAAAATTGTCAAAACAACTTATTCACTCTCTCTAGGTTACTTAGTTAGCACCCAACAAATCCAACAACATAGATCACCTAAGCTTCAACATTGAAGACATGTACATATTTCAAGAATAACAACTCTGTAATCATGTAATTATATATGTTGTATTTAATAACACAATTAATATCGTTCCCCTGCATACGCAGGTAGCGAAGGCTCCTTTACTTGTATTGACATGAATCTAAAACATTCCAACGAATGAGCAAATTGTAAATTTGGCTAAGAAGGGCAACCCTCTTAAACTCCCAGTTATCAAGCATGAATCTTTTTTGGGCTGGAAATGATCAAGCATGAATCTAAATCCAACAACACAACACTCTCGAACTCCTTAGCATCATGATGATCCTTGTGTAATCTCAGGACGAGGACCATCCAATTTAACCGTACTCTCATCACTCACACTGGCACCAGCAACATTCTTGCCCTTGTACTTCCAAGCCACCACCACATACACCAAGAAATTAACCAAATTGATCGACGTCAACAACCAATAGAAGTAATCCAGCTTGCTCTTGTTCAGATCATTCCTCAGCCACCCTTTCGCTGTCCCTCCGGTCACACCCCCGACGATCTTTACGATCACGGTGCTAAGCCAGCTCCCGATTCCAATCTCGCTCAGGAAGACTGCACTGCTGATGCTCCGCGTCCCGTCTGTCGCCTCGTCATAGAAGAACTCGAGCTGGCCCACATAGGTGAACACCTCGGCGCCACCGATGAGGAAATACTGAGGGAAGAGCCAGAAGAAGCTCATGCTAAACTGAGCCGGCGAGCGTTCCCGTCTCCTCTTCTCGATCAGCGCGGCTGAGGCCATTGCAAAAATCGAGAGGAAGAGGCCGACCCCCATCCTCTGGAGTGACGTGATGCCACGGTAGTGGCCAGTGCGCCGGCGCAGGACTGGCACAATCAGCTTCTCATAGAGCGGGACAAGGAAGAGGGCATTGATGGAGGCAAAGACGGGGACGGAGCCGGTGGGGACCTCGAAGTTGGGGCCGAGCTGGCGGTGCATGATGGTTGCTTGGCTGATGAAGAAGGTGGAGAGCTGGGCAAAGGAGATGGAGAGCGCGATGGTGGATGCCCACACTGGGAGGACTCTCAGGAAGGACTTGAATTCCTCGACTTGCGTCACGGTGCAGAGGTGCCAGCGGTTGGTGGTTGGATTGGATTCTGGATCAGTTATCACTGCGGCTTTATCCCAGAATCTGCGACGAGACCCTTCTTATTAGTTAGTCTAGTCATTATATGGTCTCTAGCTACCGTGTGAAGGCAAAGAAATTGAGACTTCCACAATCCCTAAGTGAAGGATGTTCGTCCACAAGCAGTCGTCAATTTCTACCATATGGCATTCAATAGTGGTTAGTTGCAACAAGATATAAACAAATAATAAAAATCTAGTCGTCAGCTTAAATTTCATATAATAGTACAGAAAGCGAAGCACACTAAGTATATTCACGTGGAATAAACAAAGAGTTTGTATCCTCTCGACCTAATTTAATGTATAAACTATAGAGAAGTTTTGTCTAATGGCTTCTATTTGGCAGTTTCCTATGATATTAAATTATGAGGTTTTGTTTATTGACTTTAAACAAGGAGAAAGCATTTCACAGTACGAAAAGCGGACAAATATGATCGACACAGGTAATCTCATGTGTATATCACGTATTTAACAGCTTTTCCAGAAAATTAGATGGAAACAAGTAATTTCATGGTTCTTACTTAAGATTAATATCCTAAAAAATGTCAAATTGGTACACACTTGACAAATTTACCCCAGACTAATTTTTTGACAACTAAAAATCCCAAACTAATACACCTTTGACAAATTTACCCTAAACCGGTACACTAGTAACAAATTTATCCTCTATTAATTTTCATTAAATTTTACTATCAAATTACTAAGTTGAATAACACGTGACAGTTGACTAACGTACCAATTTAGGATTTTACTATCTGTTTATCATAATTATACAATTTTTTTGATTTTTGTGGTATTAATCTAATTTGACAGAGATTATATTTATTACAAATGTACTAATTTAAGGTTTTTCGTGGTCGGATAAATTAGTTTAAGATAAATTTGTCATAAGTGTACTAGTTTAGGATTTTTTTATGATCAACTGGTGTATTAATTTGGGGTTTTTCATGGTCAAAAAATTAGTTTATAATAAATTTGTCAAACATGTATCAGTTTGAAATTTTTCAGGGTATTAACCCTCTTACTTATTTGATAGATACTGACCTATATTGTGAGGTGCGAGCTAGCTTGCGAGCTCCCGTAATGTCAGATTCCTCCGTTTGCACTTCGAATAGCAACGTCTCCCGTCCAACCTTCACCCCTCTCCAGTGGTTCCTCACTGAGACCACCATTACCTGCATGAACCTCGTGAACGGACTCCCCATCGGCTTCTGAAACCGGTAATACTTGGTGCCGCACAACAAGACAGCGATCGATATGATCATTGCCCCAGTGGGAACCCCGAACCCCCAAATCCAACCTTTCTTCACTTGCAAGTACACCAAGACCGTGATGCCCCCGAGGGCCCCCGTGTTGATGGCGAAGAAGAACCAGTTGAAGAAGGCATACTTCTTCTTGGCTTCTTTATTGTCAGCTTCATCAAATTGGTCGGCCCCGAAGGAGGAGACGCAGGGCTTGATACCCCCCGTCCCAAGGGCGATCAGGGCAAGAGCAGTGTAGAGGAATGTGGTCTGCGAGTTGGAGGCCTCCTGGCAAAGCCCCGCCTTGCATGGAGGCGGTCGGAGGCCATCTATGGAGGCTGATAGTGTTAGTAGGATCATTCCCTTAGGAATTTGATCAAAGAAGGGAGAATTAATTAGTTGACTTGGGGAGATTGTGAGTGCCTGAGTAAGAGAATTGAGTGATCTAGCTAGTTAAACCAATTAACTAGCAAATAACATTGTCAAATCCTTTTACATACATACGCATCGGTTATTCGCATTGTTTGAATGGCGGTGTGATTTTCTGAAAGTTCACGGCATTGTGGCCATTTCAGGGTAACCTGAATTCCTAAGACGATTACCGACCAAAAAAAAAAAAAATTCCTAAGACGAGAGAGAATCCTTATCCTACTAAACATTCCATTTCGCAATGAAAATTATGTCCTTGACAACTAACATGTCTGATCTTATTCAAAGGCAGTTTCATGTGGCATACTTTGGGATTTAGGGAGTTTAATCTCTTACCACTGCATAAATAGAGGAAAAGATGATGATGGTTTTGAAGCGGCCCAAGTAAGCATCAGCCATGAACGCGCCCAGGAGGGTGAGAACAAAGGCCGCCCCAATCCAATCTGTGACGTGAGTTGCAGCCACCGGAATTGATTGATGCATTACTTTAACCAAGTACGTCACCATGTTCACCGCAATCGCGTAAAACGCTAATCTCTCAGCCACCTCGTTCGCTACAAATTAACCGCGTTAATAGATCTGTCTTGAAATTGCCTAAAAGAAAGGAAAACTAATGCCATCTTAACGAGATGATACCCAAGTCCCATGCAATGTACTATTTCAATCATATATAACCAGCCCATTACTTTTGCTCATGATTCGACCTTCTAAGGACTCTAATATCAAAAATTGTCCCGACAGATAGTAAAAGGAATGGAGTAAAATTTGTGCATGTAGCATTTGATCTAGAGTTATAAAGCACAGAAAAATTAGAATTGGAAGCGTACCTATAATGAAAGGAGAAGCTTTCCACCCTCCCGTTTTCCGCTTGTCGGCAATTCGACCACGAATGTCAACACTTCCATTGCTCACCAATGTCGAGATATTACCTTCCTGCAATTATCAAGAGCATATTCGTTGAACATGGGCAAATGTCTGAGTTAAGACATCACAACCAAAGAAAGGGTCAAAAACACAAAACAAAAAGAAATCCAAGAAGTAACTCACCATCTGAACATTATTCTCGCGCTGCACTTGCTGAACGAAGGACTTCTCAGGCGGTTCCATAACTGGATGATCTTTGATGATGTGCCCTCTTCCTTCAGCTATTACATACGAGCCTTAATATACACCCACATGCACTAGGATTCCAGCGCAGATACTCACATAAATACACCCATTTTGCCGTCCAAGCGTGTTCTTCTTATCGCGACGTTGGGGATTGACTTGGCCATTGATGGACGTTTCGATTTGTGTGCCGCCGGCTGCAGAAATATACTAGAGAAAGTTGACACATGGAGCTCGAGAATGCAAATGGAGAGAGCCCCTAATGGGCCAACTCATGCTCAACCGAACAAGGAGTCTTGGGCTGTGAGGTAATTAATTCAAGAGTGCAAGAAGCTCTTAGCCCAAATGACCTGTGTAAACTTAGCTCATTGTCCTAGAGAAGCAAACCAAGCCACGGATGATAACTAAAGCCCACCAACTCAAAACCCTTCCCACAACCTGGATGTCTGATCCCCCCATAGTCCCTTAGGAACATTCTATCGTCTTTTTGTAATCTTTGTTTTAATGAATGAAAGAACGCACTATTTTAGATCCAAAAAAAAAAAACACAGTGACATAAGCGAGCTGAAATTGACAGCGAGACCATGCACGAGAACCAGCCATGGAGAATTAACATAATAATTTTCCTCTTTTCTTTTCTTATCTTTAATATGTGATCTCAACCATTGGCTCGACTAATTCTCACCCAAAGTAAAACTAACAAATTACTAGATCCACCGATCTCAGTGATGGTGTGCACGAAATTTCACAAATCACAAATTGGTATGAATCTCTATATGCTCGGTGATGTTGTGCACGAAATTTCACTCGTCTCTGACTTTTTATTGCCACCAATCTCGCAAAATTTGCTATCCACTCACCGCTTTCTCCGTACAGCGAACGTCCTTCTCGCCGGGAATCGTGTCCTTTTCCTTTCTTCCAACCACTCCCCCCTTTGTGGCGGTAATGGAAGCCTTTTAACGTCCAAAGCCTCGGCCCCCGTCTGGACTTGTGCCGATCTCAGAAAGAAAATCGTGAAGATCCGCGTGAATTTAAAAGATTCTCCTTTTTTGTGCAAAGTGGATTGAAGGTGTAGTTATTTCATTTAGGAAAGATCCTAAAGTCTTGATCTTCTTCCCTTTTTCAAAGAAATCCCGAATCCCCATTTTTACCAAATCTTCTCTAGCTGGCTTTCACTGGTGCACCAATTCAGCAATCCTTAACACTTTTCCTTGTTTATTTTTTAGAGAAAAGACCACCAAAAACTCTAAATTTTGTCTAAAGTGACAAATTTACCCAAATTTCTTTTGTGACATGAAAAACCCCAAATTTTACAAACTATGACACATTTACCTCATCAAAAACATTTTCGTCTTTTTCTTTTTCTTTTTCTTTTTCTTTTCTTTTTTTTTTTTTTTCTTCTTCTCTCTTCCCTCCGCCAGCCATGGTTGAGCCGGCAAAGGGAAGCCAGCGTCCGGTGAGGGTCGCCCTCGCCAACGTCGAGCGAGGGCGGCCCTCGCTGGACACCGGCTTCCCTCCGCTATGGCTGACGAAGGGAAGAAAGAAGAAGAAGAAAAAAAAAAGAAAAAAAAAATTAAAAGTAAAAAGACTAAAATGTCCCTATGATTTAGGGTAAATGTGTCATACAAATTAAAGTTCATGATTTTTTATGTCACAAAAAAAGTTTGGGATAAATGTGTCACAATTAGCAAATTTCGGGGTTTTTCATGTCACAAAAAAAGTTTGGAGTAAATTCGTCACTTTGGGCGAAGTTTGGAGTTTTTTGTGTTTTTTCCCTATTTTTTATTTTCCTTGTGCTCTCTTTGCACCTCATGCCCATTACATGACATCTCTACAATGTCAATCTTTCTCTCTCTTCTTTCCTTGTGGCCATATATTTCACAATATATGCCCTTTTGATTGCCAAATTTGATTGGAGAGTTAATTCTTTCCAAGTTTTGGTAACCATGTGCAATACGCATGTCTTCGATGGGCTCGGGCCAATTTGAAATCTTATGGGCCCGATCCAGTTGATTAAATTAAGCTTAGAACCTCCCCTACTAAAGTCCATTAGCTCCAGTCCAACGCAATTATATGCATTTAATTAAAATGCTCAGAATATTTATATATAATTAAATTAATATTTTTGTTTAAGAGTCAAAATCAATCCCTAATTTTTCTATACAATAAAGTCTAAAAGGACCGTTAAATTTTAGAAGTCAACATATGTGTGTACAAGACTCCACACCACATACCGAGCTTGAGAGCTCAAGTTCCTTTGAGCAGGGAAGACAGAGATATGTCGCTCTAGAGTGGAGTCATGTTTGACCATTCACTCAGCCCTTCATAGGTTTATTTATCTTTTTTTCTACAATATTTTGCTATTTGTCATTCGTCACACAAGTTTATGGTATCTGACCTACACACCGATGCGTGATTCATACTGAATTTTTTTATATTAAAAATTATTCATAATGCAATAATTAGCATGCTATTAGTTGGTCACTATTAGGTTCAAATATCTAAATTTTCCTAACTAAGTATTTTATTATAATAAATATTATGTCTATTTAATTACTAATTATATTAATTAATGCTGAATTAGTGATATAGTTGTTGTTAAAGTCATACTAATGATTATGCTAATAAGTATTATTTATTTGAAATAATCACATAATATATGATAAATCATAATCATGAATTCATTATCAAATAACATATACAATTCTTTTTGTATATTAGGTTTTACTATCTTGATAACATATTGTCACAACCTTCTCAAATGAGCCATCAATTGGTTTAAGGGATTGTCAGGCGGGTGTGGATAACCCTCTTGCAAGGTAACGCTCATGCTTTGAACAAATTCTCCCAAGTTCTAGTTGTAAGAATTTTCTTAATGTGGGCTACATTAACTGATATTGTAATTTATCGTTTTACAAGGTTGATCTAAGGTGAGATAGAAAGTTGGTCTGGTTAGAAACTCTACAAATATTGCTCAAGTCTCTTCTCTAATCATAATTCTCACAATTATCCTCACAAATGAGCGTTTACCTAGCTCTAAAAGGTGAGAGGATCGTCTCATTGAGTTAGTGATACAGAGAGCAATAAAGAAGAAGTTCTTGAGTTTGGATCATCGCTATTCCACGTCAAGAACGATGGTCCAAATCAAATGTGTAAATTTGTTTACATGATTACATATATATTCTTATTTCTATTTATGGAGATCTTGGGTTGTGCTTTTGTATCTTACACTATCGACCACAAATTAGTTTCTCACCATTATTTAAGATAAACTAAAATTCACCACTAATCTATTTTAGACCTATTAGGAATCACATAAGACATAGAAATTCGTCTCACTTCTATAGAGGGGAGATTTTTGGATTCAAGGACTTTAATAGCGCCACCTATTCTCATTTAAGAAAACATTTTCTTCATGCAATCTTCACCAATTGTTATTCAAACTCATAATTCTAAACGCCCATGCAGTAGTGCACAGAACAATTAAAGACAACAAATAAGATGTAAAGCAAAATTAGAGACATATCTAAATATAATGCCCTGGCATAGGACTCTTGTGAATTAAGGGAAAAAGTCACAGAAAAACTCAAACTCTACCTATTGTGACATATTTACTTTGGACTTTTCTTTTGTGACACCAAAATTCTCAAATTTGTAATTGTATAACACCTTCAAATTTTTTTCCAGTGACACCAAAACTCCAACCTTATATATATCTATGTGACACGTTTATCATAATTTTTTTTTTTTGTGATATCTAAAACCCTAAACTTTTTCTATTGACACTAAACTTTTAGAGTAAATGTGTCACATAAATACAAGTTTAAGATTTTTGGTATCACAAAAAAAAAAAGTTTGAGGTAAACATATCACATTGTACAAGTTTTGGATAAATATGTCACATAGTACAAGTTTGGAGTTTTTGATATCTCAAAAAAAAAATATTGAAATAAATGTGTCACGATGAACATATCTTAAGATTTTTGGTGATTTTTATCCTAGAATTAAATGTGCATAAGTCGATGAAAACAGGTCAATATATTAAATGCACCATTTATTTACAGGATGGAACTATTGAAACAAAAAAAAAATCATAAAATGCGATAAATTATTAAATGCATCTAAATGATTTTTTATTATTATAAAATGATGTCACTTGAATGCAAAAATGAAATTAAAAAATATGAATGCCAAAATAGTATTAGGAAAACGAAATTCATGGGGTTCTACGCATGAAGATGATGTCAGTAAAACCGACGTTTATTCAACCTCCGGCTAAAAGGACGTCTCTAGTCATGAGTCGACCCGAATAGCTTCTATTACACCGAATTTTTTTATCAGCGATCCGACCAAATTTTGACCAAAAGTCAACGTTGGCTGAATTTAGATCGAAAGGCACAATTAGATCACACCCTGTCATAGCATTTCATCAACACCAAATTTGACCTCTCACAAAAATCACAACTTTTAAAAGTGATCATCCGAAATCTAGACTATTGTAAATTATTTTATGAACTCATAAAGATCTAGATATAAGCATTCTAACGTATGAGAATCACTTCTATTCAAATACTTTCAAGGAAGATGTCACAACTTTTAGTCTCTATCGTCCGTTCAATTCATTTCATGAAAATCGATGATCCCATCATTTGTTCTTTCAGATAATATCATATCATAGTTTTGGAAAGTTCTGGTCGCAAGCTTTACACGTGCGTGGAAATCCGGTCGATGCTACACCAAATGAGAGAGAAATGGGTGGTCAAAGTTAGGTCAAAAGCAAATTTTTTACTTGAAAAAAATGGGCAAAACGGTGGCCTCTAGCCGGGGCACCCTATCATGCCATGTGGTAGTCGCAGGAGCAGGTCAACCGCCCCTCGCCGAAGGTGACCCTGGTTTTTTAAAGGGCCGGGCCAATCCTTTGAAGGGATTTTGTGCCGTTTCAACGAGTTGAACCGATTCTTAGAATGGTTTCCCTTAGGTCACCCCAAAAAAAAAAAAAAAAAAAAAACAAATCCTATAAATATGGGCTCATTTTGTTCATTTTTTTCTCAAGGTAAGTGAATTTTTCTTTTGCTCATTCTTAAAAATAACTTTTAATAACTTGGTCTTTTGTTTTTATTTATCCAAGGGATTCCGGTGGGAAAAGAAAAATCAACGCAAAACGATATTAGAATTGCCATAATTTCAGTATAGTCCTTACTTAAGTACAAAAACTTTTCACTAAATTACTTTAGTGCCACTTTGGTAAAAAAAATTAATCACTTAACTAACCGCCATCACCAATTTGGGATACTGAAAATTTGATGTGACAATATTTTCTCTTTATTTTTCAATTAACATGACTTGCTGGCGATCTGAGTCGGCATGAATAATCTTAAACAACATCAGTTATCAATCTTGCCCCATTTTTAAACCTTACTTCAGAAAAATCAATCCATTTCCCCTTTTCTTCAGACCGATGCAATTTGGGGCAAAACGAATCGCAATTCGCAACAGGGAACGACGCCATAAACGGAGCTAAAATTGACGAAGAAGAAAACCTCTGTCACGTAGCAAACGCTTGCAAGGTGATGTCGCGAGACCTCCTCCACAAGTTCTCGGACAACTCGTCCCTCGGCTTCAACTACTCGCGAAGCTCGATCTGGTCTTTGCTCCTTCCTCGCTCCCACTGCCCCATCGATCCTGGCTGCTTCGCCAGTCCAAAGAAGCTCTTCTTCAGCTTCGCTCCACAAAAAACGACAAAGAAGAAGAAGAAGAAAATCAATCTCTCGGTAAGTAATAAGAAGAGGATGGTGAAGACGAAGATAGAGTTGATTATGATATCTAAGGTCGGATTATCGAATTTCTATCAAGAAATTCTATTTGGGTTGTCCTAGGATATAATTACGAGGGCAAATCTCTTATCGAAAATATTTCCATTCAGCTGTTTGTATTTTCTTCTAACGAGTGGGAGGAAGATGACAAATGCTGAGATGGAGCGGTAGGAGCAAGAAGTGGACTTGGAAAATCTAAAACGGAAAATACCGATGAAATCTACAAACTTGAACCAATGAGAACTGCAATATCCGAAGAGTGCAAAAGCATTTCAAGAAGAAGAAGAAGAGATTCGACGGTCTGCTTGAAGCTCTCCAATTATTTGTACGGATTAGATTTTTTTTTATTTAAAAAAATGTAGGCATTAACATTTTATTAAAAAAGCAATTTAGCATTTTTTGCCGGAGTTAATCACTAGATGTGCTTAAGCGATTGTTTTTATTCTAATATAACACTAAAGTGATCCCCACAAAAAGTCTTGGCATCAAAGTGAATGACATACTGAAATTATAATATTTCTAGTAGACAATAAGGGAAAATATAGTGATCAGGTAAGGTCTAAATCATTTTCTTTTTAAAAGTTAGTCATTATAATGTTAAAATGAATCTAGAAATGTAAATAATGTAGTCCTTACTCCATCCATTTTGAAAACTTGATTTTGGATTATATATATATATAAGAAAAATATAAGTTATATAAACCACCGCCCTCAGCGGCGCAGCTGATTCGGGCTCTCTCCCCCTTCGAGTTGAGACATCATTTGCCCCATGATGTGGAAACTTTACTTGAGTGCAGTCGGTAAAGTTTTCAGTTTTGAAAATCACAAAGAAATTTAAATGTATATGTAACTTTAGCAAATCCTATGATATTGCAAGATGAATTCAACCGAAAAAGATGGTACCATATGGGTAACATGTGGCTGCTAAACCTCTCCTCCATTATAATCGAACCCTCGGAACTAGATATTTAGTTTTGGTAGATCAGTTGACCTCTAGGAAATAAATTGACTTCCTCCAAAAAGGTTTTTGAAATGTGAACCCAAGTAGAGCGTTCCCACCTGGGGAAGGGACCCTAGGCCATCGATCATGGGATACATGTTTCGAAATTACAATTTTCTAATTAACTATCGACTTCTTTGATCTTCGATTTCAAAACTGAAACCTCCTTTCTGCCAAAAACTAAGACCGATCATCCTGCGCCACAACCGGAGGTGAGGCGCTACATAGCTCATTGACATTCGGCGTCTTTTTTCTTGTACTAAATGTATGAGAACGAGCCGACATGATTGAACACGGTTCAATACCAAAAACGTACGTTGTCGTGCAAAAGCCTCGAGGGAGGGCCACTAGGGGCACCCCGTCGGACCCAAAAAGGGGGCCGACGGCCCACTGTTTAGCTCCAAGATTGGGCATCCTAGCCCCATTCTGGGCTTCGAAGCACCACCGACACTTGCCTCGACAAGCTTAGAATGATCCTGCTTTTCTTCGTGGCCACCTAGTAGCGTTTGAGTCTAGTTTTCTTATTACCCAAATAAATGTAAATCTCCTCGGCCCATTACAATCAGGCTATCCACGTCGGGGATTAAAGGATCCGAAATAAGTTTTTTTTTGAGTTAATCTCACCAAAAACTCTAAATTAGTATAGCTATAATAAATTTAGCCTAACTAATTTTTTTTACCGCAAAAAATTACAAACAAGGTACACCGTGACAAATTTATCATCTGTTAATTTATCGTCAAATTGCTGAGTTGGATGCGTAGTAATTAACAAATTTACCGATTTGGGGTCTTAGCCTTTATTTGTCACAAATGTAATAAATTGTGATTTTTTGTGGTCTTAATCTAATTTAACAGAAACTAATGAATAATAAATTTATTATAAATATAATGTTTTTGGGTTTTTTGTTATAAAAAAATTAATTTACAGTAAATTTATCACAGACATATTGGTTTTGAATTTTTTAATCAAAAACTTAATTTGGAGTAAGTTAAAGTTTTTCATGATATTAATATTTTCTTCTAATGGATGGATCTCATATTATTCATCAAGCAGGATTTTAATATTCGTGCTTCTCAAGTTGTAACTTCTCCGGTCGTCATATGATAACATCGGTAGCACCCGAACCTTGCCTTAATGTTGTTTCTTTTTTTTTTCTTTCTTTTTTTTGTTCCTTTGGTCAGAGCCTTACTGTTGTTAGTTACTCGAAATTTCGATCGATTTCAGTCACGGATACTGTTCATCTTGAGGGAGCCCGGTCTTGTCACGTCGGGTAATGTGAATTGAAGTAAAGGCCAGGACCATCCTTACATGTGATGGGAGAAACGACGGGAGAAAACCATGGGTTTTGCGATTATCGCAATCTGCGGATATTCGTTGCGGCGTTGAATATTCGACGATCATCAACGTATTCATCGCTGACGTGCATGAGTTTTGCCAGTGGACCGTACAGATGGCCGTGGACCGGCGGTTGGCTCTGTCTGTCGCCGCACGCTCGAGATCGGAAACAAGAACAAGAACAGGAAGCCACTTGTTCTAAAGTGACGAAAACAGAGCGAACTGGGGACTGCGGAAACCCACTTGTTAAGTCCGAGTTTCTTTTAAAATCCATTCCTGTGCGGACTCGAAAAGGAAAGGATGGGACTCGAGCTCGAGAAGAGTGCCCGGGTGGCTACCCATGTTCTACTGATTCTGGTCCTGAGCCTTGCCCAGTTCGTCAATGGCGGAATAACGAGCAGCTACGTGAGAAGCGCCAATTTGTCAGCTGATATGCCGCTGGACAGCGATGTGTTTCGAGTTCCTCCTGGGTACAATGCGCCGCAACAGGTGGGTTTCCTTTTCTCTTCTTCCTTTCTTCCTTTTCTGTCCGTTGAAGAAATCGTTTTTTTCCTTCTTTTTGAACTATTTGGTTTTGTTGGGTTTCGTGAGCATTTCACTGGGGAAATGGCTGCTGAGAATTCTTGATCTCGTGTAAACCGATGGTTTCGAAGGCATCAAGCTAAATTCGAAAGGAACAGTCCCAAGGGTTTGCACTTATGATATGAAGTCATAATTTTGTCTATTGACATGCTTTACTTTTCCTTTTTTCAGTTCAAATTGGCCGGCGAGCTTATTGGTTGGCTAATGTTTTCTGCTTTTATCCTGTAGATTGAGTTCATGTGCTATAATGCTTCTATGATGTTTTTATCTCGTGTCAGGTTCACATCACCCAAGGAGATTATGTGGGGAAGGGTGTGATCGTCTCTTGGGTCACTCCTGATGAACCTGGTTCAAACACCGTGGTTTACTGGGCCGAGGGCAGCACGACCGAAAGCCGTGCCGAGGGCATAGTCACAACATACAAGTACTTCAACTACACTTCGGGCTACATCCATCACTGCGCTATTGAGGATTTGGAGGTAACGTGTTCCCTTTGATGGCTAGTCTCAAGAGTCTCGACTTGCTATACTTACTGATTTTGGAGAGTCCGCCAATCACTGTAGTTTCATTTCATGAGATTGAACTCTGCTAGATGGGTTGGATATTATCAATGATGGCCGGGCTTTTCAAACTTTGCAGTATGACACCAAATACTACTATGAGGTTGGGATTGGAAATACCACAAGGCAGTTCTGGTTTGTAACCCCACCTGGAATTGGCCCAGACATTCCTTACGTGTTCGGCCTTATAGGTAGAATAATTCATTTGCAGCATTCGAATGAAATCTGCTGATTCTGCATTAAATATTGCTGAAGTCTGATAAAAAGGAGACCTTAATTTCTTTTTCAGCTATGCATTGTCCCGTGGCAGCATTCCCCAGCTCAGGCATATGTCATTAAATTCTCAAACATACGCTTTTCTCTTGAAAATTGAATGTATGGGCTGAATCAAACTATAATTGCAAGCATAATTGATCACATCACACCCCCCGCGCCCCGCTTTCTCCCCCGGAGGGTGGACCCGAGCCCTCTCATTGTTGCATTGGCAACATATAATAGCAGATTCACCTACTCCTCTTTGCTTCATCATTGTTACTAGACTTTGCAGAATTAAATAAACAATGATGTGAGTGTATCTGGAATTCTGTGAAATACATTTTTGATTTGGTTCTACTCCTCATTATGAGCAGGAGATCTTGGCCAAACTTATGATTCCAATAGAACACTAACCCATTATGAATTGAATCCAACAAAGGGGCAAACGTTGCTGTTTGTGGGAGACCTGTCTTATGCCGATGACTATCCTCTTCATGATAACACTAGATGGGATACTTGGGGAAGGTTCATCGAGAGAAATGCTGCTTATCAACCATGGATTTGGACCGCAGGGAATCACGAAATCGATTTCGCCCCCAAAATTGTATGGATTTAATCTTCACTTTGATTCTTGAATGCTTATTTCCTGCAAGAAGGATGTAACTGCTGTCTGCAATACTGTTCTGTTAAGATGTTTGCTCTATGCTTATCACATTCAAATTCACTGCCTTTTTCAAATGTCCCTACAGGGTGAATCTATACCATTTAAGCCATACTCCCATCGGTTTCATGTGCCGTACAAAGCATCAGACAGCACGTCTCCTTTCTGGTATTCCATAAAGAGAGCTTCAGCACATATCATTGTCATGGCTTCTTACTCGGCATTTGGTGAGGGCTCAATTAATCACCACTTAATGAACTTTATGGCAGTGCCCATTATGGTAGTTCATAGTTTGTATTGCTCTATTGCTGGTAAGATGAAAATTTATTTCTGCTGACTCTGGGCTACTTTTTTTTCATTCAAAGGGAAGTATACTCCACAGTACAAATGGCTTGAGTATGAGCTAGCCAGAGTGAACAGGACAGAAACACCCTGGCTCATTGTTTTCATGCATTGTCCTCTGTATAATAGCTATGTAGCTCACTACATGGAAGGGGAAACTATGAGAGTAATGTATGAGCCATGGTTTGTGGAGTACAAAGTCGATGTCGTCTTCGCCGGTCATGTTCATGCATATGAACGCTCAGTGAGTCCCCTACTCTTCCCTAAACAAAATGCTGGTATCAACGGTTTGCCTATACATTATCTGTTTTATTTCCAGAAATTGTTCCGACTCTTCTTTTTGCAGGTGAAATTATCGAGCCAAAGATGTTAGATACATAGCCTAGATTACAATTACTTGGACATTTTATGAAGCTTAATTCTGCAAACAATTTTCCTCAGCTTTTCTTGACACATCAATGCCCTTATTGTTATAACTGGATATAATTGGGCACAACTTTGACAAACTAACACTTAGAGGACTTTCACAAATTGGAGGAATGGTTATCTATTCTCAGGCTAAGCAAGTTTAGGTAAATCACAGTTCTTTAGAGGAACTAAAGGGTTTCTTCAAAAGAGGACATTCATTCGTTTCTTATTACATTCTGAGATAATCTTTTTAACAACTTGACTTTCATCTAACAGCAGATGTATTTGTACTTTAGGAGCGGATATCCAATGTCGCGTACAATATAGTGAATGGGTTATGCACACCTATAACAGATCCATCAGCTCCAGTTTACATTACCATTGGAGATGGAGGAAATCTAGAAGGATTGGCAACACAGTAAGCATGCTATGGGGCGTTCGATTTTTGTCTACAACCAAAGATGCTACCTGGAAGATGAATAATTATGATTGAGAGAACCCAATTTCAATGAAACTTATAAGAGTTCTTATGCTGACTTTACAGGATGACAGAACCTCAGCCCCACTATTCTGCATTCCGTGAAGCCAGTTTTGGCCATGGGATTCTGGACATTAAGAACAGGACGCATGCGTACTTCGGCTGGCATCGCAACGAAGATGGCTATGCTGTAGAAGCTGATTCAGTTTGGTTGTACAACAGATACTGGAACTCTTTTGAGGAACCATCGGTAGCTACGGTTGAGGGAAAATCCTATATTTGATTGGAGTCTTATTGACAAAACAGTCATTGCACCTACCAGAGGTTCAGTCCCTTCTCCCAATATATGCATAGTCTTAAAAATTCAGGGAGGGTGGTGGTCATATTTATGTGATCTCCCTATCCATTGGCCATTGATATCGCATGAATGTTCTCTTTCTCAGGAATCATTGCCTGATCCTACTTCTTCGCAAGGGTTGTCATTCCTATTCCATAAGCACCGCACTGGCTGAGTAGGGGGCAATTCATGGAGAGATTAATCGATGAGAATATCTGAAATGCATGTCATACTTGTATATGTAAACGGGGGACATTTCTACTGCAGTAAAACCACTACTGGCGTCTGATGCCCGTGTTAACTTTATTATCTTTTCCGTGCTGGTAGGTTTGACATGTGTTTCACAAATTTTAAGGGTTCTCGCAAAGTACCACATGCCAATATTTTCGTACTAATGGATGTCAGCAGAGGCATGTCAAGTATCAATTGAATTTCCTCGATGATAGGCTAGCGAGAGAGTTGTGCTGCTCGGGAGTTTTCTGGGAGCAGCTGTAATTCACTCCGGATAGCTTGGCTCGTTGGACTACTCTCTCTCAAGAAAAGCAAATGGAGCGAAGCCAAGTTCAAATATCTGAAGTGTCATTTTGAGGCTTCCATTCTATCCGGAGAACTTTAAATGATGCACAATCAAGTGACTTCAAATAACTAAAACACGATAGTGAGCCTAAGTCCTACAACGAAAAATTAAGTCAAACCGAGGCAACCTCAAAAATATAACTGCTACATATAATACTCGACTTGACTATAGCAGATTCGTATCTTGACAAACCTAGAAAGTGACATTCGACTTCAGTGAATGCCTTCCTGAACGCCACTACCTCGTCGCATGACAGGGGACGGTCATACTCTTGCTGGCTGCAATTTTCCGTAAAGAGAGCACCTTGAACGTTCTTTTTGGGCTTGAAGAGATAGCCATGCTTTGATTATGATAACACTAGGAGTTCTCCAGTTTCGTGAGTGCACAGATTCTGGGTCGTGGATCCTTGTTATATTGTTGAACTACCAAGTTTACGATTATCTCGTGGGATTTTTACCATGGTCTGGAAGGAACAAATTTAACCTGTTTCTCCTGGGCATGAAGAAATAGATTCTGAAGTTTCTTTTAGATACCCAGTTTCTCGATCCATTGTCGCATTAAACATTTTCTTTCTGTTTTTTTCCCGTTCTAATACACATTTACGTGATCTTCTTCGGGATTATGATTTCTGGTATCTCATACTGAGACCAGTTCAAGTTCAACTACATATCATGATCAGCTGCAAAGTTCTTGAGCAGATGATAGCATCTCCCCGCATCAAAGCTGCAGTAGCTGACAGTGTACATCCCGGGACATGAGAAATCTGCGTTGTTCCTGTGGTCCCCGAATGAGTAAAATCAAACATGCCCATTCTTCACCATCTCTCCCCCTAAGTGATTCAACGTGGTAATTCACATAGAATTCTTCAATAATGACCAAAATCTAAGTTTCTCTCTCCTTCGCGCATTTTATAAATAAAGGTCCAATTTGTGGATATCATCAAAATACAACCCCTTACCTATGTTGATAGAGCATAGAGCATAAAGACTAGGGAATTTTTCATAATATCAAAAGAAAAGTTCAAATAATATTTACGTGAAATTTAGAGTATTTTTTGTGTTGGTATCCTCAATCTTAGATTTAGGTCTGTTTACTTATGCATAAAGTCCTATCCTTGGCATTACGACAAAACCCTGTGATGAGGTTTGTTTTTTTGCCCCCCACTTATGTGATCTTATTATTTATTGGGATGGGTTTATTGTGAATCCTAAAACTTATCGTGAAAGTTCAATTAAGTCCTAAAACTCTTAAAAAGTCCAATCAAGTCATAAAATTTTCAAAAAATACAACCAAATTTTAAAAGTTATCAAATTAATGCAATTAAATCTTAAAACTTATTAGCATATTACATTTATCAAGTTGGATGGATTTAATGGAAGGATCCAATTGTAGTAACTTGACAAGTTTTAGAACTTTATTGTACTTTTTGAAAATTTTAGGATTTATTTACACTTTTGTGATAAGTTTTTTTTTTTCCTGGTACTTTTTAAAAAATTTATGATTTAATTACACTTTCAAGATAAGTTTTAAGATTTGTAGTGTACTTATCCCTTGTTTATTAGTTTAAAATTATCATTATGATGTTGGTTGTCTCATTGATGATTTGATGCACTTATGCATTATATTTAGAAATCAGTTCGTCGATTCCAAGATATGTGTTGCTCATTGGGAAATTGTCTATAAAATTCTAAATATATTGCACTTTTGGCCAATTTAGTCTTAAACATTTTAGTTGTGTTGATTGAGTTCTAAATCTTTCATATTTTATCATTTAAATTCATCTGGCCAATTCTAGCTGGAAATCGCTAATGTGGATGCTAAGCATCTTATTTGACATAACCAGTGTTGACGTGGCTAGACTAGATTCAGGAAAAAAAAGAATTCAAAATTCAAAATTCAAAATTCAAAATTCAAAATTCAATTTAAAAAAAATAAAAAAATGTTGACGTTAATGCTATCTATCCTACGTAACACAACTAGCGTCAATGCTAGTAATTGCAATTAAAATTAGTCAAATAGACTCAAGTGGCAAAACGTGGAAGTGTTTATGACTCAATTGGCATAATTAAAATATTTAAAAATTGAATTGGCCAAGGTCTAAAAAGTTCAAAACTTTTTGGAGAATTTTCCCATTGGTCATGCTGGAGAGTTGAATGCAAGTACATGATTTGCCAATCAAGCACTTCAAGAACTCTTGGTAGCACCAACGTTGAAAATTTACAATATAACAATCAGCACCTTAAAACATCAAATGTAACAGGCTGAAGTGCAACTCCAAAATGTCCACATTCCTCTTTTCAAGACTGGTAGTGGCAAAAAATAAAGAGCACTGAGTGAATTAAGAACAAGTGATCAAGCTAGATCGAGCTGTTTATGAGCACATCATTTCAACATAGACTATAGAAACGGCTTATAATTTAGTTAATTTTGATTGGAAATAACTGATATGACAGTCCAATTTAGCATCCATCGGCTTATGTCACACAATTAGTGCTAAGATGGACAATTTTTTTAATATTTTTTCTTTCTATTCTGTCTTTTCTCTTCTTCTTTTTTCTTTTCTATTTCCCTCTACCGGTTGCCGGGTCCATGTTAGTGCTGGCCATTTGACGTCTATATCAACAAATTCCAATTAAAATTGATCGAAAAGACTATATTAGAAAAGTATTAAAAAAAAATTGGTAATAAATTGGCCAATTTGAAAAATTTAGAACCGAATTGGCCATCATATAATAGATTTAAGACTTTTGGGACAATTACCCCAGCTGCCTGCATAGACACCTTCATTCTGTTTTATCAATGTCAATAGTAGACATCAAATAACAACGACATTTTAATTCTCATTGAATAATTGCATTATCTCTTAATCACAGGAGACATCCCAAGATCTCTCAAGCATTACGATGCATTGTCTGCGAGAACTAAAAGGAAATTTTCTGGCTCGATAGAGAAACTCGCAGCTTCAAGCGGAGGATTCGCTCGAAATCATTTAAGACTTGATGAAAATGCAGACATCAAAAGCACGAAAAGAACAAAACCGTAGACACGAGGTTCTTTTATTCATATGGAAAGCCAGCTAAACTACTAAAATAGCATGAAAACTGGAAATTTCGTCCCTTCAGAAATCGCCATCGCAAAACGGGAACACGGCACAGCGACCGAACCTGAAACTTCTCACAGTATCACCTTGGTCAACAATTTACAGTTTCAGTTCCTCGCTCAAACACCAATTCACCACGGCAGCCTCATTGGAACAGAAGATGCAGAAGTCTATGATGTGCTGGTCATGCTACAGTTATCAGCAACCATCTGATATATCCAACAATTCCAAAACGGAGACAGCCTTTGTAATTACAAGGACCACTTGTCGAAGCAAAAAAATTATCAGGGTTGCAGTTCTCTACTAATCACATTCTTTTTGCTCTCGCAGAATCCCGAGCAAACAGTACTTCATTGTTCCGCCAATTTGGCATCCCAACCATTTACAAAATCTTAGCCACGGATTCCTTGTTCTCGTCTAATGGGAGCATATAGCTTAATCAAGATGTTTAATATTCTACGGCATGAGACAAACACGAGTTCTCACTGTATTACCTTCCTCTTCTTCTTCCCTACGCCACCATCTAACAAATCCAAGATGAATAGACATATATTTCATAATCGTTAACTCACGGCAAATGACATTATCAAATGAGACGACTTAAATACCCTGTAAAATCTCAGCCTCTCACCACGAGGCTGCCCAAAATTCTACAGATTTCCAGCAGCCCATGCCAAGAATTGTTTGGGAGCAGGACATTCTCACGCCTACCAGAATTGTTCAGGGACAGGAATGTAGCAGAAAAACTTAATAATTAAATAATTTTAAGTCACAAACTATGTTAATGTATATTAAAGTGAAATTCCATTCTGGAGATATAAAACAAAGAGAGAAAGAGAATCAAGTTACTTCATTCAACGATGACTTGTATTCAGGGGGTCCTTGATTCTAGGAAAGCTACCAACTATACAGAACTTGTCAACTAACCACTGTTGGAGGAACGCACTTCTACACATAGGGTTGAACTCAATAGAACCATTCCTTGCCATCAACCAAGTCATCACTTCACCCGATGCAGGAACAACCAAATAGCTACATAAGATACCAGCCGCTTTCCAGTCAACTGACCACAAGAAAGCACCGCATCAACAGGCCTTACTGAAGCTTGAGACTTATGAGCTTCCAACTGAGGCTCACTAGCCTATGGTTGTGCTTGTGGCTCACAAATCTCACCCTGTGCTCATGACTTACAAGCCTTAGGCTGAGGAGCATAGAATATCTGAGGTAAATGACATCAAACAGAATTTCTGAAAATTCTTTTTGATTTTTGATTTGGCGAAACCATTTTGTTTATTGGTGTCAAAGTAGGATATGGGGCATAAAAATGGAGAATCTATTCTCCTTTCTTTCTTTTTTCCAAACTCTTTGCTTACACAGTAGTGATATTTTGTACTTCTCTCTTCAAACTAGCCGAAATATATGGCAAATCTATTCAGTACTGTAACTTTTTATTGGCCAAAATATAGAGTTAAATCTATTTATATTCATATACAAACTTAAACAGTAACAAAAAAAGGTACACAATACCACTTCAAGGAATGCCTAATCATGAAGAATGCTTGAACCACCACAAACCAATATGACAAACCACATAAAAACTATCATCCCATCCAGAAAGGTTCAACAGTCTAATGAACAAATTGGGGCAAGAAGGTTTAATTTTGCACAAGCAGCAAAAGCTGACAAATATATCAATATTCCAGAAATCATTACACCAGGGAAGATCACACAACTTCGTATGAACACTAGAAAAAGCAGAAAATACAAGTTTACTGAATATTGGATGCCCCTGGCCAATCTGAACCATACTAAACGAAAAAGCTCTCCTGGCAGCAAAGAAGATATCAAGGAGCTTTCTTTCTGCTCTTTATGTGTTTCCCCATATCATATCAACAAGAGATGGTTGTAACCTGTGACATGAAGTGTAAAACAGAGATTCATGGCGCAAAGCGGTATGTGTGAAAACAAGAACTTGTACTCCAAGGGTTTTGATTCAGGTAAGCTACCACAGTGTACACAAACTGATCAACCAACCACTGATGAGACATCGGCTTTGGCATAATCTTGAGAACCATTCATTGCAGCCGACCAAGAGAAGAATAAACTTGGTAAATGCAGGAACAGCTCAATAATACACCGTGCTCAGCCACTTTTCAGACACAACAGGCAGGAAAAGAAAACTCTTTTCCATGATGAGCCAGACCCTTCATAAAATTTCCATGTGGAAATTCTGCAAAATAATCTTAATTACATCCGCCAAGCCCTGAAGGAATTGCCACTAGCTCTTCAAAAAATCCCTCAAAGAAAATGGTAGAAAGGTATCCTAGAAAGCCACATAAAAAAATGTCAGAAATATAGAATTGTCTTGATTATTCTACCAAACAATGTCATGATGAAAAGCAATAGCACAGCATCTTGGACATGAATATGAGCATGACATTAACATTTATCTTAATAATGTCCTACTAAAAATGTTACCCAATATACACAATAGTAAAGGTCTTCTGCACAGGAGCAAACCTCATTTACCAAGATACAGCATATTTCCTTGAATTTCTCCAAAAAATCATTCCAAATATGGATATGCTATGATTTATGGCAAGCTTCACCCTCCCGCGGCCCCAAAAGACAAAAAATCGGGTATGCATACCATTTTAGTTGGGTTGAGCCTTCGGGTGATAATAGGTGAAGACTTGCACCGAGGGGGGAGATTGGTATTTGATCAAGGTCTTGTCATCAGACGATGGCACATAGTACACAACATTGAACTATAGACTGATAATGGACTTGACTATTGAAAAATAGATCAGTGGACTGACTCAATTACTGATGTTTAGATATGGATGTCATTGAAATGTTTTGATATACGTAGATAACTCTGGAAAATTACATTGAAACTATTAAAGTTAAAGATGCTCATTATTATTACCGTATATATTGCATTCAAAAATTATTTTAATTTTTTTTTTTACATAAAAGATAATCCAACAAGTACCACTCACTCAGCTGGGGTTTTGTTACTAACTTCTCCTTAGTCTACTGGTTGTAGGCTTGGTTTTTGAGTACAGAACTGACTATGGTTTTACAATAAAGAGTGACCTTATAATTTCCTTGTCATTTGAGATATTATGTGAATGAACCTACTCCTGAATTTAAATAGATAAAATAAAAAAGGGTCGCACAACTGAGCAAATCACTCACCAAAATCAAATCTTTGTTTTCTTCCAACTAGATTTTAAGACTTGTAATTCCTATAATTTTTCCTTTCTTTTCTAGGTTCTACATTCTTTTTCCATATTTGTTAGTTATAGAAATTGTCTTTAATATCATAAATTCCCTTCTTCACTTGCCAAAATCAAATCTTTGTTTTCTTCCAACTAGATTCTAAGACTAGTAATTCCTATAATTTTTTCTTTCTTTTCTAGGTTCTACATTTTTTTTCCATATTTATTAGAAATAGAAATTGTCTTTTCATATCATAAATTCCCATCCTCGCAGCTAGTTCCAGAAAGAACCTTTCGATCTAATACAAGAAAACAATGTGTGACAACGAACATTGTTGTCGTCGTCGTCGTCGTCATTGTTCTCTTCTTCTTTTTTCAATACTATCTACCCTTTTTACTTGTTACTCCCATTTGTCTCTTTTTATTATTTATATAAATTTTTGGTGGTGGTAGTACTCTGGACCATGTCACCAGAATGTTTAAATTTATTGTGGGTTCTAATTACTTTTGAGGTCAGTTAAGATTAGTTACATTCAAAGGCTTCAACCTTAAAGTACGAGAATGTCATGTCATTTTAATTTGAGCTTGGGGTGTAGACACAACTGATTAAGTAACAGTAAAATATAGCAGAGAAGAAGTACATGACTTCTGCCAAAAATAACAACAATAAAGATGCTTTAAGAATTGTGCAAAGTGTGTGGACACCCCACTGCAGTAGTTTGGCTTGGTGTAGAACTGACCTTGTACTTATCCATCTCTAAAAACCCTTAGTCTATTAAAATTTGTATGGTAAACCCCTCTAACAGATTTTAACGTTTTTATGATGGAAATCCTACACAGTGTGACACAGTAGCAAATTTGGCCAAAAATTTGCGTCAAGCCCCTTAGTTGTAAGCAAAACATTAAAAACTGGAATTTTATCTTCACTCCAACGTACCACGCCCGCCTCTATCAATGAACTAGGGCGGTAATGTGATTATCAACCAAGATTTGCTGATGTGTCATGCCACTTATAATTTCTGGACATCAAACCATTTAAACATATCAAGAGGGGACAATGTACAAATGTACATAGCACAAAGGGTTATTCTACAAAAATGAAAGGGGGACTCCATAAAAAAGCAAAAGTTCCTATGATTCCTCATGATTCACACTTAAAATTTTTAAACTTCTGAACACAAAATTACCTTGCCATGCTCTTGACTTAAAAGTTGTCTAACAACCACAATCTGTTTTATCAGCCTTTCCAGTGTGGAGTGACTTGGCTGGTTTGCATTTGCTGGCCGAAATACAGATGCAAAAGTAATGAGGTCAACTTCTGAACGATGTTAGATACACAGTAAAAATTATACCAAGTCAAAGAATGAAGAATCGATCTTCGCACAGGAAAATATTAGTGTAAAGCAGTAGCATTTAATGGACTCAACCTAAAATTGCGCAACATAGCTCAGCAAGCACTGTAAGTAAGACAGACAAGGAACGGACCAACGATTGCTCGATTCAAGCTATCAGCAACAGACTGCCTGTAGTCCGGGCTGACGAGATGAAACATTGGTGATTTTTCAGGCTCCTCATAAGCAAGCAAAGCCATGAAGTCCTGCAGCCATGGCATTTTATCTTATTCAGCCACACGATATACTGGATATGTATAGATATCAAGTAATTCATGAGACTGACATACTTCTAGCTTTTTAACATATTCCTTCCCGAAAGGAGCCAATTTGGCCTGAGCAAACTCAAGAGCTTCTGTGCTGCCCAGAAAAGACAAATTTGAATAAGAAGAGGATTTAAATCATGTACCCAGAAACCAAGAAAATCTAGCTCACCAGCTCTTGGAGCAGACAAGCTCGACAAAATGAAGGGTTAGAAGATTGAAATGCAAGTCTGTATTTTTCTTCAACAAGTCAGGAGCCAGCTCCTCAGTCAGATCGATGGCCTTGAGAGCATTACCCTCCACAGCAAAGTGAAAAATTCCTATTTATAAATATTCCAACCAACAAGCATCCATTAAACTGTATTCAAGTGAGTCCTGGGACTCAAAAAAATCATTATTGCTTTTCAAGTCCTTGAGAATAGTGGAACTCAATGCACAAATCCTACCATCTTAGAAAAACTATCAGTCAAATCTAGGTCAATCCATCAAGAAACATAACAAATGGATGAACAACAGTTCTGCCTATACTTTGGAAGATTGCAGCCATGCAAGACCAAAATTCTCTACAGTTAACTAAGCATTAAAAGGCTTGGTGTTTAATGTTCTTAGCCACTAAAATAAAATATAACTGTCAGAACATTACCTTGCATCCTACATGCAACTCTAACAAGACAAACTTAACCAGCATCATGGGACACATGCAAGGTTATGCTCAAGAGAGGCATCCACATAGCATCAGACTCATATGGTCTACACCACACTGCAGTTTAACAAACAAAGAAATTATCTCCTACTTATAAATGAACTACCTACTTTTTCTTTTTTCCATGTCCTCGAGACAACCAGCTGGCTGCTTCATCCCCGTACAGGTGGTGAGTGATTCAACAGTTTCTTTGAAGCAATTATGCACAAGATATGAAAGAACAACACTGTGTATGTCATCCTCATTAATAGTCTGCAAAATGCACAAGAGCAAAAAGTACGAATAAGTAAACTGAAAGTCAAATAATTCAGAAATTCCCACGCAAATTTTATGCAAAGAACCCAGAACTTATGTGTTGCTTCATCTTTATTTAGAGGAAATGGTAATGGCCACAACGAAAGTTAGGGAACCATTGGAGAACGGCAAAACATAGATCCATGACAACCACAAAAGTTACAGAACTATCGGTATCAATGCCCACATACCGAGAGCTAAAAAATAAAGCAAAAATGAAGTATCACGGTCATTATTTGCATCAAAAAGTCCTTGTTTTGAGTTAAAGTTGTATCAATTGCCCATGAACCAGAAAGCAGCTTGCTAAGAACCAGCAGGCTTTTGAAATGGAGTGCCCAGGATAATGGACTTGTTTATACTATTGAATTTTATCATTACATGCGTCCTAATCGAGCTTCCTAGAGTAATTGGTAGCCTCTCACGCACAGTTCCAATTAAACCAAAAGTGTCGTCTACTCCATGGCTTTCAAATTAACATTCAGCAGGCAAAGGTAAAACAAAGGATTCCTTTTTTAAACACTTCCCACCAATCAAATCTCAAGTTTCAACATGAAACCCAGGAAATCACAGCGTGAAGCATCAGTAATTTAGCAAGCAACCTGGCGATGAAAAATCAGCGAAGCGCGCAGCAATCGAAGTTACCAAAAGAAAAAAAAAAAGAAGGAAAAACTAGAACTGCCAGAGCAATATCGACGAATCAGAACACCGCACAGATGTTCGCATCGCAATTCGAACCGCAGCCGATGATCGGGCTTTGAAGAGAGAGGGAGAGGAAGGGAGCTCAAGGGATACCGAGATTTAGCATCAGACAAGGAGAAGGATGGAAAATCGAAACTCACGACGTGTTCGTATTGACGAGGATCAACGTCCATGGTTGCCGGAGAGAGAAATGGGGGCGTTTTTTCCTCTCTCTGTTTTTTTTTTTTTTTTTTACCTTCGCCAGGCGTGTTCGTTTCGTCTTCGCAGATGCGCCTCGACCTCTTTCTCGATCAAACGCCAGAGAGAGAGAGAGAGAGAGAGAGAGAGAGAGGGGGAGAACGGGTGCCTCCGTGGTTCTCTCGCGCACGTGCCGTCGGTGTTGTTTCTGTGCTCTACTCTAAACAAGAAGAGAAGAAGGGAGCAGGAAAATATTTTCAAAAAAATTTAATTTCAGCTATAAACAAATCATTTTATTTGAGGATAAATGCACTAAAAATCCTAAATGCAATTGCCACATACACGACAACTGGAGTATGTCGGGCATAGAGGGATGCAAGGAATTTCACTTGATCATGTCCTAAAGAAACAACAATATCGCTTTCATAAATTTTGAAAAGTACTTTGACAATTATAATTTTTGATATCTAAATTTTAGCCGAGAGTCATTTTAATGTGTTTTCTAATTTAAAAAGAAAGTATTGAAATCAAAATGATGGTTTGCAAAAGTTTCGACGGCAAATTACATGCCATACAATAGTTTGTATGCATTTGGTGTTTTTCAGGCAGCTTGTAAAATTAGGGATGATTACACAAATATTCTTTAAATTTGGATCTAATGCGAAATGTCGTTATTGAACTTTTAATCTATTCGATTTAATTCCTAATCTTTGGGAAATATTTAATCTAGTCCTTGAACAATGTGAAAATATTCAATGCTACCATTCTATTAAATTCAAGTTCAAGGGTAATATTGAATATTTTTATATAATACATGGACTAAATTGAATATGTCGTTAAAGTTTAGAGATTAAATTGAACAAATCAAAAATGTAGGAATGATATTACATATTAAACAAATCAAAAGTCATATAACGATATTGTATATTAAATTAAATTCGAAACTATTTATGTCATTTTTCAATATAATTAGGGAAAATTTCAAATAAGAACTCAAAGTACCATCATTTTATCAAAATAGGACTTGAAGTGAAGTTTGTCTCAAATAAAGACCCAAAATGCCATCATTTTCTCAAAAGAGGATCTGAAGTGAAGTTTGTCTCAAAGAATGACCCAAAGTAGTCATTTAGTCTCAAAGAATGATCTCACTCGTCGGTAGGTGAATAGATGCATCTCCGATGTATATTAGGTGGCCTGATTATGATATTTTCGTCTATTTTTTTTTTTTTTCATTTTTGGTTGCCATGTTCATCATCTTCTTCATCCCTTGTTCACTTCTTCTTGCCCAGATCAAGAACATCAGACTTGGGGAAAGGCTAGTGGGCACTGGCCGCTAGTAAGGGCCGACGAGGGCTCAACGCTCATCACCAGTAGCGAGCAAGGGCTCGACGCCCATCGCTGACAGCGGGCGAGGGCCATCGAGCCCTCACTAGCCATGGGGAAGGGAACGTCCAAATCGAGGCCCTACAAGAAGGTCCTCGAGGGCAAAAGGGGTAGCTGAAGAAGTCGTCGATCTGGGAGCAATGGTGGGAGGAAGGGATAAAGAAAGCGATGCGGGTGTCCTAGTTGTAGTCCTAGCAAAAGACGAGGTTGTCGGTGGAGCAATGGGTGAAGGTGGGGGAGGTCGCCCCTCACGACCATTAGCGAGGTTGCCCCTCGCCGACCTTGGGCGAGGGCTCGCCAACCTCACTGGCCACTGATAAGGGCAGATGAGAGCCTACAAGCCCTCGCCCACAGCCAGCAAGGGCTCGATGACCCTCGCCGGCCACAACTGAGGCCACCCTCGCCAGATCTAGCGAGGGTCGGCCTACAAGCCCTCAACCTACAAGCCCTCACCCACAGCCGGCAAGGGCTTAGTGGCCCTTGCCTACTACCGGCAATGGGCATCCAACCCTCGCCGGCCCTTCCTAAGTCGATGTGCCACCAATGATCCAAAATAATAATAATAATAATAATAATAATAATAATAATAATAATAATAATAATAATAGAGAACAAGACAATCGAAAATTTTAAAAAAATAGACAAAAATACCCCTGACCAGGCTACCAGAATATGCATCGGAGATATATCTATTTACTGGCCAGCAAATGAGGTCCTTCTTTGAGACTAAATAATCATTTAGGTCATTATTTGAGACAGACTCCACTTCAAGTTCTCTTTTGAGAAAATGAATGCACTTTGAATCCTTATTTGAGACAAATTTCACTTCATGTCATTTTTTGAGAAAATGATGGCATTTTGACTCTTATTTGAAATTTTCCCATCTAATTATCCAATGCTGACATGTTCCTGCGGCTGAGCAAGTCCGTAATTCATCTCCTCTTTTGATCAATTAAAAACTCGGGCAGTTGGAGGAGTCTTGGGTGTTTTTCTTTGGCTCAACATTTTCATAGGAACCCCATTTCCGACAACAACCAAAGAAAAACCCCAAACCACCCCCTCTCTCTCTCTCTCTCTCTCTCTCTCTCTCTGTGACCATGAAGGAGAACAATCCTTGCACAACTCTCTGTCTATGCCTCTTCTCTCTCCTCCTCGTCTTCAACCTCGACCTCTGTCTCTACTCCACCGCCTCGCCGGCGTCGGAGCTCTTCGAAGCCTGGTGTAAGGAGCACGGCAAAGCTTACTCGTCCGAGCGGGAGAAGCTCCACCGGCTCCGAGTGTTCCAAGACAACTTCGACTTCGTGGCCCGCCACAACAGCAATGGGAACTCGTCTTACACGCTCGCCCTCAACGCCTTCGCCGATCTCACTCTCCACGAATTCAGGTCGTCCCGGTTGGGCCTCTCGAGAGCGGCGGTCAACGTCGGGCGGCCGCGCATTCTGGGGCCCGGCCACGTCGGCGACGGCGACGGCGACGGCGACGTTCCTTCTTCCGTTGATTGGCTGGAGAAAGGGGCGGTGACGCGCGTCAAGGATCAAGGAAGCTGTGGTACGGATCCAGTGAATTGAGTGCGCTGTTTTGGTCTGTTTTGTTAATCGAACTTGCCCTGTCGTGAATGGGGAGCTGAGATTGACGATTGTTTGGCACTTCGGCTCGTCGATTTCCTTTTTCAGTTAGATATTGGTGCAGATGCAGATCGACAACACGTTGAAACTTGTTTCTGATTGGTACAATTGGATTCAGTGCTTTCCAGTCAACCAATTTTTGGACTTTGTGCGACGTATGAACATTCGAATGACGATTCTGTGTTCATAAGTTTTCGTGATTGCACTTTGTTCTACCTGTGACTGGATATTCGATTAGCTGAAGGGCTGAAAATTCCTGTATATACGTGTGCAATTAGTAAAGGATAATTTGGTTTGATGTGAGTTGTTTTTCAAACTTCTCATTGCTCTGGTTGGCCTTTTGGTTTTGAAAATGGTGGAGGTAGCTAAGAGTAGAATTACAAAGTTCAGAGGCATTGTCATGTAACATGCGGATAGGGGTTCAATTCTGCCAATCTTCTCCTGGTCAGGGTGAAGAATCCCTTGTTTGTATGGACTCGGTGCTTTAAAACTTGTATGGGGTGAAATCAGGTCTCTCCATCTGATGAGACAATCTGTGGAGGCGACTTGATAGCTTTGATGCAGAGCTGAATGGTGTCGCTGTTCTCTGCAGGGGCTTGTTGGTCATTCTCAGCCACAGGGGCCATTGAAGGAATCAATAAGATTGTTGCGGGATCTCTTGTGAGCCTGTCTGAGCAAGAGTTGGTTGACTGTGACAAGACATACAATGATGGCTGCGGTGGTGGACTCATGGACTACGCATTTCAGTTTGTCATAGATAACCACGGAATAGACACCGAGGATGATTACCCATATCTCGGTCAAGAAAGGACCTGCAACAAGCAAAAGGTAATCGTTGGAATTTCCCTATACTCAGTGCACTTTCCTGGTCAAATATTATATTCCACTCACATTCTCCTGTAATGAATATGGATTAATATCCTTGTTGTTTTCTTGTTGGCGATATCACTTTGCTAACATCCAAGCTTAGGTTTAATTAGCAGATTCAATTTTTTTGGTTTGTTTCTGAAACATTTGTCTTGCTAATGTGCTATAGCTAAGGAGACATGTGGTGTCAATTGATGGATATGTTGATGTGCCTGCAAACAATGAGAAAATGCTGCTGCAAGCTGTGGCTAATCAGCCAGTAAGTGTGGGTATTTCTGGAGGCGAGAGAGCATTTCAGTTGTACTCAAAGGTTGGTGTCAAACTTTCAAGTGCACTTCTTACCAAAGATTACCTTTAACTAGATTTTTATTGGCTGTGGTCTTGATGTATGAACTCTTTTAGGGTGTTTTCACGGGTCCATGTTCAACTTCTCTGGATCATGCTGTATTAATAGTTGGGTATGGATCGCAAAATGGAGTTGACTATTGGATTGTGAAGAACTCATGGGGATCAAGGTGGGGAATGAATGGTTATATTTATATGCAACGTAATAGTGGAAATGATGAAGGTTTATGTGGCATCAATATGCTAGCTTCTTATCCAACTAAGACTAGCCCAAATCCTCCTCCCCCGCCAGCACCGGGTCCCACAAAGTGTGATCTTCTCACGTACTGTTCTGAGGGCGAAACTTGCTGTTGCAAGTTTCGCTTTTTTGGAATATGCATTTCCTGGAATTGTTGTGGGCTCGATTCTGCTGTATGCTGTAAGGATCATCGGCATTGCTGCCCACAGGATTATCCTGTATGTGATACAACACGCAACCAATGCCTCAAGGTATGCACCCAGTTTTGTTTTCTTTCTCCTGCCGGAGTTGTTAAGGAGTATGAATGACAGATCAAGTTCATAGTTTCCATGGCATTGGATCCCATAATTTTCTGATGATTTTGTAGCAGTTCACATGATTCAGTGTAGTGAAGAAGTTCATGTATTTATGCAGTGAGTTATCTCGTATTTGTGCTGTAACCAAAATTGTCATTCCAATCCACACTTATCGGCCTTTGCTAAACATTTAAGGGAAAATTCTTCTTGGTAGTATGTAGTTTCTGATGCGAGGGAGATTAACTGGTTATCCTGTTCTTATAACTGCGGCTTCTTTCCTTTTTAACTAATGAATGCTACCTCTTCTGGCTGTTGTGACTTATCTTAAAACATCTTAGGCTGGGCTAATGAACTTTTCGGATATTTTGCAGCATTCTGGGAATTTTACAGTAGCAGAAGCCCTCAGAAAAAGAGGTTCTTTAAGGAAGCAAAGCAGTTGGCAATCCATAGTAGAGGGTTGGATTTTGTAGTCTCAACAAGCATTACACATTCTCCTCAAAGTTGCATACTCGTGTGTATTTAAAGAGGAATAGTAGATGTCTAGCTAAAAAGATGGCATCAGTTTGCAGGACTACACAAAGTTTTTTGAATTGGTTGATAATGTGATAGATTGATTTTTTATATTTCTCAATGTGTCCAAGGTGCCATCATTTCAGGAGGTTTTAGGTGTGTGTGGATTTGAAGAACACCCAACTACTAAATCAAAGCAGATTCAAAAAATTGGGGAAGACACGTGATTGACAAAAAAGCTCGGAAAGGAAGTCATCTGAATTATTGTTTCTCAAGTAACAATACAGAGTAAGCATTATATATGTGGCACTACAAGAATTCTGCAGTGAGTTGAAACTCTACTACAGAGCGTGATTTATTTCATCATTTTGGGGCGGGTGGGGGTTGCTTCAGAATGAGGTTTTTGGTCAACATTTACCTTTTGTAAAGTTTGTTGGATGAAATGAAGATAGTTTGGCATGCAAGTTTGTATGATCTGAACAAAGCTTAAGGATTCTCCATTCCTCTACTATGTTGTGCGCTGGTCTTCAGGAGGTCAAAAACTACGCTTGCATCTTTTGATACTTTGGTTCGTGTATTATGAATAATCAGTTATTTCTTAGAGGGGAAGAGAAGACAGTCTAACGTCTACTTCTACAAAAGTTCTCTTTGACGGATCTTGTGACCGTGCCATGCAATGAGTTCTGTAGACAGACCAGGTCACTCAAGTCTCAATGATGCGATCGATGTTAGCAAGAGATGAGCATCAGATATTTAGAGGGCAATAGGACTACGATGTAGTGCATGCTTTCCCCTGTTGAACTTCACAATGATGATGCAAAGATGGGGTTTGTGGCAATAAACGTATGTAAGGCCGCTGAGTACTGGTGCAAGGAGTTGCGTCTCTTGTTCCAGCAAAGTTAGCAAGAATGTCATCGATGCAGTTAGGAATGATCAGCTTTCAGACGATTTTACTTGCCTCTGAAATTGACCTCAAAAAGTATAATCCCCAGGAATTTAATGTTGCTTACATGTGAAATTCTACTTCATTAGAGAGAAATGGGACTAAATGTAGTGCATGCTTTCCCCTGTAGAACTTCAAAATGATGATGCAGAGATGGGGTTTGTGGCAATAAACGGATGTAGGGCTGCTGAACTCTGGTGCAAGAAGTAGCTTCTCTTGTCCCAGCAAAATTAGCAAGAATGTCATCGATGCAGTTAGGAATGATCAGCTTTCAGACCATTTTACTTGCCCCTAAAATCCACCTCGAAAGACATAATTCCCAGGAATCGAATGTTGCTTACATGTGAAATTCTACTTATTCATCGTACACCATGCGGTAATGTTGTTCTGTTCTAGTGGCTCATATAATCCACACAGTTATTACCAGAGTAAACATGAACGAGACGCCTTGATGGAATAATACTAAGCTCGAATCATTTACAAAATCAAAAAAAAAAAAAAAAAAAGAAGAAGAAATTTACATCTTAAAAAGGTTTTCCTTCCTGTGTGAATTACTTAACAAAGTCCAGGGGAGTTGGCATGAGAACACTTAGCTCGTTCTCCGCCTCTGCTCAATCAGTAAGTGATATCAGTCCCCACCCGGTCTCGCTCAATTCGATCACGGGGACGGGAACACGTCCTTGACGGCGGAGGCGGCGGTCAAGTAATTGAGCGTGTTCCTCAGCGTCTCCTTCTCTCTCTTCAGCCTCGTCGCGGTGTCCTCCAGCTCGAGCAGCGCCTGCTGCTCCCTCGGTGCGCCCTCAAACGTGCTCCCCACGAAGAAGGAGAAGGGCGTCGGGAACAGGTTCCGCCTCAGGTCCTGCACCTCCTTCTCGGGCTTCCCGCTCAGCCGGTTCGAGATCCGGATGACGTCCTTCATGTAGGCCTCCACCTCGCTGGCCAGCGACTCCAGGTCGTCGGCGCCGTCGGGGGAGGGCCGATCCTCGAGCCAAGTGACCTGCGCGACGAGGTAAGGCTTGGTGCGGACGATGCCGGTGACGCGGAACCGCTCCTGGCCCTTGCAGATGAGGAAGAACCGGTCGTCGACGAGGCGCTCGTGCTTGACGATCTCCCCGACGCAGCCGACGGAGGCCGTGCCGGAGACGGAGTCGGTGTAGATGACGCCGAAGCGGAGGTCGGTCTGGAGGAGCGTGTGCATCATGATCCGGTACCGGAACTCGAAGATTTGGAGGGGGAGGATGGCGCCGGGGAAGAGGACGAGCGGGAGTGGGAACAGGGGGAGCTCCACGACGTCGTCGGAGGACGGGGACCCGGCGTGGCGCCTCTCCGAGAAGGAAGAGGCGGAGCAGCGCACCGAATCGAGGCTCCGCCGCCGCCGGCCGCGGAGGGGCGGCGGAGCCAGGGACTTGGAGGAGGAGGAGGGGTAGCAGCCGGCGGGAGCGGCAACCGAGGGAGGGAGTGAAGGTTTCGGGGAGAGAGAAGGCGAAGAAGAGGAATAAGAGACGAGCTGAGCGAACGCCATTGTTTCACGCGTGCGGAATTGCAGAGAGAGGGAGAGAGAAGACTGAACAGAGAACCATTAGAAGGGAAGAGAGAGAGAATGATACACTGGTTTTGTTTGACCGTCTGTTTACTGAGAGAGAGCGCCGTTGACCATGCATTTGATACGCTCATTATTATTATTATTGTTATTCGGCTTTGTGGTGGGGAGGGGGAGGGGGAGGGAAAATGTGGATAACATGGTATGGTGGGAGAGGGAGGGAGGGAGAGATATGATTGTTGTTTCTCGATTTGATTGGCTGTCTTGTGGCTTTGAAAATTCCACGTGGGATTTGGGGGCCACGTGGCACTCCCTCGTCGGAGGGCATTCGGACCGGAGGTTTCGGTGCGGGGAGTGGACCGGTGGTGCCCTTTGTTTGGCGTATCAATTTCCTCCACCTCCCCTAAAATATCCCCGTTTGGAGTTTTCGCGTTGGAAAATCGGGGGTTTGAATGACGTAGAATCCCGTCTCGTTCCTTGGATTTCGCTAAACAATCCTTTATGCTGCACCTGATCGTAATTGGATTTCGATTGGGAAAGGAAAAAAAAAAAAAAAAAAAGAGATGGAATTAGGAATCCTCTAATTATCTTCCCAATTATAAAAAAATTTCATCCTATTTTTGCTGCAATGCAATAGAAAATTCCTAATCTTTGAAAATCTCGCTTACTCAGCGCCACCTCGCCGCTGCTTGACTTGTCTCACCATCATCTCGAACTCGCTCTCTTGCGTCTCCACCAGTTTCGCTAAATCAACCGCCTTACTTAACTTCACCGAAACAAAGACAATTCGAAAACCAGCAAAGACAAGCCTCAGGTTGTCAAGAGCGTCGCAAAGCGACCAGGGAGGTACTGGCCACGGCAATCTGATTGAGAAGACAACAACGATGTAGAGGTGAAGGTTGGTAACGGGGAGATGGATGCTGCGCACAAAGCTCGGATGTCACTTGACATCGAAGCCGAGATCAGGATTGTAAGGGGATGACATTAGGGCAGTGAGTAACAAGACGACTTCAAAGAATTTAGTGCACTCATGAAAGGATTCGAGATCTTTGATGGTGATGACCATGAAATATATAATTTCTTATTTTCAACCTCAGTTGTTGGAGGACAATCGGTTGGATGCAATGTTGGTCGGATAGAATGATGATCAATGGTTGGAGGCGATTGCACGATGGTCAGAGACTCAGAAGTGATGATGATTAGCTGTTGTGGCATTGGTTCTTGCACGGCTTTGTTGAAGTCCATCACTCCATCATAGAAAGAAAATTATTAAGGGCGTGCATGGTTGTGTTCTTTTTTTTTTGTTTATGAACAAAAATTGTGTTTTTATGTTCTCGAGAACAAAAAAAGAACATTGTTTTTTTGTTCCAAATTTGTTTTTTTGTTCTCGGGAACACATTTGAAACGTAAAGCAAAAAAAAAAAAAAACTTGCTTTTTGTTTCTAGAACAATTTTTAAGAATAAATTTTCTCTCTCCTATCTTTTTCTTCTCTTTTTTTTTCTTCTTCTTTTTTTCTTCATTTTTCTTTGGCCGATTGCCGGCCTTGGCCATGGCCAGCGACCAGCCGTCGAGGGCCGGCGACCTCATTGGAGAGTCGCCGGCCCCTCGGCCTCGCGGAGCCACCGCTAGGCAACCGGTGGCTAGGCAAGCTTGGCCTCGCCTAGCCAAGGCAAGGCCACCGACCCTCGTCAGCTGGTTGTCGGCCATGGCTGAGGCCGGCGACCAGCCAAAAGAAGAAAAAAAAAGAAAAAGGAAAAATTAAATAAAAATATTAAAAATTAAAAGAAACAAAAAAAAAAAAACATAAATTTACCAAACGTGTTTCGGTTCTTTTTTATTTCGGAACAAGTTTACCAAACGCGTTTTTCGATCAAAAATTGTTCTCAGGAACAGAAATAATTTTTTCTATTTCTATTTCCTAAAACAATTTTTGAACGAAACACAAACAAACGCATCCTAAGTTACTTCAAAAAAAAAAAATATTCAATTCGGGTTTATCCCACCTCTAGCCTAGATTTCTTATTTGACATTTATCTAGGTATATCCAGATTTAACCTCTTTGGATGAGGTCACCAAATACCATATATAAAATTTTGTTATTCAATCCAATCCGAACTCAAATTCGAACTACCAAATGTAGCCCTAAAGATTTGTTCAATAAATCCATCAAGGTTGGATTCTAGAACATACTAAATACATTTTATTCATATAGAAAGTGCCAAAATGCCTAAAGTTAAACAATTGATGTTAACAACTCGAGTTTTCCACCCTCTTTCGAAAAATTTTACACTCAACCGACATAAGGTTACCAAAAGTTGACCAAGATTTGACCAATGCAATACAAGACACAAAACACAAATTTGACATCAACCGGTCTTTTAATTCTTAGTTTGCCACTCAATTTTATCCCTTTGCAAACGATTGGGAAGTTTGTGATTTCCCGATATCAATCACGCATTATGAAACTAGAAATTGCGAGCATTCCAATGCCATTAAAATTGGGTCCATCAGATGCCAAATGAAAATGTCATCCTCGGTTTAAAATTTTCTGTTGGGAAAGTAGCTTTGGATTCTTGTCTTTCGATTGTATGATCTCATTCTGTGTCTTTTTCATAATCGAACATTATTTAATGCACCTAAGGCACTAAGGCTACATTTGGTCGACCGGATAAAAACCAGGATAGGATATGTTTTTATCCTATCCCATGTTTGGTAGCTGTCTAGGATAGGATAAGGTCAGATATAGAAGAGATATAAACTAGATAAAAAAATCCGAGAGGGATGGGATAAAGTTAGATAAGATTTCTTTTATCTGAAACATATAACCCTACGCTTTTTTTCTTTCTCCGTCGTTCACCCACAGACGACTCCAACTTCTCTGTTTCCAAAGTATAGACGTTGAAACTTTCTCCTCAATAGCTCTCCAATTCACATCAAAATTTTACGAAAGAACCTTCTCCTCGGTAGCTCTCCGATTCACATCAAAATTTTATGAAAGCATCTCTCTCTCTCTCTCTCTCTCTCTCTCTCTCTCTCTCTCTCTCTCTCTCTCTCTCTCTCTCTCTCTCTCTCTCAATAGCTCTCCCTCTCTCTCTCTCTCTCTCTCTCTCTCTCTCTCTCAATAGCTCTCCGTAGAATTGTAGTTCTATTGGTTTTTTTGCTAGTTGATTAGAGATCATCTTCTTGGTAGTTTTGAATCTGTAGATTTATAAAGGCCTTTTTGTTTTTGTGATATCTTCAACGCGAATTGTTCATTCTTGTTCAGTTCTTCGATACCCAAATTTCCAAGGCTACTGCATCTCCTACAGCAATTGTTTCACCATGGACAACAGCTTGTCTATACAGAGCTTCACCTGAAGATGTCTGACCCATGGACTCCCCGTGCCATCTAACTTCTTTATGTGTAGAGGAAGGCTTACTTCGCCTAGGTGTTGAACTAGTTTTCAGACTTTCCTCTAGATTTACTGATATGTCTTCATTCTCATCCTCTTCATTCTCCTCTTGCTCTTAATGTCATCCTCCTCTTTTGCATCTGTGCCTGTTCCCTCTTTTATTTCCTCCGGTGAGTAGTTGGAGTAGTACTCACCCCATATTCTATTGATAAGCTTGGTTGTTGTCGCCTTCATGGCCTATCTCTTAGGTAAAACAGGTCCCATAACTCCCCTTGGATTTAAGTTTGGCAGGTTCTTCAGCAAAATCTTCTTCTTCTTCACAAGCCACTTGGTGTGGTGTCTCTCCTTCATTTTCTTTGAAAGACTGACCACAAAGGAACACTTCTTGATCTTTTCATCAAGATATACTACAAACAGTTGCACGTACAATTGGTGGGTTAAAAGAAGATGGACTTGTAACTATAGAAGAACAAATGGCCATGTTTCTACATATACTTGCCCATCACGTGAAAAATCAAGTCATCAAGTTCAGATTTATAAGGTCTAGGGAGACAATAAATAGGTATTTTAACTTAGTTTTAAATGCAGTGATAAGAATGCATAGTGTGCTTCGTGTCTCACCTGAACCATTTTCAGAGGAATGTGCCGACGAGAGATGGAAGTGGTTTAAGGTATGTTTGTTATGCTATTTCATGGACTAATTTAATACTTTAAAGAGAATGTTATTTTATTAATTTTATGTTTCTAGGGTTGCTTAGGAGCATTAGATGGCACATATATAAGGGTACGTGTTCCAAAGGTTGATAAATCGAGGTACCGAAATAGAAAGGGTGAGGTTGTGTCCAATGTGTTAGGAGTTTGCTACGTGACATGAGATTTGTTTATGTTTTACCTGGATGGGAAGGCTTAGCAGTGGATTCTAGAGTGCTTTGAGATGCTTTAGTTAAACCCAATGGTTTAAAGATCCCCGTTGGTAAGATAAGCCTTTATCAATATATTGCATTCTATGTATTGTAGGTTTTAAAGGTTCTAAGATAATTAATAATATCATCATTTGTTATTAGGTAATTATTATCTTGTAGATGCTGGATACACAAATGGGGAGGGCTTTCTTGCTCCTTGTAGAGGTACTCGATAGCATCTATCTAAGTGGACAAAAGGTTCACCCAAGAAGTACTTCAACATGAAGCATTCTCAAGCTAGAAATGTCATAGAAAGATGCTTCGGTCTACTTAAGTTATGGCGGGCTATTCTTAGGAGTCTATCTTTTTATCCAATTAGAACGCAAGGTCGAATAATCATAGCTTGTTGCCTTTTGCACAACTTGATAAGAAGAGAAACGGCTATTGATCCAATTGAGGCACAGTTAGATGAAGTTGCTACCACTATTGAAGATGTGAAAACAATTGATGTTGTTGAGCCGTCGAATCATTGGGCAACATGGAAGCAAAATTTGGCAGTACAAATGTTTTATGAGTGGAATGCAAGTCGAGGACATGGAGGAGTTGTATGATTTTATATTATTTAAAAAAAAATCATTTGTTTTCCATTGTTGCAAGACTTGCGTTATAAGATGTTTTTTTTTTCCATTTCTATTAGACATGTGTAATATGGTGCTAGTTTGTCATTATTAAGATAATTATGACTTTATCATTTTAAATTTGAAGTACTTTGTTGTCTCTATCATTAAATTTTCTCTACCACGTTATCTTCCATCATTAAATTTTCTAAAATTGCAATGAGATGTTTAGAAATGGAAGGTAGCAATTTCTATCACGCCCCGATCCTTGAGCATGCACACATCATTCTATTTGGTCGATTTTATAATGCGATATCCCAAAACTAAATATCGCCGACCCTTTCGTTTATTAAGCACATGCGGAAGCAGTTATAAATCCCCAGACAATAACACAATGGGATAGAAAAGCAAGGCCATATTTTTTATATTGAAATCCACAACCAAACTTTTATACATAGCATAACTCAAAGTCTATTCACAAGACTATTCATAACATTCTAGTCACACTCTATATACACAACAAAAGGTTCACAAAAGAGAATGGGATCTCAATCCTGATCCAGGTCGTACTCAGGATCATTTTGATCCTCTTCCAACTCTTCTTCACTAAGCTCACATCCTTCAAGCTCTTCATCTTTTACCGGTTCATCGTCCTCTTCTGGTTCCTTCTTCACAGGCTCATCTACGGGCCTGAAATTTCCACAACTATGATGAGATTACGTCTTAGCAAGTTCTACCCCACTAAGACTCAATTAGGAAACAAATACGCTAACCGGGCTATCTATGCACACACGAGTTAGAGGACTTACCTTAGCCTCAGATTCCATCTTCATATTAGCACAGTTCAATAGGCACCCAAGCAATCACATCACAGATCGATATCTCGATCAATCGACCTAGTCGATTACATGCCAATCGAACCATTTCTAGGTCATCTCACTCCACACTATATAATCTCAAATAGTATACTTAGTCACAGAGCTACATTAATGCTCTCGGGCATCGTTTTTGCCAATGTGATGTGCAATAAACACTTTATGTACATGCTCTTAGGCATTACAATTACTTTCAGCCACATGGGCACGATACTCGACACACAGAAGTATGGCCACGCAGGCACGATCTACACCACACAGGCATGTTTTATGCCACACAGGCGTGATCAATTATCGCCACACAGGCATGATCAATATTCAACAATTTACGTGCATTCTCTAAGGCATCCTACATGCCAAAGCGATGTAATAGTCACCGAGCCACGTCACACAGCATTTCTTTTCATCTTTTATCATACTCGATAAAATATCGTGCGTGAGCACATGGCTGGCCTTAGCCAAAATATAATATTTTTATTTCCATAACTCCCACATTTTCTATAGTCCATTCAAATATTTTTGGCATTATCAACCGATGCTCGGTTATTTTTCAATTAATAACCAAAGATTATTCAGTTAAACAATAATTCTCACTTTCACAAATAATTCAATTCAGCACAAAATAAAGCTCAATTAAATAAACGGAATTTTTGCACCACGACAATCAGCATCAAAATCTGGTCGTCGGCTATCCTTGCTTAATTTCCAAAAAATAAATAATTAATTAAATTAATTTCGAAAATTAATAAATAAATACGATAAATCCAATTTAGGCCCGTAATGCCTAATTGGAAGCCAAATCGGATTGGGAAAAATCTAGAGATGTATTCAATAAATAGTATAGACAATTCTCTAGATAAGTACACTAACCACTTAACTAATGTGCAATGCAATTAACTAATAATCACTAATCCATTTTAATCTAACCACCTAATTGCACTTAATTAAATATAATCAATCCTTAAGCATCATTAGTCTACTAAGTAAGGATTAGTGAGATTACTCACTTGATCAAAAGCGGGGATCGGGACACCGCGACGGCGGCCAAAATCCAAACTTTCAGCGGCATCGATGGATACTCGGACCGGGCCTACAAGCCTTGCAGGCCCACAGAGAAAGCTGGGCTTGGGCCAAAGATGCTAGATGGAGGCCCGTTGGACTTGCATGAACCAAGCTACACTTAAATGGGCCAAGAGATCTTAACTAATTTGCCAAAGCTGGGCCCAAATGTTGTTGTGGAGATGGGCCTCACTGAATTATGTGGGCTAAACACTTGAGCATGCTGTGAGTGGGCTTCAAGTGAGCTGAAAACTTGGGCTGTTGCAGCTGAAGATGGGCCGAACCATGGGCTGAATGAAGACCGAAGATGGGCTACTGTTGACGATGGACTGTCCACTTCGCTAGACTTGCTGGGCTGCAGACACGAGCAAGAGGAGAGAGGCAACGCGGGCAACTTGCTTCAGCGAGGAAATTCGCGGATGCGGGGTCGACGAAGGCGAAAGCAGCTGACCGAAGACACGCGACTGCTGGAACTTGCTCGACGAAGACACAAGCTAGTGGAGGGGGCGATCAACTGCAGCTTCGGTGGGAGAGACAAACTAATTTTTGGTCAACACCCTGGGCGTCAACGGTTTTAGGTTCACTGGCTTGGGCTGCTTCGTTGGCGCCAAACCGGTGGGTGCTAAGCTTCTTGGTGGATCGTGGACTAAGCAGAGAGAGAGAGAGCTTCGGTGACTCTGCTGGTGGCTGAACGTGGCAAAGCTGAGAGACGAGAAGCAGCTGCTGGTGCCGGGGCTTGAAGACGTGGACTTCGCAGGACGCCTGGCGGTCGACGAGAAAGGAGATCGTTGACTCGGTTTGCTGTTTGGGGAAGAGAACGAAGTGGGGAGCAGCTTCGCTGGCAAAGACCAAAAATGGAGAAGCAGGTTGGTGGAAGAAGACATGGCAAAGAGGAAAAGTGAATGAAGAACAGAGTTGCAGCTTCGGTTGAGGAGGGGCAGCTTGCACGAAGAAGAGGAAGGCCGGCCAAGCGTGCACAGCAAGTTGAATAGGAAGGAACAAAAGTCAAGCAATCCAATCCCTTACATTGATTGAATGTTCCCTATTTCTTTCCAACTAAATTTCCACCAATAATCTAATATTGATGCCAAAATATGCTGCCCTCACCATAGGTCCGAATTCTTCAATTTAAGCTTCAATTTATCCACCAAATCTCCAAATCGAAGTCCAATTTCGATGAAGATAAATCCTGTAGAATTTTTTGTAAGTACCCAATACCCAAAGGCTCGGCTTGAAAGTCCAAACTCGCTTAAATTCGGTCCATACGAATTTCTATTAATTTTCTGCGACATTCGAATGATTTTTCGTAAAAATCTCGGAATCTCTGAAAAATCTTCTGAGACTGAGTCGATGTTCCTGAAATTTATTGTAACATGATAGAATCTTCAATTTTTGAAATCAGACTCAAATTCACAGTTAATTTCCATTCGATGTGTTTTTAGCGTGACCTAGGCTACCGAGTAACTTTCAGGCATTTTTAAGTGCAAATGACCCGTGGTCGATTTTCTTCGAGCCACTATGAACCCATTCAACTCATTGACGACTCTCGATTGTCATGAAAATCTCGATGATCCAAATACGGACACAGGGTACCAAAATAATAAGAAAATCAGTCTAATGCCAGTCGACGAGAATTTTCCAATTTAGTGGTGTCACCCACGATTAGTCATACATCTCAGTCAAACCAACCGATCTCTAATTTCAAATCGATTTTATACTGTGCTGTAATGACCTATAAAGATGAGCACGGTCGAGAAATCGATTCCTGGTCAAATTCTCAAGTCTATGTACCTTAAAATTCTTAATGATTTCCCCAGATAGTCTAGTTATCTCAAGAGTGATCAGCTCTAAAAACAGCTCTATAGACGCGTCAATGAAATGCCCAATTTATTCAGTAGAAAACAAGACTGAAAATTTGGGATGTCATAATTTCAATCAAACTCAAGGAAGGGGAACAAAGAGAGACCGATGTATATGGACAATAGATGAAGAAAATGCACTTCTAGATGGTCTTGAAGAATTAGTTACACGAGGAATGAAAGCCGATCACGGCTTCAAGAGTGGTTACATGATTATGTTAGAGAAGTGATTTGAAGAAAAATTCGCTTGTTATGGCATCAAGGGTAATCCTCACATAGAGTAAAAAATGAAAAAGTTGAAAAAGTTGTATAATCAGATGTATGACTTGAGGAATCAAAGTGGCTTTGGGTGGGACCATGAAAAGCATTGTGTTGATATTCATTCTGAGGATAGTTGACAAAAATATTGCAAGGTTTATGTCACTTATTCTCATTTTTCTTCTTTATTAATTGTTTCATTTTTAATAAAATAATATATTTTCTTTGTAGACCTATGCAAGAACTGCTTCTTTGAGAGGGAAGTCCTTCCCTCAATATGATCGACTAGCAACCATATTTGGAAAAGACCGTGCCAAGGGAAATCTTAGTGAAGACCCTTCAGAAGCTCATGCAGCTATAGATTATGAGGAATGTGAAAATCATGATAATGTGGCAACCAACAGTGTAAGTCAAAACTTACCGCCACTATCATCTTCTCAAATACAAAATGTTTCTGATTCTTCAAGAAGAAAAAGGGCTAAAGCAAGTGACAAATGGGCTGGGCTGATGGCTTAGTTGAGATAGTAGGAACTTTTGGCTCATTCTTGGAAAAAGCTAACGAAAGAATGGAGATGATTGCTAGCCGTGTCGGACATGCTAAGGATTTAGATAATGACAAACGAAAAATCAATGAGGAGCTTCTTCAAATGTTTTTAGGTACTATGGATAGAATAAAATTATGTAGAAAAATTGTGAAAGATCCTGAGAATATTCATTTATTTTTGGGATTTCAAGGAGACGACAGGAAAGCATTTGTGGAATTACTTCTCCAAGAGATGAGAGAAGAGAATGAGTGACGATTGGGAGTGATGGATCGCGGTGAATGAAGTCGTATCGAATTAACACCTTAAGCTTTATTCCAAATTGGACATCTATCTTAGAGTCTTATATTTGGTGTTTATGATTTTAGTTATATTGAGTTATTTCTGAGTTTGTAGGACATATGTTTTCTCTCCATACTTTTTCTTTTTTTCTTCTTTATTTTTTTTAAAGGGTTTTTGGGGCTAGCTATAAGCTTTAATGTTATCTTTTTGGACCTTTCGGTTGTAGCCATGACTTGAAAAGAGGTGGACATGGCTTGAAACTTTATCTCTATGTTGATTGCTAAGAAAACCATTATCTATAATATTCTTTGTCTGTCTTTTATTTTCCTAAATAGTTTCTCTGTCTCTTTGGCAAAAAACCTAGCCATGAACTTAAAAGAAGCCTTAAGTCAACATAGTTCGCATCTATTGCTTTATATGGACGTGAACATGAGTTTACTTTGGTCAAAATGCAGCTGGCCGATACTCAACAAATGTAATGTACTTTATAATTGTTCAGAGATCGTTCATTAATGTGATTAACTGTCATTGCATCCTTGTGACAGCTGGAAAAAAAAAAACGAATGAACTTTGGACTTTATGCTTTGTTCTAATTGGGCATTTGTTTGATTTGGTATTGGACCTGTAACAAAATGGAAACAAATGAAAAACTTGTAAGAGAGAAAAAGAATTCATGTTTCAAAGTGAATATATTGAAATTGAGGTTATTCAAAAAACGTTTAATATTGAAGGGGGTAACCAAAAGATTATTTCAAAGGAACGGAAAAGATTATTACGATACGTAATCATGAAATTCGATGAGAATTTGTTAATTTGAAAAAGATATATTGTTTTGGATGATTTTATGAATATTAAACCTACAAATTTGTACTTGCCTAATCTTATTGTTATTAAAATATCCAAATTTAAATCTATAGTTCACCAAACAATAGATTTGATAAGATATGAGGATATCCGACTTTAAATTCGTAGTTCACCAAACAGTAGATTCGATAGGATATGAAGATATTCGACCTTAAATCCGCAATTCACCAAACAGTAGATGGGATATGAAGAAATTCATGAATTTCTTATTCTATCCTATTTAGTCCTATCTCGTTTAGAAATCTGGACGACCAAACACAGCCTAAGATTTGAATGGTCAATCATAGGGAAATAGAAAAGTCAAGACCTGATGTTAATCAAGTGAGTCACGCATTGCCTTGCTTGATATGCTAGATTCATGAGATTTGCTGAGTGCGGATTCATTGATTTGTCCTAACTTTTTGGTGGTTATATTCTTTCGAGCATTTTAATGCTTTTATTCATTGTGGTGGGTGAGCGAATGCCTTGGAGGTGGATTGAATAACATTGAGGATCTTCATTGGTTTCCTTTAAGATTAGAGTTAGCTCTAGGATTTAGACTAGATCATAGATGTAGCGTCTTATTTGAATAATTCTAGGATATGATTAGATTACTATCACTTAGACATTGGTTCAATAGCGCAACTTAGACATCACCTTTAAAGAAAAAACTAAATAAAATTTGGTAGTAACTAGCTTAGTTCAAGTTAGGACTCCTCTCAGAAATCTCTTTTAAATTTAGAATTACTAATTAGAACTAGAATATAGGATTAGAATTAAAAATCAATGAAAAAACTCACATGGGATCTGTTTTGGGGCCTACGAATAAAGCATTGTAATATTCTTTACCCAATAACATATCGATTTACTTTGTGTATTCTACTTTTACTATTTTTTTCTATGTATTTACATCATGCCATTTCTTTAATTGTGTGCTTTTAGTTTAGTTGAACAGTTAGGCTAGAAGATTAGGACCATAATCAACTCAAAAAAATTGCATAGACACTTGTTGACACATAATTTTTATCTTTCTTAAAAAAAATAAATAATATATATATAAAACAAAAAAAACAAAACAAATCAATCAAAATCAAAAATTTTAATTATTAATTTTTCTTTTAAAAAAAAAAAAAGAGAAGAGTTGTGCGGGTCCGGGTCGGGTCGGATTCGGCCTTGGCCCGACCTGGCCCTTTTTTCCCTTTATTTCCCCCCCGCATGAGCATGGGCCCAATCCCTCTCCTCTCTTTTTTTCTTTTTTCTTTTCCCTCACGCAGCCCAACCCTCTTCTTCCTTCGGCCCGGCCCGCCCTGTTGTCTTCTCCCTCAGCCGCTTGCTGCACAGGGAACCAGCGAAGCAAAAAGCAGCCGTTCGCAGGGAAATGGCAAAGCCGAAAGCAGGGGCAGAGAGCGGAGGAGACAGCATCATCTCGCGGGGCAAGCGAGCATTGGAAGCGGAAGAGAGGTCAGAGCTGATTCGCATGCGCGTGCGAGCCGAAGGATCGACAAAAGGGAGCAACCAGAAGAGGACAGGGGGAAGAGACACAAAGCGGGGAAAAACGGAGGGAGCATTGGGAGAAAAACATAGAGTGACTAGGAAGAAAGAGACCGGAGAGAGCTCGAGAGGGTAGAGGGCAAGCCAAAGGGAGAGAGTGAGACTGAAGGACAGCTTTGCCGTCGCCGGTCGTCTGCCACGAGAGTCGTCATCCACCGCGGCGCTCCCCTCCGAACCAGGTGGGTCATTCCTGAATACGTCTGCCCTGTTTTTGGTGGGGCGTCGGGCTGAAGCTGGTGGTCGACCAGTTCGCACGAGCTTCAGTCCTGATCCCCGCCCGAAATTCCGTTGTGCTCGTGTTCATTCCTCACACAGCATATGTGTGCTTTTTGTAGTGCTTAATGCAAATATTTGTTTGTGTTTGGTGTTATGGCCGAGACTTGTCATTTTTGTTTAAACTCAAGATAGATGCTGATAAACTTGTCCCCAAGTCGATCCAGAATAGTGTTTGTGAATCGTGTGATGATCTTGGCCTGAACCCGAGCCCCGATCGAATCTACGCTCACCTCCCTAGTTACTGCGTCTTAGGTGTTCGATAAAATGCCTGATTAAATGGCCGAAGTCTTTGACGTTCTATAATCCAGTTTGATGATTGTTTACCTTTGTATTGTTGAACCATGTCTGCTGTCCTTTTTTTTGGGTGTATTTTATTGTGATTCCATGGCATGTCTACCATCTTTTTGAGCCATCGCCGGAAGGTCCTCCAGCGGAACTACCTTCCTCCGGCGGGTCCTGTGATTTAAGGCTGTCCTAGACGGCACTTCTTCCCATGTTAGTGTACCCATTTTGTTTGGCGAAAATTTGGGATCGAAGATGTTAGTTTCGGCATGGTTATTTCCTTTGATTGTTGTGGTCGCTGAGTTTGGGTGTTGTTAGCCGGAGTTGGGTGCTGTTGGCCGGAGCGATGGTGGAACCGCGCGGTGTCCGTAAAAAATGGTTTATTGTCTGGTTTTTTGTTTTTTTATTTTTTTTATTTTATTAATATTATAAAAAAACGAAAAAAGAAAGAATAAGATGAAGTTGCAGAGAAGAAAGGCGTCGGGGAAGAAGACGACGCCCGAATGAGAGAGCGTGTAGAGAAGAAGACCAAAAGAAAAATAAAATAAAATAAAAGAAGAAACAAAAGAAAAGGAAAAGTAAAGAAAAAATGAAAAGTAAAACAAAATATGGAAAAAGAAAGTAAAAGGGGCTTCGGGAAAGAGGAGTCGCAGAAGTAGATGGTGTAGGGAAAAGATGTGCAGCGAGAAAAGACAAGCGGAAGGTTTTTTTTTTTTTTCATTTTTTTTATTTTAAAAATTGATTTTTTTTTTTTTTTTAATCCAAAAGTGCTGGATCTGGGTTTAGGTTGGGTCTACGGGCCGGATCGGGTTTACCCGGTCCGAACCCATTTTATTGAAGTATAATAATACTAAATATTAAATATATATTAAAAATTTAAAAATTCAAATAATTAATTATAAAAATCAAAAATTTTAAAAAAATGATAAAAATCCAAAAATTCAAAAATTTTCCGAAATTTCAAAAAAACTCAGAAAACGTTAAAAATTCGACTTTCTTTTAAAAAAATAATTAATTAAAAAAATGATAAAAATCCAAAAATTCAAAAAAATTTCCGAAATTTCAAAAAACTCAGAAAACGTTAAAAATTCGACTTTCTTTTTAAAAAAAAATTAATTAAAAATTTAAAAAAATTTAAAAAAATTTCGAAAATCCAAAATAATGGGGTTTGGTTAAGAATTACTATGTATTGTTGCTTTAGTGTAATTAAGCCTTTATTTTCTTGTATATTGTTTTTATCGCATGTTTAATTGGCGTGTTTTGTGTTTAATTTGCATATATTCAATTTTAGGGCAAATAGGATCCTGGTAGTTATAATTATTACTTTATTGATTGCGCACCCGCATGCTCACCTCTTATGTTAGTGGATAGGTATGAAATCAATCCAAACTGCCTGATAAAAATCATTTTGTTAAAATGAATAAGATTAGATACTGAAAGGGCACTAATTGGTTAAATTAGTGTAATCAAGTCTCCGAACTTAGATTCTCTGGTTGCGTGGGAAGTGAGGCACGCTCCCATGCCTCACTTGGTTTCTAGCCGACCCCAATAGGCTAGTGGCGACTCCTTTTGTGCAAAATTCATGAAAAATGTCCCAACGTCGCGGGGTATGGGCAGGAGAGCCGCGCCCAATCATGGGCCTTAGGCCCGTCTTTTAGGCAATACCCCTAAACATGTTCCCTCCCCCTGAGGGTAGGTCGCGACAACACTTCACAAATAAAACCTTAGGAATAAAAATTTGGTAAAAGGATTGCATGACACTTGTCACGACCTACCCCTCAAGGGAGGAAATAGATTTAGGCATAGTGTCTTAAGGATGGCCTACAACCCATGATTTAGATGCAGGTTCTCTCAAATACATATCTGATGCGACGTTGAGTGTTCAAATTGTTGGCATGAAAATTTTCTAAAGAATGAGTCACTAATAGTCTATTAAGGTCGACTAGAAACTAAGTGAGATATGAGAATATACCTAACTTTCTACACAACCAAAGAATCTAGGGTCAAAGGCTTGATTATGTTAATTAACCAATTAGTGCTTTAAGCTCTTTTGGTACCTAATCTTGTTCATTTTTTAAAAAGATTTTTGTCAGACAGTTAAATTGATTTTATACTTATCCACTAACATGTGAAATGATCACGTGGGTGCCATTATCGTAACAATCAGTAACCAAGGAAAGTATTAAATACATTTCGTGGGATAACAAAGACTTAACACTAAGAAAAAAAATGCTAATCCTAACTAGATTAAAGGGAAACCAAAATCATCATATCAATATTGTGTAATCAATGGCATTTGTCTCTATGGACAATTGAAACCCTAAGGCAGAACCCTAATGGCTTGGTCAATCTTGACCATAATTCTAAATTAAAAGACCTCTACTTTTTAGGAGAAGATAACCCCAAAAATTAATTTTAACATTTTCAAGGAATTTTAATTTAATTTTTTCAAAGAATTTTTTTTTGGGATTTTTGGAACTTCTTGATAATCATTTTTAAAATATTTTTTCGAATTTTTAAAAAGTTTAATTAACTAATTTTTATTTATTTTTTAATTTAGAATTGATTTTTTCGTTCTTTTTTATATTTATTTATTTAATTATTGTTAATTAAAAAAAAGGGATTCGGACCAGGTCAAGAGACCGGACCCAACTAAACCGATCCGAACCCTATTGGATCGGGTTGGACTAAAAACATTAACCCTAAAAGGCCGCTCGGAATTAATTATAAAAGCCCATGAATTTTTTTGAACTCTTTTTTCGGTCCACATTTGAAATGAGCCCGGCCCACAACAGAACCCCACCTAGTGCACTTTTCATTTTTTTCCTCTCCCATTTTAGTTTCTTTTAATTCTTCTCTTTTTTTTTGTCCTTTTCCGTTTTGTCTTATTATCGTCATCTTCAACCTCACTACTTCTGCAACTCACCGAAAGTCTACAGAATATGCCAGCCTTGCTTCTAAAAACATTTTATGACTCAAACCATTAAAAGAATCTAAGCTTAATCAAAATGATTTAGGCTCCCTGCACCTATCTACTCCGCTCAGACCATCATCCATCAAGATTTCCTCCTAACGTTGTAACATCAGAGCGTACATGGCATTGTTAGAACGAGCAAGTTAAAAAAAAGGGATGTCATAAGAAAACCGGAGTAAATGCCCGCAATAGTCAATGCTCAGGTCACGGGCACAGCGTCGTCCACTCGCCCACAAATGCCATCGGTGACCACCAGAACATACGGGCACAAAGTAAGGAAAAGATGGAAGGAGTGACGTTTGACAAATGTTCCAATGCGTCAGTAATAGAGCTCAGTAACATCAAAACAAACACCATGACATTAAAAGGATAACGGTTCGTGTTCCAAACAGCTACTGATCGGAGACAAGTTCATGCGGTTTTAGTGTTAACATCTCGTCAAACATGCAGTGGGCGTCCGATCAAAAGATAAAAGACACGTCGATGAACTCATGACCAACGCTCGATCTGACAAAACTGACGAAAGGCCAATCTCATCTCAGTCCCAGCCCGACTGCTTCAAAGACAAAAGCTAAAAAATGGATTCCTCCTAGGCTAGAGTAGGGTAGAGCAGATTCAACAGTGTTAACCTTGAAGCGGTTCTTAGCTTAAATCACGAGGCCAGCTGATGCGGGGAGAGACCGGGACACGTCGCTCTCGTGGACGAATGCGGGCTTCGAAAGAAAATCCGTTTGGAGCCTTCAAGGTCGAGGACTGGACACGAGAAATCGTTCTTCGTGGCGTCCGAACTGAGAATGGCGAGCGATGGGAAGATGGATGGAGATGGTGAAGACGGCTTGGACGACTCAGTGGAGGATTTCAGGAGATGGCTCCAACCCCACCCCCCTTCGCCTTCTCTTCCTCTCTGCCTGCCTTTTGCGATCTTTCTCTGGGTCGCTCACTCGCTCACCTAGGGAAATAGGAAACCGTGTTGTCAAAAGATTTCCTACAATTATTTCTAATATGAAATAAGTCAATAATATCTTATTGAACAAAAAGGTGATACTGTTCCTTCATTAATCAATAATTTCGATTTTTGAGAAATATTATGATCATCTAATAATATTGGTTTTTATTTTTTCAAACGAATATAACAACTTATTGCAGAGTTTGACCTTTCAATTCATAGACATGGATCTTGGATTTATGAATGGGGGTATTCCTGAAACTCACAAAATTATAAAAGAAGTGAGTTAGACAAAAAAAAAAGAAACTTAGACAAAAAGAGATGTAACTTGGACAAAATGAGGTCTCTCTCTCCTTTGGACTTTTTGCTTAAACCGAAGAAGAAGCCCCCCTCTTTGGACTTTCGTTGAAGCCGAAGAAGAAGCCCCCCCAGCGAACTGAGTCCTCCTCTCTCCTTTTACACCTGGGCGGCAGGCATGCATGGCCCCTGGCCGCCGGCCTTAGTCGTGACTAAGGTTTTACCGTTGTACCTCCTCTCTCCCTTTTCGCAGTCCGTGGGCAATGAGTAAGGGAGAAGGAGGAGGGAAAAGGTCGGCGGGCTAGGCCATGGACAAAGGGGAAATGGATTGGGCCCAAACGGAAGAGAGGAAGAAGGGAAAAGAAAGAAGGCCAGGCTGGCCTACCCTCGGCCCATTCTCGCTTTCTTTTATTTTTTATTTATTTTTTTAACACCTTCCATTTTTTATAGATTTTTTTTTTTTTTTAAAAATTAAGAATTAGTGATAGTTATGTAAATGCACCTAATGTCTACGTGCAATGCATTTTAATGAAAACATAAACAATGAAAATTATTTATTTTATTTTTCTTTTAATTAGCTAAATTTTTATTTAGTTTTTAATTTTTTTTAAATTTTCATATTTTCTTTTTTTAATTAATACTAGTGATGCTAATGCTCCCAATATCTCTATGTGATGCAATTTAATGAAAATTAATTTTTATTTAGGGGTTAAAAATTAATCTATAATTTTCTACGTAATAAAATGGTCAAAATTTAGGTCTCAATAATACTTTAATTGACAAGTAATCAAATAGTGGCACTATTTAGACAACTAGTGTTATCAAGTCCTTGACCATAAAATCTCTAGTTACATAGGAAGTGGTATCCTCCCGTACCTCACTCGATTTCTTATCAATTCTAATAGGCTAATGGTGAATCCTCTTCACATAGAGTCCTCATAGGTTAAATCGAATTAAATTAAGAGAAAAAGATACAAAAATCCCCAAATTATACCCACCAACACACCTACTCTGAACTTTTTGATGACATGAAAAATCTCAAATTACACATATTATGACACATTTACCCTAAAATTATATAACACGTTTATCTTTTGTCAAAGTTCCATTAGATCATTTTTCAATCAAAACAACGTCATCCACAAAGGTATCGTGTCAACGCTGTTTGCTTTCTAGCGTCCATGTAAGTAGATTTTCATTGATTCTCATTGACAAAACTTTAACAAAGGGTAAATATGTCGCACGAGTATAGGTTTTGGATTTTTTATGTCATGGAAAAAAATTAGAGTAAATGTCTCAATGTGGACATAATTTAGGATTTTTGGTAACTTTTACCCTAAAACGAATATACATTGCGAGAGGTAATGATTTGGGAGAGCTTGTGATGATCGAGGACCATCTTGTCTTTCCCTAAACCATTTCGAGAGGGGCACGCTGATTATTGTCTTATCCAGTTAGTTTCTCTTTACTTTTGAATTCGAACATGTCATGTTATGTTACAAGTGATTATTGTCATACCATACCATTTTCTCATCTTGTTGAAATCCCATAATCTCCCAATGTTATTTCATATAAATAAGCTATAATTAGTAATAACAAGTTATCAAAATTGACCATCGAAAATTCATGAAAGAATCTGCCTTCCCGTCGCGCACTTTGATACATCAAACTCCACAATCTCGAATCACCTACATTTGCAAAATTGATGGGCTGGGATCGCAATATAAACCTTATAATACTTATATCCTCAACAAAGTAAACGCCACCGAGAGCAGATATTTCATAGAATGCCAGAAGAGGCGGAGACGGACCTGCTTTGCTCCATTCCATTATAATTGTCTAAAAAATCTTAAATCTATTATATGTTGACTGATTCAATTATAAACATTTCGATCGTATCAATTTAGTTGTAAATCTTTTGATAATTTACCCAATTAGTCCGAAATTTTTAATTTTGTCAATTTAATCCTAAGTCTTTGGCAAATTATTAAGTTAATTATAAACATTTCGATTGTGTCGATTTAGTACTAAACCTTTGAAAATTTGTCAATTTAATTATAAATCGATTATTAGATAATTGGACATAATGACTATATTGACAAATCATCAAAAAGTTTAACACTAAAAGGTAACTCATCGAAAGTTTTAAGATTAAATTAGCAAAAATATTTTGGATCGAATTGGCATCGTACAATAAATTTAGAACTTTTTGGATGATTTTCTCATTCAATTCCATAAGGGTATTTTTCATTCTCTTATCTTTGATTTCTTCCATGTAAATACATAAACATACATAAATAGCAAATACAACATTATTACGCCTGTACGGGAGCGTGACGCTGCCTAATAATCAATCTTTGGACGGTATAATTTTAATTAGGTATCAATCGGTGTAAGAAATGATTTCGACCAAAAAAAATGTAAGAAATAAATATACAATTACAGGAGCTTAATAATGAATCGAAGAAATTACTTATTAGTCGTTTTAATCTAGGAAAACCCATGACACGCGTCAGATCAGCTTTCTCACGCGTTGAAAAGCCGAGTAGCACGTGGCACGACAGATGTCATTAGGGATAACACAGTTCACCCCCTTTCATTGGCCACTTCAATTGCCGATCTCTTTAATTTAATTTCCGTCGATGTTGATAATGGTCGCCGCTTGTTCTGGTCACGACAAATTTCGCACGTTTATCCTTCTTCTCCTTTTCCCGCCTCAGCCGATGATGCCCCTGCCCAAATGACGTACGTGCCCGCGTCATTTGTTCCTCCCCTGAAGCAGAGAAGCGCGTATAGTATACCTCTACAAATTGTCGATCTCTTCCTATTTCTTTCCAAGATTCTAGAGAATTCGTATGCGGGCTCTTCCGGGTATAAATACGGGCCCTCCGGGTCTCATTCGGTTCATACAGCAAGCAGCGAGAACCCCGGAATTTGCTAAGATACCCAAGAAAGTAATTGAATTTCCTTCACGGTTTATCTGGAGATACAAGAGGAGAGAAGAGAAGCAAAGATGGCAGGTGAAGGGCAAGTGATTAGCTGCCACACCGTCGATTCTTGGAACCAGCAGCTCCAGAAAGGAGCCGAAAGCAAGAAGCTGGTACGTAATTTCGCTTGCTCTGTCTTCTGATTGATTTTGTAGTATGTGGGTTTGATAGGACTCCGATGTGAGCTCGTTCTGTTTTTAGTTCCGATGCTATGCTTCTTTGTTTTTCTTGCCGCTTCTCCTTCGCGCTCGATATTCCTGCGATGGGTTTAGCACGGAGTTGGTTTTCGGTAGTTGCTATGAGAGATTGTGAAGGGCTGGGGCAATGGAAATGGAATGGTGTTTGAATGAATCAAGTGTTGGGGAGACTCGCATTCTTGCGATTCTTTATGGCGAAGCGGATGAACCGAAAGGCCAAATTAAGTGTGCGCTTCATCGATTTCTTGTTTTGCCAGATATCTTCGTACACTGATCTGTACAATTTGCAACATGTTTCGTGTTTCCTAGTACTTTTCTTGACTGCCCGATATCCAACTCCGGGTTCTTAATCTCTTCTTCAGACCTTGGGTGCGGAAGTTTCCGTGCCCATCGAGTTTGCATTCTTCAAAGAGAGCAATTGCATTTTGCATGGAAAGAAGCTTCCGTGTCTCGGTTCTCTATGCCGAGGAATGGGCTTAAACATCGGAATGAGAACTGCTCTCTCGAGATGATGTTTCGAAGCTTCATAAGTAAAGTTATCTCTAAAACTAGATATATATGTCACAAAGAAGCTTGCAGAAGCTCAAACCAAAATCATCCCGCTGTTGTTTTCGTCTATAATGTCTGCATTTGTGCCACTATATTATCAGAAACATGGGTAGATATAAACCGCATTGTGGTTAACGCTTGTGCCACGAATTGTGTATGTACTTTTGAGTATTCATGTAATTGATTTGGTCCGTTTGATAGGTGGTGGTGGATTTTAGTGCTACATGGTGCGGTCCGTGTCGCCTCATTTCCCCAGTTCTGGACAACCTTGCGAGAAAGCTGACTGATGTCATTTTCCTGAAGGTCGATGTTGATGAATTAAGGGTATAAACCATCTGGAACTTCCTCTTTGCTTACGATAATGCATGCTTTGTGGATTACTCGACCTCATTTTCCTGTTATAACGTGTCTTTCTGCTTTGTTATGATTGATGCCGCACTGGTAATGCAACTCTAATTGGGGATTATCGTATATGTGATGAATGCAGTCTGTTGCTGAGGATTGGGCTGTGGAGGCGATGCCCACTTTTATCTTTATTAAAGAAGGCGCAGTAGTGGACAAGGTTGTTGGTGCAAATAAGGATGATTTGCAGATGAAGATCGCGAAACACGCAACCGCTACTGTGACTGCTTGATACTCTATATCTACTGGACACATGGCTTGCCGTTGGATTTGACCATCGCATATCTTCGTCATTTCTCTGAAGTACCATCAGCGTGCATGTAGCTCTTCTTGCTTTCTCCCTACTCCATAGTCCAGACGACTCCACTTTTCAGTCTTTGTATTATATGGTGTTCGATGTATAAGGGCTTGTAAGAGCTGTGTGAACTTATCGTTTGAGTAATAAAGGCATAATTTTGCAGTTCTGTTTCCCTTGGAGTGACATAGATTTTCAGAGAAATATGATCATTGATCATACAGTAATATCTAGTTAAACCCTTCATCAGGAGCCTGAATATTTGCCCGATGGATGGTAAAAACATATAGAATACTGCCGCACAAAATCACAAGCAAAATCATCGAGATTCAAAATGTAATGCGGCATGAATGATCAGTAGAAGCATAGTAGATATGGTCATGAAGAAGCATATCAGTATAGTACCCGATTTTTAGCCTTTTTAAGTCATATTGATCAAAAGACATACAGAAAGCAGCAACTGCTCGGGAACAACTCCACTGTGCTCGACCATACCATCTTCATTAAATTGTAGATGCTGATTTGGCGTTTCGCGCCTTCAAAATTTCACAAACTTCAAAATTTCACAAAGAAGAGATGACACATTCGGTACAATGATATGGATTATGAACAAGTTGAAGCAAAAAACTAGTCCTGCTAATTTCATTCCGCTATTCTCCATATACTACCACACAAGAAGTTAAAATAGACAAGCCTGTATCTGAGTTTTATCTCTACATTTATCTCCCTGAAAGGATGAAGGACAATCCAGCATGCACCCAATGAAACCCAAGGCGCCTTCATCTGTGAACTCCCATCTCTTCTATCCATGCCTACCTTGAAATCATGTAGAGAAAAGAAAGTCTGTTCTCTTTTTTTTTTTTATTCAATATAGTGGTCCTCAGTTTCTTGAATATGGCCCGATGCACCAGCTGTGGAACGAGTAGCTTCAATTTACGCCGACACCAGTCTCTTCACAAGAGAGATTTTTGATACATCCCCACCAAGTTCCTCAAAAATCACCAAAAGGTTCCCCTTTGGCTTTAGCCATGATCTCGGAACATGATACCTAAAACACAGAATTTCAAATGAATCAGGTAAGAGTTTAGAAATCCCACTTCATTATTTTATCAGCCAGCAAATATTGCAGGTATAAATAAGATGCATAAATTCCAGTATGGTGATGGAATTCGAGTCATCACACATCAAGTACCATCTTTGTGTTGGTTGGCCACAGCCAGACTGGCACTTTGGAGGCCGATAAGTCCCAGAATAACTGCACGAATTGCAGTTTCCTTTTGCAAAAGTCATCCAATATCGCCCAATACTCTGTCCATTGACCCATACCTGCCCCTTTCCCATACTTTGCAAATCCAAAGCCAAGGGTTCATCACCTTCAGGTGCATCAAAGTGAGCCTGCAAGTTTCAGTCCACGTTTAGCTTCACTTATACCAGACATGACCTTTGGTTCACCCTAACTATTCTTTAACTGACCTTATGCCATGTCAATGGTTGCTGGGTTTGGGTAGCCAGTGACTCATGGATCCAATCAACAGCTGAGGCACCATTTGGTGAATTCAAGTTCATCGTTTCTCCTTTTAGGCCAACCTATTTGAGGTATGTGTGAGACTGGCAATTCTCAATATTATGATGTATAACAAATTCAGCGGATAGATGGATGAAAAATGACGTTGCCTGACCTGGTAGGACCATTTCTGCCATGTCAAATCCTTCTTTCCCTGGCCAAGACCGTCTAGTAAAACTGGACCTAGGATTCCAGTTTTCCAAGTTTCAAAGTGCAGCCCAACATTCTTCAAGTTTCATACAAGTTGAAAGACAAAGGGATCTCAGTTTAGTATCCAACTTCAGTAGATTTCATTCATAGATATAGGCATATAATATTGCAACTATGTTGGGCATGTTAAGTAAACACACCGGTAGTCCCACTGCTATGCTGAGTAATGCGATTCTATTTGTTCCAGCACGGAGGTTGACAGGTCCATTGAATGTGAAACCCCTGTTCACCCTGGTCCCAAAGGCAGATCCTGTAGTTATACGACACAGCTTCACTGACTTAAATCATGTTTGCAAACGATTATGAAGATGCAACTTGACTCATGCAAGGTGGATAGAGCTCAATAACTGACCAGAAAGTTGCCCATTGATGAAGACATGAAGAGCATGCCCAGATGACTGCACACTGAGCATGGGCTTCTGTCCTCCCCGTAAAAATAATTCTGATGAACTAATGTCCACGCTGAAAGTAAAGAAAAACGGAGTCCAATAAAATGCACCACATGAACTTAGAAGTTTTCCACCAAATAGTGTGGCCTCTTCTGAGATACTTGCTAAATTAATTCATGTTAACAGTTTCGACAATCTATATTATGAGTGTTAAAAATTAATGAGATTTCCACGTGCCCAGCTTTAGCACCATCCGTCAGTTTCCTATTTCCTTCCCACTTATAGACATCAATATTTTTTTGGCCTTTGCATACCAAGGATGTCAAAAGGGACATCCCATCTTCAGACACAATTACACAATCTTGGAAAAATTCAGCCTAGACAGTTGCATTAGGACAAGACATTCATTACTAGGTATAAAGGTACGGCTCCAGAAACTGTATTTTTACATAACACAAGAAAAGCATCATGTGACACCAGACTCACCTAGTCATGTACCACAGGTAGTCACTGCTATCTCGAGTGACATTTATTTGTTCAAAGAGTCCAACGGTTGTAATTCTTGAGGCCTCTTCAAGTGAAGAAATATCCTCATCATAGGTCTCCCACGAAAGAAACAAAGAATTACTTGATAACATTTGGGCCTGTGAGGTAGGAACTTTCACCTAAACAAAGAAAATACAATAATGTTAGTTGAAACAGAGAATTATTTGGTGGATTGGTGTTTGTGGACTAATCAGGGCATTGCTACTGACATGAGAAGCCCCTTAGATACCCGCCTTACAAAATAAAATCATGGATACAGTATAATGAAAAGAAAGTCCCATAAAAAATTTCCATCAAAAAGAGATGCAGTAAATATGCTCAGTATGTTCAGATTTAATCTGTAACTGTAGGACAACGGATCAGAATATTTGAGAACTGCGTGCACCTTGGCTGTATTGAATACTTCGTTCTTGCAATCAGGAAGGATGCTAATGGACCAAGGAGGCAAATTGTAGTGCCTACTCCTGAAAGTCACACTAGCAGCTGATTTTGAGTTGGAGTTTGACAGAAAAGCTGCACAAACAGGCCCTGAAGAGAACACATGAGCCTGAAAGACACAAGAATAATTCTGTCAGCAGAATGAAATCCTTAGAGCGAAGACAGTGGTGTCTTTGAAAGATGACCTCCTGATAAGTTCCCAATGATGTAACGGTAGGATCGGAAGATAGTAAAGCAGGTTCACATTGTTTAATGGCTTGATGAAGCTCCTTGAGATGACCATATTTGGGTTGCCGGATCAAACCTGAGTGGACTTAATCTTTAGTCATAGATCACACCATCGTATTCCATTATCAGGTGGTTAGAAATACAGCTCTCAGGGTGAATGAAAATGATTCGGAATATTTTGGCCATGAATATGGGTCGCAGGTGTTTTAGATTATTATCATGCCTTTAAAGTTAATCAACATTATCAGCAGAGCAACAAGTTGCTAAATGTATGTCACTGCAGATGATGAGAAGGTAATGTTTTGAAGGTCCTGAACAAAAAATCCCAGGAACATGATAAATGAAAATATGTTTCTTTATAATAAGCCTGGACGGTCACCATATTCATCTATCGGAGCATCATAGTCATAGCTAGTCGTGATAAAAGGACCCCCAGCAGTACGTCCAAAGTTGGTTCCGCCATGATACTGCCATATCATATCATAGCTATAGATCAGTTTAGTGCAAAAACCTTATTTGCTAACATAATCATGAAGTTAGCAGTTAACTAACCATATAGTAATTAACAAAGGAGCCACCCTTTTGAATGAAGCGGGCTACCGCAAAAGCCAAATCTTCAACTGGCCGCTCAGGAATTGTTCCGCCAAATTCCATAAACCTTCTCATTGGGAATACACCGTAGATGATTCAGAAATCAAAGTTAAGAAAGGAGTCTGTTATTCACAGCATTAACTTCATAGGCACAAAGAGATGCTTTACCAGCCACTCCAGGCTTCAGTCCACATTGTTGGCTTGGAAGGTTTGTTGGGTGAGAAAGCATCACAGTAAAACCCATTACATGTATTTATCTGCGGCCAGTGATGGAAAGTCAATCTACATAGGAAGCTCCAACAATAGAGAATTTGACAAGCAAAAATTTGGAACATCTTTTGGCACCAGAGACAAACCAATTGCTATGGTTACACTTTCAGTTAATAATGAGACATTTAAAATGACATTAAGAGATAAATTTCCTCACCACAGGATCTGGGGCATCATCTTCCTTGCACATCACCCACGGGACCCCTGTATCCAATCCAACGGCCATTTCTGCAGCCCAATTTATGTATGCATGACCAGCAGCTCCAAGTGCTTTGCTTTCGGGACCATATTCATTTTCAATCTGCAGAGAGAATTTGGAAGATCAATGGTTCATACTGAAGCGGCAGTTCTAAGTGATAATAAACTCGGAATTCCTCTTCCTGGAAAACTTAGCTTCAGATAAAGTAGCTCAATGTCTCAGTATAGTAAAATTAACCTCGCAAACAAGTAAAGCTACGACGAAAAAAATTACCTGAGAGAGTATAATTGGACCACCTTGCGATGCAAAAAGTTGCTCATCTTTCATCATCTGTACAATTTTCTGGGTGAATCCTTGCATTGCAGCCTTCAAAATTTTGACAATGAAAAGTCAGAAGAATCCATTCCCAAATAAGTAATTCTGGAAGTAAATCTCTCAAGGGATTAGTGTCAAGATTTAATTCTAAAAACTTTTGTTCAAAGATATCAGGTGAGTCGAAGGGATGCTGAAACCTTGAAAGGCTCATTATCAGTTCTGAAGCTGATCCCAGGTACATAATTCAGCCAAACAGGAAATCCCCTGCACAAAGAAAGCATTCAACGTACCGTCAAACAAGCCACAAATCCAATTAATGGTTAAGCCCCAGTGTAAATATGCAAGCCCATCAGTCAGGAATATTCGGGGTTCACCAAGAGAAAAGAGCAATCTAATCAACTGTTAAAAGGAAACAAAACAACATTAAAGAGAGGAAAAGAATATAAAGCAGATACCCGAAATTCCACTCTGCACAAACGTAAGGTCCAATGCGGAGATGAGCGTAGAGTCCTACTTTTTGGACCGTCTTTATGAACCTCACAAGGTCGTATCTCTCATCAAAATTATACTGAAACACACCCGTCAGAAGCAAAAGAACCAAAATGCAGGTCAAAAAGAAAATCAAATTTTGAGAAAATGGCCATAATTGACGAGACACAAAGTAAAGAGGGGGATTTGGAGGAGTACTTTGCCAGGAGAAGGTTCATGACCATTCCAAAAGACATAGGTCTCAATGACATCCAAACCTCCATCTTTAGCCTTTTGTATGAGGTCTTCCCACATCTACACCCACACCCATTGGAGAGAAGAAGCATGAGCCACATTCTCACCAAAAAGAGAACAATCCACATTACTAAAAAGAAAGAGAATAAAACAGAACCAAAGAAAGAAATGAAAAATGGAAGTGAAGCTAAAGAGTGAGAGGTGAGAAGAGCTAGTACATCCGGAGTGCTTCTGGGGTAGTGAATGGAGCCAGAGATGAGGATCCTCCTCTGGCCATTGATGTTCAGTGACTTCCTATCGTAGCTCACACTGCACCGGGTCAACTCAAAACCCAGGAACAAGCAGAGCAAGAGCAACGAAGTTTGCAACATGGGAACTAAGCAAATTCCCATTTTTGTTCTTTGGCTTCAGACACTTTCTCACTCTCTCCCTCAAAAATGGAGGTGGAAATGAAGTGGGTAAGAGTGGTTTCTCGAGCTTCTGTGTTCTAAAGGAGCTGTGAAGAAAGAAAAGCCATTTGGGTTTTGTCGGTTAAACCTTGATGGTGTGAGCACACGGCTTGCTCACTGGCCTACAGGACCTGAGCTCCCCGCTCAGCAGAGTATATACTGCCATGGGGGGAGACAATGAGATCCAGCGCAGCTTAAATTTTTTGAATAGTCAGAATATTTTATTAATTCTTATTTCCAGACTTTTTCTTTCAAGAAAAGCATAATTTATTGTGGGACATGGTCTTTTATCGAGTGACTCCGGATAAAAGGTTAAAAAAAATCACCTTTGTCTGCGTTTGCTTGCCTTTCTTTCTATTTCTTCTTTTTTCCCCTGAAAATGCTTTCCGTACAGCTATTGTGGAAGGCCGGAAGCTGCCTTTTTGTTTTTTTTTGGGAGGGCGGATTTACCCGCCTTTTGCAATCGCACGAGTTTTGGTTCCATTCGAACTTGTTTGGCTTGATTTTGCCTTTACACATGGCTTGAAATGATCATGATAAGTGCGTTGAACTTGTCAATTCTATGTAGATTTAAATTAACAACTTCGACAAAAAATAATCAATAACAATCCATTCACTGTATAGATAATCACAACCGGTAAATCAACTGCATTTATATTTCTTTTATAAAAAATTTTGGTCAATATTTTAAAAGATGCCCTTAAGACACATGATATACATTACTAATCGTGTTATAAAATACAAATATAATGTATGTGATTTTCTTGACGTTCAATTTTAAAAGATGCCCTTAATTAGTATCCATGGTACTTGTTAGTGGGACCTCGGTTTTTTTTTTTGCTTAATGTGTATGGTATTACTCCATGTGAATTATGCAATTGATCTTTTGATAATAAGAATAAGATTCATCCAGATATTTGAGATTTCACATTTGGAGTTCTCTTAGGGTTCTCGAGAAACGTTCGTACGCCGAATCCCACCGTTTGTGGTTGATCTATTTGTCCAAATGCTTTTCCTTTCTTGTTGGCTAATTAATTACTTGATAGGCTATTGCAATTTTATAGATTTGAATTGATTATACAAAAGATATAATGCCAACGGCATATTCTTGGTTTAGATTGAAAATTCGTCACTTGAATTAAGTAAAGGGAAAATATTATACTCACCATGACACATTTGCCCTTAATTTTTTTTTTTTGTGACATTAAAAAACCAAAATTATACCCATCATGACACATTTTTACTCTAAACTTTTTCTTGTGATATAAAAAATCCAAAATTTGTACCTATGTAACACATTTACCCCCCATCAAAGTTCCATTAGATAATTTTTAGTCAAACAATATCTTTATTATATCATCTAAGTCATGTGAATTTCATATGACGAAATCTCGACGTAGAGTAAATGTCTCACACATGTACAAATTTGAAATTTTTGGTGTCATAGAGAAAGGTTTAAAATAAATGTGTCATAATGGATATAGTTTAGGATTTTTTTACTTTTGCTCATTGGCAAGAAATTTTGAGATTTAAAGACCGAAAAGAAAAAGGAAAGTGTAAAAGAGGAACAGTCTTCAATATTTTCCCACATATAGTAGCACTATGCATTCATGATAATGACAAAATTGTATCCGTTTGCATTATAGTATTGTCGGTGTAGCCATGTGACATTTCTACATCAATCGACACTTTTTTTTTGTTGTCCCGTATAAAGTGGTTCTGGTTCGTCCATTTAATGTCAGCTTGGGTTTGTCGCTAAAACTTAATTGCGTAATGCGACGGCATAACTAGAAATGCCTATAATGACGGCTGTGAGGGGGAAGAAGCCCACCTAGCTCATGAACCCTAAGTCGGTTTTAAAATTTAATATTCTTGCAATTACAATAATCTACTTTTTTATAGCATAGACGCAAAATGTTTGTTATGACATAGAGTAGAGGTAAACTACACAGCATACCATGCTTGCTTAGTCTTACATATGTAACTATAAGCTTAACTGTTGGTTACTTGGGTTTATTTGATTCTTTTTGAAAAAAAAAAGACAAATTGCTGGAATATTGAATTGAGTTAAAAGTTGAAATTCTTGACTTGGGCGGGTCGTGAACCTAATGAAGTAATTGAATCTTTTATATAATAATGTGAAGAACAATTCTAAAAGCCGACTAAGCTAGAATTTGAACTTAAACTAAATTTTTTCTTTTGAATCTGTCAACACGAGCTTCATGATACCATATGCTATGAACTCAGAGCTTAAGACATCCAGTTCAAAGCGATAATACGAACCTTGAATATTCAATTTGAGTTCAACTTCAATGATAATTGATCCGAATTAATCACATTCACAACCGAATTAATTACATTCAACTAAAATGCAGAAGGGGAAGGTAGCGCCTTAAAATCAATCGATTTAAAGAAGGCGAGCGAGAACAACCCCGTCGATATAAAGAAACCGGGCCGTCATTTTCTTCCATACCAATCGTCACAGCCTTTACCTAATCTTTTTCTCACACGCTTTGCTCTAATCTCGTAGTCCATCTCATTGCAGATATACCTAACAAAGGCTTCAAGCATTTAAAGCTGCTCGTAACATATTCAACTCTCGCGATTCGAAGGACCCACGAAGGGTTTTTAAGGTTTTTCTTTTTAATGGTGTCGAAATGGCCTCAAATCCTTGGCAATTCAGACGATGGTGACTTACTTTGAGGTTTCTGTTGCGACAGCTACATTTTGTCATCTCTTGCTTTTTAGGTTTTCTGATATTCACCACCGACACCAGCTTTTGCACTGCTGGTTCAGTCACCTAATGATTTGATTAAGGTCGCATCAAGTTTGATAGAACGGTTTAGTGATGTCGGCACAAACCATTCTTAACCGCGCCACCCAAACTGAGGATAAACTAATCTCTTGTGGAAGACTATGCTTTTTTTACTAACTTTGTTGTTTTGTCATGAAATGTTAGTGCTTTAGATTAGCATACGAATTTGGAGTCCTCCTTAAGGAAAATACAAAGATATTACGGTTGCCTTCATTTTAAAAAAAATAAATGATTTGTAAAATATTTTTTTGAACGATCACATATAATGTTTACTGAAATTGAAAAAAAATATATACTTTTATCCTTTATGAGAATATTTAGACATAAATTGTTATCTCTAATTTAATTTTTTTGTTGATCAATTGTTTCAAGCAATTATTTTTAGGAAAATGTTACCCAAATTATTTATTTTTTATGAAAAAAATGGAGACTACATGTACTGAAAGATCTTTCTAAATTATATTTATCAAGTGATGTTGCAATATTATAAAAACAAGCTAATCATTTCAATGCTTAGATCCCACTTTTCAAACCTTGTCATATAAACTTGTGAGTTTTATTAAGGTTTTTCAATCAAATGAGAAATTATTTAAAAAAATTTAAACTTATTTTCAAGCGGCTAATTCAGTTATAAACTTTTTAATTATGTCAATTTAGTCATAAATCATTTGAAGATTTGTCAATATAATCATAAACATTTTCAAGATTTGCCAATTTAATTGTTCCATCTAATTTTAGTTGAAAATCACTAATGTGAATGTCAATTGTATCACGTCCAATATATCTTTTTAAAAAATTACAAATATTTTCTCAATACAGTAAGTATTCTTTTAAAATTTTGGAGCAAAATAAGTGTACAAGAGAGCTTAAATTTGAGTGACCAATTAGAGTTTGATCTTGCATCCCTAAGACTCTAAGGAGTCTTATTTATAGAGAAAAAAGGTTAACAAGCTGTTAATCACAATTAAAACGGCTAATTTTTTGATCGTCCACAAAATTAGACGTCCACACACAAGTGGTTGGACGTCCAAAAGGGCATAAAAATTGCTCTCGCTAATATGCATCTGAAGTGTTAGAAAATATCCAATACTGAAACTTTTGCAAGTCGGATGTCTGATACTAATATGGACCGACATCGAATTTGGTCGGACACTCAAACACAATCTTCTTCAAGGTTGGACGCCCATACCATACATGGTCGAACGTTCAATTCTGCTTGAACTCTTGTCCCCAACTGCTGCAGTTTCTGACACTTTTGATGATGTCTAAAATCAATATAGCGAACTCCACAAATAATTAGATAAGTTAGTTATTTAATTTGAGAAGGTTTTGTAATCCTAATATTTAATGTAGGTCAACACCGCATTTAATGGATCTTGTTATATATGTGGACCCTCTTCATTTAGTATGTTAATGTTTTTTTTTTTTGGGTCAAGATTAATATGTTAATGTTATTTATTGGAATTTTCTGCAGGTTCCGACACTTATGATCATGTATAAAATCAATATAGTGAACGTTGCAATTACTTTCGACCAAAAAAAAAAAAAAACTCCGCAATTACCGGAAAAAAAAAACTCCACGATTTTATAAGTTAAGTATTCAATTTGAGAAATTTAATCTAGGGTCAACACTGCATTTAATGGATCTTATTATGTATGTGGACTCCCTCCAATTTAATATGTTAACACTATTCATGATTTTTCTTTTCCTGTGGAGAGGCCAAGAAACCATATGTCTTTGTCATTAGCACAAGGTGTATACGTTTAGATGTTAGTAAATTAATTTAATCGCAGTGGTAGTTGTATGAGAAATTCTAGAAACACTACGAACCAACTTTTTAAACATGGGTTTCATTTGTTAATTTTTTTTTTGAAAATATTATTTCAAATTCTTTAGTAAACAAGTTTTACTTAAGATTCTTAGTATTTCTAATATTTTGCCTGTTAATTATAACATCACATTTATGAAATTTTGTTTAGTAAGTAATTTGCAAGATTGTACTGCAATCCAACTTTTTAAACATGGGTCTCACTTGTTTAAAAACCCTACTAACTATTCTTTCAAATTCTTTAGTAAACGAGTTTTACTAAAGATTCTTAGTATTTCTGATATCTCATCCCGTTAAGTATAATCTCAATAAAACTTCCTCACATCGTAAAACTGGATGATAAGATACATTATGTATGAGTAACCTCGTGAATTTTTCTAATTTGCTGAAAAAATCAAATTATCATTGGACCAAAAAATTATTTTTCCAGATTAAACCAGGCTCATTCTATAGTTTTTTTTTTTTTTTTTTAGTAATTAACATGGGTAAATCAATAACACCTATTCCGATTGCTTGCAAAATACCCATATTCCTACTTTGCTCTTCTGCACGGTCTACTTGACGAGCCAATGGGAAATCTATTCTTTTATATATGAAAAAGGATTAAAGTCGATTATAAAAATTAACATCTTAGAATATGCTATCCTTATTTAAGAATCAAAATTTTTTTGGACCAAAGGTATCATAAATTGAGGGGATTTTCAGCCATTTATCTAAAGTGGTAAAGTCACATCTTAATCCAGGCTGACCAAGGAAAAAGAAAAGGGGTCTCTCATAATTGACTCGTCCGATAGAAAGTAGCTGTACCTTGACGTAGACTCATGTCTCGTGGATCACGACAATCGTCAATCAAATGCATCAAGGAAGTTGCGAACTCGTCACTCCACGATAGAATTAACGTGGAAAACGCGAAAGAGAGAGACAAACAAGTGCGCAGTGGTCAAACGGGGAGCGAGGAAGCATCGGGGCACCGTTCATTTCGCCGTCTCCCGATCGATCTGCTTTTGGGTTTCTCGACTCGTTTTTCTATCCTCCAGAAACCAGAGCTAGATCTCCGTTCCGTTTACGTCGGTGCAAGCTGTTCTAGGGGCTTGAGATCGGATGATGTGCGCGTTGATGGGTGTCATTGTCTCGTGGTGGGCGCCAAGGAGCACTTCGACGAGTGCCGTGAAGAGCTTTGGGATCTCTCGGTGATTAAAAAAAAGGGTGCATTGGATCACGTAAGAGTATCATCACTCGATGTCTTCCTCCTTTTTTATGAACTGGGTTTCTCTTGATAATTGATAAGGATGACTGGTTACCTCGCACATGCGAGTGTGACTTTTGGGTAGAGCAATGTTTGTCCCCTACGTAGTGTCCCTCCCCTGCTTGTGCTGTACGCAAGAAGTGTGGATTCGGGGCGCGATTTCACCTACTTCATGTCTCGATTGATCCTTTCGTTTTGCATGTGGGATGGCGTTTTATATGCAAGGCTGTTGTCACGTCATTCTTCTTTCGAGTGTTTAGGTGATGACTGGGTGTTTAAAGCAGGATTTAAAAGACTTTAAGATTTGGATTTATACGTGTTCTCTCTTCTTCATCCGTATCTTTTCCTTTTTTCTGCTTACCTAACGTAGCAGCTCCTTCTTTACGTGCCCCGCCATTGCTGTCGTTAGCCAAAGTCTCCTGTCAACATCAGCCGCGTCACAAGGGCCATCGCCTGGTCCCGTCGCGCTTAACATGCCTCTCAGCCTTTGCGTGCCTCCACGCTCCTCTCTGCGTGCACCATAGATGGGGGAGTTCAAGCTAAGGCAGCTGGGTGCACGACAATCTCGTTTGGGAGGAGTTGCTAAGGAGAGAGAGGGAGAGAGACTTTGAACGATTAAGATATGATGATCTGATGGGTTATTTTTTCCCCCTAAAAATATGGCGTTTTTAACAAAATTAAGTTGAATGAGTTATGTAGATGAATTTGAGCCCTCGAATTTGTTGCCAATATGGCAACCACTCAGATGTAAATTTACACCTTAAGATTTAAAGGATTTTCATCTATTTAAAAATATAGGACACCTTGATTAAATATGCAACTTCAACAAAAAGTTATATACATATGATTTCTCCTTCGAGTGGTGACTAAAGTTGTTTGTGGAATTTCTATTACTAGGGGGTGGCTATTTATTCGTTGATGGATGCATTGCTGTACCGCCCTTGTCGTTGAAAAAGTTGCTGTTCACACTTGATGACAAGTCTTTTAATTTGAAATTGCAGTCATGATTCCTTGAATGATCGGACGTGTCCCTTGACATTTTTAAAGGTTAGATCCAATCATATCAATATGAGAAACCTAATTTCAACAATGAAACCGTGCATAGTTAATTGGTAGTCACTCACAGATTTAGATCTAACATATTTATTTGATTTTCTCGAGCCACAATGCGAGACAAAACCCTAATAAGATGAGTGCATGGCTCCCCGTCTTGTCCAAAATTTTGTGTACAGCCTATGAGGTTGATTGTTCCCATTTAGCTCAAATATATATATATATAAAGTTCACTGGATAATTGCTCGTCGTCAATTGAAGTCATACGAAACTCTATTTGACACAAATCAAAGCTATTTCTATGATGGCTACTTAGACCAAGCTGCCGGTTGATTATGGGGACTAACCACCAATCTCCACCTCTGCGACCTCCACACCATCGACCCCGACAATTTCCTCCTCTGCTTCATGTCCCAATCGCGTGAAGTCTACCGCCAATCCCGCCACCATAATCCTCCATACGTTCGATTCCCTCGAAAGCCCTGTCCTTTCTCTCTCTCTCCTTGACCCTCCGGTCCTCCCCGTTGGCCCCTTCCAACTCCTCCTGAATCGCATCCTAAACCGTAGCATGGATGGTGTATAATCTCCACTAGACGTTACATACTGAAAAATACATTGGCTTGTTAATCTGGCTCACGATATTATAAAGTTCACCTCGTCAAATTTTCAACCCACCAATTCAGCTTGATCCTCAATATGATTATAAAACGTTGGATCATGTTACTTGAACCGGGAAGGCCCATCCTCAAAAGCCCATCTAGTTTTCGAGGTGAATGGAAAGAAGATGAAAGAAGAAAATTAGAGCCATAGCGGTTCTACGATTCTAAGGGAAAACATTTTCTCGCAATGAAACAACTCTCTAGTTGGCCAAATCATTTCAGTGAATTCGATTTCGGTTTCGCAATTTCCAAATGAAACCAATCTCATGGGCGTGGCCAATGAAAAACGACAAACTTAAATTGTTTCCCCGCAGCCGAGTTGCAAAAGCATTGGGGCCGATGTGTTCATTGTTTTGGCCCTAAGCCCCCAAAAAATTTTCTTGTAATTTTCTCGACAAAATTAAACAAACAAATTTTTTTGGGGGGGAATGGTGAGCTCGGTTGAATTCAATTATTCAACTAACACTTATATACAATTTTGGAGATTTTCAGATTTTTACACTAAATGAATGTCTCGATCAAATTTTGAATATGTATGTATTGAAATCAAAAGTGACACCGTCACCACATATATAGCTTTCTCAGATTTCTTTCTTCATTTACTGCTTCTGAAAAGATATTATGCATGAGCCGTATAATCTTTTGTCAATCGGCCGCCTACACCCAAAATATACTCAATAAATAGACTTTGAAAGCAATATCTTATTCGGAAAAAAAAAAAAGAAAAAAAAAGAAAGGAAAGCAAAGGAAAAAAAATCAGATTATTTTAAATAGTTGTAAAAATCATTTATGTCGGCTATGCTATATATGATGGCCAACAGAAGATGGTTGACGCTAACTGAACCAGCATGTCAATGTTTCCGATTTAAATTGACTGGGTGGATTATATTGGAAAATGTCAAAAACTTTAGAGTTACAATGATCAAATTAAAAAGTTTATGACTGAATATGTTGTTATACAAAGGTATAGGACTTTTTGGATAATTATCCCCCAAAATGGAAGGTAACATTTGAGATGAAAACACTGATAGCGCATTTTAATTTTATTTGTATGCTAATTAAAGTGAAGATGAGAAAGTGACAAAGGTTTAAATGTGCTCACTATCATACTACATACCTTCATAATGGGCCTCAGTACTCCTAACTGACCCTTGAGTATGAGCTAGATGTGGCAAGAGTCCCTTATTTTCTGGGCCAGTGCCGAGAGCCCTTTTTCCTCTTTTTGCTGATCCTTTAGTTTTCTCCGTTAACCCCTGCAGAGACGCGTGCATTCAGAGTCAGCCCCACTTAATCACTTTTTCCAACTCTCTTCTTCGATAACCAATATTCTTACTTAGCAAAGGACTTGCTTTTTTCCTTGCGGACCAATCCAACAAACACATTTTCGATATTCGAATGCTAATATTATACGTGAAGCAGATGATACCCAATAATCGTTCTGAACTTCTCTCTATCCATGTCTTTCGACAATGTCAAAACCTTTTCAACGGTTTATATATCATGTACGGTCAACAGCAAGGTTGAGGGGGCAATGACTTGAGACGGGCTTGGTCGGACGTCACAACTTGCTGGCATCCAAGTTGGACGCCTAGCTAGGTGTGACCAGATGTCTGAACCTCATGGCTGGACGGACTTCAGATGTCGGGACTCCAATTTCAGATCCATAGTAGCTGCATCAAATTTTCTCGTGTTTTCTCGGGCGGTTGAATCACATCAATAGACATCTGACTCTGTCTTTATGCAAAACCAAGCCTCTTCATGCGCTTTAGATGTCCTCGGATTTCCTTCTTGATTCTATTGTACACTGAATCAAATTCTGATGCAAGCCTAGGGGAGGCTTTCTCAAACAATAGGATCGGGAGAGTGACTCGCACACGGAAACAGGACAAACAAGAATTTCAGCACTGCGCGAGCTCAGGAGAACGGTCGTATCTTTGTCGATACTGATCGGATCGACCTGATTCCAAAGCCAAATGAACAAAGGCTTCTGGATCTACAATTTCTCTTTTTTGGGTTTTCTGAAATAAGCACTGTAGGATAGTCGAAATTGGGTTGGAAATAACGAACAGAATAGGAAAAGATAGAAACTTCGTTGGTTGCTCTTCTAGGCCTCCAAGGAAGTTGAGGGGGACACCGATTCTTCTAGATCGATGACTGCAACTCTTCAAGGATGCAGATTTCGAAAGCTCCGACTCTTCAGGACGGAGTGAAAACTCTTCTAGGTTTTCAAGGATATGAACTCTACAAGGTTCATGATGCTTGCTTCAAGCAAAGCTTTTCATTTATCAAAAGTCATCAAAAGTTATCTGTCTTCTACAAGAAATTGGGCTTATATCATCAAAGAAATAAAGATAGAGCATTGAAAACTAGGAGAAATAAAGGAGCATTGAAACTATAAACTAGTAAAAGCGTCACGCGAGCTTCCAAGGTATCTTTCAAGCTTCCGGGATAGACTCAAGATGTCGTTATGGCTTCTCGGTTTCGTCGAGCTTTAATGCGGGCCGATCTTCTTGGTCGAGAGAGCCGGTCTTCAATGTGGGCTGCATCATCCTCCCCATCTTTAAAAGAATTCGTCCTCGAATTCTTGCCATCATCATCAGAAGAATCTCCCACCGTACTAGGTGCCAACGTAATCTTCTTGCCTCCAAATCGCATAGCAATGATCCCAATGCGATGATTCTCCGGAACATTTCGATGCTCAAACACCTCATTCACAAGTGTTAGCCAATCAACAATTTCATCAGGAGACTCATCACCTGTAAATTCTGGAACATCTTTCTTGATTTCCTTTTCCCAATCTCGCTCACGAATATGTTGTAAATGATGTCGAACATGCCTCCGACCGTGAATAGATTGAACACTCTCCGAAGAGGAAGAGTCACCACGGGAATTTTCAGTCCTGGAACGGAGTGGAGAATTATTTGCTTCAGCCCTCAATCGCTGAACTTCTTGCGTCAATTCGTCAATTTGTTGTTGCATATTCTCAGCGAGTGTGTGCAATTCATTGAGGGGAACGGTTCTGCCGCCACGACGCCTAGCTTGTCTTGGAGGCATTGTCCTCTCCTCCAAAGCTCTGATACCAAATGATGCAAGCCTAGGGAGGCTTTCTCAAACAATAGGATCGGGAGAGTGACTCGCGCACAAGAAACGGGACGAACAGTAATTTCAGCACTGCGCAAGCTCAGGAGAACAGTCGCATCTTTGTCGATACAGATCGGATCGACCTGATTCCAAAGCCAAATGAACAAAGACTTCTGGATCTACAATTTCTGTATTTTGGGTTTTCTGAAATAAGCACTGTAGGATGGTCGAAAATGGGTTGGAAATAACGAACAGAATAGGAAAATATAGAAACTTCTTTGGTTGCTCTTCTAGGCCTCCAAGGAAGTTGAGGGGGACACCGATTCTTCTAGATCGATGACTGCAACTCTTCAAGGATGCAGATTTCGAAAGCTCCGACTCTTCAAGGACGGAGTGAAAACTCTTCTAGGTTTTCAAGGATATGAACTCTACAAGGTTCATGATGCTTGCTTCAAGCAAAGCTTTTCATTTATCAAAAGTCATCAAAAGTTATCTGTCTTCTACAAGAAATTGGGCTTATATCATCAAAGAAATAAAGATAGAGCATTGAAAACTAGGAGAAATAAAGGAGCATTGAAACTATAAACTAGTAAAAGCGTCACGCGAGCTTCCAAGGTATCTTTCAAGCTTCCGGGATAGACTCAAGATGTCGTTATGGCTTCTCGGTTTCGTCGAGCTTTAATGCGGGCCGATCTTCTTGGTCGAGAGAGCCGGTCTTCAATGTGGGCTGCATCAAATTCACTTCAAAGCACACACTATACCGCCAACGCCAGAAACGCGAGTTAGGTATATGATGGAAAAAATGTAAGGTAGCACATTCTGATGAACGTGAACAGAGGAGAAAGCAGCTCATGGTGATGCCAATTCTGACAGGTTAGGATTGACTTTGTTTTACTTGCTCAACTGCATTGACCTGGCATTGAATGTACTTCTAAGTTCGGACAAAAGGGTGTTCAGTCTTCTCCCAGTAAAACATGCCTTTTAGTATTAGATAGCTTAGTTGGTGAAGTATAGTCAAGCATAACAGACAAATTTTCAATTATTGAGTTGATATTTAACATGGTACAAGTATTCTCAACAATTGACCAAGGATGCAAACAGAGCCCTTGAGGTTCACATAATTCACTATTTAAGCTTAACTTGGGAAAAAAGACATTTAAAGTGCCATAACTTTCATACAGTACTTATTTTGATAATAAAATTTTTCGTTAGATCACTTAAGCGCCACTTTTTAAATAAAATAATTATTAAGTGTCAATTTCAATTTGGGATGTCGCAAATCTGTCATGGCAAAATTTTATCAATTTTCCTAACAAACGTGGTCTACCAGCATGCCCAAAACATTAACGGCCCTAAATGACATCATGTATATGTTTCATCCCAAATATAAACCCTAATTTGATTTTTACCCAAATATTTCAAACCCTAATTCACAAACCCCAAAATTAAGTGCTACATCTTACAATAGAGAGTAGAAGTAGGACAAGTGGCTCAAATTCAGTTCAATGAAGCAAAGATGAAGGTGAATATTATTGTTGTTGTGGACTTAGAAATCCAAGAAGAACATCTTGAACTAAGTTGAATCTCATAAGAAAATTTCATGGATGCTCAAGTTATTGAGAAATGTCAAGGTGCAAATATTTCAATTACGTTAACACATTTTCAGGTTGAGCAAAAGAGGTGATCTTGAAGCTACTTGAAGAAATCAATCTCTACCCACATTAACAAATGAGTTGCACAATGCCAAATCAATGCAAGTAGAAATGATGCCTTTAGCATATTTGACCAATCATTTGAAGAAGTAAGTTCAAGAATGAAAAGTGAAAGAAAGTCCTATCAAGTGTAATTGTCTTGTTGTTTTGTTTGGCGTATTTTATTTTCAAATGTATACTAAGTAATGAGAAGAAGCTTCTCAATCTACTATGGTTGAACATTAGTGGAATGTGTAATTGTATTGGGTTGATGAAAGCTAGTTATTGCCTTGTTTTCTTTTTCAGGGTACAACCCTGGATTCATGACTTGGCCCACCTTGAGAGATCGGCTTCTCTGAACTTCTCCTAGGCTACAACAATAACATACCCATGTTGTTAGCAAAATTAAATACAAAATTAATTGCATAAGACCTAAAAATTAACATTCAAAATGGTCGTGCCAATATTAAAGTTTGTAAATAACTCATACTCATAACCATATTACCTTATCCTTTTGCTAATAGCCCCTCTTATTTGTTGTGGTGCTGAACTTTCAAAAACCTGATCAGGTGGTCTTCTTCTAACTTGAGAAAGGCATAAGAAACTTATATTTTGCCAACATATGGACATACAACAACATAACACAAGTGATGCAACTTACTTTACATTTTCTCTTTGTTTGTGCAACAAGTGACTCATCGATTGGCCTTGTAGCTGGCCCTTTAGCAGGACTTGCATTAGGCCTTGCAATTGGCCTTGGAGTTGCACCTTTAGCTAGTCTAGGGGATGGTCTTGCAGTTGCCCCTATATCATTGCCGGTCTGTTGTTGTTACTTCCTCAATTCACAACTTGCCTTATGGTAATATGAGCACTTCATTTTTCACCAAATCTACTCATCCTCTTACTTGTCATCTCAAACTCTGGCATTCTTTCTTTCTTTTTTGGCCTCTCTACTTGCTTCTTTTGTGACAAAGGGTGAAGGGCTTCGTGATTTGTTGGGTCCCAAAATTTGTTACTTCTAATAATTGCAACATGAATTGGTGCAAAGTAACACATATGCTCCTCTCATATTAGTCTTCCAAGTAACTCTTAGGATTTTGTTGCTCTGGATGGCACAAATGGCATGTGCACAGATAATTCTACTCACTAGCTAGGATCGACATGAATATTTCCTCATTCTTAGGTAGACAACATACTTGTTAGCATTGAGCATGAACTCATATTTATCATCTTCACTCTAAACTATATGATAGAACCTACTAGAAACTATATTGTCAACCAATCTCTTGGTAATCCTAAGGCTTACACTGTCTAGTCCACTTTGCAACCTTCGCTTTCTACTTGTGTAGCCTAGTCATAATCTATCACTCGTATATCTTCAAGCTTGATTATGATTAGTTTACACTTACCCCCTATGATTTTGCTTATTGAGTTTGTTGTTAATGATATCCACTAGAATTCTTCATTGGAGAAGGCTCTACACTAACACTTAAGTTCAATATGAAATAGTGCTTCAAAATCTTCTCTTATCAACTCAAACAACCCCAATTTGTGAATTCTGGAATTGGCCATGTTGGTGCCTTTTGCAATGAGCCAAAATTGTTTTGCACTTTATTACCTTTATACTTCTTTGCCTAATTTGCATATTTGTTCTGCACATATTCTATAATCAACATATTGCATCCATTCAGCTAACACAAAAACAAGTCAATGTAGTAATTCAAGCCAAAAAAAATTTGTAAGCAACATTATATGATTGATTATAAAAGACAAAAATGACAATGACATTATATTTTGTTAGTTGCTCATGAATGCCCAACCTCCCACATTAGTTATCTCAAAACGAGCCATTATATTTTTAAGGAACTGATCAAGTATTCTTGTTTTCTACCTTCACGATAGTGTAGGGCATTGGAAACATTTTGCTATTTGCGTTTCTCTCGACGGTAGGCAATAACTCTCCTTCACATAAAGCTTTTAAAAAAATATCCATCCAACCTCGTCACTCTTTTGTAGCCAACCAGCCAATAAGCACATTTTGCATGCATCAAAGAAAATATGCATCCTATCAAATTTAGTCCCACAATTTGATAGGGGCATTTCCACAGCTCTACATATACTTTATTAAATGAGTTTCAAAGTCTACATTTCCCTCAATAGTATCAAATCTGTGCATATTCTTTCTTGGCCTACTTATTAGTTTGCTCATCATCTCGTACTTCGCTCTTTTGCATTAATTTATAGACATATTAACCCCTATCTACTCCTTTACCGATGATTTCAAGTGAGAACTCTTGATTTCTAGTATGGTCTTGATAGTGTTGAAGAAGTACTTGGCCAATCATACACTAGTTACCATTTTATCGTCAAATACAAGCACAAATATGTTCCTCCTAGAAGAATCTTATCTAAAATGACTCATTCTTCTTACTCAATGCACCATATATCTTTCATGCATAATTTGTTATAAACACTTTGCTCTCACAAATTTGTTGGTATTTTTTATTAGTTGAACACTTATCTATATTAAACAATTGTGTGACATCCTGAATTTCACCCATTTAATTAGCAAAAATTCAAGAAGGGATTAAGGTTAATGTGATGGAAATATCAACATCTTGAGATGCCTTTGAAAGATTTGTTTGACCTATTTAAGTCCAAGAATATAAGAAAATTCATTGGACAAATTTTAGAATATAGTTTAGACTATATTCTTGCGTTAAATTGGAATATCATGGTCAACTTAATTAATATGGTCATTATATTTTAAAGTATACCTTATATTATATAATGGATGACTAAATTAAGATAAGATAAGTGGATATTAACCCTAATTACCCTATGGCCGGCCACCTATCACCTAACCTTAGCCCCAAAAATTTCATTTTTGCCCTTGAATGATTTAATGCATGTAATTATGGGTGAATAGTACCCAAATCAATATATTTTCATGCATGAAATGTATTCAACAAGCTAAATGGACATCTTTCTCCCTTAATATCCATGACCGCCACCTCTTTCTCTTCCTCTCCCTCTTTTTCTTCATTTGGTCAAGAAGTTCTCCTCATTTCTCTTCCTCCTCTCTCTCAGCCGCTCCATCACCGAGCCCTCTCTTCCCCATTTTCTTCTCCTTTCTTGCCATTTCTTGCTTCAATCCTCATCACAAGTGAAGTTTTATCTCAAGGCGAGGAGATGAGACTTATTCCTAAGCCTTTTGATCTCTCTTTCTCTTGATTTTTGCTAGTTTAATTCACGGTAGAGGAGATGGTGTGGTGCTTGGTGTGTTGTTGTTTGGTTTTGTTGTTTTCCCTGTGTTTTGAGCTACCAAGCTGATGATTTGCCGATGAATGACTTTGGTTGAGGCAATAAGAAAAGCTTGAGTTGTTTTGGTGGGTTGCATGTTGATCTCTTGTGACTTTTGCTCTTGCATGTAGATGATTTGGCCATTGCATGTGTCATTCGTGGCTTGTGGTTGTGAAATGAAGTTGAGGTGAAGTCTTGCATGGCTGTTTTAGCTTGTTGTGTGATGTTTGGTGAGTGGATGTTGATGAGGTGACAAAAGGATGAGATTCGTGCACTTGAGTTAAGCCTCGAAAATCGCGTGCATGTGCTACCCTCCTATATTTCAAATTTTACTGCAACTTTTCCAAACCAAATCTCAATAAAGTTCCTCTTCAAAGTTGTTTCAAATGTTTTAAGGTTTAACATAGTTAAATTTCATATTTTTCAGAGTTAATTTGTATGGTCAAATGGTCTTATTTATTCTTGGGTTCCTACTGTTCAGTATTGCTGAGATGGTGACCTTTACGACTTCTTGATTTTCTATGGATTTCTATAGTCAAAATCTTGCAAGATTTCACACAAAAATTGTTTGAAATTATTTTCGCTACAACATATCCAAATTTAAGAATTTTTAAAGGTAATTTGAATTTTATGGAAACTCATTTCCAAAGATCTAACTATTCTGTTTTACTACTCTATTTTACCTCAAGTTCAAGCAAAATAAAGACAAATTTACATGTTGAATTTGACCTGGTGTTTTCCATGAGAAATCTTTATCAAGATATTTTCTATAACATATTGAAAAATTAGAATTTTTGAAGGTCTTTTACTATTTTAATTGAAGTGATTTCCAAGATCGGACAAAACTGCCCTTTTCTGACCGATTTTAAAGATAAGGTTTTTACGAAGGAAAACAGGGGAATTCTGAAATGATGTCTTCTAGGAAGTCAACCAGCACACTTTGAATTTTCCAAAGAGCTATGATTCACTGTGGTGTGATGTCATTTGGTGATGTTTTCGAATTTTTAAGTGCAATGGTAGAATATGTAATTTTGGCCATTGAGTCTGCATGATGGTTAAGTGTTGTAGTAAAAGCATGTTATAGCCTATGCACGAAATTGATGGAATGGAATGCCACATCATGTGTATGTTGTGTGTGATGATGGAAAGTATGAGGTTATGGATGACAACTTGTGGCGATGTGATTGGGTTACATGGGGGTGTAACAGGGTTCCCTAGTGCTCGAGCTCTGGGGCTAACAGGGTTCCTTATTACTTGTTTGTCTGGGGGTGTAGCGCGGTTCCCTAGAAGTTACCCGTTGATGGTCTGGAATGGATGTTGGGAGGGTTTTTCTAGGATGCTATGTGTTCCCTAGATGCCTTGGAATGGGAAGTCTGAGGGTGTGACATGGTTCCCCAAAAGTCTGGCTATGTATGATAGGCTGGAAGTGACCCACACGGTATCGACTCACCATCGGTTGAAACCGTGAGATGGGGGTAGATCAAATGGTGTGGTATGCTTGAAATGAAACATGTTTTGAGTGCTATTGCATTCTGTGTGCTACACGTACTTGTGTGCATATCCTAGATATTGATTATTTTCTAATCGCATTATAGGATCACTATAGGTGAGTCCTAGGATCAAGAATGCATTAGATCGATTGATTTATGAATATGTTTTATCTTTTGCTAAATTTTGGCTTACTCTTGTTATATTACAATTTTTCAGAAAATGAGGAATGATGAATGTGCCTCCTTTAGCTTGATATGGGCAGCTATGTTATTTTGAAAGTATATCGAAGGAGGTCACTTTTTCGAAGTCTCTGCACATGTATGTTCATTAGATGTCTACTATCTAAGTAGATATAGGCTGTACTTAGTTGATACCTTATCGTTTTGTCGCTTGGTTTGTGCGGGAGAGAAACGGATTGAAAGGACCTCTTAGGTTCTGGAGCAATAGTGATAGCAGTGATTCCGAGGATGCTAGTAGTACCAGAGGGCCATCTGAGTATAGTGACCCAGAGGAGGGGTGGAACAGAGATGGATGGGAGTGAAGCGTAACAATAGTGGGATAGGCGAGTTAGGTTGCGTTTGATAACTATTCTATTCCCGGGAGTAGATTTTGATCAGAAATAATTTTTTTTTATTTTGTTTTGGGGAACTGATTCTAAGTATTTTAAGCCGTTTGGTAACTATCCAAAATTTCTGATTTTAGAATAGAATTGCGTTTGGTACCGTGCTCATTGATTCTGTTCCAAATTAATTTCTTTTAATTTTTAAATAATTTTTATACTTTTTTCTTTTTTTTTTAAATTTTTAAATTTTTAAATTTTCTTTTTTCTCCTATTCTTCTTCTTCTTCTTCTTCTTCAGGCCGGTCATCGGTCCGGTGACCAGCCAGACGAGGGTCGGTGACCTCACCGGAGCGTTGCCGGCCCTTGGCGAGGCCGACCCTCATCGACCGAGCCTTGTCGGCAGCCGAGTGAGGCTCACCCAGCCTTGCCGAGGCTCGACCTAACTAGATTTGGCGAGGCCGAGCCTCGCTGGCGGCTAGGCTGACCTCACCGGGGTTGGGCAAGGCCCGCCTGGCCACCGGCGAGGATAGGCAAGCCTCGTCGGGGCTGGGCGAGGCCCACTTGGCCATCGGTGGGGCTGGGCATCGGGAAGCTTGCTGCCTCCAGCGAGTTTGCCGGACCTCGCCCTGGCCTGGTGAACCTCCGGCAAGTTCACCGGACCGGTTGCCGATGACCGGTGGATGGCAGACGGCGGCGGATGGTGGTGGATGGGGGTGGATGGTGGCACGCGATTGAAGAAGAAGAAGAAAAGAGAAGAATAGTTAAGTTTAATTCTTTTTTCTGATTTTGGAACAAGAATCATTTTTTTATTTTTTATTCTTGATTCTACTTCCAATCTGTTCTCGGGAACAAAAATTTTACTAAACGCGATTCTGTTTCCAAACTGATTCCGGGAACAAAGAATCAGAATTTAGCCCTGTTTGGATGGTACCAAACAAGGCCTTAGTTTCCAATGTGATGAGTTCCAGGACAGCCACTTTTTGAGTTTTGGTCACGTGGTGGGCAATGGATGTTGTGGCACATGTGGGTGTCACTGATGGAGTGTAGATATCTTTTTAGTTACCCCAAGTCTAAGGTCAGAGGTTGTTTTGTTGTATGCTGCCCATGTAACTAAATAATTAAGCCAATGGTGGAAACTGACTTTAACCTATCATGCTTCCGATTGATCATGTTCAAATAATTCATGTTATAAATGCTTCCACGCTAAAGTAGAATTAACAACCGTTAAGATGACGTTATTAAGGGTGGCGTACATGGAGCATCGCAAATTGAGTACTTCATAATAGTTTCTTTGAATTGTTTTGCATCTTCAATTTCATGAATTATCACAACACAAGACGTGCATTAGCCAAATAATAAGAAGGTTTACTTTCTTTCTATGCATAGCTACTTCATCATCTTCATTCTTATTCTTTGAACTAATACTTTTATCATCATCGCGACTTCTTCATATTCAATCTCATTAGCATTAACCACAGGAGGCCCTCGATCCCTATTTGTAAGTTGAGGTTCGTGTGATTCCTCAAGTGTTGCAACTGGTCTTTTTTCTATTATTATTTAAAATTCCCTTTGTTGCCTTAACCGTGCAAATTCCTCATCGGAAAGACAATCTTAATTCAAGCTCAAACTCAAATTCGAAACTTTTTCATTAAAGCATGAACGTTAAAGTGAAATGAAATATGTGCCTCTTCATTCGTTGTTTGTCGATTTGAAGTATCGAATTACAGCTGTTCGGATTGGATTGTTAATGAAGTTAGTTGCATTGGCTAATGATATGTCTGAAAACGAAAAGTGATAGAAAGAAGTTTCTTGTTAATCCCCAAACACATACTTGTCCCGACAACAAAAGGGATTGTATATAAAGAAGTTTCTTATTAGTCTCCAAGCACGGAACATCTCCTTTTGGTTCGAGTAGAACTTAAATTTTTATTTCGATTAATTAGGAAACAAGGAGTGACGACCAATATTAGCGAAGCTTCAAGTGCTGTCATTAAAGTCTCATAGCATTACCAAATATTTGTATTGAATCATAATTATTCTACATTACTTGTGATCTGAGATTGACAAACTTGTTATTGTGGCCTCCACAATAGAAGCCAAAAGCGCCTCTATGGAAATATGCCGCAACATGAATTAGACATTCCTCACGATACGATTGACCCTTCATCACTAAGTCAATTACTATGGTAGTGACATGAACAAAAAGTAATTTTAGGCTCTCTTTGTTTTGTGAAAAATGTAGCGTGTCTAAAAAATGTTTTCCAAAAAACTATTTTCCAAGAAAATAATAATTTTTTCAGTATTAGACTAAAACTTGAAAATGAACTAAAAAAAAATTTCCACCGTTTGGTATAGTAAATTCGATCCCATTTTCCTCTATGCACTCATTTTAATAAATTTTTGTTATCTTATTTTATTTTTTATTTTTCTGAAAAGATTGATTTTTAATTTTTTATTTCCTTTCTACTTTTTTCTTTTTCTTTTTCCCCATCCTTCTTCTTCGGTTGGTTGGTGGCCATGTGATGGTCGACAGTCAGCTATAGGCGAGCCTTGAGCTCGAGGCTCACCCACCTTGGGCCTTAACAAATTGGTGAGCCGGAAGCTCACGCTTGCCGATTGGGCGAGCCTCGAACTCAACGCTTGCATGTAAGAAAAGCAAGAAGAAAGAAAAAAAAAGGAAAAAAAAAGAAAATTAATTATTTTTTAAAATAAAAAAATAAAGAAGTAAGGGTTAGTATGGGTGTGAGATAACAAAGAGGGAGTTAGGAAAATATATATATATATATTTTTATCAATTTTCTCTTGTTTGAAAAGTGAAAAATATTTTTTCTCATTTCAAAAGACTTTTTTTTTTATATATTTTTTTTTTCAATTAATTTATTTTTCGTGAAATGTATGTCTACAAACTCCTGAAAATATTTTCCTTTCGTGCTCGGTCCCAAAAAACTGCTGGCAATAGTCCACAATTTTTCGCCTCAGGATACTGACCAGATAAGATAGTGTGGAAGGAACTCCAAAATGCAGGGAGGAGCCTCCTCGCTGGATTTCTCCACCTTCCGCTGCTCTGCAGTTCATCATCCATCTGCCACTCCGTGATCAGCGGGATTGCAACACTCGAACAAGAAACCACTGACGAGCGATGGAAAACTTGATAATCCCATGCAAATCGAGGCTTCCTGTGGTGGTACCACCACCACCACCACCAACGCCACAGCCCAAACAAGACACCCCATTAGAATTCACCACTCGGCCCTTCATTTCTCTCTCTAGAAAGACCCACCCAAGAATGGCCGATGCCCACTTGAACTACCTCTGCAGCAAGGGTCATCTCCGCGAGGCCATCGCCGTTCTTGATTACGTCGGCCAGAACGGGCTCAAGGTAAGGCCTAATACGTACGCGAAATTGGTCGAGTCTTGCATCGCCGAGAATTCTATCCAGTTGGGTCGGAAGGTGCACGCCATGGTGGACTTGGTCGAGGTTTTGCCCCCGTTTGTGGAGACTAAGTTGGTGGGTATGTATGCAAAATGCGGGAGCTTGGACGATGCGCGAAAGGTGTTCGATGGGATGCTTGAGAGAAACTTGTACACGTGGTCCGCGATGATCGGGGCTTACTCGAGAGAGAAGAGGTGGCGAGAAGCAGTTGACATGTTCTACTTGATGGTGGAGGAGGGTGTTATGCCAGATGGTTTTTTGTTCCCTAAGATTTTGCAGGCTTGTGGTAATGCTGGTGACATCAGGACCGGGATGCTCATCCAGTCTATAGTGATTAAAAGTGGAATGTGCAGCCATGAGCGTGTCACTAATACAGTTTTAGCTGTCTATGCAAAGTGTGGAGAATTGAACTCGGCCAGGAGGCTTTTTGATAGCATGGAACACAAGGATACAGTGACTTGGAATTCTTTGATATCTGGGTATTGCCAGAAGGGAGAGATGGACGAAGCTTATAGACTGTTTGATGCAATGCAAAAAGAGGGAACTAAACCCGGTTTGGTGACTTGGAATGTCTTGATTGCCAGCTACAGTCAGATGGGGAAATATGATGTTGCCATGGAACTTATGAGCAAGATGGAGAGTCAGGGCTTGGTTCCTGATGTGTTCACTTGGACTTCTCTAATATCGGGATTCAGTCAGAATAATAGGCAGAGTCAAGCACTAGATCTGTTTAGAGAGATGCTGATGGTGGGCATCAAACCAAATGGTGTCACTATCACGAGTGCCATTTCAGCTTGTGCATCATTACAAGCATTGAACAGGGGTAAAGAAGTTCATTCTGTTGCCGTTAAGATGGGTCTGGGGGATAATGTGCTGGTTGGGAACTCACTCATAGACATGTATTCCAAGCGCGAGGAATTGGAAGCTGCTCGATGGGTTTTTGATGTGATCAAGGACAAAGATGTTTACAGTTGGAACTCGATGATTAAAGGATACTTCAATGCTGGTTACTGTGGTAAAGCCCATGAACTTTTCCTCACAATGCAGGAATCTGATGTACGACCTAATGTTATTACATGGAATGTAATGATATCGGGGTATATGCAAAATGGAGATGACGATCGAGCAATAAGTCTCTTCCAGAGGATGGAAAAAGATGGTAAGGTAAAGCGCAATACCGCATCCTGGAATTCGCTCATTTCTGGTTACACTCAAAATGGGCAAACGGACAAGGCTTTGGGAATTTTCCGAGAAATGCAATCTCTCCATGTTTCACTAAATTCTGTTACGGTTTTGAGTGTCTTGCCTTCCTGTGCAAACTTGATAGCCGTAAACAAGGTAAAAGAAATTCATGGTTGTGTGGTGCGGAGGGATTTAGAATCTGTGCTCTCTGTTTCAAATTCGCTCATAGATACTTATGCCAAGTCAGGGAAGATTGAATATTCAAGAAGATTATTTGATAGGGTTACATTGAAAGACATCATCACCTGGAACTCAATGATTGGTGGTTACATATGGCATGGCTGTCATAGATCTGCTGTTGATCTGTATGATCTAATGAGGCAGTTTGGATTGAAACCTAATAGAGGTACTTTTCTTAGTATCTTAAATGCATATAGTCTGGCTGGGTTGGTGGAAGAGGGAAAACGGGTATTTTCTACGATTACCGAAGAGCATCTGATTGTGCCTGCATTAGAACATTATATAGCAATGGTCGAGTTGTATGGTCGTGCTGGAAGGCTTGGGGAAGCAGTAGAATTTATTGAGAATATGCCACTAGAACCTGACTTTTCCATCTGGCTTGCTCTGTTATCTGCCTGTAGAATCCATAAGAATATTGCCCTGGCAGTCCTGGCAGCAGAGAGGTTGCTTGAATTTGAAGTGGGGAATTATTCAATTTACCAGTTGTTATCGCAAACATTTGGTTTATATGGAAAATCTGAGCATGCTCTAAAACTGAAAAGGCTTGAACAGGATGCTTTAGCAAGAAAATCACCAGGAGAGAGTTGGATCATCAGGGAAAATAAAGTCTATAGATTTATTGCGGACTGCTCCACACCATATTTTGAGCATCTGCATTCATGGCTACGGGAAATTGAGGAAAAAGTAAGGGGATTTGAATCTTACGACAGGCTATGCATTGGGGAAGAGGAGAAAGAAGAAACTGGTCGAATCCACAGCGAGAAATTGGCCATAGCTTTTGCTCTTGCTGGCAAATACCGTGCACCTCAAACCATAAGGATCATGAAAAACTCTAGAATGTGCGTGGATTGTCACAAGACAGCTAAATACGTGACTCTCTCCTATGGCTGTGAGATATATTTGAGCGACTCAAAGTGCCTCCACCATTTCAAAGATGGTGTTTGCTCTTGTGGAGATTATTGGTGAATCTAACGGCACGACCTGAAATTTGTGTTTTCGGGATTGATCTAACATCAGTTTTGACAGAGAGTTAGAAACTATTCAAGACAGATATCTTGACCGAGTACTTACATATGATGATGTACTTGACTCCATCTTCTTAATCATGTATTCACAAACGTTCTTGATCCTTTCAGAAAATGTATATAGAAAGTTTTGGCAAATCAGTAACTGTTTATATCCCTACAGAAGCATAGCTTGTTCTTTTGATGGAATTGGGCGATGGATTATAATTCCACGTCTGAGATTGAATTTGGATATAATTCCCAACGGCAAAGGGGAATATTAGATGATCATCCAATGAGATTGGGAGTTTCATGAGCTTGAGTGGTCGTTGGTTGTCTTGTTTTACGTTGGTTGACTGAAGCATAATCATCTACATGGCATCAAGAGCGACTGTGCTTGAAATGAATCATTTATTTCTCTTGTATGTCTTCTTACATATGAACAAGGACTGATTTATGAAAATCTCAAGGTGACATCTAGATTCCTAAGTAAAGGTTCTCTATTCCTAACATGATATGAAATGACTTGGAGACTATACGAAATTAGTAGATTCGAATATTTTGCTACGCACACGCAAGCGCGCGCAAGAGTACTCTCACTTCGGCTAATTCATATTTATTTATTTATTTATTTCCTTTATTTCCGATAAGTGCATTTTTGTCTTCCCCTACTAGTTTGGAGTTCATTTCCTAAGAAGCATAAGAATATAGGATAGTGCCCAAGAATATATACGTATATTCCAAAAGAAAAGAATATAGGATATATTCGCTCATCATGGGCTGATCCAGCCCAGCCCATGTACATTCATGTGTTTCCAGGAGAGGGAACAGTTTAAAGAGAAGAACTGCTCTTTTGTACTTATCGACGGAAATTGTCCAAAAAATCATAAACTTATTACATATTTGTCAATTCAATTCTAAACCTTTTAATTTTACCCATTGAGTTCTAAGTATTTTCACATTTTGCCAATTGAGTCAATCTAACCAATTTTGAGTGGAAATCTTTGATTCGGATGTCAACTGTTTAATGTGGCACGATCGGTTGTTGGTTGGACGATCGGTGTTAATGTGGTCAATTTTTATAAATATTTTAATATTTTAAATCATTATTATTTTTCTATTATCTCTCTCCCTTTTCTTGCCTTTTCTAATCTTTCTTCTTCTTTGTTTTTTTGTTTTCTTTTTCCCTTTTTACCTCCACCGGCCATTGTCGATGGCCAACGTAGGTTGCTAGCCTTAGGCAAGGGTCACCCTTACTTGGGCTAGCGTGGGTCGTATGATCGCCCTTGCCTAAGTAGGCGAGGACGGCCCTCGCTAGCCCAATTCTAGGCGTCCCTTGCCTGAGGCCAACAATTGTGGCTCCCACATGAGATCGACGACCTTCATTGGTTATTGATGAGGCCCAACGATGGCATGCAGAGGGAAAAAGGAATAAGAGAAAAATAAAATTAATAGAAGAGGACAAAAGGGTAAAAAAGGAAATGAAGGAAAAGAGAAGAAAAGAAAAATTAATGAATTCAAAAAATATTTAAATATTATTAGAAATTGTCCTCATCAGCATCAACTGTACTATATAAAACGAAGAGGAAGAGTAAATGGGTTAATGACCCATTTTGACACCTCTAGTTACCATTAAGAAATGATTGGCATTGAAAAGCGCTTAATATCTACCGGATGTCTAGGCAATCTCTAACTCTTAAGTCCCCATGGTTGTTTGTTATGGATTTATACTTTAGATGCGTTTGGTATAGGCATTTTGAAAACCTCATGGAAGAAGATTTCGGGTTTTTGACAATCATCCCCAAGAGGCTCTCAAGTGAAGGATAGTATTGGAAAAGCTTAAAGCAAGTGGGGACCCACTTTGAGTTTTTAGTATTTTTGGAATACTAAAATAATGATTAAATGATTTTTTTTTCTTTCAAAACTACCTTCATCAATTCTTCAATTCTTCAATATTGCCCATTGTTGCAACTATTCATCTTCTTTGTGAAGGCGGGTGAGAGCCGACGAGATCAAATTTGATTGGCAAAAGGTTGGTGAGGTTGTGTGACCACATGTGGCCACCTGAGATTGCATAATTGCCCAGACAATAGTCACATGGGTCGCATGACCCCAACAAGGGCCACCTGAGTCAATGAGGGGCTGGCAAGGTCATGTGACTCACACGATGGCCACTTGAGCTTGCAACAGACTAAGCAACAATCACTTGGGTTGTACCATCCTAGGCCTTGTTGCTCTGGGTCATGCAACCTTGGTGAAAGCTACCTAAGGTCACTCGAGGTTGTGTGACCCCAGCCACTGGCCACTAGCACCTGGCCTATCAACATAAAAATAAATAACATTATAGCAAAACCCTTTGCAATTTTTTTTTTACTAAAAACTACACCCAAAGTTGCTTTACAAAATGACTTTTTACTAAGAACAATTTACATTTCCCCAAACCCCATCAGGCTAAGTGCTTTTGTACTTCTTTAATGAACTTTCAAAATGCTAAAATAAATGCACTATTTGTGTGGAAATGGACATATCGCAAGTAATAGGGTTAGGACATGATGAACATCATCGGCTACTAAAAATGGAGCCATGTTGGGTTTTCTACCATGTGGTCTTCATGAATCGTGAAGGAGCACCATTGATCAGAAGTTGGATTCGATGTCGGGAGCGCCCCTATTAGGGACGTTACAGCTCCATCGACAGTGGTCTATAAATATGATACATCTTAGAAAAGTTGTTTTTCTTGTTATGATTACATGTAATTTGACTAAATTTTGACCGCGCATAATTTTTTTGTCCGGCATCAAATTGGTCGATTTTCACATCTATGGAAACTTGGTCAGTCGAACTTTCTCAAAATAGGTCCCAAATTTCGAAAATGATTGAAGATTGCGGATTTTGGGAGATTAGATTGAAGAGAACATGGTGGTGAAAATTCATCTTTAAAATTGAATAATATGATTAATTTTGATTAGATCAAGTAATAAATTTCCCAATGCCTGAAGATTAGATGATAATAAATAAAAGTTACAGAATTTGAGATTGGGTCATCTGATTAGGGCAAAGTGAGTATCGTTATAAAGCATTTGACAAGTTAGCTTAATTACACACGTCGATCAATCTATTAACGAATTTATTTCGGGTCAAGGTTGGTCAGATTTTTCCGAAAATTTTAAGGTAAAAAAGGAGGCATCTATACCATGTCATTGATATGAAAGAGCTGTAAAATGATAAAGAACCAGACTGGGGGGGAAGGGAAAAGAAAGAAAACAGAACTTCCCTCGAGTTCTCGCGTTCCATGCACTAATTTCCTCAACCCATCTTAAACTGAAAGTTGATAGCTGCTTTCCTCATTATTTATTCTTACTGCATTTGTTTAATTATCCATTGAAGGATACCGCATCAAATCGACGGAAAGAGACCCCAATATCCCAAGGAATATAACTGATGTCAGGTTTGGAAAAAAGAGGCAGATTCTCTTTATTACGCTAACACAAAACTTTGTTGGCATTCGTTCCCGGATCAACTTTTTTGTCCATGAAACAGCAGCTTTGTCGGCCCCTACGCTGTCTGCCTGTTGCCTCACAGAAGTTTGAGATGTTGTGTCTCATTGAAAATTTTATTCGGTAAGGTCAAAAACACGAAATAGTTTAATCCCACCTGCACCACGGTAAGGTCGCGAGATACACTGAGATTGTGGTTTCCCTTTTCGGGCGATTCGTTTCGGCTTTTAAGGTGAATGGCGAAAGAATGACGACGCAAATGCACTCAAAAGGAGAGACGCGGAGCCCCTCTTTTTCTCTCTTTTCATGGTATAAAAGAAAGAGAAGTTGAAACGTGGGAAGAGAGAGAGAGAGTGAGAGAAAGCAAAAGAAACCAAGACAGGAGAGAATTGATTCCTTTGAAGGGTTGGGGAAAGGAAAAGAGAACCGCCGGGGACGCAGGCTTCCGTGTCTTTTGGTTCGGGAGAAAAGTAGCATCAGACAACGAGAAAGGAGAGCTGGATCTCGCCAATCTTAGGGCGCAACCTAGCACCCCCTCGTCTGGATTCGCTTTTGTGGCTTGGTGGAGCAAAAACGTTTTTTTTTTTTTTACGTGGACTTCTGTTCCGGCAAGAACCGTGAATGGAGACCCGTTGGCTGGATGGCATTGACTAGACAATTAGATTTGGCGATTTTTGAAGTGACGCGGCTGCAGCGATTGTGTTTGATTGACCGACCATTACAACCAGGAACGGAACAAGAACTTGGCCGGTGGCTCGTTATCAAGCCGTACCACAATTGATCAACATCACCATTTGATTGACACACCATTACTGCCAAGAATGGAACAAGAACTCGGCCCATGGGTTGTTTACTAAGCCATACTGCAATCGATCGATGGCACCGAATCTCAAACTACAAGAGCAAGAGCAGACGTGCAAGAAAAGCATGTAAAATAGGTTTGTAGGAAAGTAAACTGGCTGAAATTAAGGGAGGTAAATCTCGTGTTTTGGTACATTCCGCCTCATTATGATCATATTTTGGCCCCATATTTGACGTCGATAAATGTTTCCCACCTGAGGGGTTTGGCCGCTATAGCTGCTTCTTTAAAATAACTATTGCAATCGTCGATCGGTATCTTTGACAAAGCTCCTCCCTAAGAGTTTGATTGCAATAATTATGCCCGTCCATTTATCCATCCCATCTATTTAGCTTTATAATGAACTTCGATTTCGATGCTTCTCCACTCGACTAAAATCAACTTGACCATGATTGACTCCACAGAAAAAGAAAAAAAAAAAATCCCTATCTGGTCGACTTAATTCTGTTGGTTTCTCAACTGATGTTTGATCATCGCCTGTATCCACAAGCTGATCACATGTGCTGGTCAGCGGGGCATTTATTCATTACTTATTGACTGGCCAAATGATCTATTGTTCATCCAGCGCTCAGCTTTCGCCTTGAGCTCTTTTAGTCGATGACTTTGCTTCCTTATCACTACTGCACGAGTCAAGATATATTATTTTGTGTCAATGGTCGTAGCACTTTTGCCAACATAGGCCTGAGTCAATATCGTATTTGAAGCCATATAGCATCGATTATTTATAAATTACAGCTCTTTGGCATCAAAGTCGGCGTTTTTAGGATGGAGTCCATTATTCTGATGAAGTTCTAGTGGTTTGAGCTCATAAAATGGATCTAGGACCGATAATATTAGTGGTGTTTTGGCTACGGCCCTTCGCATTCAATGTTAAAGTACGTGAAAATCATGATATATCTGTCAATTAGGGCAAGGTTTGGCTATCGCTGGGAGACAGCATTGTTAATCACATATTGGAGCTCTGATTACCTATGTGTAAAGTTAATATCAGAAAGCACTTCCCCATCACCCTCGCCCCTTCAGGGAAAGAAAAGGTCAAAACTAACTACGCAAGAGCGATGCTCCCCCCAACATTTCTCTATCTCTTGTCTCTCCCTTTTTGTCTTCTCACAGCCACGTCAGCACCTGCCGTCGCACCATGCTGCGTTGCTCGCCACCACGACATCATCGTCTCTACCACTTCAAATCTCACTCTCTTACATACGCGGACAGATTTGATGCGGACCACCACCATCGCCGACCAATTTTCGAGGTTGACGATGGTGGTCAGCCTCAAGTCAACCTCAGATCAACTCAATCTGAGGTAGATGAACCTCAATTCCACTAGATTTGAGTCGACTTCGAGCGAGAGACAGAGATTAGAGGAGGAAAGGGTCAAGAACCTGATCGTGTTGGTTGTAGTGCTTGTTAGCAATAATATAACTCTCTATGTGAATATTCTAAATTAAAGAATTTTAAATCTTAATTTTTTTTTTCACAACAAGAGGGATGAAGGCATACATTTATATATAGCAATAACTTTTAGAAAATAAATGTTGCAGAAATAGGAAAAATGAAGAACTTTGATTTATGCCCCTTAACCCTTTTTTTTTGGTTTGTTCAACTCTAACTCTCAACTTACTCTCAGATTTTTATCCTTCTTCCACCCACTTTAGTCCTAATATATTTTATCTAGTATAGGATTGAAGACAATTTTATTATTTATGGTGGAGAATTGACCGGACTCTCATATGGCTATTAATATGTGCATTCAATAAATAATTATTGATTAATTGATAATATCGTGTCGGCTATAAATATTCTTACATTCTCCCATTTGGTCTGTATGACCTTTTTTCATGACTTAATAAAAACCATAATATGCACAATAATAATATGCTAAAACCTTTCTTAAATTAGCTGTCACATAATAATTATAATTAAGTAAAGAAACAGCTCTTTCCATATATTACAACTATAACTCTCCACTTAACATGATCCATAAATGAGAATTATAGCAAGGGTCCAACCATATTGTCTTTCTTAGAAACTATCCCGTTGAACATTCATCTATTTCCATCATGTATATTAAATAGAAAACATGAAATACCATAAACACATGAATGAGCTCGAAAAGTCAAATAAATATTTTAAATGGAATCATAATACAATATCATTAATGATGTCCAATAATACACATTCTTTCAACACATTCATTTAATATTTTGGATGATAATGTGTTAAAGGATCTGTAATCATAATGTTGGTGTTGATGTGTTCAATTGACATTCTTTGTTTTTAAATTTCTTTTTTAACAACCAAGTATTTAATTTCCATATATTGAACCCCCTTAGAATGCTTGCCGTTCTTAGAGAAAAAAAGTTTCATAAAGTTATCAAAATAATTTTTTCATAGCTTGGCAATACTATCGACAATCACAGGCCCTAAAATAAAGTTTTGCAGTCATAATTCATGAATAGTAACCTCAAAGCATGTCGAAAATCTAACCTTCATAGTGGATGCAACAATGACTAATTGCTTTGCGCTTTTCCATAGAACTACTTTTTTTAGTAAAAGGAACAAGTAGCCAAACGTTATTATTATTTTTTTTTTGTATTGACAAATTTGGCTAAGTCTAAATCTGAATATCCAATCATCTCAAGATGATCAGATCTTTTATAAGTGAGCATATAATTTTTGGTTCGTTATAAGTATTTGAAAACTTTCTTTGCAGCTTTCGCATGATCCAATCTTGCTTACTTTGATACTTGCCCAATATTCTGATAGAAAAACTATTATATGATTTAATACAAATTTGAGCATACATTAAGCTCATAACAACAAATGCATAAGAACATTCATTTGCTCTTATTCCAATTCATTTTCATAAATTGCATAAGGATAAATTTGTCCCCTTTCCAAATTGGAACTACTTCTTCCGAACATTTATCATGTTAAAACTCTCTAGAATTTTATTAATGTAGGCTTTTGGGACAACCCTAACATTTCCTGCATCTATTATAGAATATTTTCTTTTTCCATCACATACGTTGCCTATCCCACGTCTTTCATTTCAAAATTCTTAGTGAGAAATTTCTTGATTTCATGTAATAAACCAAGATGATTAGTAGGAAGTAAAATGTCATCAATATATAGAACTAGAAAAATAAACTTGTTCCCTTTAAGAAAGTCAATTTTGATATCTATTTGGTGTAATTTTACATCATAATGAGCTGCCAAAGTCATAATGATTCTAAGTGACCTTTTCTTAGAGAGTGATGAAAATATCTCCTTATGATTAATGCATTCTTTCTAAGTAAAATCTATAGCAACAAGTTTGGCTTTATACTATAAGACATGACACTTTGAGTCACACTTAGTTATAAAGACCCATTTACATCCAACTTTTTTACATCCTTTAAGCAATGCAACAAGGTCTTGAATTCGTAAATTTTAACTTTTCTTCCACAGCATTAAACAATTTTGTAGAATCATCATATTCCATGGCCGGTTAAAATAAACCTGAACAATTACTAATTCCCATGTCAATTTCTACCTTGTGTGAATAAACCACATAGTCATTAGAAATAATTGATCTTCTTTCTCTTTGAGATCTTAATACTATTTCTTGCAGCTCATTGGTTCATTATTGACATTTTCATTAAAGAATGTTTGATAATTTATTTGTCATTCTTGATTATTGTTGAGTTGAATTATAATATCAAGATCAACAACTTTAGAAGTTTTGGTTAAAGGAACTTCCACCCTAAGTTCTAAATTACAAAATTCATGCATTCTTATACTTCTAGTGATGTCACTATTTTCAATTAACTTAGCGTTTTTAGATTCAACAATTCTTGTACTATGATTGTAATAGTAAAATCTATACATTTTTTATTTTTTTGCATAACCAATAAAGTAATCAATAATCGTTCTAAAATCCTATTTTTTTTTTTTTCATGTGGATTGTAAATTCTTACTTCTATTGAATAACCCCAAATATATAGGTGTCATAAACTAAATTTCCTTTCTGTCTAAGATTCAAAATGAGTATTTGAAACTGCTTTACTAGGGACCCGTATAAGTTTTTTATGCATACATCCACAAGGATAAGGGTAATAATAAATAACCATCATATTTTTAACCATTTTCATTAAAGTATGATTACATATTTCCGCTACACCATTTTGTTATAGTGTACCCAACATCATGTATTGAGCAAAAATATGATGTCTTTAAAGGCATTTAGTAAATGAACTTGGACATTGTCTTGATTCATTACACTTTCCATAATATTCACACCTCTATCTGATCTTATTATTTTCATCATTTTATCAAATTGCCTCTCAACTTCTTTAATATACACCTCAAGTGCATTCATAGATTAAGATTTATTACACAATAGATAAATATAACCATAATGTAAAAAAATCATCAATACATGTGATATAATAACTTTATCCACCAAAAGATTGAACATCAAAATGACCACAACATCAATGTGAATAATTTCAAGAAGCACTATGCTTCTTGTGGCACCTTAATTATTGCGTAGTTTGTTTATTTTCAATGCAATCTATACATACTCCAAGATTAGTCAAATCCAAATTTAAAAGAATTTTATTATTCACTAATCTTTGCATTCTTTATTTGAATGTGTGACTCAAATTGTTTATATCATAAGTAAGAAGTTTAGTGCCAAAATTATGATACAAGACAATTAAAGTCTCAACAAAAGCATTATCAATTTTAAACTTGTACAGACCATCACATAAAATTTTAGTTCAAATAATTTTTTTATTCTTAAATCAATTGAATCCAAGATCAAACTTAAGAAAATCTCATTACATCAAGTTTTAGCCAAAAAAAAAAAAAAAAAAAAACTAAATTGTGGGAAAATGTAAGTACTTAAAGGGCTCAAAGCAAATCCAAATAATACCTAGTATCTAAGATTAAACATTAATTGTCAATGCCTTCAACGGAAGCTTTGTTTCTTTTCCTTATGAACATATAGTTCTCATTTGGCTTTATGGTTTGGATCGTAAGAAATCATTGCATTGTATTTGAAACACGAGTGGTGGTACCATAATCAATCCATCAAGTATTATGAGGAACTCTAGTAAAGTTTGGTTCAAAACATACTAAAGTACATAATTGACATTTCTTTTCAAATCAAGCTCTAGATTTTAGGCAATTTTTCTTCAAGTAGCCAATTTTATTATAAAAGTGACACTTAATATGATTATGTTCATTCTTGTGGACTTGAGAAGCCTTAGAAGAGTCATTTAGATTGTATAATCCTATTTTCTTGTTCTTTCCACTTTTTCTTTTAGATTTTTTTTTTCAACTTCTTGATGACTTAAAAAATGAACAAAACGAGTATTTTGATTCTTTATCCTTGTTTCCTCTTGAACAATCACACTGGCCAATTCATACATTCCACTTATCCTTTATAGTGTTTAATTCATTTGAAATGCCCCATGTTATTCATGAAGTAAGTAATTAAATATGAATTATAATTAAAAAGTACTCATCCACGTTTATTCCCAAAGTCTCTAATTTTACTGCTAAGTTCATCATCTCAAGTAAATGTCATGCATGATAAGTGAACCATCATATTTTTGGTGGTTAAAGTACTCATTAATACACCAACAAGTGACTTATCAACAGTTCAAAAACGCTCTTCCACATATTTCATTAATTCCTTAATATTGTTAGTTTTGGGAAGAATATTCTTTAAATTGTTTGCAACTATCATTCACATGAACATCAAACTTAATATGTTCGATCTTTCCCAAGTTTGATGGAAGACTTTTCATTATTGATACTCTCATCAATAATAGTGGCCAATTCTTCAACTTGAAGTGCTAAATCAAGATCTAAGAAACCTAAGTGAAATTGGACTTACTTGCACCGATCAAAAAAATTTAGTCCATTATAAAAAGGAAATTACGAAGCATGAAGAAAATATGGACAAGTACTGCAAATATGTAAGAAAACACTCATACATTAATGCTTCGAAAATAGTCATAATTAGATTCAAATTAAAAATACTTATACATCATAGTTCTCCTTTGGGAGATACTATGAATTACAAATGTACATTAAACCATAATGATGCTAATAAATTTTATTTGTTAATTATAAATAGACCTCATTAGAAGTTACTTGCTATATTTGGATATACAAACAAATCTAACAAGACATATTAATGACCAACTATTACGTTCATAAATTATAAGAAATTGATTAACCTTTGGGTGAATCCCTAAATTCTTATAACCTCACCAATAAGGAGATGTAATATATTAATTTCAGCCACAAGATCAATTAATTACGGGTAATTAAATTAAATACGATATAATTTTAAAAATTCAAGAGACCTCTAGGTTCAGCCACTTTTGATGACTAACAAACCATTCTTAATTGAATGTTAAATTGTAAACACAATAATTATTTCATAATTTGATGAACTCTAAATGTTAAGATTTAATCACTTTCATGATAAAATCATCATGAAGGTATGAGAATCAACTTATACATTATGATGCCTTAAGAGTGTGTGTGTATATATTAGTTCATAGATAAATATATGAATACATATAGCAAAACAATTAACATGATAGAAAACATGATAATATATACATCAAGAGCACTGAATCCAAACGGTAATTTATGTGTGATTTTATTAAGCGAGTACTTGATTTAATCAATTCGATGTATATTATATATGTATGTATTCAACAAGCATTGATGGGAGATTATTAACAAAATAATATATATTTTAATTTTTGGAAAATCATGAGATCCTAAACTACGGGTGAGCGGTTCTTGATTTCGTACAGGTTGAACTTGGAATCTGAAATCTACTAATTGGAACAAGTTCATCATTTTTTGGAACTTGGAACCTACCCTACATACCTTAGAACCTAGAACCTACCCTATCACAGGTTCTATGGTCGGTTTCAGGGTTTACCCAAGTTCTACTTATATTATTGATTGAACGATTGTAGTGAATTATTGATTGAACGATTGTAGTGAATTAAACTTTTGAATGACTACCACTTATTGCTACATTTCATTGACCATAACTTATATTTGGACACACACAAAATGTGAATATTAAAAAGTAAAAGTCTCAATCGTAAAATGGAAGCTTAGGTTAGTACTTCCAAATTATACACTTATAATTAAACGATATGAAATATCACAAGATCACATAAAGACATGAACTAAGAAAAAATTAAAACTCGTTCCAAGCTCTAGGTTATAGGCTACAAGTTCTAGGTTCCTCCAATTAAGAACTTGGAACCAACCTGTTGAAACAAGTTTCTTATTATTATTTTTTTTATCCTGGAACCTACCATATATATCTTGGAATCTGAAACCTACAAGTTCCCATTGATCCGCTTTTCAGGTTCCGAGTTCTACTTAGGAACCATGCTCACTCATATTCTAAGCCTTACTTTGATATCAATTGTGAGCAATAATATAATTCTTTATGTGGAAATTCTAAATTAAAGAATCTTAGATCTTCATGATTTTTTTACAATAAGAGGGATGAAGACATACATTTATCCATAACAATAACTTTGAGAAATTGATTGTTGTATACATAGAAGAAATGAAGAAATCTAATTTCTCCCCATTAACTTACTTTAGTCTTAATGTATTTTATCTGATGGTGGATAGAATACAACTTTGTTATTTGTGGTAGAGAGAGGACCATACTCTTTATATAGGGTATCAATAAGTGTGTTCCATCAAAGCATTTTTTTTATAAAAAAAATAAGAGTAGCATCTTCTCAAAGTCAATTGGTTTTTAGCATTTAAATAATTATTAAACAATTGATTAATAATAACGTGTGGGCTGCAATTGTTCTTACGGTGCGACATCGCCCACCAGTTGCTGACATGAGTCTAGCGACGACATTGATGAAGAGATTGTGCAAAGAGAGAAAGGTGCTAGTTTTGAATTAGAAAAGGGCCTTTCTTGTAAGATAATACCTTTAGTGTAAAGTGCACACTTTGGTGACTAATGCTTCTACGAACATGTAACGAGTGTTCCAGCAGCCAACGTTGTTTGGCTGCGGTCAAACCTCTCCCTGTATGGTGTTGGTTACGATAGCACCACCTTGTACACGAAAGGGGCTCACCCCAGTACTTGATAAGGCTCATGAAAGTAAATAGATTGTATTCGGAGTCAAATAAGTACATAAGTGGTAAAAACAAAAGAAGAAGTCACAAACTAACAGGAGACAAGATTTACCAAAAAAAAAAAAAAAAAACTAACAGGAGACAAGAGAAATCACAAACTAACAGGAGACAAGATAGACTTTAGTAAACTCCTTCAAGAAAATACGCGCACGAATTCACCAGCTCGCCTTCATCACCGTCCATTTGGGTAGTTATAGTTCGGAATATGGACCGACCATCTATATCGATCGTGATAGATGAGAAATGTGAGAGAGAAGATCATACAGCTGGTGTACTTAATTACTTCCAAACTCAATAGAATTAGTAGCTTCGCCCCCGGTCCTGTGAAGAAGGAAGAGATCCTCCTAAAGCTTTTTCGGCCCGTTATCGATAACATTAACGTTTCGTAACATTCTGTCTAGTGGGGTATATTTTAAACCATTTATCGTCTGAGCTAAAGAAACATTCTATGATTGCTGCGGAATATTTCTCTTTCTGATTATTTTACTTGCAATTTGGTTGGATCCAATTATTTGGTCACCAATTTGAATAATCTATTTTGTCCTTTTACTAGCAACAACTCATGTCTATGTTTGGCACTTAAAAAGCAGAGTTGCATGGATTCGAACGTCGAATATTATAAGTAAAAAAAAATATGGATTTGCAAGTCCCGTCGATGTCAGGGTCAGTATTTTATTAAGATATGAAAGAACAAAAATGAAGGATCATCTCCATTATTAAGATGGAAATTTATGTCATATTCTCATCTTCCGGATTGTAACTGAAGCATATGATGACGTGTCAAATTTGTGGTTTGTATTCTCCCCCATGAAATCTTGGGTAATCATCAATTGGATTCTTCATCTGTTTTATTAGTGAGTTGGGTTTCTTCGTGTGTAATGAAAGTTAATGCAAATGTAGCAATATTCCAGCTTTACGCTACCTTTTGCAGATGATGTATCAATAGGTATCTTTCTTATCCACGTAGTAATTTCAAGGCACACCCACTTGTTGCGTAAGCAAAAGACTTACGACGATGGAAGGAACCAAGGACAAAAATTAGGTAGGCAAGATTCCATTTCGAATGAAAAAAAGAAGTTTGGGGATTGAATTTCGTGTATCAGAAGACTAAAAGAGCACTTAATTCAGTAATTGAAATCAAGATGATGCGTGTAACACATGCGAAGGAAAAACCAACGAGGCTACTTGCTTGGGACAAGACACGTGACTATCTTGAAATTGAATTAGCAAATGCTATCATGGGTTTTGAGACTGAAGAAGTGGTTTCTTTAAGGCGCATTTGTTTTGATGAAAATTTCATGATAAAAGAAAATATTTTTTATGAGAACCATTTTCAAGGAAGAAAGCTAGTTTTCTTTTGTTTGTTGGTTCAAGGAAAGTGATTTACTTCTTGATAAAAAGGGAAATTATTTTTTCCAATCTAAACTTGTTGTTTTCGATCCATAAAAAATTATATCAATTCGTTTTCTGTAATCTAAACAATGCAAAAATGAATTTTTTTTTTTTTTTTTTTTTTTCAAATTCAGTTTTTCTTTAAATAAATGGAGTTAATTTACCCGGAATCTACCATGAAACAACTGAGGAGACTTTCTCATCTTCCCTGCATAGAATTTAGTTGTCTGTTCACACCAAAGCAAACGACAATTTATTAGGTAAGAAGACCAGCACCCAATAATGCTAACTGCCCAACAGTCCCATGTACTATTATAATGTGAACTCAATTAGAAAGTGGAGACTTCGCATTTTCCTTGCAATGACCTTCACATTTCCAGAGAATACAATTGTCTGTTCACACCAAACCTAAACAATAGTGCATTAGGTCGCAAGTTCAAATTCACTCTCTTATTTAGAATCCCTTTGGATCGCAAGTTTGAATCCTTTGAATGCTTCTAGACTTAAGGAAATTGTGATTCATCGATGACGTAGGTTTGACCTATGCACAACATAGGATGATTATGGTTTTTTCTCAATTTGTATTAAATGTTACAACGATGACTGATTCATTCAAAATGAATAATTATTATAATTCAAATCGAACATTGCAATCACGGTGAGAAACTCAGAATTCTTATAATAATGTTGAAGGGTCATGATGCTTATCGTCCTTCTCGCTTATATTAATAAAAAAAAGTACAATAGTTATATGCAAATGTAGAAAGAAAAGGAGAGCTTGGCTGTCTTGTGAAGCACGGTGCCTTCACGTCAGTGTCTTCCCTTTGGTCAATGTCAACCGAATGATAATCTTCCTGCATTTTTTCTCGCTCACGTTTCCATCCCTCCCTCCGTCGACAACCAAAATAGTAAATTACAAAACTTACCAAGACCTCTTTTTTGGTGACAATTCTTAATCACTAGATAAAAAATACTTTTTTGTATTGGCCTATTCGAAATTTAGAGAATAATTTGTATTGCAAATTCACCTCTTTAAAAGTCTTCTCTTTTACATTACACCATACTATTAGGAGTGTGAATCGTTAATGAGAAAAAAATAAAGAGAAAAACATGAATTTTTCATGTGAAAAATTCTTTCAAAATTAAAAACGAAAAAAATCATTGTACTAACCATCTCTTCACTATCAGTATCAATATTACAAGTTTCAGGGTTATAATTAAAAAAAGATATTGCCCAATTATATATCGGGAATTTATGACATACATAGTTATTATGTAAATTACATGTATACCATTAGGAGTAATAAAAAATCTCTGTTCGCCACTTTCACATGAAAATTATGTTATGCCATTAGTAGTAAAAATTCTTAATTTTTACATTACTTTTTTATATCAGACTCCACAACTCCATGACCTAAAAATTGATTCATCTACTGGTAGTCCACCTTTTTATTTTCCTCTATTCGTTTTAACCTCTCTTTTTCCTTTCATTTTCTTTCTTCTGGTCCCCGGGCCTCCTCCCCCAACTCCATTGCACCTTTCCTCCCTCGTCGCCACCACCAACCTCCAACAAAGCGACGCAATCCACTACAATCCTCCCCACGCTTCTCCTCGATCACATCCCTTGAATGAGTGGTGGCCACTGGCCACCAGTCGAGTTGTCTCCTTCTCCATACAGAGAGGGAGGGGAGAGAGGTCACAACGGCGGGAAGCAAATGGCAGTGGAAGCATAATGTAGGGGCGAGGCTGGTACGGTGGCAGCAGAGCCTCAGGGGAGGGGCCAAAAGAGAAAAAGGAGATAGGTTTGTTTCGGTTTTTTTTTTTTTGGTGATAAATTTCTCCATAAGTAGGGACACTCTGATTATTTTGAAATAACTAAAATCTGGACTAATTGTAAGTCGTCATCGTCCCTTTTTGTTCCATTTAAGGAGAAATTGTCCAATCGATTCTAAAATTATTATATGAAAGTTAGTTATAAATTTTTCAATTTTGTCAATTTAATTCTAAACATTTGCATGAAATTCTAATATAGTTTTATCAATAAACTTTTGTTGAAAATGGCTAACATGGTAGTCCATTCATTGCCGGTTGTCTTAATAGGCACACTACCACGTCGGTGATATTCAACAAAAATTCACCAAAAAGACTATAGTGGAATTTCGTGCAAAAGTTTACTATATTGATAAAATTAAAAAAATTATGATTGAATTGATTACTGTACAATAAGTTTAAAACTAATTGAGTAATTTCTCCTTTCATTTAATTTCTTCTAAATATTATAATGAAATTCTAAACTTTCTATAAATAAGTGAGAACTATAATTTGACATCTCAAGTCTCACATTAATCGGGGGCTCAATTAAGTAATTCATAAGTCGACACTCACTTCCAATTGGGCATCACTTTGTGTGCTTATTGAGAATAGTCCTTCTATGTGCTTAGCCATGTGAAATGGCTTGGGCCATTATAAATGGCATCAAAGCACCGGATGGGTAACTACCATACCCAATTTGATGAGGGCGGGGTTGTGCAGTTTGAGAATGCTTGGATAAGGTGCGGCTCCTAACATGCTTATAAGATGGTAGAGATGACAATAATGGATTTGGCTATATATCAAATAATGGAAGTATCACTAGGCAATGCGGGCCAATGACTATGTTGATTCTTTGAATGTGGCGAGTTCATAACATTCCGAGTCTCATGTTGATTGGGACAATTCCTATAAAGTGGTTTGTCAATAAACATTTATTTCAAAGTAGTCATCATTTTGTGTTGTTACTCAAAGTACTTTTTTGAGAGTTTGTTTAATTCAGAACATATCTCATTACATGTAATCTACGTAGGTCAGTCATCCTTGTGCTAATACCTATACAAAATATCCTTGCATGACAAATTAGCTCCCCACGGAGCCGCAATACTATACCTAATTTGGCTGACCTTCCATGTAATCTAGGAGGATTAGTCTCGAAGGAAACTATACATATATAGATAGATATTCGCGAATAAACCAATTCCCTCTGGCGATAATGCCAATGCAAGAATTTGGCCGTTGGTGTGTACTGAGGATTATGTGTCTGCTCTCTCCAGACTGTACCATGTACTTCCCTCCCAATATAATCTTATTTATAATCTCATTTTTCTTTGGAAAAAGAAAAGAAAAAGAATCCCCCTCTCTCTATATATTACTAATATCAGCGAAAGCCCCCCACCTTGGCAATTGGCCACCCAATGTGGCAACAGAACTATTCATATAGCTACATACCAACTTGCTATTTCACCACCTATGCTGCCTCCATCTTATGGTCCCTACATCGTAATTTCCTATAACTATAAGAATGCAATATACTAAATCACATGCATAACCAGATAGAACTGCAATTTGAGGCTGGATCCTTCTAAGGATTTTAATTAAAAGAATGCAATATATTATGCGAAGCTGTGTTTGATCTGGTATTCCGGTTACTCTTTTGACTCAACACACATCTCTATCTCAATCTATCTCGCATCGATAACTAAATGGAATTGCAATCTAGGGCTGGATCCTTCAAGGGATTTTAATATCGAACAGTTCATATATAAGTTATTTGTGATGATCAAATCATTATAAATAAAGTACACACTATTTTTATATTGTTGACACACTATTTTTGAAACTCAGACATGTTTCAATTCGATGATGTGTTGAAATTCTATGAAAAGTTGTAAAGGAAAATTAAAACTCTTTTATGGAGACCCAAAAATCCCAAACGTTCTAACAAGTCGGATTTGTTACTAATTATAAGTTGTTAATTGTTTGGCTATTGATTTTAGGTCTCGAGGTAGGAAATCGCCGTGGGGGTGAGAGGGATAGAGATAGAGAATCTTTTTCGGAGATTGCATATGTACACAACGTCGTCCCCTCCCTCTCTTCACCCTCCCAGTTTGCGCACCCACGTGAACGCTCCCCTCCCTCGGGTCCCCACGGCAGATCCTCCGTATCCAGCCGGGGGTCCCACACCGGAGGACGGTGGGCCCCGCCGCCCTACCCCTCCACACGTGTCCCCTCATCCATGGCACGTGAAGCCCACGTGTCCGTCCGCGACCCCACGATTTCAACCCTCCCCCTTGAGATCCTTAGTCCTCCTATAAATTCCGGTCGCCTGTATCTGATATCCTCGACAAGAAAAAGAATTAGAGCGGGAGACAAGGGCTCCCTACCTCCCTCCTTCCTTCCTTCCTTCCTTCCCTCTCTAATCTTCGATCTTCTTCCTTTTCTCGGTTTCTGATTGTCGAAAGAAAAGCAAGGGTGGTGGCAAGTAAGAGGGAATCGTTTTGTTTCCTTTGCTGGGTAGAGAGAGAATCAGTGCATGTTGCACAGCAGATCTCTTCAAACGGCTATTCGTCTTGCCACGAGATTTGTCTCTGATTGCCATCGTCCCCGTCGCCACCACCGCCATTGTTATCGTTCTCCTCGTCTCGAATACCTTTCGTGATTTCGGGTGATATCCTAGTCCTGCTTTTGCTTGGAGGGAAAATCCCGAAAAAATGGCGCCCGGGTTCCTCTTGGCCTTGGCGATATGCAAGCTGATCATCACCGTGGGATTGAACGTCGAGCCGACGGAGCTCCTCCAGCTCCGCGTCGGCGGCGGACGGCTCAGCATGGAGCGGGTCGACGTGGAGTCCGCCTCCCTCGACTTTGGCATGATGAGCCGGGCCGAGCCCCTGGCGGTGTACCACCCGAGCTCCGCGGACGACGTGGCCCGTCTCGTCAGGGCGGCGTACGAGTCGAGCCGCGGGTTTGCCGTCTCGGCGAGGGGCCATGGGCACTCGATCAACGGGCAGTCCCAGGCCGCCGGAGGCGTGGTCATAAAGATGAGCGGCGCGGGGCCGGCGGCCCAGAGCCGGCCCGCCCCGCGCGTGGCGGCGGAGGAGAGGTACGTTGACGTGTGGGGTGGGGAGCTGTGGATAGATGTGCTGAGGAGCACGTTGGAGCGCGGGCTGGCGCCGAAGTCGTGGACCGACTACTTATATCTGTCCGTGGGCGGGACGCTGTCCAACGGTGGAATCAGCGGACAAGCCTTCAATCATGGACCTCAGATCAGCAATGTGTATGAGCTAGACGTCGTCACAGGTTACATCGCCCTTCTCTTCTGCATGGTCTTTTCTTGCTCCCCTCTTGTTTACTTCGGTGCCCTCACATTTTCTCTCAGCCTCTTCTCTTTGCTCTTTCTCTCTCTCTCTCGGGCCTCGAACTTCGCTTTCATCGTATGCGAAGCAAAATTACTTTCCACTAACATCGCAATATAAATTATTTCTTTTGACAATTCATGGGGTTCTTTCCTGGGATGTCTTTTAGGGTTTATAGCCTATAGGCCTCCATATTCTCGGGTTCTCTAGATGATTGGAGGAGGGATCTATTCACATGGCGGGTTTAAAAACCCATCGAGCAGCAGCGAATTCTCAATTATGCGGGGATTACTTTTGTTGGGATTCGTCGTGGGAGGAGATATTGCAAAGAATTTCCTAACATGGGTCGACGTAACATGCTTTCCTTAGTTTAATCGTCGTCGGATGTGCTATGGGACAAAAGATGTGCTTTTCCTTGGGTGACAAAATCTCCTCTAGGGCATAATTCCACATGGGTTTAGTCAGCTACGGGGAATACTTTGAACAGTGATTTCGCGTTACTTTTGTTGTCGCCGACGACGTTATCATGTTCCAAATTCCATCATGTCTAGTGCGCTTTTCATTATTTTTATTTATCTAATCTGGGGAGCTTTCCTGGTGTCGCCAAAATTTCTCAGGCAAAGGTGATATCGTGACCTGCTCGGAGGAAAAGAACTCGCAACTGTTCCATGCCGTTCTCGGCGGCCTAGGCCAGTTCGGAATCATCACAAGGGCCAGAATCGCTCTTGAGCCAGCTCCTCAAAGGGTATCTATCATTTGTCATTTGTTTCTGTGTAGAGAAAGCGCACATGCTTAGACTGACAAAATTGGATGTGTTTTTTTTTTTTCTTTTTTTTGCTAAAAATAGAAAAAAGAGCTAGAAAATCACTATATATTACGTGTGGAACTATTATGGAATTCCGAGAGAGAGTTAGTTGGCTATTACTTTACGATGATAATACTATATGATTGACTTATCAAGAGACCCGAAAAATTTCTAATGAACGCTGAACATAAGCCGCTTATTTAATTAGTTAGTCTCTTGCTCAAAAAAAAAAAAAAAAAAAAAAAAATAGTTAGTCTCGTCTATATAAATTTTATTTAAAGTATATTCCACGATCCTGATAATATTACTCTACAAGCAAATAATGACCTTCCCAAAATAATAATGTGTGTGTATATATATTATATGGGTGGAAAGAGATTTCCTTTGGATTATGCTGTGGGGCAGATATATGAGCAAATTTTCCTAGTACTTGGGTTAATGACAAAAACCTAAAAAGCGACATGAGTTAGGCAACAAAAGGTGAGGCTGGGTCCATACGAACTTTCTGTACACATTCAAACGGCTGTGCTGAAGCTGGCAATGCTAGCGACATGTCGTTTTGCCTTCTTATCTCTCCTCTTTCTTGGGAAAATATATGTCCAGGCTTAATCTTATAAGCTCTCAATACTGGCATGGCACCTTGGGAATCACGTAAGATCTTGATCGTCAAACAAGAAATCCCAAGGGGGAAAAAGAAATATTAATAACTCCTTCGCATCATGTTCGACTTAATCTATAACGACAGCAGCAAAGTGAGTCAGGAAAATAATATATTTTCAGTATTTGAGAGAGACGTTTCATACTTATTCGATAAATTATTTCTTGTATGTGTGCAGGTGAGGTGGATTCGTGTACTGTACTCGAATTTTTCGTCCTTTACTAGGGACCAAGAATATCTCACATCATTGCATGGAGAGCCAGCTAGCAAGAAATTCGACTATGTGGAGGGCTTTGTCATTGTGGACGAAGGCCTCATCAACAATTGGAGGTCTTCTTTCTTTTCCCCTCGCAATCCCGTCAAGATCTCCTCTCTTGGCACTGATGGAGGCGTTTTGTATTGTGTGGAAGTCACCAAGAACTATGACGAATCTAAAGCCGACACAGTGGATCAGGTATATAATGGTTTTATTAGCGTCACGTTATTCATTCTTTCACCGTCAATCCGAAAGCGTCAAGTGTCAATTATGATGCATCCAATAGTTTCATGGACTATTGCATGCATGGTGACATGTGTTGATGCCTAGTAAATGGGCGGCAATAATAGGAATTCTTATAAAAAGCTCTAAAACACGTCATGTTCTTATCATATCTATAGGTCAATAAAACCCATTTGCTAAATTTCTCAAAGAATCTAAGGAACTTCAAATATTCATCAACAAATCTTGGTAGATGCCTCATCGTGCACGACTGTAGATATTATAAGATAGGGTGACTAGCTCTTGCACAATTCAGGAATCGCGCCGCTTGGATAAACGATTCCATTTAGGCGGCTGTTAAGCATTGCGCTCACATGTAGGACTTTGCAAATTTGGTTTGAAGATTAGGAAAACGTCATCATGTAAAAAGAAATAATTTTAATGCCTAACGACCGATGGACCACCTTCATATTTTATTTTAGGCAATGGAAAGGCGCAGTTTAGGAGCAAAACTGCACGTTAAGATTCACTGTCACATGCAAACCAAAATCCTTTTCCCCACTAATTGTTGTCGGTAAGGGAAAAGAAGATAGAAAAGGTTGAAAACCTGTGTGCTAAAGCCGAGGGTGGTGTGGTCTCATGTTCATTTGCTATCAACTACAGATCGAGTCATAGGTCATATCATATAAGCAAATTAGTTCGATGGATTGTCCGTTAAACGACGCTTTAGTCTGTCGCTGTCTTTGTTGTGTTGGATGAAAACATCATTAGGCGCTGCTCTTTATGTCGTGACAAAGTGTCGATTCATGGAGTTTAATTAAAAATCAAGAGCCCACCGCCGACTTTGCTGGACTACGCGTCTTGAACCCTAGTTAAAAATTACTTTAGGAGCTGTTGAAAGTGGAAACTGTTGCTTCCTGGAAGTGACTTCCTCAATCAAACGCCAGTCAACAATTTTCCATGAATTCTGCAGTTTTAATAATTAATTACCCATTAATTATTTTAGTTGAACCTTTCCCTTTTCACCAATCTGAGCTTATGGTCTTTCCTTGTAATGTTATTGTCCTTCTCTCGCTTGGCCCACTAATCAAGAACGTATGATTGCGATTGCTCTCTAGGTGAATTGATCTAAATCCGCATTAGCTTCTATAAAGTAGAACCAAACGGGCACAAGAAAACATGCAAGATCTTGTGCGATCTACCATCTCAGACCTGATTCCAAGATTTGAACACAACCTTTCTATTATTTTACTCTTGAATGTAACACCACCTTTCTATACAAGCCGTCCCTAGCGAACCCTAAATATTCCTCCCTAATCAAAACCCATTTGCAAATATTATCGAAAAAAGAAAAAGTCGGGTCGGAATAAGAGCTCAACCCTGAAAAGAAAGCAACAGTTTGGTGGCAGCCTTTCCTTCCTTTGATCGCACTTTAATCATTCTTTAATCATTCATTAGCAATAACGACGTCTGTATTATAACCTAATCAAATCGGTGTCCTTGTGGTTTACAGGAAGTGGAATATCTGTTGAAAGATCTCGACTTTATACCGTCATCGGTGTTCACCACTGATATACCCTATGTGGATTTCTTGGACCGGGTTCACAAGGCCGAGTCGAAGCTTCGGGCCAAGAACTTGTGGGACGTTCCTCACCCGTGGCTCAACCTATTCGTCCCCAGATCGAGGATTGCCGACTTCGATCGCGGCGTGTTCAAGGGCATCTTGGGGGACAAGGCGAGTGGGCCCATCCTCATCTACCCCATGAATAAGAACAAGTAAGTTGTTCTAGGCTGCAAATGAAGCATCATTAAATGCCTATCTTGTCGTGTCATGGTGTAGCTATTTGCATGCATGCAACATGCAAAGTTCGTATTTTATGCCGCCTTACGGCATTATCCACCCCCAGCATGCGTTTTTAATGCTTGTGGTCACACCTTAGAGTCTATTCATGCATACAGTATACTATATGTTGTTTCTTAAACTAAGGATATGGTCCAAAAAATTCGGATGCAGCTATTTAATATGTATGAGTACCCTTGACAGTTGTTTGGTTGAAAAATAATCTTAGGCATACTAAGACCAAACAATTGATACTCTAATAATGCAATGGACACTTATTAAATGTTAAACATGGCTGGCTTTATTTTAGAGGTTGTTTGCAACAATTGATATATTTATTTCGTAAATCGCTTTTATTATGTCCAGTGGATTGATACCTACCTAAATAGATGACACTTTACTTACTCGGCGAGCTTCTTGGTTTGAGTTCAAAAATCAAAATTTTCTTCCTTGTTTCTAGGGTAAATTAGGGCTAATGGAGAGCCGAATTAGATCTTCATTCTTTGGTTTTTTATGCTTTTTGACAAATTTACTAAGGAAATATTTTTAAGTCATGCCATGACAAACTATTATTTTCAACCCCCAAAGGGAGACGACACTCCAATGGGTCTAAGTCGAGTCAATGATATTGATCGAAGAGCCGGTTTGTGTCGATCCAGCCACAAGTTAAAATCACCGAGAAAGACAAGAGATCAGACGGTACTGGTGGGGTTGAGGGGGAAGATTCCTGTGTCAGGAGATCTTCCGTCAGGGACCCCCCTGACAGGGATGGGCATGTTGGTAAAAAAACCCTGTCGTCTTCGTCTTTCCGGAGCACATTACCATGGTATTTTACCATGACAAGTTCCAGGAACTCATCCGTTAGTACACCAACAGCCGATGACCCCATCACCATGCATCGGACCCCTCCTTGATTCCATCACAACCATCAAATCTCACCTACCCTCGCCGCTTCTCATGAATATCTACCTACATAGTACTTTTGATTTCAGCAATGTTAGCAAACCTGTAATGTGATAGTTTATTTATGTTTGGCAACTAATCGTCTACGTTGATGTGTAGGTGGGACCAGAGGAGCTCGGTGGTGACGCCAGAAGAGGATGTGTTCTACCTAGTGGCCCTGCTCCGGTCAGCGACCGTTGACGGCAGCGGCGACACGAGCCGGAGGTTGGAGCATCTGGCCGATCAAAACCGCCGGATCCTGAAGTTCTGCGGCGACGAGGGCATCGAAGTGAAGCAGTACCTGCCCCACTACTCCACGCGGGAGGAGTGGGCGGGCCACTTCGGGGATGACAAGTGGGCCCGGTTCCACCAGAACAAGATGGAGTTCGACCCGAAGCAGATACTGTCCACGGGTCAACGCATTTTTAAACCCGACTTCGGTTTTTATCCAAACGACGCCGTGTCATCGTGATTTGACGACTTTCCGCTTGCTGCACATAGGGCGTATTGAATTTAGGAAGATTCTTGTACAAATTAGGTATATTTTATTTCCTCTAATTATTAGCCTTTGTTAGTGTTCATCTCCTCAATTATCATGTCTTGACGATGATTAAAAAGGAGAAGATGAGGAGGAGAAGGCGTATGTATGATCTAAGATTATATTGTAATGGGCTTGACGTGATATCACCCCAAACAAAATAAACAATGCTTATTCCTGATTCTATTCTAATGGTGCACGACCATTTTGAATAATTGCTGGATTATTTATTCGGGTGTTCCGAATTTCATGTGAACTTAATAATTTTTTTTTGGTAAGATGAACTTAATAAATTTTATATCTTTAAACATGATTGTTCTTTTTTTACAAAATACGGTCCTTTCATAAATTTATAGCATCATCATTCTTCACCACGACACCATATCGGTTTCATTATACCTTCCATTGCAACTTCATTAACGTAAAAGATCTTCGATTCGGGCATAAATCAAATGGTATCAACAAAATCTCACCGAGCAATTCTGTATGTCCATGCTATTATTATTAACATAAATAAAAGATCGCAAAAGTTCTTATCACATTGCTATTAATCACCGCCCAAAATGATCCGTCCAACAAGTGTTTAAAGTGATTATGTAATGCTTAAATACGTTTCTTTGTAATCTGATAAATCGATTTCCAGACAAATTTATGAGCTTGTAATAAGATCTAATCATTACCACACTGGTCGCGAGCCACTGAATATTAAATAGATCAACCTTATTTGGAATCTTAGAGTTTCACTTACCAAACGAGACTTGAGCTTTGGTGGAACTGAGCTGGATTGAGAGCCTCAAAGATTAACTTGCTAAGCCACATAGATCACCCAAGAAGTTTTGAGTGTTTGAAGGCGTAGAACTTCATTTGCTCCGCTTCTAGTGGAGAATTGAGGGCTCAAGCGAACTAAAGGGTGAACATGGCATAGTAACGCAGAGGGAGATGCGGGAAGTTGAGGCTTTGGTACAAACGATTGTAGAAGTATGGAAATGGCGGATGTTGTGGTTGCGTTATAATGAACGAAACCAAAAGATGATGAGACGATAGGGAGGGATGTCACTTTCAAATTAATAACATGTTCAAGTTATTTGCAAGGAAAGCAAAGGCAAGTAAACAAGTGTTGGGGGTAGCTCTAACATAGGTCCAAATGGGAAAGACACTAGAGGTGGTAACCTTCAAAGGGTAATAATTGATCAACTAAGTCACCACTTTCATGTGAAACTCAAATTAGCAAACATATTCAAATTATATGCAGGGAACCTCTGACACCGGCTCCAATGTGGACCAGACCAGTGGTGCTAACATTTGAATGGTAATAGTGTATGAACTTAGTTATCTTTAACATTTGAAATTCAAGTTAGTAACCTATTTGAGTTAGTGATATCTGGCTGCAATTGGCTGGAATAATTACATTGAAATTTTGTGTCAAGGTCTAGGATTATATTGGCAAAATTGAAAAAAATATATATGACCGAATCTGCATCCATACAATAAATTTTGGTAATGAATCTGTAATTATCCCATAAATAAAGTGAGGGTTCAAACGTCTTCAAATGTTAGATGACATGAATATTTATTATATATAATTAAAGTTGGTTGAGAGAATATTCACTTATGTATTCGTCAAGCGGAACTTCTCTTCAACTTTGTGCTTGCCATGTGCCACATGGCATTGTTTTGCCCCTTGTCCCAATAACCTTACTAGATATGATATATCATTTGGTCACGACTCTCTTTTTGTGACATCTGTTAGGGGAAAAGGATGGGCTTAGAAGTGATAACCAAAGGTAGGCCAACGGCCCTCAATTAGATGTCAACTCTCCAAGACCTTATCTCATGTGACATTGGATTCATTTTAAGTTTGATTTACCCTATAACATTCTATGTGAAAGGAGAGTAATCACTAGCCTATTGAGGTCGGCTAGAAACCAATACCTTACTTTCCATGCAACTAGAAATTGTCCGGGATTAGGAACTTGATTAAACTAATTATTTCTATTAGTGCCTATTCAGTATTTTTAACTTGATCGGTTTGCTCATCTAAGTGATCGAATGGTTTGTGTTATTCATTATAAGTACTAAAGTTCAATCAATGTCACTAAGTATTCATCTAATGTTCTTTAATAATTTATTATGATCCTAAAGCTGATTTCTAATAATTCTAAAAAGGAAAAGAACAACCAATGTATAGAAAATGTAGGAATTAAACATCAAAGTATCGAAAGGCTTAAATTAAAGTACGGACAAAAATCGATACTTGTCAGATAAGGAATATACATGGCTTTGTTCAAAGCCCAAGGGACATGATCCCTCAAGAGCTTGAGTTGATATCAAGTCGGGTAGAGAACAATGCTTTGTTTCTAGGCCTTAACACATGATTCCCATGAACTTGACATTACAGATTAAGCCTATTTCCTAAATCTAAGTTGGATTAAGGGGGGGGTAGCTTCTACTCATTTTATTAGGTGAAAGTCTTAAGCTAGACTAGCCTACATATTCATTAAGAAAGTGATTCCAAGTATAGATTGTTTTTTATTTTCTACCTATGCTCTTTAAACTAAGTTTTAAGCTATTTTGGTTATTAATTTCTATGTCTATTAACTAAACTAAACTAATTAGTACTAAGCTAAGCCAGTAAACCCAAATTTAATCACCACCATTAATCAACATTCCAGGCTAATTATGGTTTAGGTGGTTAGTTAGCATGGATTAGTGATTTAATTATTCAATTGTGCATGTTAACTGGTTAGAATGGCCTAATTAGGGACTAGATAAGTTGTGCTATTTATCTAGATATGTTCGGAAATTTTCTAGGCCCGTTTAGGTGGTTAATTTAGCATTTCCGGCCTAAGTTGATATGTTTAGTATTTAATTGCATTTATTTAATTATTTTTTGTATTTATTTAATTATTTATTATTTTCCAAAAATTATATTGGGATAGCTGATGATTGGAATTTCGTGTTGATTGTAATGATGTGCTTAGTTTATGCAATTGAATGCTAAATTGTGCAAATTGAGTGAAAATTGTGATTTTGGATATTTATTCCAAAATTGTCAAACTTTGATATTTAATTAGAAAAATCCCAGGTGTTGGGTTTTGACACTAGAAATGGTTTTAAGAACTAGATCGAATCATGGGATTTTAAAAGTGTGAATATCAATTTTTCAGATTCAAATTGGGGTTAAGTGAACCCATCCCCAATGTGAGATGATTTGTCAACTTGTGTGAGCAATGATTTGTCAACTTATGTGAGTAATGATTTGTCAGCTTGTGAAAGTAATAATCTGTTAGCTTGTGAGAGCAATGATCTATTAGCTTGTGTGAGCAGTAATCCTTGGCTACGCCAAAGGACCGATGTGTGTTAATAGTTCATGCTTGTTCGAGCAATAATCGAATTGATTGAATGGATCAAATTGAATTGATTGAGTATATGAATTGTACTTGATAATGCTAGTATAAACACCTAGAGTGGGGTGAATAGGTGTTTAAAGAAGTTTTTGCAAGACTTAACAACTTAACTCGACTTATAATAAAACAGTAGATAAAAGATTATAAATTGATGTATAAGACTGCAAAATAAGTAAAGAGATTAGGGAAAGAGAATTGAGACACAAGGTTTATAATGGTTCGGCTTAGACCAAGCCTACGTCCACTCTTCCGCACTGACAGCCCACCGGCTGGATTCCACTAAGACTCAAAAGAGATTTTACAATATTGCGTCTTTGATTCCATAGTGTAGAGACTCAGCTACACTTCCTAAGGTCTCACAAGAATTTGATCTCTCTTTTGAGTACAATTTAAGCTCGACAAATTGTAACAACAAAGGATTAAGAGTTTTAGACTTTGGAATTTTTCTTTCACGCACACACTCGAATAACTTGAGCATCCTCCTTATATACTCCTCCATGCCATCATAACCATTGGCACCTTCCAAAGGAGTTCTTCCAATTTACTTGTTGGACAGAATCAATCATGAAGATCTCGAGTTATTTAAGGAATGTGATGATAGTTCACCAATCCTGCTTGCCCATACAATCAGGATCTAGGTTTCCATAAGTAGAACCTTTTAAGTATACTTTGCCATTCAACGGATCTAATTATTCAAGTTGATTTCAATAAGAATAATTGATCACGAGATGCTATCTTCAGCCATGAGATCTCCTTCAACTGTACGAACCAAATCCTTAAAGATATACTTGTATCTGGATAAGTCTTCTTCATCAGATAAATCTTTTCTTTGACAGTCTGGAAACTATCAGTGAGAGTAGACTTTGAATCTTGAGTCTTGAGGTCTTCAGACTAGAATGATGGAAACGTTTTGTCAACTTCAAAATAGATAAGGAAGTTTTCTCCAACAACCTTCCCCTTTTTGATGGTGACAAAACTTTCCCGCAAATTTGGACACTTTGCCCTCCAAAACAACACTTAAGCAAACCAAGATTTCTTATAAAAGATAATTAGAGATTAGGATAAGGATAGTAGCGATTCTGCAACCACAGAAGACGTATTAGTCCTGTAAAAGCAACTATCTTTACCATAATCAATAATATAACTTAAGTTACTTGCAAGCATCATCAATCCAAACCAGTCCAAGTCATAACCACACCAAATAGAAGATAAAGTCCAAAACAGTCAGTCCAAAATAGTCCAAAACAAAAAGTCATTAAATTTACATAAAACCTCTCCCTCTTTTTGTCAACAGCAAAAAGTGGAGAACAAATGAAAAAGAGTTGGTTGAAAATGGAGTCAAAATCATGTGTGTTTAGGAAGGCAAACAAGCTCGAATTCTCCCATAGAATGCACTGTCTTATCAAGTCTTTCAAAATTCTGCTTCAGTGACTGAAAGTCTTCACCCTGCACAGTAGACTGAACTTGAATCTTTAGGGCATTCAACTGGTCATGCAAAGACACTGAAGTGGCCTTAAAAGCGTTCTTGAGATCCTGCATCTCATACCCCATAGCATATTACTGTTTTCTGACGTCCAATATAATTTCCAGCAGTCTCGAAAAGTCTGCTATTTGAGCTGTCACAGAACTAGGACCAGCTGAGTCAATTCCAGGGATTTTGAGAATGGATGGAACTTCAGCAGATTGACCACCATGACTGTCTTCTGGGTAATGTGAGGCATACACATCCTCCGGGTCTACTGTAGAATGATTTACATCACTAGCAAATAAAGGTGAAGAAATACCTTTTGGTCTAACAGCTCCACCTATTTTGTTGCCTTCAGATGGAGTAGGTAAGGTTTTTTTTTTGTTCAACTTCAGCTTCAGAGTGATGAGCGTCAGCATTTCCAATTCCTGCCATCTCAGAATCACTAGACAGCGAGACAGCTAAAGTTGGCTCGAAAGAGTCTTCTTTACCCTAATCTTGTTCCCATTCTCTCTCTTCTTCTTCCTCTTCTCTCTCTTTTCCTCCTCCTTCTGGCTCTTCTCTTGTCTCATGAAAGCTGACAAAACTCTTAAGCTTCTTAAGGCTAAATGAGTCAATTCATCCTCATCTTCTTCATCTTGCAAGATGAGAGTTTTTTTCTTCTTTGCTAGAGCAACCATGGGCTACTTGCCTTTCCTCTTCACTGCAGCAGAGTCTTGTTTTGCTTTGACGGGAGACTTTTCATTCGTACGCTCCAACACCTTGTTCAACTCTTTTAAGCACATCTTTGTGACCATTTTGAAACCAATCACCATTGGAGAAATGGTTGTCAAACGTAATGGTGCAGAGATGTGAATTTTAAAGTGTCTGAAAAGACACGTGATGAGAGCAGAATAAGGAAGTTGTCCCTTATCTTTCACAACAGATCGATACATATGGAACAAGATGGTGTGAGGCAGAGAGAGTTTAGATCCAATATTAATGGCACACATCAATTTCGCTTCAGATCGAGAGACATTAGTATTGGATGTTGACTTGGGACGAATGCAGTTGATCACAATCTTGTGCAGCAAGATGTTAGAAGCACTCATCCTTGTGTAGAAAATCTTGCCTTCAACATTCCTGTCTCTCACCAACGATAGAGTAGCATGAGCAACAGACATGCTAATTGGTTGGAAACTCGTTCTTTCCACCCCAATTATGTCAGCCAACGTGTCTGTATTCACCAAAAATTCCTTGTCCTTCACAGTGAAGATAAAACTGTTTGCATCCAAGAAAGATAAGTTCGAGTAAAAATATGCGATGAGTTCTGGATGAACAACAGTGGATTCAGAACAGAACCGTTCCAATTGCAGTAGATCAAACTTTTCTCATAGATTGACCTTTATTGAATCAAGAAAATCAAAGTCAACAATCCTAGGGTTCATAACCCCTCTCTTCATAAGATCCGAAAAAATCCTCTTGTGATTCTTCGATCTAAACAGATTGGAACCATCAGCAATATTTGTAGCCACTCTCGTTCTAGGCTGAAAATAAGTAAACATCTATTCATCGTCGTCCAGAACTTGTGGTTGATTTGCAGTGCCATAGAATGGGTCACTCGGGAAATTCGCAAAAGTCCTTTCAGCCGTTCATTTCTCTACAACTCCTAACCTTTCCAACTCCTGCAAGAACATGGTTTCATTCTTGTATCCTCTATCTTTTGAGAATTCATCGATTAAAGACATCGGCGTTCCTCCATTCTTCATATTAGAGTAAAGTTTAAAAGCAACCTTTAGAGTTAGCGTTCTTACAAGTTCAGCCTCCTGTATAACTTCATTGTCTGGTTGAGTCGGTGGAGAAGATTGATGTTGCTGAGAAGGTTGTTGCTGACTTGGACGCAGTGGAGGAGAAGAATCTTCTTCCTCAGTTAAGTCAAAATGTGTAGAACCCTCAGGCATATGTCGTGGTCTCCTGCTTGCAATCCTTGAAGACTTTCTTGAAGATATTGTCGCTTCAAGGGAGGAATTCACCAACTTGCTCGAAAAAGGTGAAAACTTTTGGACATATTGAGAGTGAAAGTGAAAGCAAATAAGAATTTTGTATTCTAGGGTTTTAGTGTAAAAGCGAAAAAGACGAGTCTCGGCAATATATAAAGCAAGTGAACGTCGTAAAAGGAAAAATAAAAATACATTTTCAAAATGAATAACTTCCCCCTTTTATTTTGAAAATAACTGTCTTTTCAAAATTGATAACTGTCTTTTTGAAAAAGAAAAACTTGGAAAGATAATTTCAATCAATTAGCAATTAATAAGTAACCATACCTTTTCAAGTTTAAAATATTGAAATAGAGACAACTTACAGTCATAACTCTTGGTTTTCTGAGTCTGAATACCTTTAGACTTTACCTTTGAGTCTTGAGCACGTCCAGACTTTACTGGATAAGAGATGTGATGTTCAGTCTAGTACGAATAAACTCAAATAGGCTTTTCTCCAGGGGCTTTGTAAATATGTCCGCCAGTTGATTCTTCGAGTCAATGAATTGAATCATGACTTCCCCATTTTGAACATGATCTCTAATAAAGTGATGTCGAATCTCTATATGCTTTGCTCTTGAATGAAGAATTGGATTCTTTGTGAGGTTAATTGCGCTGGTGTTGTCACATTTGATCTCGATGCAAGAGTCTTTGATTCCAAAGTCTCTCAGTTGTTGTTTTATCCATAAGATTTGAGAATAGCAACTTCCAAGAGCTACATACTCTACTTCTGCTGTTGAAAGAGCTACAGTGCTTTGCTTCCTTAAGAACCAAGATACTAACCTGTTTCCTAGTACTTGGCATGTACAAGATGTACTCTTTCTATTAACTCTGTAACCTACTAAATCTGCGTCTAAATTTTAAAGGACGGTAAAGTCTTATTCTTTGGGATACCACATACCTAAATTTAAAGTAGTTGCAATGTATTTGATGATGCGTTTTGCGACGCTTAGATGAGACTCTTTTAGATCAGATTGAAATCTAGCACAAATGCAAATATTAAACAAAATGTCAGGTCTAGAAGCAGTAAGATAAAGAAGTGAACCAATAATACTCCTGTAAAGTTTATGGTCAACTTTCTTTCCTCCTTCATCTTAATCCAACTTCGAAGAACTAGACATTGGTATCTCAATCTTTTTGCAATTCTCCAATCCAAACTTTTTAATAAGTTCTTTCGCATATTTTTCTTGGTGAATAAAGATTTCTTCCTTCAGTTGTTTTACTTGTAATCCGAGAAAGAAAGATAATTCACCTATCATGCTCATCTCAAATTCATCCTGTATAGATTTAGAAAACTTCTTGCATAGGTTTTCATTAGACGACCCAAATATAATATCATATATATAAATTTGAACAAGTAGAAAGTTTTTACCTTCCCTTTTAATAAATAAGGTAGTATCCACTTTTCCTTTGACAAAACCATTTTACATTAGAAACATACTTAACTTATCGTACTAAGCTCGAGGTGCTTGTTTTAAACCATAGAGAGCCTTTTTCAGTCTGAATACTGAATTCGGTCTCTTTGGATCTTCAAATCCAGGAGGTTGTTCCGCATAGACTTCTTTTTGGATAAATCCATTTAGGAATGCACTCTTGATGTCCATTTGGAATAACCTGAAATTTTTATAATAGGTAAAAGCAAGTAATAATCTAATTGCTTCTAACCTGGCTACTGGAGCGTGAATTTCATCATAATCTATCCATTTTTCTTGCGTATATCCTTTGGTCACGAGTCTTACTTTGTTCCTAATCACTTTTCCTTTTTCGTCCGACTTGTTCCTAAAAACCCATTTAGCTCTAATAATGGATTTACCTTTTGGTTTAGGAGTTAACTCCCATACATCGTTAATGTTGAACCGTCGAAGTTCTTCTTACATTGCTTCAATCCAGCTTTCGTCAGCTAAAGCTTCTTCAATGCTTTTGGGTTCTATTTCTGAATTAAGTGTCACGGCGCTAGACTCTTCTTGCCTTTTGGATCTGGTGCGAATCCCTTCATCAATATCACCAATGATGAGTTCTTTGGGATGACTAGATTTATGCTTCCAGTTGCTTGATGGTCTGGTAGGAAGCTGTTCTTCTACTTCAGTTGAATCTTCAACTTCCTTTTGCTAATTTTCAGAGGTCTGAGTGCTTCGGGGGAGGTAGACTTTGTAGAGTTTGGAGCAGGTTCAGATTCTTCAGGATGAGTCTGAATAAGTTGATTCTACAACGAGTCTTGGAATTTGACATTCGTAGATTCTTCCACAGACTGAGTCTTTTTGTTAAATACTCTATAGGCTTTACTGGTGGTTGAATATCCAAGGAAGATTCCTTTATCTGATTTCTCTTCAAATTTACCAGTTCGATCATTTGTATTTTTCAAAACAAAATATTTGCAACCAAATACATGAAAGTATGAAACAATTGGTTTCTTTCTTTTGAATAACTCATAAGGAGTTTTTTCCAGAATAGGCCTTAAAAAGACTTTGTTAATAATATAGTATGCTGTAGAAACTGCTTCAGCCCAAAAATAAGAGGAAATACTACTTTCTATTAAAAGAGTTCTTGCCATCTCCTGTAAAGATTTATTCTTTCTTTCCACAACTCCATTATATTCTGGAGTGTATGGAGAAGAAAAAACATGTTGAAAACTTGATTCATCACAAAATTTTGCAAAATCTTGATTTTCAAACTCACCTCCATGGTCTGTCTGTATGCTTGAAATAACATATCCTTTTTCATTCTGAACTTTCTTAGCAAACTTTGAAAAGTAAGTGTTGGGAATAACGGATCCCCGAAAACCGGATTCGACACTAAATTGAACCCCTAAATCAATGCGGAAGACGAAGCCCGGGAATAACACGTATCACCGATCGTAAAGCACACCACGGATTCGAGCGTACCTTGTTAGCCACAGATTAGACACCAACGCTGAAGAAGAGGAAGAAATTCTGATTCGATGATGCCAATTCGCCTGAAGGAAAGACGGGACGCCGTAAGCGTTCTTGGAGGGAGAGAGAGCGTTCGGGAGAAGACGTACGTTTGTTTTCCAACGGTTGTCTTCTCTCTCTCTCTCCTCCCTTTTATACCTTCCCCCATCCACGGGCCCTATTCCGTGGGCCGGGCCTTTTGGGCCCAACTTGAGCGGATGGGCCTTAAGCCCATCTCATAAATCCATCATCTCCCACTCGCACATGGTGGTGCAAAACCAACATGGGCGGACAGCCTTACTCATCCCCATCGAGAAAAATCCAACATAGACTCTCACTTAACATGGTGGGCCGAAGAATCCTTTTTTTCCTTTCTTCAACATTCATACCGGTGAATAATCCGTGCGACCAAAGATACTTTGAGAGCTCGTTGCCATACATCCGTTAGGAATATATAGCAGCTCATAATTGGCATCACACTCCGAGTAGATTTAGTATGCAGTACCCTAGATCGATCGATCACATTTATATCTCTCTTGATCTCTTTTAAACAATGATATATATTGTATTCACAATTATGATTATCACAAAGACAGTCATAATTGGTTAATCGGTGAATACAAAACTACAATGTGATTCTCCAAAATCGATCTTCCTCTTTCCTTCAAACTCTCAATTTCAGTCCACTTGCTTTTCTAGAAATGCCCCATTAGATCGAATCACTCATGACCATTGGCAACATCCTAAGATAGCAAACACTAAATAGAAATCTTGAGAATAAGTAAGAGTCATGAGGGGACTAAAAAATTGAGGAACTCTTTTCCTCAAGAGTCTCACACGTCATAAAAGTTGAGATCAAACTTTTTGCCACTCTTATTGGTCGTCTCATGCATACGTAGTATGAAATACGTATTACGGTATTAACTCCTTTCCCATAGAGCGTATGTCTACACCTTCAATACCGTACGGATGATAGTTCGGACATACCCAATGTCTAACTTGAGTTCACGTATCTACTCATTCACAAAATTCATCGAACTCACATCCGGCATCTTAGACGGATAAGGTAAAATATGTGGGGTATTTTACTTTCGGACATAGTAAGTATTATGTCCTCATCTTAACACTCGTTAAGGCGACATACGTGTTTTAAGCTTGAGCTCTCGATTATCACCTAGATAATAAGCTTAAAAAACAGTCTCATCTCTATTTATCACACAAGAAACGGAGGCGATTACCCGTGTGAGTGGGCTAATCTTATATCTCATCGACATACTTCTCAACTTAAAATAATGCACCGAGCATTAAGATGCATAAAGATCAAACAAAGATTCATAAGCATTAATGATGAAAACACGAATTCATCAAATGTGAACACTTAGGGAAATTACAATATTTAGTACATTAGCCTCTACGCAACCCTAGAGATTTCATATGGCCACAAAACACATCTCGGGTATTGGCTTTGTCATAGGATCTCGCTACCATTCTATGCGTAGTATGTACTCTAAGTTCACGTCCTTTCGTGCAACCATATCCTTTACAAAATTATATTTGGTATCTATATGTTTGGTCTTGCCATGATATTTTGGATCTTTGGTGTACGCTTTCGCTGCTTGGCTATCACAGTTAACAAATAACAAATGCAAAGCACTTCCAATAACACCTAAATGATCTAAAAAATCTCTAAAGCCAAACATCTTCTTACACTACCGCCGATAATGCCACAAACTCAATTTCTATCGTGGACAAGGCTATGCATGTTTGTTTCTTACAGCTCCAACATATGGTGCCATCATTCGGTAAGAAAACAAACCGAAGTAGATTTCCTTTCATTTAAATCTCCTCCCCAATCGAATCGGGATAGCCTTAGAGTTGCGGATCCTTTCCTTTATAACTCATCGTATAATCGCAGTCCCCTTTAGATACCTCGGTATTCTCTTAACGGCTTTCCATTGTCTTTGGACCGGATTGGATTGGTATCTACTCACCATTCCAACCGCAAAACATATGCCAGTCTTGTACACATCATAGTGTATATCAAGCTTCCAACAAAGACTAGCATAAGGAACATGTTTCCTTTATTCCTTCTCTTATGGAGTCCCCGGACACGTCTATGGCTCAATCCTTCACCTTTTGCAATAGGAGTGTCTATGGGTTTACAGTCTTGCATACGAAATCGTTCAAGAACCTTATTTATATAGGTTTCTTGCGAAAGAGACAACGATCTTTTCGAACGATCTCTTGAAATCTTAACTTCAAGAATGTATACAGCCTCACCCATATCCTTCATCTCAAAATTGGAAGACAACCAATTTTTTGACAATATTGACAAACTCCATATTACTTCTGGCAATTAGTATATCATCAACATATAATGATATGATCACAAATTGATCATTGGATATTTTGATATATACACAATGATCATCATCTATCATTGTAAAATCATATGCCATTATGGTATTATGAAAACGTATATATCATTATCTTGACGATTTTTAAGGCCATATATCGACCCCCAAAGTCGACATACCTTTTCTTCTTGGCCTTTCACTATGAAACCAGCAGGTTGTTCCATATATGTTCCTTCCTCTAATTCTCCATTGAGGAAAGCGTCTTTACATCCATTTGATGTAACTCAAGATCCATACTTGCCATTATTGCTAGAATAATGCGAATCGAGGTAAATCTCACTACGGGAGAAAATATATCTTCATAATCAATTTCTTCCCGTTGATTATACCCCCTTCGCTACAAGGCGGGCCTTATGCCTTTCTATCGAGCCATCGCCCTTTCGCTTTATTTTGAGAACCTAGTTGTTCCCAATAGCTCAAGGCGTCCTTTTGGAAAATCAACCAGTTCCCAAACATGGTTTGACTTCACTGACTCCATTTCCTCTTTCATTGCATGAATCCATTTTTCCTTATTAGGGTAATTTAGAGCCTTATTAATATTTCTTGGCTCATCCTCATCTTGTGGAGCAACCATAAAAGCTTCCCTTTCAATGTCAAAACATTGACGGGGAATACTTTGGCGACTTGTTCACCGTATGGGAGATTGTACACTTAGCACATCATTCCCCATCATGCTCCCACTTGGATTAGGTAATGATGATATTGTCACATCGGTGGTTGCAATTGAGAATGAGTTGAATTCAATTCATCACATCTCATATTACTCCCACTTGGACGAACTCTACTGACATCATTATCTTGATCCAAGATTTCAAATAGGGAACAATCTTCCCTTATTTCGCCCTTCTTAGGAAATTCATCCACTAAGAATGTGATATCTCGTGATTCAAATTCAGTTATACTCCCACTTTCCCCGCTCACCTATGAACACATACCCTTTCGAGTGTTCGTAGTATCTCATGAAAATACTCTTATTTCCTTTGGGACCCAATTTCCCAAACTTGTGAGAGGACTCATGAATATAGGCAGCACAACCCCATGGCTTAAGAAAACTTAAGTCCGGTTTTCTAACCGTCCATAACTCATATGGAGTGGAAGCAATCGATTTGGAAGGCATCCGGTTAAGTATATAGGTAGCGAGTTAACAACGCATCACTCCGAAAAGTGATAGGTAAGTTAGCATGCACCATCATGGACCTAACCATTTCCAAAGTAGGGTTCGTTTCTTCTTTCCACAACACCATTTTGTTGAGGAGTATATGGAATAGACAACTATCTTTATATTCCTTTTTCATCACATAATTTTTCGAACACATCGATAAATATTCTCAATCTCGATCGGATCTCAATGCTTTTATTTTCTTGTCTAATTGATTTTTTGCCAGGTTCATAAACCTTCGAAACAACTTATGCTTTGATTCATGAGAAATCAAATAGACATATCCGACTCGAGTATAATCATCTATAACGGTGATGAAATAAAAACAGCCCCATGCCTTCCTCTCACATCCATTGAACTACAAAGGCGTCATAATGGATTAAATACAGAGGAAATTCAGCTCCTTTATCTTTTTCTAAATGGTTTCCTTGTTGTTTTCCCTACTAGGCAATGCTCACATATGGACAAATCGACTTTTTCAATATTGCCCAACAAGCCCTCTATGGCTAGTCTATTCATACGTTGTTGGCCCATATGACCAAGTCTAGCATGCCACCATATTCACATCATTATCATATAAGGTAGAAGACGTGAAATAAGGGAATAACATATTGACATCAACACAGTCAACATTTAGTACAATAAAACCATTCAGTAAGTGACCACAACCATAGTAGTTTGTATCTAAACGCAAATCTACACATTTATTATGGAAGTTCATACCAAAACCAAGCTTAACCAACGCTAAGACAGACACTAAATTTCGACGAATCTCCAGAGCATATAGAACATCAAAGGTGCGTCCACCACTCATGTTCAATTGGCCGGTGCCAATTCCTTTAACTTCAGCTCTGGAGTTGTTTCCCATATGGATCCACTTAGTTCCGGTTGGTATCGTCGGAATTCCACGAAGGATTCTCTATCCTTCCCTCTATGGTCTGTCGTTTCGAATCTACCCACAAAGGATTGGATTCAGCCAATAATATTGAACTTGACACATAAGTAAAGTTCTCAAATGTACAAGAGGTGTTGACTTTTTTTTTTTTTTTGACTCACAACAGATTTGCAAGCATAGTGACATTTCTTGTCACAATTGTAACACCTCACCCTTGACATTTTCTTCACTTGAGGACGTTTTCCTCTCTTGTGTTGGTTAACTCTTGATTTCTTGCAATAAGGACTTGATCCTTTGCATTCCCACATATTGAACGAATCAATACGTTTGCGCTTAAAGCACAAAGCCCTTTCTGAGCTAGAACCAGCATTGCAAATGTCCGTTTTCGGCTCAAATGCCATTAGGCGGTCCCCTACTAGCTCAAGGTGGCGCATGGCATCCTTAAGATCTTCCATAACATGGTCAAGAGCTTCTAGTGCTTCTTGCTTTTCTAGCACATATTGAATCTTCTTATTCAATATTTCACAATTGTTACCGTTCATATCGGCAATCACGTTCTTAGTTCTTTGAACCATCGTTTCAACACATCGAGACATCCATGCACGAATAATTAATGCCTATCATTTATGCATCCCTATTTGCATAGACCCATCATATTAATAAATAATTTCAAGTAAGGCTTGAGAATCAAAAGGTCACTATGTTTCCAATCATCCTCCAAAAATCCTAACTCAAAACTATCATTAATATGATTGTCATATGCAAAATCAATTCTATGAAGCTACAAAAGCTTCTAAAACTACCCACAGACTAATTACCCACAAAGAACAAAGAATAAAGAAAGCAAATAAAATCTAATATCTAATAAAATAACAATGCTTTCACATAATACAACTATACATTACACTAAGCAATATATATACAGGGAAAAAATATCAACATGGAAAGAGATATTGACATCAAAAAACATCTCAAATTAATCCAAGGGATAAATAGGGAATGTCCCTTCTAATCTGTCATTCAAAACATCTGAGAAAACTGAAGGCACATTTGCCAACCAAGGAAAAACTTTTGGAGAGCTTTCATGTCGCCACCAAGGCGCATTCACTCGGCGCCATGTGGTGCTCAATCTAAGGGTTGAAGTTTTGGCCAACTCAATCCTATAGTACTCTCTTACAAAAGCTTCCACTAGCTTCCTATAATCCGGGACCACGTTGACCTCCCATAGCCGATCCAACACTGCTTGCCATTCAGGTGGAAGAGTGTTTATCAAAGTCGGCACCTTCTCAAAGTCCGGCATAAGATAACCATTCCAGATGATTTCCTATATCATCTGATTGACCTTGATCACATGTGATACTAAATCACCGTCATGCCACCGATAATTAGCTAAATCGACATCAGCATTTTAAGTCTTGCATTTCCCTCGTCCCTTCTCGGGCTTGCGGTATCGTGCATAACTCATTATAGTTCCTGCAACAAATGCAGAACTAAAATTGGATCACTTATAATCCATAATAAACATAAGGGAAAATACATAATTTTTCAAAATTCATGCAACAAATGCAGAATAAAAAAAAATGGATTACTTATAACCCACATAGGCATGACTGAAAAAGAAACAAATTCCTTTTTTTTTTTTTTTCGGGTCAACGGTCAAAGTCAACGGTCGGTCAACGGTCAACGGTCAGCGGGTCAACGGTCAACGGTCAGCTGGTCAAAGAGGTCAACGGGCGAGCGGGTCGGACGGACCGACCGCACGTGCCGCGCGCGTGGGTGGGCTGACGTCACGGAGACGTCAGCCGGCACGTGCCGTGCGCGTGCGCGTGTGGCGGCGCTGGCCGACGCCGCACGTGCCGCGCGTGTGCCAGGCGTCCGCGGGTCGGGTCGGGTCGGGTCGTCGGTCGGGTCGCCACCCGGCCACCGACGTCATCGCTGACGTCATCGATGACGTCATCCCGACGGTTATCGACCGTGGGGTGACGTCACAATGACGTCATCGGGTGACGTCACAATGACGTCATCGGGTGACGCCGCGACGCGTCGGTTCGCCCGACCGCGCGCGTGCCGTTTCGCCGGTCGCCGGCGCACACGTGCCGGTTCGTCACCGGCGCGTGTGGCGCACGCGCCGGCGGCGGCCGGCGCTTCCGGGCGCGTCGCGCCCACGCGCAGCGGCTTCCGGTCGCGCGTGTGGGCGCGTGCGGCGTCTCCTGGCGGCGTGTGACATGTCGCCGGACTCGTCTCGACGTCGCCTTTCACCCAGTGCCTTCAGAATTCGTTTTCGACTTACGAAAACTCAGAAAAATGGCCGAACATCGCTCGGGTGTCGGGATTTTTGCCCCGATCCGTACGGCCAAGAATTTCTTCGCGAAAAATCAATCAAAAAACATCAAATTGATCGGGAAAACGTGAACTAGGGCTCTGATACCAATGTTGGGAATAACGGATCCCCGAAAACCGGATTCGACACTAAATCGAACCCCTAAATCAATGCGGAAGACGAAGCCCGAGAATAACACGTATCACCGATCGTAAAGCACACCACGGATTCGAGCGTACCTTGTTAGCCACAGATTAGACACCAACGCTGAAGAAGAGGAAGAAATTCTGATCCGATGATGCCAATTCGCCTGAAGGAAAGACGGGACGCCGTAAGCGTTCTTGGAGGGAGAGAGAGAGCGTTCGGGAGAAGACGTACATTTGTTTTCCAACGGTTGTCTTCTCTCTCTCTCTCCTCCCTTTTATACCTTCCCCCATCCACGGGCCCTATTCCCGTGGGTCGGGCCCCTTTGGGCCCAACTTGAGCGGATGGGCCTTAAGCCCATCTCATAAATCCATCAGTAAGAAAATGCTTCAGACTTACTTGCTAGAAAATAAACCCAAGTGAATTGTGAATAGTCATCAACGATTACTAGACAGTATCTCTTTCTGCCTATGCTTCTAGTTTTGGTTGGCCCAAAGAAATCCATATGCAAAAGCTGCAAAACACGATTAGTAGAAACCTGATTCAATGGTTTAAAAAAACTTCTAACCTGTTTTTCCAATATACATGGTGTGCATAAGTCAGATTTTTGAAACTTCAGGTTGGGCAATCCTCAAACGGGATTCTTAGAAGAGATCTTGGCAATCTATTTCATATTGACATGGCCAAGCTTTCCATGCCAATGATTTGCTTCATTTTGAATTGAAATTAGACATTGAAACTTCTCTGGTTTTATATCCAAAAGATAGATGTTCTCATGTCTTCGTCTAATAAAAGATTGTGAAAGATCTTTGCTAGTTCCCGAATATATTCTTTTTTGAAAATTGATCTTGAATTCAGTGTCGCACAATTGGCTGATACTAAGCAAATTGTAATTGAGTCATTCCACTAAGGAAACGTTGTTAATTGTGAGACTTCCAATTTTTACTATTCCACATTCAACAATTTTTCCTTTACTGTTTCAACCAAAAGAGACTTTTCACCATTAACTTGCATAAGCTTTATAAAATAGTTTGAATCTCCAATCATATGCCTTGAACAACCACTATCCAAATACCATTTAACCATTTTCTTGATAGTGACGTGCAATTAAAAAAAGAAGCTTAAGTTTTCTTTGGTACTCACATTTTCTTGGGTCTAGACGAGTTAGTGCAATAAGCATTCCTTCTTAATAGGTCTCCAAGCCATAGGACATTCTTTCTCAAAGTGTCTGAGCTGTTGCACTTAGAACATTTGAGAACACTTCGCCCAACAGGTTTTACAAAGACTTTATGAAAATGATTTCTGTAAAAAGTTTTTATAGGCTTTTGTTTGATTCTTTCTTTCACTTTTGGAAAATCAATTAGAGGAATAATTTCAGAAGTCATTCCCAAGCCTGATTTGTTAAAGTAGGATCTTTGTACCGAAAGAATCTTTTTCAATTTCTCAGATCCTATAGAAAACCTCTTTGAAATATTCGAAATGTCATTTTTCAAAAATGTATTTTCTTTTGAAAGAGAGTCTGTATTTTCTTTTAATGTAACAAAAATTTTATCTAAATTTTCAAAATTTTCTTTCCATAAAATTTCTGTTGCTTCAAAAGTATAGAATTCTCCATTTTTAGCTCGCAAATCCTCTTGAGAGAGGTTTTGAGACTAAGACACGATTCATCGATGTATTTTGAGACTTTAATAGGGATTTTTAAATTACTTACCTCGATTTCACTATCTGATTCTGAGTCTGTATCTATTTCGGAGTCTTGAGTTTGATTCTCATTTTGCCATTAGACAAATATTGGCATAATCTTCGTCACTTTTTTCAAATTCAGTATCACTCCACGTCCTTGAAAGCCTTCCTGCATTTCTTAGCTTTTCCTTTCTTTTTCTTCAATATGAGACAGTTAGGTCTGATGTGTCCTTTTTTCTTGCATTCAAAATAGATTATATCTTTATTGGATTCATCATCCTCAGTTGATTTGTTTTAAGACTTTTGAGTGCTTTGTTTCTTCCAATTGAATCTTCTTCCCTTTTTGTTCAGTTTCCTAAACCTTTTTATCATAAGGGCTAGCTTTTCATAATCCATGTCATCTTCAGAGTCTGTAACATTAGAATCATTGTTAGATCTCAAAGTAATTGATTTCTTACCTTTGGGATCTTCTTCTTCATTAATTTGCTCCACTTCATAGGATTGAAGTGTGCTAACCAATTCGTCTACAAAAAGTGGCATAATCCTTTGTGTTTCCCTTATCGAAGTTTTTACGTGATTCCAGTCTTTGGAGAGTCCATGCAACAACTTGTTAACCTTCATGGGTCCTGAGATTGGTTATCCCTGAAACCCTAGACTATTTACAATTTCTGCAAAACAACTAAACATGTCAGTAATAGATTCTCTTGGTTTCATATTGTCCAAGTAGAATATTGATTCGTGTCTCTTTTACTCGATTAGTTCCTTCATAGGTAATGTGTAACCTGTCCTAGACTTCTTTGGCTGTTTCACAAGAAGATATTCTGTTATACTCAATAGGAGATAATACACAATATAAGGATTAAATTGCTTTAGCATCAAGGACCTGTCTCTTAGTTATTTCTTCTTGAGTCATTTTGCCAGCGTCTGCATATTCTTTTCCCCTTTCTGAAATTGATGTAACTTTAGGAATAATTCCTTTTTCTACCACATCCCATTTCAAAGGATCTTTCGATCTTAGGAATGCATTAATCTTGTTTTTTCATATGTTGTATTCATTTTCATCGAAATAGGGCGGTCTGGTGTTACTTTGGCCTTCAACCAAACCTGGAGCCAACATACTAGTCATGAATCTTTAACTTATAAGTAAAAAACACTTCAATTAATTGAGTACACAAGCTCTGATACCAATTAATAATGCTAGTATAAACACCTAGAGGGGGGATGAATAGGTGTTTAAAGAAATTTTTGCAAGACTTAACAACTTAACTCGACTTATAATAAAATAGTAGATACAAGATTATAAACTGATGTATAAGACTGCAAAATAAGTAAAGAGATTAGGGAAAGAGAATTAAGACACAAGGTTTATAGTGGTTTGGCTTAGACCAAGCCTACGTCCACTCTCCTGCACTGATAGCCCACCAGCTGGATTCCACTAAGAATCAAAAGAGATTTTACAGTATCACGTCATTGATTCCACAGTGTAGAGACTCAGCTACACTTCATCCACAAGAATTTGATCTCTTTTTTGAGTACAATTTAAGCTCGACAAATTGCAACAGCAAAGGACTAAGAGTTTCAGACTTTGGAATTTTTCTTTCACGCGCATACTCGAATAACTTGAGCGTCCTCTTTATATACTCCTTCATGCCATCATAACAGTTGGCACCTTCCAAAGGAGTTCTTCCAATCTATTTGTTGGATAGAATCAATTAGGAAGATCTTGAGTTATTTAAGGAATGTGATGATAGCCCACCAATCCTGCTCGCCCATACAATCAGGATCTTGGTTTCCATAAGTAGAACCTTCCAAGTATACTTTGCCATTCAACGGATCTAATTATTCAAGTTGATTTCAATAAGAATAATTGATCACGAGATGCTATCTCAGAGGGTACCCCATCGATTTAAGATGTGGTATTGCCGCGGGCTCAATGGATACAGAGTGGGTCCCTTATAGGATTTTGAGGTCTCAGTTTCGTTGATAGACGTTGCTCATGGTGAGGGTACGGTTGACCCTCCTGAGGGTGCTGTAGTGAACCCAAATCCCTAGGAGGCCTCAGAGTTTTCAGTTGGGGATTCAAGTGCCTAAAGGACTCGTAGGTTTTTTTGTTTGAGTAGACTTTTGTCTATAGACTAGTGTTGTATATAAACCGATGTGTTTATATAAGTGTTTTGGTTGTGAATTTATTTCCTACTTTTCTATTCCATGTTGGTTGTTGTCAGGGGCATTGTTTCACTTTTGCATGTGCATTAAAAAGAATGGGTTGGCGATGTGTTTTGGGATGTTGCAAATTTTATCGACCACCAAGGGATGGGCATGCGCTCGAGGTTCGAGGCGTGACATGCAGTCTCGATGGTCTAGTCTTTTTACAGTTACACAAGTATTTCCATACGGAACAGTTGAAGTTGCGCATGACACTGAGGGCACATTCAAAGTGAACGATCAACGTTTGAAGCCCTACTTTGAAGGTGGTTACAACAAGCAAAAAACCACCATTGAACTTCATCTTCCAGAATAACGACATCTGAGATAGTTTGGCTGAAAACTATAAAGCAAGCACTTCTTGGGATGTAGCCTAAGCATTTTAATTATGTTTTATTATTATTATTATTTATTGTTAAGTTTATGTTTTACAAAAAAGAAGAAGATTAACTTATCTTTGTTTTATCCAGGTTAATTTTTTTAGGGATCCCTTTTTCAAGAGTTTAATCATCAAGGTCATTTATGAACTTATCCTACAACTAGAGGAATTTTCTTCTTCCTATTTCTATTATTCGCGTTGAGGACTTTGCTTCATTCAAGTTTTGGGGGGGGGGGCACAAAATTTTTGGTTAAATCTATTTTTTTTTATCATGATTGCATTCTTTGTTGTAAATTTTTGCGATTCTTAGGAAAATTTAAATTTTATTTAAACTGCAATTGATGTGTGAGTTAATTTTAATTCTGATTATGTTAATCCACTTACTGAGCACCAAAAGTCCTTAATTTTTGAATTGTGTGTAAATCTAGAGAACATTCATGTGAAGTATGTGATTTTCTTAAATTTCACTTAAATCTTAGAATTTGTTTGATTTTCTCTTAAGGCAAAATCCTAAGCTAAATTTAACTGAGAAAATGATTTAAGCAATTTTTGGATCGATAGAGCCTTTCAAGCTAACCCTGTTTATATATCCTTAGTCACCCTGTTGAGCCTTAATTATTACCCCATTTTTCATTGGCACCCATATATTTTTAGCTTAACCGTTGTCAAATTATATCATTGTTCCATGCCCTATGAACACATTGATTTTTTTTTGGGATAAAAAAATATATGAGCTTAATAGAAATTTGGGAGGAATGATGGAGTATGAAAAAAAAAATGATTACTACGGTTGTTTGGGGTGTATTATCCAAAAAAAAAAAAAAATTGCTTTTATGGTTCCCTATCCAATTTTTAATTGAGTGAGCATTTTGGATACTCAATGGGTTGGAAATTTTCATGTTATATTAGGAGGGGCTTTGGGAGAAACTCCACCATAAAGCAATTCACAAAATAAGGAAAAAAAAAAGAAAAAAGAAAAGAAAAGAAGAAATGATGATATATGGTGGTAAAAAAATCATTTTGAATGAGTGAAATTGGACAGTGACATTGACTCTAATTAGATCCTAGAAATCAACATGTTGATGGGTGATTTGAGCTTAAAATTACCGTTATCTCACCTTTAATCCAGCCTTACATTACAAACCGAGAAAAGTTCTATTGATTTTTGGTTGGATAATTAGCTTACATTAGTGGAGAGAGGAATGAAAAGCAAACTTATGAGATTTGGTCATAATTATTGAGAATTTTTGAGAGATTGCATATCAATGTGAATTTATCTAGATTGCATATAATTAAAAAAAGATAAGGACACACACACACACACACACACACACACACACACACACACACACACACACACAAGATGTCATGGAGGAGGTTGTTAGCTTGAGTATGTGTTATGTCTTGATTTTGCTCGATGATTAGCAAAATGTTAACTCTATCAAAATAGAGTTATTTTACCTATTTTAGACAACAAATAATGCAATATCTGTGAGGAAATATTTGGATTTCCTTCTGATTATTTGAATTTTTTTTTGTTTATGTAGAATAATGAGATATGGAGAAGATAATGAAAAGAATGGTAAAAATCAGGAATTCAAATAAAAAAAGCAAGGGATAAGTACACTAATGGTGCCATAAGTTGTGTACGACGCTCACTTTGGTGTCAAAAGTTTCCGCCGGATCACTTAAGTGCCAAATCGGAGGAAAAACGCTCACTTTGGTGCCACCGGCGAAAGATTCCGGCCTCCGGCGAAAGATTCTGGCCAAAATGATTTTTTTTTTAAAAAAAAAATTGATAAGCCTTTAAATGACGTCGTTTTCGGTCCTCCTCAAGAAAAGGACATCATTTTGCCGTCCTACGTGGATGGCTTCATGGAAATGATGCCGTTTAGCTCACATGGGGAAAAATTAGGGTTTCCGCCGCTCAGCCACCGTTGTTCGCCCGCCGTCGCTCGGCCACCGTCACTGCTCGGCCACCGTCGCTCAGCCACCATTGTAGTTGCTCGACCAGGTGAGCGAGGAGAGACTGAGATTGTTGCAGGAAAAATCGAAGGCGAGGGCGGAGGAGGAGGAGGAAGAAGATGGGTCGAAGGGGTTGCTAGTGCGCGCGCTTTGCTGGTGCGTTGCTTGTGTTGTTGCCGGTGTCCGCCGGTGCCGTTATTCTTGGTGCCGTGTCGGTGCCGTTGCTGGTGTGGGTCTTCAAGGAAGAAGAAGACACGAAGACGAGCTTCCCTCTCTCTCAATTTGGGGATTAGGGTTTCAAAGTTGGGGGAAAGATGCCAAACGGCGCCGTTTTGGTGTTTGGATGCTGACTCAACTCTCCGTCGAGCCACGTCGACGTCAAAAATTAATAAAAAAAGGCCATGTCGGATTTCCGGCCAATTTCGTCGGAGTTGGCACCAAAGTGAGTGTTTTTCAAATTTTTTGACACTTAAGTGATCCGACGGAAACTTTTGGCACCAAAGTGAGCGCCGTACACAACTTATGGCACCATTAGTGTACTTGATGATTGTCTAATGTTATTTGCAAGCGTTGAGAGATAGATATCAAATAAAAAATCCTTTGATTTACTCCCTAATTTTGTGCGCAATTGCTTGGAGATAAGGATCTTGGATATATCCTATGAATAGGAGAACATTGAGAGCCAAAGAGAGCAGCTAGGTTTTTGTTAGATCGTTTTCATTACTTTAAGAGTTTTTCAAGTATTTTGAAGAGAAGACAAAAGTGGTGATAAAATTCTTATTCTTTGATTCAAAATGCTAAGTTTGATTTATATTTTTTCTTCTGCTATGTTCTAATTTTCTTTTGTTAGGGTTACGATGTAGCCTAACCATGATGATGTGAATTTCATGATTTTTATGTTTTGTTATTGATTTCATTCATTTGAGTTATATATTATTGTGCATAATACTTTTGAGTGACTAGCCATCATTGAATGATTTGATGTACATGTTTGAGACTGAGAAGTGATAATATGCTATTGTTCATTATAATATATAACCATGAATTAAATGTGGATATAGATATACCGCGTTATTTGTGTAGCTTTCGGTGATAAGGTAATCCAAAAGACTCATTGCAAGTTAGGAATATTAATAGTTTTTAATGCACTTATATTTATTTTAATTCACATAAAGATATAGTGGATTAATAAATTGAGTAGGTTAGCTATACCTAGATATAGGATAGTAAATAGATTAGGAAATTCCACAATCACATGTTTGATATCGTTCTTGTACCCACAACAATCTAAAATTCATATCTAGTGGTTAGGTGAAATCGGATGCTCAAACATATTTATCTGATTGACTTACTGCATTTAGTCTCCAAATTTTGTTTTTAATTTATTCTCAATTATATTTTGATCTATTAGATAAATTTTAGAATTAATCTATTTTGGTATTTAATTAGTTTATTAATCATTAATCTCCGTGGGACGATACTCTTTCTTATCATTATATTACTTGATCGACACGTTCACTTGTGTTTAGAATTTTACGAACAATGAACAATGTTCATTTGGAGCTTATCGGTAAATAGAGTTCTTAGTTTGCAAGTTGAAGCAGAAGAAATAAATATGGTGAGATTTTTAATTAATTATTTGAGTTCGATTTCTAATAATTCTAGTTTAAAACTAACGTTCAGTGATCATATATACTTGTTGCAGGACAATCATCAAGTTTAGCTGTGGTTTTTGGGTTCTCGGCCTTGTATGAGCCCCAACAGTATCATTTAGAATGGTTTGCTAAAATGGATTCTTGCAGGTCGCATTGTCTGCGTGGGAGTTTGTTGTTCTACCCTGTTTTCTTGATCTCCAATGATGGTTCTTGTGTCCACTTGGTGGGATTTTTATGGTTTAGAGATTGCAAGTTGGATTATGAATTTTATTTTCAACAATAACGATTTCGTTTGTGTGGCTATTCATTTTCATTTATATTAATTGTTAATATGTTTTGAAGTTGCATTTTATATTAACTTGTTCTGATTTAAGCAAAAGCATTATTGTGACACCTGAGTTTTACTCATTCAACAATCCTAAGTCGATTGTGGAGTTCTAATAAAAATCGTTCAAGTTAGTGGTACAAGCAACACGAAATAAACTTGTGGTTCAATATTGGAATGATCATGATTGGTAGAGGACAACACTAGTTATTAGATAGTGGTACTAGGTCATGTATTGAGATTGAACAATTTTTCAATCTTTAGTTTGGTAATCATTAGATTAAAATTATCATTCAGTATTGTGATTTCATGGCCTTAGAAATTTAAGGAACACATTGTACTTGTAATGCTCACAGTGTGGCACTAAAAAAACGACCACCTAACTACTCTTGGTAATTGGACAGCCCACTCCTCTCATTGTGGCCGAAACCTATAGGGGTATAAGTGACAATTAGCTATTATAAAACCTTAATAAAAGGAAAATAGTTTTGCATGAGAAAAGACAATGAGTCACAAATCTTGCCCTACTAATCCCCCTCATGCAAGACAAGTGTCATCACTATCTATCACAAGTGTTCAATTCGCAAAGAATTGAAAAAGTGTCTTCAATGTCAGGACACTTGGCAAGTGACATGCAAAGGAAAGGTTAAAGGACTAAACCTCAATCTCTCTTCTCTCTTTCCTCCTTGTCATAGCCGAAACACTCTCCGTCACTCTCTCAAATTCTCTAAAAAACTATCACTCAAGAAGCCTCAAAACCTCAAAACCTCAAAGCACACAAGAAAGAGAAGGGAAGCCACTCTGGTCAAACCATCAAGTAAGTGCAATTACTAAGAACTAGGCTATTTGATCTTCTTGTTGCTTGGTGGATGAGTGTAGTCTAGGCACTCTGGTCAAACCATCAAGTAAGTGCAATTACTAAGAACTAGGCTATTTGATCTTCTTGTTGCTTGGTGGATGAGTGTAGTCTAGGCACTCTGGTCAAACCATCAAGTAAGTGCAATTACTAAGAACTAGGCTATTTGATCTTCTTGTTGCTTGGTGGATGAGTGTAATCTAGGCATGTTAGGCATTTTAGGTCCGTAGTGATGCAATGTGTTTAGTAATCACTCAAGCATGCAAGAATCAATTCTATTGTGAAGTTTTTGCATTGTTAGAATTAAAGCTATGTAGCAGAAGATAGTGAGACTCATGAATGGTCTTGTGTATGTATAATGAGGTTATGTGATGGATTTCCTCAAAATTGATGCAATGGTGCTTCGCTTGATAAATTTCATTGTTTAGTGTGCGTATGGTGCTTGTTTGTTCTCAATTACCATTTTTGTGAGTATGAGTGTGCATGTTTGCGAGCCTAGAGAGGTGTCATACTAATGAGGCGGCCCGAATTGTTAGATATGAGTTTCAAAGTGTACTGATTTTGTGTGAGCCGCTGGTTTAGAGGGATTGGCGCTCAAGGAGTGTTTGTTTGACCAAGTAATGATCCTACATGTTTGATATAACGTCCAAGGGGTGCGGGTTTTGTGTTCGATTCTATGTGAGCTGCAAGTGCTAGGAAGTTCGGGCACCCACAATGATTTCGTTATGTGATTTAGCATGATGCAACTATGTCATCTGCTTGTGGTGGAACATTTATATTCTGGTCATGAAGATTGTGTAATATAATTTGAAAGTTATGATGTGTGAATTGTGTGAATTGAATTAAATGTAAGAAATGAATATTGGTGGGCGAATCGATGATGCCACAGGGGAGTTGGGATGCCCAAGGCTAGTGACCATTGCATGCCTCAAACAGCGAATCGAGATGCCTTGAAGTGAGATGCCCATGGCACATCCCATGGAAGTTCGGCCAGTGACATGGAAGTGACTCAAGCGGACTAGCTAGCGACTTGGTGTAAATCCGTGACTTGAGGGTGGAAAAAGTGATCACATGAGAAACTAAGCAACAAGGCATATGAGTTTGTGTGTGATGGTATGATCTTGTAATTGAATTGTGTACTTTGAATTCTCGTGTATAGTGCTAATGATGTGTGAATGCATTTTGCTCATGCCGAATTTGATATTGCGTGACTGACCTTGCTTGTTTTGGACTAAACTCGTGATGGGGTGGTTGGCGGATCGTGTAGTCTAGAGCTTAGTTATTTTTCTTACTGGGCACTACTCATTCCGTTATATTTTTCAGATTTTTAGCATTGATGTTCCTCCTATCACATGCTACAGGGCACAGTCTACATAGAGGGAGTGTTCGAGGATGTGCTTTGCCCGGATACCACATTGACCTTCACTCGTTATGAGGCCACGTTATGGATAGATGTCAAGAATCCAAAATGGATCCCCATGCACTTCGTCTCATGGTTACTCAACTATGAAGGTAAGCTTTTTGGACCATTTTGCTTTGGGGACGATAGAGCGGACGGCGCATAGGTAGATGGAGTGCCGTGGGTCGAATTTTTGTGTGGATAGAATGGGGATCGTCAGGTAGCAAATAAGACACTTTTTGGCCCCTCCCAGGCTTATGTTAGTACCCTTTGATATAAGAAAGAAATATGGATATATGAATAGTGATCTGAAGAACCACCTATGTGAACATGAATATGAATATGAATATGAATATGAAAGAAATGAGTTTAAGTTACTCACGCTTATATTTGTCTTCCGTTTGTGCCATTTAAGGGAAATAAATAAAAGAATACGTGTAGCAAGCGACATTATAGGGCGTCACAGGAGGTATATGGTAATCTATATTATGCTTATGTTTTAAAGGTTGCTAAAATCGGCTAGCTTATATGTGGCATCCAAGAATTTCAACGAATCCTTGGATAGGTGACGGTCATGACCAATCGATAGAAGTATCATCGAACTATGGCATTGGTATCAATTACGGGCAGTAATCCGTATTTGTTTATTTGTTGGATTGATAAGATATGTTTAGCAATGGACCAATCAACCGTACAACAAAAGAAAATCTTTGGACTTTGATCTAATAATATTTTTATTTTAGATCCGAAGGGATGGAATTCGGTCATGCGTGAGGAACATGCATGCTGAAATTTAAGAATAAAATTTTGAGGAGTTGGACTGCACGCAAGAATTTCGGCTATACATTTGTTCTTGAAGCAATTGAATTATGGGAATATAAATTGATTCATTTAGAAAACAAAGTGCTCCATAATTATGGGCTTATATTTTAAAGACCATGGGCCTTTGAGTTTGGACTTTTGGCCTCAAATTTTTCGGGACCAAGCAGGCCCAAGGAGCCTCCAAAGCTGTTGACCGAAAGGGGGAGGAGAGAACCGGACAAGGGAAAATGCCACTCACCACTTGTCCATGGTTGCCTCAACCTTCTTCCACTTGTCCCTTCCTTGAAGCCATCTGTCATCTACATGCAAAAATTAGCAAAATAATTAAACAAAGAAAGCAAAAGCTTTCGATTTGAGCAAGGGAGAGTGAGGCCGAGAGAGTGAGCGGGCGAGCAAGTGAGAGAGAGAGAGAGAGAGAGAGAGAGAGTTCGAGTGAGAGTTCGAGAGAGAGGGTGTGCAGTGAGCGGTCCGAGCATGTGAGGGCAGAGAAGGAAGGCCACCCTCCGCCTGTGCCGTGTCCGAGCTGCCGCCATCGACGCCGCCGATCCCCATCGCCAATTAAGCCAAGCCAAGATCCCCGAACCCCTGTTTTTGGCTAGCAACCGAGTAGGAAGACTTGAGGCAAGTAGAAGTTCATTGATCTATGTTTTGCTTGCTCTTATTATCTAGTGAGGAGTTGGTAGATGTGAGAAAATGAGGAATTGAAAGCTGCATGTTGATTTTGGACAAATAAGATGGAACTAGATCAAGAAACTAAGTAGAAACAGAGCATGTTTTGGTGAATTTCGGTTTTTGAATTGAAATAAGAACTCAAGGATCTAGTTATGGTGAATTTTTGGAAGTGAAGAGGCTGTGATGTGGTGTAATACACTTGTAAACACTTGGCTGTGGACGTTGGATGCTGAGATTCAAGAGTAGGAGTAGTTCTCTTTAGGACAGTAGACTGTTTTTGCAGAAGACAGTATGACCTTCAGTGATTTCATGATTTTTCTGTAATTATCTAGCCAAAATTTGACTTCTAATCCTTCATGAAAGTTGTAGGGAACATCTTCAGGAACAACATATCAAAAATTTAGAATAAATGAACAAGGTCTGACCGACGAAACGAGTTTTCTATGAAAATGCTAAAGCTGGAAGTTATTACAGAATGTTAGCAAGGAATACAGAAATTATTAATCTTGATACGTAAGGAATTTGACTTGGTGTTCTTCATGAAAATTTTTCCTTTGGGTCTCATTGATAACATGTAAAAATTTCATAATTTTCTGAGTTCATTTGGGAATTATTCCCGAATCATTACCAGAACTGTGCACTTTGATAGTCGAGCTGTTTTACTTTGAATTTGTACAAATTGTTCCCAAGGGTGAATATAGTTTGGAATATTATATGATATGATGATACTGGCATTGATATGTTGTGCAATATCGAGATTAGATAAAGGATTTATGAGACATTTCGTCATTGTATATGAAAGTATTTTTGAAAATTAAGATGTTGATTGATACCGTTGTACCCTCGGGTCAACGATGCCCCGGAAGTCGGGATGCCCAAATGATCGAATGAGTCGATTCCTTGTGGATGCCCGGTGGCCTTAGTGGCTAAATGCCAGAGGTTTTTCCTCGGGAGTTTCGGGATGCCCGGTTGTATGCTAGTTGGTACGTAAATCCGGAGGATCGGGGTAACCATTCTCATGGTGAGCCTCGGAGGGTTTCCTCGTGATGCCAGGTGAGGTATGAGATGCCTGGAGGCGTGATATGCTCTAGATGTCCGGTGGCCCTAGTGGGTGAATGCCGGAGGCTTTTGCGATGCCAGGGTGGATGCGAATGCCCGGAGGGACGCAAACATTTGGTCCTCCGGGGGATGAAACCTTTTGAATGAAAAAATGGATGATTCTACTATGTGTGTGTGTGGTCTGGTTATAGACTAAGTTGTATGGCATGGAATGGGACATTCTTGACCAGGATAAGGTCTCTTACCCCTTCGAATATCACTAAAGGTCACTGGCTTCTTAGATTCCGATTGCTCTCTCACAATCTCTTGCTCCACCAACTGTGCCCTGTCATAGATTTCATTATAATCCCTTATATTCAGAGGCACTAGTTGTCTCCTGATATCAGTCCTTAATCCCTTCAAGAATCTCTTAGCCTTTTCCTCTTGATCCTCAACCAACTGGGAGCATACCTAGACAGCTCCGAAAATTTTGCTTCATACTGATCCACTGTCATTCTGTGATCTTCTTATCTCTAGCACAATCAGAGAAATGTTTTCTATTAAAAACTCTGACAAATTCATCCTAGTTAATATCAGTACCTGGTGGAAAAATCGTGTCCTTTGAAGCTCTCCACCAAAACTTTGCATTTCCCTCCAGTTGGTACTCTGCCAATGTTATCCTTTCAGCATCGCTACAGTTCAACAACCAGAAAATCTATTCCATTCCATCAATCCAATGCTCCGCCTCCTCAGGACTTCCCATTCCAGTAAACTTAGATGGTTTTAATTTAAGGAATTGTTCCACCAAATCTTTGAGGGTGACATTCTGCTCCGGGTTGTTGCTGAGCTTGCCTTTCCATCAAATTTCCTATATTGGTCAATGCTTGCAGGATATCTTCCATCCAGGGTTTAGCCCTTTTAGTAGAGGCTTCAGCCTTCGATGGATGAGAACTCCCAGTTCGTACCATGATTTTCCTGTAGTTTTCCAAGCACTGCCTCAGGAATAATCTACGACTCGATATCTTTAGTCAGATAAAAAGATGAGGTTATTACTAAAGTCACACAAGTAACATAGAATGTTACTGACACATAAATGTAACATCACACTAGTTACCTGGGATCTACGAGTGAAATCAATCACCCGCTATTCAAAGTTAGTCAACTACTTTTGGTTAGTATCCTATGGTGTGCATCATTTTATCCTCAATTTCCATTTGTGCCACCTTATCACTCCAAATAGATCATAGCTCTAATACCATAACCCGTTGTGGTACCCCCGAGACGGCCCCCAATCCGTTAGGTCGCCACAGTTCACTCACCTCTCTCCTACTTGACCTGAAGGTCTAACAATCCTGGGGGTTTATAATTTTCAAAAGGTCCCTGCACAATGTATAAATGTATAGCGGAAGCGAAAATCACATCTCCCTATCCCAAAAATGTGGCATCCTAGAATTTCTTGTCAACCCTTAGAGGTGCTTTAATTCATGTTTTGCATTGAGATTTTGGCCAAGCTTTTGATGGGTAATTATTTGATAGGAAAATTATATTTTTGGCCATGTGATTTATGGGTTGGAATTTATTAAATTAGGTCACAAAGTTTTGTGAATTATAAATTTCAATTAGGTGTTTATATAATTAAGGTTTAAGGTGGATTATTAGGATGAGGGTGGGCTGGACATTTAAAGACCAAACCAGCCCATAGCCCCACCCCTTTTTTTTCGACCGGCCCACGAAGCCCAAGGAGGAGGAGCTGCCGTCGACCAAGGCTAGCCCAAGCCCAGCCGAACGAAGCCCATCATGTGCATGGGAGAATTGACAAGTGTTATTCCCTTAAGTCCAAGTGCCTTGCATGCAATCAAATGATTGCTCATCATTGAAGGGAAGAAAATAGGAGAACCGGCTTGATGATGAGGGGGGAGTGTCGACCGAGAGGGAGAGAGAGAGAGAGGGTTACTGAGAGAGAGAGAGAAATCGAGAGAGAGGGAGAGTGAGCGTGCGGGAGAAGAAGGAAGGAAGCCGTTCGCCGCCGTCAAGTCCGCCTCGCCCTCCATTTGTGCTTGCTGTGTTCACTCAGTTTGGAGGCAAGTGGGATCCTTTGATCTACTCTTGCATGCTGTGCTTAGTGTATGTGATTGAATGGTAACAATTTCGGATGTATAGAATGTGAAAAATTGAAGTTATAAGAATGGTGCTCTAGTCTAGTGTACTGTTCTTGAGAAAAACAACTCGACCATGGATGTTCTAGTGACTTGCATGTGATGTTCTAGTTGAATTTTGGCTTTGATCTCTAAATGAAAGTTGTAAAGGACTTCTTGGAGTATAACATATTCAAATTTGGGCAAAAAAAAACAAGTATAAGTGGGTGAAATTGTTATTCTTTGGAAAGACTGGATTTAGAAATTTTGGTACTAGGAACAGGGGTTTTAACTGTCCATATATAATTACCTAGGACGAATCTGACTTTGATATTTTCATGAAGTATCTACCTTATGGTCTTGGCTATCACATAGTTGAATTTCATAATTTTTTAAGGTCATTTGGGTATTTAATCGGAAATGTTTCTAAAACTGTGCAATCTGATGTGTTCGGACCTTGTAAGTTGCAATGCGTGGACTATATCATTTTGTATGAGGTTCTTTTGGAAATTTATTCTGGATGAAATATCTCTCTTCATATCTTCCCTACAACATATTCAAATTTCGTAATTTTTGAAGTTCATTTGCCTATTTAACCAAAAATGTTTCAAAAACTGTGCAAGTTGAACAGTTAGAATAGTAGTGCTGTGATGCATGGTCTATACCGAACTATATGGGGATCTTTTGGTGTAGTGTTCTTCATGAAATATCTGCCTTTATATCTTGACTATCACATAGTCGAATTTCATAATTTTTGAAGGTCATTTGGATATTTAATTAAAATGTTTTCTAAAACTGTGCAAGCTGGATTGTGCGAATTTCAAAAGCTGTAATGCAATTCTGGTGGTGTTGTGTTCTTCATGAGATAAATGCCTCTAGAGCTTGTCTATGATGTATTAAATTCTTAGAAATTATTAGGGTCAATCACTAAACTTTAAGAAGTGTAAATTAAAAGAACGCATTCCGTTTCTAAAATAATAGCAATAATCCATGAGTTTGCCCCATGAATTATATTGTTTTTAAGTGATTGAATCTTGCTGCACATGTGATGATATTTGGCATTTCATATAAAATCAAAAGCTGAAATTGACCTTGTTGCCATCACATCATGTGTCATGTTGATATTGAGACACAAATGTGAATATGAATTATGATAAATGAGGATACCGTCGGAGGTGTGAGCCGACGATGCCCCGGGAGTGTCGGGATGCTCGGAATGTGGGGGTGCCGGATGCCCGGAGTGTGTGTGCTCGATGTCCTCGGGAGTTTCGAGATGCCTGGAATGTGGGGGTGCCAGAAGCCTTGGAGGTGTATGCCGGGGGATACCTCGTGATGCTAGTTGGGGTACGAGATGCCCGGAGGTGTGTGCCGGAGGTTCCTCGCGATGCCAGGTTGGGTGCGAGCGATAAAATGTGGGATGCAATTACTGGTCCTGGGAAAGAAAAATGTGGTGACCCAATTGAAAGATAAAAAGTTGAAATTGAATCATGCATGGTATAGTGACATGTATGTATGGCTGTATGATATAATATGTATAAGTGCATGGTGGTATGTGCACATAAGGCATGGATATGCATGAATGCTTGATGATGAGTGCATGGTGATATGTGCACATAAGGCATGAATATGCATGAATGCTTGATGATGAGTGCATGGTTGTATATGCACCTATAGCATGATGGTATATGCATGGATACTTGATGATGAGTGCATGATGGTGTATGCACATATGGTATGATGACATATGCATGGCTGCAAGGTAAGTTATGCTTGGATGCATGAATGATATGTACTCTACTATGACGTCATGATTGTTCTGTTTGATGCATTGAGTAGTTTAATGGATCTTTTACCTGCTGAGTGATTGTACTCACCCCTTTAGGGACCAACATTTCAGATTAGAAAGATGCCTCTCTCTCCAGTCACGTGGGGTACCTTTTACGGCCTTCCATCTGACGTGGAGGTCGAGTGTATGGAGCTTGATTGTGTCACCATCCCTGGTTTGACGTTCATACGGGTTCATGTGCTGGTGATGTATGATGTGGGCCTGGCTGGGGGCCCGGTCATCCAGGAGTTTTTGTTTGTCCATGTCCGCTGTGACGGAGTGATACGGGGGATGTTGCCACCGCCACCACCCAATGCACCAGGATAGGTGTGATGGCCCGCGTGAGGAGTGGGAGCTGACGTTTTTTTGGAGATAGCCGACACTTGTAGATGGAGGGTTATATGTGATCGATATAGGGGGTTGAGATCTCTCTTTTGAGCTGTAGCCAAGTTTAGCTAAAAGTCTTGGCTTTTTGGTTGTACCGACCCAAGATGTCCATCTTAAAAATGTAAATAAAAGTGGCTTGGCTTTATGTTTTCCTTCGATGTGTAGTTGGTGTGCATTGTACCATCATTAAGAGAGTAGAGGGATGGTGAGACTTGTCTTTAATTTCGCTATGAGCTGCGCTAAACTCTTTTTAAAAAAAAATGCCTATGGACCTCGGTCCTTCTTTAAACCCCTTTATATCAAAGACAAGTAATGGGTATCCAATAGATAGAGCAATAGGTATTTGTGGCGACCTTAGCTGTTTGGAGGGTGCCACAAAAAATTTTAAAATGATGCACACCATAGGATACTAACCAAAAGTAGTTAACTAACTTTGAATAACGGGTGATTGATTTCACTCGTAGATCCCTGGTAACTAGTGTGATGTTACCTTTGTGTGTCAGTAACATTCTATGTTACTTGTGTGACTTTAGTAATAACCTCGTTTTTTTATCTGACTAATGATATCAAGTCGTAGATTATTCCTAAGGCGAATGCTTGGAAAACTACAGGAAAATCATGGTACGAACTGGGAGTTCTCATCCATTAAGGACTGAAGCCTCTGCTTAAAGAGCTGAACCCCGGATGGAAGATATCCTGCAGGCATTGGCCAATATAGGAAATTTGATGGAAAGGCAAGCTCAGTAACAACCTGGAGCAGAACGTCGCTCTCAAGGACTGGTGGAACAATTCCTGAAATTAAAACCACCTAAGTTTACTGGAATGGGAAGTCTTGAAGAGGCGGAGCATTGGATTGATGGAATGGAACAGATTTTTCGGTTGTTGAACTGTAGCGATGCTGAAAGGATAACATTGGTAGAATACCAACTGGAGGGAAATGCAAAGTTTTGATGGAGAGCTTCAAAGAACACGATCTTTCCACCAGGTATTGATATTAACTAGGATAAATTTGTCAGAGTTTTTAATAGAAAGCATTTCTCTGATTGTGCTAGAGATAAGAAGATCACAAAATTTGTTCAATTAGAACAAAGGGAGTTGACAGTGGATCAATATGAAGCAAAATTTTCGGAGCTGTCTAGGTATGCTCCCAGATTGGTTGAGGATCGAGAGGAAAATGTTAAGAGATTCTTGAAAGGATTAAGGACTGATATCAAGAGACAACTAGTGCCTCTGAGTATAAGGGATTATAATGAGATCTATGATAGGTCACAGTTGGTGGAGCAAGAGATTGTGAGAGAGCAATCGGAATCTAAGAAGCCGGTGACCTTTAGTGATATTCGAAGGGGTAAGAGACCTTATCCTGGTCAAGAATGTCCCATTTCATGCCATACAACTTAGTTCTATAACCAGACGACACACACACATAGTAGAATCATCCATTTTTTCATTCAAAAGGTTTCATCCCCCGGAGGACCAAATGTTTGCGTCCCTCCGGGCATTTGCATCCACCCTGGCATCGCGAAAGCCTCCGGCATTCAGCCACTAGGGCCACCGGGCATCTGGAGCATATCACGCCTCCAGGCATCTCGTACCCCACCTAGCATCACGAGGAAACCCTCCGAGGCTCACCATGAGAATGGTTACCCCGGCCCTCCAGATTTACGTACCGACTAGCATACAACCGAACATCCCGAAGCTCCCGAGGAAAAACCTCCGGCATTCAACCACTAAGGCCACCGGGCATCCACAAGGCATTGACTCATTCAATTCTTTGGGCATCCGGACTCCCGAGGCATCGTTGACCCGAGGGTCCGACGGTATCAATTAACATCTTAATTTTTAAAAATACTTTCATATACAATGATGAAATATCTCATAAATCCTTTATCTAATCTCGATATTGCACAACATATCAATGCCAGTATCATCATATCACATAATATTCCAAACTATATTCACCCTTGGGAACAATTTGTACAAATTCGAAGTAAAATAGCTCGACTATTAAAGTGCATTAGTTCTGGTAATGATTTCGGAATAATTCCAAAATGAACTCAGAAAATTATGAAATTTCGACATGTTATCAATGAGACCTAAAGGAAAAAGTTTCATGAAGAACACTAAGTCAAATTCCTTACATATCGAGAGTAATAATTGGTATCAGAGCTTGTGTGCTCATTTTATTGAAGTGTTTTTACTTATGAGTTAAAGATCTATGGCTAGTATTTTGGCTCCAGGTTTGGTTGAAGGTCAAAGCAACACCAGATCTCCTTACTTTGATAGGAAGGAATACAATGTGTGAAAGAACAAGATGAAGGTATTCCTAAGATCGAAAGATCCCCTGGAATGGGATGTGGTAGAAAAAGGAATCAATCCCAAAGTTACATTAACTTCAGAAAGAGGAAAAGAAGTTGCAGATGTTGGCGAAATGACATGAGAAGAATTAACCAAGAGACAAGCTCTTGATGCTAAAGCCGTTTATTCCTTATATTGTGCTTTATCTCCTACTGAGTATAACGGAATTTCATCTTGTGAAACAGCAAAAGAAGTTTGGGACATGTTGCATGTCACTTATGAAGGAACTGATCAAGTTAAAGAAACAAAAATCAATATCCTATTTGGACAGTATGAAGCCTTCAAGATGAAACCAAGAGAATCCATCACTAACATGTTCAGTCGTTTCACAGAAATCGTAAACGGCCTAGCATATCAAATGCAACCAATCTCAAGACCAATGAAGGTCAACAAGTTGCTGCGTGGACTCTCTAAAGATTGGAATCATGTGAAGACCTCAATAAGAGAAACCCAGAGGATTATGCCTCTCTCTGTAGACGAATTAATTGGGACACTTCAATCATATGAAGTGGAGCAAATCAATGAGGAAGAATATCTTAAAGGTAAGAAGTCAATTATTTTAAAATCTAACGATGATTCTGATGATACAGATTTAGAAGAAGACGTGGACGATGAAGAACTAGCACTCATGATCAGGAAATTCAGGAAATTGAATAGAAAGGGAAGAAGATTCAACTGGAAGAAGTAAGGCACTCAAAAATTCAAGAACAAATCAACTAAGAATGATGAAATCAACAAAGATGTGATTTGCTTTGAATGCAAGGAAAATGGGCACATCAAACCTAACCGCCCTTTGTTGAAGAAAAAGAAATGAAGAACTGAGAAATACAATAAGGCACTCAAAGCAGAGACATGGAGTGACACTGAATGTGAGAAAAGTGATGAAGAATATGCCAATATATGTCTAATGGCAAATTCAGAATCAAACTCAGACTCTAAAATAGATTCATACTCAGAATCAGACAAAGAAATCGAGGTTAGTAACTTAAAAATTCCTGTTAAAGTCTTGAAGTATATATATGAACTCTGTCTTAGTTTAAAACATCTCTTAAAAGGATTTCCAAGTTGAAGAGGGAAAATTCTAAATTGAAGCAACAAGAAACTTCTTAGAAGGAAAAGTTTGAAAATCTAGACAAAAATTTTGTTAATTTGAAATAAAATGTAGATTCTCTTTCAAAGGAAAATACTTTTATGAAAGAAGACATTTCAAATATCACAAAAAAGGTTTTCAAAAGGATCTGAGAAGTTGAAAAAGATTCTTTCAATACAAAGATCTTATTTCAACAAATTTGATTTGGGTATGACACTAGAAACCATTTCCTTAATTGATTTTCCAAAAGTGAAGGAAAGAATTAAACAAAAACTTACAAAAGTATTTTATAAGAACCATTTTCAAAAAACTTTTGTAAAACCTGTTGGCCGAAGTACTATCAAATGTTCAAAGTGTGATAGCTCAGAACATTTCAAGAAAGAATGTCCCAAGGTTTGGAGACCTGGTAAGAAGAATTGGGCAAAGATTGTATTTAGTACTAACTCCCCTGAACCCAAGAAAATGTGGGTACCAAAGAAAGCTTGAATTCTTTTTATAATTACAGGTCACTATCAAAAAGAAGATCAAATGGTATTTGGATAGTGGCTGTTCAAGACACATGACAAAATATTCAAGTTGTTTTATAATGCTTGTTTATATAAATAGTGGAAAAGTTTCTTTTGGTGAAAACAACAAAAGAATAATTGTTAGATGTGGAACTGTGAAAATTAGAAGTCTCATAATCAACAATATCTCCTTGGTGAAATAATTGAATTATAACCTACTTAGCATTAGTCAACTGTGCGATATTGGATTCAAAATTAAATTCCAAGAAGGCATTTGTTCAGGAATTAGTAAAGATTTCTCTCAATCTTTCACTAGACAAAAACATGGGAATATTTATATTCTGGATATAAAACTAGAAAATTATCAATGTCTAATATCCATTCAAGATGAAGCAAACCTTTAACATCAAAAGCTTGGCCATGTGAATCTGAAGCAGATTGCCAAGATCTCCTCTAAGAAGCTTGTTCGTGGACTCCCCAACCTGACTTATCAAAAATTTGAATTATGCACACCATGTGTTTTGAGAAAACAGGTTAGAAGTTCTTTTAAACCTATAAGTCAAGTTTCTACTAATCGAGTTTTGCAGCTTCTACATATGGACCTCTTTGGACCAACCAGAACTCAAAGCATTGAAAGAAATAGATACTGCCTAGTAATCATGGATGATTACTCTCATTTTACTTGGGTGTACTTCCTAGCAAGTAAATTTGAAACATTCTCTCACTTTTCAAAAATTTGCAAAGAAAGTTTAAAATGAAAAATGATATATTATTTCAGGCATACGAACAGACCATGGAGGTGAGTTCGAAAATCAAGACTTTGCAAAATTTTGTGATGAATCTGGTTTCCAACATGTTTTTCTCTTCTCCATATACTTTAAAACAAAATTGAGTTATGGAAAAAAAAAAGAATAGATATTTGCAGGAAATGGCTAGAACTTTCTTAATTGAGAGTAAAATTTCTTCTCAATTTTGAGTTGAAGCAGTTTCAACAGCCTGCTATTTTATTAACAGAGTATTTTTTACACATATTTTAGAAAAAAACTCATTATGAAGTGTTTAAAGAGAAAAAGCCAAATGTTTCTTATTTTCATGTGTTTGATTGTAAGTGTTTTGTTTTGAAAAATGTAAATGATCGAATTGGTAAGTTTGAAAAAAAGTCAGACGAATGAATTTTCCTTGGCTACTCAACCTCAAGCAAAGCCTACAGAGTATTCAACAAGAAGACTCAGTTTGTGGAAGAATTTATGAACGTCAAGTTTCAATATTCTATGCAGAATCAACTGGATCAAAATCAATTTGAAGAATCTAAACCTACTCCAAAATTTATAAAATCTAACTCCCCCGAAGTGGTTCAGACTTCTGAAGATAAACAACAAGATGAACCAAAAGATTCAACTAAAACAGAGGATCAATAGACCTTCAAACCAACCAGCAACTGGAAGCATAAATCAAGTCATCCCAAAGAGCTCATCATTGGCAACATTGATGAAGGAATTCGTACTAGATCCAAAAGGCAAGAAGAGTCTAGTGCTTTAGCACTTGTTTCTAAGACTGAACCCAAAAGTGTAGAAGAAGTCTTAGCTGATGAAAGCTGGATTGAAGTTATGCAAGAATAGCTCAGATAGTTCAGCATCAACGATGTTTGTGAACTAATTTCTAAACCTAAAGGTAAGTCTATTAATGGAACTAAATGGGTTTTCAAGAACAAGGTGGACGAGAAAGTAAAAGTGGTCAGAAACAAAGCAAGACTCGTGGCCAAAGGATATACGCAAGAAGAAAGGATAGACTATGACAAAACTTGTGCACCAGTAGCGAGGTTAAAAGCAAAAAGATTATTACTTACTTTTGCTTGCTATAAAGATTTCAGGTTATTCCAAATGGAAGTAAAAAAATGCATTCCTAAATGGATGCATCCAAGAAGAATTCTATGTGTAACAACCACCTGGATTTGAAGATCAAAGGAAGCCAGACTCAATCTACAAATTGAAAAATGCTCTATATGGACTGAAGTAAGCATCTCGAGCCTGGTATGAAAGTTTAAGTAATTTCCTAACTCAAAATGATTTTATTAAAGGTAAAGTAGATACTACATTGTTTTTTTTTTTTTGGTAAAATAGATACTACATTGTTCATTAAAAAGAGAAAGTAAATATTTTTTACTTGTTCAAATTTATGTTGATGATATCATTTTTGGGTCACCTAATGAAAATCTATGCAATAAGTTATCTAGATGTATGCCGGATGAATTTGAGATGAGTATGATGGGTGAGTTAAATTTCTTTCTAGGATTGCAAGTTAAACAATCAAAGAAATGTATTTTTATTCACCAAGAGAAATATGCAAAAGATCTCATCAAGAAGTTCGGATTAGAGAATTGCAAAAAGACAGAGACACCAATATCAAGTTCTTCAAAGCTGGATAAAGATGAAGGAGGAAAGAGTGTAAACTAGAAGCTTTATATGAGTATTATTGGTTCACTTCTTTACCTTACTACATCAAGACCTATATTTTGTTTAGTGTTTGTATCTATGTTAGATTCCAATCAAATCCCAAAGAATCTCATTTATGTGCTGCAAAGCTCATCATCAAATACGTTGCAACTACTCCAAAATTAAGTTTGTGGTATCCTAAAGAGACTTTACTCTCCTTAAATATTCAGACGCAGATTTAGCAGGTTACAGAGTTGATAGAAAAAGTACTTCTTGCATTTGTCAATTGCTGGGCAACAAGCTGGTGTCTTGGTTTTCAATGAAGCAAAGTATGTGGCTCTTAGAAGTTGTTGTTCTTAGATTTTGTGAATAAGACAACATTTAAGAGACTTTGGAATTGAAGAATCTTGCATCGACATCAAATGCGATAACACCGGTGCTATCAATCTCATGAAGAATCTAATTCTTCATTTAAGAGCAAAGCATATAGAGATTCGACACAATTTCATTAGAGATCATGTTCAAAATTGAGAAGTTATAATTCAGTTCATTAACTCGAATAATCAATTGGTAGACATATTCACAAAGCCACTAGAGAAAAGTTTACTTGAGTCTATTCGCACCAGACTGAACATCATATCTTCTATCGATTAAAATCTGAAAATGATCAGACTCAGAACGCCCAAAAGTTACGACTGTAAGTTAATTCTTTACAAGCAATTTGATTTTTGGATGAAATTTTGAAAAGGTACGTTTATTTTTTGAATTGCTACTCACTTATTTTATTTTTAGTAATTATCTTTTTCGGTTTTTGAATTTATGGCAATTTTTCCTTTTCGAAAAATGCAGTTTTTCCTTTTCGAAAAATGCAATTTTTACTTTTTCCTTTATGACGATCTGCATACCCTGTTTCATTTGCTTTATATACCATCGAATTTTTTCTTCTTCATTTACACTCACTCAAACCCTAGAATACATATGTCCTACTTCTTCTCATTTTCTTTTAAGTTTGATCCAAAAAGTTTTCACCTTTTTTCATCGAGCGAGTTCAAGAAATCCTCCAAGACAGTGACAATGTCTTTCCAGAGGAAGTCTTCTAGAATTATGAATAGGGGACCATAACACATGTCAAAGGGTCCTACCCACTTTGACTTAATCGATGAGGAAGATTTTCCTTAGCATCAGCAGAATCAACAACATTCTTAACCGTGTCAATCTTCACAGCAAGAGACTCAAACTCCTTCGTAGCAACATGCTGAAGAAGAGATCATTGAAGATGCTAAACCTGTAAGAACACTAAAACCCGAATTTCTCTTTAAACTCTACTCTAAGTTAAAGGAGGGTGGTACTGCAATGACTTTCATTAATGAGTTCTTGAGCGAGAAAGGATATAGGAATGAGACACATGTTTTGAGAACAATGGAAAGGTTGGGCATTGTGCCTGTAGGTTTGGCGGCAAGGACTTTCGCCAATTTTCCGAGTGATCCACGGTTCGGTGCTTTTAATCAGCCTGAAGGGAAAGATGATGATGAAAGGATGTTCATGAATTTTCAACCCAAGATGGGTATCGCTGCAAATGTTCATGGTGAGGGGACGAACTTATCTCGCTATAAGGACCACAGGAAGATTTTTTTCGAAATTGCTGAAGAGAGGGGTAATGAATCCTAGAAGTGTGGACTTTGATTTTCTTGATTCTTTGAAGCTGAAACTGAGGAAGAAGTTTGCTCTCCTTCAACTTGAACAATTTTGTTCAGAGACATTTGTTGTCTACCCGAAATTGACTGCCTATTTCTATTCAAATCTATCTTTTGTAGATGCGAATAGATTTTTTTTTTTTTTACACGGTTAGTGACAAAAAATTTGTGGTGGATGTAGACACCTTGGCAGATGTGATTGGTGTGGAAAGAGGGAGTTTCTAACCAATCAGTGTGTCTGTTGGTCACGCAACGTTGGCTCTTGTTCGGGACAGATTTGTTGAAGGCAGGATTTCTTACTTTAGAATGACTGCTTCCAATATTTTGCTACACAAGATTGTAATCAACTGCATCAGACCCAAATTCACTTCCAAAACTTATGTTTCTCCCTCTGAAGCGAAACTAATGTATGCAATCAACATCGGATTCAAGTTCTCATTGCCTCACACTATCCTAATGCACATGTATAGGATAGTTGTGAAAGACACGGGGCAACTACCTTACTACACTTGTCACTCAATTATTCAGACGTTTCAACATCCAGTTTCCTACTTCTCTGTGTGTTCAAACCATTGCTTCAATGGTGGTTGGACTAAAGATGGTTTCAAAAATGCGATTGAAGAAACTGAATAAGGCATTGGAGCGCCTGAAGGATAAATCTCCTGCCAAAACTAAGCAAGACTCTGCAGCGAAGAAGAGGAAAGTCAAAGAGCGCATGAGTGCACCAATCAAGAAGAGGAGAGCACTCATCTTGCAGGACGAAGAAGATGAGGACGACATCACTCTCTCCGCTTTTGCCTTAAGAAATTTGAAAAGCTTTGTTAGTTTTGAGGAGACAGAGGATAGAGAGAACAGAAAAAGAGAAGAGACAGAGAAGAGAACTGAAGAGAGAGAAGAAAAGAGAACGGAGGAAGAAGAAAAAGGAAGAGAAGAGGAAGAAAAAGAGGGTCAAGATGATTCTCATGAGCCTACATTTGTTGTATCATTATCAGATGACTCAAAAGAGACAAGGGGTGGGACTGCCAGAGACAAAAGAGAAAAACATCACTTGGGTGCTGAAGAAGAGCAAGAACATGAAGATGAATTCTTTTCTCCACCTGAAGGCACAGAAATAGAGGGAGCTACTGACAAAAGATGTACTTCTCCACCTATTTTCTCTAGTGATATTAATAGATCTTCAGCCAATCCAGAAGATGTATATGCCTCTCAATTCCCTGAAGCTAATGTTGAGGCATCATCTCCAAGTCTGGATGTTCCAGCTGAGGCTCCTTCATCGATTAACACTCCTCAAACTGATCGTGCTGAAGTTAGTACTCAAATAGAACCTACATCATACTTTAAAAGATTGCTCAAGCTTCTTGTGGAGATTAAGGCTCAGCAATATGGGATGGAGTACGAGATTCAGAACCTTAAATCTGCACATCATGCCTCTTCAGTCTCTCTACACGATCAGATACAAGCCCTGAAGCTTTAAGGTCAAGATAATGCAAAGGGTGAGGACGCTCAACAGCTGAAGGAGACTCTGAAGGAGCTGAATGAGACAGTCGAGTCTATGGGGGATTTCTAGATCATTTGCATCCCCAAACAACCATGATTTTTACCCAACTACTTTTATAGTCATTATCCACTTTTTGCTGTTGACAAAAAGGGGGAGAATTTATGCAGTTTTGATTTGACCTGACTTTGGTTTGGTTTTTGGACTGACTTTGAACTGGTATACTTTGGACTTTTGACTGCTATTTGACTTTGAATCTTTTTTATGCTTGCAGTAGCTAAGTTTGTAATACTGATTAGGGCTGGATAGTTTAACTTGTTTTCTATGGTTGTAGAATCGATGCTATCCAGGTCCTAATCAACTTGTTTTTATAAGATATCACGTATTGCTTAAGTGTTGTTTTGCATATCAAAATTATTCAAATCTGCAGGAAAGTTTTGTCACCATCAAAAAGAGGGAGATTGTTGGAGAAAACTCATTTATTATTTTGAAGCTGATAAAACTTTTCCAATAGTCTAATCATAAGACTTGCAGACTCAAGTATTATAGTCTGAAGAACTCCAGACTTTATCGTCAAAGTTTGAAAACCACTAGACTTTAATCTTAAAGTCTCCCATCACTGATAATTTCCAGACTGAAGAATGAAACTTATCCAAATGTAGGATTATCTTCAAAGATTTGATTCGTATGGTTTTTGGATAACTTTATGCTTGGATATAGCACCTACTTGATTTATTATTCTTATTAGAATCAACTCTGATATGAAGATCTTTTGAAAGACGAAGTATACTTGAAAGGTTCTACTTATGGAAACCAAGATCCTGATTGTATGGACGAACATAATTGATGGGCTTTCATCACAAATCATCTAACAACTCGAGATTACCTTAATTGATTCTGTTCAATGGGTAGATTGTAAGAATTCCTTTGAAAAGTGCCAACAGTTGTGAAGGCATGAAAGAGTATTTAAGGTGGACACTCTAGTTGTTCGAAGTAGTGCATGAGAAAAAAATTTAAAAGTCTGAAGCTTTCCAGTTCTTTGCTCTTTCACTCATCGAGCTCAAAGTTGTATACAAAAGAGAGACAAATTCTTAGTAAGACTTTGTGAGAGATCAATAGAGACTCTTCACTAAAAATGTCAAAGATCACATATTGTAAAATCTCTTTTGATACTTAGTGGAATCCAGTCAGTGGGCTGTCAGTACGGGAGATTGGACGTAGACTTGATTTAAACTAAACCACTATAAATATTGTGTTCTAATTCTCTTTCCCTGAACTTCTTAATTCTTTACTTTTATTCGTAGCTCTATTTATTTGCTTAAAGCTGAATATATTCATAGTCAGTGATATTCTAAAAGCAACTTACTTCTTCTAAGTCTTACGAAAATTTTTATTTACACCTATTCACCCCCTCTAAGTGTTTGCACTAGCCCTCATAGTTGAGAGCTTGAACAAATGATGTGGAGAGTCCTCACTGTGGTCCATGAAGGTGGTAGTCCTTGTGATTAGTTTTAGAGTCAATTAGCCTAGTCTAGTGTTAACTAGGCTAGTTTAGTTAATGAATTTAGGTTTTAATAAGCAAGTTAGCCTAGACTTTATTCCATAAAAACAAAAATAGACTTTGAATCTCATCCCATTAATTGTTAGAATAAGCTTAGTTTAGCTTCACTTTATCTCAAGTTTATGGGGGTTTATGTCCCTAACAAGGCATTATCTATTCTTTATCTGACTTGTTTCGAGTTTTCTTTTCTGCATTTACTTGGACACTCTCAATACTTGGTTGTTTACCTGTCATGTCACACTTCAAAAAATTGTTTGTTAATTTTTTTCCTAGAGCAGTTAGGATAGTTATGACCATAATAACCCCCCCCAAAAAAAAACATTTGCATAATCACATAATGGCTTTGATACTTTTAGGATCATAATTGGTAACTAAGAATGAATGACCATCTAGATGACAAAATCCCAAGTTAGTGTTACTAAAAAGACGCTGATGAAAACATTACTGTAATCAAATCCCTCAGCTGAAATCTCCAATTGCATAGGAAACAAGGCAAACCCTTGGCACCTCGTTTGGTTTTTAGCCAACCCCAAAATAGCTAAACGTGACTCCTAGAAATCTTTTAAGGATAAGTGAACTTAAAACGAAATCTTAAATCGCACGGGATATAAGTTTAGGAGAACTCTCGCCTAAGTTGTTGGGCCATTCGGCCCACCTATTTGGCCAATACCCCTAAATCCTCTCCCTTGACGAACCAGAACTGTTAGGAGGGTCACAACAACGACTGGGGTCATGCTACCCCAAGCGTTGCACTGCCAGAGTCACTCAATCCCAGGCCAAATCTGGCTAGAGTCATGCGACCAGACCAAATGAGGCCCTGTTCAAGGGTCGTTTGATACCGAACGGTTGGCAAGGGCTCGGCAGCCCTTGCTGACTTCCTCTATAGCCTAGCCCCCCTCTCTTGATCTCTCTTGGGGCTTGATTTTTTTTTTTTCAAAAAAAATTCCAGTATTTTATCTAACCAACACAAGAAAATTACACGTAAACATTAATCTGTTTGGTCAGTGCGGATGTGGAACTCATGTATTAGTTGACGTGGGCATTTTCCGTTTATATTGTAACGGAATAACCAACTCGAATAAATAATATACTCTAATGACCCGATTGCATTAAAAAAAGCTCAGGAACATTGCTGAAAATTTTGGAACAGTTCAGGGACTTGCGTGCTATTAATTTACAATAATGACTATACTATAAACTTAACACTACCATCTTGTCATTTTAGTCAGTACTTCTTATATGTGATGTGTTGCGTATAGAGTTAATTAGATATTATGCATAAGTGTATATTGATGAAAATATTAATTGACCAATACTGTTGTGGCATCCAAAAATTCATAACGACCTCTAGTTACATTAAAATCTATGAATAGGTGATGGAAGTACCATTAAGTTATTTTATAGCCATTTAATCCATAATTTGCAATAAGATTTATGGCCAAGCTTTTAATGGATAATTATGTGATAGGAAAGAAAATCCTATCATTGGCCATGTGTTTTATAAATTGGAATTTATGGGTTTGTGACTACAAGTTTAATGGCCTTATTATTTTTGCAAGTTAGGTATTTATTTAAGTAGAAAATGTTAATGGATGATCAAGGTTGGTGCTATAGGACAAATTGATAAAGAAGACTTTGTTCTTGACTATGCACTTTATAGATTTGATTTGATGGATTAATGTCACAAAGTCTTTTGGCCATTTTATTATGCAATTAGGTATTTATTTAAATGAGGATTAAAATGTATTATTAAAAATAAAAAACTTGGGCCATTTAAATTTGGACTTTAGGCCCAAGTGAGATGGGCCTAAAGTGGGCCATAAGCCCGGCCCATTGTCGTCGCATGGAGGGGTGGAGGAGGAGCCGCATGGCCTCCAAGTGTCTTCGGCAAGGGAGAGCAAGGGAGACACTTGTCTCCTCCTTGGGGACAAGTGTCTCTCATGCAAACTAAGAATGCATGCATATATATATATATACAACCAAAAAGAGTGGCTGGTGGAGAATTCGGCCAAAGGGAGAGAGAGGAGGATGCGAGAGAGAGGGAGTGGCGAGAGAGAAGGGGAACCCGAGAGAAGGAGTCCACCCATCGCCGCCCGCACGCCGTCCGTCCGTCGCCGGTGTGCCTCGTTTGCTCGGTTTTGGAGGCAAGTTGGGACTGATTTCCGCTCTTGCATGTGTGCCTTGCATGTGTGATCTGTTGGTGGTAGGTTTCGGATGTTAAAGTAGGCAAAACCGAAGCTAGAATGTGACTTGTTCTTGAGTATGCTTGCTGTTTCGTATGAACCGCCTGAACCAGAATCATGTTTCGAGTTGGATTTTGACTTTGATTCTTTCATGAAAGTTGTAGCTAACATCTTAAAATACAACATACTAAAATTTGGGACAAAATGATGGAGATTTAAGGGGTCAAACCCTCATCCTATGAAGACACTAGATCTGGAACTGTTTTGCTGACCTTTTGGTAGATCTGTGGTTGCATGTTGATTTTTACTAAGAATCTCTCTTCGACTTCTCATGAAACTTGTAGAGAACATCCTGAAGGTTAACATACTCAAATTTGAAGTAAAATGAACAAGTATAGCCTAGTGAATCGATTTACTCTTGAAGACGGTAGATCTGGAGACGCGGTACAGGACACCCGATACTTCATGGACCCATATGGTGACTGTTCTTTGGAAATTTGACCTAGATCCCTTAATGAAAGTTGTAGGGGACCTCTTGAAGTAAAACATATCCAAATTTCAGAAGAAACAAAGAAGGATGAGTGGGTAAAAACTCGGTATTTCGGAGATGACTACACTGGACGTTTCGGTATGAGAACCAGAAGCTTCGTACGACTATAGGAAATTATATAAAACGAATATGGCTTATAAGTCTTCATAAAAAATCTACATTAGTGTCTTAACTACAACCTGGTAAAATTTCATAATTTTCGGAGGTCGTTCGGGTATTTTAATCGAATTATTTCAAAAACTGCACATTCTGTCTTTATCCGAAAATGCATGCTGTGATGGTGTGAATGATATCTTTTGTGTGGAACTTTGTTGGCCATGTGTTTTTCATGAAATCATTATCTTATTGTCTTGGTTATCACATGCTTTAATTTCATGATTTTTTTTGGAAATCATAAGGGCATTTAATTTAAATATTTTCAAAATGGTACAAGCTGGAATTTAAATAATTTCCAAAAAGGGCATGATAAATGGATTATTCTAAATGGTATGAATTCCATAAATTTTATTTTGCGTCTCACTGCATGTACAATGATGACTGATTATGCATGTATAAATTAAAGGATGAAAGTGATCTTGCTTGCCATTGCATCATGTGTCGTGCTGAGTTGAGACATAAATTGGTAACCATGAATAAAAGAGATAAATGAGGAGATTGTTTGTGGCGGATGATAATGCCGTGGGAGTGTCAGGATGCCCGGGATGGGGGGTGCCGGATGGCCCGGATTGTATTGAGATACAAGGCCGGATGTTCTCGGGAGTTTCGAGATGTCCGGAAAGTTGGGGGTGCCAGAAGCCTTAGAGGTCTTTGCCCGAGGGGATGCCTCGTGATGCCAGTTGGGGTGCGAGATGCCCGGCTAGGGAGTGTAAATGCCGGAAGCCTCGGAGGTCTTTGCCCGAGGGGATGCCTTGTGATGCCAGTTGGGATGCAAGATGCCCGAAATGTGGGGGTGCCGGATGCCCGGTGGCCTTAAATGGCTGAATGCCGGAGGTTTTACTCGCGATGCCAGGATGGGGCGCGAGTGTAAAGTATGAGACGAAATTGATGATCCCGAGAAAGAGTGATGTGGTGATCGAATTGAAAGTTAAAAGTGGAAATTGAATCATGCATATATGATATGATATGATGATGATCACTTATGGCATGATGATATGCATCTATGACATGATATAATGATGATCACATATGGCATGATGATATGCATATATAATATGATATGATGATGATCACCTATGGCATGATGACATGTGTATGATGTGATGATGACCAGCTATGGTATGATGACATGTGTATGATGTGATGATGATCACCTATGGTATGATGACATATGTATGATGTGATGATGATCACCTATCGTATGATGACATGTGTATGTTGTGATGATGATCACCTATGGCATAATGATGTGCATGTATGACATGATTGTGATTAAGATGTATAATGGTATATGTATGGCTTCAAGGTAAGTATGCTTGGATGCATGAGTGACATGTATGATGTTATGATTGTATTGTATGATGCATTGAGTGGTTATTGGATTCCTTTACCTGCTGAGTGGTTGTACTCACCCCTTCGGGGACCAACATTTCAGATTAGTAGCATGCCACTCCCTGCCGTCACGCGGGGCGTATTTTACGTACCCTCGGATGTAAAGGTCGAGTGCGAGGAGTTTGACTGTCCCTCTGTTCCTGGTCTGACATATATTCGAGTGCGCTGTTTAGTTATGTACGATGTGGGCCTGGCTGGGGGCCCTGTTGTCCAGGAGTTCATATCCGTCCATGTTCGACGTGATGGAGTGATGCGTGGGATGTTGCCGCCGCCACCGCCTGATGCACCAGGATGGGTGTGAGGGCCCGTGCGTGACAAGTAGGAGCTGAAACTTTTTGGGATGGTTAGCCGACACTTGTGATGGGGGATCTTGCACGTTAGTCATAGTGGGTTGAGTGTTTCTTTTTGGGGTTTAGGCCGAGTGTGGCTTCATGTCCTGGCCTTTCTTTTGATGTACCGACCCATGGAAATCCATCTTGAAAATATGTAAATAAAGTGTCATGGCTTTGTCTTTATTATGATGTTTAGTGGTGTGCAATTGTATCATGGTTGATGGAGGGTGAGATGGCGATGTTATATTTTGCTTCCGCTAATGAGTCCCGCTGGGACCGCTTTCAAAAAAAAAAAAATCTGTCTATGATTTACGACGCTTCGGCTAAGAGATGTAATTAGGTGTAACGCCAGGTGCCTGTGGCGACCCTAGGTGGTTCAGAGGGGCACACCCCGAATTTTAGTATGTTGTAGTTTAAGATGTTAGCTACAACTTTCATGAAAGAATCAAAGTCAAAATCCAACTCGAAACATGCATGCAAGCTCTCACAAGATTCTGGTTCAGGCGGTTCATACGAAACAGCAAGCATACTCAAGAACAAGTCACATTCTAGCTTCGGTTTTGCCTACTTTAACATCCGAAACCTACCACCAACAGATCACACATGCAAGGCACACATGCAAGAGCGGAAATCAGTCCCAACTTGCCTCCAAAACCGAGCAAACGAGGCACACCGGCGACGGACGGATGGCATGCGGGCGGCGACGGGTGGACTCCTTCTCTCGGCTTCCCCTTCTCTCTCGCCACTTCCTCTCTCTCGCATCCTCCTCTCTCTCCCTTTGGCCGAATTCTCCGCCAGCCACTCTCTCTCTCTCTCTCTCTCTTTTTGGTTGTATATATATATATATGCATGCATTCTTAGTTTGCATGAGGGACACTTTGAAGACACTTGGAGGCCATGCGGCTCCTCCTCCACCCCTCCATGCGTCGACAATGGGCCGGGCTTATGGCCCACTTTAGGCCCATCTCACTTGGGCCTAAAGTCCAAACTTAAATGGCCCAAGTTTTTTATTTTTAATAATACATTTTAATCCTCATTTAAATAAATACCTAATTGCATAATAAAATGGCCAAAAGACTTTGTGACATTAATCCATCAAATCAAATCTATAAAGTGCATAGTCAAGAACAAAGTCTTCTTTATCAATTTGTCCTATAGCACCAACCTTGATCATCCATTAACATTTTCTACTTAAATAAATACCTAACTTGCAAAAATAATAAGGCCATTAAACTTGTAGTCACAAACCCATAAATTCCAATTTATAAAACACGTGGCCAATGATAGGATTTTCTTTCCTACCACATAATTATCCATTAAAAGCTTGGCCATAAATCTTATTGCAAAATATGGATTTAATGGCTATAAAATAACTTAATGGTTCTTCCGTCACCTATTCATAGACTTTAATGTAACTAGAGGTCGTTATGAATTTTGGGATGCCACAATTCTCCCCTCCTTAGAGAATTTCGTTCTCGAAATTAGACATTTCCTATGTCTCTTGAAATAGGTGAGAGTACCTTTTCTCATCTCATTTTCACTTTCTCATGTGGCTTCCTCCACATCATGATATCGCCATAATATCTTAACCAATGGGATTCTCTTGGTCCTGAGAATTTGTTCCTTTCGATCCAATACTTGCACAGGCTCTTCAATGTTCCTCACTTTCTCATCCATTTTGATGGCTTCATGGTCGAGCATGTGTCCTGGATCGGGCTTATACTTCCTCTAAAGTTAAGGATGCAAGCTCTTAACATATCTTAATTTATCTCAACACCATAAACAGTTTTAGAACGACAACCACATCTGAAATTTCTTTTGAACGCTTGAAAATCTTCCTTCATGAAATCAAACAATACAAACTGAGGTTTTCAAAAGCATTCAACAACAACAGCAAGCTTTGAAATCATATGTCATTTCCATGTCAAAACGTTTTCAAATCACCAATGTGGAAAATCCTTTGAGTTCTTGAAAATCCCACTTTATAATATCAAATAATGTAAAATAGGGATTTCAAAGACACAGCAATATAACAGTAATAGTCTTTGAAAATAGGTAAATCTCATATCGTTGAAACCAATTCACAAAATCAAAGCATGATACCAAATCCATAAAATTCATGTTCACGTTTAAATTTCAAATGTTTTTCGAAATCCACGTGTAAAGCCTTGAGTCGCACTTGCATCATGGCGTGAAATAAAATACTTTATCAAAACCCTTAGTAAATTTAAATCGGTACGTTGGCAAATTCGAATCTCAATCCCAACTCCAATGGGTTGGAATGTTTTCTATAAAAAGTTCAGAAATCCTTGAAATAGAAAACATTTCTTACAACATTTGGGCATGGTGTCACAATACTCATAAATTTTGATGAAATTCAAAAGATTTTCTAAAACAGTTCACAATCAAAATCTGCTTTTCGGTTGAAGTTCAAAACTTGGGATGTACAGGAGATAATTTTCTCCAAAAACCATAAGCATTTCTTGAAGTATTGAAAATCATAGTTCGGCGAGTCGATAATATTGGTCCTGTCAACTGTACTCTTATTAGACAATTTAATCAAATTTATTAGAGAGAATCGATTCTTTTCCCATGGTTTAAGAAGGCAGAAATTTTAAAATGAACTAAAAAAATCACAGTAATCAATTTTCATATGCCTTTTGACAAAATTATAAATATATGTATATATCCTCTAATGAGAGGTATTTTACTTAGACCTTTAATAGACGCACATTTCATCACTTAACTGAACAACGTAATGGTTATTATATCATATCTTATTTTATTACTGTGATTGGGCTATTAGTTCAAGCCTCCAAGTTTCTTGTATTTTCAATCAACATTTAACTTGAAATAACCATGAATTGGCATTTCAAAAGATGATCAAGTTAACCGCTGTATAGTGGCCACCCTTTCCACTTGAGAAGGGGGGGTGGAAAGTTTGATTTCCCACCTTCTCAGGAGGTTAGGATGGAAATGCATGAGTGAGGGAGCAAGGTTTCATGACTTGCGGATGGTACACTTGTAAAATTGATATTTAATAGGACCAGACAAAAAAAAAAGCCAAAAAGTAAAGGACGGTCGAGTTTCTGCCGTGATCACATGGACTACTATTCGAATAGGAAAGGTCGTTAGGTCTACTTCATTGCTGAATGAAGTAGGCGTCCAGCCAAACTAAGACCAGAATGCCGATAAAACGGCTGGTGCTTAGCAGTATAAGGGCGTACATGATTTAGATCCTGAAGGCATTCCCTGACCATTTTTAGCTGACAAACTAGCAGATCTTGTCAACTCATTCCATGAAATTCGGTTTACTATAACCATTACCAATTCATTCATCCTCAAGGTTGGTCGAATCCTCATCGGTTATGGAACCTTTGATCAAAGGATTTGAGTCCTCCGATGAATCTGCAAATTCCTCCTTGTACATCTCCTCGATCATAGGCTTCCACAACCGAACTCGAGCATTAATGAACCAGTTCGAAATCTGCACAAACAGGAAGGAGAAACCCGCGCATAAAAAATGTTATATGGCCACGCTCGGCGGGGAGAAAAGCAAGTAGCGCCAAAAGAAATCAGTTCTAGAGAAATCACCTGATTCTTGGTGAGGCCTGTTTGTGATGCCAACATAAGCTTTTCGGAGTCATTTGGATAACTGTCAGAGGACCGCAAGAAGGACCATTTATCACCAATAGATTTTCCAATAACGGTGAAAAAAATAGCTACTTCAAGCACTTTGGGATTGGGTGCTTACGGATGGAGGAAGTGTTCAAAGAGCCATGAGCGAAGGATCGCCAGAGAAGTCTCCGGCAGCCCTCTGATGGGCCTCCAAGCTTGCCTCTGACCATGCATCAATCCGAGCTGTTGGAGAGAAATCCTCTGCTTTTGCCTACATTCTCGATTGAACAGGCTCAGCCGCGACAGGCCACAGCTAATTCTCGAAGAATCATCAAATAGTTTTCTCCTTGTGATCTTAATCTGAGATACTATTGCATCCCTCAAATTGCAGAAATGCCTAGTCATCGCTTGGAGGGCCAGTGCAGTGTAGGATTTTGCCGCTCCCAGCCCTGCCACCGATTCGAACGACAATACCACCTCCTCCATGTGGAAGTAGTATTTCATGAATCTTGCATCGACCTGTAAATTCGCTCCAGCCAATGCAGCCATAGCATATTAGTGAGACAACGAGATTACTTTATGGCAATAAATTTGGATATGAAGTAAATTGAGAGGCTACTTTGTTGTTTGTAGTTTGTGTAGGAGGCCCACCTCTTCCAGTAAAGAAACAAGCTTAGCAAGTTTAGCTTGAAGTTCATGTTTCTCTGCAGGGAGACCAATATTGCCAAATTCTTCCTTCAATTCAGAAACCAGCTCTAGAGTTGCTTTTCTTTCTGCTCCTCCATATAGCTTCCTCAAGTACTTCTCATTGGCAATCTCAGCACCATTCCCGCAGATACTAACAATTTCTTCCAAAAGGGACTGAGCTGGCTTCAAGTATGTTGAATTCCCAATGATGGAAGGAACCAGATCAGGCCGGTAAGAAGTGAAGCACTGCCTGTTCCGAGGAGCTGAGGACGAAGCAAATTCAGAGTCATTACTTGCATCGCAGGCTTCTCTTGATTCCCCTGGGACAACGTAGCTTGGACTGTTGAAATCTGTACCACCCAAGGGCCTGTGCCCAAATTGGACGGTATTAGGTTCAGGCAACGGAGAATTGAGAGAGAGCGTGAGGCTGTGGGCTTGGTTAGGCACGTTGGCCACTTCAAGAAGATCCATCAAATGCCTGGTGTGGGTGATATGTGATTCAGCTACTGTTACAGGACTGTGAACAAGGTTTATTGATCTGGGCATTCTTTCCCGATGATACTGGATGCTTGGGACTGCGCCAATGGGCTCAAAGAATGCGGTGTTGTTTCTTAAAGCAGAGCCATAAGAACTCAAATCTGGTCCTTCAAATTGGCTCTCACAAGGAATGAATCGGTGCCAAGCGGTTGGCATCGGATCTGGTGGTGATTCATGCGTAACCATAATTTCCCCCAGAACTTCGTTGGTATTACTTTGGACGATCTTTATGGAACTTGTTCGCTCGACAAGATTCTGATTTCAAGAAAATGTATCATGGACAGACCATTTTCTTGAATGCCATCGGTTCTACTGTATGAAGTGGAGAACCTATCAAAAGACTAACAAAAAAATATAGATGAAGAAGGAAATTAGTTAAAACAAAATTATGAGCGTGGAAGATAATGTAGGTAGTACCGCTAGGGCAAATTGTTATTCAAAATGTAGCCCCGACGCAAGCCTACCATGATGATTATTATGGCAATAGGGAAGGGAAGCATACAAGAAGCAAAGTACTGAACAAAAGTAAAACAATACTAATATACTCGACAAACAACCTAAACTCTGCCAAAATGAGTGAGTTTTTTTTTTTTTATATATATATTTATGATAAGAGAGTTTGAAGAACCACTAAGACCTCAAGATCCCTCATTAAGTGCAGGCCATAAGAGGTTGAATATGAAAGATATTATGCAGGACTGGGAATTCAATATGAGAGCATGATCTTCTTGGTGCAAGACATGCCTCAGAACATTAATAATTCAAAGAGAAGGAAAAAGTAGCATTGATTCTTTTCCTCTCTCGAAACGTGAAAAACCAAGCGGCAGGATGCTATAAAACCTAGACATAGACTTGTGCAGGTGCTAAGAAAGAAGCCAACCTGATTGGCTCTATCGCTGCAGGAAAAGAAAAATGACAGGGACGAAGGCCAAGGGAAAAAAATGGTCCCCTCAATTGTCCCTGACCATTAAAGGCATCAAATTTCTTCAGCTTTAGTTTGCCTGCTATTGCATATCTTTGGGAGACTCAAAAAGTACTTTCCAATCTCAAAAAACTTACCCCAGTAGAGAGAGAGAGAGAGAGAGGTTAAATTGCTCTGTCATCTGCATTGCTGTGATCTGTGAAAAGAGAGGGAAGTACTTAGGGATACAGGGCTGAAAAATGGGCTCACTTTGCACACTCCCAGTTTAAAGATTGTCATCTTGTGACCTGTGAGCATGTTGTCACATTAGAGTATCTTTGCCTTTCTTTTGGCCCTTTTTTCTAAGTTGGGTGCTGTAATCATGCATGAGTATGCGGATGTTGAGAGTACACTGAAAATCACAAATCTTTTAATGAACAAGGCAGGAAAGTAAAATGAATCATTGAGCACTAGGAAGAGATGGTTGGCTGTGCCCATGAGATCAGTTGATGCTGATGATGAGAGAAGTCTCTCCTCTAGATTACCCTATCTTGAAAGATAGCGTTTTGGAAGGCTCCGGATATTAAATTATCCTATGTTTATCTTGTGAAAGACGAAAGGATAGTCCGGTCTATGCTTAGGGGGCTGCTGTAAACAATAGCTGTGCTCTCCTGAACTCAACCTTTTACTTTTTTCCATTGTCCTTCAATGCCTTAGCTCGATGATACTCACGAGTGTCAGATTCAAATCTGAAGCAGGCTGTAAGTTTTTAGAGTTATTGACAGAAGTCTAATGGCTAGTGCCATGAACCATGTTTCTGGTAACAAATTCACTGTTTTACTCCCTAATTTGACCAGTGAAACAGACTATTTATTATTTATTTCTCTAATGCAAATTTTCTCGTTCTGCATGACATAATTATATCAAGAAACTAACACTTTTTGCAAAAGCTAATCTCCATACGGATGGCTTGCTTTTGACGAGATGATTCACCTTGTTGGTGCTGGTGCCCAAATGACGACAGACAACCTCTTTTACCACAATTCTACGAAGGAAAAGATGCAACTACATTAATCATGTCAACTACCCTGGAGTCATGCTCGTTTGATAGAATTGAAAAATCAATTCGTTAATAGTAGTTGATTCACCTTGTTATGCTCGCAGAACAAAATATACAGCTTTTTTTTTTGGGAGACATGAGTGGCTATCGGTCAGTATTTGTTCATACAGGCTGATGTGGTTTTTAACGTTGATATAGGTACCAATATGTCTGCTGGCGTGTGTAAAAAAGGCGAAACAACATTTCTTTCGTCTGGAAACGATGCTGTTCTTGAGTCTTCCGCATCAATCACTCATCTGTTACAATGAGAAAAGAGAGAATGTGAGAACCCCGGATTGAAAGGGATGGGTTCTTGAAGCGAGTTCTTTCTGCTCCAAACCGAAAATCATTGTCCAAATCAATAATGTGAAGAGAATTCATCAACTTTCATGAATGGAAAATCTAACGGTGGATATCTTTGTCCTTTGAGAAAAGTTAGTGCGAATGGTTGGATCATTTGAAAAGATATTATATTTTTATCTTGCAAATATAAATTCATTTATTTCTTTTGGGATTTGGCCGTTCTTTCTCTTAGTATTTGCAACAAAATAGTGTCCCGTCCATGATGATTTTCCAAGTCTTTTTTTGTCTTACTTTTGGTTAAACAAAATGCTTGAATATTATAAATTGTTACGATTCCATTTCATATCGATGGACAATCATGAACAAAAATTCTGAAACCGACAAGAGCATCTGTATAAGAATATCGCTCCATAATATGAGCAATTGCTTTTGTGCTTGCTAAGTGCGGCTAATGAAATTTGGACAAGAACTATCCATATGATTTTCAAAAATAGTAAGATGATGAAATTACGCGGTGCAATTTTAAGGAAAAATGGCCTTGAAAATGCACAATAGCACATTTTTGGTTGTAATAATTGCTATTATGCTACACGTCCACTGTAGAATGACTTTCTATTACTCTGTTTACTTACAGTAGTAGCTATTACAGCGTAGTACTCATCACAACATAAGCTGTAATAGTTATTACGTTATCTCGTACAATAGCTATTACAACCCAACGATAATGGCTTTTCGCAAAGTATTTCCAACTCATTTTTCCCAATCAATTTACTAATGTTAGATAATTATACATTTATAGCATATAACGAGATTTACTTAAATTATTAGAATAATAATATTAAAAGTATTATAATTTTCATAGGGAGAAGTACACTATCAGTGCCATAAATTGTGTACGGTGTTCATTTTGGTGCCAAAAGTTTCCGTCGGATCACTTAAGTGCCAAATTGGATGAAAAATGATTACTTTGGTGCCACCGGCGAAAGATTCTGACCAAAATGATTATGTGGTTTTTTTTTTTTTTAAATCGACAAGGCCTTAAACGACATTGTTTTCAGTCCTCCTTAAGAAAATGACGTCGTTTTGCCGTCCTACATGGATGGCCTCACAAAAATGACGCCGTTTAACTCATTTGGAGATTTTTTTATTTTTTATTATTTGGGGATTGAAATTAGGGTTTCGTCGCTCGCTCAGCCGCCATTGCTCGGCGCTGTTCAGACGCCCTCAATGGCACACGAGGGAGCACCAGCCTCGGTCGCCGGAGCCTAGGTACTGGAAGACGTAGGCCAGGCACTCATTGAGGAGATCGAAGATGGAGAGGGAGACATCAATGGTGGCACACTCGTCAGTGGCCTCCCTGAGCACCGGCTAGATCACGGCCTTCGACTTGGTTGCCGAGTGGCCGTCGTCGAGGTTGGGGTCGAGGTCGAGGTCGTAGCCGCAACCGCTAAGTGGCCATCGTTGGGGTCAAGGTTAGGGTCGGGGTCGGGGGTCGGGGTCGGGGTCGGAGCCGCGGCTGCCGAGTAGCCATCATCGGGGTCAAGGTTGGAGCTACGGCCGCCAAGTAGCCATCGTCGCAGTTGGGGTCGAGGTCGGGTTCAGGGTCAGAGCTGCGGCCACCGAGTGGCCATCGTTGGGGTTGAGGTCGGAGCCACGGCTGCCGAGGGTGGGGGCCATCGAGGACGGCGAACGGCGTCGTTTTGGCGTGAAGGTTTTGAATTCGGGAAGACACCAAACGGCATCATTTTGGTGTTAGGATGCTAACTGTACTATCTAGCGAGTCACATCAGCTTCAAAAATTAATAAAAAAGTGCCATGTTAGATTTCCAGCCAACCAGATCGGAGTTGGCACCAAAGTGAGCATTTTTCAAACTTTTTGGCACTTAAGTGATCTGACAGAAACTTTTGGCACCAAAGTGAGTGCCATACATAACTTATGACACTGATAGTGTACTTATCCCACTTTCGTATGACAGTCATTTGAGGATTAATTTTTTTTTTCACTTACTTGATTGTCACATTTATTATAAATCTTTCATTTGAGTGTCATTAGTGATTTGTCTCACTAAAAAATCCAGTGTGAATTAAATTAATTATATAAAATCCAATGTAGCTCACCGGAAAAATGAAGTCAGCAAGTGAGAAGCAAACGATGTTGTTTAGAGATCTAATTGAATAACCCTAATCTAATTTGAACAAATTGGAGCAAAATTAAATTTTCTTCGTGAAGAACCCTAACCCTATTCTTCAAATCGAGGCAAATCGCCTTATCAAATTTGGAAAAGAAAGCAGATTGGATGGTGAAAATTCTTTGGCCCCAAATCATTCATTTCCTTTGTCCAAGTGAAAGGAAAGTCCAAGGTCAAAAGACAGTCTTCCTAAGAACGGACCTCACAAACGGAGACACAGAGGTAGCCTCGGTTTCCAGTTTAACGAGCACAAGCCAAAATGTCTCCTTTGAAGCTCGTACGCTCACTCGTTCTCGGTGAAGCCATCAGTCTGTCCCAATCCCAAAGCTGCTGCGAAAGCTCCCTCTCTAGAGGCGCTGATCACAAAGGAGAAAGCGAGAATGAGGTTAGAGAAAGACCCAGATCAAGATCAAGAGCGACAAAGAAAGCGAAGCAAGAACATCTCCAAATTAAGAACCCCACTCCTCTTCTTCCTCTCCACCAGAGAGTTAATCAACGATACATTCTTGCATTTCTATGGAGGCTACAAGTTTTAAATAGGAAGCATTTACAGAGAAGAAAGGGAGAACCGTGATATGTTTTTTTTATTTATTTAAATCTTACTATGTTTGACAAAGAATTTCAGCATTGGACTTCAATTTCCTTTTAAAAAAGCCACGCCGTAGTAAAAATTTAAGTTAAAATGCCACATAGGACAAATTGCCAGAATAGACACTCGAGTAGACGATTGTACACCAATATGACATTCAAATTAGGGGGAAAAGAGTTTCGACTCTCAAATGATCTTCATACGAAAATTATTGCATTTGCAGTGTCCTTATCCCTACATTATTTATATAAAAATAAGACTAATAACAATCCTCTTGACATAATCACATATTATATGATTAATAAATGATACGCTAAATAATAAGGAAAACTGTTGAAATGTAGTAATAATTATGTTATCTTGGTATTACATATTTAATTAATACATTTAACATCATTCATATATAATAATCGGCATAAAGTTATTTGCTTATGTTAGCTATAATATTCACAATAGAATGATCATCTTAATTACTAATTATATTAATCAATGCTCAAATTATTCTATGATTATTATTTCAATAATCATATCAACTAAGTACTATATAATATTTGTTTTAACGAAAACAAGTATTATATGATTAAGTTTAAATCAACGTCAATTTCAGTTATTAAATAACGGATAAAAATTTATATATTAAATTTTATCCATCGACTCGGATCTAGACAATTTTTTTCCCCGAATCACGTTTAATGAAGCCTGCATGTGTAGTACGTCGTGAAAGCAACGTCCGGCTTAGAAAAATACAGCAGCATGAAACGGAGACAAAGCAAAGCGTGCTTGCTCGCTTCTGCTGGTACGGTTTCTCAAATCAAGAGGCAAAAGGGACTCCCTTGGAGTGGGGGAAGTCTTGGAGAAATTTCTTGCAGATCACCTGTGAAGGCTTTATTAAATTGGGCTTAAGGCCCTGTCCGCCCAAGCTGGGCCCAAAAGGCCCGGCCCACGGGAATAAGGCCCGTGGGAAGGGAGAGGTATAAAAGGGAGAGAGAGAGAGAGAGAAAATAGGATTATTAGAATCATAATTCACATACGCTTTTCTCTCCCTCGCGTTTTCTCTCTCAAAAGGAACGAAAGAGGCATACGGCTTCCAATTCTTCCTTCCAAGGCTTCATCGACTCGGTCGATCGGATTCTCTTCCTCCATTGGCGTCGGTGTCTAATCTGTGGCTAACAAGGTACGCTCGAATCCGTGGTGTCTTTACGATCGGTGATACGTGTCGTTTTCTTGGGCTACGCTTCCGCTTGAGTTTAGGGGTTCGATTTAGTGTCGAATCCGGGTTTTGGGATCGATTATTCCCAACATTGGTATCGAGCCCAAGTTCACGTTTTCCCGATCAATTTGATGTGTTTTTGATTGATTTTTCGCAAAAAGGACTTGGCCGTACGGATCGGGCGACAATCCCGACACCCGAGACTTCTTCGGCCTTTTTCATGAGTTTTCGAATGTCAAAAACAAATTCGAAAGGATTGGGAGGAAGGCGACGTCGAGACGAGTCCGGAGGTGCCTCGAGCGCGCCGGGGCGACGCCGCACGCGCCCACACGCGCGGCCGGAAGGCGCGCGCGCGTGGGCGCGACGCGCGCCGGAAGCGCTCGATCGCCGCGCGTGCGGCACACGCGCTGGTCGGCGAATCGGCGCGCGCCGCCGGCCGACGAACCGGCACGCGCCGGTCCGCGGAGCCGAGCGTGCGACGCGTCATCATGACGTCACCCAACGGTAAATAACCGCCGGGGTGACGTCATCGCCGACGTCGCAATGACGTCGGTTGGCCCGCCGGCGACCCGACCCACGAACCGACCCGACCCGACCCGACCAGCCCGACGATGGCACGCGCGCGCACGTGCCGGCCGACGCCCGCGTGACGTCAGCCGAAGCACGCGCGCGGCACGTGCCGCCGACGTCCGCGTGACGTCGGCCCGGCACGCACGCGGCACGTGCGTCGATCCGCGCGAGCGGCCCGACCGGCCCGACCGGTCCGGCGACCGAAGACCGTTGACCGACGACCGTTGACCGTTGACCGACGACCGTTGACCGTTGACTTTGACCGTTGACCGTTGACCGTTGAAAAAAAAAAAAAAAAAAAAAAGGGAAAAGAATGTGTTTCTTTTTCAATTAAGTCTATGAGGATTATATGTAATCCCTTATTTGTTCTGCATGTGTTGCGAGAACAATGCCTCCCCCGAGGGTGCGCACACCTATTCGCGCGATTCTACCGTGAACGAAGGAAATGCGTCCCAGGCGATAGGCGAGTGGCGGGATCATCGATGGGAGAGCGGTGACTTAATTGATCACGTCCTTGATGTCAACGTAAAAATTCAACAGGTCATATGGAATGGTCGTCCTATGTCACGATCGAGAGATGGTGCGATTTTTCATAAACACTCTTCCACCTGAATGGCAAGATGTGTTGAATCGCATATGGGATGTCAACGGAGTGCTTCCTATAAGAAAATTGTAATGGATTTTGCAAATGAATATTCTTGTATTGTTTCAAGGGAAAAGATCAAGAAATTGAAGAAAATAGGATCTTTCCGGTTCGTGTCTTGACTTGGTGTTAGTTGTAATTGAATGATATATGTTAAGTGTGATTTGTGAACATATTATGTAATGATTACTACCTATTTGTATTGATTGAAAGCACTATTGTTTTATTGGATATTATTTCTATGTTGCTTTCTGTTATTCTTTGGTTCTTTGTGGGTAATTAGGCGAGGGTAGTTTTAGAAGTTTTTGTAGCTTCATAGAAGGCGATTTTGCATATGACAATTATATTAATGATAATTTTAAGTTAGGATTTTTGGAGGATGATTGGAAACGTAGTGACCTTTTGATTCTGAAGCCTTACTTGAAATTGTTCATTAATATGATGGGTCTATGTAAATAGGGATGCATAAATGATAGGCATTAATAATTCGTGCATATTTGTCTGCGATGTGTTCGAGATCAAATGGCCACCACAAAGAGCATATTCTTTGAAATGAACAAAGGTGAAAAGCTCACTTTGGAGACAACTATGAAATTTGGCAAATGAAAATCCAGTATGTCTTTGGAAGAGCAAGAATCTCTTGAGGCTCTTGTCATGACCATGGTAGAACCCGAAGAGGGACCCACCGAACAAAGACAAAAAGGACAAAGAAGCTTTTCTTGCGTGGAAAAGAATGAACTCTCTAGCTCGCATCACGTTGCGAGCGGCATGGAAAATGATGTCATGCGAGAGTTTCGGCGTTTTGACAATGCCAAAGAAATGTGGGAGGCACTTTGGAAGCTAGGTTTGGTCATACTTCGGTGACTAGGCGAGATAGCTCACTATCGATTTGACTCTTATAAGAAGCCTCATGGTCGAGACCATGAAGCAACATCTTAGAAAGATGTCAAATATGATAACCGAGCCGAGAGACGCCGGCCATGTCCTCACGAGATGAACAAGCGGAGTGCAAGTAGTGATTCGTTCCTTGCCTCGAGTTGGGAGCATATGAAGGTGCACCCGACTCATAATGAGAATATCAAAACATTTGAGGATGCAATGCGTCATCTTGAGTGGAAGAGGACCGCCTATTGGCGGCTAAGCCGATGCCGATTTATATCATGCTAGTTCTAGCTCAAATGGAGCTTCGTGCTCCAAGCGCAAGCGCCCTAACCGGTTTGATAAGGGTAAAGGCAAGGAAGAAGCTGGTCCTTCGGGGAAGAAACCCAAATTTGACCAACATGATAGAGGAAAACGTCCTCACATGAAAAAAGCTAGCAAGGGTGAAATGCTACAACCGTGACAAGAAGGGTCACTATGCTCGCGACGTCGTGAGCCAAAGAAGGTATGCACCCCTTGTACTTTTGAGAACTTTGCTTATGTGTCAAGTTCTCGTGTTCTTAATCGAGTCTAATCCTTTGTGGACTGTGGATTCGGGGCGACGGACCATGTAGCGAAGGATAGAGGATCCTTCGTGGAATTCCGACGAGTACCTACCTTTGGAACTAAGTGGATCTATGTGGGAAACAACTCCGAGTTGAAGTGAAAGGAATTGGCACATGCCAATTGAATATGCGCGGTGGACGCACTTTGTTCCTTCATGATGTCTTTGTATGCTCCGGAGATTCGTCGAATTTAGTGTCTCGTATTAGTGTTGGTCGATTAGGTTTTTGTATGAACTTCGTAGTAGAGGTGTGAATTTGTTCTTGAATACAAATTACTATGGTTGTGGCTATTTTCTAGATGGTTTTATTGTATTAGATGTTGATTATGTTAATGCTAATATTTGTTATTCCCTTCTCACGTCTCCTAATAAATATGATAATGATGTGAGTGTGTGGCATGCTAGACTTGGTCACATTGGCCAACGGCGTATGAATAGACTAGCCAAAGAGGGCTTGTTGGGCAATATTGAAAAAGTCGATTTGCCTGTATGTAAGCATTGCCTAGAAGGGAAAGCAACAAGGAAACCATTTGGAAAAGGAAAAAGGGCTGAATTTCTCTCGCAATTAATCCATTCCGATGTACGTGGTCCAATGAATGTGAGAGGAAGGCATGGGGCATTTATTTCATCACCTTTATTGATGATTATACTCGATTCGGATATGTCTATTTGATTTCTCATAAATCTGAAGCAATAAGTTGTTTTAAAAGGTTCATGAACCTGGTAGAGAATCAATTAGACAAGAAAATAAAAGCATTGAGATCCGATCGAGGTCGAGAATATTTATCGATGAGTTCAGAAAATTATGTGATGAAAAAGGAATAGAAAGACAGTTGTCTATTCCGTATACTCCTCAACAAAATGGTGTTGCGGAGAGAAGAAACAGAACCCTACCGGAAATGGTTAGGTCCATGATGGCGCATGCTAATTTACCTATCACCTTTTGGAGTGATGCGTTATTAGCGCCGCCTATATACTTAACCGGGTGCCTTCCAAATCGAGTTACTTCCACTCCATATGAGTTATGGACGGGTTGAAAACCGGACTTAAGTTTTCTTAAGCCATGGGGTTGTGCTGCCTATACACATGAGTCCTCTCACAAGTTTGGGAAATTAGGTCCCGGAGGAAAGAAGAGTATTTTCATAAGATACTCGGAACACTCGAAAGGGTATGTGTTCATTGGTGAGCGGGAAAGTGGGAGTATAAGCGAATATGAATCTCGAGATGTAACATTCTTAGAGGATGAGTTTCCTAAGAAGGGCGAAATAGGGGAAGATAACTCCCTATTTGAAACCTTGGATCAAGATAAAGATATTAGTGGAGTTCATCCAAGTGGGAGCACAACGAGGGAATGATGTGCAAAGTGTACAATCTCCCATACGGCGAACAAGTCGCCAAAGTATTCCCGTCGACGTTTTGACATTGAAGGGGAAACTTTTATGGTTGCTCCACAAGATGAGGATGAGCCAAGAAATATCAATGAGGCTCTGAAGTGCCCTAGTAAGGAAAAATGGATTAATGCAATGGAAGAGGAAATGGAGTCAATGGAATCAAACCAAGTTTGGGAACCGGTTGATCTTCCAAAAGGACTTGAGCTATTGGGAACAAATGGGTTCTCAAAATAAAGCGAAAGGCTGATGGCTCGATAGAAAGGCATAAGGCTCGCCTTGTGGCGAAGGGGTATAATCAACGGGAAGGAATTGATTATGAAGATACGTTTTCTCCGTAGTGAGATTTACCTCGATTCGCATTATTCGGCAATAGTGGCTAGTCGGATCTTGAGTTACATCAAATGGATGTAAAGACCGCTTTCCTCAATGGAGAATTAGAGGAGGAAATATATATGGAACAACCCGCTTTGGTTTCATAGTGAAAGGCCAAGAAGAAAAAGTATGTCGACTTTTGAGGTCGATATATGGTCTTAAGCAATCATCAAGACAATGGTATATACGTTTTTCATAATGCCATAATGGCATATGATTTTACAATGATTGATGAGGATCATTGTGTATATATCAAAAGATCCAAGGATCAATTTGTGATCATATCATTATATGTTGATGATATACTAATTGCCGGAAGCAATATGGAGTGGTTAGTACCGTCAAGAGATGGTTGTCTTCTAACTTTGAGATGAAGGATATGGGTGAGGCTGCATACATTCTTGGAGTTAAGATTTCGAGAGATCGTTCGAAGAGATCGTTGTCTCTTTCGCAAGAAACCTATATAAATAAGGTTCTTGAACGATTTCGTATGCAAGACTCGTAAACCCATAGATACTCCTATTGCAAAAGGTGAAGGATTGAGCCATAGAGGCGTGTCCGGGGACTCCACAAGAGAAGGAACAAATGAAACATGTTCCTTATGCTAGTCTTGTTGGGAGCTTGATGTACGCTATGATGTGTACAAGACCCGACATATGTTTTGCGGTTGGAATGGTGAGTAGATACCAATCCAACCCGGGTCCAGCACACTAGAAAGCCGTGAAGAGAATACTGAGGTATCTGAAGGGAACTGCTGATTTCAAGTTGAATTATCAAGGAAAGGATCTGCGACTTGAAGGCTATTCGGATGCTGATTGGGGAGGAGATTTAGATGAAAGGAAATCTACCCTCGGATTTGCTTTCTTACGAACAATGGCGCCATATCATGGAGCAAGAAGAAGCAAACGTGTATAGCCTTATCCACGATGGAAGCGAGTTCGTGGCATTATCGCAGCGGTACAAGAAGGAGTTTGGCTTAAGAGATTCTTGGATCATTTAGGTGTTATTGAGAAAGCTGCAAATCAATTATTGGTTAATTGTGATAGCCAAGCGGCTATAGCGTACACCAAAGATCCAAAGTATCATGGCAAGACCAAACATATAGATACCAAGTATAACTTTGTAAAAGATATGGTTGCACGAAAGGATGTGAACTTACGGTACATATCTACGCATAGAATGGTAGCGAGATCCTATGACAAAGCCGATACCTAGAGATGTGTTTTGTGGTCATGTAAAATCTCTAGGATTGCGTAGAGTCGATGTCTTGAATTGTAATTTCCCGAGTTGTTCACATTTATGAGATTTTGTTTTTCATCGATTAATGCCTATGAATCTATGTGTGATCTTTATGCATCTTAATGCTCAGTGCATTATTTGAGAAGTATGTCGGACGAGATATATGATTAGCCCCCTCACACGGGTAATCGCCTCTATTTTCTTGTGTGATAAATAGAGATGAGACTGTTTTTAAGCTTATTATCTAGGTGATAATCGAGAGCTCAAGCTTAAAATACATATGTCGCCTTAAGCGAGTGTTAAGATGAGGACATAATACTAAAGGTGTCCGAAAGTAAAAATACCCCACATATTTTACTTTATGTCTAAGATGCCGGATGAGAGTTCGATGAATTTTGTGATTGAGTAGATACGTGAACTCAAGTTAGACATTGTGTATGTCTTAACTATCATCGTACGGTATTGAAAGGTGTAGACATACGCTCCATGGGAAAGGAGTTAATACCGTAATACGTATTTCATACTACGTATGCATGTGACGACCAATAAGAGTGGCAAAAGTTTGATCTCAACTTTTATGACGTGTGAGACTCTTGAGGAAAAGAGTTCCTCAATTTTTTTAGTCCCCTCAGGACTCTTACTTATTCTCAAGGTTTCTATTTAGTGTTTGCTATCTTAGGGTGTTGCCAATGGTCATGGATGATTCGATCTAATGGGGCATTTCTAGAAAAGCAAGCTAGGCGAAATTGAGAGTTTGAAGGAAAGAGGAAGATCGATTTTGGAAAATCACATTGTGGTTTTGTATTCACTTTGGTCGACCAATTATGACTGTCTTTGTGATAATTATAATTGTGAATACAATATATATATCATGTTTAAAAGAGATCAAGAGAGATATAAATGTGATTGATCGATCTAAGTGCGCATACTAAATCTACTCGGAGTGTGACGCCCATTATGAGCTGCTATATATTCCTAACGAGATGTATAGCAACGAGCTCTCAAAGTATCTTGGTCGCACGGATTATTCACCGTATGAATGTTAAAGAGAGGTAAAGAGATTCTGTTCGGCCCACCTTGTGCGAGTGGGAGATGAAGGCTTTATTAAATTGGGCTTAAGGCCCCTGTCCGCCCAAGCCGGGCCCAAAAGGCCGGCCCACGGGAATAAGGCCCGTGGGAAGGGAGAGGTATAAAAGGGAGAGAGAGAGAGAGAGAAAATAGGATTATTAGAATCATAATTCACGTACGCTTTTCTCTCCCTCGCGTTTTCTCTCTCAAAAGGAACAGTAGGCATACGGCTTCCAATTCTTCCTTCCAAGGCTTCATCGACTCGAATTCGACCGGATTCTCTTCCTCCATTGGCGTCGGTGTCTAATCTGTGGCTAACAAGGTACGCTCGAATCCGTGGTATGCTTTACGATCGGTGATACGTGTCGTTTTCTTGGGCTACGCTTCCGCTTGAGTTTAGGGGTTCGATTTAGTGTCGAATCCAGGTTTTCGGGGATCAGTTATTCCCAACAACCTGGAAAGAGAGTAACATGTCTCGGGTTCAAGACACGGCCCAAGCACGCGGCTTCTGCCCTGTTCAATGGACTCCCTGGTTTGTTCGTCCTTGCGTTTATTGATTTTTTCTTCCCATATCCCTCTAATTCTTTCACCAGCTTGAAGGGATTTTCTAAATATCTGATGAATATGAAAAAGGCCTCAACTTACTCGAAGCAAGTTAGCTTATCAGCGTCAACAAATATTTAACTAGTGGGGAATCTTTTGGATTGTTGTGGAAAAAAAGCGACGCAAAATATTGTGGCCTTATGTGTGAAAAATGCAGAGCATAAAGCTAATGCTTGAAGTAAAAGAGAACCACTGGGGGTTCGCCCCAGTGGCTACCCTTCCAACATGGAAGGGGGAGGTGAGGGGTTCAAATCCCCACCTTCTCAGGGGGGAATGGGGGTAGGGACGCGTAAGTTTCGAGAGTGGGTTGCGACTCCCACGCCCAGCAAGAGGCAGGGCGTAAGTCTGCGAGTGAGTGTAGAGTAGGAATAGAGTAGGACTAACAAAATAAAAAAAAGTAAAAGAGAAAAGATATTAGGGTACCGAGTTTTGCTTACTTTAGTAACTTGTTCTCATATGGGAAATCTTTTGGATCTTTGCCCAAAACAAAGAAATGATGCGGCTTTGTGGGTTGTCCTAACTTATGTGTCGAAATTGTAGACAAAAACTGGAAGCAAGACAATACCCAAAGACTGCAAGTGTTTCTGAGTTTTCTGATAGAACTTATTATTTGACTTGTGAAAAGCACATCAGCATGAGAATTAAGGGGACTTTATTTTTGTTGTGCACATTGACATCCTGTTCCTGCTGACCCAAGTTGGCAACTTTGGTTCCATGGAGACTATTTAATCGGGTCTGGTGCTTGATTCAGTCTTTGTGGTTAAGAGTCTTAGAAATTCTGAACTTGTTTTTGTTTGGAATGATGTCCCCTCTTGATTTCCCTGACCATCAGGGCATCAAATTTCTTCTTCTTTAGTTGCCAGCAATTATCCCTACATTATTTGAGGCTAAATTGTTCTGTCGTCTGCATTCCTGAAGAATTCAGTGTAACAGGCAAAATGGTAGTGGGCTCACTTTGCAAAAGCCCAGTTTCAAGAGCGTCTCCTTCTGACTCGTGGGCATGGAGAGAGAGTTGCTGGATCGTCTTTGCTTTTCTTCAATTTTCCTGTTGGGTGGTGTAATCATGTGTCACGGGCCTACACTTAAAAGATCGAGACCGTGCATCAACTTAACCTTCCTTTGGTTCACTGGATCGCCTAAGCTAAGCCTTTTTACCAATCGTTCCATCACTAACTCAATCTAATTGTCAAGAGAGAAAGTGTTTAGAGACGGAAACTCTTGGAGAGAGAATATATATATTGCTCAAATGTTGGGTAATACAAATGAGGGGAAGAGTATCCCTATTTATACAAGAGGTCTTCCAATAATTATTGCCTTAACTACCATCTTCCTATTAAATACAAAACTACCGTTTACCCATTAAATACAAGAAATATCTTGATTACTAATATAAATTTTCAAGAAACCCTAAGCCTTTATTAATTCATGGCTTATCCCATTCCCTTGGATCAGTTTTTGGTACATCGAGCTTTGAAAACCTCAAAACCGTGATACATGCATGAAGATGCAGATGTTGAGATAACAGTAAAAATCACAACCTTTTTGATGAAGTAGCAGGAAAGTTAAATGAATCATCGGGCACTAGAAAGAGATCGAGATGGACGCTGGTCAAGAGAAAAGATGTTTCTTATTTCTGGTTTGCCGAGATGGTGAATTGATCGTACTTTTGAAGGCCCAAGTAAATAATACTCCGTTGTCTGCGAAAAGGCAAAAGAATAATTCGGTCTTCGTGCAATGCGCGATGGTGAAAACATAGCCGTGCTCTGGTGAACTGATTTTCTGAATTTTTTTTTTTTTGGTCGGAAATGATAGATGCTTTCATTCATGATTAGTAGGATTTACAAGAAGATAATAGATGATATTCCGAAAATAAAACTTCCGAAAGGGCTGGAGGAGGGAAGGACTTCCAGTTTTGAGGCAACGAATTCGTACTGTGTAGTTTTGCTAGGAGATCAGCGGCTTTGTTAGTGTTCCGAGGGCAGTAACTTAGCTTCGTGAAAGGTAGATGAGCGAGCAGGCCTGTGCATTGATTGATTATGGGCTTCACCTGCCATGGAATCTCGGCCCAGCCCAAGATAGTTTGGTGTGCGGTAAAGCAATCAGTTTGGATCTCCACTTCACTTTGCTGTACTTGCCCGAGTTCAGTCTCTCCCGCGTGCAGGTTTGTTCGAAGTTGCAGCGTCTTCAACCCTTGCAGAATCGCTAGGGTTTCCACGATTTTCTGAATTTAGATTGTCCTTTTTTTTGTCAAATTTAGATTGTCCTTCAATGGCCTAACTTGATGATAACCAGGGGAACCAGATATGGAATCTGAAGTAGGCAACCAATCTTGTGATTCTCGACTTTAGATAGAGGTATGTGGCAATACAGTTAGCGATGTTTCTATCGAACTGTTCCCGTCTGCATTTTGACCACTCCAGGGAGGATGCCACTGATCATTTGCCGTATGCAAATTTCCAGTGATCGTATGAAATTCTCCTGGGTGTTTTCAATTTTATTAGTTGTGTTTGTATTGTCTCATACTGTCTCTCTTGAAGATGTAAGGCCAAATATGTCTGATATATTTTTTTTTTTTTGGGTCAAACAAATGTGTCTAGTTTTGGACTGGTGATTAATGTTAGCATATCGTTGTCACTTTTGCAATTCATGTCACTTTATTTTAGATTAACATATTATAACTTTCGTTCTAAAAGTCGAAAAATTGGTGACCAATGAAAACATATTAATTTATGTCAACACATGAGTAAAGTGTATTAAAATGCATTGCAGTCGTGCTTTTTCCTTATTTCTTATTTCTTGTTGTTCTTGTATCGTGTAAACGGATAGTCTCCATATTGCCATCTCTGGCCTAATTCTGTGTGAGAGCTTATAAGCTAAAGGGCCATGTTTTTTTCCAATTAACATCGGAGGAAATTTCTTGGTCATCATTCATCATCTAATATCACCCGTATGTAAGCAGGGACGGATCTAGTTCTTTTTCTCCGGGGCAATTAATCAATGAATGGTTTGCAAGTAATCTGAGCATATCTATCTGTGAAACTAAACTACTATTATTATTCTTAAAAAGGCCAACAAAAATAAAATGGTAGAGGTCTATCTAAAGCAGTAACCAATTCGTAAGTTTAGCATTTTTGTTCATTTGTGGGGGGCCATTCGAAATGAAATTGTTCAACTTCGGCTTAGAAGATGTACATTTATAAGAATTCTAATAGGAAAACTCATCTTGAATTAAACCTTGCTTTTTTATTTTGTTTATATATGACTGGCTTTTAGGGACTGTTCATTGTCCGACGAAAAGGGCCTTGCTCTTCAAGCCAGTTCAGTCGCCCGTATAAGTGGATGGTGAAAGAGTAAGTTTTATTTCAACTACGACGTGTTCTGGATTTCGCTTGGTTTCAAAGGACTGAATGATCTGTTCCGGTAGTTCTTGGAATGGTTAGACAAGCAAATTTGGGTCTACCACATATTTATGCTCCGCTATGCGCCTATTGAGCAACCTGCTTATCTATTGGCCTTAAAAAATGATGAATGAATCGTTTTATGGGAGAATTACCAAAAAAGTCATAAACTTATTGCAATTATGCTAATTTAGCCCGAAACTTTTTTTTTAAGCTAATTTAGTCCTTAAACATTTTACAATTATGTCAATTTCATCAATCCAACCAAAATTGGCCAGCCGGCACTAACGTGGACGCCGGTCGTTCCGGCAAATGCTGACGTGGCATTTTTAAATTTTTAAATTTTTTTTTTCGAATTTTTAAATATCTTTTTGAATTTTTGAATTCTTTTTTTTTTTTTTTTCATTTTCTCCTTCCCCCGTCTGGCCATTGGAGAGAGAGAGGTTGCTTACGGAGAGAAACCAGAGACAAATGAGAGGATGATGATATCTAGCCGAGGAGACCTTTTTGGGTGAGAAGCTGGTGAGAGTAGAACATTCTTCTTGCTTGCACCGCCTTGAACTTTCACAGAAGAGGGAAAGCTTGAAGGATATACAGGGAGCACTCACTGAAGGAAAGCAAAAGGGGACTCACTGGTTTTTTGGGGAATCGCAGAAGGCTGAATCAAAACGTTCTGGGGTTCTCTGGAAGCTCTCCTCACATAGAGACAGGTGGGGCATCTTTTCTTTCTTGGCTAGAGAGAGGAAAGCTTTGAGGAAGAGAGATTTTAGAGGGAGAAGGGGAGAGGCGAAAGGAAAGAAAGAGAGCGGGGGCTTTCCTTTTTCTGGGAGCGCCGCTCCGTCTCCTCAGACAGACTCGACCAAGCCACCTCTACCATCTCCATCCTTCTTCCCATCTCTCACCACTCTCAGTGCGGCTGCCACGAAGAACGTTCTCTCGGGTTCAATCCTCGGCCGTAAATCCTCCTCTCCACCGGAAATCTTCTGCTCGCCAGTGTGCCATGTGGTTCAAGGCCATCCCAGTCAGTTCGTCTCTTGATTTGTAGTTCACTGGTGATTATATGCTTGCTAGAAAGCCAAGCATGGAAGAAATTAATCTCGTGAGATTTTCCATTGATTGTTGTGATCGCCAGAGTAAGCGTCCGGAGTTGGTCACCGTCGGTTGGAGCAGGTGACCGCCGGTTGGTGTTGGTTCGATGGCGATGTGTAAGCTGTATACAACGCATATAGAGGTTGATTCGTCACCAATAATTCTGGTTCGGTTAATTTGCAGAAAGAATAGAGAGATTCAGGGAAGAAGGCGCAAGATTGAAGAAGAAGGTGCAAGGGAAAAAGACAAAATAAGGAAGAAGACAAAGGGGAAAGAATAAAAGAAATTAAGAAAATCATATAAAAAAATTCAAAAATTAAAAAAATTAAAAATTTTGAAAAAAATTAAAAATGCGTCGGCATTCAGCATTCGCCGGATGGTTGCGTTCACGTCAGTGCAATTTACTAATTTTTTTGGATGGGTAAATTGGCGACGATTATAAAATGTTTATGATTAAATGACCAAAAAAAATTAGGACTAAATTAAGACATGATATAATAAGTTTAGGACTTTTTTGGTAATTCTCCCTCGTTTTGTCGATATTAATTTGAGTTTAGACTAATACAAATATGTTTGAGTCTAAACTAATACAAATATGTTTGAGTCCATGTAAAGTAATATTGAACTGGTGCGGCCTGTTGTTGAACTGAATTGGGGCTTTGAACGGGCATAATTGACTCAGAGTATGTATAAATATTTATTTTTTTATAGCAGAAATCATTAAAAAAAAATTAAAGAAAAATGATACAAATGATCCCTCAACTTTAACCCGTTTCCAATTAAAGAATTGCCATTGTTTCAATTCCTTTTGGTCATTGGTATCACCAATAAAAATTTAGCGAGTCATATTTAGGGAATGGTAAAATTCTTCAAATACCAAAAAATGATTATGGTTTGTAGGGTGAGACAATTTCACTATCCTTTTAGACTTCCAATAAACCTATTAATGTGATTCCTAAACTTTAGTCTAATATATAATGTAGTCCTTGAACTTTTCATTTATTTAATATGATCCTTGAACTTTTGGTATATATTCAATATAGTCCATAAACAATATGAAAATATCCAATGTTGTCCCTAAATTTGAACTAATAGAAGGACAACATTAGATATTTTCATATAGTTCAATGACTAAATTAAACATGTACCAAAAGTTTATGGACAGCATTATATATTAAGATAAAGTTTAGGGACCACATTGAATAAATTAAAAATTCATAGACCATATTATATATTAAGCTAAAATTTATGGACCATTTGTGTCATTATCCCAAAAAGTAAAAAACAAAGTATTTATAACAAGACCATAAAAAAAATAAAGCCAATACAGATTCGGCTCAGAACTAGCTAGTATGATCCTGTTCCAAGGTGGACAAAGTCAGTTCTTGATTCCATGATGAGAATTGACCAGTCGTAGAACAAATTATCCCTATGATTATGAGCCTTGCATCCTAGATAGGATGTGGTATGACATATACTTAGACGATATATATATTTTTGTGATATATGTATTAAGTGGGTACTATTTTTGTTGTTATATATGTGCCCAAATCTTTTCAACTCGACCTGGCTCAACTCAATTGCACCCCTACCTGAAAAGTATAGTTTTACCCACTTGTAGTTCATACTTGTCCAACGGTTCCTTTTAATAAGAGACCGGAATTAAGAATGAATACAGCATATAGTGTCGAATGCAGGGCATCAATTTTCCATTAAAATAAATATAACTCACAAGCCTAACTCAAACCTCATCTATCAACCAAGTCCATTTGATATTTGCGCATATAAATTGATGCCGGAGCATTGAGCTCTACCAATCAATTCTCAAGCTCAATTTTGAACTCGTTGATTGATCCTTATTCCTATAAGCAAAGACGATTTCAGCTACACTTCGACTTGATGGGTTCAAATTGAAGATGTCGATTCAGCGATAAAGTTGTTGATTTGATGGTTCAATTGTCTATTGGCTACTAGTTATTGATTTACAAATTTGTTATTGATGTCAAAGCTACTAATCCACCATCAAGCAACTAGAGACTATTTTGATCAATTTGCATCATTGTTGGTTGATTTTCCAAGATGTTTGTTAGACTGGCCAAGTTGGTGAACAAATTTAGAGTTTAAATTTAATTACTTTGCATTTGGCCAAATGTATTTGGTACTAGTTTTAAGAGTTTTAAGTTTGTTGTAAGTTTCAAGAGTTAAAGTTAAAGTTCCTATGTGTCTTAAAAGCATTTTCTAGTTCCCAAGTGTTTAAGGAGTTTTCTAGTTCCTATGTCTTTAATATTTGGGTAGTTTCCATGTCTATAATGTTTGGCCAGTTTCTATGTCATTGTTCTTCTATAAATAGAGAAGAGTTCTCGAAAGTAAGACAAAACTTGAATATTGAGAATATATAAAATTTTATTCTATGTGAGCAAATATCTATCTTGATTCATTATCCCTAGAAAGTGGATTATTTATTAGAGGTGAACCAAGAAACCCTTTACCCTTGAGTAGTGGATTTCCTTTAGGCTTTGATAGTGAGCTTCTCCTCTTCTGAAATCCTTTATCCTTAACGAGGGCTAGCCGTTTAAATCTTGGTGGTGAACTTCATCAATTTGATCTTTATCCTTGGCTGGTGATGCGTCCTTTAGACCTTAGTGGTGATCATAATCACTCAAAATGGAGATTTTGATCATAAAATGATCCATTGGGTCCAACGAGAAGAATGCATCTAAGATGGGGTTTCTTAAAGTTGAAGAATAAATGCATATTCAGGCTGGCTTAAGGTTGGATAATTTTCTTAATTTGTGTAGATTTCCTAACTTAAAATAGGCTTCTTAATTTGAATATATTTCTACTTTAAGAAATTTTTCCAATTTGGGTTGGTTTTCAAATTTGACTAGGTTTCCTAATTTGAGTAGGGTTCCAAGTTTGAGTAAGTTCCTTTGAGTATTTTTCCAAATTAACATCTTTCCAAGTTCCTATGTCTTAGTTCATCAATAATAGGAGATGCATTCTCAATTATAAGAATTCATATTGGAGTTGACAATATATGAAGATTTTTTGGCACTCACTCAGGTGAGTGCCTTATGAAAGTATCTATCTAATTGGAGGTGTTGCATAACTTCTCGTAGACTCACCAAGCATATATCATTGTTTTCTCAAATAAGAGTTTGAAGTAATCAAATTATCTCAAATAAATGTATGAAATGGAGCTTATTTCAAACAAAGGCTTGAAATGATCATATCAGTTTAAAAAATGAACCTCTCTTAGATCAAAGAGCATTTTCATCTTTTAATTTAATTTAATTAATTTATTTTTTCTTTCTTTTTTCCTTTTCCCCCTTTCATCTGGTGGCCATAGTGGAGGTTGTCGGACTCAGACAAAGGTAGCCCTTACCTCTCATGGCCTAGCTAGCTCAGGCAAGGGCAAGGGTTACCCTCATTGACATAGGGTGAGGGTTGCCTCTCCTAGGCTGCCCCGACGCTAGAGAGGCAGGTGACCTCGGCTCGCCATCAATGGCGATGGTTGGGGGAGGGAAGAGAAAAAAGAAAAAAAAAAGAAAAAAAAAGAAAATAATTTAAAATAAATAGCCACAATATTTTGACCAAAACGCCCTTTTTCCGATGGCCAAAATAGTTGCTGGCGTGCCAAAAACCTTTATTCGAGAGATGATTTGGCTATTTCTAAGTCTTTATTTGAAATAATTTGACAATTTCATATCCTTCTTTGAAACAAAATTTACTGCGAACTATTATTAGAATTTCCCCTAATTTCATAGTACTTAGGTCATGTCCCCGTTTTATTCTCTTTGCAGTCTGTTTCATTTGTCGCTCCAGTCTACTAGACCATGCTCACTTCTAAAATGGAGGGGCTGTCGGAAGCGCGAACTGTTGTGAGAATTATCCATTTTTTGGAAACGTCCAATATCATTCATTATCAGCCCACTTAATTAAATTTCAGACCAATTTCGATCATTCGACCACACCACGAACCAAAAGGGCAGAAAGAAATAAAGAGAAAAAGAATAAGAAAACAAAGCAGGAGGACACCCGGTGACCGAAGCAAGAATTTGTTTCCTTCTCTACCGTTTTTGGATAGACGATACAAGCAGAAATTCTCATGATGGCATCATGCTCGTCTCTCACCAGCAGACCGTCTCCATTGGTTCACGGCCCGTGGAGCTCGAATCCCACCAGTAATGGTAATCGACCCATCTTGTTATCTCTCAAGATACGACCTTTCGATCCTTTAAGATTGGCCAAAGATGTCCGACATGGGCTCGGCGTTGTATCCCCCGACAACATAGCCGTAGAAGTAGAAGCCCCAGCAATCGAAACCCAAGGAGCGAACGGCGAGGTGGGCGGGTCCCTCAATGGAGTTGCGGAGACCCAATTGGGAGATAACAACAAGGATGGGACAACTTCGTCGACCAGAGTGAAGAAGAAGAGAGGGGACGATGACAGCTCGGATAATAGGTTCCAATTGCGGAATGGAAGAGAGGTACGCTTTTCTCTGTTCTTTTGTTTTTAATTTATATTCCATTTTGTTGGGAATTGAGTCGTTTGCGCTTCATTCCGGTTGCTTAAGAAGGGTCGAAAGAGCTAAGGTCACGAATGGAACAGTCAATACAGACCTGAGTCGTGCTGTCTATGAAGAAGGGAATCAATTTTTATTGCCTGTGGGGTTTTTAGTTGTAAGCTTTTCCACTTTTCGATATTACTGGAATACAAATTGTTGGTGCAGTGGTGAAAATGAACAATAAGAGGTGTCCATATTGCTTAAGATGACCAGGGAGTGAATTATAAGGATCGAGCAAGATATTTACTTTCTGATGATTTACTCAACGGGGCCCCCCTAAAACAATATTTTGGTGTGAACTTCTGTCCTGGATTTATTCCCATTTCTTTTGATAACACATTGGAGCATTGGGGCCGTGTTAAGAAATCGATAATATGAGGAAAGCAGTAATGCGCTAAAAGATGCTTAGCCAGATCTGCTGCTTTACAAGTGTGTCCGCTATGAGTTGCAATGGTTAGCATGCTTCCTATAAACATCCTAGCGTGGATTTGTTCACGGTTAAGCTGTATAAGCTCTTGTTATGAGTTTGAATTGTTTGAGGATGAATGGTGACTCCATAGTTTATGTCTATCAGCCAAATGCAGTGGAATTATGATGTCAGGTTTCGTAGAGTTTATTGTTAAAAGACTTACTTCAATATGATAATTTTTGTGGTTGCATACTAGGAGGTTAAGGTGAATGCATTGGAATTATGATGTCAGATTTCGTAGAGTTCATTGTTTAAGGACTAATTTTGATATAATAACTTTTGTGATCGCAAACTTTGAGGTTAATGTGAATGTAGCACCAGAATGCCAGGTTCCGGTTGCTTAGTAATTTAGGGAATGACAGCACTAAAGAGCAGATTATTACAGAAGCTGAAGCTTGGGGTTCAAGGGGGCTTGTGCAAATCTCTCTCTCTCTCTCTCTCTCTCTCTCTAATTTGGTGGAGATAATTGCATCCAGGTTGTCCACCAGTGGGTTTTGATTTTTAGCTGTTGTGACCAGTCTGAATCATCTCTCTTGTGCTTCTTCTTTAAGTGTTTGTGTTTGAAGTTAATTTGATTCAGTGTATCTGGCTTAGGTCTTTGAAGAGAAGGCATACCTCGTGGGTGTTGAACGTAAAGGTGATAGGGAGGAGTCTTTTGGAATAGATGAATCACTTAAGGAACTAGCTCAGCTAGCTGACACTGCAGGACTCATGGTTGTAGGTTCTACGTATCAGAAGTGAGTATATGAATGCTTTTAGCTTTTTTTTTTCCCTTATGTAATTTTCTTGGCCGTCGGTTTTCTATAGATGAGCTTCCACTGAATATAATCTGTCATGAACTACTTCTTTATCTCATTATTAAAGGATCTGGATAACCATCCTGTTCAGTGGTTAGCCTTCCATGAATTAGGCCTTACTCCAGGATATCCCACTATTGACTTCCAAGTATATATATCTCAAATGGTAATTGGATGATTCATCTCTTAGTCTCTCCACTTTCTGGTGTCATCCTGTAACATGGGCAATCCAAAACTTTAAAATTTTAAAAAATAAAAAAAAGCATTCTTGAACCACAAGTACATGGTTATACAGACTGTGCTAAGCTTCATCTTGTCCCTTTCTCAAACTTATAAGTATGTTTCTTGCATATTAGTTCTCTCCAGGCCATACTTCTACCTGTTATTATCCTTCAGCAATCTGATTTAGGTGAGTTTTTATTGCTGGTAATGTGTATGCAGACTATCATCTCCGAACCCGAGGACATATATTGGATCGGGGAAGGTTTCAGAAATCAAAAGTGCAATTCATGCGCTGGATGTGGAGACTGTGATATTTGATGATGAGCTTTCGCCAGGGTAAGGTTCAACCCATTGTTGATTAACTTCCATTCATACCGGTCTAAGACAAAAGAAACGATGGCTCAACCTTTGCTTCCTCTTCAAGTTGCATATGCAATTGGCACTATGCTATAAAAAAATATGGAAAATAATGCCAGCATTGCTTCTTTACATTGGTCCTTTTAACATTTTAAGAATTTGCAAAACATGTTCTCAGTTTTCTTTCTACCCTTTCTGGGCGATTAGAGTCATTTTGACCCATTTCTGCAATGCAACTGTTATAAGAATGCTATCCCTTACTAAGTTCCTGGTGCTAGTGCCACTTCCTGGATCTCAATTACCTAAATAGGACAAGTAGTTTCAACTATTTTCTGGCACATTATATTAGACTTCTGAGCATCTTTATGTCATTGAACTTCCAAAATTGTCGTACAAGATTCTTGTACGTGAGTGTTTTAATGGATTCAGCATGAGCCTGTTCTTTGAATTGCACGTGAATTATTTTAGCAGATTTCAACACTCTGATTCAGACTAAATGCTCAAAGAGCGTGTTGATAGCATGCTCTTCTTGTCTTATGATTATTGCATGTCACATTATGCAAGTTCTATCTTTTTCACTGTGAACTGAAGTCATTCACTAGCAGCTGGAACTGAAGCAAACCATTACTTGTTCTATCTCCATGGCCTTTGTCTTATCAATGCTACTGACAATTAAGTTGGAAAACACTCAGGCAATTGCGCAATCTGGAGAAGGCTTTTGGTGGAGATGTTAGAGTTTGTGACCGCACTGCTCTTATCCTTGATATATTTAACCAGCGGGCAGCAACACATGAAGCAGCCTTGCAGGCAATTTCCCTTTTTCAGTCACTATATAGCAGTTTGCAGTGTCTTTCTGTTAGTGCTTCTGGTTGGTCATTTCTACTATAGTTGTCTTAATTGAAAATTTTTCACTATAATTGGGATCTCGCCATGTACGTGATTTCCTGTCTCCCTAGTCTTCTGAAGCTTAAAGAGCATCTTCATCTCATATGACAGGATGCTCATAACTGTGCACTGCAACTCATTAATTGTTCTCAGGTTGCATTGGCACTAATGGAGTACCAATTACCACGGTTGACGAGAATGTGGACCCACCTTGAGCGTCAAGCTGGTGGCCAAGTGAAGGGTATGGGAGAGAAACAGATTGAAGTGGATAAGCGTATATTGCGGACTCAAGTAAGTAGCTCATTGGACAATTTATAAAGACTATGTTTTGGCTATATTGAGCCATCATCAAAAGCATCTGAATTCAATTTCGTAATGGATATGCTGAAAGTCATAAATCCTTCTGGTGGATAGATTGGCGTCCTCAAGAAAGAGCTGGACTCTGTTAGAAAACATAGGAAGCAGTACCGTAATCGGCGAACTTCTGTTCCTGTGCCTGTAGTGTCACTTGTAAGTTGATTTCATATATAGTATATACAGACATTTGTTCCCTTCATGAGTGTTATGCACGAATACAATCGGAAACATTTTAGGTTGGGTACACAAATGCTGGAAAGAGTACATTGCTGAATAGGTTGACGGGGGCTAATGTCCTTGCTGAAGATCGCTTGTTTGCAACCCTAGATCCAACAACTAGAAGGGTCCAGGTCAGTTTTAGAGGAAAGTCATTTGTCATCAGGGTGTAAAATATTTATCTCTGGATGAGTTTTGTGCAATTTTAAATCAATTGTCTGACAATCACATTGACAGTATATTAACAATTTGGCTTCATGCGTACCATCCAGATAAAAAACGGGAAGGAGTTTCTACTGACAGATACTGTTGGTTTCATCCAAAAATTGCCTACTATGCTGGTGAGATGGTTTATTGTCCATTTTCATAACTTAGTGAAATTTGTCATCATAAGAACCGACCTTTTGCTTATTTATGGCGTGATCATAATGAAGATGCTTGTCTGGGTCTTCACTATTGTTTTAGGTGATGAATTGCAATTTATCTACAGCTTGACTACATTTACAGGTTGCTGCTTTCAGAGCAACACTAGAGGAGATATCTGAATCCTCGCTTTTGGTGCATGTAGTGGACATCAGGTATACTCGGCAAACTCTTAAAGATAATTGCTATCTGGAGGCCAACTTCATTTACTTGCATTTGGTCTTGTACCCAGCCATCCTCTAGCTGAGCAACAGATAGAAGCTGTGGACAATGTTTTATCAGAATTGGACGTGTCTTCTATTCCAAAGTTGATGGTCTGGAACAAGGTACGTACAATATCTTGCTAATTAGGAGACTGACACAACGTTAAATTTCTGATGAACACATTACATGACCAAAGAGTAGATGATACAAAATGGGTCTCAAGAGAGAGGAAGAAAAACATGTGAATGGACTCCATCTGCATGCTGTTTGGTTCATCAGTCACAGAAAGAATCTGATATAAGTAAAGAAAATGGGAACGAGTTTTTTCTATGTTGAGCAATACCTACCCAATTAAATTGAATTCTACCTGGCAAGACATAATCAGTTGTGAATCACTCATGAAAACCTTAGCCTCATATCATTTATTACAGGTTGATAAAGCTAAAGATCCTCAAAAGATCAAGCTTGAAGTGGAGAGGAGGGAAGATGTTGTCTGCATATCCGCGTTGACTGGCGAGGGCCTAGAAGAATTCTGTGATGCAGTTCAGGACAAAGTGAAGGTCTCGGGTCAAAACCTTTATCTGCGATTTAATTATTCGACTGTTGTATGCATTCATGATAAATAAAGAAGTATTTCTTTCCTTCACTCCATTTTCTCAGGATTCAATGGTTTGGGTGGAAGCCTTGGTCCCATTTAACAAAGGCGAACTCCTCAGCACCATCCATCAAGTAGGAATGGTGGAGAAGACCGTGAGTGTTGCCTGCTTCGACTTCTTCTAGTTTGTTACCTAATCATCTTGTCAGGGTCTCGTTAGGTTTTGTTGTTTATTCATCATGCTCCTTCCTTGCCTTAAAAATACAGGAATATATGGAGAATGGGACATTGGTGAAGGCACACGTTCCGCTGCGCTTTGCGAGGATGCTCACACCGATGAGGCAGCTACGCATATCCTAGCCTCACCCCTAGTACATTGTAAATCTCCCATTCCTTTTCCCTCTGCCTGCACTCTCTCTGCTGATGAAATGTATCATGAGAGAGAGAGAGAGAGAGAGAGAGAGAGAGACCATTTTTCTTCTAGAGTATGTTGTGCAGTATTAGGTGGTAGATAAAAGCAGGAGTACCCTGTTGGACTTTATATACAGTTGACCTGATGTAAATGTTTTCAATTCTTTTTTTGTGCGTCTATTTTGTATTCTTCTTCTTCCGTCATATCTATCGAAATTCCATACGTTGCTACATTAACTTTTTCTTGAGGAAACTTTGATTGACAATGCAAGAGAAAATAACCCGCATTTGTTTGTTGCACTGACTGCAAAGTCAATGGAGAACTAGATGTATGCTAATTGAAGTTGGTAAATTGTACGTGTACATGATGTTGATGCAAAGGAATCGAATGGTGATGGAAAGACATCGGATGGAATGGATTTGATTTCGTTATGAAAAGTGCACTCCTTTTCAAGGGAGGGATTTGATTTTGTGAACAACAAAATAATTTTCTTAGATCGGATTGATCTAACCCAGTTCTTCAATGCTCATTTGAGGAAGCTCGATCCTAAAGAAACGAGAAAAGCCTAACATATGAAACAACGAAAGCAAGGCCACATGTAGAACAGAGTCTACTCGGCACATTCTCGACATTGGCTAGACTTTCATTCCGGTTCAATTAGCGCCTCGTACCAAGCGCAGGATTAAGAATTAAGGTGGAGTGGCTGATTCGTGCGTACCAAACATGATGTAAGAGCGAAAAAGCAAAAGAAAAAAGAAACAGAGAAATGGCAATTAGAAAGGGGAGCCACATGGAGGTCATCTTTGGAGCAGGTAATACCAGAAACACGGCCTCTCTAGCCTCATCTCTCTCCGAGTATATGCCATGGTGTGAGAAAGACAACTAGTTGACATGGTCATTGCAATCCACATTAGGAAACTGTGAGAGGATTTGGTACCAAGAGTGGTTGATTGTGATGAGCTTCACTTCCCTCCCTATAAGTAAGATCATCCTACAGGACACCCTCTTATCCGACCACACCTTCAGACTCCTTGCTTTCATTCATAATCATGGTGGCTCTCTCCAAAGTAGTCTTTGCTCTTGTGGCCTCGGCTTTCCTGTTGTCCACACCTTCCACGGCTCACCCGGGCCTTGGCTTTGGTTGGGGTGGGGGGTCCAGCGGAAGTGGTGGGGGTCATGGCCTGTTTCCCGAATACTATCTTTACTCGTGTCCTCAAGTGAACGACATTGTTGTTTCGGTGCTGGAGCAAGCCATCGAAAGGGAACCGAGGATGGCGGCTTCCTTGCTCCGGCTTCATTTCCACGACTGCTTTGTGCAGGTTTGATTTTCACAAGTTTGGCAACCGGTTTTATGATTGCTTCAGAACTCGCGAAAAATATATTCACAACGGCAAGAAAGATATCAAAGGGGATTTATGCAAAATGACGAGCTTTCTTAACCCATAAGAAAACTAACAGTAGTAGGGTGTTTTCCCTCTTCCAATGCAAGTCAGAGAGACTAAAGCATATACCTACGTTACCTAAAGAAATGTCGGGTTGGATCCATTAGAGCTGCTTAGTGCCTGCAATGTAGGAGTAGCCGTTGCTTAACAAGCTATTTATTGTAGGGATGCGATGCATCAGTTCTGCTGGACGATAGTGCGACCATAGCCAGCGAGAAGAGGTCGCTGCCTAATGCAAACTCCCTCAGGGGGTTTGAAGTGATAGATGAAATCAAGGCCAAGTTGGAAGAAGTGTGCCCTGGTGTTGTGTCTTGTGCAGATATTGTCGCCCTTGCAGCTCGTGGATCTACCGTTCTGGTACGTTAGATACTCCTTTTGTATTCCTCACTCTTGTTGAATGCTTAAATGTCAAGATCAAAACCGTGAGTCACTTCCACTTAAAATCCCCGGTTTAGACTTACCAAAGGTGTCCATATTCGAACATGTAAGACCGCCAAGACCATCAGAAAGTGACATTTCTTCTGTAGTTTTACTTCCTTAGATTGACTAACAATTTAGCTTCATTTTTCTTTTTTCGGTTGAGATTTAACAGAGCGGTGGACCAGATTGGGAGCTTCCTCTTGGAAGGGGGGACTCTAGAACAGCAAGTCTTACGGGCTCTAATAACAATATCCCCCCTCCAAACTCCACAATCCAAAATCTCATCACACTCTTCCAGCGCCAAGGCCTAAATGAAGCCGATCTCGTCGCTCTCTCAGGTACCACCCATTATTCAGCACTGAAAAATCATTAGGTGGGCTCTCTCTGTCACCAATTTTCTAAATTAATGTTGATTACAGCAAGGCAAAAACATGAAAACTGATTTCTGTTACCAATTTCTTTCCTTTTCATAATAAGATTCTGTAGGTGTAACATATTGCGAATTTTATCATCGGTATCTGCAGGAGGGCACACGATTGGGGTGGCGAGGTGTACAAGCTTCAAGCAGAGGCTGTACAACCAAAATGGGAACAACCAACCCGATGCAACTCTTGAGAGGACCTACTACCAGGATCTGAAAACAGTTTGCCCTCAGTCGGGTGGTGACAACAATATCTCTCCCCTGGACATTGCTTCCCCGGTCAAGTTTGACAACTCCTACTTCGAGCTTATATTATGGAGCAAAGGCCTTCTCACTTCGGATGAAGTGCTCTTAACCGGAAAAGTGGGGAAGACTATGAATCTGGTCAAAGCCTATGCAGAAGACGAGAGCCTCTTCTTCCAGCAGTTTGCCAGGTCCATGATCAAGATGGGTAACATCAGTCCTCTCATTGGGTTTAACGGCGAAGTGAGAAAGAATTGTCGCCATGTTAATTAGTCAAATAGAAAGTTCAGTTTATCTAATGTGGGGGATTCTGCTTGGGATGGTGATTTATGTTTTCCAGAAAAGTTGTGGATGTGGTACTACTAATGCCAGCTTTATGAATAAAAAGCTTGAGTAATGCAGATATCAACATTTCTACCGTCATGAGATTTTTTTATAAAAGTGAAAATGCATGTGGATCCTCTTTAATGTAAAATTCAGGCATTGAAGACAATGAAGGAATTCAGTTCATCCACCAACAGACACAGTTTATCCAATCTAACCGCCAAAGACTTGTCCTAGTCCATTTGATTATACATGTGCCAGAAAATTTTTTGACCACCCTTCAATTCATGAAAGAATCCACGAACTTTTGGTCCTTTAAAATTTTTTACACTATCCTACCTCTCACGTTGCAGTTTGTCCTTGCACTATACAGGATTCAAGCAGTCTTTTTAGAAGCGGTTCTCTTCGTGAGCTTGTACTTCACCATTCTGGCAATTTTGTAAAACCAGAAAGCACTGACCAACTGCAACCCCAGTGACATAGCCTGAGAAGCCATACACACAAAACCTCGAAATGCTCAACACATAAGCCCAAGACCAGATGAACCCATGAACATAACAAGAGAAGTGTGTTGGGTGCCAGTTCGACCATAATTGTGGACATCTTAATTTTGGCAATCACCTTGATTATGAAAGGGTTGTCGGCAGATACGGTCTTGAAGGTGACGTAAGGCCCGCCCACCATCCTCGCTATCGAGAAAATGACCGCAAAGGCAATCTGTTTGTCCATGAGGCACAAACAATCATCTTCATCAGTTTCTCAATTTCAAGCCAAAGCCTGTAAATTTTTGCTTCTATTGCAATGCGAAACAGCTTGTCATTGCGATTCAGGACAATGAAAAAGACTTACATCGGCCGCCAAATTGAGGTCGGTGTCCCTATAACCAAGCTCCTTTAGAAGCTCTCTCATGTGGAGAAATGGACTGGACAGCTCTGTTATCCAAAGGGCAGCTACCAGCTCTGATCCACACTGGCATATCATAGCACAAGAATGACATACATGCATATTAGCACTAAGGTAGCAATTTAACAAAGAAAGCATGTTTGTGTAATCTAGATTGAAGTTAATGTCCCTGTTATCAAGCAATAGCAGCGGACAGATTTTGTTCTCAAGGGCATAGTACCAAGTAAGCTCCAGCAAGAATACATCATGGCCTATGATGGTGAGTAAATGGGATAAATCTGTTCTTCCTGAAGTATATCCAAATGAAAGATTGCAGTTTTCGAATGATTCTTGACCAATACAGTCATTGTCCCTGATTTCCGGTATTGTTACGGTATGTAGTAAACGTACTTTGTCCTTGTTTTCAAATAAGAAATCCCCTGCATTCATCTAGGATCATTTTGAGAAGGATTTGTCCAGATCATTGAAAAACTTTTTTCTTCCGGTTCCTAATTCATATTAATTTGGGGCGACTTCAGGCCAAACAGAACAACCACGACAAGAAAGATACTTCCGGTGTTGATTTCTTTCCTACTTTCCCATGAATCAAACAGATGCCCCTGATCATCACCCTCATAATTTGCACAATAAGAAACTCCTCTACAGGAACGGAATCGTAAACAGAATTAAGGGTGTGTTTGTATCACAAAAAATGAATGATTTAGAAAATATCTTTCTAAAAATGACTTGTGTCGTCTATAAAAATGAATGAAATAGAAATATTTTTACCATTCACGATAATGTTTAGACATAAATAATTATTGATGATGAAAATATTTTTAATAACTAATTATTTCAAGCGATACAAGCGATCATGTTAACAAAAATATTTTTCAAAAATTCAAAGATTAGTACCTTCTGATAAACCAGGCCTGCACTGATTCCGGTAATACTGACCAAATGGTGAATCACATTGTCAACATTCACTCTCTTGTCGTCGAACATGCCACACCCCAAGTCGTAGATCAGATACGATAGAGTCACGGCCAATGCTCGCGCCTGTCCCGCAGACATTTAAAAAAATAAAAAATAAAATAAACCCACCATTGCAGAACTTATAACGCTAAGGCAATTCAGCAACTTCACAAACAACCAATTCATAGAAAAGCACATCAAAATGTACATAACGTAATCAAGTCTTCAACCTCTTTCAATTGATGCGAATCTAGTTCTGGACCTTTTCGTATAGTGTAACCACTAACCAAGCCTTCCGTCAACACAGCTCCAGTTTTTACATGTAGCGCCGAGGCTGTCACTCGGGCTAATGGCACATTCAAGAATACCAATAACTAAGTGATTCACAGAAAAGGGAGCCAGCGACTATGTACCTGGCGGGGAGACGGTTTGGAGGCCAAAGGAGAGATGGGGGACATCCAGTCTTGGACCGAGAGAGATGCCAAAATTACAGCCAGAGTCGCGTGAAGGGTCGACACCGTCCGGTTGCAGAACTCGAACGAGCGTTTCCGGAAGCTCTTCCTCAACATGAGAAACGCCATCGTCCACGAAACAACTCCACCTACAATCAAATTCACAACGTGCTCTTCCATTTGTTCTTGTTTATCTGTTCTGGCCTCCTCTCTCTTCTTCTTTCGGTCAATTTGAAGAAGTGTCAGAAGAAGATGGTGGGAATTTCAGCAAGGAGATAAATGGTTTTGATGGGAAAGGAGTGAACTTTTCTTTCTCACCCTGCAATGATGGAGAGAGAACGAGGGAGAGAGAATGGCGAGGAAGAACAAGAAGATGTTTGGTTTCTCAGAACTCCCTCAGAACAAGTTGGAGATATCAGCAAAGTGAAATTGCATTGTTCAACTGCCCAGGGCTAAATAATTTTGATAGGTGAGGTAGGTTGGCTTCTCTTCAATGCGATTGGCCAAACACCAAACGGCTAACTTCGCACCTGTCTAATTCATTGCACAAAGGGTCATCGTTGCCTGTACCACACCACAAACTTGTATCTAGAGAGAATTGCCTAAAATTGATATTACAGCATCGAGGATCTTGTTAAGGAATAATTCTTGTGTGGACCCAGTTTTTCAGATCGATTGAATGGGACTCATGTGATGGTCGTGAATCATTCGATCCACTAGATCCGAGTCAAGACAAAGAATTTCGCCTGATCGAGCGAAGTTAATATTCTTTACTATGAAGACCAAAAACAAGACAAGAAGGGCAAAACTTTCATACAGACAGTGCAAAATTTCTTTTAGAGAAGCGAGCTTGAGATCAAGACGCGCGTTCGTGTGAGTTGTTCATAAATATCAATATGGACAAGCGTAATGATCTCGAACCTGCTTGTGTAAGCGGTGTTTGTTAGATAGTCAATCTCACTTTCACCGTCAGAATTCAATGAGCTAATTCAGAGTTTTACAAGAATGGGGAAACATGGCAGGTTGAGTGCAAGTTTAGTATTTTTGGTTTCCTTTAGTGTTAGACAACTGAATAAAATAATTTGGAGGTGACATGAGAAGTGTTTTGTGGGTTTTCCTGTTTTTTTTTCCGGGTGGGTGTCTGGCTTCTTTTCTTATGATATTTCGTGATCTTATGCATTTAGTTTTTAGCAATGAACAAGTATGGTTGCCTTGCTGTTGGTTGTTCCCTCACAAAAGAAAAAGACGGATTAAATAGGTATTAAGAACAGTACAAACGCTGTAACTTTTATATAACGCCCATTTAAGGATCATAATTCTTTTTTGCTCACTTAATTGTTACAAATTTGAAAAATCAATTACTTGAATGTCATTAATGATTTGCCACGCCGGAAAATCATATGTGCATGCTGATCGTCTATCGATTTCGTCATCTTTAACGTGAATAATTTTTAAATATTTTTAATAAAATTTTTATTTTTATTTGTTTTTTTTTCCATTTTTGCTCTTTTTAAGGGCTGGCGAGGGGTCATTGTTGACCCTTGCTGGCCCTAAAAAGAAGGAAAGGAAAACAAAACAAAAAAACTCAAAAATAAAATAAAAAAGTATAAAAAATCAGAATTTCAAATTATTTTTCTGACCAGTGACCCCTTCCACCCCCTCTTTTTAAAGGTCGGCAAGGGGTCGCCAGTGACCCCTACTGGCCCTTAAAAAAAGAAGAAAAACAAAAACAAAAAAAAAAATTCAAAATTCAAAAAATTGAAAAATCCCGCTTTGGATGGGAATTTAATAAAAAAAAATCAACATAAGATAATTTTTTGGAAATAACACTCAAATGATCAATTTTACTTCAATATGATATTTAACTAAGCGAAAAAAATTGTGACGCTCAAATGAGCGCTGTACAAAAGTTATGGTACTTATATGATTTGTTATAGGAGATTATTACCCCCATCACATCACATGCTAGAAACTTTCGATACATGGAATATGGTATGTGCCACAACATATTGTCTTAGGACCGTTAAGAAAACTTTTGACTCTGGATCCACAGGTTTAAAATGTTATGGAGTTTCCATATGTTTAAAATGTTATGGAGTGCAATGAAGTTTGGAACTCAAATATGTGCTCTTTAATGGTACATAACCAGTTTTACGTGTTTTAACATCTTATATAGTTAATCCATTGTGTTAATCTAATTGATTAAGCTCTTGGGGAAAATCGTATAAGATGGTATCATACCATTGACCGCGATTTTAAATTCTACTCTCCCTTTTGGTGTCGTTCTATCCAGTTGATGTGATCAATTCTACAATCGAGTTTTTTTCTTTTTTTTGATATCCAAGATCCGACCTGGCACACCTTACGGGTGCTCACAGCCGCCGCCGGCCCAACCGGCTCAACGGAGACCACCGACTATACCTGGAGGGAGGCTAGCACAGGACCCCACAACCATGGTTCCCTACTTAAGACACATTAGCAATGCGGAGGTTCGAACCTGTGGCCTTAGCGATGAGGAGCAAGGCCCTTACCAGCGCAGCTGCCCACCGATGGGTATTCTACAGTCAGGTTTCATGTTTGAGATCTATCTTAATGTCATATGGAGTGCTAATAAGTATGTCAGAATACATTGTAGCTCCTTATTGGTTTGTTGAAGGTGAAAATAATAAAGGGTACTAATTTAACCATCATAGATATGCTATCAAGTGATACTTATGTAGTCATGAATCTCGGCCAGTAGGTTAGTTGCTGTCTCTGTTTTGGCTCATGACACAATAGTTCACGCCTAGAATATCCTTATCCTGTGTGAATTACATACAGCAACAGATCATTTTTTAAGTATCTCTTTTAATCATGGTTAGAGCAAGTACCAAATCTTAATCGCATGCGGTAGTGGCAGATACATTTGTTTGACTGCCTGTTAGGTTTTGGTACTTACGTATGCTTCTTTGTGTAATCCTGTTCTGCTTTTGAGTTTAGGTTTTTTTATGGCATGAGGTTATGGCAACGAGTAAATTCTCTCAAACTAATGTAATCAAGAGCTACTTGAATCCAGTTTGGTATCAGGACCTCACGCTCTCTGTTACTCAGGATTTTGGGCCCCTAAAGTGGGTAAGTTTTCTTTTAACCTTATTCTTTTTGGTAATAGAACAATCATGAAGCAAATCCTTGACAAGCGGAGTCTAGTTGGTCATCCCAATACCTTCAGAATATTAAGAGCTAAGCTCTCTCTTTCTCGGGTTTTGATATTTGTTTCAATTGGCAGCGCATTTGTATTACCAGCGCTTGCTTTCGTTAGCACAAACTCCAGCCATGCCATCGCACATCGAACATGGAGTGTTTGCCCCCGTTCTCAGCTAAAGTAGCTGAGGAATTCGACCTGTGATTAAAATTGTTTCCTTTGCTAATTCCTCGTGGCATCCAGGTGGTGTTTATTTCTCTCTTTAGAAAGAACTAACTCGAACTCAATTTCGTTCTCTTGCTCGTGTTTCATGAATTGATCAATTCAAATGGTAGATTTCCTGTCCCGTTTTGAATGTTTTATGTGCCAGTGACCTTTGTTGGGGTTTCATGAATCATGTATAAGTAAAATTAAAAAAATACAACGGAAACAAAGATGATATTTTTATATACATGATTCTCTAAAAGCGTTGTTCGTGCGTTTTAATAAAAAAATTTGAATATAAAAAGGAAGTTAAACGAATTACATCTTGAAGCGCGCTTTAAACGAATTGGTTCGGATGTTCTTTAGTTCGAGTCCCACAAACGTCGGACTTCTAGTTCAGACACACCAACAACGGACGTCGAATGGAATAGAAAACTTTCGGATAATCACCACTATCATCGTGCTAGCAATCTCGTGGAGGCAATCCGTCATATCCTTGATGTTTTTAGTCACGGCCCGAACGAGAGAGAATCCCTCTTCTTTCTTGCATCTCGAAAAACACAAGAACACACACGTTTCTCTATATTCAACAACCGTTCTTTTTTTGTCCTCAAATACAACATTTTGAATATAAAAAAAAAAAAAAAACTTGAATCAGCAACTATTGCTGATCGTTTGCTCATGCACGATCGTGCATAGCAAACCGCTCATGCACGATCATGGTGCAAGAGCGATTGGTCAGCAATTGCTGACCATTGCTTCGTGCATGAAGTCCCCTTTATTTATTTATTTATTTATTTATAATTAAAAGAAATGCACATGATGTGCATTGCACACGGTCATCAACAATTACTAACCGTGTGCATAATTTATTAATTAATCAATTCCTAAAACAAAAATAAAAGGAACATAATCTTTGTATGTGCAATTATGGTACATTAACATGTATCCACTTTGGGTATGTGCATACATCATATGCAAGTAGGCTCGTGACTATAATATAAATTAAATTAAATCTCATTTAATTTAATTTCAAATCGACTCAATTCGATTGTAGTAATTGCAAACACATTTGCAACAACATTTCTCTCTTGTTCCATGTTATCCTAACTGTTTATGGTGTGTGATATCCTAGGTTCATCACTAAGCTGGTAGTAAGACTTATACTAACATAAGTACTCTCAAAAGAATTAATTGTCTCGATTAATCTTTGGGTCTCACAAGCCATGATTGACATCTAGCAATATGTCATGATTACCTAGATAGTGTGAATGCTTTAAGAACTGTCGCGACCCAATTTTTCAGGGTTTGGACTACCTAAAACTAGGTTAATGGATTACTAAGTCTTTAAGCTTAGCTCGGGCTCTCCCAAGCCCATACCAATTCGCGACTTAGGTTTGAATTCTTAACATGCAAATGATTTTCAATCAGGAGTCGCCACTAATCTATTTTTGGTAGGTCGATTAGACACCTAAGTAAAATAAATGGAGTATTATTTTACTCCTACGAACCAGAGATTAAGGGTACGGGGACTTGGTTACACTAGACTATCCTAGTGCCCTTTCGGTACCTTTTTATTTCATTTTTAAAAAAATGCTTGGTAATTGAATTGATTTTAATTTAACTTCCTAACATGTGAGGTGATCATACATGTGTGCATACCACCAATTTAATACTCAAGAAAGCAATTAAATAATGCAAAACATACTTCGAAGCAACGAAAATATCTGCATTATTAAATCAGAATTCACATCAACCATCCTAGATATGATTTCTAATTAACACGCAATTTTAATTTTTGTTTTCGCTTTTCTTAATGAAAATCATGCGATGCATGTTAATAATCTAATATGACATGGCAGCATGACCTAAACTATATGACATGAAGAAATGCAATAATTAAATGCAATCTAAATGACCTAATTTAATGACATGCAATGCGATGCAATGACATACAAAATTATTTAAACTAAAATGACATGCAGCATATAATTTAGTATGCGAGTTATATGTCATGCGACATTTATTAAATGACCTAGTCTAATGACAAGGAAGTTCTAATTAAATGAACTTAATAAAAACTAAATGACGTGCATTTGATATTTATATTTTTAAAAATGCAAAAATGATCTAGTTAGATTAAAATTCTATCTAGTTCAAACTAAGGATTAAGTCACATTAAATCCTAATTTAAACCATGCAATTTATCTAATATGCAATGACGTGCAAGAATGCCCTAATTCAACATGATATATGCATGATAGTTTTTTTATTTTTTATTAAAAAATTCGAAATTTAAAATTGCCATGTAATTAAAAATGCAACTTCAATTAAACAGAAACTAAAAATCCTAAACGAATGCATTTTTTAGTTTTTTTTGGTTTTTTATATTTTCCGAACTGAAATCCCTATCCTAGATATGCCAGATAACAAAAAATATTCCAAAACAAACTGAATCCTAATTCAAATATTTTTTGGATTTTTTAGTGGCTTTTTAAAACAATGCGATTACCAACTAAAAATCAAATCTAAACTAATCAAGGCATCCAATCAAATAAAGGATTACAATGATCGAAAAAATAACCCGTTATCTCACGAGTCAAATTAACGATTACTATAATCCCGAATGTCACGACAATAAGATCAAAATAACTAAAAATCTAATCCGAATTCTTACGGATCAAATTAATAGTTATATTGATTCAACAATTAATATGCTATCGACCAAAGTCCCAAGAATTAATATAATTAAAAAAAATGACCCGATATCTTACGGGTCAAATTAATAATTACAATAATCTTAGGGAACACCCTTATGGATAATGCCCGTAAGATATTTTGAAATAAGCATCGACATCCGATATTATAATGTAAATGAATTAAAGAAAGCTATCAAATAAAGCACAATAAATAAATGAGAATAATAATAATACTAATAATAATAAACTAATCTACCTAATTGGATTTCTTTTTTTCTTTTTGTTTTTTCTTTCCCTGCTTTCTTCTTCTTTTCCAGGCACCGCTCGTGGATCTCCAAGGGGAACCGGTGAATCGGCTCGGCAAAGGAGGCTCCGGCCAAGGTGAACCGGCGGCGGCAACAACACAGGAGCGGAGCTAGGGAAGCTCGGGTCCGGACAAGCACGGCCGGCGTTGGGTGGATCGGCGTCGGTGCTCGGCGGTGTGGGCGCGGCAAGCTTGGGCGTCGCGAGTCGTTGGTGGCGGACGAGCGCGACGGTGATGCGATGTGGAACTTCACGGGCGTCACGGATGGGGCACCTAATTGTTGTGGGTCGGCACGGGCCGAGCGGGGGCGGCGTTGGGCGGATCGGTTCGGGTCCGGCCGTGGCGAGCTTTGGCGGGCCGGAGGGTGCGGTCAAGGTGGGTCGCGGACTACCGGCGTTGCAAAGAGGAGTTTGGAGTGACGGTGGCCAACGGTAGCGACGGCGGGCTTCGTGTGGCGAGGAGGCTCGGCTAGCGCTGTCACGACCGGAGCGAGTGGAACGCCGAGTGCTGGGTCGCGAGCAAATCTCAAGCGCAAGCGTCGAGGAGCGGACGGAGCGGCGACACCGGCGGCGCAACGGTGGCGGCGGCGAACGGAACAGCGAGGTGGTGCGGTGGTGTCCGGCAAGGCGGTGCCGGCACGGTGGCCGGACGGGGGCAGGCTGGCCCGTTCGAGCTTTTCCCCCTCGGGAAGAAGACGATGCGCTGATCCCCTTCCCCTTTTTTTAATTTCTCTCTCTTTCTTTTTTTCTCTCTCTCACCTTACGTCACTTTCTCCTGTCCCTTCTCTCGGCAACTCTCTCTGACAGAAGTAAAAAAGTCACTTTTTCCTGCTTTTTTCTTTCGCAGAAGCAAAACCTCTCTGGACCTTTTTCTGATTTTTTTTTCAAAGAAACCCCCCTCGGACGAAGAGAAGGCCACCCCTATTTATAGAGTGAAAACCTAGTCTGCTCTACCTATGGAGATTTGCATAACAACTCAATCGCTGAAGATCATCCTTCGAAAAGACGAGATGTGCTCAACTAAAAAGTGGCTCTAAAAATCTGAAATCATCTGTTAAAATCTTCCAAGCTGACTCACTCGACCATTGAAGATTATCTTCTGATGAGGCTTCATTATCTAAATTCTAAAATCTTTCAAAATCTTACTCCATAACAAAATATATTTTTAACAACTTAAAAAAAAAAAAAAGATAAGTTAAATATCATTTGTTACCCTAAAAATAAAAATAAAAAAACTGAAATTTAGGCGTCGACATTTGCCCCTCTTTGAAGGTGAGCTCGTAGAGGTTGCATTCAAAGATAAATTGAGACCTAAATTTTGGTTATGCATATGCAATGGATGATTTTTGTTGGAAAATGAATTCCCTTTTAAAATGCAATTTATATGGTGCATGGAAATGCTAATGCAAAATGCATGATGTGAAAGGAAAGAACGTACCTGCAATTACTTACCAGTTAGTGCGGTAGAGCATCTTGAGGTACATGATAAGCTTCTGTTTACTCTACAAGTACCCAACTCTCACTCAGGTTCCTTGAAAAGTGTAACAGGTAATAGATGGAGACATCTAGATCCAGACTGAGATGTCAAGATTTTTTGCTCGAAATACCTAGATCCAAACTAAGGTATAATAAGAAAAGTCGAAGAACATTCACAATCAAAGTGAAACGTTCAACGAATAGAATTGAGACATCCAAATCCAGACTGAGATGTCAAAATTTTGGAATGCAATTTGTATGCAAATGATAAAGGAACCTATTTGGAATATCTTACCTTCAAGGAGGGTAGAGTGATTCAAGATAGTTGGTGTTACATGTTCAGGACCCGTACTTTTCTACGGTCGCCTAGTAGGGCAGCAAAGTTTTGTAAGGAAACTACTTTCCTAGGACCCGTACCTTTCTACGGTCGCCTAGTAGGCAGTGTTTGGTTGTGTCTAGGACCCGTATCTTTCTACGGTCGCCTAAACGGGGATTCACTTTCCAAGACCCGTACCTATCTACGGTCGCCTGAATAAGGAATCATTTTCTAGGACCCGTACCTTTCTACGGTCGCCTGAACTGAGGTAATTGCTTTTCCAGGACCCGTACCTTTCTACGGTCGCCTGTTAGAGCAATAAGGTTGTCTAGGACCCGTACCTTTCTACGGTCGCCTAAACTGAGGTTTTGCTTGGCTAGGACCTGAACCTTTCTTCGGTCGCCTAACATTGCAGCATAGATTATCTGACCAGGACCCGAACCTTTCTTCGGTCGCCTTAATCAAATTGAATCTGGAGGAAAATCTTTGGGGGACAGCTCAATCGAGTGTCGGTGTTTTCAAAAGGGAATACCTGCACAATGACAAGTATTTAAGGTATGGATAGAGATATACTTACGGTATCATATCATTCTAGGGGGAAATGTCTTCTGCAAAACATGATCATAGGAGAAGCAATATGCATTTGTGATCACAAATATGCATTAATTTAAGGGGGGTTCAAGCGTTGTGATTTATATCAAGCCTGCATCACCTAATTTCCATTGGGAATGATTTCACAAAACATGTTCCAATCTGAACATATGAGTGTCATGGATGTGTCAAATGGGGAACCTCTTGGTCTGAAAGGACTTTCTACTCATCCTCATCAAAATGGGTTGTTTTATCCTGACCTTTGATGCAGGATTTTTGACAATCACTATATCTTTCCATCATCATGCCAAACAAGGGTTCGAGCAATCTCGCAAGTGGTACGACCTTACCAATCTGAGAGGTCTTTAACAGGGACCGTAATATAGGCTTGGTCAACGGTTTAACAAAGGAGACTCTTTGAGTCGAGGCTTTTGAAAAATAAGTGATATTCCGCAATTATCTTGGGGTTTACAAGCCAAGAAACATGAGAAATGAAGTAGAAATTATTTTACTCGCACTTCTTCAAGCGATGCTTTCAAACTTTGTAAGGGACGCAACGTAGGTTGGGTTCATGAGTTGAGAGATGAAAGGATCATTCGTCTCAAAAAGTGTTTAGGGGGTCAAAGTTGGTGATCATTTTGACATTTCCAACAATTTTCCTCTCCATCGTCGAAGATTTTCTTCACATCATAACTCCACTGATTGCAACATCACAACATTTGAGTTTTTTTTTTTTGGTGCCATCTTGTTGGAGATACGACTCACTTCATCAAGTGTTTGATTTTTTCCTTTGGGCATTGGCCTTGCTTTTACTAGGCACACTGCTTTTTCATGCCCCATTTTTTGCACTTATTTTCTTCGGACTTGCACAACCTTTCATCTTTTATCAGCATTGTAAACCATGCTACTTGAGTGGTTCGATTTTTCTTGCCTTGCCCCAGTGTGGGGGATGATCACCAACTGGGTTTAATGTGAAATGAATTCATAGGCTCAAGGGGGCTATGCAATGGATAAAGTGTATAGGATAGAGAAAGAAGCTGCTCTTCGTCGTCCTAAGGCACTTTAAATTATCATACAAGTCACACTGTAAAAGCAATACTCGAAGATTGATGCAAGTGTGAGTAAAAAAATTCCTATCATTCATTTCAAATCTTGTCCCGGTATGAGACGATTCTTGACAGGGATAACTTAAAAAGCTCTTAATTTGTGTGGGCTCAAAGGGCTGAACAATAGATATACTTGTAGTGTTTTGGGTAGCATAAGAAATTGCCTCTCATCACTTCAGTTGACGTACCCTTTGCGAGATCACCTTTTTCCTCATAGGCATGGAATTTTTCCACACAACTCACTGGGGGTCAGTGTATGGAATAGGGTTTGCCTTTCATCATTCCAAAGTATCCCATTTCATACATTCAATCTATCTCACACAATTCATCAAGGAAAACATGCAATATTTGCAACTAATGTGGACAATTGAATTTGTAACTCAATGAGACAATTTATTCATCATAAAATGTTTGCAATTTAAAACATGACATTGCAAGTTCTATTATGGGTAATATTTCTTGACAGCATCTGAATTAACTGGAGTGGAAAACTCACGACCATCCATTTCAGCCAAGATCAAGGCGCCTCCAAGAAGTACCTTCTTCACCACATATGGGCCGTTGTAATTTGGAGCAAACTTGCCTCCAGGATCCGGAAAGATTGGTAACAACTTCCTTAGAACAAGATCATTTACCTCAAAATGTCTCGGTCGTACCTTCCGATTGAAGGATCTGGCTAACCTCTGTTGATATGTTTGGCCATGACAGAGAGCCTTCAGTCTTTTCTCATCAATCAAGTTTAACTGTTCAAGTCTTTGTTGCGACCATTCTGCTTCAGATAATTCCACTTGGGATAATACTCTCAGGGAAGGGATCTCCACTTCCACAGGCAAAACTGCCTCCATGCCGTATACCAACGCAAAAGGAGTTGCCCCGGTAGAAGTAAGAATTGATATCCGATACGCCATCAGTGCGAAGGGTAATCTGTCATGCCAATCTCGATAATTCTCAACTGTTTTAGCCAAGATCTTCTTAATATTCTTATTGGTGCTTCAACATGACCCCATTCATTTGAGGGCGATAAGGGGACGAATTCAAATGCTTGATCTTGAATTTGCTGAACAACTCATCAATAAGCTTGTTATTCAAATTTGTCCCGTTATCAGTGATAATCGTTTCAGGGACACCATAGCGAGCAATTATGTCACGTTTGATGAACTTCGCAACATTGCGAGCAGTGACACTTGCAAATGACATAACTTCAATCCATTTTGAAAAATAGTCTATGGCCACTAAAATGAATCTATGCCCATTGGAGGCCTTTGGATTTATTGGGCCGATCACATCAATGCCCCACATTGAGAAGGGCCATGGCTCGGAAAACTGGTGAAGCACAGTTGGAGGAACATTTATCTTATTACCATGGACCTGGAAACGATGACAACTTCGAACATGCTGAATACAGTCACCTTCTAGCGTGAGCCAATAATAGCCTAATCTCATGATCTTCTTAGCCATCATGTGTCCATTCATATGGTGGCCACACACTCCTTCGTGAACCTCCTGCATAATTTGAGTGGCTTCAGCTGCACCCACACATCGTAACAAGACTGAATCATAAGATCTTTTGTACAAATTTCCACCACTGACAAAGAACTTTGAGGCTATCTTCATAATGTACTTCCTATCAGCTAGAGTGCTTCCCTCGGGGAATTCCTGTTTTTGGATGTAGTTCATGATATCGTAATACCATGGTTTTCTGTCAGACTCTTCTGTCACCACTATACAATAAGCCGGTCTTGGCAGAACTTCTAACTTCAATGGCTCAACTTCTAATCCGTTAGTGACTTGCAACATAGATGATAAAGTTGCAAGTGCATCTGCAAATTGATTGTGAGACCTCGATAAGTATTCGAATAAAATTTCATCGAATTCCTTGATCAAATCTTCTAGGTACTTGTGATACGGGAGCAATTTAGCATCCTTAGTCTTCCATTCACCTACGGTCAGCAGTATGATCAACGCGGAATCCCCGAACACTTTTAATTTGGCTACACCCATCTCGATCGCAGCTTGAAGCCCGAGGATGCAAGCTTCATACTTAGTTGTATTGTTAGTGCATGGGAATATCGGTTTCGCGGCCTCTTGGGTGATGCCCGTCCGGAGATATCAAAGCGCCCTAGTGCCAGAACCAGATAAGTTCACAGCTCCATCAAAGAACATTGTCCATGAATCTTCATTTATACTCAAGATACGGTCATCCAAGGAACGATCATCATTATCGGCGATCACTCGACCCTTAACTGACTTCTGTGGCATATATTGCACATCAAATTCTGAAATCAAAATTTGCCACTTAGCCAACTTACCCACCAAAGTTGGCCGATCAAGTAGGTACTTGATAGGATCACTCTCAGTTACAAGGAATGTTTGGTAATGCAATGTATACTGTCTCAATCTATGTAACACCCACACTAGTGTAGCACAAGTCTTTTCCATATCAGAATATTTCAGCTTTGACACGGTGAATTTTTTACTCAGGTAATAAATGGCTCGTTCTTTTTTGTCGACGGGACTTTCCTGTGCCAACATCGCACCCAAAGACTCACTATGAATGGTGAGATAGAGAATCAGAGGATGCCCTGGTGATGGCGGGACAAGAACGAGTGGATTCATCAAGTACTGTTTCAACTTGTCGAATGCTTTTCGACACTCATCATCCCAGTTGACTCGTGCATTCTTTTTCAGGGGCTTGAAGAATGGCTTAGCAATTTCGGAAAGTTGGGAAATGAATCGAGCAATATAATTCAATCTGCCTAAAAGACTTCGGACTTCTTTCACTGTTGATGGAGATTGCAGCTCACATATGGCTTTAGCTTTAGCCGGGTCGATCTCAATCCCTTTACTGTTCACGATGAATCCAAGTAATTTACCAGATGCTGCTCCAAACACACATTTAGTGGGGTTTAGACGAAGCTTGAACTCACGGAGTCGATCAAACAAATTCTTCAAGGTCTCAACGTGGCTTTCTCCAGGTCGAGTCTTGGCGATCATATCATCAACATAAACCTCGATCTCTTGATGCATCATGTCATGAAATAGTGCTACCATAGCTCGCTGGTAAGTTGCCCCTGCATTCTTGAGTCCAAAGGGCATGACCTTATAATGAAAGGTTCCCCACGGACTGATAAATGTAGTTTTCTCTTTGTCTTCCTCCTTCATCCTTATTTGATTGTACCCAGAAAAACCATTCATAAATGAGAATAGTTCAAATCCGGCAGTACTATCAACAAGGACATCTATGTGAGGTAGTGGGAAGTCATCTTTTGGGCTAGCCTTGTTCAAATCCCGATAATCGACACAAACTCGAACCCGACCATCCTTCTTCATCACTGGCACGATGTTTGCTACCCATTCAGGATATTGCGAGACTTCAATGAACCCAACTTTCAAAAGCTTCATCACTTCTTCTTCTATCTTCTTTGAGAGCTCGGGTTTTGTTCTCCGCAACCTTTGCCTCTTAGGTGGCACGTCCGGATTAATAGGCAAATAGTGTTCCACAATTGACGGATTTAACCTAGGCATATCAGCGTAGGTCCATGCAAAGATGTCTTGATATTCCTTCAGTAGTTGAGTTAGGCGCTTGGCTTCATCTTTGGGGAGATTTGCTCCAATTTTCACCTCCTTGGCTTCTTCAGTATCACCTAGATTAATAGTGATAGTTTGCTCGGTCGTAAGAGCCTTGGTTTTTTCATGTTGTTCCCAACTACGTTGCACGTCAATGGAATCCTCAATCGAATCTTCAAGATCATCATTATTAGCACTTGTTACATTAGATTGGACCATTTCCACACCCTTGCATGCTATATGATCATCCCTTAAACATGAAATAGAAGGGTCAAAAAGACAAACAGGATAAATCATATTTTATTATTATTTTTTTTGTGAAAATTTTTTTAAACTCTTTTGCAAAAGCATTTTTGAAACATTTTGACATGAGAAAGCATGATGAAGCCCGGGCCTCGGAATTCTCCTTAGATTTTGATTTTGTTTTATCGTTTGGATATCATCACAGGGCTGGTTTGGTGTACCTCATCATGCTCTCAAAATAAAACTTGCAATTTCATTGACATTCATCAATTAATTACAATTTATTGAATGGAAAATGCAATTCGAGTCCTAAGAAGAAAGTGAAAAAGAAGAAATCGAAAACAATTCCTAGAAAGCAATAAAAATTCCCGCGCGCAGGGGGAATGTGCAAAAGTGATAAACGGGTTACTCTTGTGGGCCGGAGCCCGTTTGACATTTTCTTGGTTAAAAGCCACATTCACATCCACAGCCGCTTCCTTCTCCTTCTTGGCAGCGAATCTTTTACTAGATGGCTCAGTAAACCATCCTTCCCTTATCCCTATCTCAATTTGTTCTCCTACAGGAATAAGCTGATTGAAGCTTTTGACGTATGTATTGGCCATCCGGTTATGAAACTCAGAAGGGAGGGTCTTCACAAACAACTTCATCAGCTCCTTGTTGGTAGGCTCAGGTGTAATTTGAGTCACCAGGTTTCTCCATCTCACAGCATATTCTTTAAAGGACTTGCTCCTTTTCTTTTCCATTCGCTCCAAGTCTTCTCGAGAAGGTGCAATGTCCATGTTGAATTTGTACTGTTTGAGGAACGCGTCAGCCACTTCGTTCCAGGTGCCGAGGAGGTTCACATTTTTCATCACATACCAATTCAGAGCGGGCCCAGTCAAACTTGCATGAAATGATTGGATCATGAGAGGCTCATTCTTAACATACTGGGCCATGCGTACGTGATACATCTACAAATGAGCCTTTGGGCAAGAAGTACCGTCGTATTTCTCAAACTCCGGCATTTTGAATTTCTTTTGCATCTTGACTTTCTTGTACACGGACAAGTCGAACGGGAGTGAACTCTGTAACTCCTGCAATTGTTTCAACTTTTCTTCCAATTTCGCCAAGCGTTCATCTTGCTCCGTCTTAGGGATGCTGACAGGCTTAGCCTTTTCCACATTGATCGGGAATGGATCATCTTCTAGCCCGGGCATGTCATCCTCACCCGTTTGGGCCTTTTCTGCCGGCTTCGGGACGACTATCTCAGGAAGAGCGGGTGCAGCTGCTGGATTCGCTTGAAGAGCGGGTGCAGCTGCTGGATTCACTTGGAGGGATTGGATTTGAGCTGTTATAAGCTCCATAGAGGCAGCTAACTATTGGAGTTGGCCTTCCATAGCGGAGACACGATCACGCATTTCGGTTTGTTCGGCCATTCTAGCTCTTAGTCGTGTGATGATTGGCGAACGTGGCGGATCCGTTATAACCTAATTGGATAAAAGTGATGTAAGAACCAATGACGAGATAGGAAAAATGGCCCATGACAATGGTCTAATCGCCTGATTTTATTTGAAATTTTAACCAAGTTTCCTAACAACGAACTAAGAATTGAAATCCAAAATCCCTAAACATCGAATCTAAAAATTAAAAACATTGAGCTAGAAATGAAAGTCCCAAAACATTGAACTAGGAATCAAAATTCAAGACGTCTCATTTTATATGCTTTCGAGATTTCAACGCCTTGCGAAGCTTCTGATTTTCCGCTTCAATCATTTCCGCTTTCCGCTTAAGATGCTCAATTTGTGCTCGTTGGGTTGGCTTTTCAGTCACATCAGGGACCCCTTTGGACGCGGGGTGGCGAAATCCGATGTTGTTGGATGTAGAATGTTGATGCATGGTGAATCTCCTCCTCGCCTTTTAGTCTCTTGGGCACCAAAATCTTCTCTGGGTGGCATTCATTCCATGCAGCAATGATCATCTAGATCTCCTTGAAGTAGTCATAGTTTGCTCGAATAAAACGAACTTGGAACAACTCTGTCTTGAGTGGCGAAGGAATTTCTTGAAGAGCTTTGTACTGACGGGCCACCCTATACGAGTAGTAAGAAGTCGCACCAGAAAAGCCCAACAATGGAATTGGCTCATCATACTTGTGTGAGAAACGAGCTTCCTCCACTCGGAACCATTTAGAATGCCATAGAAATGCCTTAGGATCAGGATTTTTCAAAAAATTAATCCAACGAGCATATTGTTTATTTGGGGAAAAACGTTCTAAGACCGCAAACTTTTGTATGGGGTGCCTAAAATCATCAATCTTAAATTGCTTCATAAGGTGCCCAAATCCTCTTATGTGGGAGAAAAACCATATTTGCAAAAGTTCGGGGAGGGCCCGCATGGTCTTTTGCTCATTTTGTTTGAAACGGGTTAATGACAAAAATGTTTCGGCTAAAACCATATTAACATAATTCAACCCGTTGCAAACACGATTAACCACCCATGAAATCGAAGGATTAATGGCATTTTTTCGATAAGGAAAAACGATTAGTCCAAAAAATGCTAAGATGAAAATCCTAGCTTTTGAGATCATCGGTCGGTTTGAAAAACAGCCTTCCAAGAATGAAAATGGGCATGCATAGCAATTGGCTTTAACAACCTTCCTCACTTCTTCGGCTTCAATTTCTAAAAACCGTGATAATTCAGAAATAGGATCTATACCGATAGGCGGTCTAACAAGCTCCTTTTCCAAGGGCATTCCAATGGCGAGACTATATTCTTCAAGTGTTGGAGTCAATTCAAACTTACCAAATATGAAGGTGGAAGTTTGTGGGCACCGAGAAATGAGGGAGTGCTGAATCACACCGAGTGGACGTTGATCTCTAACAGTGGAAGAAGTCGGGCGATTCGGCTTTCACATATCTCTGACCATCTTGATCCAATTGTTCCAACCACCTTTTGAGCTCTTTTTTTGGAGTGGAAATGAATTGTACATCGGTTTTCCCCATTGCATATAAAACAAGACCGGTGACGAAACCTAATTGTCATGGACCGACAAAATTACAGTAAAGTAAATAAATTACGAAGAATTTAAACAACTTACTTTCATTGGAAATGGATGACAATCACATAGACACACGCATGAAAAGTGAAGCTCGATTTCTGTCTAGATGGCTTAACAAGGTGGAGCTAAGAGGATGATCTGACCGTTGCAGTCTCGCATTAACGTGTCAGGTCCCCCTAACTCCGGCTCAGTCGAATGGAATATCCAATAATCACGCAGTCTCGCGGATATGGACAAACACATTCGGCACCATGAAAGAAATTTCGGGGAAGAGAAGGTCAACCTCTACATAGCAGTCTCGCTTTGGAGGAAGTATCCTTCTCAACACCATCCTAGAAATCCCATCGCAGCCCAGGTCCGACCGCAGGTTGTGTGTGCAAATAGTGTGGTGCTAAAGCAATAAAGCATGCACAACAGTTTAAATGCAAACAACACTTCTAATTAAGAAAAATAAATCATTAATCTCAACACCTCTCTGCAAGAGAAGGGTTAGCAAAGATTACTCCCCTTATACCTCCCATCTGCAAGAACATTTAACACCTTAGAAATGTTAGGGACATACCTAGGATTCTTGCTGCCAAACAAAAATATTTTTAAAAAGAAAAATTGGCCTAAGTCTACTAAGTGTTTTAACACAAGCAGTCCCCAGCGGAGTCGCCAAGCTGTCGCGACCCAATTTTTCAGGGTTTGGACTACCTAAAACTAGGTTAATGGATTACTAAGTCTTTAAGCTTAGCTTGGGCTCTCCCAAGCCCATACCAGTCGCGACTTAGGTTTGAATTCTTAACATGCAAATGATTTTCAATCAGGAGTCGCCACTAATCTATTTTTGGTAGGTCGATTAGACACCTAAGTAAAATAAATGGAGTATTATTTTACTCCTACGAACCAGAGATTAAGGGTACGGGGACTTGGTTACACTAGATTATCATAGTGCCCTTTCGGTACCTTTTTATTTCATTTTTAAAAAAATGCTTGGCAATTGAATTGATTTTAATTTAACTTCCTAACATGTGAGGTGATCATACATGTGCGCATACCACCAATTTAACACTCAAGAAAGCAATTAAATAATGCAAAGCATACTTCGAAGTAACGAAAATATCTGCATTATTAAATCAGAATTCACATCAACCATCCTAGATATGATTTCTAATTAACACGCAATTTTAATTTTTGTTTTCGCTTTTCTTAATGAAAATCATGCGATGCATGTTAATAATCTAATATGACATGGCAGCATGACCTAAACTATATGACATGAAGAAATGCAATAATCAAATGCAATCTAAATGACCTAATTTAATGACATGCAATGCGATGCAATGACATACAAAATTATTTAAACTAAAATGACATGCAGCATATAATTTAGTATGCGAGTTATATGTCATGCGACATTTATTAAATGACCTAGTCTAATGACAAGGAAGTTCTAATTAAATGAACTTAATAAAAACTAAATGACGTGCATTTGATATTTATATTTTTAAAAATGCAAAAATGATCTAGTTAGATTAAAATTATATCTAGTTCAAACTAAGGATTAAGTCACATTAAATCATAATTTAAACCATGCAATTTATCTAATATGCAATGACGTGCAAGAATGCCCTAATTCAACATGATATATGCATGATAGTTTTTTTATTTTTTATTAAAAAATTCGAAATTTAAAATTGCCATGTAATTAAAAATGCAACTTAAATTAAACAGAAACTAAAAATCCTAAATGAATGCATTTTTTAGTTTTTTTTGGTTTTTTATATTTTCCGAACTGAAATCCCTATCCTAGATATGCCAGATAACAAAAAATATTCCAAAACAAATTGAATCCTAATTTAAATATTTTTTTAGATTTTTTAGTGGCTTTTTAAAACAATGCGATTACCAACTAAAAATCAAATATAAACTAATCAAGGCATCCAATCAAATAAAGGATTACAATGATCGAAAAAATAACCTGTTATCTCACAGGTCAAATTAACGATTACTATAATCCTGAATGTCACAACAATAAGATCAAAATAACTAAAAATCTAATCCGAATTCTTACGGATCAAATTAATAGTTATATTGATTCAACAATTAATATGCTATCGACCAAAGTCCCAAGAATTAATATAATTAAAAAAATGACCCGATATCTTACGGGTCAAATTAATAATTACAATAATCTTAGGGAACACCCTTATGGATAATGCCTGTAAGATATTTTGAAATAAGCATCGACATCCGATATTATAATGTAAATGAATTAAAGAAAGCTATCAAATAAAGCACAATAAATAAATGAGAATAATAATAATACTAATAATAATAAACTAATCTACCTAATTGGATTTCCTTTTTTCTTTTTGTTTTTTCTTTCCCTGCTTTCTTCTTCTTTTCCAGGCACCACTCGTGGATCTCCAAGATCGGCTCGGCAAAGGAGGCTCCGGCCAAGGTGAACCGGCGGCGGCAACAACACAGGAGCGGAGCTAGGGAAGCTCGGGTCCGGACGAGCATGGCCGGCGTTGGGTGGATCGGCGTCGGTGCTCGGCGGTGTGGGCGCGGCAAGCTTGGGCGTCGCGAGTCGTTGGTGGCAGGCGAGCGCGACGATGATGCGATGTGGAACTTCACGAGCGTCACGGACGGGGCACCTAATTGTTGCGGGTCAGCACGGGCTGAGCAGGGGCGGCGTTGGGCAGATCTGGTTCGGGTCCGGCCGTGGCAGAGCTTTGGCGGGCCGGAGGGTGCGGTCGAGGTGGGTCGCGGACTACCGGCGTTGCAAAGAGGAGTTTGGAGTGACGGTGGCCAACGGTAGCGATGGCGGGCTTCGTGTGGCGAGGGAGGCTCAGCTAGCGCCGGTCACGACTAGAGCAGGGAACGCCGAGTGCTGGGTCGCGAGCAGATCTCAAGCGCAAGCGTTGAGGAGCGGACGGAGCGGCGACACCGGCGGCGCAACGGTGGCGGCGGCGAACGGAATAGCGAGGTGGCGAGGTGCGGTGGTGTCCGGCAAGGCGGTGCCGGCACGGTGGTTGGACGGGGGCAGGCTGGCCCGTCCGAGCTTTTCCCCCTCGGGAAGAAGACGATGCGCTGATCCCCTTCCCCTTTTTTTAATTTCTCTCTCTTTCTTTTTCTCTCTCTCTCTCTCTCACCTTACGTCACTTTCTCCTGTCCCTTCTCTCGGCAACTCTCTCTGACAGAAGTAAAAAAGTCACTTTTTCATGCTTTTTTCTTTCGCAGAAGCAAAACCTCTCTGGACCTTTTTCTGAATTTTTTTTCAAAGAACCCCCCCGACGAAGAGAAGGCCACCCCTATTTATAGAGTGAAAACTTAGTCTGCTCTACCTACGAAGATTTGCATAACAACTCAATCGCTGAAGATCATCCTTCGAAAAGACGAGATGTGCTCAACTAAAAAGTAGCTCTAAAAATCTGAAATCATCTGTTAAAATCTTCCAAGTTCGACTCACTCGACCATTGAAGATTATCTTACGATGAGGCTTCATTATCTAAATTCTAAAATCTTTCAAAATCTTACTCCATAACAAAATATATTTTTAACAACAAAAAAAAAAAAAAAAAAAAAAAAAAAAGATAAGTTAAATATCATTTGTTACCCTAAAAATAAAAATAAAAAAACTGAAATTTAGGTGTCAAGAAGAACGTAATGAACCTGTCAGTTTTGGCTACAGTGTAAATCAATCTCTCTGTCTTACTATGTCCCGATCAAATAAAGACCATGGAATATTTGCCAAGTCACCAATTCGATCATATGTACAAATCTAATTGACATGCATTTTATTTGAGACATAAATAATTTATTTTCGATTACAACCTTGGTCGAGGATTTCAATGTAGTGTCATAATTAGATAGCATAGGACATCGTTATTATACCTTGCATGTAACAAGGAGACATATTCCATATTGTGCACACGTGCAACTTTGTATATGAACAAACTATTACCATCATGCATAAAGACGGATCAACAACCTGATATTACATGCATCTATGAACCATAGTTGTTTGACACACAAGTTAACACTGTGTCTCAGGTCCAAGGATTATTTTCACAAGCCTAAAGCATGAATAATTAAACATTGACCACGCTAAAAGCTTCCATGTCACTAATCATTCCATATGCGTCACGTTTAGTGAACTTGTTTAATACAAACACCTATGTTCTAATTCAGGCATCATAATACCCAATGACATGTGACTTATCATTCCCTTAAGTATCCAATACTTAATGGTGAAGTTAAGAACACATCGGTCTCAACAGGATTACAAATATCCACTCAATAATACATTGACCATGAACGGTTTAAAGATTCAACCTAATTATGAACCCATTACATATATTCTTGACGTCTCAAGAATAGGTCTAGTTGCAACTGATCTTATGGAATCATACATAAATATAAAATAATTGGACAAATGAATGAATACGTTATTGCCATTAATTAAATAATAATAATAGTACAATTGAAATTCCTAACATGTAACTATTACATAATAGCTTTAGGGCATATATCTTCTAACCTTGGCCGATTTTTTCACGCGCATATAACTAGAAAATTATACAAGAGAAATTTTGATTTCCTTTTGTCACTGTGTTATCCTGTTCGTGTATTTTCTAAAATGATTGGGCAGTCCTCGAGATGTTGTCCATGGATCCCGGATCTTCCTCTATGTTGAGAAGTGAGCTTCAAAGTGCAGAAATTGGAAATAGGATGAGTAGCTTAGCTTCGTGTCGATGCATGGATTTGGGAAGTATGATGGTGTTTATTAGAATCTTCATTTGCGAAATTGGAGTTCGACACGAGCACAATTTATTCTGTTCTTGTTGTCTGAGTTTCACTCCTGCACCACATTTATCCTAAATAAGGTAAATTTAGTCTTTTGCGGGGTATCTATACCCAAACAACATGCATAAGAAAGGAAATTAACTATCTTAAAGAATAATGAAACACCAAATAATATCCCTAATATCTAATAGTATCTCTAATAATATTTCTAATAGGGGAAATTTATAATCTCCATAAATATACTTCATCTGTACATTGTCTTTCTTGTTAAGTACTTCATTGTTGTCCCTGGTATTGTCGTGATTAACCCTCTCTTAGTGTTTCCATAATTTTTTATAGCCTCTAATGATGTTTTACACGAGCAGACTGTAAATGCATATGTATCCTTGAAGCGACTGGAGGAGCTTGTGTTAGCTGAGGAAAGAATTCCTTTGCCTTGCCCACCTCTTGATTCCAGACTACCAGCGATAACCATCAAGAATGGAAACTTTTCCTGTGATGCGAAGTTCTCGTTTTTAACTTGAAGTTCCTGTGTATGCATGCATATGAGTACAAGCATCGCTTTTATAACAACTGGTCTTTGCGGATGACAGAACTGTGCGCGTGCAAATGTTAGGGTACTATTGAGCAAAGCACTCTGTGCTCTGAGCCTTGGATATGCAGTTTTTACTCCATATTGATTAGCTGTGTGCTGGATAGAGCAAACATATAGATAAATTGAAAGAAATGATTATAGAAGAGGAGAAGATTTAATGAAAAAGAGCTGAGATCTGTCTTAATTATGAGTTGCATAACTATTTACAATTGTAAACTCTTTCATTTTAATGGATATTCTTTTACATGCTCCCTCATAAGCATTCGTATCATGCTCCTTAAATAAGCAAGTGACTACCATCTGCTTGTCCATATGTACGTTAGGATGTTTTTATAGCCAGAGGCAATCTATAGCAAGTGGCAACTTCCCTTACCATGTACTCTGTAGCCTTTGTCTAATGGAAGAGGCAAAATACTCTTGCAAATGCAATTGTCTATTTCTTTGCAATTGCTTATATACACCTCTGAAGTGCTTGATCTTGTAAAGACAAAGAGCCCATACTGTCGGATATAAACTTGGATGTTCCAGTAGGCAATTTCATTGCGAGTGTTGGTGGTAGTGGAGAAGGAAAGACATCACTAATATCAGCAATGCTTGGGGAGCTTCCTGCAATTGGAGATGCAAATGTAGTTATTAGAGGAATTATTGCTAATGCTACTCAGGTTTCATGGATTTTCAATGCAACTGTGAGTACAAAAACTTTCCTAATTCATTCTCATGAAATTTCTTTTTGCTTTTGTTAGTTTTATTATCTAAACATAATGAACCTTACTACTTGAGTGTGCTTCTTTGCACTCTAATATTAATATCTATGAGATTTTAGTGAGGTGACTATCAACTGTTCTAAATACTTAAGTTATTAGATGAATGAGTGGTTTAATATTTAATTACTCCCTTTCATGCATATGCTAAATTTTGGCCTTAGCCTAAAGCGTAGGTATGCAAATATATATTTGTGGAGGCAAATAGAGGCATGGAAAAATTTGAACTTAAAACCTCCGACTTTAATATAATGTGAGATTTTAGTGAGATTACTACTAACCGTTCTAAAAACTTAAGCTATTAAATTAATGTATGGTTTATTATTTAATTACTATAATAATATCAATTGGGACCTCTTGGATTATTCACACCCAACTAAACCTTGTAAGATTTCATTCCTTGAAATCATTATATTGAGCATGTAAATAAATGAACTCTTGCAAGTATGTGATGACATGTAAATAAATGAACTCTTGAAGGCAATGGATGTGACTGCATTGCGGCATGACCTCGACTTGCTACCTATAAGTTTAGTTCTGATAATTGTATCTTTAATGTAGTTCTTGTGGACTTGCTAGCAATTCCCTGCTGTTCAGTGTTCTTTGCCAAAGTCTTCAGCATTCTGCCATGAATAATTACCAGGGTGGTGATCTAACTGAGATAGGTGAAAAGGTTGAATGTAATTGGTGGACAAACGCAGCGAGTTTCTATGGGGTGGGCCATCTGGCATCTACTACTCAAATGTCTACATATTTGATGACCGACTACGTGCTCTAGATGCAGATTTTGCTCGAATGGTAATTCTCCTAAATAAGTTTACTCTACGTTCATTGTTCTAATTTTAATTTTTCTGAAAAAAAAAAAAAAAAAAAAAAATCCTTCTGATATTAAGTCGAAATGGTGTTAGAACACGTGGCCTTCTATTATTGTGATTTGATCCAATATTCTAGTGGTCGATTAATCGAGTATGGATACCGAGCGTCAATTGCCATTAACACTAGAATGTCCTATTTTCCCCTATAAAATGACGATGTTTACATTTCAAGACGGCGAAATTCAATTTCCTCGAGAACCCATGAAGAGGGATTTTTAAAATGTCACTCCGACTCTCACTCCTCCCTTTCACGCACCGCAACTCGCCGGAAAATATCGCTCCGATTCGGTTCGATCCCAACCGAGCGACGTCAATGGCTGCGGGGCCCAATCGGCGTCCGCTTCCTCTACCTCCTCGATCTCAAGCCGGGGTTGATCGGGAGCCCTCTCGCCGGCTCTTCATCCTCGGCGTCGGCTACGTCGGCCGGTCCTTCGCGCTGCACATGAAGGACCAGGGATGGTACGCTCTCCCTCCGTGATCTGTTCGAGGGTCGAGTGGAGTTCGTGAGTGAGCTTTAAGCTCGGTTAGCTTCACAGGATGCGTATAATCTGTTCGGTGAATTGTGGCCTAGGGCTGTCTCGGGGACTTGCAGGAGCCTGGAGAAGAAGCGGCAGCTTGAGGAGGAGGGTCTGGATGCGCGCGTTCTGGACGCGAGTGAACCAGAGTAAGTGTCCGTTCCTTGCTATATATCCTCAATCTTCGAAGTCAAGGCTGTTTATGGCAGCGTGAGTCGGGTCATTGATATGACAAACGCGGAGGCCTCTGTCTCCAAGACTGAGAATCGCGTAATAGTGAGAACTTTTGTGTCCCTTTATGCTATAGCCTTTTCATTGGGTTGCCTAAGATGTTTTCTTTGAAGTCGCGAGTCAAATTTGAAGTCAATTGCGTCTTGATGTTGCTTTTTCAGGTTGAGTACTCTGGACATTTTGAAAGATCATACTCACCTTCTTGTTTCTATACCCCCGGTGAGGGGCATTGGTGACCCAGTACGTCAGGCATTCTCCTGGTTGCGTGTTAGTTTCCTTCCGGAATGTGAATGAATGAATGAATCCCAATGTCGGCTAATTGGGTTGCTTTGGCTGCTTGTTTATTTTGTAGATGCTACAACACCGAGAATTTCTCGAGCATGTGCTGAGAGACGGAAATCTGCAATGGCTGTGTTATTTGTCATCTACTAGTACGTCTACATTACATTTGGAATTGGAACAGTGCTTAGTTGTACATCAGTATCAAGCGAATCATTTTAGCATTTGGATATACGCACTATTATTTCCTCTTTATGTAATTATTTTGATGTGCGGATCCTCTGCATAACATGTACATGTTGGAATGGGTGTTGCTTAGAATATTAAGAGGACATCATTACAAAGATGCAGACCACATGCTGCTGCCACTGTGCGATGTTCTTGAACTGGCATTCTTCTGGATTGCTCAATGATCTCGCATGACTATACCCCATCATCTAACTGGTGTATTTGAATCGAGTGCACATTTTCTCCACCACTCACCTATTCGCACATACATATAGAGGGCAAAAGACTGAGGAAAATGAAAATATTTGTTGATTGGTTGGGCCTTCTAGAAAACTTGTTGGTTGCAATTTAATGCTAATATCCAAGAAACATGGATTCATCAACTTGATTCTAATGCTTACATGGCTGTAGCACTGATAACAGGTTCCAAAACTTACAAAATTTAGCTGGAGGTCCATTTGAAGTGATGGAGAGAGCAGAGTGACAATGGAAGTTAAAAAGAAGATGAATCAGTGTCGCTTAATGAACTCAATTATAGCTTAATTTGCCTTGACATGGTTATTTACTGCTGTTGTTGCTCTAGAGTTCGAGTAAAATGATCAGGATGAATAGTACTCTCCATAGTCCCTATAATTGGGGATCATGCATCTGGTGCCCTTGTTAGCTTGACTTATGACCTCGGTTAGGCTCGAGGCATTTAGTAGTCTACTATGTTTAAGCATCTAAGGCAAATCCAAATGCTAGTTCCAGAATTTAGCCTGCATTAACATCTTACATTGGACTTTGGAATGATCTGTCCTGTTTTTTAGAAGTAGAATGATGTTACACTGATATATCTGGAAAGATTAAACTCTTGCATATAGACTAATGTGTCTTTACTTCAACCTGGGACCTTTTGTTTTGGTACAATTCTTTGTCTAGTCATGCTTCTTGATGTCATTTGGTTGTGTAAATTTCTTTCTGATTAATAGGTGTGTATGGAGATTGTGGTGGTGCGTGGGTGGATGAGGAGTGAGTATTCAATGACCACCTTTGGATTCTTGTAAGATGAATTTACTTAATTGCCAAAGACTAATGATATCTTGCGGCAGTTATCCAGCGAATCCTTCAACCGAGTTGGGTAGAATGAGGTTACATGCTGAAAAGGGATGGCTAGATATGGGCCACAATCTTGGAATTTCTTCCTTGGTACTCCGACTTGGAGGCATATATGGCCCTGGAAGAAGGTTGTGGATATTTTTGGCATGATGTAACATGGCTTTTTTAGTTATTAGACAACAGAGCTACTCTAAACTTTATCGGTGTACAATTTTCCATGCTCTAGAAATCAGTGGATGTCGAGATTTGAGATGTTCTAAATCGTGTTTCATTTTGTAGTTCACTTTACCTCCTTTTTGCAAACGTGCTTGGCGATGGATGATAATTTAGTTGAACTTTTGCTTGGTGACTGTTGCTTGCTACTAAATTCATTGCTTCTTTCACTTAATCTGATTTTCTTAAATTCGTCATTGCAGTGCCCTTGATACAATAATTAGCAGAAACCCTCTGTCGGACAGTAAGAAGATGAGATTATCAAGGCAATACACATCAAGAGTTCACGTTGATGACATTTGTCAAGCACTCGGAGCTGGTATTTATGTGCCGTTTTCAAGGTATTTTTTTAACATATTATTGTCGTCATGTATTATCTTAAGTCCATAAACTTGGAAAAATTAAGATATTCCATTGTCCCTGTGGCTTTCCTTCTTAGGGTGCTTTTTTTTTTTTTTGGGGGGGAGAGGTGGCATTGAGGGCAATAATTAGACACAGTGGAAATGGAAAATCATAAATAATTCTTGTGTGCACACAGAATGGCAAAACAGACTTGAAACACAATTGATAGAACTTGTACTACTACTTTATTCTGAGAAAAGGCAATGGTCCATTCAAGCATTAAGAACCATTCAAACCCCGGCAAAACCCTAATAAATTCAGAAAGTAAGACTAATCGGAATTAAAAAGAAAATAATAATGACATAACATATGGACCCACAAGTAATGGAAAATGGGCCTAGCACAGAAATGGCCCTAAAGTACATAAAAACCGCAGATTCATCGAGCCGAGAACAACCTAAATGGATTGTATGGCCATAGTGTGGTACTCTTAATGAACAAGTTTCCAGGATTGGCATTACGTGCCTCGTCAATTCTCTGGATCAAAAGTTATTGCTGTCAAAGCAACAATTCACCAATCATAGTCCCAATCCTTGTCTCTTTCACCTTTTATCTCTCAGATCCCTCCAAATCATATCCTGGCTAATAAACTTCGCTAGATGACACATAATGGGAGCAACTTTATTATGACAATAGAATATATGACAGTCAGATGAAAACACATGGAACAAGCGGAGCCACGCTGGATCCCTGATTTCTTTCCCCTTTTCATTACTTATGCATACTGGAAAATGTATGTAATTGCTAAGGACTGCACTCCTCTGTACCATCCAGCAAAATATACAATGTTGTCGATGACGATCCAGCACCCAGGGAAGAAGTATTTGAGTATGCAGAGGACTTGGTGAAGACAAAGTTTGCTGGCTGTTTTCAAGAGGACAAGTATCCTGATCGAACAGAGTCGACCGTACAGAGAGTGGGCAGAAGGGACGAGAAGCGTGTTCTGAACTCTCGTTTGAAGCAGGAGCTAGGAATTAAGCTGCTTCATCCAAGTTATAAATCAGGGCTGCGCAGCATTATTGAGCAGATTGATGTGGATTAGAGGTAAACAGCTAGCTGAAACAGTCACAAAGTTTACAGGCATTTGACAACCTCAACAGCTTGATGTTCTTGTTGTCATTCCATAGATCTCCCTATGCGGATCTTTATGAATGTGGAGTGGCACTGCAGGATTGGCCATCAAGCATTGGGGATTTTTTTTCCACAAAGTGAGACACATATCGTCACCCTGCTGCCATCTTGCACAGTTGACTGAGGTAGCTCAATCTTCAGAGGAAACGCTTCATCCATAGCAACGGGGTTCAAACATGGTGTATATGCCACGTGGTTGCTACTACTCTCTACAGCCAAAAGAGGAAAAACTCTTTCAGGAAGTGCTGAAGCAAGTAAAAGATCCAGATGGTTATGCATCAAGTAGCAACCAAAAAAAGAGTCCTGATTTGCCATTTATGGGGAGGGTGTTGACGAAAGAAGTGAGAATTGTTTCATATTGTATTTTGCAGATTTTATAAAGCACCATGTTCAAATGTTCTTGATGTCGGTGAGTAAGAGAAGCTGGAGTCTCAAATTGTGGTAATAATATGCAATATGAAAACAATATTTCTAGCAGGTTTTGTTTACCATTATGGTTCATTTAGTTATTAATTTAGCAGCAGCGGCAAAAGTTGCTGGACATGTGCAATGTCGATGGATGTATCCATTTGAAAGGTGATATATTTCAATATTGAAAATACTTTATTTTATTTTATATTTGTTGATACACTAAACATGAACTATATCGTGTGTCCATCGGTACTTCTCTATATCGAAATCATATGTTTGAAATAGATGACATCCCGATGGTTCCATTGCAGAAGGATATCTTGCAGAAGAAAGTGTACCATTTTGTTCGAGATACTTCAATAAACCTGATTCAAGAGTGAGTGGTCAATCTGATAGAAATCTTGATAAGAATATTGAAAAGGGTATTTCAATGTTCTTATCTGTTTATTGACGCCTGTCTTTAACCATGCACAGCGAGTTTGAATTTCAGATCAAGAGAAAAAATCGTCATCATAGGCTATGTGGAAAAGAGTGGGACAAATTGGTGATTTGAAGGTTCCAAACTCGATGTAAATCTCGTGCAAGTGTTATCTTTTTCTGCTTTTGTTTCTCGACGAAATTGAGCATATGGAGATACTTTAGTCTTTCCACATATCTTTATATGTAGGTTGCTTCTTTGGAGGGCAATGAAAGCATAAAACGATGAAGTTGGATGGCTACATCGACGACCAGATCCTGGGGATAATTACAAAAGAAAACCCTAAACCTATTACGTTTATGTCAATTTAGTTCTAATTTTTTTAATTTGATCGATTTAATCTTAAATCTTTTGACAACTTGTTAATGCAGTTCATTGACTAATTTTAACAAGAATTTAATGACCTGGATGATGGGTGTCCTACGAAGTATGCCGAATACAACCATGGAAATTTTTTGAATTTTTTTCTTTTCATTTTTTTTATTGTTAAGGGCAGTAGGGGCCACCTGCTAAGGACCTCTGAGTGTCACCAGCCACCGAGTGAAGGCCATGAGCACTTGCGTCAATTTGAGCGACGGACGTGAGCTCTCACTAGTTGCTAGCAAAGGTCACAACCCTTGCCAAGTAGTCGGCAGGGGTCCTTAGGCGGCGGCAGCCCTTACTGACCCTTAACAATATAAAAAAAGAAAAAAGAAAATAAAAAGGAGAATAAAAAATTAATGAAAAATTCAAAAATAATTAAAAATAAAATTAAAAATTGTTTATGTTAGTGCCTCCCATGCCAAGTAAAATGTCCAGCAACCATGTTATCAATTTCTTGTCAAAATTGGTTAAATGGACTATATTGGCAAATTATCAAATGATTTAGGACTAAAATTGATAAAATTAAGCCCGATGGGCTCGGCGGATCCTGGGCATAACAAAAAATTGATTAAATTAAATGTTTATGATTGAATTGCCACGAGTGTAATAAGTTTAGAATTTTTTTTCCCCCAATACTGTGGGGGAGAAGATTCAAGGGCTATGTCGTAAATCGCATCCAATTTCAATCATGAGATCACGAGAAGAATAGACTGACTAAAATAGCGGACTTATCATCAAGTCAAAGATTTAATGCTACGCAAGTGCAAGGGACCAACACCCAATTATGGGTGATCTCACGTACCACGGTAGGAACTTGAGTGGTGATCCATGTGTGTTGGTCTCTCAGGTTCAACAGATTGTATTGTGTGCAAGATACGCGATATTGGTGGGTTGCTGTCAAGACTTTGCTAAATACCTTCTTATATAGGCGATGATCCCTTCGCTAAAGATAGCAGCACAATGATGCGGAATGAATTCCTTGATTCAGTCGACGACAATTTCAATTGGGCTCAAGATTATGCTGATGGAAATGCTGATTGACAAGCCACTCGTGCTTCAACCCATGGAGGAAAACGAAAGTCAGAAGTCTGAGTTTGAACAAGATGATATTTGAAGCTAACTGGGTTACCAGTAACTTATAATAGCTTCTATGTGAGCATGTTTCTTAGACTATTTTCCCAGACAGTTTCCTTTACTTATTCATATTCGATTTGTTGCATTGAACAGTCGTCGAACTGGATTCTGCATTTTTTTTTCCGTAAACTTTCTTTTGCAGTTCAGCCAAACAGAAGTATACTTGCGGCTCAGAAAGCCGCAACGTGGTGGGTTTTGCCACGGTTCCAAAACTGCAGGCGAAACCTTTTGCTGCACTTTAACCACAGAAAGACGACCGCAGACTAAACCTGTTGAGTTGTAGTGGTTGAAGATGGCGGACTCTGGTTTATTCTTTCAGGATTGTACTTTCTCGAAATATGAATTGACAGAATGTAAAATGGATGGGTCCTGTTTTTGTACTCAACCTGGTCGACTAGGATGATTGCAGCCACCAATATGTTTTCTCAAAGCATAAAATTGCCATAACCGATCAATTCCCATGACTTTCTGCCTTTGACTTCTTATATTAGTCGGTTTTCCAATCGTAGTAGCCTCATATGCGAATGACTAATCAAGACAAATTCAAGCAATTAACCCTTTTATCAAGTGGAATGCCATTGATCATTTGGATTTCTAACAAGAATAAGATTTGATAGAATAAAGTATAAAATTTCAGAGGATTTTACTATATCTTATCCACTGTTTGATGACTGCAGTAATAAAATTGGATATATTTACATCATATTATATATATTATTTAGTTAAAATGACACATCAATATAGATTAATTATAAATTTTATAGACGGAGATAGTAAAATCTCTAATTCAACTTTATTTATTTTTATTTTCCTCTCTTTTTTATTAATTTTTTATTTCTTTCTTCCCCTTCCATTATCTTCCAATAAAATTTCATTAATAGAAAACTGTACTAATATACCTAAATACTAAAATACCAATATTTATATATTGAAGTTAATATTATAAGATAGAATTAAATTTGAACATATAAATAAAAATAAGATTAAATTTACAATAACAACCACTACAAGATGCTTACCTAGCCAACATTTCGATCCGGCTCTACCCAACTTTTTCTGATTCACTTCAACATTCCCCACTTGTCCAATTGTTGCTGAGTAGTTTTTTGATATCAAACGGTTGTGAATAACATATGAAAGTCACTTCGTCGGCTTGATCAAGATTATTAGTATTTTTGCTATTAGCATCAGTATTTTGCTCGTTATTAGTAAAAATTAGTACATATTTGGTTTTTTTGGAACGAATGTGATGATCCTCAACCACGTTTTCTTCGTTTTCTCCCTCCTGTTGTTCCAAATCATTGATTAATTTATATGACCATGAAGGAACTTTTTTATTTATTTATTTTATTCCAATAGATTTTTTTTTTTCATTTAGTCTTGGGCTCAGTTATAATTACGTTGAAGAAAATTTTCAAAATTTTTGTTTGATCTTCTGAATGAATTCTTCCTTGTTCGATTTCTGGAAATGAAAATAAAGAAAGTCTTTTTTTTTTTCTGTTGATAATGAATTTTTATCAAATGCATCTATTTTTTCTTCAAAATTTTCCAGATCAGTAGTAAAAAGTATACTATGAATCTTATTTATCCAACCTGTCTCCACTAAAATTTCTTATATTAGAATTCAAATATTATTCATATTCAAATATAATTTTAAATTTGTTAATTTAAGAAATTCTTTATTTTAGAAAAAAACTTTCCTATTATGGATATTAGAAATTTTATCCACCTTTATCATATATCCCATTTATATTTTGATTATATCATGTCTAAGTAGGCACAAAACACAAGTTAGGATAAATTTTATCTTACCCTGAATTTTATCCTGACCATCAAACATAGCCTAAGTGGATTTGTATTTGAGTTACAAAGTACAGCAGTATTTTAAATATATCGCCATCAAATAGCATGTCATAACAGCCGCCTGATCAATACATAAGCAGCCCATGATGTCATTAGATAAACTAAGGTGATTCGCATTGCTCCTGAATCCAGAGTAGGATTCACATTATACAATCAGTAACCTAATGAGGTAATCCTCTCCATTAGCGGGCACATAAAATCAAGCCCCATGCTGCCTACGGTGAAACTGACCTCAATGGAAATTTGGCATAAGAATGGGCAAAACAGGAGCCTGTACCGCCGTAACCACACCATCACATCCCATGTTCCACTCCTGATATTAATGGCGTTGATAGTACCGGCATTTAAAATAATGTTCCTTAGCTCCATATATCAGACTCCATGGAGTGCTCAAAGCCCAACCAAGCAATCGCTCCCAGCATACTGCCTCAAAGATACTGCACGGAGACATATTAAGTGAGTCCACAGTTATATATGCATAATAAGACTTGACCTGCAAAAGCTCGATAAAACCAAAGGAAGAATATCTGTAGAGCTGAAGTCTTGCACCGTGCTTCAACTACTAACCTCTTAGTACTGTTCAATCTTTGCGATATCTCGACCAAAAGCCCTTCTTCCTGGCAGAATCATTCTCTGATAAGGACCTGCCCCACTTGGATCCTAAAGAGAAGTGCCTTCTTAAGAAGGGCTTTGCAAAAGAGCTCGCTGAACTGGAACTCATTTCTAACCTGGGAATTTTTCTTTCTTGTGCCATTGCTTTCCCCTTATCAAAGATCTTCAAGTCACCATCCCCAACCCGTTTCTTGAATATCTTATAGCTCCTCGACTTTAACTCAGCTTTCTTGGACATCTTCAATACTTGCTTCTCTCCCATCGTACAAATTGGGCAGTTTGGGTCATAACGGTCTGTCTCTTGAGTCATGATATCTAGGCACTCCGCATGGTAAACATGCCCACAGACCAATACTGCAACCACTGCAACCTCATTACTGGTAATTCTAAATGATGATCTCTCTGTCACGAGCTTAGTACACGCGCCACATGTTTGCAAATCAATGGACGGTGAAGATGAGAACCTGCTGCTACATCCACTGATCTTGCCACAACCAGAGCTGAACTGCTCACTGTCAAAAGACCACCTCTCTTTCTGGGAAGAGGCCACAAGCTCAGAAAATGTGCGCATAGACCAACCATCAGAAAAGCCACTTTGGGATCCTGTAGTGAACTCATTGCTACAAGGGGACAGGACGAATGATGGTCTTCCTTCGGATATCGAGTTCCTACATGGTGATTTCATTCCCAAAATCCGACTATCAGAAATTTGTCTCAACAACTGGTGTCCTGCTGAACTTTGGGCCCGTCTTGAGGGGGTAGAATTTGGAGGAACAGCAGGAGTATGGGAAGACAATGGATCTGCTATTGGCATTGAAAAGGATGAAGGTATGGTTGTAGAAAATGAGATCTTGGGAGCGACTGATTCAGGGGATTCTGCTGCATTCTTCAGCTGAAAAATTAACAATTTTAATGAGAACATCACCCTAAACTCTTCCCGGAGAATCAGCCTCAATCAATTCAAACTAACCTCTGCAGAATCATTGTTCGCCTGGGATATATCTACATTGAACAAGAAGATCATCAGATTTAGCACTACAAGTCCAAAGAGAAGGACGTTTGGAGCAAAAACAAGCTTGTCGAGGCAAAAAATGACAGTGACTAACAAGGCTCCCATTCATTTCATTCTGAGGAGTTCCAAATAACTATAACCTATTAACACAATGGTAGATCAACATGTTTAGTTATTAGTTTGTAACGGCACATACAACCAGGAAAAACTTGCCACCTAACATGTTTCAGTGGCTGTACTAGCTCTCTGCAATAATCGGGAACATGTGTTTATGATATTCCACCAAACGAGTGCAATCAGGACTATCATCAAATGGAAGAACTTCAAATAAACACTTTCAGGACAAGAGTAGAGACATTTTGGAACAACCAAGAAGATACACACTACACCAATGGCTTGAGTACAAGAAATCTCTTAAGCTATAATATGGGCCTTTTTTTGTTGGACTAATATCATTTAGAAGGCATTAATTGAACAAAGACTAATAGCTAGGCAACATTGTCATGTAGATTAATCATGTGACCATTAGCCCAAGCCTTCCCAGCTTCTAAGATTTTAGCTTTCCCGTATGACAACTTCTTCAGGGGAACTAGAGACTTTGACATTTCCCAAATGGACCCTAAGACCTTTATTAAGTAACGCTCCTTAAAACATTCCTCCAAAGATGAATGTCATACTTACCAGATAATGATGCTGCTGAATCAGCTCCTATTACATCATGAGCTGGGGACTGTTGAGAGATGGAAGCTCCAATGATTCCCGACGGACTTCTTCCATTTGATATGTGGCCTCGTCTTGAACTGATTGGTTCCTTAATCTCAGTGGGAGCACTGTCACTATTTCCATGATTTAACTCATATGGTGGATTGTCAATTTCACCAGCCACACGTCTTCTATTTTCCCAACGGAAGCTCCACGACGGAGAATATATGATATTCCTGTGCAAAGTCTCATTGGCTGTTCGGCAGGGAACAGTCCGATCTCTGGAAGCAACACAGCAAGCTGATCCCATGATTCTTTCACATGCAACTATTTTGTCTGACCATCATTCTCTACTTGTTGTGCATCAAGTCTAGAAGCAATCTAGCACTGTTAAACAATGATGTCATCCAAATCTAAGATGAGCATCAAGATTATTCAACCATCCTTTAAAGATACCATCCAAAAGACCAAGGAAAAGTACCTCAAAACAATGTAATTCTGCTCACAGTTTTCATGCAATTTCCTCCTGCATAAAATGGAAGAAATTATAAGACTGATGCAACAAAATAGATACCGTGCAATTAAAACTATTCTTTGAATAAAGTCTCAAGTTAGAGTGTATGGAAAGAGTACGAGACAATAAAGATTCAAATGAATCTATTGAGCAAGACAAAATCATGACTAATAAACAAGAAAATCCAAACTGTTAAAAACGAAAGAGAAATAAATGCTCCAAGCTTGTTTCATTAACACGATAATCATGGATATAAATGCATGAAAGGGAGGATGCCTAGCAGGCTAGTGCTCCAAGCTTCTTTGGCAAAGCAAGTTCTTCCAAAGAAAGAACATTTCCCCTTCTCACTACAACAGATGAAAAACAGAAATGGGTCATGTTCAAAGACCCCAAAGAAAGAACATTTTGCCTTGTTCACTACAAAAGATGAAAAACAGAAATGGGTCATGTTCAGAGACCAGCTGAACGACCTGTAACATCCAACCAAAAGCACAAACAAATGCACTCTTTATTACTTGCAAAAGTTCTAGAACGGGAGACGCCATTCACTTACTTCCAACAAAACCCGCTAAGCTTTGCAAAATCTTAACGATGGGATTCCAAAATCGCACATCATAATCCTAAAATAGAAAAGGGACTCGACAAAACATCAATAATCAACAAAAAAACAAACAGATAAAGAAGAAACACTGATCCAAAGCATAAATTCTGTCCCTCTCTTCTTCGAATTAGCTCGATAAAATCCAGTGGCTCAGCAGCTCGCTCGAGCATCGACTACGGAAGATATAGGTCACGGCGGCGCCTAATATAGCAACACCGTCCACGAAACACGACCAGCACAAATAATAGAGTTACACCGACCCATCTTCCATCAAGACATGAAGAATTAAAAATCTCAACAGAGAGCCAAAAAGATTGAAATCCCCTAACGAAGCGCGCTCGAACCGACACCAAAATGCGCGGAGGAGACGAAATCCAATCACCCCCACGCCCCCCTCCACCCCAAAATGCGACATCAACATCAACACAGCACAATCGCATGTCGGAAACACACGGAATCAAAGCACGATGCAACAGCTACGAAAACCATGCCTAGAAAAAAAAGAAAAGAGAGATAGCGCCAGATTCTCAGAATCTGAAAAGGTTCGTGCAGGGTCCTTCGATGAAGAGCACGAAACTTTCGTGAAAATGGAAACAGGAGAAGAATCAAAAAGTGAACACGAACCATTTCCTAGGGCTTCTTCACAGAGAGAGAGAGAGAGCAGCTCCAGTTTCTCTGCAACGGAAGAGAGGGAGAGCACAGAGGAAGGAGAGAGAGAGAGAGAGGAGAGAGGGGAGAGAGAGCGCTTCGCTTATAACGGCGTGACTGGCGAGTGGGGCGGGTGTCGCATTCGCGGCGGAGAAGGGAGCGGGGCCGTTATAACGGCGTTAGGGACCGGGGGGTACGGGAGAAGAAGAAAAAGCTGAAAAATTGCTGGTTTTCGCCTTCCTTTTTCTTCTTCTCCTTCTTCTTTTTTGTTTTATTTTTAGGAGCTTTTTTCTTTTTCTTAAATTCCTTCTCCTAGTCATTTTCTCGGTTCGAGAATATGTACTGGGATATTTTGATTCTTCATTTTCACGAAAGTAGATGGCAACCGGCTGAAAACATGTCCAAGGAATATAATTAGTAACCCCTTTTCGTTTTTATAATTTAAACTTTTATTGGATAGTATCCTTTTAGAAGGACATGTTTGTCCTTTCACAAACATATAACATGCAATATTGTAGAGGGTGAAAATATTATGATGCCCCACACTTTTCATTACTCCGAAAGTACCGCTGGTTGAAAATACCGCTGGTTTCATGTGAACTAAATTGACGAGTGAATAATGTAGTATCATGTATTTTGTGAAGACTATGAATAGTACATGTGTTGCGAGGTTAAAAGAATTATTCATTATTTCAGGTTGACAATGCACTCAAATCTTAGCGATGAAGTCATTCTTTTCCTTAAAAAGTGTTTTGATAATTAAAAAAGGAGAGAAAGTGTATGGGGAATTGTGGCACTCGCTCACTCACTCCTGTCCTGACTTTCCGCCACTGCAGAAAAGTGGCGCCGACGGATGGGCCACGCCTTGGCCCAGTTCGCTGGCTCGGGTCGTCCGCGTCAAAGAAGCAGAGCCCCACGCGAAGTCGTACACCCTCGGCGGAGGACGACGAGGTTGACCGCTGACCAGGGAGCGATGATCCGACGGCCCACGCGCACTCTTTTGCCGACGCTTGTCGTGCTGTCTGAGGAGTAATTTCGTGATGGGATCCATTCGAGAGTGTCGACTGGGGCAATCGCTCTCGGAATGGGATCTCGATTTTAGAAATCATCCTTTTGAATTTCCGTCCTTCTCTTTGTTCCATTGGTTCCCTCTTCCTCTTTTCTTCCTCATCTTCCTTTGGATGCATTTGATTTAATATTTTGAAAATTCATAAGAAAAATGCAAAATAGTTTAACTTTAAAGACTTTGAGTAAATACAAAAGTTGCTTAATAAAATATACTTTGAAAAGCAACTTTAAGACAAATGTCGTTTGATAGAAAACACATTTAAAAACATTTTAGGTAAGTAATATTAGTTATTTAATTTCTATTTGTTTAATTTGACCAAAAAATTTATATTTGTTTAAAATTGAAAAAATTAATTTATGCAACTTTTTAAATAGAAATTATGATAATAATGCTAAAAAAATCAAATAAATATAAATGCTTAAAAATATATATATAATTTTTTTAAAAAAAAAAAACCTAGTGAAGGGCTATGGCTACTAAAGAACCAGATTTGGTACCAATCGTCGTCAATCAAGGTTGCCCAAGGTTGGCCGACCTCTAACGGCCCTCGCTAGGGTCACGCGACCCTCGCTAGAGGTCGGCCAACCTTGGGCAACCCTCAACAAGGATTGCACGACCCAAGTGATTGTTGCTTGGGCTGTAGCCAGTTGGGCCACTTGATGTCGTGTGACCCTCGTTGGAGGCCGCCTAACAACAAATGACCACTAGCAATTGGGCGTAGCCCTTCACCAAATCGGTGAAGGGTTGGTCTCTTTTTTAAAAAAGTATATATATATATATATATGATTTTTTTGGCATTTACATATATTTGATTTTTTTTTTTGCATTTTTTAGCATTTAAAAAAATAACAAGGGCAAAGTTGGAAATTTGAAGAATGGGTGAAGGTAGTTTTGGAAGAAAAAATGAGTTTTAGCATCTATTTGAAAGCTCAAAGTTAGTTTATACTAGCATTGGACTTTTAGCTTTCTTAATAAAATTTTTACTGGAAAGTTACTTCAAAATGATTATAAAAAAATCAAGCATTTTCCCAAAGGGCTTTGGAGGCCGAAAACTCATTAGGAATGCTAAACCAAACACACCCTTCGTCCCTGTCTTCGATTGTCTCCCTCCACAGTGCATGAGGGCTCGGCCCAATTCGCTAAAAAAGCCCCTGAGTTTAGATCCAATTTCAATTCTATTTTGAACTCTCTTTCGTCAAAAAAAAAAAAAAAAAAAAAAAACCACAAGTTATTACTTAAGTCCCAAAAAGGTCCCTCGTAAAAAAACACCTCGGTAAACTAATACTGTTGGCGCTAAAATTGGCTTAATGGGCTTCAAAAAGAAGTAGAGCGATGGGCATCGAAAAGAAGTAAAGATCAGTTAAGCCCAGTTCATGAAAAACAAGTGGAAAATGGGACGGGCTAGAAGACAACCGGTTTAGGGGGATGCTGAAGAACGAAATGTCATAAACCGCTTGGGAAGGAAAAGAGAACGTGGGAGAAGTCCCAGGAATTCAATATCGAAGATAACGTAGATAAAACAGCACGATTACCACAGCAATGTCGAAACTTCTAGAGTGGTTTGAAATTGATATAACAATTGCTAAAAAGCGGTTTTTTGTAGAAATTGTATATAAATAGCCAAAGAGGCACAAGTGTAAGGAACCTTTTTGCCAATAATCGTCATTCGGTACTTGCACTTTACTTTTAGCCCATTTTTATGTTCTCTCCTATTTTTCTTTTACTTCAATTGCCCTTAGTGTAGAATTAGTTGCTTTCTTTTCGGAACGACACAAAACCCAATTCAAACAATAAAGCCGAAACTTTGCCATTTTGATAAAAGATATTTCTCGAGGGAACCCTTCCCCAGTGAATATCTTTTTGGCATACCTGGTAGGACAGTTGTGTTTCGTTCAACAAAAACAAGGAATTGGGAGAGTCGCCTTTCTGCCGATGAGGATAATTTATCCTTATAGTCTGTGGAAGAGAGGATGTGTTTGGTTGGATTTTTAGGGAAAATCTTTAGGAAAATGCAAAGGATTTTAAGTTAAATAAGTTTTTTAAAATGCAAATTGCGTTTGGTAAATTGTAATGTAAAAGCCCATTGTGAAGTACCTTTAGGCAAAATAGTGTTTAGAAAAATTTACATTTACAAATAATTTGTAATAAAAAAAAATAGTTGGCCGTCAAATAGTAGGCGGCCACCAGCGACCACAAGTCCTTCTCCCTGCTGCTGTTCCTTCCAGGCTGTTGACCCGCTATCGCAAGTCCCTTGGCCTCCTCCATGCCAAGCACCTCTCCATCGTCCTCGCCCACTACCCCAACGCCACCGCCCTCAACCTCTCCCTCTGCCTCCGCATCATTGATGCCTCTCTCGTCATTGTCGCCATTGCCCACGAGAACGTCCTCCGCTCCCTCAACCTCTCCAAGTCTCAATTCTTCACCTTTGCCAGGCTACAGGCGACCTAGATCTGGGTCACCGGAGGTTGCGCAACCTTACTACAACCTAGATCTAGGTTGTGCGGCCTTGCTGTGACCCAAATTTGGGTCGCCGAAGGTCGCACGGCCTAAATCTGGGTCGCTAGCGTTGTCGGGAGTTGCAATGGTTGCGTGACCTCGCTAAGACCTAGATCTAGGTGGTTGCCAGAGGTCGCATGCCAGACCTCCAGCTACTCAAATCTGGTTAGCAACAAGGTCGCAACGACACGACTCGTGGGTGGTCGTTGAGGTCACACGACTAGCCGCTGACGGTTGCCACGACCACACCAGCCTCATGCCGACCTTTGTCCAACTCATCGCTAGCCCTTCGTAGCTCCGCGCAACTTCGTCGGCCAACCTTAACAGAGAAGAAGGTGAATAGTCATGAGGACAAAACCGGAAAAATGAAATGTTAGTGAGGATATTTGTGGAAGAAATTTCTTTTTCTTATTCTCCCCTCAACATTCTGAGAAGGTCGAATGCCCAAGGCAGCCCCATGACAGCCTTAGGCTTTCAACCTTCCAAAGGCTCACTTTTCCCCGAGTATCTTTACAAAAGAAGTTCCCAAACACCATTTTTTTTAGCCCAAAGGGTTTTGGATGCCCAAAGTGGCTTGGCAAAGCCACTCCCAAACGCACCTAGAGAACTGTCCGTTTTGAGAATTCCAACTAGAATGCAAACCTAGTTGATGATGTCAACATAGGCAGTAATTTTGCAGATGTTCCTCAAGAATTGTCCAAGGATCAAAGAAGGGAGTTGGCCCCAAATTCAACGATAATGATCACAATGAGAAGGATGTTCAAAGAATAGCAAAATGATATAACCAATCATATGGCTAATCATATGTATGGTGTTTTGATTCCTCTATTTACCAATCTAGTCACTAAATTGACTTCGAGGATGGGATCGTCAAATCAAGCGAATGCGGTCTACGAGGGTCAAACTAGTGCGGTGCCACCGCCCATATAAGTTCCAGCCCAACCTGCTATCATAGGCAACTCGAATTTCATGTCGCTGGTTAGGATTCTCCAGAGGACTAAGGGTCTTGAGTCAGGGGAACCGGATTGGCCCGATTGAGGCAATAATTCCACCTGGAACAATACCAGAAACTTCCAATAGGACAAATCGAGGGAGAGTGATCAATGATACCCGAACCCGGGGAATGAAGTGTAGATAGGCGCCTTGCAACAACTACGACTAGAGATTAATTAGCTAGGGGGTAAAAATGCATTACTGCCCGCAGGCCTAATGAATATTGGATTAATCCCTGTACCAATCCTAGGATAACAGTTTTATCAGCCACAAGGAGGGACTAGAGATGTTAGTGCTCGGCCTTCCTTCACCACCCAGGGCGCAGTTTAATCAGGGAAATAAGGTGCTGGTCATATAAAGGATCACTGAATGATCGAACAGGCTATTTGCTTGATCATGCAGGGGCACTGAGGTTCATTTACCGCAAACCGTGCCTAGATTGGATAGATAATACCCTTATCCCATGGGTTATGAAATTCCTGAATTTACTGTCTTCACAAGCGAAGATGATCAATCAACTACGGAGCATAAAAGGCAAATTTACAAAGCAATGCGAGGATCTCAACAATGATGGGAGGATAAAGTTACAATTATTTCCCGTCATTGTCTCCAATGGCATTTACTTGGTACACTGGCCTTCCTACTAACTCGATCCAAAATTGGGACAAGATGGCAAATAAGTTGCATACTCACTTTCCACCGTCTTGTTCTAGAAGTGATGTTGTCAGATTTGGCAACCGTGAAATAGTATGGTAACGAGATGGTAGACCGGTACATTGCTTGATTTAAAAAATAAAATAAAATGAGGAATCGATGTTTGTTTTCCCTTCCAGAAAGAGAAGCCACAGAAATGGCCAAAAATGGCCTAAAGTTTAATTTGAAAGAGCGGTTAGCTGGGTAAAAGTTTTCCGATTTATTCTCATTAACCACCACAGCCACTTAATACGAGAACCTTTGGGAAAAAAAAGGACGGGAAGCCATACAAAGACTATTAAAAAAAAAAAAAAAACATAGTGAGCTATGGTCCCAAAGAGGATTCAAGAGAAGAAAATGATTAAGAGGAGGCCACCAAAATTGTAGTAGCAAATATGAGTCTCGACAAGTCATATGTTTGTCAAGCCCTAAGGCTTGCTAGAGTGAAAGAGTCAGTGATGGTAAGGGCCAAGGATACATAGAGATACTCCATTTGATGTGACCAAATTAGATGAGATCTTTGATCTTTTAGCGTGCAATGGAGTAATAAGATTGACAGAGGGTCGGACCATACCTAGCAAGGAGGAATTAGCCAATAGAAGGTATTGCAAGTGGCGGCACTCTTGAAGCCATAGTACCAACTATTGTAATGTCTTTAGAAGAGCAGTACAAGGAGCAATACATCAGGGCAAAATTAAGTTTGCAGAGGAAGGGGAGAAGAAGATGGAAATTGACACAAATCCTTTCCCGCAAATGGCTGGGATGGTGTCTGCTACTTTGCGAGGGGAGCATCACCAAACAATCCTTTGCCAATGGTGCCGAAGGGAAGTTATTCACTGATATTTCTCTAATGGGAACAATTACCCTCTAATGCCAAGATATCGGCACAAGTCGGAGAGTACCAGGCAAGATGCAAAAGGGTAGACTACGACCGTCGATTCAAAAGAGGGGCCCGAAAGCAACAAATCCATTCATAGCCGTCCTTTGTATACCCCACAACTGGATAGACATCGTGCAACCTTTGAGAACCGAAGAAAAATATTTTAATAAAGATAGCTGTTATAATATATTTTATTATTTTAAATGTGATCTCAATTTTGTATTTCCCAATTAATTTCGATTTATTACCTAATTTATTATCCGTGTTTATTACGTGATATTTGCCCGTTAATATGTTACCATAACAGTTTTAATGGAAGAAGTCGGTAATGTAAGAAATGTAATAAAACGTCAGGTCGTCTACTTTAAATCTTATCACTATAGAAAAATGCATCATCACATTTGAGGGGTATTGGCTAGTGAAATAGGACTTACAGATCTAGTGTTTCCATATTAGTATATCGATCGTGCTTTGTGAATCCAGTTTTAAGGTTTTCCGCTTTTGCAAATTTTCATCAATAGCTGAAGGTATGTCGACTTTTACGTTTCGGCAAATCGATCCTGAATTATGCACGTATTTGTTTGAGAATGATAGATCGGGATCATTAGGTTTTATTTAAAATTAGTCTTACAATTGCTTCTAGGCTCAGACTCCTAAAAGACTTAAAGTCCCCAAGAAGAAGAGGGTAAACAAGATTTCACTCTGTACGAGGAAGGGAACCCTAGGGTAAGGACTCTAAGACAGCCTAGTGACAAGTTTGATTATTACGTTCGATATACGAAAATGCCTAACCCCTCAAATGAGGAATTCGAGGTGATATCTTCTGAATGGGGATCTAGCTTCAAGTATGAAGATGAGTTTCCACCATTGCCCACTCAGCAAACTGTCCACACATGGACACAAAAGTCTCGCACGACCATCCAAAAGAACGGTGGTTTGTGGAGAGAGAGATTCCAGTCATACCACAACAAACCCCAAGGTCTGAGTAAAAGAAGTTGCAGGAGTTCCGATCCCAGGCAGGTTGTTTGGATCAGTCAAAGGGCCAACGCAGCATGAAGTCGAGGGGGCTCATATGGGTCAAAGAGAAAAGAGACGTTGAAAGAGATAAAGAAGAAGAACAAAAATCGAATCTTGGAAGCAAGCGTTCAATTGCGTTGAAAAGGATGAGAACAAAAGGTCAGAGCCGTGCACTTATAAAGAAAGAAGACGTTATGAGGAATTCAAGACAAATTGGGATTCGGAACCCTAAGAGATATTGGATTAAAAATAGAGAAGTAGAACCTGAAACGATGTTTGTGGAAACCTTGAGGTTGATGGGTACAACCATTAATTCGAGTTAAAAGAATTAAAATATCTTCTAATTTTTTTAAGGGGGCATTTGTTGGCACCAAAATTGGCTCAATGGACTTCAAAAAGAAGTAGAGCAATGGGCATCGAAAAGAAGTAAGATTGGTTAGGCCCAATTTGTGGAAAATGGGCCAGGCTAGAAGACAGCCAATTCAATGAGATGCCGAAGAACGCGATGTCATAAATCACTCGGGAAAGAAAAGAGAACGTGGGAGTAGTCCTGAGAATTCAATATTGTAGATAATGTGGATGAGATAGTACAGTCACCACTAGGGGTGAGCGGTTCTCGGTTCTGGTTCGGTTTTGTCTGGAACTTAGAACCTACCCTGTCACAGATTCCAGGGTCGGTTTCAGGTTCCAACGGAGTTCTTTTTTTTTTTTTTTTTTTTTTTTTTTTCATTTTCAAATTTTAACTATAATGAAGAAGGAAAGAGACAAACCAAAGCTTTTATGTCCATAAATTGCCAAAAATAGTTCATTGGGAGCATATGCATAAAAAAAAAAAAGTACCTTTCTGTCCCTTTGACTAATGCTGCTCCATCAACAAACTGAATTTTCATAAATATAACTTTATTCTTCATAGACTGCAAGGAGAAGATCTATCTCTTAGATGAAACAACAGTTATAGGAAGAAAAAACAAGGGTAGAAAAAGGCAGCAATTGTCACTTCGACCTTTCCCAGGAAAATGAAAACACAATTTTGTTGCACTGAAGCTTGTAATGGTTACAATATCTAAGAATGCAGAAGGAGGAAAACAAGTTTTAGGATATGGACAAAAAGAAATGGAATGTGTTAGTAGTGAATGGAGAGAGATTCTAGAAGAAATAAAACTTACTTTCCCTCTCCTTCCCTCATAGATATTTGTATTTGATCTTAGAGTGGTGGCTCCTGGCATTGATCTCAAAACTCGAATTCGGGTTGAGAATGATTATATCAGCATCGGACCTCACAAGAATCGCTCCCTTTCTCGGGTAAATGTTGAAGATCCTAGCACTGATCATGTTCAAAGAACATATGTTATCTCAGGGAGCCATCAATATGTGTGAGAACTCATTCATCATAAAAATAAGCATAACAAAAACATACCACTCGGTGCTCGTTATCTGGACATAATTAGAGATAGAAATTTGTCCAGATTCCTACCAACATTAATGAACAGTCTCTGGGTTGGAAGGGTTCGGGATTGAGTAGATAAATGCAAGTAGCAGTAGCTGCTTACCACCATTGTGTCCCAAACAAGATGCATCCTCTCTTCGATACCTCCAAAAACCACATCAGATGATCGAAACAGACTTTGCAAACATTGCCGAGTAATATGTGACAGAAGGTTCTTGTCAAGATTTAAAGGTAATGAAAAAACATGACAAATGGAAGATCTGAAGCTTGTCAATCTCTAGTCTTGTCAGAAGGCCACAATGGCTCATCAATAACAAAGAATTCATATTGGTTTTGAATTGCTTCTTCCTTCTTTGAATTCGCGAAGATCGACCAAAACCATTCTTCTTCATCGTCGAACACCCTGATCCACCAGACCACACAGCAACAGACATCAGATCAACAAGTTTATGTATTACAACTCACAAGATAATCTTTTCCTTTCAGGCCCTCCAAATCATGACTCAAACAAACCCACATCCTAACTCTAAAAAATCGAGCAAGGCCATATCTAATGAAAGCACAAAGAAATTAATGAACCCGATGGTCCGAAGCGCATCTTAAATCGCCTCACCAACACAAACATCTCACTCTTCCAAACTAGTCAATAACATTCTCAATTAGCAAAAGCTAGGATCTTGTCATCATTTTTGTTTTCAACAATCTCAATTGACCTATAAGAAGCGGCAGTTCGTCAAGATACAACTAAAAAGAACATGTCCAAACTCCACCCTCCGAAAAGACAGACCTATCATCCGCCATCATCAGAGCAACACCCACGAACCCCATTAAGCAGCACCAACATAAAAGCGCGATCTAACAAATGGGCAAGCATAGAAACATGCGTTCTCCATGACTAGATAAAAAAGAAATTAATTTTTTCCCTTGACATATGTAGAGAAGCGACCTGGTGTAGAAATTGGTGGAGAGATTGACGAAGGTGGGGATGCCAAGCTTCTCGAAGAGGTTGGTGTCGTTGATGGCGAAGGTAGCGGTAGGGTCAAGGGTGAACGGCGGTGGCGTTGAGGGCTAGCGGAGGTCGGCAGTGGCGTCGAGGGGAGCGGCGGTGGCGTCGAGCGGCAGAGAACGGGAGAAGAGAAAATTGTGAGTGAACGTGAAGTGAACTGATTTGGGAGTTTTCTATTTGGGGCTTTTTTTAGCCCTAACCGGTTCCAGTTCCCAAAAAAAGGGAACTGAGAACCGAACCGGATCCTTCGGTGCGGTTCTTCGGTTCTCGGTTCTACTCGGGAACCATGCTCACCCCTAGTTATTACTGTAGTGTCGAAACTTCCTGAATAGTTTGAAATTAAAACAATAACCGTTAGAAAGTGTTTTTTTTTATAGAAGTTTTCTATAAATAGCTGAAGAGGCATAGGTGTAAGGGACCTTTTTGCCAAAAATCAACAATCAATCAACAATCATCATTTGTTACTCTTTATCGCACTTTAATTTTTTCTGATTTTTACATCCTCTCCTATTTTTATCTTTTACTTTCGTTGCCTTTAGTGTAGAATCAGTCGTTTCTTTTTTTTTTTTTGAAACAACATAGATCCCAGCTCAAGCAATAAAGCCGAAACTTTGCACCTTTGGTAAAAGATATTTGTTGGGGAAACCCTTCTTGGGCGAACAAATATGGATTTAACTTAAAATATTATTCACAATCACAAGTTACATTCCCAAACATGACCTTTTTATATATGAGCTGCACCACACACGATCAACGCTTAGTCTCTCTCTCTCTCTCTCTCTCTCTCTCTCTCTCTCTCTCTAGCCCCCCAACTACAGATGTAGACATTTTTGCCACCGTCCTCCACCTCCATTCAATGGCACACCATCACCCCATTCCGAACCATGCCACTAGTTGTCGTCGTCTTCATCTTTCTTCATTACCCCCGTCGTATGCAACAGAGCTCATAGTGATGGGAGAGCTCATGCATGGTCGTCATCCTTGTAAGCTTGATTCCTCGATGGAGGAACTTACGATAGCACCAACGTCTATGACAGAGGTTGACATTGCACCCACTTCAAGGCTTGACAACTGTGAAGTCTGACACTAATATGTTGGAGAAAACTTCCTTACTTGTTTTGAAGTTGACAAAATGTTTCCATCAGTCTAGTCTGAAAACTGGCAGACTCTCTCGTCAAAGTCTGAAGACCGCCAGACTCGAGATTTAAAGTCTGCCCTCATTGATAGTTTCTAGACCAACGAAGAAGACTTATCCAGAATCAAGTATTTCTTTAAGGTTTTGATTCGAGTGGCTAAAGAAGTTTTCACGGCTAGAGATAGCATCTTAAGATCTATTATTCGTTTTGAAATCAATACGAGTAATTTGGATTCGTTGAATGGTGAAGTATACTTGGAATGTTCTACTTATGAAAATCTAGATCCTGATTGTATGGGCGAGCAGGATTGGTGGGCTATCATCACATTCCTTAAGTAACTTAAGATCTCCCTAATTGATTCTGTCCAACGGGTAGATTGGAAGAACTCCTTCGGAAGGTGCCAACGGTTATGAAGGCATGGAGGAATATATAAGGAAGACGCTTTAGTTATTCGAGTGTGTGTGCGATAGATAAATTCCAAAGTCTGAAACTCCTTGTTCTTTGTTGATTCAATTGTTGAGCGTAAACTTGTACTCAAAAGAGAGTTTAGATATTTGTGAGGCCTTGTGGAAGTGTAACAGAGTCTCTACACTGTGGAATCAAGGACGTGATACTATAACGACTCTTTTGATTCTTAGTGAAATCCCGCCGATGGGCTGTCAGTACGGGAGAGTGGACGTAGGCTTAGATTAAGCCGAATCACTATAAATCTTGTGTTCTTATTCTCTTCCCTAAACTCTTTTTATTTTGTTCGTAACTCTATTTAATTGTTAAAGTTTGATTTCCTCTGCAAAGTCTATTGTTAACCAGACTCAGGTTAAAAGTAAAGTTTTACACTATATTTTGCAAAATTTGTTTTCGCACCTATTCACCTCCCTTTAAGTGCTCGTACTAGCACTCTCAATTGGTATCAGAGCTTGTGTACTCATTAAAATTGAAGTGTTTTTATTTCAGAGTTAAAGATCCATGGCTAGTATGTTGGCTCCAGGTTTGGTTGAAGGGCAAAGTAACACCAGACCACCTTATTTTGATAGAAAGAAATACAGTATATGGAAAAACAAGATGAAAGCATTCCTAAGATCAAAAGATCCTCTGGAATAGAATGTGGTAGACAAATGAATCAAACCTAAAGCTACAACAGTCTCAGAAAGGGGAAAAGAAGTTGCAGAGGCTAGCGAGATGACTCAAGAAGAAATAACCAAAAGACAAGCTCTTGATGCAAAAGCAATTTACTCCTTATATTGTGCATTATCTCTTACTGAATATAATAAAATATCTTCTTGTGAAACAGCTAAAGAAGTTTGGGATAGGCTGCACATTACCTATGAAGGAGCTAATCGAGTGAAAGAAACTAGAATCAATATTCTGCTCGGTTAATATGAAGCCTTCAAGATGAAGCCAGGAGAATCTATCACTGCCATGTTTAGTCGTTTTACATAAATTGTGAATGGTCTTGAGTATCAAGGTCAACCAATCTCAGGACCCATGAAGGTTAACAAATTGTTGCGTGGACTTTCCAAAGATTGGAATTACGTAAAGACCTCAATAAGGGAGACACAAAGAATCATGCCACTCTTCGTTGACGAATTGGTTGGCACTCTTTAGTCTTATGAAGTGGAGCAAATCAATGAAGAAGAAGATCCCAAAAGTAAAAAGCCTATTGCTTTAAAATCTAATGATGACTTTGATGTTACAGATTTTGAAGACGATATGGACAATGAAGAGCTTGCTCTCATGATAAGAAGGTTCAAAAAATTGAACAAAAATGGAAGAAGATTCAATTGGAAGAAACAAAGCTCTCAAAAGTTTCAAAATAAATCAGCTGAGGATGATAAATCCAATAAAGATGTGATTTGTTTTGAATGCAAGAAAAATAGGTACATCAGACCCAACTGACCCTTGCTGTAGAAAAAGAAAGGAAAAGCTGAGAAATACAGAAAGGCACTTAAAGCAGAAACTTGTAGTGATACCGAATGCGAAGAGAGTGATGAGGATTATGCTAATATTTGTTTAATGTCAAAATCAAAATCAGACTCAAACTCTGAGACGGATATAGACTCAGACTTAGATAGTGAAATCGAGGTAAGTAATTTAAAAATTCCTACTAAAATCTTGAAATATATTAATGAACTATGTCTTAGTCTCAAAACCTCTCTCAAGAGGATTTCCGAGCTAAAAAGGGAAAATCTACACTGGAGCAACAAGAGATTGTTTGGAAAGAAAAGTTCGAAAATTTAGATAAAAGTTTTATTACTTTGAAAGAAAATGCATACTCTCTTTCAAAAGAAAATACACTTTTGAAAAATGATATTTCAAGTATTTCAAAAAGGTTTTCTACAGGATCTGAGAAATTAGAAAAGATTCTTTCAGCACAAAGACCTTACTTTAACAAATCAGGCTTGTGAATGACTTTTGAAACCATTCCTCTAATTGATTTTCCAAAAGTAAAGGAAAGAATCAAATAGAGACTTACAAAAGACTTTTATAGAAATCATTTTCAAAAAATCTTTGTAAAACCTGTTGGCCGTAGTGCTCTTAAATGTTCTAAGTGCAACAGCTCAAAAAACTTTGAGAAAAAATGTCCTATGGTTTGGAAACCTATTAAGAAGGATTGGGCAAAGACCGTATATTGCACTAACTCCATTGGACCCAAGAAAGTGTGGGTACCAAAGAAAGCTTGAGTTTCTTTTTTAAATGCATGTCACTATCAAGAAAAATGTCAAATTGTACTTGGATAGTGGATGCTCAAGACATATGATAGTAGATTCAAGTTGTTTCATAAAGTTTATGCAAGTTAATGGTGAAAAAGTCTCTTTTGGTGGAAATAGCAAAGGAAAAATTGTTGGATGTGGAACAATAAAAATTAGAAGTCTCACAATCAATAACGTCTCCTTAGTAGAAGGACTCAATTACAATTTGCTGAGTATTAGTCAATTGTGCGACATAGGTTTCAAAATCAATTTTCAAGAAGGAATATGTTTGAGAACTAGTAAAGACTTCTCTCAAACTTTCACGAGGTGAAGACATAGGAACATTTATCTTTTGGACATCAAACCAGAAAAATCTCAATGTCTAATTTCAATTCAAGAGGAAGCTAATATCTGGCATTGAAAACTTGGCCATATCAACATGAAGCAAATTACCAAGATCTCTTCAAAGAAGCTTGTTCGTGGACTACCCAACCTAACATACCAAAAATCTGAATTATGCACACCATGTGTGCTGAGAAAACAGGTTATAAGTTTTTTCAAATCAATAAATCAAGTTTCCACTAATCGTGTATTGCAGCTCCTGCATATGGATCTCTTTGGACCAACTAGAACTCAAAACATTGGTGGAAAAAGATATTGCCTAGTAATAATGGATGATTATTTATGATTTACTTGGGTATACTTTTTGGCGAGTAAGTCTGAAACATTCTCTTATTTTTTAAAGTTTGCTAAGAAAGTATAGAATGAGAAAGGGTTTCAAGCATACGGACAGACCATTAAGGTGAGTTTGAAAATCAACACTTTGTTAAATTTTGTGATGAATCTGGTTTTCAGCATATGTTCTCCTCTCCATATACTCTCGAATAGAATGTAGTTGTGGAAATGAAGAATAGATCGTTGCAAGAAATGGCTAGAATACTTTTAATTGAAAGCAACATTTCTTCTCGTTTTTGGGCTAAAGTAGTTTCTACAGCATGTTTTATCATTAACAGAGTTTTCTTAAGGCCGATTCTAGAGAAAACTCCCTATGAGTTGTTCAAAGGAAATAAGTCAATTGTTTCCTATTTTTATGTATTTGGTTGCAAATGTTTTATATTGAAAAATGCAAATGATTGAATTGGTAAGTTTGAAGAAAAATCAGATGAATGAATCTTCCTTGGATATTCAACCACCAGCAAAGCTTACAGAGTATACAACAAGAAGACTCAATCTGTGAAAGAATCGATGAATGTCAAATTTGAAGACCTTATACAAAATCAATCGATCCAGACTCAACCTGAAGAATCTGAACCTGTTCTAGACTCTATAAAGTCAAATTCCCGAGAAGCAGCTTAGACTTCAGAAGGTCAACAACGAATGAACGTTGAAGAATCAAATGAAGAAAAATATTAGCAGTCTGTCAAACCAACCAGCAACTAGAAGCACAAGTCTAGTCATCCCAAAGAACTTATTATTGGTGATATTGATGAAGGGATTCGTACAAGATCCAAAAGGTGTGGAGAGTCTAGCGCTGTGGCTCTTATTTCTGAAATAGAACTTGAAAGCATAGAAGAAGCTTTAATTGATGAAAGCTGGATTGAAGTTATGCAAGAAGAACTCAGGCAGTTCAGTATTAACGATGTCTAGAAATTAACTCCTAAACCAAAAGATAAATCTGTTATTGGAGCTAAATGGGTTTTCAGGAACAAGATGGATGAAAAAGGAAAAGTTATAAGGAACAAAGCAAGACTTGTGGCCAACGGATATACGCAAGAAGAAGGGATAGACTATGATGAGACTTATGCACCAGTAGCAAGGTTAGAAGCAATTAGATTATTACTTGCTTTTGCTTTTTATAAGAATTTCAGGTTATTCCAAATGGACGTCAATAGTGCATTCCTGAATGGATTTATCCAAGAGGAAGTCTATGTGGAACACCCTCCTGGTTTTGAAGACTCGAGGAAACCAGATTTTGTATTCAGATTGAAAAATGCGCTATATGGTTTAAAGCAAGCACCTCGAGCTTGGTACGACAGGTTAAGTAAGTTTTTAATTCAAAATGGCTTTGTTAAAAGTAAAGTGGACACTACTCTGTTTATTAAAAGAGAGTAAAAACTTTTTACTTGTTCAAATCTATGTTGATGATATTATTTTTGGATCACCTAACGAAAATCTATGCAAGAAATTCTCTAAATCTATGCAGGATGAATTCGAGATGAGCATGATGGGTGAACTATTCTTCTTTCTCGGACTATAAGTGAAACAATTGAATGACGGAATTTTCATTCACCAAGAAAAATATGCTAAAGAACTTGTTAAAAAGTTCGGTTTGGAGAACTGCAAAAAGATTGATATACCAATGTCAAGTTCTTCAAAGTTGGACAAAGATGAAGGAGGAAAGAAAGTTGACCAAAAGTTGTACATGAGTATTCGTTGCAACAACCTCTAAGTTAGGTTTATGGTATCCTAAAGAAGGAGACTTTACTCTTCTTGGATACTCATACGCGGATTTAGTAGGATGTAAAGTTGATAGAAAGAGCACCTCGGGCACTTGTCAATTGCTTGGTAACATGACAGTGTCTTGGTTTTCAAGGAAGCAAAGTATTGTAGCTCTCTCGATAGCAGAAGCAAAGTATGTGGCTCTTGGAAGTTGTTGTTCTTAAATCCTATGGATAAAATAACAACTAAGAGACTTTGGAATCGAAGACTTATGCACTGAGATCAAATGTGACAACACTAGCACGATTAATCTCACCAAGAATCCAATTCTTCATTCAAGAGCAAAGTAGAGAACAAGGTCATCGTGTCATTGAAGAAGAGACAGAGCATGAAGAGTACTTCTCTCCACCTGAAGGCACTAAAATAGGGGGAGCTGCTGATAAAAGAGGTACTCCTTCACTTGCTTTTACTAGTGACGATGTCAGTCGTTCTCCTGCCGATCCAGAAGATATATATGCCTCTCAATTTCCTAAAGAAGCTAATGAGGTTTCATCTCCAAGTCTAGGTGCTCATGCTGAAGTGCCATCATTTGCCAATACTCCACAAACTGATCATGCTGAAGCAAGCACTCAAACTGACAACTCAGGAGACCTTAGAAGGGTGCTTGATGTTCTTATGGAGATGAGACGTCAAATTTATGCTTTGGGATGTGAATTTCAGAATATGCAGAATGCTAATCAAGCCTCTTTAGTTTCATTGCACAATCAAGTTTAGGTCATTAATCTTCAAGTTCAAGCAATTGCAAGGGTGAGGAAGTAGCGCAACTGAAGGAGAATCTGAGAAAGCTGGAGAAGACTGTCAAGTCGATGGGAGATTTCCAGATTGTTCACATTCTTGGTTTCCATAAGTAGATTCTTTCCAAATTTACTTGCCTTCCAAAAAGATTTGATGTATTTAAATTGATTTAATAAAAATAATCAATCTCGTAGGTGTGGTTTTCATCTAGAATGCCATATATAACCTCTACGAACCGAACCCTTGAAGAAAGATAGATAACCCCTTATCTGGATAAGTTTTCATCATTCACTTGCGTTCAGTCTGGAATTTGTCAGAGTGGGCAGACTTTGACACAAAAGTCCGGCAGTCTGTAGACTTTAACATAGAAGTCTGGAAATCTTCATAACATAATGTAGATAAGTTTTGTTAGCTTCAAAACATCAAAGGAGTTTTCTCTAATAATCTCCCCATTTTTTATGGTGACAACTTTCCTACAGATTTAAAGATTTATAACCTACAAAACAACTCTTAGCAGTACATGATATCTTATAAAAACAAGTAGTTAAGGATTTGGATAGCATTGATTATGCAACCACAATAAACATGTTAATCTTGAAAAAAAAATTAGACACACATCAAGATTTAAACATCCACATCCATAAACATCACTACCACAAGGATTACTGTAGAGTATAAGTGTTCAAAACATCAAACACACTCAAATCAAATCTGCAAAAAGTTAAGTTCAAAAGTTCAAATCTGCAAATTCTCCCCCTTTTTGTCAACAACAAAAAGTAGAGAAAGTCAAAAGAGAAAATGGATAAATGGAATCAAGGTTGTTGAAGAACTCAAACTAGTTGGAAATCCACCATGGACTGCACTGCCTCCTCAACCTTATGGCACTGGCGATGAACATTCTCGACTTGAGTCTAAACAGCCTTAAGAATTTGAATAGTCTAATCATTCTTGGCCACAGTCTGAGAGACTTGTTGATTCAAAGTTTGTATCTGAGTGTCTAGAGACTGTACCTTTCCAGTGTGAAAATCATAAGAGGATCTCAACGTAGTATGAAGTTTCCGAATCTCAATCTCCATGGCTTATTGCTGAGCTTTAACTTCCAAAAGGAGTTTCATCATCCTTGGATCGTCAGCATTTGGTTCAGTCTGCACACTAGCTTCAGCAAATTGAATTCGTGGAGAGTTCAAAGACAAGGGAACATCAAGTTGTCTAGCCCCATGGCTCGGAGTAGATTCTTCAATGTTAGCTTTAGGAAATTGAGAAGCATAAACATCTTCTGGATCTGTAGGAGATCGACTTATGCCATCACTCGCAAAATGAGGAGAAGAAGTCTATGTTTTCTCAACAACTCCCCCCGTTTCTATGCCTACAACTGGAGAAGGGATTCCTTCTTCTTGTGTCTTCTCATTTTCAAAACAAGAGTGATGTTCTTTTTCTATTCGTACTCTTACTGGTCCACTCCTAATTGCTTCTGAATCTTCAAACAATGTGATTGCAACTGTTTCTGCATAAGAGTTATCCTTACCCTTATTTCCATAATGACCTTCTTCTTCTTCTTTAGTCCTTTATCCTTCTTCTCTTTCCACTTCTTCCTTCTCTGTTCCTTCTTCTTCTTCTTGCTATGTTTCTTCTCTGTTTCCTCTTTCCTTTTCCTTTGGTTGCTCAAAACCAACAAAACCCTGAAGATTCTTTAAGGCAATGGCAAAAATTGTAAGATCATCTTCATCCTCTTCGTCCTGCAGGATGAGTGATCTTCTCTTCTTCACAGGTTCTTTCACAACTTCCTTTCCTTTCATTTCCTCTTTCTTCCAGCAGAATCTTCCTTGGTTTTGCTAGAGGACTCCTTCTTCAAGCACTCAATAGCCTTGTTCAGATCCTTCAACCTCATCTTCGAAATCATCTTTAGTCCTATTACCATAGGAGCAACAGTTCGAGAGCAAAGTGAGGCGGGAAACTCGATCTGAAAATGTCTAAACAACTTTGTAACTAGCGTAGAATAAGGCAATTGTCCTGTGTCCTTCATAACTGTCCTATACATGTGCATCAGGATAGTATGAGGTAGTGAAAATCTCTTCCCATTGCAAATAGCAAACATGAGTCTTGCTTCGAATATGGAGACATCTATTTTTGATGTAGCCTTTGGTCTGATGCAGTTAATGACAATTTTGTGCAACAAAACATTTGAGGCTGGCAGTCTAGAATATGTGATGCCTCCTTCTAGTAATCTGTCATTGATAAGAAATCTCGTTGCTTGACCAACTAAGACACTTATTGGTTGAAAAACACTCATTTCCACCCAATAATGTCTACCAGTGTGTCAACATCCACCACATAGTCTTTATTACTCACAGTAAACTGGATTCGATTTTGGTCAAGAAAAGATAGATTCGAGTAGAAAAAAGCAGTCAACTCTGGATATGCTATACCCATCTCAAAATAGAAGTTCTCCAGTTGAAGGAAGGCTAACTTTTCCTGCAAGTTAACCTTGATCGAGTCTAAGAAGTTAAATTCAACATTTCGATGGTTCATCACCCCTCTCTTCAGCATTTGGGAGTAAACCCTTTTGTGCTACTTAGAACGAAACAACCTCATTCTCTCTCTAAGAACATCTGCAACAACACCCATTCTGGGTTTGAAATTTGAATAAAACTGCTCATCATCATCCTTGTTTTCTGGATTATCAGAATTGAACCTAGGGTCTAAAGGAAAATAAAGAAAGGCTTTGTCTACCGACTATTTCGGCGCTATACCTAACTATTCCATCCTTCTTAAGAACTCGGTCTCATTTCTATGCCCTTTCTTAGAAAATCGGTGATAAAAGTCATAGGAGTACCACCCTGCTTCAAATAAGTGTAATACTTATAAAGAACCCGAGTCTTGAGGTTCTGAGAGGTTCTGCGTCTTCCTCGAGTTCCTTTTCCAATGGTTGGCGCAGAGGATTCTGTGTAAAGTTCTTTGGCGAGTTCTGCGAAGATTGTTGTGGAGAGTTGCGCAGAGAATCTTCCTCAGTGAGATCGAAATGTGTCTGCCCTTCTAACACATTCCAAGGCCCCTTGCTCGCAATCCAAGAGGATTTCCTTTGGTAAGACATGTTTGCAGGCTTGGAGAATTTCACAGACAAGTTTGAGTGAAAAAGATGAAAACTTGCAGAACAAACTTGAGAGTAAAAGACGAGGGAGAAGAGAATAACGACTAGAGTTTTGAGAGGCAGTTTTGGAAATGAATCGTTTTGGAGATAAAAAGCTATCAAAAACAGGATGTTGAAACAACACAAAAGAAAATGTCTTTTCGGAATAACTGAAAATAAAAACTGCCAAAAAATTCAAAAATTCAAAAAAGATAACTTCTAAAAATAAAATAGGCAAGCAACGATTCGAATAAGAATGTACCTGTTCGGAAATTACCTACTAAAATTAAAATACCTGGATTTGAGATATTCTCTTACTAAAGTAGCTTCTTTAAATTTTGAGTCTAACCAGCTTCAAACTTTACTCCGAAGAGAAATAATATTCAGCTTGTGGCGAATAGACTCAAATAAATTTTTCTCCAAAGTCTTTATGGAGATGCCTACTAGCTAATTCTTCGAATCAATGGACTGAATCATAATCTCTCCATTTTGGATATGATCTCTTATGAAATGATGCCGAATTTTTATATGCTTCGCCCTTAAATGAAGAATTGGGTTCTTGGTGAGATTAATAGCACTGGTGTTGTCGTATCTAATCTCGATGCATGATTCTTCAATCCCAAAGTCTCTTAGTTGTTGTCTTATTCATAAGATTTGAGAGCAACAACTCTCAAGAGCAATATACTATGCTTCTGCTGTTGATAATGCTACAACATTTTGCTTCCTTGAGAGCCAAGATACCAACATATTTCCTAGCAATTGACAGGTTCCGGATGTGCTTTTTCTATCCACTTTACAACCTACTAAATCAGCATCCGAATATTTAAGAAGAGTAAAGTTTCATTCTTTTAGATACCATAGACCCAACTTTGGACAAGTCGCAACATATTTAATGATATGTTTTACAGTAGTTAGATGAGATTCTCTAGGAACAGAATGAAATCTAGCACATATGCAAACACTAAATAAAATATTAGGTCTAGAAGCAGTAAGGTAGAGAAGTGAACCGATTATGCTTCTGTATAGCTTCTGATCTACTTTCTTCCCTTCTTCATCTTTGTCCAGTTTCGAAGAACTTGACATTGGTGTCTCTGTTTTTTTGCAATTCTCTAACCCGAATTTCTTGATGAGATCTTTGGTATATTTTCTTGTTGAATGAATATACCTTTCTTCGATTGTCTAACTTGCAATCCCAAAAAGAAAGTTAACTCACCCATCATACTCATCTCGAATTCATCCTGCATAAATCTTGAAAATTTCTTGCAAAGACTTTCATTAGGAGAATTAAAGATAATATCATCTACATAAATTTGTATCAATAGAAAATCTTTTCCTTCTTTATTTATAAACAAGGTATATCAACCTTTCCTTTTTCAAAACCATTCTGAGTTAGAAACTTACTCAACCTTCCATACCAGGCTCGAGGTGCTTGCTTCAGTCCATACAAGGCCTTTTTCATTATGTTAGACTGAGTCTGACTTTCTTGGATCTTTAAATCTTGGTGGTTATTCCACATAAACTTCTTCTTGTATAACACATTCATGAATGCACTTTTGACATCCATCTAGAATAACCTGAAATTTTTATAACAGGCAAAAACATGAAATAATCTAATTGCTTCTAATCTCGCTACTGGTGCGTAGGTCTTGTCATAGTCTATCCCTTCTTCCTATTGGGTGAAGTACACTATTAGTGCCATAAGTTGTGTACGGCGCTCACTTTGGTGCCAAAAGTTTCCATCAGATCACTTAAGTGCCAAAATTTTTGAAAAACATTCATTTTAGTGCCAAAGCTGATCTGGTTGGCTAGAAATCTGATCTGGCAATTTTTTTATTATTATCTAAAGCCGACGTGGATCGCCGGAGAGTACAATTAACATGCAAACAACAAAACGACACCGTTTAGCATCTTTTCCCCAAATAAGAAACCCTAAATCCCCAAATTCGAGCAAAATCAAAAATTGAAAACCCTAAATCCCCAATTCAACCAATTCGAGTTCATACTTCAATTTTCTCCTAAAGTTATTAGCTCGCTCTTGCAAATGGAAGGCAGAAGCTTCAGCAACGGCTCACATTCCTATAAAAAAACGAATTAGATGGTGAGTGTTACTGTTATTGTGGGTTACCGAGTCTGAGAAGAAAATCTTGGACTCGGTTGAATCCCGGGAGAAGATTCCATGGGTGCAGCAGATATAAAGAAGGCACGGAGTGCAAATATTTCAAATGGGTTGATAGAAAATTCTCTGATCGAGCGATAGAGGTGATCCTGTTACTTGAAGGCCGAAATCAACATCCACCTACGTTAATGGACGACTTAGAGGATGTTGACTCAATGCAAGCTCAAATGAATGGTTTAACATCTCTAGTCGACCATTTGAAGAGGGAGGTTTCAAGGCTGAAAATTGAAAGAAATTTTATTTAGCGTTGATTGTATTCTTATTCTCTTGGGTAGTTTATTCGAGTGTGAAGTGAGTAATGAGAAGAAGTTTGTATGTCTACAACAGTCGAAGACATGGAATATGCACTTGTATTGAATTATTTATAAGTAAAATGTGTTTTTGGTTTGTTGCAATTTTTGGATAAAGCAGAAGGTTTTGTTGTAATCTATGGTAGAAATGCAAGATTGAAGTTGGAATGCATTAGTTGTGAGCACTTAAAAGTTTTATTGTTTAGTTGTGTATTATCAATGTTTGTTTTTGTTAGTTTTTACTTCAAATATATTGGTTTGCTTGCTGTATTTTTTATTTGGTAATTGTTTGCTGGTTTGCTGCAACTGCAAACCATGGTGAAATGGAAGGTTGGAGTTGGAATGCATTAGTTCTGAGCACTTAAAAGCTTTATTGTTTAATTGTATATTGTCAATGTTTGATTTGGTTAGTTTTTGCTTCAAAATAGAATGGTTGTTGCATTTTTATCGTTGTAATAGTTTGCTAGTTTGCTGATTTGCTGCAACTGCAAACCATGGCGAAATTAAGAGATGGTAGCAAACTCACGATTGGCCATTTCAGTGCCAAAAGTTGTAAATAGTGATCGCTTGAGTGCCAAGTTTTTATAAAAGTGATCATTTAAGTGCTAGTCGCGATTATAAAATGATCACTTCTGTTGTACAAGTTGTAAATAGTGATCGCTTGAGTGCTAAGTTTCAAACTTGCACTAGTCATGGTGCATCTTACATCTTGTTCTTACACCAGTTAGGTTGCTGGTGCATCTTCTTGCACCAACACATACAACCAAAACTCTACAAATAGCATCCACAACTTCAACCAGCAACACTATATGCACATATGTAAATCTAAAAATAATATCAACATCGTAAAAACATTGCACCAATAGCAAGAAAATATACAGCATAACTGATAACTATCTTGCTAACATTATTAGCCAAAACCAAGCTAAGAGAAAATAACAAAAATAGCTATTTTCATTGACATTGATTAATTGTTTACAAAAGAAAAGAAAAACGTGTCTAACTACACTCCCCAATCCCTGAAGGTTCAGCAACCTCTTAAAAAAAAAACAATGGCAATATGCAGGCAGCACCTACCATCAATGATATAATATCCAGCATCTCCTAAAAAAAGAAAACATAAAAAGAAAGACCATGTCCAATACCACATAAAAAGTGACCATATCCAGCACCCTCCCATCAATCAATATGGACAACACCCCGATTTCCATTTCATCTTGGAGCTTTGAATTGATTCATAATCCGACCATTCTTTCAAACTGGATGTGCAGGTTCTTTAATTGGGTTTTATGTCACCTCATTTTTCTTGTTCTTAACGGCAGCTATTTTTATTCTAGCACGTGTCATGTGCTAGTCCATATCATAACTATTGCTCCCAATCATTGGTTGAGATGGAACTGGTGTTAGGTTCTTTTCGAATGGCTGTTTTACAGCTATACCCGCTGTCTTCTTATTTGGAGCACTCTTCTTTGGCTGCGCCCTTGATTCTTGAGTTGGCCCACCTTGAGAGAGAAGTATCTCCAAAGTTCTCCTAGGCTATACAAACATAGCGATATTGTTAACCAAATGAATTGAAGTATAAAAAATTAAATGCATGAGGCCTACAAATCTTACATTCAAAATAGTTATTCCAATACGTTCATCTGTATAAATCCCATAACCATATTACCTTAATATTTTTCCAAGAGCTCATCTTGTTCGCTGTGGTACATCATTTTCAGCAGCAACTAGGGTAGCAACCTCTGCATCTTATGCAGTTGCATGTCTTCTCACTTGAGAAACACATAACAAATTTAAATTTTAGCCCATAAGAGACAAACACAGCGATGTGCAACTTACAGGATATTTTTTTTTCTCGTTTGCTCAACAGTGGACTCAATTGTTGTTGTTGCTGTTCTGCTTGTTTTAGTCCCTGTTCCTGCACTTGAGCTTACAACAAGGCCTTTTTTGGCTCTTTAGTAGGCCTTACCACAATGTATTGTATCAGGATTATGACCAATTACAATGATTTGGATAATTAGACATCTACTCATTTTCATGGTGGGAAACAAATGGAGAAAACTTCTCAAATTATAAGTGCATGACAGAGTAAAAGCACAAGAGAAGACAGTATACCTAGTCAACCATCAAACTCTATAGAATATGAACTGAAAAGTTATTCAGGCAAAGAAGATACTTACCTTACATCAGGGCTTTCTGTTTACCCTTCAGTAAGCATTATAGTATGGCCTTCTGTCATCCCTTCAATAGGCCTAAGAAGAAGCTTTTCAGTAGGTCCTGTCTCCGGCACTAAATCAGCTTGCTGCTAATGCTGCTTTTTCAACCCTTAACCTTTCTTATTGTGCCATTCTTTGCGGTAATAGGAACATTTTATCTTTACTCCAGGCCTATTCATCCTCTGACTTGATACATCTTCTTGCTACATTATTTGTCTCTTCTTTGGCCTTCCTATTTGCTTCTTCAATGGCAAAGGTAGAGGGCTTTCATGATTTGTTGCCTCCCAAAATTTGCTGCATCATGAATTGGTTTGAAGTAAGGTATGAGCTTTTTTTGTACCGATCATCTAGGTAATCATCTGGGTTTTCTTGCTTCATCTTAATAGCACAAATGGCATGGGCACAGGGAATTCCACTTAATTGCCAGGTTCGGCATGAACACTTTTTTCTATATAAGTTGACAACATACTTATCCTGATTTTGAATAATCTCATATCCATTATCTCCATTCCAAATTGAATGGCAGAACCTACTAGTAGCAATGCTTGCATCCAATCTCTTCACAATCCTAGGGCCACAGTCTCTAGTTCATTTCATAGCCTCATCTCTTTGCCTATGCAGTCTAGTCATAACCATAACTCAAATATCATCAAGCATGCTGATGATTGGTTTGCACCTGGCCTCTAAAATTCTGCCATTGAAAGCTTCATTGAGGTTGTTATCAATGATATCGCATTTGAACTCCTCATTGAAGAAGGCCTGACATTAGTGCTTAGCTTCTGTCTGGAATAGTGCATCAAAACCTTCATTTGTCAACTGCAACAATCCTTATTTGGCTAATCTGAAATCAGTCATGTTGGTACTCTTTATTATCTGACAAAATTGTTTTCTGCAGCTTATCTTATTTGAAGTTCCTTGCTTGCATATATGTGCCTCACGCACATTCTATGCTTAGCATGTGGCATCAACTCAGCTAATGCAGGAATAAGTCCCTACAAAACTTTAAATCAATAAATACAAGTCAAGAAAAATATGCAAGTGATTAATATTAAAATGGCGTGAATTAATTGACAATAAAATTACCTTCTGTTGATCGCTCATGAATGTCCATCCTCCCCCATCGGTTATCTCAAGGTCAGCCATTAAATTTTTGAGGAACTAGGACCAAATATCCTTGTTCTTTATCTTCACCACCGCTCAAGCTATCGAAAATATTTGATTATTGGCATCTCTCCCTACAGTAGCCAACAACTCCCTCTTGCATAAACTCTTTAGAAAGCATCCATTCAATCATATAACTCTTCTACAACCAGCCAAGAAGTTCCATTTGCATGCATCAAAATAGACATAAAATCTATCAAATCTAAGCTCAAGATTAGGGAGTAGCCTCTCCACAACCTTTACATATACCCTACTTGATGGGTTTTGAAACATGCATTCACTAGCATAATCCTATACCTGTGCATATTCTTCCTTATACCCACCCATCAATATTTTTATCACCCTCATCTTAGCTCTCTTGCATTGATTCCTTGACGTATTAACCCCTAATTGCTCATTCACTACCTGTTGAAATTAAGGACTCTTGATCTTGGGCATTGCTTTGATAGTATTGAAAAAATGTTTTGATAACCACACACTTGTTACCATTTTATTGTTAAAGATAACTAAACAAGTATGCTCATTCTAGAATGACCTAATGAAATGACCCCTTCTTACTCAACGTGTCATAGAGCTTCCATGGACAATTGGGTTGTGAGCACTTAGCTCTCACAAATTCCTTCATGTTTCTAATGAATTGAACGCTCCTCTATTCACCAATGGAGTTCTTTACAACAGCTTCCTTGAACTGTTTGGCATCGTTAAATCTCATGCCCACAGACAAAACAGGTTTATCAACATTCGGATCATAGCAAGGGTACTTACTTTTTCTTCGACGAGCAGGTTCTTCATCATCATTGTCAAGCTTATTCTCCGAATCAGCAACTTCATCGCCGCAGCTTTCTTCATCTTCACTTTTATTACCTTCAATTGGAGTTCCATCTCCGTCCCTATTTACTGACTTGGGCCTCTTTGCTAAAGCTGCAACTCTTTTTCTCAGAAATTCCCTTTACTTTTGTCTTGACTGTGCGAGTTCATCATCATCTTCGTCACTTGGGAAACTTATTGAAGCCAAATATTCATCTTTCGATTCACTAGATATAGCAATTTCCATTATAATCCAATGAAATCATGATTGTCCACATCTTCACCCAAATCTTCACCCGAGATTTCAGGACATCTCCTCGTTTGTTCATCTCTATCAATATGACTTATCTCCCTTTCATTTTGCCCTTCATCTACACATAAACTCATCTTCGACCTGATTACACGCTTGAATAGGATCCCTCATTTCTCATCTTTCAGTGGTGGTCTGCTCATCTCCATCATCATCCTCATCCTCACCATCACTATAATACTCAACATATACCATAACTTCTTCGCCATGAAGATAATAGTAAATAATATCATTAATATCATTATCGTCATTAAAAAAATCTCAAGCCATCCTTCAATTCCTTCCCAAGAACACAGTAATGTAGTTTTTGCACTTTGCATAATAAAAAATACACAAAATCCCTCAAAAAATCAATATATGATGGCTTCCGAACATTGACATAGATAGTACCTTCATTTCCACTAGTATATTCCCAATCCTCGGTTCTAATAACAAACTCTTCACCATAACAAACAATGATGCCTACCTGATTTGCGTCCATGTCAATCCTGCACCCAATGAAAAAAAAAAAGAGTCATTACTTTTTGGGACCACGTGACAGAATCAGCAACTTCACATGCAGGTACTTGTCATTTTGTTGTCAAAAAGCAAATGCGACCAATCTCCCCAATTCAGTGCCTTTACAGAAACAAAAGAAATCGAATTGAATAAATAAAGTGAGGTCCTCACCACCCATTTTTCAATTCAATCACATTCGGTTCTCCACAGAAGCAGTCCAATTAATTAAACAAATTAAGGTCCCTCCATTGTTTCCCTCCGAGTCGAGCCCCATTTTCCCCTCCGTGCCCTATTTTTCTATTTGGTCCCCATCACTTTCCCCACCACTTTCCCCTTGAGCCGAGCCCTCAATTTGCCCTTCGCGCCTTAACTTGCCTGTCGGAACTTTAAATTTTTCACTAACCTAAGTGAGCGAGAGTTAGGGACGCAACTAGCGAACGAATGTGAACGACAGCACAACTATAGCGGTGGCCGCGTGATGACGAGCAAGCGAACGACGGTGGGTGAGCGAGCTATGACTGGCGGTGTCAAGCGAGAATCGTATACGAAGACCGTTTTTGGCCGTAGTGAATCCACTCCTCTATTTTACAAAATGACGGTCGTTTTGTAAGTGATCCACGTGGAATGGTAAAACCACATCGTTTCTTATGAAGAAAGGAAAATGGCATCGTTTTATGCCATCTACCGTGGACAATTTTAAGAATTGTCGATGTTTTTTTTTTTTTTAAATATAAAAGTCACGTAATCATTTTGGCCGGAATCTCTCGCCGGTAGCATCAAAGTGATCGTTTTTTTCTCTGATTTGGCACTTAAGTGATCTGACAGAAACTTTTGACATCAAAGTGAGTGCCGTACATAATTTATGGCACTGATAGTGTGCTTCTCCCTTTTCCTGTGTATATCATTTTGCCACGAGTCTTGCTTTGTTTTTGACCACTTTTCCATTATCATTCATCTTATTCCTGAAAACCCATTTCATTCCAATAATATATTTGCCTTTGGGTTTTGGAATTAGCTCCCATACATCGTTGATGTTGAATTGTCTGAGTTCTTTATGCATAACTTCTATCCAGTTTTCATCAAACAAGGCTTCGTCTACACCTTTTGGTTCTATTTTAGAAACAAGTGCTAGAGCACTGGACTCTTCTCTTCCTTTAGATCCGATGCGAACTCCTTCATCAATGTTGCTAATGATGAGTTATTTGGGATGACTTGACTTTTGCTCCAGTTGCTATAAGATTTGAGAGTCTATTGATCCTCTGCTTCGTTTAAATCTTCTTGTTCTACTTGTTGCTGTTCTCCAGAAGTTTGAACCTCTTCAGGGGAAGTAGACTTTGTAAACTCTAGAATGGGTTCAGACTCTTCAAGTTGAGTCTAGTTTAGTAGATTCTCCACATTATCCTGAAACTTGACATTTATAGATTCTTCCACGGATTGAATCTTCTTGTTAAAGACTCTGTAAGCTTTGCTTGAAGTCAAATAACCAAGGAAAATTCCTTCATCTGATTTCTCCTCGAGCTTTCCAGTTCGATCATTCGCATTCTTCAGAATAAAACATTTATACCCAAAGACATGAAAGTAAGAAACAATAGGCTTCTTTCCTTTATACACTTCATAAGGAGTTTTCTCTAGAATAGGCCTCAAGAATATTCTGTTGATAATATAGCAAGTAGTAGAAACTACTTTTGCCTAAAATCGAGAGGATATTTTGCTCTCTATTAAATTAGTTCTAGCCATCTCCTATAAGGATTTGTTTTTCCATTCCATAACCCCATTTTGTTCTAGAGTGTACGAAGAAGAGAAAACCTGCTGAAAACCAGATTCATCATAGAATTTTGCAAAGTCCTGATTTTCAAACTCACTTAATGGTCAGTTCGTATGCTTGAAATAGCTTAATCCTTTTCATTCTGAACTTTCTTGGCAAACTTCGAGAAATAAGAGAAGGCTTTAGACTTACTTACCAGAAAGTAAACCCAAGTGAAGCGAGAATAATCATCCACGATTACTAAACAATATATCTTTCCACCAATACTTTGAGTTCTGGTTAGACCAAAAAAGTCCATATGAAGAAGCTGAAGAGCTCGATTGGTAAAGACTTGATTCACAGGTTTGAAAGAGCTTCTAACCTGTTTTCCCAAAACACAAGGAGTACACAACTCATTCTTCTGGTAAGCCAGATTAGGAAGTCCTCGAACAAGCTTCTTAACAGAAATCTTGGCAATCTGCTTCATGTTAACATAACCAAGCTTCCGATGCTAGAGACTTGCTTCATATTGAATAGAAATAAGGCACTGAGAACAAATGCCTTCTTGGAAGTTTATTCTAAATCCAGTATCACAATATTGACTTATGCTCAGTAAATTGTAGTTCAAACCTTCCACTAAGGAAACGTTATTGATAGTTAGGCTTCCAATCTTCACGATTCCAGATCCTACAATCTTCCCTTTGCTGTTTCCTCAAAAAAAAAAAAAACTTTTCTTCCATTCAGTCTAACAAGCTTTATAAATCAGCTTGAGTCTTTTGTCATATGCCTCGAACAGTCACTATTCAAATACCATTTGATCTTTCTTTTAATAGTGACCTGTAATCAAAAGAGAAACTCAAACTTTCTTTGGTACCCATATTTTCTAGGGTCCAAGGGAGTTAGTATTAAAAACAATCTTAGCCTAGTCCTTCTTAATTGGTCTCCAAACCTTGGATATTCTTTCTTGAAATGTTTTGAGCTATTACACTTCGAACATCTGAGTGCACTTTGGCTAACAGGTTTTACAAAAGCTTTTTGAAAGTTATTTTTGTAAAATACCCTTGTAGGTCTTTGTTTAGTTCTCTATTTTACTTTAGGAAAATCAATTAATGGAATAGTTTCTGAAGTCATACCCAAACTAGATTTATTAAAGTAGGGTATTTGAGTTAAAAGAATTTTCTCCAGTTTCTTGGATCCTTTTGAAAATCTTTTTGTTATATTTGAAATATCACTTTTCAAAAAAGTATTTTTCTTTGAAAGAGAATCAGAATTTTCTTTCAAATTATCAAAACTTGTTTTCAAACTTTCAAATTTTTCTTTCCAATAAACTTCCTGTTGCCTGAGCTTAGAATTCTCCCTTTTTAGTACAGAAATCCTTTAAGAGAGGATTTGAAACTGAGACAAAATTCATTTATGTATTTAGAGACTTTGACATGAATTTTTAAATCACTTACCTCAATTTCTTTGTCAGAGTCTGAATCAGAGTCTATTTCTGATTCTGAGTCTGAGTCAAAATGAGCCATCAAACATATGTTGGCATATTCTTCTTCACTTTTCTCACACTCGGTGTCACTCCAAGTTTCAGCTTTGAGTGCCTTTTTGTACTTCTCAGTTTTTGATTTATTCTTCTTCAACAAAGGATAGTTAGTCTGAAATGCCCATTTTTCTTGCATTCGAAGCATATCACATCTTTGCTGGTTTCATTGTTCTCAATCAGTCTCTTCTGGAAATTTTGCGTGCTTTGCTTCTTCCAGTTGAATCTTCTTCCCTTTCTATTCAGCTTTCTGAATCTCTTAATCATTAGAGCTAGCTCCTCATTGTTTATATCATCGTCTGAATCTGTATCATCAGAATCAATGTGAGACTTTAAAACAATTGACTTCTTACCTTTAGGATCTTCTTCATCATTTATTTGCTCCACTTTATATGACTGAAGTGTGCCTATCAGTTCATCAACTGATAGAGGCATGATCCTTTGTTTTTCTATAATTGAAGTCTTCACATTATTCCAGTTTTTTTTTTTTTTTGAAAGTCCATGCAACAGCTTGTTGACTTTCATTGGTCCTGAGATTGGTTGACCTTGATAAGCCAGACCATTCACAATCTCTATAAGACGACTGAACATATCAATAATAGATTCTCTAGGCTTCATATTGTCCGAGCAGAATGTTTATTTTAGTTTCCTTCACACGGTCGATCCCTTCGTAGGTAACATGTAATCTGTCCCAAATTTCTTTTGATGTTTCACAAGAAGAAATTTGATTATACTCAGTAGGAGATAAGACACAATATAAAGAGTAGATTGCTTTCGCATCAAGAGCTTGTCTCTTAGTAAATTCAGCTCATGTTGCTTTGTTAGCATCAATAACTTCTTTTCCTCGATCTGAAGCTAATGTTGCTTTAAGGTTAATCCATTTTTTCTACAACATCTCACTCCAGAGAATCTCTAGATCTGACAAATGTCTTCATCTTGTTCTTCCATATATTGTACTCATTTCCATCGAAGTAAGGGGGTTTGATGTTGCTCTAACCTTCAACCAAACTTGAAGCCAAAATACTAGCCATAGATGATCTTTAGCTTAGAAGTAAAACACTTCAAAAATTAAGCACACAGGCTCTGATACCAATTGTAAGTGCTAGTATGAATACCTAAAGGGGGTGAATGGGTGTGAAGACAATTTTTCGCAAAGAACAGTAAAAATATTTTACTTTTGAAACTGAGTCTGAAGAACAACAAACTTTGAACGAGTTCAGACTTTAGCAGTTAAATAGAATTACGAACAAAATAAAGAAGTTCAGGGAAGATAATATGAACACATAATTTATAGTGGTTCGGCTTAAATCAAGCCTACGTCCACTCTTCCACACCGATAGCCTTCTGGCTGGTTTCCACTATGAATAAAAAGAGAATTTATAATCTTGCGATCTCGACTTCATAGTGAAGAGTCTCTATTGCTCTCTCATAAAGTCACACAAAAAGTCTCTCTTTTTTAGTACAATTTAGAGCACAATATATGGAATAACAAGAAACTGGGAAGCTTTAGACTTTGGAATTTCTCTTTCACGCACTCTATCGAACAATTAGAGTCCTCCTTAAATACTCCTTCATCCCTTCTCGGCCGTTGGCACTTTCCAAATGAATTATTCCAATCAACCCATTGGACATAATCAATCAAGGAGATCTCGAGCCGTTTGAAGATTGTGATGAAAGCCCGTCAATCCTATTCGCCCATACAATCAGGATCTTGGTTTTCATAAGTAGATTCTTTCCAAATCTACTTGCCTTCCAAAAAGATTTGATGTCTCTAAATTAATTTTAATAAAGATAATCAATCTCGTAAGTGTGATTTCCATCCATAAGGCCATATATAATCTCTACAAACCAAACCCTTGAAGAAAGATAGATAATCCCTTATCTTGATAAGTTTTCATCCTTCACTTGCGTTCAGTCTGGAATTTGTCAGAGTGGGCAGACTTTGACACAAAAGCCTGGCAGTCTTCAGACTTTGACATAGAAGTTTAGAAATATTCATAACAGAACGTAGATAAGTTTTGTCAGCTTCAAAATATCAAAGGAGTTTTCTCCAACAGCATCTACCATATGTTCATCTTCCAACACATCCTTTATATCACAAAAATACAGCAAGACACCGCATGACCAATAACTACCCTTGCCATGTTGGAAGATAGAAGTACATAATTTAGGCCTTTGCTCTCAACTGGAACTCAATGATGAGAGTTATATAATTCATGTAGTGCTCGAGCATGTGAAAATGATAATACAAGTGATAGTGCCAACGTTTTCCACCGTGGTCCTTGAGCTAATCAAGCACAGATGCCTACCTATCTAACCAATTAAAAGAAAAAAGTGAATGTCGATTGCTTGCAGATTAAATCACAAGTGAGCTTTGTTTAGTCACATTCAGTCAACTTTTTTTGGCTCTTGCTATCCGGAAAATGAAAATGAACCAGAAGAAAACCAAACATACGATCAGATTGACCTAAATTTCTCGGATTGAAGTTTTACTCTTGAAGACATTTCTTTGGCGACAGGAAGAGCCTTCTTGTGAAATTTTTTTGGTCTTAGTTAATGCCTTATAAATGGAACTGATTATTTTGCGCTTACTAATCTACGGAAAGTGAGCATGTGATGTTACATGTGCCGAATTCGGTACAATCGGAAATGGGAGATGGAATTTTGGCTTGGACATCCAAATAGGAATATACTGAACTAAAGTATAAGATGTTGACTAAGACAAAAGGAATTACAGAAGGTTGACTGAGACAACCATGAAATTACAAAGGGCAGACAAATTAGAAGGAATTACAGAAGGTTGACTGAGACAACCATGAAATTACAAAGGGCAGACAAATTAGAATTAACCCAATTGTTTGTTGTGCCAATCAGAATAATGAGAACATGCATTAGATATTGTCATTTATGCTGGGCACAGTGTACTGAGACCGTCATAAGCATATGTCGAATAAAATATCTTTGATATTGATCGAGAAAATGAACCACTCATATTGTAAAACATTCAAATATTCCAGCATCACATTTTTCACAGACTCCTCTAGTTTTCTTTTATTCGAAACCCACTAGGGAAGAATAAATAATAAAAAAAAAGGAAGGGGGTGCGGGCACGGCGCGGCGGTTCTCAGGCCAGAAAAGAGCATTGATCAAGAGTTAACACACAATTCAAATCGTTCGGAAATGTCTGACGCGATCGATGACAGCTTGGTAATTAACCTTGTTCTTCCGACCCATCATATTGGCATGGATTGACGAGCAGAAGAGTCACAAACTCTTTGAAATTGGTCCCAGCATTGACGTAGTGATCTGTTTCATCTTCATATACCGCATGCGTGGCTCGTGCAAGATTGATAATTCGCATGAGGAGTACCATGGGAACGGCAATCGGACGGCGCAACTCTTCGTTAATGTCCTTCCACGCATTGGCCACTTGTTTACAGAGTTCCTTCTTTGCCTCTTCCTCCGTAACACTGTATTGTTTCATAAAACACTCCACTGAAGATGCCACATGACCTCTCTCTTGCTCAAACTACAAATATATATATATATATATATATCATTCAAATTATTTTTTCTCCTATTGATAAAACCTATGAAAAAAATTTAGATAAAATGATGTTGTTCACTGGTATAGCTTTTGTATACCTTGTGTCCAGCAATGTCATTCATAAGCCGACCGATTACTTGTGAAGCCTTGACTATCCTGGGGTCGCTAGACAATAACCAATCAAAAGCATCTTTCGTTACAATATCTTCCATTCCCAAAAATGCTGTCACAAATGTCAATTGACTACCAATGCTTATTAATGCAATAGGCATGTACTCCTCCATCGTCGGTACGTGACTATGGTGGAACCATTTGGCTTCCGCCAAGTATGCTCTCACTTGAATTTTCATCTGAGAATTCATCATCAAACGTAAAAGCTACATCAATATTCGAGTTTTAATGTATTTGATGGACATAGATATATGACAGTCTTTCATCCTTATCCAAAAGCTTAGTATTTTGTTTCAAGTGGATAAAGTAAAAATCGCATTTGATTGATGTAACGTCAAATGGCTTACCACTTCTTTTGCATAGAAGAGGCGGTATGATCTTCCTTTTCTAGCCAATTCGTTGCTAATTTCATCATAAAAATCAAGAAGTGTCTTGTAAAACACTTGCATGCACTTTGGCAATCCTTCTTTGGCATCAACATCCCACCTGAGTTCAAATTTAGAAAATACTAAACTTGATCCTAATCAACAGTTGGTCAAATTAAAATAAGTAAATTTAGAATTTGTAAATTGAGAAAAGCGCCGAGTGCCAATTGTACCTTTCAATTGCTTCTGTGAAGAGTTCTAGTTCTTCCAATGTGCCATAGACATCATAGATGTCGTCGAGAATGGAAAGGATGACCATCATTTTGGTTACTATTCCTCTGGCAATCTCGTACTCCGGCTCGAAATAAATTCCTAACATCCAGACATACAGCTCCCCAAGCCTATCTCTAGCAAATGGAAACTCCTTCTCTATATCTATATCCTTCCACCACCTACAGTTTACCATCAAATCTCGTTTAAGGCAAACACATCAATGATGGAATTATAGAAAGTACTTTGGACCAATGATCCAAAGAGATAACACTCCTTGACATGTGCAAATGATTTTTAGTTTAAAATAGATTGCAATTACACTAATCAGTCTATGACAATTTGGTGTTTTTAGAATATCTAGCTACTCTAGACACACTATCATGAAGTTCACCTGGTAAGGTTGCCGAGTTCTTTCTGGTGTTGCTCTTGCAATGAATTGAAATCGAGCTTAGCCAAAGAGAGCAGGACTTCATTATGCAAAGGCTCCTCTTGGTAGAATTGAATGTAACGCCTCGCCTCTAGCCTTGGCAAATCCTTTTGGATTGGCTGATGCAAGGCATGACTCACTTGTTTTACGAGATTAGGGCTTACTTTCTTTTTCTCAATTGATTCAAGGTGAGATATAGTAAAAGCAAGTGCATCATTCAAAATATCATCGCCGTGATAACTTAGATGGCAAGCTTCAAATAGACTTAGCATTCCCTGCACGTCAGCGATGTTGGATTTGTTGAAATTTCCTTCACTATCCTTGAACCTATTAAAGATTTCTGTATGGCCAAATGGAATATGGGAGAAGATGCTATCATCAGATGCTGTGAAAAGCACCATGTTCAATATCTAGATCAATTGGAAACAATGGAAAAATAACATACTAAACAAAGGAATTGGAAGAGATGACTACTCACCTTTTAAAACAAGAAAATTTGAAGAACACAAACTATGAGAATTAAATATAGAAACAGGTTAACAAATAAACAAATCAACATCAAAGTAAACTAAACATACCAATGATATTATATGTTCCCTCTAATCAATAAATGGATTATCAAGCTAGTATCTGCAATATAATTTCACTAACTCACTAATCAATGAAATTGAAACATTACATACCACATGAAACATTGTAACCTTGTTGTCGTAATAATCGAAAGAGAACAGCAACAGTGTGAAGGTTGTCATCATTATCGCCATAGTGAAACTCGAAATAGCTTCTATGGATTTGTTCTAGCTGCTCATCTATCTCATGTTCAAAATGGTAGGCAAATCCCAAGCGTTGGATCTCATCAATCAAATTCAACTTTTGCGATGGCTTATCCATAGCACCCGTCAACATCTTCCTCACTTCTCCTTTCAATATCTCAATATGTTCCTCTACTACGCCATCAGAACTCTACAATTAATACAAAATTGAAAGTTCAACCAAAAAAAGAAAAAAGTAGAGGTAATTGACATAAATTGAGTAAGCATGCAAGAAACATATTAGGTTGCCTCTGATCCAATTGATCACAATAAATCTGAGTCGAAATTACCTAAAGATTATACTGTTAAGACCAATTTTATTAAAATTAAAGTTCTTTCTACATTTGTCCAGTCATATGTGCATCCCAAAGGTTTGCACAGAAATTTTGAATCATGCAAGGACCAACCCTTGCATGGGGTTTCCAATAAATTAGAACTTCTTTTTTCTGATTAAATGCTGCAGAATGATCATCAACAATCCAAGATTATTCTTTATGCTCTCGGTTTTCAGAAGACATAACAGCTGAAAATATTTCCAAAAGTAATTTAAGAAAAGGATTAACTTAAATGCTACCGTCAAGTTGGAGTCGGAAGCATATTTGAGAAAGTAATCCGCCCATATGGTTTGATGAAAAATTGCTGATCTGCCTTCAGGGACCAGGCTTGTTTTTTCAGCAGGAGAAGAAGATGGGACTCTTGAAATCTGAAGAGACATTTCCTTTTTGCTACTTTCTAGATCTAGGTAGCTGAAGAACACTGGAGGGAGAGTAGAGGCTTTTCTGGGAGTGTCCAAACCTTATGGATGGGTATTTATAGGCGACAGCATCCAACGAACAGAGAAGGCCATACTTAATTTATTAAAGCATCTTCTTCCCCCTGTTATTTCTATTCGTGATGAGTGTCGTGTAAGAAAATTGTCCATACGTTTCGAATTTGAGACCGTCGGACGAAACTCGATCCGAAAATAATGGACGCTCGACCATTTTTCAGTATTGGTGAGCTGGAATGCAATGATGGCCTATCAATCGCCATGACGCGATGACACCACTCCATCATGGGCGACTCGACTGTGGATAGAAAACAAGGAGAGACCATGATGGTCTTGATTAAAAGAGACATAGCTTCGTTCAACGGTACCTAGACCCATGTCAGAAAACAAGGAGAGACCATGATGGTCTTGATTAAAAGAGACATAGCTTCGTTCAACGGCACCTAGACCCTGACATGCCAAAACTTAATACAATAGAACATTTAAATGTCAAAAGTTAAGAATGTGACATTGAAATGCCAAAATTAGAGTAGAATAGATCCGTTAAGTTTCAACCGTGAGAAAATCCAGACAAATTGCATATGTGGCATTTTTCCTACAAAATAAGTGCAAAATGACATCATTTTACCTATGTGGTTAGATAATTAATATAAATATTTTTATATTTAAAAAAAAAAAAAGAAAGAAGAAGAAGAAGAAGAAGAAGAAGAATATGAAGATTGCAAAAGGCGAGGGCTCAGGCTTCCTCTCCGTCGCCAGTAAGGGCCGACAATGGTGGGGGGAGGGTTAGTCAGGGTCGTCGAGCCTTGGCCAAGGACCAGCCACCTTGGCCGACTAGCGATGAGGGCTTGCGAGCCCTCACCCAAATCTGACGCAAGGGTTACGACCCTCCCCCAAATCAGGCAAAGGTCGCCGGCCCTCGCGACAACGAGGGCCGAGCCCTCACCTTTTGTAATCTTCTTCTTCTTCTTCTTCTTCTTCTTTTAATAATTTGATTTTAAATTAAATTTAATTAATTTTCATATTAAAATTGAAATCCGAGACAAAACGGCATTGTTTTGGCCTTTTTTCGCTGAGTCAACTTCTAGCGAGCTACATAGGTGAGCAATATTAATAAAAAAAAAATTGCTACGTAGGATTTCTAGCAGATTTCGCTAGACTTGACACTCAAATGTCTCATTTTTCAAAACAAGTAATACTTAAGCATACCTTTCATCATTTTAGCACTTAAATGTCTCCCCTATCAAGTTTTGGCACTTCAAATATTCTTTTTTCTTCAGTTAGCTGAAGAAAGGGAGCAGAATGCAACGATGGTAATTCATTATATGGGACAGAAGGGAAGACAATAATCCTTTAACTCACCAGGAAATTTGCAACACGTGGATTTGTCCAATAACTTAATGCCATCAAAAATCTTGAATCAATACATCTGTAACACAATGACAAAAACTCTCAAATTGATATACCTGTGCCATATATATCCTCCAAACTAGTATCCACGTACTTCATTTATCCTAAATTGATATACTTATATCATCATGCATTTTTTAAGGGTAAATGTGGCACATGTATTCCAATTTGAAAGAAATGTGGCACAAATATACTACTTTAAGATTTTTTGTGACATGAAATTAATTTTGAATAAATTTAACTTGAGTCCACCAGTTTATGATAAATGTGGCATAGGTGAACCAATTCAGGATCTGACCAATAAAAAAAAAAAAAACCCAATTCGGGAGTTTTTGTGTTACAAAGATTAATTTGGAATAAATGTGGCATGAATATACCGATTTGAGAATTTTGCAATATGAAGCCTCGTTTAATTACAAAAGGAACTCTAGGAAACCCTCAGATTGTCTTGGTGTGTTGAAGGGGGGGTAATTTCCACGAGCATTCTTCATGTGAGTTTATTTTATTTGTTACAATTACACCCAAGCGATTTATCCAATAATTTAATTTTATGTTAAGATTTACATAATTCCTTTAGTGTCGCGACCTATCCCTCAATATGAAGAAAAGAAGGTTCAAAAGTATTGCCTAAAAGACAAGCTTACCGCCTTAGTTTTAGTCGCGGGCTTTCCCAAGCTCATATCCCACACGACGTTGGGTATTCAAATTGATGCTATAAGAATTTTCTTAATGAGAAGTCACCACTAACTTATTGAGATCAACTAGAAACCAAGTATGGGAGCGTACTGCACTTCTTATGCAAAAGAACCTAAGATCGGGGACTTAATTATACTAATTAATCAACTAGTGCATTTTCTATTCCTAATCTTATTCATTTTGAAAAGATGTTTGTTAGGCAATCTAGATTAATTTTAAACCTATCCACTAACATGTGAAACGATCATGCAGGTGCAAAATCATTGAAATAACGATTAGTAACCAATGAAGCATTAAATATATTGCAAAGAAAATCGAGAATTTAATGCTAAGAAACAAGAAAACTGCAACTCCTAACTCGGCTTAAGGGAAACTACAATTAATATATTAAAAGTATGAAATCAATTGTTAATTGAAATAAAAATGAGCAAACAACGATCTAATGGTAAAACCCTAAGAGCTTATTCAATTTTAACCATAATGTTTGTTGAGGATCTTTGCACAAAACTACTCAAAGACTAATTTTTAAGCTTTTTCATGACTTTTAGAAAAAAAAAGAACATAATTTTTTAATTTTTAAATATTTATTTTTTAAAAAGTATATTTATTATTATTTTTAATTGATAATTCGATAATAGGGACTCAGGTTGGCCCCAGGGTCCGGTCCTAACATGGGCTGCAATGGACTCTTGTGGACCTGGACCGGGAGCATGAATTGGGTTCTATATAGGGGCGAGCGGTTCCTGGTTCCTTACAGGTTCCGCTTGGAACCTGGAACCTATCCTTGAGTACAAGTTCCTTATTTTTTGGAACTCGAAACCTACCTTGTCACATGTTCTGGGGTTGGTTCTAGGGTCCAACATGTTCTTTTTTCTTTTTTCTTTTTCCTTTTTAGTTAAAAAAAATGCTTCTATTGGAACTTACCAAATGATTAATTAGCCGAGCTATATTCCCTTTATTTGTGGCATCGATTACAAGTTCTTCATTGATCTTGAAGAGCTACACAATGTCTTATCATGTTTAGAAGACAAACCGACAGAAAATGCAGATCATGATTTCAATGCTAATCAATGAACCTGATGAGCCAAAGAGACAGCTTTGGGAGGGAAAATCATGAAGAAACACACTTCCTAAACCCACAGGCACTATGTGTCCTCAGCAAGCAACGAGTACATGGATCAATTAAAATGTGAAATAGTGATGGAGATCTTGGACACATTTCGCTTTAGAAGAGCACAAACATGATGGGCAATACTCTACTTGTGTAACAGAGCACGCCATGTCAAGAAATTCTACGATGTTAGTTCTGATAAAAGTCATGAAAATAATAAATATCTATATAAGGACTTACTTCCATGCTGTGTCTTGCTCTTGCAGCACACATAACGTGAAAATAAGTAGGACATCTGCTGCATTGAGTGCAGGAACCATGAGTCTGCTTACATATTATACAACTCTGCACCACAAGCAAAGAAAAGCATTTGAGAATAAGCACTGAGCATCTAGAAGTTAATGGCAAATAAACTAAGCACTAGACAACAAACAAAATCAACACATGAAACTCAGATACTCAACTGAACAGTAAGCTGCTATAAAGCTATTATGAAATCAGGTTCTCCTTTATTGCTAAACGCTTTTATCATTCCCACAATAAGTACAATCCACCACATCGAAGAAACAGCAATCTTCAAAACTGTAAATCTAAATAAGTATGGATTACCTTCAAAAAAGAAGTTGGAGGAATTCTAACTATTCCAGTGGCCGGTTCCATTTTCTCATGATTCAGAAAACCAACTTCAGGGCGAAGCCACGAGCATGTGACATGAACCCAGAGCGGCTTGATATCTGTTGGCTTCAAAGCACCCCCTAGAGACCAACATTTAAGCTAGTCAAAATAATTTCAAGCAAGAAAATACTAACTCACACAACACAAAGACATAGATTTAGAGCAAAAGTCAGACAACTGTGATAATGAATTTCATATGATACGGCTTCCTCAAAAACCCAATAGTAATATTTCTAAAAAATCAAAAGCAATATATCTAATATTGTCACCATGAACGTCAAATAATTTAAAAGTATAAGAAACAACATATGAGGACAATAGGAGATTAAGACATTGAATCTAACCTTCTACCGGACAAAGACAACACTGCCTCCTCACATCAGGCGTTTCACATGCCTTGCAAACCCATGAAGTGAAGTCTTGGACGTTGTTTACCCCATAACATTCTTGATGCACAGCTATCTGACACCTGCAATCAAGAGTGAATCCAGTTCATTTACAGAAGAAGACCAACTATCTGGTGACCTTTGATTCAAATATCAAAAAACAAGTGGACAAATGCCATCTAAAAAGATGTAAGACCTATTGCAGATTATCATTTTGTTATAGTCCCAATCTTCAACCCATCTACATACGGCATACCTTTCCGTCATCCATTTAGCAGAAACAAGCACATAACTCTCTGCCAAAAAGATAAATAAATAATAAAGCACTTCATTCATTCCAAACACTAAGATTCTTCTTTTTTTCGCAGCAAGGGGAATTTTGCTCACAAACTTCAACCTCTAGCTTTTGTTTTTGAAATATCTATCTCTTCAAATGTAAACAACTTTCAAGCACTACATTTAAAAAAAAAAAAATCAAACTTAAAACCATAAGTCAAAAGCTACAACTGCTGCTCCAGTAAAACCACCAAATCCCCAAGCATCTTCCTATTCGGGATGCAGCATCACTTCAATGAAGATGCAATTGTACCATATATGTTAAAGAGACAAAACAAAGATTAAACACATAGAATAAAGAAGCTGATAGAAGCAGAGAAGCAGAGCAAACTCGAAGCAGAGAAGCAACGAAAACTAAAGTAAAGCTGAAAGATGAGCTGGCAAGCTATAAAGAAGTTGAAGGAAACAAAAGCTGACCTGGAGATCCGTAGAAGAGCTGAGTTGGCGATCCTTGTGAACGAGGAACAGAAGTTGATCAAGCTACTGAAGGAGCAGCACGTGTGTCAAGATTAATCATTCTGTTACTAAAGCTGTTAATTCTGTTTGTTGAGCTTTAGTATAAAAGGGATTAAAGGAAACTGTTGTAAATAATGATTCATTCTTCCGAAAACTAAAATCACTCTGTTCTCTAAATTCTCTCTTTCTCGGTTGTTTTCAAGTTCTCTCTATATTTTTCGTTCTTCTTCATATAGTAAAACCTTGTAAGGTTGAACAAGAAGAAAGGCTGAAAGAAATGTTCAAGTGATGTATAGCAAATGATTGTTCAGCAACTACAGAGTACAGAATTCTCTCATATACAGGTTATCTTCTAGATTATGTTTCTTCTCATGGTATCAGAGCAATTCCTGGGAGTTTTAGATCTGATGTGTATTACTGAAAGTTTGTATGAAAGATCACATGAGCAAGACATTACGAAGATCTTGTTGATCTCTTAGTAAGCTAATCTTCGAAGTTTACTTGATTGCTTCTACGCATCTTCAAATTTTTCTAAAGATATAGTATGGCAACAAGATTGCAGAAGTATCATTTTCCTATCCATGTGAATATAGCCAACTTTGTTACAATCAAGTTGAATGAAGAAAATTTTCTGTTGTGGCAAGCACAATTTAGTAGGTTTATGAAAAGTCAAGATCCGATTGGCTTTATTAATGGTGAAACATTACCGCCTGCTCAAATGATGCAAACTGAGGCTGGGGAAGTGATGAACCCTGATTACCTGGATTGGATAAAAACTGATCAGCTAATCTCATCATGGATAAGTGGTGCAGTATCAAAGAATATTCTAAGCTTGATAATTGGCTTAGAAACTTCATTCAAGATATGGCAGGCTCTTATAAACCGATTCACTTAGAAGTCTGTAGCAAAAGAATTTGAGTTAAGAGGAAAATTACAGGCTTGTAGGAAGAGAGACATACCATTGAGTGAATATCTTCAAGAATTTAAAACTATCTGTGATCAATTGAATGCGATTGGAAAACCTGTTGATGATATAACCAGGATGTTTGGCATACTTGAAGGGTTAGGTTCTGAATATGAAACTTTTAGAACAACCATGTACTGTCTCAAGCCCCAGCCAGAGTATGATGAGGTTATCTCCCCAACTTGAGAGATTTGAAACTAGATTGCCAACATATTCTGTGAATCAATACAATACTAACCTGGCATATTATGGACAAAGAAAGACTGAAACAAGTCCGCAGAGGTTTAAATCTAGTAGTCAAGGAGAAAGCATTCAAGGGGAATACAACTCTGGCAAAGGACAGTTCATTAATAGAAGAGGTCGTGGAAATAATTTTGCTGGAACAGGAAGGAATCAACAGAACAAAATGAATACTCTGAACCTAACAAAGCAATATCAAGTCAATAAGGGTAACTGGTCTACCTATGGACAAGGGTTTAGACCGTACACAAACTCTTCTCAGAGATATCAAGGTGTTAGATCCTATCCACCACAAGGTTCAACTGGTAATAAGCACATACAAGATACAAAGCCAATGAATAATGGTCCTCTGGAATGTCAAATCTATAAAAGATCAGGTCATACAGCACTTAGATGTTGGTATCGATTTGATAATTCATATCAAGCAGATGAAATACCAACTGCATTGGCAGCTATGCATATTGAAGAACCGTATGGCTCAGAATGGTATCCAGACACAGGGGCTACATCACACATTACTGCAGAACCTGGTATGATTCGAAACTATGCTGCATATAGTGGTAATGATACAATTATGATAGGAGATGGGTCCTGTTTATCAATCTCATGTATTGGTAATGGAACTTTAAATACAACAACTAGCATATTACCACTAAATGATGTTTTAATAGTTCCTGCAATCAAGAAGAATCTCCTTTCTGTATCAAAATTAACATATGACTATCCCTGTTCTTTTATATTTGACAAACATGGGGTATATATGAAGGACAATTATAATCATTCAACAGTGAAGCTAGGAAGGAAAATCAAGGGGTCAGACGAGTGGAATCTAGAGCAAATGAAGCTTTCTTCACTCGACTCAACATGAAGTAGGAGAAGGTGTCTGGCATCAAAGACTTGCTCATACCAGTTTAAAAACAGTAAAGATTCTGCGAGATCAACATCTGATTCAATATAATTCAAATGCTCCAAGTATGTGTAGTAGCTGTCAAATTGCTAAGAACTCAGCTTTGCCCTTTCCTCTCTCAGACTATATCTCTAATGTTCCCTTAGGAAAGATACATTGTGATGTATGGGGACCATCACCAATTTCATCTGTTCAGAAATTTCATTACTATGTCATCTTTGTGGATGATTTTTCTCGATCTGTTTGGATATATCCAATGAGACGAAGTCGAAGTGTATGATGTGTTTGTTATGTTTCAAAGACTAGTAGAGAATCAGCTTGATCACAAGATCAAAGTGTTTCAAAGTGATGGAGGAGGAGAGTTCACTAACATCAAATTTCAGAATCATCTACAACAGTGTGGGATTAAGCATAACATTTCTTGTCCTTATACACCAGAACAAAATGGTGTCTCCGAGAGAAAGCATCAACATGTGGTTGAATTGGGCATAGCAATGTTGTATCATGCAAGAGTACCATTAAAATACTGGGTAGATGCCTTCATGACAACAGTCTATGTAATCAATTTACTTCCCACAACAAAACTGCACATGAACTCGCCTCATAATAAGTTGTACAAACAGAAACCAAATTATGCTCATCTAAGAGTTTTTGGGTTAGCTTGTTATCCTTGTCTCAGATCCTATACAAAGCATAAATTTGATCCAAGATCTCTAATGTGTGTATTTCTTGGATACAGTGAGAAACATAAAGGCTACAGGTGTCTTTTGCCTACTAATGGACGTATCTATATTAGTAGACATGTAGTCTTTGATGAAAAAGTATTTCCCTTTACTCGAAAAACTACTACTGAGTATCAACAGGGATCTGAACTATACAAGCAATGGATAAGAGGATTGGCATCTACTATATCCAATACTACATAACAGATTCAGTCACAAGTCAATAAATCGATTGAGTCTTTAAAGATACTGGATCAAGTCAAATCACTCCAGAAATACAGAACAGTGGGATCAACATAATAAATTCAGAAGTTATGCCACAAATAAACATAGTACCTGATGCTGAGCTACATATCACTCCTGATCATGCATCCAGTAATGTTGAAGCACCTCGGATATCTCCAAATATTGAAGAACAAGTGCCTATCAGTTAAGAATCTGACTCAACATCACCTGTTGATACAGAACAAACACAAATTAGTTCTGTATCAGAAAGTACACAAGGTACATTATCTACTCATCCTATGCAGACTAGACTGAGATCTGGGATTATTAAAGCAAATCCCAAATATGCATGTCTGGTTGAATATCAAGTTCCTGCTGAACCAAAATCGGTAAAGTCTGCATTAGCACACACAGGATGGTGTCAAGCAATGCAAGAAGAAATGGATGCTTTGTATCAAAACAAAACTTGGGAGTTAATCCCTAGAACTGATCAAATGAATGTCATTGGCTGCAAATGGGTGTTTAAAACTAAGCTTGCACCCAGATGGAAGTTTAGATAGACCGAAAGCTCGACTTGTAGCCAAAGGTTTTCATCAAGAAGAAGGTCTTGACTTCACGTAAAACCTATAGTCCTCAGTAGTGAAGCATGCTACAATTCGAATAATTCTCTCAGTAGCAATGATAAAACAGTGGCCAATTCATCAGCTAGATGTTAAAAATGCTTTCTTACATGGTAACTTGAGTGAAACAGTTTATATGGAACAGCCACCAGGTTTTAAAGAATCACAGAGACCTCATCATGTTTGTCTCCTCAAGAAGTCACTCTATGGACTTCGACAAGCTCCTCGAGCGTGGTTTGATAAGTTCAGCAGTTTCTTACTAGAATATGGATTCTTTTGTCCTACACACTGGTAAAGAAACAATTCTCTTACTACTGTATGTTGATGATATCATTTTAACTGGAAGCTCATCTTAAGTTCTCTCTAGTCTCGTTACTACTCTAAGTCTTCAGTTTCATATGAAGGATCTTGGTTCTCTACACTATTTCCTTGGCATTGAAGTTAAGCGTACTCCTGAACATTTGTTCCTTTGCCAAGCTAAATATGCTATAGACCTTCTCACCCGAGCCCATATGCTCGAGTCTAAACCAATTCCAACTCCTCTTTCATTAAGACCAACTATTTTGATCAATGACTCTATGGCTTTGTCCAACCCTGCTGAGTATAGAAGCCTAGTTGGTGGTCTCCAATACCTCACATTAACTCGACCAGACATTGCCTATGCCACAAATCTACTCTGCCAGAAAATGCAGAAACCTACGATTGCAGATCTCCATAAATTGAAAAGGGTACTGAGATATGTTAAAGGTACAATCAAACTTGGCTTATTCATTCATTCACAGAGCACTATGCATCTCTATGGATTCTCGGATGCAGACTGGGCTGGGTTTACTTAAACCAGGAGATCAACAACTGGATTTTGCACATATCTTGGCTCCAATCTTATCTCCTGGGCAGCAAAGAAACAGCCAACAGTTAGTAGATCTTCTACAAAGGCTGAGTATCGTGCCCTTGCATCAACCACTGCTGATCTCACTTGGATCAGCTTTGTCTTACGAGACATAGGTTGCTCTCTTACTCCTCCTATTCATTTATACTGTGACAATAAATGAGCTATCTCACTCACTATTAATCCTGTCTTACATGCTCGAACAAAACATATTGAAGTAGATTTTCACTTTGTTCGAGAAAAGGTATCTTCTAGGTCATTACATGTAAGCTATATTCCGAGTAATTGCCAACTTGCGGATATCTTTACAAAACCTTTGTCAAGAATAGCACATTCTCATCTGCGAGTCAAATTGGGAATCTGTGCTCTCCCCATTCCCAATTTGAGGGGGAATGTTAAAGAGACAAAACAAAGATTAAACACACAGAATAAAGAAGTTGATAGAAGCAGAGAAGCAGAGCAAACTCGAAGTAGAGAAGCAGCGAAAACTAAAGTAAAGCTGAAAGATGAGCCCGCAAGCTATAAAGAAGTTGAAGGAAACAAAAGCTGACCTGGAGATCCGTAGAAGAGCTGAGTTGGCGATCCTTGTGAACGAGGAACGAAGTTGATCAAGCTACCGAAGGAGCCGCACGTGTGTCAAGATTAATCATTCTCGTTACTAAAGCTGTTAATTCTGTTTGTTGAGCTTTAGTATAAAAGGGATTAAAGGAAATTGTTGCAAATAATGATTCATTCTTCCGAAAACTAAAATCACTCTGTTCTCTAAATTCTCTCTTTCTCGGTTGTTTTCAAGTTCTCTCTGTATTTTTCGTTCTTCTTCATATAGTAAAACCTTGTAAGGTTGAACAAGAAGAAAGGCTGAAAGAGATGTTCAAGTGATGCATAGCAAATGATTGTTCAGCAACTACAGAGTACAGAATTCTCTCATATACAGGTTATCTTCTAGATTCTGTTTCTTCTCAATATATACCATGAAAACTTTCAGTGTATATTTTGATGGTGAATGCAAGAACTACCTTTCAAGAAATCCATCAAGTGCTGCTTATCTAAACTCAAAGGATCAGAACCAAGTGCGGCATACTCTGCAAGCTAAAGTTACATAAGATTAACATGAAATTGCACTTTAAACCATGTCTCTAAAAGGAGGGTGCCAGGAAGAAGCCCAAAGTATGCATATATCCACCACTGAAAGTACACGGTATACTCCGGCCACGACGGCACAAGACGAGCAAGTCAAAGAAAAAAATAACATGGCCAGCCAAAAAGAAGATCAGAAAGGAGGCAAGGACACGAGCGACAGTACGAGGAGAAAGCCAGAGAGAACGGGGACGAACCTGTACCGGTCTCGAGCTCCAGCAGGACCTGCACAGAGAGACATGGAAACGCACGGATCTCAGCAAAAATAGAAATGCAAAATGGGATGGGGGGAAAAGAGAGCGTTGGGAAACCACGAAATCCTAAGAGCGACGGACATGGACACGGCCGTACGCACCTTCTTCTTCTTCGCCTTCTTCTCGAAGGAAGAGCCGAGCACCTGTAACGACGCTCTCTCTCTCTACAAAGGAAGCGGTGGCTCACCAAGCAAAGGTCAGTGGTGGCGTCGAGGGCGAGCGGTGGTGACATCAAGGGCAAGCGGCGAGCTAGAGGTCAGCGGCGATGGCGTCGAGGGCAAGCAGAGGTGGCCTCGAGCAGAGGTCAACAAGCGGGGGTGTCAAGCGCGGAGAACGGGCGAAGAGAGAGTGAAATGTGAAAGACAATTTCTGGTTTGGGGTTTTTTTTTAGCCCTAACCGGACCGATTTTGGTTCCGGTTCCAGTGCCAGTTCCGGTTCTTATAGGAACCGAAACCGAAACCAAGAACCAGAACTGGTCCCTTTAGAACCGGGAACTGCGCTCACCCTTACTCACACCGAGGAAAATCTCATATATTCTTCATATTCAAGTCTTCATCTTTTACAATGAGATCGCACCTCAATTTGTAGAGATGTCTAAAAACAAGAAAAGACTTCTTGAATTCACGAAAACTGAACAAAGTCTTTGGGGAATTCATCCAATTATGACTTTTAAAAGCAGCACCACAATAAAGACTAATGAAAAATTGTGAATTGAGAGACCTAAATGCATGTGATTAATTATTAGATGCATTGAAACTTTGATAAAACTCTTCTAATTCCATGCACCAATCTTAGAAGCCGAATGAACACCTTGGAAGTTGAAAAAATAGCGAAGGAAATCGATGAGAATAGCCTTTGGTAGCTAGGGGCTTGTTTGTTAACACTTTTATTTCTTTGTTTTTCTGCTCATTTGTTCCCCATAATAGAAAAAGAATATAAATCCATTTGATAATGATAATTTATTTTTCTATTTCTCGTAATAAAAAAAATGGTTGGAGAATAGATTTGGAAAAAAAAACAAAAAATATAATTAAAAAAATAGTTTCTTATTTCCGAGAACAATTTCTACAAATCAATCATTTTTTTTTTCTTTTTTTTTTTTTCATTTTCTTCTTCCTTGTCGCCCCTTGGCCTCCGCTGCCACCCGCCGCCCCGATGGACAATGAAGAAAAGAAAAAAAGAAAAACAATTCTTTAAAAAATTGCTAAAAATTAAAAGAAATACTACGTCATAAAAAATTTTGTAGATTGCACCAAACGCAATCCTATTCTTTTTCTATTCCAAGAATATAAATTTTATATAGTTACCTAGCACTTCTTTTACTAGAAATTATTCCAGAAAATAGAAATAAAAAAAGACTATTTCTAAAAAGAAATTATTTCCCAAAATAGAAATGTTACCAAACTCAGCCTAGGTAGTCAATTATTAGTCTAGAAGTTAACAATAAACTTGTATATCAATATCTCAGTAGTCAATCGATAACCATGAAATTGACTACTTGTTCATTGAATTGATAACTTTCTTGCAGAATTGACATCTTCGACTTGAACCTATCAAGTCAAAGAGTAGCTGAAAGCCTTTTGCTTTCAAAAGTAAGGATTGAGTGGATAATCGACGAGGTCTAAGTTGAGTTTGCAAGTTGATAGATAGAGCCCGATGCTTCCACATTAAAATACCACCAAAAACCCTAAACTATTTGATTAGTACTCCAAACTTTCTTCTTCTTCTTCTTCTTCTTCTTTTGTATCACTGAAACCTTCAAACCTTGCACCATTGTGATAAAAATACCATATGATACTATGAAAAATTTACTTACAATGACATCAAATCCAAACTTAACTTTTTTTTAGTGTCCCCAAAATTGCATTAAAGTAACAAATGAAAATTGTCATGTTGATACAATCTTGGTGACAAAAAAAATGTTTAGGGTATCAATATCACAATGGGCATAGTCTAGTATTTTTTCGATACAACAAAAGTTTGAGTGTCATTGTCACAGAGGACATACTCTGTGATCTTTTATGGTATTTGTCGCGACCTACCCCTCGGGGAAGAGAATAGGTTTATGGGTATTGCCTAAAGGACGGAGATTAGGCATGGGCTCTCCCAAGCCCATATCTCGCGCGACATTGGGGTATTCTTAAAAAATTCACAAAAAAGAGTCGCCACTAGCCTATTAGAGTTGGCTAGAAACCAAAGGAGACATGTGAGTGTACCTCACTTCCTACACATCTAGAGAATCTAGGGTCGGGGATTTGATTACACTAATTAACCAATTAGTGCCATTTAGGTACATAATCTTGTTCATTTTATAAAAATATGTTTTTGTCGAGCAATCTAGATTGATTTTATACTTATCCACTAACATGTGAAATAATCATACAGGTGCATAATCATTAAAATAACAATTAGCAGCTAAGGAAAAGCAATTAAATAAATTGCATGAAAGAGCAAAAATTTAATATCAAAGAAAAGATAAATGCTAATCCTAACTAGACTAAAGGGAAGCCAAATTCAATATACCAAAATTGCATAATCAAGGGTATTCGTCTTTAAGAACAATTGAAATCTTAAGGTGAAGCCCTAAGGGCTTATTAAATTTTGAGCACAATCTCAGACCAAAAGGCTCCCACCTTTTAAGAAAAGATTATCCAAGACCTATTTTTTAAAAGCTTTTCTAGGAATTTTAATTTTTTTAAGAATTTTTACGAATATCATTAATATTTCTTAATATTAACTTGTAAGAAATCTAACCGGGTCAAGAGACCTGACCCAAGTAAACCGACCCGAACCCTATCGGATCAGATTGGATGAAAAATATTAACCCTAAAAGCCCACTTGGAATTAAATAAACCACCCAAAGAGCACTTTCTCTTGCTCTTAATTTTTGACCCAAACTCTAAAATTAAGCTAGCCCACAACAAACCAGCCCAAAACCCTTCTTTTCTTACGGACGACCAACCCACAACTAAAAAGCCCGAAGCCCACGTTACTTTCTATTTCTCTATTTTTTGGTTTTTTCTCTTTTTCTCTCTTTTCTTTTATTGTTTTCTTGTCTTTTTCTGTTTTATCCTCTTCCTCTTCATCTCCTTCCTCTCTCCTTCTTCCTCTCTGAAGTCCTCCCACGTCTGCAACAAGCTGAACGCCCCCTAGATAAATGCAACCCTCAGCCGAAATCCGGTATTCATTGGTTATCACTCGATGGTCAGCTATTCCAACCCGCTCTATGCTACCGCCGGCCTCTGGCTGGCCGAAGGTTGTCATCGACGCCGAACTAGCTCTGGCGAAGAACTTTCACGCTCTAAAATCTTGTAAGACGAAAAAAAATCTAATGATTCGGGCATTAGCATCGGAATGGACAAAAAGACAACGAAGAGGAATCAAGCTCATATAAAGATGGTATCACAGATGTTAAAATATGTCTCGAGTTTGAGCCCGATGCAAAATTACGAATATTCCAAATTGGATATGTTGTAGACATTCGAAATCGAGCAAAGAAAATCCGAAGATCAACTTCCCCAAATTTGAATCTGCATTGGAGAGTCTGGCCGCTAAAATAGGCAAATCCAACTTTGACTAGGACTTGGATTTTGTTTAAAATATACAAAGATATGTTTTGGATAGGAAACAAAATTCTATGAGAAGTTGGCAAAAGCATAAGGGTTTTTCTTATATATAGACTTGTGGCCATGGGTGGTAGAGGTGGATCACAAATTGTCTTGAAGTGCCGCGTGAATGCTTGGTGTTCCGCTGTTGATCATGAAGAATTGTTCTTGAAGCGTCGTCTAGTCGTCGAGTGCTTGGGAGGGATTTTTCTTTGTTGTTTTTGTCCATGAATTACATCCAAGAAGATTTAGTGTTCAAACCAATTAAATCTTGTGGTAAGATTTGCGTGTAATTTCTTCGTGAGATTGAGAGATTATTTCTTGAAGAATTTCAGGGCTAAACACTACATGCGTTATTGGGTCTAATTGGGGCTTGGGAAACACCGAGAGAGTGTTTGAGTGACTTAAGTATATAATCTCCTTGTGTCGCTTGATCTATAGTGAAATTTACTGCTGCTCTCCCAATGGATGTAGGTCTTTATGACCGAACCACGTAAATCTTGTGTCCAATATATTTTTTTCTTCTGTTTATATTATTGTTCGATCGCTCGCATTTTCGCAACAAGTGGTATCAGAGCCAGGCTTGGCTAAGTTGAAACAAATCGATGGCGACAGAAGAAAAAAAAGTGAGAATCGACAAATTTGATGGGAATGATTTTAGTTTCTGGAAGATGCAAATTGAAGATTATCTTTACTAGATGAAACTACACTTGCCCTTATCTGGGGAGAAACCAGAGACGATAAAGCAAGCTAATTGGGATTTGCTGGATAGATGAGCTATGGGTGTTATTCGACTAACGTTGGCTCGTAACGTTGCGTTTAACATCCCGAAGGAGAAGGCCACTGCTGATTTGATGCAAGCCCTATCGGATATGTACGAGAAGTCCTCTACGATCAACAAGGTCTATTTGATGCGACGTCTATTTAATTTGAAGATGAGCGAAGGTGCGTCAGTTGCAGATCATATCAATGAATTCAATGTGATAGTTAGTCAATTGAGTTCAGTTGAGATTAACTTTGAAAATGAGGTACGTGCTTTGATTCTATTATCATCATTGCCTAATAGTTGGAATACTACTGTTACTGTTGTCAGTAATTCCTCTGGGTCAACAAATTTGACGGTTGATGGGGTTCGAGATTTGATTCTGAGCGAGGACATCCGTAGAAGAGAATTTGGCAAACCTATATCTGCTGCTTTAGTAAGTGAAAATAGAGGAAGATTTAGAATACATGTAGGTAATAGTAGTACTAATATGAACAAATGTAGTCAATTTAGGATTGCTGATGTTGTCTATTGGAGCTATGGCAAGAGGGGGCATCTTAGAAGGAATTGCCTTAAGCTAAAGAATGAGAAGGGTAAGGAAATTATAGTTGATTCTGTAGATAATGTTGCAACTGTAACAGATAGTACTGATTATGTCTTGTCTATCACTGATTATTCATCTTTTGATGGATGGATTATGGATTGTGGTTGTTCTTTTCATGTCACACCAAATAGAAACCAGTTTATCACTTATCAGTGCATGGGTAGTGGTAAAGTCCATTTAGGGAACAACGCTGAGTGCGATGTTGTGAGTGTTGGTGATGTTAAAATCAGAATGCATGATGGCATTATGAGGACATTGACTGGAGTAAGACACGTTCCAGAATTGAAAAATAACTTAATTTTCTTGGGTGCCCTAGATTTAGCTGGTTGCAGGTATTCTTCAGAAGGTGGAGTTCTGAAGGTTGTTCGAGGTGCCTTGGTGATAATGAAGGAAATCAAGCATGGAGGCCTGTATAAACTTCAAGGTGAGACAATGACAAATTTCACCGCGTAGACATCAAATGCATCTGTTCGAGGGTCTTTTGATTGCTCGAGGAAGACCTGGGTGTTTGCGCTAATGCACAAGTTTAATGCTGGTGTCAGGATCATGCGGTTGAGAGCTTTGATCGAAACGGAGACTAGTAAGTCGATCAAGCATATGTGGACTGACAATAGCATGGAGTTCTACTCGGAGCTGGCAAATAAATTCTGCATGAAAGAGGGTATAGTGAAATACCGCACTAGTGTCGGTAAATCACAACAATTTACATAATTGATAAGCACAACATTACTAGAGACGACCCGAAAAATTATCTCTAGTGTTGGTATTGCTAGGAGAATCCTAGCTGATGTACTTAGTACAGTAAGCTGCCTGGTGAATGGATCTCCATCAACTGCTATTGAATTGCGGACTCTTGAAGAAGTGTGGTCAAGTAACGATTAGATGGCAAGGTGCATATTCCATGACTATGCACAAGGTGAGCGGGACAATCGGTTGTGGTGCCCAGATATAAATTCACCTGTTAACAGCAGAGAAGTTACATTTGATGAGTCTTCGGTACTTCTAGCTAGGAGTGTTTGTGGCAATGTTAATACGGATCTGGACGGTGTTCAGCTTGAGGTGGAGTTGCGACCAGAAACTCTTGAGGTAGCGAGTATAAGTACTAGCAAAGTAATCGACATAGATGGTGCTTGTAGCGAGGTGGAGCTTATAGAGCCAATGGTTGCTGTAACTGTTGATATTGACAAGGTATGTATTCGATCTCCTGATAAATATGGATGCAATAATGGTTTTGCTTTATTTGCGGTTAAGGAGATTGTGTCGGAAAATCCTTGCGGAGCAATTAAAGGTGCATGTGGAGTTGGTATTCTGATGAGATCCTTAGTTATAGCGAAGTTTAAGCGAGGCTTGGACTTGAATAATATCTATGGTGGTTGAGCCCATCATGGGCTATGGAAGAGTAGCGGCAGAATTTAAATTTTTGCAAAGCGATTGGGACTTGGCTCAAACGTCCAACCAAGGTGGAGATTGTTAAAATATATCTCGAGTTTAAGCCCAATGTAAAATTACGAATATTCCAAATTGGATATGTTGCGGACATTCGAAATCGAGCAAAGAAAATCCGAAGATCAACTTCCCCAAATTTGAATCTGCATTGGAGAGTCTGGCCGCTAAAATAGGAAAGTCCAACTTTGACTAAGACTTGGATTTTGTTTAATATATACAAAGTTATGTTTTGGATAGGAAACAAAATCCTATGAGAAGTTGGCAAAAGAATAAGGGTTTTACTTATATATAGACTTGTGGCCGTGGGTGGTAGAGGTGGATCACAAATTGTCTTGAAGCGCTGCGTGAGTGCTTGGTGTTCCACCATTGATCATGAAAAATTGTTCTTGAAGCGCCGTCTAGTCATCGAGTGCTTGGGAGGGATTTTTCTTTGTTGTTCTTGTCCATGAATTACATCCAAGAAGATTTAGTGTTCAAGCCGATTAAATATTATTGTAAGATTCGCGTGTAATTTCTTCGTGAGATTGAGAGATTATTTCTTGAAGAATTTCGAGGCTAAACACTACGTGCGTTATTGGGTATAATTGGGGCTTAGGAAACACCAAGAGAGTGTTTTGAGTGACTTGAGTGTATAATCTCCTTGTATCGCTTGATCTATAGTGAAATTTGCTACTGCTCTCCCTGTGGATGTAGGTCTTTATGACCAAACCACGTAAATCCTATGTCCGATATATTTTCTTCTTCTGTCTATATTATTGTTCGATCGCTCGCCTTTTTGCAACAACAGAAACGAATCTTGCAAAAACTCAGTTCAAACTCTCATTTAGGCATTTTATCAAACATGCTGTGTGCACTAAAGAAACAGGCGAACTCCGACTCATCTACGGCTCAAACTCAAACCGAGACTGTCAACAGGCATACTAGCATACACGGCAAGCACACTAGAGTGTACAACAACCTTAACGGGGCCAGCGGAGGCGGAGTTCACGTGATTCACATACAGACGAGGGGACACCTACCTGGTTCAAGTGTGGTGCTATGGAGGGACGGTGATCGACGGACTGGCCTCCGATGAACGTCGACTCCTCCTTCCTTTCTCATGTGAGCAAGCTCCTCCACTTCCTCTCCTTCTCACTCTTGACTAACTCCTCGTCCCTACACGCCAAGGAACGAGGCAGTTTTGATGCACCGGGGCTCGAGCTCGACACGTGGTCGCCCGACTTCGACGGCACGCTGACTTTTTCCAGCGAGACCGAATGCGGAAGCAGAAGAGGCGGTTCACCCCGTGATCCTTCCGACTGCCACTCTCCCCCCAGTTCCGTCCCCCTTTTTCCTTTTGTTCTTCCCCATTCTCTCTCTGCAGTTCCTTGCTTCTCCTGCTCTGCCCCTATCCTCTAGCCCTACTCTCTCCTTTCCGCTCCTATCTTCTACCCCTGCTCTACTATCCTTTCTCCCCGTTCCTTCTTTTCTGCAGGTTTTTGGGCTCGTAGATGGTTGGAGGAGGATGAAGGCAAGGGCACAGACCGAGCTAAAGGGAGAGGGAAGCTAAGCCGAGCCATGCGCGTGTGAGAGAATAAAAGGGAGAGGCAGGTTGGGCTAAGGCCAGATTTGGCCCAACTCGGCCCCCCTCGAGTTCTCTTTTATCTTTTTTCTTTCTTTCTTTTGTTGTTTTGTGTTTCTTATTTATTTATTTTTTGTTTAAAAATAGGTGTCAACAGTATTAACAAAAGAAGCTAGAGATTAGAGAGAGATCATGCAAGGGGGATTGTTTTCATAGGGGTGGTTAGCTGGCCCTCAACTAAGGTCGAGTGAGGGTTGATAGCCCTTGTTGATGAAGATCTCTAAGTGTGATTTACTTCTATTATTCTCTAACATTTTTTTAAAATTTTTAGGTAAAATGCAACCAAAAACCCTAAACTTGACCAAATGTGATAAATTTACCCTAAACTTTTTTTTTTGTAACACAAAAAACCGAAAACTTTGCCAATGGTGATACATTTACCTTAACCTTTTTTGGCAATACAAAAAATTCCAAACTTATACTCGCATAATACATTTACCTTACATTATAGGGCATTTTCATCTTTTACTTTTAAAAAAAAAAAATTCTTTTGCTTTTCTTTTTCTTTTTTCTCCTCCTCCCTTCCCTCCGCGGGCCATGGCGAAGGGAAGTTGGACTTAGGTAAGGGCAGCCCTCCCTTGGGTCGGGCAAGGATAGCCCTTGCCAGATCTAACAAGGGCAACCCTCGCCCAAGGCAGGCAAGGCGGCCCTCACCTAAGTCTAGCTTGGCAGAGGGAAGAGAGAAGAAGAAAAAAGAAAATAAAAATAAAAAAAGATGAAAATAGAAAAATGAAAGGAAAATAAAAAAATTTAAAAAAATAAAAGACAAAAATGCCTTTCAACTAGAGAATTTGAGTAAATGTATTACAGTTGGCAAAGTTTGGAGTTTTTTGTGCCATAAAAAAAGGTACATGATAAATTTGTCATATTTTGTAAAGTTTAGGATTTTTGTGGCTTTTTCCTTTATTTTTATAAATTTTTTGGCCTTTTAAGGTGCCTCATGAACGCCATTGGTCCTTGAAAAATTTCTCATTTGCATTTTTTTGTTACTCATATTAAATAAAGCTATCAGTAGTCATTGGTTACACAATTAGACAATTTTTAGAGTTCGATTACACTATTCAAAAATTTTAAGACTCGATAATATATTGATCATAAGTTATAGGCTTCTCGTGTACTTACCGTATGAGGATAACTTGAATAAAAGTCAATATCAGTTCAGAAATCTCAGTCCTACAAAAAAAAAATAATACACCAGTGTTGACTGCATCAGTGAGCAACGGATGGATGGATGGATGGATGAGTCATGAGAATAACAGTCACAACATTGGATGTGTCAATATTTGTAAATGCCGACAATTTTCAAGTGCTAGGCTTAAATAAAATTCAAATTACATGATGATCCGTTAGATCTAAAAGGTAAGAAAGGAAAAAAAATTCCGACTAAGGGTCCGTTCGTTTCACGGAAAATATGACGTTTTTGGAAAATATTTTCCAAAAAGTCATTTTTCAAGAAAATGTATTTATTTTCTAGTATTCGGGCAAAACCTAAAAATGAAGTGGAAAATAGAAAATATTTTCCGTAGTTCAGTAAGAAAAATATTTTTCCACCATACACTCTTTTTCATTTATTTTATTTTTTAAAAATGATTTTTCAATATTTTTTAATAGATTTTTAATTATTTTTACTTTTTAAAATTGATTATTAAATTAATTTTTCTTTTCTTTTTCTTTTCCTCTTCTTCTTGGATGGTCGCCGGGCACAACAACGGCTAACAACCGGCCACAAGTGCTCACCCACTAGCGAGCTTAGGCTTGCCGTTCGCCGATTATGCTCACCAATGAGCTCAAGTCTCGCCAGATCGGCAAGTGCGAGCTTGGTGAGCTCGAGCTTGTGGCAAGGCTCGTGCTTGCTAATCAAGCGAGCCTCGAGCTCGCCAACCTCAAGCCTCACCAGATCAACGAGCTATAACCTCGTGTGGTCTCAAGCCTCGAGCTCAATGCTTGCACTCATCGATCTAGCAAGCGGCGAGCTTGAGCTCACAAGCAAGCTTGAGGCTTGCCTATCGCCGATTGCCGGCCATTGCCGTGGCCGGCCAATAAAGAAGAAGTAGGGAAACAAAGAAAAAAATAAGAAAAAAATAATAATTCGAATTTAAATAAATAAACAAATAATAATTTAAAAGAAGAAGAAGAAAAAGAAGAAGATGAAGAAGGAGGAGAAGGAAGTGAAAGCTTGTAACGGTGTAAAATAAGAGAAATCAAGTGAGCGAAAGTGGAAAACATTTCCCTTAATTTAAAAGACTTTTTTCCTTTCATGAAAAATGTTTTCTCCAAGCAATTTATTTTCCATGAAACGAATGGCGAAAAATCTGAAAAATGTTTTCCTGAAAGTTATTTTCCATTAAATGAACGGAGGTGCCTAAATCTACTAAACATCAAATCAACTACCAACCGAGTCTACACCATATATATCTCCCATTCCATTGAGGGGACTTTTAGTACAATAGTGAAACAAACGAACTAATTCAATAGCAAATTTAATTGAGATGCAAGAAAAAATATTGTTGGTTTAACATTTAATTAGATAATGTTGGTATGTTTCATATACATAATGGACAATATTCTATTTTTCAAAAGATATATTTCTACTAAGTGAGTTGAGAGAGCCTTCCTTTTTTTTTTTTTTGGGGGGGGGGCAACTTGTGAATCACCCTTTCTTTACTTGACTTATCAAGTGAACTTGTGACTTAATCTAATTTTTTAAGTCAAAACCAGATAGCATCACCGAATGAGTTCAATTCTATTTAGTGCCGATGGTTTTAATTTTCAACACTTAATGCAATTATCAAACAGGCTTGTCTTGACAAAAGAAAGGCTTTAAAGCCCTTTTGAAAGCTAGAAACACTACTTATCACTCCAATTACATTTTTCTTCAAAAAAAAAAATTCAAGTATAAAATTATGAAAAAGTTAGAAGTGATTTAACAAATCGATATCTGAATATTTTAAGAATTTTCATTCGTATGAGTGAAACAAAAAGTAAAAGGCTATATTTTCATTCGTAGGAGGGAGGGAGCGAGCTTCCTCAAATCAGTATGTGATTACTATTCATAAATAAAATTGTAGTCATACTATAAATATATATATATATATATATATATATATATATATATATATATATATTTAAAGATAATGACACCACAAATACTTGAATTCTTGTAGATGCTTCAATCAAGTAACTACTTTAGTTGTGCTCAATTGAGTAACTCAACTCTTCAAATTGGGCACAATGTGAGGTTCATGAACACACTCTTTCCTTCTAGTCAGGTCAAGACAAAATCATTATTTGATTTCAAAATCATTTTTCGAATCATAACAATGCATGCACGGGACCTTACCACATGGGCTCAAATCGTGATGGCTGTTGACTTTTGACTTCTAACCAAATTGCCATAGTCTATCCTATTCTCGAACCAATCCCTTTGTTATGTGACCTGTGGATTAGCTCATGGATGACGGGCGCTCTAATGCAACACTTCAATCCATCCACCACCTTATATAAGCAACAACATCGCCATGCTTTCTGTCATACTTCCATCACAGCTAGCATCATCACGATCTAATTTTAGATCTAAACACTTATTGTGACGGCCTACTAACATGTATAATTCCTAGCGATACATCAATAGCACAATTACATATCATATAGCTTGATATCTTATTCTGACATTATAACGGCCTAATAACATGCGCTTGTTGACTATCCAAACAGGTGGCCTAAAGATTAGAGCCTTTAATTTCTTATCTTGGATAACAATGGCATAAGAACATGCGTTTCTCGACCAATGGTTGGCATAATGATATATTCTAAAATTCTGTGATTGTATTAGATAATATGGCATCCTAATATGCATTTCTATATGAACTTGAGAGTAAGGGAGTCCGAACTTACCTCGAAAGTGCGAATGTGTCGATACCTAAAGTCAGAAAAACGCGTGAAATTAAGAAAGATGTGATGATTGAACCCAAGTTGAGAGAATTTCAAGAGCTAAAGTCAAGGGAGAAGACTTAGCACCATATGAAAATGAAGATAGGGAGGGGTATTTATATGGCCGCCTTAGGAAGAGACGCATGCGCCTCCAGTCGAGAGCTCTATCAAGGTCTGTATTCCGTCCGTTCGACGTTTGATTATATGATTTTTGCGCTGTCTAAATGCTTATAAAGTTGTTTGATGAGTGAAATATTATTAGATGAAATTGTGACATCATGGAACTCATATTTCCACTCGTCTCGAAATCTACAAGGAATTCAAGAATGAGACATCCTTTCCTTGACTTATCATTTGTTAAAAAAAAAGAAGAAAAAACATCATTTACCATAACTTAAGAGTTCTGGGAAGTTTTGTTTGAATTCGAAACCTCTAGGTACGATTTCGGGCTAGAGGACATTGCTTTTGGGTATTGAAAGGTTTAACCGAAGTTTGACTGGCGATTACTCCCTTGTCTGACCTCCGTTTAACCTGATTTCTATTGCTTTAGGATGCTTCCAATCCCTTGTTTCGGCATGTGCAATCGAAATTGGGAAATTGCGAACTTCCGGACATTGCGAAAATAAGCCATTGGTCCTTCAGGGTCAAAATTGACCGTCGAATTCGAGTTGCAATATGGGTCTAACAAGACTAGCTTTGATGAGTAGAACATTCTCAAGATCAAAATATAGAAAGAAACCTAGAAAAAAGACTAGTTTTGTCAAATGTAGAATTAATGTCTATCATGCGGCATATACATATAACTTGATTGCTCAATTAAATACAATTGATTCTCAATTCATATGTTGTGTGATTTATGTAATAATCATGCTATTCACATAGAACATCAATGGAGAAAGTGAACGTATAACAACTCAGTTTGACGAGAGCATGGAGTAATTGCCAGGACGAGGGATCTCGGACAATAGCAGCTTCTAGTATGCTTATGAATTGAATTGCATAATAAAAAGGGGAAGAGCATTTTTGGGATTTAACTCACAAGTTGCAAGTTTAGTATTGGAGAGTATTATTAAGATGGGTGGCCTTTTAAAAAAGTGTATATATGTATGTCCAAAAAGGAAAATCGTGAAGCTTGATTTGGGACAAATCAAAATGGACATTATCTTCTAAGCAAGTTAATCCAATGATCACATAATCACTCAAATTAATTGTGTGTTTATTTAGAATCGAGTATAAGAGTGATCGAAGTCCTAAGATACTAGGGGTGCCCAACGAAAGCTTAGGATGAATTTTGCTTGTCTTTAGACCTTTGCTAAGCACATATTTTATTTCTCCGTGATTCTTTTTTTCTCTATTTCTCTGATTTACAATCTTTTGGGCATCAGGAATGTGAGAATAAACGTTGAACGGTTCAATCATACTGACCAAGAAACGTAAAAGCATCTCATTTCCTCCGTTGTCATGGGAGAGCTATAGCGTTAGTCTAGCCTCCAGCGCATTACACCCAGCTAAAATGAGGAATCTTCATCAGGACATTAAACATTTTCCAATCACGCAACTTGCATTGGACTATTATATAGCACATCTGATGATGATGATAATGCGAATCGATTTGGCCATTAAATTAGTCCCAAGTGAGCGGCTTATGCACGCATTTCAAGCGCCCTCTCTTTCCGAACTACCAACCAAAACTCGGGCCACGACATCGACATTAATAATAATAAAAGTACACAGTACATATTATATGACCAAATTGACCTCGAACACTCCCGAAGCCTCCACGCCATGTCCCTACGCCAATCGACCCTTTCACAGGATACAAACCCACAAAACACCAAGAAAGATCGAAAGCCCCCACCAATTGCCTGGACAACATTGACATTGACATCGACATCGACATCTACCAAACAGTCACATTTAATTTAAGAAACCCACCTAGGCCATTTTACCTAATCAACCCTATTATTTAACAAAAATAACCGGAAAGTACCCTAATCTAGTCTTCCCCCTTGGCCACCCGTTCGTGACCAGCTTCAAGAAAGTCATCAACCACCGCCCCCGGATAGTCCAGCCCATCATCGGCACTCGAACACGTCGGAAGCTGCCATGATCTGGTGGCTCGCGCAGCCCAAATTCACCGGACTCGTGAAGAAGCCGTCGTAGGGCGAACACAGATCAAGGCCTTGGTCGGCGTCGGCGGTCCCACTGGATTGATAGATGGAGTTCAGGATCTCGTTGAGCGAGTCGAGCCTGTGGCTCAGCTCCGTCACCTGAGCCCTCAGGATGGAGTTATCCGACTCGACGTTGGCCAGGTGCTGTGCGGCGGCGGTGATTCCCGTCAGGATCTGGTTGTTCTCCTTCGCCAGCCGAGTCACCTGGGATGTGAGGTCGTCCAGGTGCTTCTGCTTCCGCATCCTCGACCGCCTCGCCGACTCGCGGTTCGACTCCATCCTCTTCCTCTTCCTCTGGTCCACCCGGAGCTGCTGCGGCTCGCCCTCGGACCCGGAGTTCTGAAGCCGGCTGTTGCTCGAGGAATTCCCGCTCGACGAAGCCATTAAGTAATCTCGTTTCGAACGAGCAGATTTAGGAAAATATTACGACAACAGAACAGGGATCAAATCCTTTTTTTTTTTTTTTTTGTTCTTTCGGGTTTTGACTTAGATATTGCGAGATGCAGGACCCAGATGATAATAATTTCTTGGGTTTTATGTATATATATCGATATCGATATTAGTTGTGTAATATAGACTAGAAATGAAGGGGAGACCTATTTATGAGAAAACGTAGAACCAGTAGAGGAATCGAACAGAGAAAGATTGAACTAAGTGGGTCCTGCGTCTGATTGAAGAACCGATCATCAACCCGGAAAGGAGGATTTCACTGAGAACCGGAGACATGAATGAAAAACATCAAGTACACAAAATATGCATCAAACCTGGACGGAAGTGGATACAGATTTCTCCAACAGGGAATCGAAAAACAGCCACGGATCTGAACAAAGACCAGATCTTTTTCGCGAATAACAAAGGTTTGCTAGCGATCGGATAAATGGGTTTTGTGTAAAGATCCCGAAAGACCAAAGTTTCAGCTGCAAAGAAGCTAAACTTAGCTCAGACGAAGAACCACACAAGACATTGTGCTGCCCGGAGAAACAGAGGAAAGCGGAGCAAGGGACTCTATCGAGGTCAAACCAGCAGAACCTCAGGACAAAACTGTAGAGAGGGACGGAGAGGCAGAGAAAGAGAGTAGATCTAAGAGGGGCTCAAGAAGGAGGAGAAAGGAAGGAATTGAAGACGGAAACGAAGGGTGATCTTATAGAGAAACGAGCGGGCGATGAAGCGGAGGAAAGTGCAAGGAAAGGGTAATAAAGAAAAGGGCGCATCGGAATCTCCCCGGAAGAAAATGAAGACGGTTCTTGTTTGGCAAGGAGGTGATTGGCCATGTGAGGTGGTGATGAAATTTCCGCTAGAATCCAAGTCCAGCTGGTGAGCAACAACGACATTAAACTAATTTAATCATCATTATGAGTAATTTATAAGTCAATCGCTAGTGCATGTATCTATGTCTCTTCGACCTCACATAAATGTACCCGTACGCGGGACGTGGGGCTGTGCCTGCTCTTTGGCTCTTCGCAACAGCAAAGGAATCTTGCAGAGCATCAGGCTGGAGTCCCCCTTTGATTTTTTTATTGAATTAATATCATAAATAATTTCAAATAATCCATGTGATACCCTAAATTAATATTTTGATCATCAGAAATCCCAAATTGATGCTTCTATGACAAATGTATTCCAAACTAATTTTTTCACTATAAAAAACCACAAACAAATACATTTGTGACAAATTTATATTCCGTTAGTCTTCGTTAAATATAAATAAAATCATGAAAAATTTACAAACCAGTACACCTTTGACAAGTAAAGTGTAAAAACCTCAAATTGGTACATCTATTAATAATCAATGTCATCCATCTCAGTAATTTAACGGTAAAATTTAATGGAAATTAATTGAAGATAAATTTATCATAGGTGTATTAGCAAATTAATTTTGTGATAAATTTATCATAAATATATCAGTTTAAACTTTTCCATGGTATTAGCCTTTTTATTTTATTAGATCATGAACATGGTTCAATCATTTTTTCAACTATCAATTTTCTTATAGAGTTTTCATATTAAGTTTGCTATTATTCCTTGATAAAATGTAGTAGACTTCAAACACTAAATACCACTTATAGAAAATTACACCCTGTAAATGGAGTGCATAGTATCGAAATAAGAGTCAAATCAACAGAGTTATGTTGAACAGCTGCGCAAAAACTAAGAATATAAATCAAAATTACGAAAATTAGAAAGGAAATATGCACTTGTGCAGCAAAACGCACATGCCAAGGCTATGTATGCATCACCAGACAGTAAAAGAGCAAGGCCTCGTAGCCCATGTGAAATACAAAGACGACAAAAATGTCTTTCATTTTTGTATAGGGAAATGCTTGCATAACCGTGCCGTTTGATTAGAAAGTGGACGATCAAACCTCAGCCGCAAATTACAAAGATAGAAAAGAAAAGATAGAAGTCACAATGGGGCCCTCCTATGATTTTGTGGTTGACATTTCACCGTGATATTGTCATCACTTAATCTACTGTCATGCTAGCCGCTCCCTTTTGTATACTAATAGCTAAACTAACACATATATATTAGAAGTTCCCATAATTATTCAATACTTAGTTATTAAACTATTTCGATGTAATTCTGTATTTCATTGGATCGATGAAATTAGTCAAAACTTCAGAAATTCTCCCTCTGGCTTTTTATTTTTTATTTTTTAATATAAAACTTAAGTTTGTGGGGAGTTGTCATAATAAAAGACAAATGCGGTGGCATAATAAAATAAAGCTCAAGAACTTTATCCTAATTTACGCTTTTGGAATATTTTAATCTAAAAAAAATGGATTTATAATTTGAATTATTTGAATTGTTACAGATTATGTGGCTTTGTTGAATAATGAAAGATATATTCAGAAGCGCATTCAAAAGGTAGAACATATTATGAAGGGAAAAAATCACAAAAGAAAACTCTAAACTATACTCACTGTGACATATTTAGTCCAATTTTTTTTCTTACACCACAAAAACTCCAAAACTACATTTGTATGACACATATATGCCTACTAGACACATTTATCTAATATTATTTTTTTATGACAAAAAAACCTAAACTTGTACTCATATGATATGTTTACCCTAAATTTTGAGATAAACGTCTTGCACGGATATAGGTTAAGGTAAATAGTATTTTTCCGGAGATCATGGACTTTTGTGTGACACAATGGCACCCTCACCAAATGCACTAGAAGGAATGGGAACCATGACATACAAGCCTCAACCTCTTCTCTTGAGTTCATGAATATCAGCAGGTTTGCCAATGAAAAAATGGTAGATGAGAGCAATAGCTTAGCCAAAATCTACTGAGAGCATAAATTGTACTTGATCTTGTCCTGTAACTGATTGCCACCAATGTTTGAGGCTTCTTGTGAACCTCGTGAAAAATCCAAAAATGACATCAAATTTATCATAATTTGTGAGAGTTTCGGCATTTAGCCAAATATGAAATTATTCAAATATTTCTAGCCATTTAGAATAAGGAATATCATCAACAGTAAAAAAATTGTTTTGAAAAAGAAATTAGATTTTGGGATGGATTATTTAGTTGGATAACCTCTAACTCAGAAGAATTTGAATCCATCTCCTGATCTGGGATATTAGCCATGAATATTGAAAAAGTGGTTGGTACAATAGGAAAGAATTTGATAACGGGGATCGAAAAAGAGGAGGGGGATGAAAGAGATACCGAGTTTGGTTTTGAATTTGAATCGATCGGAAGAATCTGTTCTGGCATAGTCTAAATATGATCTTTCAAAATAGTAGAATCAGGTTGTTTTTCTTCCTAATTGCCCATATCTCTTAGGAATGATTCCAACGAGTCGGATAACATCATTTGGTCTAACTTTTCCTTAGAAGTCGAAGATTCTTTGGGAATCTTTTCTTTCCCATTTTCTTTCCTTAGTTGGTCCATTTCTCTAAGACAATTTCGCATTTCGACAATATTAGTTCTATCTCATATGGTAGAGGTTTCTGCAAGAGCAGAAAAGATTGAAGTGCTCTGTGGTGGTGGAAGAGAATACTCAGTTCATGGCATGTCAGGAACTAATTAAATGGTTTGAGTTTTCCTTCTTCAAGAAGTTGGATTTGCCTCTTGAGCTTCTCTATTTTTGCCTTTGGGCTTTTGAGATGATAATATCTCAAATGTTGTCTAGATCTAGGGCATGAAGCCTTTTCTAGAAGTCTGAAAACATTTTCTTAGTGGTTTCATCATATCTGTTAAGATCTCTTTATACATCAACGATTTTGGAATCGATCATCTTGAAAGCATTGTTATGTGCTAAAAGAGTCTCTAATTGCCAATTCGGGACAACTTTAGCAACATGAGTTTTTTTTAACCCTCCATGTTTGTCTACATCTATTGGTGTGGATATTTTTGGAACAATACAATATCTTCCTTAAGGATCAATGAATTCTTAAGAAGCAGGGAAAGAAAGGCTAGAACTTTCTCTGACAAGATGAGGAAAATCTACCTCTTGAAATATAGCGATAGATGAGCTAACCTTCTTCTCCTGATTGGGTGATGTTTCATCTGGAACTTTAAGTGGGTATGAATGTTTTTTTTGCCCACTTTAGGATTGGCTTATATAATGAGGAAATGGTTTGTTTTTTGTGAGGAGTTGAAAAAGATGATGTAGGTGGTAAGCTAGTGGAACGGGAAGCGATGGTGTGTATGCTGGTGGTGAAGATAGAGCATAAGAAACCATGAATTGGAATTTATCACTCTTACCAAGGGTATGAACAGAGGAGTTTCCATTCAAATACCTTTGACATACACCATCTTTTGATTTTTTGGGTTTTCGCCTAGGTCTTGTAGTCAAGTCTAATTCATTAAGAGAATTTGTAAAGTAAGAACACTAACAGAAAGGATCCCAATTATAATGACCATATCGGTCTCTATAATAATAGACAGGATTTCCATTACTCTAGAAGTATTTAACAAGCTTCTTTAGATCTAGCTTAGAGATTGATTCTAGAACGCAATATTCAATCATAAATAGAGTTTGGAAGATGAAAGGGATTTCTTCCTTTTCTTTGTCAAATTTGATAGCAACAGGTTTGTTATTCTGGTATAACTTTTCATAGTTGGTAATGCAAGTCTTTGGAAGGAGCTTTGCCTACTTCTCTTTAAAAATCTACCTAGGGACATGGATGTAAGATACCTAGTCATTTTGTATGGAGATGAACGGGGCATCTTCATTTTCATTTTGGAAATTTAGATCAAGAGAGTGGTTTTGCACTCGATAGACCATTTGGTAGTGTAGTGTTGCCGCAAATAAATCAATAGTCTGGGGGTGCTTTGGGGAGCAGAATTTGAACATTTAAAAAGGAAAACAGCTGAGGATCTAATAAAGTAATATTGAAGTTTAGATATAGATTTACAAAGACTGTCCTAGCATTTAAAGTGGTTTGAACGATGCCAATACAAGCATGTTGGTATTCTAGGAACCAAGTATCCAAGAGGGTCATTCTGGTCACAACTGACAAGTCTTTTCGGCCATGGAAAGTGAGTACAAGACAGACAGTTCCACAGTGGATATGAGTGCATCCCTGTTGGGTCCACTATTTGGGAAATTTTAGAGGAATTTAGAGAGTAACAAATTACTTTTTTTTAGTGGTTGGAATGGGATGTTGATCGAACTTGGAAGACTATGCGTACTTTTTGACTTATTTGTGAGTCTAGCAAATAAGATGTCAAATAGAACGGATGGGAGAAAATGATGAGGCAAGTTTAGTAAAAGCATAATACGGGTTCATAAGAGGAAGTTGAGTTTTAGAGATTTTTGTGTTATCACTAAGAGAGACCTCATAAGTATAGTCAATTTTAGAAGCATTTGACACACAAAAGTCTAAAAGAGAGGAAGAAGGTGGAAAAGAAGTAAGTGTAACTGGTGCATTTAAAGTTTTAGGGCCATTCATGATGATGAGAATATCTTCTCAGCATTGGATTCACTATCTAAGCACATGGAACTAGCCAAGTTACAAATGAAGTCTTGGCTTTGATATCAATGAGGGGATCTATGCTTAGAATTAGGGATAACTAGGTCAGTTGCAGCAAGTATGCTATCCCACAATAGACAAACCTCTGTTCAAGCCTTCAAGGGACTGCCTTTTAGCTGTGAACTATTTGGAAATATGGATTAGAGCATAAAGACGATCAAGGATGCCAAGATAGTAACATCTTTAACTTAGTAAAGCTGCATTTCTCAAAGGATCCTACTAGACTAGAGAAGAAAAAGTGTTTATAAAGACATTGAGAGATTTTGCATAAGCACACATTTTACTTCAATGGATTATGCCTAACACATTACATCATCTTTGCCTTTTATAGGCATTAAGAGATCATAAACAAACAAAAACCATGCTCACAGGTCCGAAATCACATAGGCTTCGGGAATTCCTATCAGGAATTATTCTAGGTGGTATAAGCAATAACTGTGAACAGTGATTTCCCTAACCTATTACTATAGTACTTTGTTACAGTGACCTATGCTATAGTAACTTTCGTTATAGGCCAGTCTGCCATCTCGAGAGTTATAGTTATAATCTGAATCATCAAAGCCATGTATTGCTAGCCATTCTTCCTCATAGTGTTGTTCCATTCCAATGGCATCATCAAGAGTCTTGTTGTTATTGTGATAGGGTCCCCTTTGTGAGATCAAGGCATCCCACATTCTTTGACTACTTGAAGCAAGTTCTTTATGAATTCTAGAGTGTCTTGAAATGTCGGCAAGCATGATTGGCTAGGGCTAGTTTGCTATTTGGGCATAATAAGAGGCTACATTGGGATTTATTCAAAGAGATAAGGGCAAATGTCCTTAATCATATGGATCCTAAGAGAGAGGACCCCTTATTGGGCATAGAATGCCTGAGTATAGGATTCTTGAGAGGATTGTGCGGAATCATTTGTGTATGTCATTTATTGTTCTTGCGATGCAGGTGTCATTGCTTGATTCTGTGCTTGCTAGAGTTCCTTGAGTGCTTGTCTGCGCTTGCTGGAATTCCTCGAGTGCTTGTCTGGTTTCCAATGCAAGACCATAGTAGTCCCATGAGACAGGTGTTGTGTAGTTCCATACTTCTTCAGGAATGGTTCGGTTTTCTTGGTATAAGACCTTTTGGAGTTCTTTGCAGTTGTACTCAACAAATCCAATGCAGCTTGGAAACGTCCTCTAAATATGAGCTTCTTGGAGTAGAGGTTGAGGCTTGTATGTTGTGGTTCCTATTCCTTTTGGTGCATTGGTGATGGTGCCATTATATCACACAAAAGTCCATGTTTTCTGGAAAAACCCTATTGTGTGTAGTTTTGGTTCTGCTCGAGGGGCTTTTCCTAGTTCTTGTACAAAGCGATATTTCCACATAGTAGGAGGATAGAACCAATTAGGTACAACTAAGAGGTTCCTATCACTTTCACTCCTTTTATTATGCAAAAGCGCAATCAATTTGGTTAACTTGGTAATAAATTTTATGGTGGGAAACTCAACGGCTATTAAATACTTATTGGTTAAGAACCAAAACAACAATAGAAGTTGATTAGGAAAATCATCTTATTTCCATATTAATAAATTCATAAATAGATACTTGGAGTTTAATCCAAAAGGATAAATAATTAACTTCTATGGAATCTGAATAGATCTGTATAGCATTACCATACGAGATTATCAAGATTTTCAGTGAGGCTATCATTTTTTATCTGTTCAATGATCTCTTGAGGGTATTCCAAGCTTGACCAATCTCGCATTCTCTTAATCTTGTATTTCTCCTATTGTGGAAAAGCATGCTTGAAAATGTTTATGTTGATCTTTGTAGCCTTTGGTCTGAAGAGAAAATTTACAAGAACATTTTTCTTTACTACAATGTGTTTGGTTTTAAACGAGTATTTCGAAAACCATTCTGCCTATTGGAGCAGTTAAGGATAGGAAATATGCTTTTGTTTGAACTTGGTCATCTGAGAAATGATGGCCAATAAGATAGAATTCAAACTTTTTTGTCCTATTTTTTACTGCTAATATATCCTTAAAAGTAGAATGATAATGCATTTCTGCCTGGAAAAACTTTCACTTTTGTAAGCACAAATGTTTCACTTACTTTCAATTGATTCAAATAATATGGCTGCCCAATTTTCGTCACTAGAATCAGTCTAGAGGATTCTTTTCCTAGTGGATCATATTTGTAATGAAGGAAGATTCTACATTCTTTATTTTAACTTTGCAACTGCTTTGGTTTGAGCTTTACTCCAAAATGTATGATTCTTCTTGAGCATCAATTGTAACGGAAGTAATAATATTGCAATGTTGGGAACAAAGTCTTGGAGATAATTAATTATCCCAAGAAATTATTGCACTTGCTTTGCCATGAAATTTTCCAGTGGAAATTTTAACAATTCCTCAATAATGTGCGGCTCTGGATAGTATGTACCTTTGTTGAGGTGCATATCAAGAAATTAAATTTCTGTCCGGGCAATGTTCATCTTTCTCTAGGAAAGCATGATTCCATATTTTTTTTCATGATATTCGCAAATTGATCAAAGAGTCGGTAATGGGATTTGTGGCATCCAAAAATTTTGTCGACCCTTAGATGCGCGATGGTCCATAGCTAAGTGATGGAGGTATCATTCGGACTATGTCACTCATATTATTTACAGGCATTGATTCATATTATTGTTGGATCAATACATTATGTTTAGTAATGGTTTGATCGTTGAAGAAATTATAGACTCATTTCTACATACTATCACTAGAAACTTAAGGATTAATTTTTGGAGGATTTGGGCCGTGAATTAAGGGCCGTGCGACCACAAACCCGCGGGCCCATGCAACTCTACTCTTTCCCTTAATTGTCGACAAAATGGACTCTTTGGGCTTGATGATGCTCGACCGGAAGAAGACCAACAATGGCCACATTGCTACCTCCAATTTTGTCTCCAAGTGGCAAGAGAAATCTCCACATTTCCTCCACTTGTCCAATGCCGCTGCAGCCACCAAAAAGATCAACATGCAAATGATTAATTGTCCTCCACTTAGTGAGATTAATTGAGCTTAGTGAGATTAATTGAGGTGAGAGGGGGGCGGATTAGTTGAGAGAGAGAGAGAGAGAGAGACTTACCGAACAAGTGAGCGAGAGAGTGAGATACCGAGCGAGAGAGTGAACGACAAGAGGAGAAGAGGAGAGAAGGATTGTCCTCAGCCGTGCACGCGTACCCCGCCGCCCGTCTTTGTCGCCGTTGAGTCATGCACGAGGTCCCAAGCTTCTTGTTTTGTTTGTCAATCGAGCTTAGGAGTGAGGCAAGTAGAAGTTCATTAATCTATGTTATGCATGCTGTGATTATCTGGTGAAGTGCTGGTAGATTTGAGAAAACGCTGAAATGGAAACTGCATGTTGGGTTTTTGGATGATTGAGATGAAGATTGAATGTCTATCTGTGGAGGATTAAATGTGATATTGTTGTTTTGTGTTGGATAGAGCTAGATGAGTACTAGATTGAAGCTACCAGTCATTGCATGTTGTATTAGGGTCTTGCATGTCTCAAAAATTAAGTGTAAGATGGCTGTGTTGGTCGAGCAAGGTGTAGTGGTGGTTGTCGAGTGAGGAAGAGTGAGGTATGTTGCGGTAGGTGAGCTGAAGTGTGAATATTTGTTCTGTATTGAACTGTGGAAGGTTTTTATAATAGTAAAAACCTACTGTGATTAACCTTAGATGCTATGGAAGAGTATTAAGTTGCTGTAAAAGAAATTAGTAGAGAAACTAACGGTTTGATGTAGCTAGAAACGAAGAAGACGGTATAAGGTGTTCCTGTTTTAGAGAAATATAGGTAGAAAGCCTTTTATTTTGTGTCGCCTTGATTTCTAATGATGAAGATAAGGAAAAAAAATAAGTTTAAATGAGAGAACATTCATTAGATCAAGTTTGACATCTATTTATAGTAAAGTTAATGAGAAAATGTGTTGGTAAGAGTATTTACCTTGAACCAGTAAGCTGTACTGTAGAAGACAGCATGACCTTTAATGATTCCACGAATTTTCTGTAATTTTATAGATAGAAATGGACTTCAAACCCTTAATGAAAGTTGTAGGACACATCATTAGGAATAACATATCAAAATTTGAGAACAAGCGGACAAGATTTAGTTGGTGAAACGAATTTTCTTCTGTAGGTACTAAATCTGAAAGTTAGTGCAGAATTTTGAAGGAAACAGCAAACTATTACTCTTTATACACAATGAATCTAACTTAGTGTCATTCACGAAATTTCTTCCTTTAGGTCTCATCTATAACATACCAAAATTTTTGGAATTTTCTGAATTCATTTAGGGGTTATTCTAAAATTTTCATTAAAACAGTGCATTTTGGTTTTTGAGCTGTTTTACTCCGAATTTGCTCAACTAGTTCCAAAAGGTGAATGCATCTTGAGTTGTTATTGGACGTGATGGATTTTGGCATTCGGCATATCATTCAACACCAAAGATATCAATGAAACTCATGTAATTCCAATGTCATAGCATTGAACATGTTTTTGGAAATTAAAATGTTAATTGTTGCCGTTGGACCCTCAGGTCGACGATGTCCCGGAGTTGAGATGCCCAAAGGATTAAATGAGACAATGCCTTGTGGATGCCTGGTGGCCCTAGTGGCTGAATGCCGGAGGTTTTTCCTTGGGAGCTTTAGGATGCCCGGTTGTATGCTTGTCGGTACGTAAATCCGAAGGGCTAGGGTAACCATTTCCATGGCAAACCCTCGGAGGTTCCTCATGATGCTAAGTGGGGTGCGAGATGCCTAAAGGTGTGGCGAGACACACTCTGGATGCCCGGTGGCCCTAAGTGGCTAAATGCCGGAGGCTTCCGTGACGCCAAGGTTGGGTGCGGAATCCCAGAAGGATGCAAACGTGGGTCCTCTGGGGGAATGAAACCTTTTGAATATTAAAACTAATGATTCTACTAAGTGTGCATGTGATCTGGTTATATGACTAAATTGTATGGCATGGAATGGGACGTGTCACAACAATTTGGCCCTATGATCGGGACTTGTGTGACTGGACGTGATGCATCTTAATCCTTTGAAACTGCATTTGTTATTGCATTAAAGAATTTTATGATTTTGGTGCATGCTCATTTCTTGGATTTCATGTTTTGTCTATCTTGCATGAATCTAGATATTGATGGTACTGCACATTATAGCTTAATAAATCTTTTACTACTGAGTGGTTGTACTCACCTCATTTGGGGACTAACATTTCAGACTAGGAGATATGCCTCTGCTACCAGTCACCCCCGGCACATTCTATGGCATACCGGTCGACATTGAGTTTGAGTGTACGAAGCACCATCATTCTGAGATACGAGGGTTAGTCTTTGTTCGAGTGCAGGTACTGGTCTTATATGACATTGATTCACCCACCGGCCCAGTGATTCAGGAGTTTTTGGCTGTGTTCGTCCACCGTGATGGGATCATGCTAGAGATGTTGCCACCGCCGCCAGCTGATGGACCAGGTTGGGTGTGACCGAGAGTGACAGTTAGCAGATGAAGCATTTTTGGATCGCCGACATTAATTGATAGACTTTTATGTATATGGCTGTTTGAAAAAGAAAAGAAAAGGGGAAGTTGGTTGTCTTTTGGTATGTTGTCGGGTATAGAAAACCACGGTAAATTTTGGTGTACCGACTGATGATGTCTATCAAGTCTATGTAAATAAAAAGTGTTCGGCTTTTACTTATCTATAAAAATGTTTAGTAGGTGTGCATCGTTTCTAATTTTGGGATAGGGAGATGCTAATTTTGCTTCCGCTATATAAACTGCATAGGGACCAATCTATATGATATAAACCCCCAGGACTTATGGACCTATTATAATTTTATGGTATTAGAGTGATATATTATCAGGACAAGTGAAAGGTAAGCGAACTGTGGTAACCCTAACGGATCGGGGGCTGTTCGGGGGTGCCACAAGATTCCTCATCAGGGCTGTAGAGTAAGATGTCATCAATGTAGACTATTGCACTTGACAAAATTGGCTAGAAAATTCGACACACAACCTTTTAGAGTAAGGATTGGATTACTTTGAGGCCAAAAGGGAGGACCTTCCATTGAATATGTTGGTTTGGAATACAAAACCCTATCTTAGGCCTGTCTTTAGGATGAATGCTCAATTGCCAAAGTCCAACTTTGAGATCAAATTTGGAATAGATGTGGACTTTGGATAATCCAATAAAAAGAGAATTTCTTGAGGGTAAAGAGAACTTGTCATTTTGGAGGAAAAGGTTGAGGAGCTCGTAATTTATCACTAGCCGCATTTTTTCTCTATTCTGTTCAGCTTGTTTGTTTACATAAAAAGCTTCACAAACCCATTAAGAATCTAAGATTTCAATAAGGCATTGGTGTAGTAGTTTTGAACATTCTTTCTAAGCAACGATGAGATGAGCTAGGTTCATTCCTATGTGACTCGCCTTAGTGGGATTTATGTCTTCATTTTTTTTTTAAAGGAAGACGAACAAAAAACTCTTGATTTTTCCACAGAGGATGAGGACATTTATAAGAGAATTCGGAATGGGATTCTAAATAGGATTCCAACAGCTTTTGCATGATTGGATATAGTAAACTCATTTAAATAGAGAAAAACCTTTAAATATTGACAAATTCAGAGAACTGGCTTTTATACTTAATGCATTTTCCAAAAATGATTTGGAGTTGAGGAATTTGAGGCATAACATCCCAATCGATAATAGTAGTTATAAGAGCACCGAGAGAAAAATTGAATAGTTACTAGTGTAGTTCACACATTTGTAAAAAAAAAAAATACATCTCTTGAGACAGAATTGAAATATCGAATATAGCAAGTCCAGTATCCTTTAGAAAGAACCTTAGTATCTAGAATTGAAGAACTTGCATCAATATCTATAAGAGTAATGACTGTGATTGGTTTAGCAAACTTTGAGGTAAGGATTTTTACAGGAAAATGAGGACAATGAACTTGACTTGAAAATATACTAGAGTCTTGCTCTAAAGGGGTGAGGGATATATGTAAAAGATCTTCAAAATCTAAGTCAAAATCAATTTCACTAGGAATTTGAAAACAAGGAGTGACAAATAGTTTGCTCAAATGGATCTTCATGAATGAAAAATAATGGACACGCGGACCGGGTGAGTAATGCTTAACTTTGGAAAAAGGGGACTTAAGTCTGTAACTTACGAAGGTACACTTAAGTGCCACTTTCAAGAAAAACGGATCACTTAAGTGCCAATCCGGCGAGTCCGGCCAAAATGTCGACGTGGCGCTTTTCCGTGAACCGAGCTCAAAACGACGCCGTTTTTGACGGCCGCGTGGCCAAAACGGTGTCGTTTTAAAATGACGTGGTTAAAAAAAAAATTAAAAAATTAATTAAATTAATTTTAAAATTAAATTTAGTTGAAATATTAAAGAATTAATAACTAAAAAATTTAAAAATTTTAAAAAAAAATTTAAAAATTTAAAAAATTTAAAAAATTTTAAAAATTTTAAAAATTTAAAAAATTTAAAAAATTTTAAAAAATTTTAAAAAATTTTAAAAATTTTTTAAAGAAATTGTAAAAATTTTAGAAAAATTTTTAAAAAATTTAAAAAAAAAAAAAGGAAAGGGGGAGGCGGCTGAGGGTTTTTAAAAAATTTTTAAATTTTTTTAAATTTTTTAAATTTTTTTTAAATTTTTTTACATTTTTTAGTTATTAATTTTTTAATTTTATTAATTTTTTAGTTATTAATTTAATTAATTTTTTAATTTTTTTTTTTTAACCACGTCGGCCCAAAACGACACCGTTTTGGCCACGTCGGCGTGCAAAATGGCGTCGTTTTGAGCTCGGTTCGCACGGAAAAGTGCCGCCACGTCGACATTTTGGCCTGATTCTCACCGGATGACGCACTCAAGTGATCCGTTTTTCTTGAAAGTGGCACTTAAGTGTGTACCTTCGTAAGTTTACAGACTTAAGTGTCCCTTTGGCCAAAGTTATAGCACTTGAAGCGTTCTTTTGCCAAAAATAATGATTCGATATTGTTCTTTTCAAGTGAAATACCAATTTCAATTTCAATTTGATGTATCAAGCGGTTTTGACATTTTTTTGTCTAAGGATAATTTTTGGCAAAATGACCATTTTTGCAAATGAAGTATTAAGTTAATTTATTGTGGTTTGAACAATCTTTCATTCTTCATAAAAATTTTCATTTTTTCTTTCTCCGGAAATACTTAGATCCATGCTTGGATTTTCTCACCCAATACCTTTTGAAATATTTTTTCTTTTTGGAAGATTTTTTGCAAGAGCCATTACAAAAAATTTTAGATCACTTAATCTTCAAATTCTGATGCAAACAAGCTCCATCAAGTTTGTGATTGTCCGTAAAATAAGTTTTTATCATCTAACGCCTTAGACATAAATCATCAAGGTATAAATGGATCTCTTGCTATATTTCTCCTAATGAAATATCCACAATTCTGCTTTACTTGTTGAGAAAGGATCTCTTAACTTGCCGATATAGTTCTCTAGGAATAAAGGCTAGAAAAACCTATTTCAAGCTTCTATCAGCTCCAAGGCCATAGAAGAATTTGAGCATTTCTCGATAATGCTTATCCAAATGTCTTTTATAGAGAGTGCAGTATTTTTTTTTTACAAAAAAACTTTCTTTTGAGCTCATGGAGGTTAACGGGTTTGTTAATGAAAAAAATGGTAGATGAGAATGATAGCTTGGCCGAAATCTTCTGAGATCTTATTCTATAACCGATTGCCACCAATGTTTGAAGCTTCCTGTGAACCTTATGACAAATCCAAAAATGACATCATACTTATTATGATTTGTAAGAGCTTGGGCATTCAGTTAAGTATGAAATTTTTCAAATCTTTCTTGCTATTTTGAATGAGGATAAATATATCACATGACTACAAGTTTGGGTTTTTTATGTTATGAAAAAAGTTTGAATTTTAAGTAAATGTGTCACAAGAATACAAATTTGGAGTTTTTATGTCATAAAAAAATAATTCGAGATAAATGTGTCATAGTTGACCTAATTTAGGATTGTTGATGGCTTTTTCACTAAAAAGTTGAGTTACTCAATTTTTTCAATTTTCACTTTTCAAATTTAGTTGACTTCTTTATTCAGTGTAAATTTTTCTACTTTATAATTATTTAGTTTTAGAGGATTAATAAATAAAAAGGTGATTTAGAGCCCTAGCACTCCTCCAATTCTCCTCGCCCACCGGGATTTCCCTCGGTTATTTGAGAAAACGAAAGGGAAATGATGCACTTTTGCATAGTATAGGGGATCTCGATATGTTGCCTCGCGATCGTGCGCAGAAGGGCCACGCGGTGACGCAGGTTGGGTCCGCTCAGGTGCCGGGCACGTGCGGCTCAGCACGTGACCGGGATGTTGAACGGCCCAGGCCCGCGCTTCCGTACATGGGCCTTCGTCGAATCGGCACCCTAACAAACTGGCCCGACCCTAATGGGGCACGCGGCGCTGCTAATTGGTCGGCGGTTGGTAGCGGCGGCAGTGTCGACCTCACCATTTCTTTAAATAATATTTCCTAATGTTTTGATCAAAGTTTGATTGATAGCGAACATTAAATAAAAAAAGTAATATAATAATATACTCTGAGATATTCTCTTGTCTGACGTGATCGGGTATGGAGATAATATAATTTGAGGGTACCTTTTTAATCATAATTAATTTTTATGGTGTAGGTTGACTCCTCAAAGTAGGGGGCAAATGAGTTGAAGAACTAAACCAGATTTTTTTTTAATTCTTATTATTTTTAAATTTTCAAAATCCTAATTCCCATTTTTTCTTGCTTAGACTCAATCACAGATACTCATCACTTAGTCCTCTCACTCTCACTTCTCTTAGTCTCAGTCATGCAGTGCTCATGCCTCCCTCATTGCTTGATGCTTCTCGAATTTGGTTCTTGATGGTCATTATAGCTTCGTGTATGGAGATGATTATCATTTTTAGCTTATCACAAGCTTGTTCTAGTAACATCACTTGTGTAATAGTTTAAACTACGCAACAACACTTGCAATTTTGCAGGAAATCAGGAAAAAGAAAAATATAGATATGGCCAATTCTTGGATCCATTCGGAAATCGGATTGAACCGGTCGATCCATTTTTTGGGTGGGTCCGGGACCTAATGGGCCGGTTCCTAGTTTCAAGGTGGGCTTAATCAGCCTTCGCTCAAACGATTGTGGGTAGTGATCTAATGATACGTGGCATGATGTGTTGGGCTTGGAAGTTGGATTGGGCTGCCCATTACGGGCTCGGACAGGCCACATCCCTTATAGTTGCAGCAAACAGATAAGAATGTGTTTCTTATTACATGCACTAGTGCTCTCCTCAAGCAACCGAGAGAGAAACAAGGAAAGCAAAATAAGTGATAAGTGATCTTCAAGTGTAAGCAGGCGATGCGATCTTGTTGAATGATCTACACGTCTTGCGTAAAGTTATTAACCATGCTTTCTTCTTTTCTTCTTTTTCCTGTTTGATTTACTATGTACAGTTTGAAAGAATCAAACTAAACCTTGTCCACCTTAGCTGCTTACATTTTGGCATGGTGTCAGTAACACCAACAAAAGCTAAAAAGGAACAAAGAGTAACTAGGCTAGAGTTATATATCAATTAATGAGAAAATACTAAAAACTTGCCTCGATTTTTCATCGGCTTCCTCTTTGCTACTTCTAGATAAAGTCCCTCATCTAAAAAGACCAAACTGCCGTTTTATAAATTCGAAAGCCCTCAAAGGGAGCGTTTGAGAGAGTTTTGAGAAAATTTCTTCGCGTCCAGACAACGGATTTTGATTCTATGGGCTTTCACAGGATGCATATAGTGTTTGGTAATAGATTTTGTCTTGGTGATATCCCTTTTGCTCCCAACCAATACCAGTCAATAAACTCCAAGGATGCCATCTCCTTTTGCAACCTCCCTTTCGCCGGTGTCAACCGATCCGAAGCCGGCGGATTTGCTCATCCTCTGACTTCGCTGCTTTGAGATGCCTCCGACTTTGAGTTCTCCATGAACCCTACCATCTAGACCTCCCCTCCCCTGGTCTGCGGTCCCCGCCCCCTGATTACCCTCCTATTGCGCAATTCTTGGCAACCCTTGACTACTCGATGCCGCTCGGCCTTGGTTGCGCGACCCTTGGGCCTCCCTGACCCTAGGCAACAGGCCACAGATGTCATGCGACCCCGGCGCAAGGCAATGCCGGTTTCATACGACCCTAGATGAGGCAATACCCTCATCCCTTGAGATCCTTTGCAAATTCCCAGCAACTGATTGTATTCACAACAGGGTAAAACGTGAATACTAAAAAATTAGTGACGGCGATTGAAAATAAAAATTTGACCCTTAAAAGTAGCATTTTCGGAAAGTTGAAAGTCAAATTGATTCTTAGATGCTTTAAGCTTTGAACCATTGCAAAGGTAAAGCTCAACTTTGCGCCAAAAGCCCTTGATTTTGTATTATCAACCACCTTTAACTTTGGCTCAAGTACCTTAGTAGGCCCTAAGGACTTTGAGAACGGTCTCCCGCAAGCCCCCATCTCCCTTCACTACACCCTAATATCCGAGTCGCGGTCAACCTCCCACCCTACTGCGGCCTTCGTCGACTCCCCTCTTTGCTAATGCCGTTGACCTCTCCCCCTCATCTTGAGCTAAGATTTGGCGTGGCCATAGCGGCTGGAGGTCGAAGCTCCTACCATGCCGCGCCCGAGCTGCAACCTCCAGCGGCCATGGCGCGTGGCCCATGACCTCATGTCGAATCTCGTTCACTCGCTTGTCTTCTTGTTTAAAGCCCAAACAACGCAGAGTTCTCATATTCTTGCTCACTCTCCGATGCGAACCCATGGCCGTGTCCCCTTCACCGATGGAGAAGCGGAGACAGAAAGAGACTAGGGTGTCGGAGTGGGCTTGTGTGGAAGAGGGGTGAGAGTATTTTTGGAAAGTGAAGGTGGTCAGAAAAACTTATTAGATACCATGAACAAATCTACTATCTGTTTTACGTCAAGTAATACAATATAGAAAACTTGTAAATAGGCGGATAATTAGATTGGAGTTAGATATATATAACTTGCAATTTTGAGGTCTAATTTTTATCATGAGGTGAAAACTCAAGAATATTTTCGATATTTTCTCTTAATCATATTAGAATATGAGATGAAATTCTAGGTTGTGCTAGCTTTTAGATGTCAACTATCTAGAATCAAACTCATTGGTATTGTATCAAAACCAAACTAAATTTCATTGTTTCATCAAAGGGGAATCTCCAAATATTAAAAGGAAAAAGCATATTACTTTTATTTTCGAAAATGTTAAGATTAGTATAGTCATCAAAAGGACTTAAATATAAACTTAGGCTTTGAAGACAAAAATCTCTATGAAAACTTTGAAATATTGAAATATGAGGAAAAATGTCAGAAAAGTCCTAAACCCGTTACATTGATGCCAATTTAGTCCTGAACATTTTATTAGTGTTAACTTAATTCTAAATTTCTTTATTTTGTGCCAATTCAGTCTTTTAGGTTGATATTGCTAACATGGACATCAATTGGTTAACGTGGCACCACTGGCATTGATGTAGATAATTTTATTAATATTTTAATTTTTTTAATTTATTTTTTTATTATTTTTTTCTTTCTTTCTTTTTTTTTTCCTTTCTTCTTTCTTTTCTAGTGCCAGGCATTGACCACAAGTGATGGCTGGCCACAGGTGATGACTAACCACCAAACATGGGAGGGCGAGCTAGCCTCGCTCGAGCGAGGTCGTCGTCGCTCGCTACCGGCAAGGCCTAACCAAGTGGGGCTAGCTCGCCTTGCCATGTCTAGTGGTCGACCATCACTTGTGGGCAATGCTCAATGCCGAAAAGAAAGAAGAAAGAAGAAAGGAGAAAGGAGAAAGGAGAAAATGAAAGAAAGAATAAAAAATAAAAAAAATTAATAAAAAAATTATAAAAGTTATCCACATCAGTGCCGGCGAGCCGGTGATGTTATGTAGGTCGGTCCAGCATCTACGTTGTTAATAATATCCAATCAAAATTAGCTGAAAAGATTGAATTTGCATTAAATAAAAATGTTTAGGATTGAGTTGGCATAAAATAAAAATGTTTAGGACTAAATTGACATCAAGTAATAAGGTTTATGGTTAAATTGTCATCGATAAAAATGTTGATTATTAAATTGGTACAAAGTATTATGTTTAGGACTCTGACACTTTTTTCCTCGTAATATCAGTGTGATTGATGAAGAGACAAAGACTAGCATGGTCCTCGATGTTGGATTTGACTGCCTTGAGCTTTTGAAGAAAGCATATCATCTTTGGTTGGATGCCTTGTCTTTTTCTGAACCAAAAAATTACAAGTGGGGTGGTACTTTAAGTCGTCTTTTTGGGATTGTTTTGCCATGTCTCGGATTTCAGAGAGGATACACATTCACGAGGGAAAGCATTGACAAGGCAAAGACATCCAAGAGACAAAGGAACCCAACAACACTCCTTTCTTCTTAGTCAATTTTGAACGTTTCAGTGTTCTTTGGAATCTTTGAATGGATGTGCAAAGATGGTAAACGAAGGACCTTTATAAAGCGGGCACAATTACCCGGTTAACCCAAAACTTATTGTAAATATGTCAATTTAATCTTAATACTTTCAATTTAACATTTGCACAAAATTCTAATGTAATTATTTCAGTTAATTTTCGTTGAAAATCGTTGGCGTGGTGGTCTAGACATTGTTGGCCATCTTATGTGACATACCGCCACATTAGTGAATTCCGAAAAATTAATTGGAAAGAAATTAGAATCATGTGTAAAGGTTTAAGACTAAATTAAAGAGTTTGTAACTTAATTAGTATTCGTATAATAAATTTATGACTAATTGAACAATTTTCCTTATATAAAGCAAATGCATCACCGGGAGCAATTATGTTAAGAGCTGTTCTAGAGGCCTACCTTAAGCCCCATCATTGAAGTGCAGTTTCAATGCAATTGTTTTGAAGGGTAAACTCGAAAAAAGAAAAGGAAAGGAGGAACAATAATATGAGCAGTAACTTTTCTTTGGCCAAATCATGTGCAGCAAATGGCAATGAGAATCAAGAACCTTCTGAATTACTCTAATCTAGCTACTTGCAGGGAAAAATAAGTATTTAATAATAAAAGTACCTTATGTACTTACTCAAACTACCAAAATTCCAATTACTTAATCCCCAATACCCAAAAGCTATTGAATTATAAAAAGAAAATGGGTCTCCTATGGAGTTGGCTACTTGACTCTATCTAAGACTAAGCTAGCTGAAAGCCAGGGCTTTAAAGAAATCGAAAGTTTCGACTTAATGATGATGATGGGACCCTAAAGTTATCAATGATGGGCCAATTTGCTTTTGGTTAGAAATTCTAGTTTATAGGAGAGATTTAGAATCATTTAAACCAATTCAAGAAGGAGAAGCACTAATGGTGGCTAGTCCTCACTAGCGATGATGTGGTCTACTGTCCTCGGTCCCTTTTGGGTTTTGTCTCTACTACATGTTCTTTATTCCGCTTCAATTTTTTATTCATCATGATTTATACGCATAAGTGTTTTTCTTTTTCTTTTTATAGTCGATATCTATTTTTGTAAACATTTGCATCTAGTTAATTCTTTTCTGAGATGCTTTGACACCAAAGGCATAAACCCTTTTCAAGTCAACAAAGCTATGTCTCTCATTTCACCAATTTTCTGTCTGAATGGATTTACTTTTTACATCAAATCTCTTTGACTACTTATTTGTACTGACATGTGACAATCAAGGAGAAAATGTCATCTTTTGAGAAGCTAAACAATGTCGACTAACTTTACTTTTTGGTGATTTGATAGACAACAGGAATTACATTTAATGAAGCACAACAAAACATATGATTATCTAAATTTTTTTAATTGTAATTTGTCTGGTTTGGTACGGTATTTATACGTAGAAATTATTGATGTGAACCAACACAATGAAAATTTCAAATATAGATGATTGACCTAGACAAAAAAACGTAGATCAAATTTTTACCAAAAAAAAAAAAAAACGTAGATCAAATATCACTATATTAAAAATTGACAGCTTACTTCTTCGATACATAAGAAACTTTTTTGTGCTCGTCATCCAATACAAACAAAGAGGTTACTTATTCTATGCTAGTTTTTCCTGAATGAGACAGGCTAGAAATTTGTAGGTTGAAGCTATTAGCCCTCCTACATAATTTGTATGTGATACATTGGTCTCATCAGACACCACTCGTGTCCACAGGATTAGGTGGCTATCACTTTATTCTTGCAATTTGTCGTTTAAATAAAACGAGGGACGATCTTTCGTGTTACTCTCTACCAAACTCAAATGTAATTTATTAGTTATCTATTGAAAAGGAAAGTTCGATACAATTCATTGGACACGCTCTGTATTATCATAAATTACTCTGAAAAGATACCCTCCTTAATTTTTTTATTTATTCATAAACTGTAATGACATCCTCGTCAGGAAGTATCTAAAATACGAAAAATAGTACAGCTGTGAAAGCTTAGCTTAAAATACTTGTAATTTATTAAAACTCATCAAACCTACCTTGACAGCATTATTGCTAATCCACTTATATGTGTCTACCGACATGGTTAACTACAGAGGGAGCGTCGCAACATTTTCACGAAAATACGAGAGATCTCCGAGTCATTTTGTGAAAAAAAATGGAGGTTAAAAATGCCGATTCATGTACATCCAGTAGGGAATTTTTTTTTTTGCCGTTTGATTCACATTTATTTGGGCGAAACTCATGACACTACGTGTTATTAGTTCTATTAACTTATTATAATTGTTAAGCGAAGAGAGACCGCATTAATAAAAGAAACATTAAAACCTTGTAATGTAAGATTATATCTAACACGTCCCCTCGTTTAAGCCAGTTCATTATGTGCACATGGCTGACTCTATATTATGAAAATGGCAATCCTCCTATATTAAATGAGCAAGCTGCGAATCCACTGGGAGCGAGTTTTTTGACGAGGAGTCCTAGGATTTGAATCCTTAACTGGTGCTAGGTGAAGGAAGATTAAATATTTGCATAAGGCACATTAAATCAACCACGTAACTAAGCAACGTCGGAATATATCTAACATACAATTAATGATGCATCGTCAACCTAAACTTCCTAGTGACTAGGGGGAAAGAAAGAAAGAGCAACTTGGGTGCTTTGATATGAATACATAAAGGTGTATTTAGGGTGAATTTTCATTTGTCAAAAAGTACTTATTGACTTCTCCTCAAACCAAATGTAGTTTTATTTCATAGAAAATTACAAAATGAACATTTGCATTACTAATTACCTTTTTTATAAATTTGATTTCGAACAGATTAGCTGTTAATACGTGCATATTGTACATTATTCAGGTGTTAAATATTAACTAGAAACCAAATCTCTAATGCTAAAAATCGACTTCAGCTAAAGTTTAATACACAAGTCATATAGAAAACACTAATTTTCCAAACCAACAATAAAAACTTTCTATATGATGCACCAATGGAGTTTTAAAAACCGGGAAAGTGTACATCTAAAAATCCTGTTGTTCTATCAAAACGTTCAAAATTCATCGGAAATTGTTGAGTTAATACCTGCTATTAACACATGGCACCTACATGTACAGGCTTTTCATGCAAATCATAATTTTGGTCTCCGTACTATTTGGAACGACCAATTTTAGTCCTCGTACTTTTTGTTATAAACATGGCCGATTCCCGTATTACTTTTCACTACTTCCATCATATTTCCAACCAAAATCTCATAAAAATGTCAAATCAAGACAGGTAGTTCTTACATATTAAAGTGTGTCCAATCTGATTGACAATTCTATCAAGAGTAATACCCTCAACAATAGTATCCTCATTTCAGGTCAGATCCATATAGCTGTATATAGGACTACGTTTACAAAAAAGTAAATAAATTTATATATTCTAATCAGAACTTGAACTCACTGTCTAATAGGCAAAGTATTTTAGACAGTTTATCAGAATTCTTCTTTCACTTGAATATTAAATGGCTTTTAAAAGAGTTTCTTCACTAATTTACTTATAAAAATGTCGAGATTTACTATTAAAACCTATATACATGTCAAGTAAAAATAATTGCCAACGTCATTTAAGTCTTATTTAGAATGAAAATGTTAAAAATCATACTTAAAATCTCATCAATGAATGATATGTGGACTAGTATTGTTGCAAAAACAAAGCACAAGGTCTAAAACACGTCAAAAAGTATAAGGATAAAAAGTGTAGCATGCTTTAGAGACACGTGCATGTAGGCATCATGTTTTAGTTGCTAGTGCTTTCGACATATTTTGAATGGAAATGTGATGGAATGACCTAAATTGTTGACAGGACCAAAAGTGAAATTCCCCTACACTATACGGGCAAAAAATGTAATTTTCTCCACAAAAAAGAAATGATTACAATAGCAAAATTAAGCACTCCAAACATATGCAATTTTTTTTTTATAATTATTTTGGCAACTGCATTCATTTTTGAGGAATTAAAAAAGTTCATTACAAATCTTCTTGCAAAATTCCAGTAAAAATCCCAGTACTAGAGGGGCAGTTGACGAATCTGTATTTAGTAGAAGCGGGTCTCCAAGGAAGATTCGTGAGACTAAGGGATTACACGTTTAACTTTAGCATATGCAAGAATTGCAGAACATGATGCAGGACCAGCTTTCGTGACATGAATCTTGGAAGGTAGTGAGACTAGATAATATGGGGAGACCTGAAAAAGAATGGGATATAAATTAAAGAAAGGCATTGAAAAAGATTGGAGAAAGGCAAATGAAAAAGGAAAGGGGGAAAAAAAGAAAAAAAGACAGAACAGCAATCGAAATGAATAAAGTAATAGAGAATGGTGGGGATGATGTTAGGGTAAAAGGAGAAAGTGCTAAAAGCAAAGTGAAGCTATGCCCATACTCTGACGCTCACACTCCCCCATCATCTTTTCCTCTGACCTGAAACTTTGGTGGGGACCTCCCCAAATTTTCATTATTATTCACTCCATCAGACATTTCTGCCAGAAGTTGCAATCCTGCTAAGTTTTATAATCTCCAAAGATGCTTCAAGAAGAATACCCGGCTGTCATGCTTTAAATTCACGTCTTGACTGAGAAAGACGTACGACGGCTTGAAATGCGAAGGAGAATTGTCAAATGTAATCACGAAAATGCGCGAGTATGGGACGTGCTCACGTGTGTGGATTAAGAGAACGACATAGGTTCGACTTGGCGCGCACAAACAATAATCTCTCTTTTCGCCACTCAACTTGAATTTTTGGCTTGCTTCTTCACTTATTCAAGAGGTTACTGGCGTCTTTCGTAAGCTCACTGTTTATTAGCATCTTACACATGTTATGCATGCATGTATGTAAAAAGAGAGAGAGAACCTCTAGAGTCGACGCACTTGGTAGGCGCATGCCAGAAATTTCAATTAAGTTCCTGGAGATCGACTGTTCAAATCCCATTAACTGTGTGCAGATTATTCGAGATCAAGCAATGGACTTGATTGATTCATGGAACTCTGCAAGATACTACATGGGCCACCAGGTTTCTTTGTGTGGTTTTCATTTTTATGGTAAAGAACCTTTACTCGTGCCGCTATAGACTGTGACAGAGAAATGACACGAAAATGTCCCCTCACGGAGCTCTGAAGCATCACCATAATGGGTCGTTTGAAAATGTAGTCAAAGGAAAAAAGGGTTAAAGGGTTAAAGGAGCTTTAAATTACTATCGTTATTTTTTGTTCCACACGAGCGTACTGAGCACATGAACTAAAAGCGATCACAGAAAAGCGGGAGAAGAAAAGCATCTTGCTGTGCGAATCTAGCCATTGACGGACCTATAGCTTTACAGTCAGAATGATAGATACTACGAAGTTCATAACACATGAATCATGCGAAAGATGGTGGTAAGTGTGTTCAAGATAAGAATCTCAAAAGAGTATGTGAAGGATGAGGCTCTGTCTTCTTCGCCTTCGGATGTGGATTAAGCATTTCTCAGTATAAATTGCAGTGACAAGGAGAAGCCTCACTATATTGCTTAAGCTTTGTTGTGTTGCCTGACAAAAGGAGGAGCAGAGCGTGCTTATTTTTAAACACCAAACCCTAGACATATGCACAGTATGCTGGGAGGAAGAAACACAGATTATACAATGCAAAGAGAATCCAAAAACTAAGAGTTGGACTGAAATAGAGTTGTCTAATGGGTTTGCTTTAGAGAAGCATGCTCGAAATAGGAAAATGAAGTGCTGAAAATAACCTTAAAAGCTTCAACATAGTTTGGGATGAAGAGGGCTCCTGATTAGCGTCCCTACCAGCATTTTTTCCATGCCCTAATGGAGTTCGAATGGGAAATTTAGTATTCAATTTTTTTCTTCATGAGTGTGTTTGCCATATTTGTTCTTCAAATGGCTCCAGAAGGTCGCAAGCAATGATGATTCCTACTTTGTGATTTCCCCCAATTAGTGATAAGAAAGACAGTTGTTGAACAAGATGATCTAAATCAATGAGATGGGCCTTTGATACCTTCGCATTCGACGGAAGCATTGGGTCAAAAGAACGAGAAGTAGCAAGGTAATGAAGAATATTTTCAAGAGATTGTGAAATTTTACAGAACTACTATCAATTATATTGAAAGAAGTATTAGATAAATATGCTATTTGATATTTAAATAACTTAACAGAGATATATCTATAAAACAAACAATTTTTGCTTGATTTTTATCAATTGTAAATTTATAAATATACGGGTTTGAAGTGGATGTTGTTTCAAATGAGGACCTAAAATGACCATGTCCATTTCAAATAAGGACCTAACTTTTCAATGATCAATAGTATTTTCGTCAGGCCATTCCCCCCCCCTTTTTTGGTTCTTCTTCTTCCTCTTTGCCGGTGGCCGGCCGGCCACCGACGATGCCCATAGAGGGCTAGGCAACCTCGCCGGTTGCTGGCGGGGGTGGTCGAGCTCTCATCTAGGGTAAGCGAGGCCGACCCTTGCCAGATTTGGTGAGGGTGGCCTTGCCCGCGGTTGGTGAGGTCTGGAGAGGGTTAGCCTCACCTAGGGGCCAGCAAGGGCCAACCTCATGGATGGCCCTAGGTGAGGGTCACCTCACCCGGCCCTCTATGGGCATCACCGGTGGCTGGCCGACCACCGGTGAAGAGGAAGAAGAAGAACCAGAAAAAAAAAATGACAAATAACGAAAATAACCATGATCGGTTGGAAAATTAAACCAGTTGGTGACTAGTGAGGTCAAGTCCTAATTTGAAACAACTAAAGCCACTTTAGGTCCTTATTTGAAACAACCTAGGCCACTTCAGGTTCTTATTCAAAACAAAGTCCACTTCAAATCCTTATTTAAGAAAATAAAGGCACTTCGGGTCCTTTTTTGAAATTTTTTCTCATAGGAATATTGACTGTTTGACCCCTTTAGTCAATTTGAATTGAATTCCTAATTCCACTTCAACTGTTTCCTTTTTAGCACCAGACCCAGGTTTTCCACCAAAATCAATTTCAGTCTTCGTTTCAAGTTTTCGTGAAAATGGGTCCGTGAGACAAGATAAAACAAAGAGGAGACCGTGTAGACCGTGTGCGCAAATTTTGTGCGAAAGAAAAATCCTAGATGGGATTAACCTACTATCCTAATGATGTAGGACGCTATTGCGTAGCAAAAATAGGTTAAGTATCGTCGAAAGGAGAGGGAAAACATATCGCAAGTAAAGGAGGAAATCAGGAAAAAAAAAATGAAGATAGAGAGAGGAAAGGGGAAGGAGACGCCAATTCTTGGCTACAAGCAGACTCAATATCAATTCATAAGCAAATAACACCAATATTTAGAATGTATTCAGTGAAAATAGTTTCCTAATCAGATAAACAACAGAAAAGCAACGTCATCACCCAAAATCCTAATGAGACAACTACAAATTAAGAACAAAAGGAATCAGGTTTAGATGTAATCTTGGCATACATCTGGTGATGCATATAATCAAATTACATGTCTTTGCGATAATATTTGGTCGGGAGCTTTCAGAATTCTTATGCTTACAATATCAAATGTTTTTTTTTTCCTGTCAGTTCAAATCGAACAGGTTTAATTAGTTAACCTGCCTCTACTAATTAAACTTACAATATATCTTCGTAAAGCCCGTTTCTTAAAGATAACTATAGTTGCGTCAGATAAAATAGAATTGGTCTTCTACCAAGACATCAAATGGTTGTAATGCAAATTACTAATTAACTATGGCTCCATTTAAAAAGATGGGCAAATGAGAAATCCTTAGAAGAAACTATGGATACGTTTGGCATCTTGTGACCCAGAATAAATGCTTGTTATGAACTCTGGTCGCATTAATAAAGCATGCACAAGTCATGTTTATGGACTAAACATCTGATTATATGAGGCCTGTTATTAACTTTATAAATTAATCAAATTTACTTGCTCATAAAAAAAGCACAATTGTCAGTTTCTGGGCATTTGACACGGTTCTTTTCCTTCACTATGGTTTCATTGTTACAGAAATTCGAGGTTGTCATGTTTTAATTAAGGTTTTTTCTACACTATAGTAATTCATGTGTTGTTAGGCATAATTTGGGATTCAGCTCGAGAGCATATAATTGAGTCTGCAAACTTAAAAACTTTTCTCCAACCTTTTTCTATAGACATGAATCACATCGATCATATCACTGCTTCTTGTCCTGTAAGGTCCATGTAACTAGCCTATTTAGGGCGAAGTCTTGGGATTGTATTTTGATCAAGTTCGATGCGCTCTTGCCGAGAACGAGTTGTGGTTGCATTCTAATATATCATGATAAGTATGGAGAAGGGGATTGTACCGACCACCACCCTTTATACACTGAAAGAGAAAGAGAGAGGAGAGAGAATAAGGTAATTATATAAAGGGTTTTCATCGACATGTGGGGAGAAGAGAGAGAGAGAGAGAGTGGGAGTGGATGCCATCATTTCCATTCGCAGACTGGGTGGAAAGCCTTGGGATTGAAGGCATGGATCTTAATCATGGCATTAGTCCAGCATAATCATCTCCCTGTAATTGCAGTGTGCCAGAAACCAAAGCTGTGTTTGAGAGAGAGAGAGAGAGAGAGGCTTATCAAGCTCATGCCGAGAAACAGATAAAAAGTCTTCCTGAAAAAAAAAAAAAAAAAAAAAACCCCTATAATTAAAGTTGTAGATGGACTACATCTACACTTTCTCTGTTCCTTTCTTTTCAAGTTTCATACTTTACATGAAATCTCTCTGAAAGAGTAAAGTGGAGAGAGAGAGAGAGAGAGAGAAAGAGAGAGAGAGTGGAGGACAAGCATCGAGTTTATGTGGGGGTGTCACCTGAGAGACTGTGTTGATCAGCAAGAGATTCCTCTTACATCTGAGATACTTGTAAGTGTATTAATTACTCATCCTTGGGATTCTCAAGAACTTATTTAAGAAAAAAGTCATTCTTGAAATCCATGGAATCTGCAAATCTCCATCAACAATACGATCAATTCCAAGATCACCATGCTGGGTCGTCTTCTTCTTCTTCTTTAGACAGCCCCTCTTGCTATGGATCAGTTGATAACTCCCATTGTTGGACACCCAACACCAGCTTCTTGTAAGTACACAACCTCTGTCTCTCTCTCTCTCTCTCTCTCTCTCTCTGTCTCTCTCTCTCTCTCACACACACACACACACACACACACACAAACACACGCAGACACAGACACAGACACAAACAACTTTTGCTTAATGACATATGTGCCATCATGAAGTTGGTACAGCTTAATCTTCTTGGAATGTCTTCCTCTTCCTCTTTTTTCCCCCCTTTATTTGATGTACCAATCGAGATTTTATTGGGGAAGTTTTTGATAGTGGGGTTCCTACTTCCTTGGTTAGCTAGTGATTCTCGGTGAAAAGAAATGAACTTTACTACTATTTCTTTGGCATTATGACACTTCTACTCCAAAACAAGCAGTAACACTTGCTTCATTGCTGTTCCATTTTCACTTTCCTTGGCATAACAATACAATCTTAGATAAAATAATTGGGAATTTCTTGGCATGCTAACTAGTGTTAATCATTATTTGGCGCTTAATGTACTTTGTTTCGGGATGCTTATATGCGCAGGAATGCTACTGGAAACTACTTGAACTCCAATATTATAGTAGCCAACTCTGGAGCTGATCCAACTCCGAAACATGGTATTCTCAACCCTCTTCTCCAAAGTTCCTCGGGCCAAATCGACATTGGATCTCACTTGACAAGAAACAACTCATCAGTTGAACCATTCGGCAATAACGTAGACCTCGCATATGGTGTCAAGGAAGAGCTCTCGGACTCTTTAAGATTTACTGACCTGCTCAACAGTACTCAATCTGGCATTGAAGATTTGCATCTATATCACAGCACAAGTCACGTGAAGAACACTGATGAGGTGAGGGATGACCTGAGCGAACTCAGCCAGAAGCTCATGCTCAAGACTTTGACCTCCACTTGCCAAATTAACCTTAATGCATACTCGCCCGGCCGAGATTTCTTCTATCCAAGCGCTCAACACTATGTTCGACCAGGGATTTTCAGCCAGATTCATCCAAGCATTGATGTTTCGAATTTTAGTCAATCACGGGGTTCGATGTCAAGCTCCTTGGACATAAATTCTCCAGCATTTGATCCCCTGAATGGAAGATTTAGTGGCGGTATTGCAAATACAACGCAAGGGACTAATCTTGGAATGAATAGAGAAAGCCTTGCTTTTGGCCTTCAACGAATGCGGCAATCAGCGCAACATCATGATCGAGTAAGTTAGTATGATTTCTCACTTGTCATGTTTTCTGCCATGTGAAAATGAATAAGCTTATGAATTTTCCTTTCTGTTTTATCTCATTAACTAGCATTATTCAACTTTCTTAATGGTTTTTTCAAATTGGATATGTTAGTATTTATTAACATCTTGTCTGTCCCATGAGTTTCTTTTGAGTTCATTGCGAATAATAAGTTAGATTGAAGACCATCAAAAAATCGTCTAGCTGACCACATTTACTTTTAAAAGCTTAAGTGTGGTCCTTTCTTACTAGGCTGTAAATGCAAATTAAGGATATGCATTTCACACTTCCACTATTTCTAGCAAAATAACATGCTCTCTCCATGGAATTGATTGTCCATTTAAAGCAATTCTCCACTTGGTTAGGTCAAATGGATGCTGAGGCATTTTTACTGCAAAATTGCATCTCCTTTACGAAACTTCAACAAACTAAGAGTATGGACAAAAGTACCCATTCGATTACGGACAACTTGTTGACAATTTAATGACAACCTCACCTTCTGAATAAACTAAACGATTACAAAGAATGATTGTCAGCGACGGAGCCCGCTTACACCTATCATCCTCTCATGCTAACTTTATTTATTGAAAAGAAAGTCAGCTAAAAGGACTTTCCCGAACCAAAAGTAAATAGCGACTTTTTACTTAACTAGAATAATTGTGTATGTTACATAGCTATATACGCACTTCTATATCGCTGTGCATGCATGGATTATCCATGTAAACATCCGTAACTATACATGAGAACGAAAGCTGAGAGACTTGATTCTAGGAATCATCATTCACCTTACCGCACTTGGGGAAAGCCTTTTGTAGAAAGCAAGCACAGATTATGACGGGACTAGTAAGTTAGTCCTACTGGTTTCAGTGGAAGAAAATAGAAAATTTCACTTTGGTAATGTATGCTATTGGACAGTCATTTTTTTTCTTTTTCTGTCTGTTTGGGTCAGAACTACCATGCCGTTTCTCTGTGTAGATTTTTCAATTCCAGTTACGAATTCGAACATCTTTTTGACCCCATGCAATTCTTTTAAATGAAGATACCTCCGGTTTTCACTGCAAAGACAACAGAGGCAAAGAGACCCGGCAGTTCTCTGGAGCCTAACAAGACTAGTGGCCCCCATCATCAGGTTGCTCCCAAGAAAACAAGAGTAGATCAGTCGACAAGAGCTGCTTCTGCACCTTTTAAGGTTTCCAAATTAATGATGGTAGATTTTCTCAATGAGGTTTGTCCATTTTCATTTCCAGAATGCTTACGCTATTTTGTGCGGCAACAATGTGGACCAGGTTAGGAAAGAGAAACTAGGGGACAGGATAGCAGCTCTGCAACAGTTAGTAGCCCCCTTTGGCAAGGTTAGTGTCGAATGTTTCTGCTTGTATTTAGATCATTGCAGTAGACCTAGAGAACTCTGAATATGATTGATCAACACTGCAAATTTTGCCTGAAACTTCACACACGCATATACTCAAGAAGTATATGTGTGTGTAAGTGTTTTGTATCATACATAACCCACAGATACTCAGAAGAATTTGGCTGGCAAGGGGTCGCTGGTCCTTGCTAGTCGTCTTTATGCATTGTGGTGCCTGATGGTGAAGCAACAGATGGTAATGTTCTCCATTATAGTGGCAACAAATGGGAGGGGTTGTGTGAATCAAAAGTTAATCTAGTGTCATATGTTTACTGGGTTGCACCGAAGCCATCTCTTATTCAACTGCATTAGATATAAAAAAAGTTCTTTTGAAAAGAAGGGGAAATGTTGGTTACATAAACCGATATTCTCTAGAAGAATGAAATTTTTATTCGGGTTATTATAACCAACTTGGAATTGCACAGCAAAGTGCTGCAAAAAGAAGAAAATGAATAAATACTGAGCTAGCCAAATACACAAAGCTGATAAGTAATTCTTGAGGTTCAAATGAAATGAGCCGAGTTCCAGCTTCCGAGCGTTGTCATTTCCCATATGGGCATTCAGACCCCAAAATCTGCAATTCAGGGGGAAAAAAGGCACAGCACAAGAAAAGGAAAGAGCATGTTTCTAGGGCAAGATACTAGCTCTATTTTTCTGTTTGAGTTTAGCGTGAAACGGCGTGCGTTTTTTGTGCATGTTGGCGGGGGGATGGAGAATATTTCAGACAGACACAGCATCCGTACTGATGGAGGCTATTGGATACATCAAATTCCTCCAAAACCAGGTCCAGGTACTTGCTTCCCCATTCTCTTTCCTCTGCACACCTTGTCTGTCTTATTTATTTCTTAACTCCATTCATCGGAATCAGAGTCCAAGTAGTCTTTCCATATTGTTTTGCATATTAAGTGGGGGCAAGCTCTCTCTCTCTCTCTCTCTCAATAAATAATGTAGGTGGATTAGATAGGCTGGTCTAAAATGTTAATTTACAAAGTGATGTCTTGTTTACAACTCTCTCTCTCTCTCTCTCTCTCTCTCTCTCTCTCTCTCTCTCTCAACAAATATTGTTGATAGAGAGACTAGAGTAGTCTATAAAGTCCATCCACAAATTGACAGGGCATCAAATGGGCATTCCAGTATTTTTCACTTTTCTAGAATGACCAGAGAACCAATCTCAAGTAGGCCAAAGTCTAGATAGATGGTTTATACATGGAATCATTTGATGGCGTGGGGAATTGAATATGTATCGTTCATCTAATCCAGGCGCATATTTTTATGTAAGATCACCAATGATGTATATATTTGTTTAAATATATAGAAGAATCATTCACATATTTAAGCATTGAGTACTTATAATTTTCTATAAGCAAGAGAGGCTGGGAAAAAGGCCAATTAGTTCATTGCAACTAGACTTGTCAAAATGAGTTATAAATCTATTTTTTAACTTGAGTTGTTTTATGAACTACTTATATTTAGTAAATGAGTCATAAATGAGTTTACAATGATAAAATAAAAAAATATGAGTGTTAGATGGGTTTACAATTTACTTAAACTCAATCCACCTTTGTGATTCTCTCTTTACTCTTTCTCACTCTTACTTGATCTCGCGCTTATTCAGTCAGCACTCTCACTTGAATTTGGACATGGGTTTTCATGTATTGGATTAAATATGAGAGTGTTTTTATAATATGGATTATGCATTGGGGGAGATATGAGTTACTAAATTTATATTGCAAGAAAATTGGTCAACTTGGATCAGACTATTTTTGACTTGATCCGATCCACATGTTTGGTGGGTCTAATTGTGATTTCTTGACTCTCTCCACCACATCGGCCCTTGTCATTGCAACCTCTGTTTCAACCGTGTGCCATCTTGGTGGCGGTGGATGGGATTGCATGGGCGAGGGATGTGTAGAGAGAGAGCCCACATAGAGAGAGATGATTTAGATAATTCCTTAATCTATTTACATGATTCCGACCATCTGTTCCAATTAAGATCTCTTCGGTTTGTCATCTACTTGAGCTCACCTCCAAAAAAGGATTGTGATCTATTCGACCATTTGTATTTATTTATTTATTTATTTATTTATTATTATTATTATTATTTTTATTATTATTATTATTATTATTATTATTATTATTATTATTATTATTATTATTATTATTATTATTATTATTATTATTTTGGTTCTTTTCTTGATGTGAAGCCAGATCAGCATGATGTGTCCCAATTTTATTACTAGAATAATGTCACGCCAATGATTTGATGGCGTCAGTATGGAAATGACTTGATTACATAAATTGCAAATGTTACAGGCTAGACTGTCCAAAGAATATTCTCTATGAAATGATTTTCTTAATTAGGCACTAACCCGACAATTTGTTTCTTTCAGACATTAAGCGTGCCATACATGAAGGCTTCCCGCAAGGAGGCCAACCGATCGAGGCAACGGGTAAGACTAATAAATCACTTCCATTTGTAGATCCTTCATCACCTTGTTAGGAACTTGATCAATTGGCTATATTAATTGAAGCTTTCTCTAGCTAGGTTTTGTTCTAATGAACTTTATTAGCCTATTTAGCCAGTGAATCGGACCATTTCACACGAAACACTTCATTAATGGTAGTCACATACCAAAAATTTCAGGGTTCGATAGAGGATGAAGATGACGAACAAACGACCCGAGATCTGAAAAGCCGGGGGCTATGTCTCGTGCCGCTATCGTGCATGTCATATGTTGCTGCCGAGGGAGGCAGCGGAGGTGGCATTTGGCCGTCACCCGCCGCCCAATTACCGCAGTAGAGAGACTTCACAAGCTGTTCATCTCCGCTTGAATGGCTTGAGCTCATCATCTAGGTTCTCTCCTCCTCCATCATATCTGGAGCAAATTTGGTCATTCTGAAATAACCACCACTTCAGCATAGACCAAGTTTGATCCATCGATTTTTTTCCCTCCTGATGATAATGTAACTTCAGGAATTTTTCTTTTTTTTTTTTTTTTTTTTTTTGCCATGCACATTCGGTCTGTGATGAGCAATCATCATCGAAAGTAATCAGAAAATAAATCAACTAGTTTATGAATTGCGCCATTAATATTTAGATTTGCTTTGTCGCCAATTCTCGCGCCATTTTGCATAAACTATTTCAATCGAATAACATTCGCACATTCAACACGTGCTCAATATGTACCTCGTATATGTGCACGTGTGCGCATATGTATGTATTGTAGATGGCATCCCAATAAAGATACCTATGCTTAAATAGTTGATAGTTCACATTGGAATAGGGCGATAAAGTGCTGCTCTGTTCATAACTGTGGCTTATCTTGTGTCAACCTAAATTGAAGGTCTAGTTCAATCAATCTTGGCATATGCACACAATGCCGACAAATCTAATAGAATGATGCAGATAATCATGCGAAACTTTTTTTTTTTAATTCAATTATTACATGCTTTCTTCATTGGTAAACATTAGAGAAACCCTACATAATCATAGATTTGTTGCCCAAATTATGTTAAGATGAGTTGAATTCCTATCACGATTTTCTATTGTTGTAAATAGCTCTCTCATGATCTCTCGAGAAATTTCGCTGATCATGTTAAGTCAGGAGCAAATTACAATAATTTGATAGGCTTGGCCAAAATGGGAAATATTGTCCGAAAATTTTTAAATCTAATATGCTTTTGCTAATTTAGTCCCAAATTTTGAATTATGCAATTGAATCATAAACATTTTCACTTTTTGCTATTTGAATCTATTTGGCCAATTTTAACTAGAAATCATTGACATGGTTACTGGCTATCTTACATAGTGCAATCTATACTAACATGCATAATTTTTAGTAATATTTAAATATTTTTCTAAATTCTTTATTTTTATTTTTATTTTTATTTTCTTTTTTAATTTTCTTTCTTTTTTTCCCCTCCTTCTTCCTCTAGCTAGTTGTTAAGCCTCTGTAACTAGCTAGAGATGAGGGTGGGCGAGGTCGACCTTGCCAGCTTTTGGCGAAGCTCACCCCTTGGGCCTTTAGCAGGGAAAAGTACCTAAAAAATCTTAAACTTATTACATCAGTACCAATTCAATCCTAAATTTTTCAATTTGACAAATTTAGTCATAAATCTTTTCGTATTGGTACCAATTCAGTCCATCCAATCAATTTAAGTTATTTGACATAACCGGCATTGACATGGATGGATTTTATAAATTTTAAATATTCTTTAAAAATTTATTATTATTTTTTCTCTTTTCTTTTCTTTCTTTCATTTTTTTTTTCTGTACACTATTGGCCAACAAGGTTGCTAGCCATAGACAAGGGCCGAAACCCTCGCCTGTTGGCCAGCAAGGGCATAGAGTCCCTTACTTGTGGTGGGCGAGGGCCTTCATTCCCTCACTTATGGCTGACGAGGGTGCAAAGGCCCTCGCTCATGGTTGGTGAGGGCCGCGAGCAAGGGTGCCACAATCCTCGTTGGCCAACAAGTGAGGGTTTGGGTGGTGGCCCGACACCCTCGCTCGTGGTCAGCTAGGGTGCGAAGGCCCTCACCCAGACCAGCCTATGGCCGGCAATGGTTGACCGAAAACCTCACCAACCAAAGGGTGAAGAAAAATAAAAAAGAAAAGAAAAGAGAAAAAAGAAAATATTATTAAAAATTATAAATAAAATTTCCAAGTCAATGTTGGCTATGCCAAGTCAGACCACCGGAGTTCATGTTAGCAATTTATGACTGAAATTGACCGAGTGGACTAAATTGGTATTAATGCAAAAAGGTTTAGAGCTATTAATTTGATTAAAAAGTTTAGAACTAAATTGGTATCATTACAATAGATTTAAGAATTTTTTTTTTGTAACTTTTCCTACCTTAAGAACAAGCAGGCCTCACTCGCCCCTAGCGAGGCTCAACCTTGCTATTATTGGGCAAGGTTGACCTCGTTGATTTGGCGAGGGCAAGGATCGCTCGAGGCCTATGAAGTTGACCTCACCCACCCTGGTCTCTAGCACTGGTTGTCGACCATTGCCAAGGCTTGATGATTGGCTAGGGGAAGAAGGGAATGGAAAAAGAAAGAAAAGAAAAGGAAAAAAAAAAGAAAAATGAAGAAATTAAAAAATATTAATATATAATTAAAAATTCTCTACATCAGCATTGGAATTTTCATGTAGAATGGTCAATGTCAACATTAGTGATTTCATGCCAAAGTTTGTTAGATGAACTCAATTAGCAAAAAGTGAAAAAATTTAGGGTTCAATTGGCACAATTAAATGTTTATAATTAAATGGAGAAAAGTACAACGGGTTTAAGATTTTTTTAACTATTTTCCTAGCCAAAATACTTAATGCTTTAATTGGATCAGAAGAATGGATATTTAATCTAGTGTAAAATTGACTTGAGCATTACGATACTTGTTCGAAAATTCATAACTCTATTGTATGGTGGCCAATTTAGTTATAAACTTTTTTGATTTTGTCAATTTAGCCTTAAATTTTTCAATGATTTTTCAATTTAGTCATTCCGGCTAATGTTGGCTAAAACGTCCAATACTTATGTGGATGATTATTGAAATTTTTCAATTTAAAAAGCTTTAATGCTTTAACCGGACCAAAAGAATGAGAATTCAATCCAGGGTAAAATTTACTCGAGCATCACATAACCATGAAATGCCAAACAAAAATATCAGAAAATTAGATCATGAATTTATAATAGGCCACCAGACTCGTCACAGACATTGGCTTGTCTCCTTAGTTTAGACGTATTTAGGCAGGTGAGCTGTCGTTTTAGTCGAAGGCGGGCCACAAGTTAGCGAACGATTCTCATCACATATATGCATATGTTAATGAAGGGGCATGAAATTTGAGATTGACTCTAGGGAGAGCAAAACTATTATTTATGTTAGGTGGCGTAATATATTCCTACATGATTTTAAGTGGCAAACCATACAAGGAGGAGATATTATTTAGTGGATTATGGAAAATTCATGAATTGGATTATCATCGCATGATCTGCCGGTTTAGAGAACCCAATCCGTTTACGAAAAGTGCCGTAAAAAATATTAATAATGTGGACCTCCAAGTACTTGGGTCTCTAAACTCATGATTGTAAGTTATCAAAAGAAGATAAAAAAAACACATGACAGTAATTGAGTCACATCTCTCGATTAGATTTGCTTCTAAGGGTGCCCTCATCTGGTAAGCTATTACGAATTAGTTCATTTTCATTGTTATGACACCTAAATTATTGCGATCCTAGAGTTTTCAATAATCACTTTGGGTTTATGTAGACCTGTCAAAATGGGTTTCTAACCCATTTATTAACTCAAATTTATTGAAATAGGTTATATATGAGCCACCTCAAATTTAACGGGCCGAATCATAATGATTTATAATTGAAAGGGTTAATATCTCGAAAAACCCAAAACTGGTACACCCATAATAAATTTATCCCGATTGATCATAAAAAACTTTAAGCTAATACACTTATGATAAATTTACTCCAAACTTATTTATTTGACCGCCAAAAACCCCTATCTAGTATATTTGGAACAAATATACCTTCCGTTAAATTAGATTAATACCACAAAAAATCACAAAAATTGTGTAATTGTAAGAAACAAAGAATAATATCCCAAACTGGTATACTAATCAACTGTCATGTGTCATTCAACTTAATAATTTGATAATAAAATTTAATGGAAACTAACAAAAAGGGTAAATTTGTCACAATGATACTAGTTTGGGATAATTTTGTCAAATGTGTACTAGTTTTAAGTTTTTAGTGATAAAAAAATTAGTTTGGGATAAATTTATAACATGTATAGTTTTGGGTTTTTCAGGGTATTAACTCTAATTGAAAAGCCCAAAAAAGATCAATTTAAATAGTTATGTTTTGAACCCATTTCCAACCTGCTTAAACCATTTATCCCAAAATCCTCCACAAACCCTCTCTCTATCTCTATGTGATTTCACATAGATGCTCTTCTCACTTGCTTATGGTGAACAATCCAAATGAATCTCCCAACGATGAATTCCTGGAGCATCTCCTTGACCTCTCGAACTTCGCCGCTGCAGAGGCCGATCTGGCTCTGAGTGACAGGAGCGGCTTGTTCGTGAACATGGCCACTCCGATGATGATGCAGCTTGACTCCAATGACGGCTCTGGTCCCATATCCACCCTCAGCGGTTGGGGAGGAGCGGCTACCGGCTGGGGATTCCACGAGGCAATGTTTCCGCTAGGCTGATCTTGGAGCATGGGAGGATTCCTGAAACTCAAGGAGGCATTCGGGAGTGGCAAAGAGTTCCATGAGGAGTTCGTTAATAGCAGAGCTTTGACTGTTAAAAATGTAAGTTGGTTATCAAATTAGATGCTACGAGCAAGTTATTTCATTCTCATTAAGCTCAGTTTAGCAAAATAGAGGTTGAAGAGATGCAATCGCTTGAGCTTCTGCCTTACCTGTTGCTCTCTATTGATCTCTTCCTTGAGCATTTTTGTGTTAAGAGTGATCAGTTCTATAGCGGGTAGGTTCCAAATATGGAACCTGTAATCTACTCTATTATAACTGGTTCTTAGTTTTTGATTGCTAATTTGGATTGCTGGAAAATTCAACCTGATGTGGCTCGCCGACAAAGGGAGTTAGCATGAATTGCCCTAAATGACTTCGTCTATAAGTGTTATTTGCCCCCAAGTCTACGAATCGGGGGTAATTTCTTTCTTCTTCAAACCCTAATTATGTTGTGTTCTTCAACGGCGACATTGGGGCAAAATTTGGTGCTGAAATTGGCAATGGAGAGTAAGAGCTGGATGAATAAAGCCAAATTAAGCTTGTACCAGTTAACCGGACGAACAAGAGCTAAGAAGGAGGGGAAGCAACATAGTAATTTGAACGAATGGATTGTTGCGACTGAATTTCTTCGGATAAAGATGAAGACATAGATGAAGAAGTTGAAGATAAAAAGAGAAGACAAGGTAAATTGAAGAGCTAATTAGCAGTCTTCATACCTTAAAGCCAGCAATTTAATTCTCCATTTCTCTCTCTTCTTCTCCAGTGGTTGAGCCATGGTTCCTCAATCTTTTTCTTTCTGATCAAGCTTTCAAGAGAAGAAACAAGGATTAGGGGTTCATTTTCAAGTCACTTGGGGAAGCTAAAGGGCCAAACGATGTCGTTTGGCCCCTTTTCTGCCACGTCAACAGAAAACTATTCACATTGGACTTGAGTATCTTTTCAAAAAGCCATGTCAAAATCAGAATTTAATTGAAAAAACCGCATAGGATGAATCACCCAAATTGACACTTAAGCGATCAATTTTTCGTTGATATGACATTTAAATGATCATTTGAAAAATTTTGGTACTGAAATAAGTGTTGCACGAAAGTTTTGGTCAAAATGGTGCTGGGTAAAACACCTAGAGTCATAGATCTAGGGATATAGTTGCCATGGGTTTTGTTTAGCATGATACCTATCGAAATCCTGACCTTTACTTGGTCAAGTTCTACCTATCGAAATCCCGACCTTTACTTGGGATCCAAAAAGTCTTTTTTCTCTCCCTCTTTCTCTTTTCTCTTCATCGTCTTCTTTAACCTTCAATCATGAGAGAGAGAGAGAGATTGAGCTAGTTTCACCTTTCGCTCCTTCTTTTATTGATTTTGTTTGCATTTTATTGTTCTTTTCTTGCTTTTTCTTCACTCCCGGTATAGACTTGGGAGTTCTTTTCTCCCAGTATAGTTTTCGGTTTGGGAGTTTAAATTCTTCCAATCTAGTTCTAGATCTGGGTGTTATCTTTCCTCGATTTAGATTTGGGAGTTCAATAAATATGTTTTTGGGGATATACAAGTTTTTGGGGATACACCCCATTGCTCTTAATGTACAAGTTTTATGCTTTCAGCTTTAATGATTATTTCATAAGTTTTGGCATCTCTTTGAATGATGAAAATTTGCTCTTTCACATGTCAGATCTATGTTTATTCAACCCATTTTGGTTGTCTCCATATGGCGATGGTATAGATGAAGCAAACTTAGGTGTGCACTGCCATCTAATAATGTCGTAATTATTGAAGAAAGAATTTTCAACATGTGCTCATTATTGACCAAGACAATAAATCTAATGATCGGTTGCCAATTATTTTGCTTGATAAATCCATTTTTGTGAAATGGATGTGTTTAACTTTGCTGATGCTCCATTGATTCTCTTTGTTTTATAGATTTAGCTTTGTTTTTCAGTATTTTTGTTCTATTTTGATTTGCTTCTATGTACTTCTTATGTATCCTTTTGAGTAATACGTACAATTTTCTTTTGACAAAAACAAAAAAAAATACTATCCTTACTCTATTTATGTGTGAATATGTGATTTTTGAAAAGCATAAAATGTACGTTATTATGACAAAATGGAAGCATGAACGAACAAAATAATTTGAGCAAGAAATAAATTATTAAAATATAACCTGAATACCAATAGATTTATATGCAATTCGTTGCGAAGATGTCAGATGCATCTGTTCGAAAATCTGAACATATCCATTTGGAGCACATTGGCGAGAGAAGTTGAAAGGTTCTAACGGAAAATATGTTGTGCGCTGTGTTAAGAAACTAAATGTTTGCAGGCACTATGATTTGAGCAAACAGCGAAAAGTGGAACGTAGTATATTTATCAAAAAAACCATAAAAATTGCAGAGTTGTTTCACTTATATATTTGAAAGTTGTCATGTTTCTTTTAAGGAAGAGCGCGAGGTTTATGTTAAAACGTTAATCGACAAGATGGGTCTACTATAATCGGCAAAAATGAGATTAGAATCACTCAATCAAACCTACTCATAAGTGTTACCTAATCCTAGAATGAACCCAAACCTTTGAGAATCAATCATAAATCATAAAAAATGAATTTATTTAGGCCCCGTTCGTTTCGTAGAAAATAATTTTCGGGAAAACATTTTTTGGTTTTTCTCGCGTTCGTTTCATAGAAAATGAATTCCTTGGGGAAAATGTTTTCCATGAAAGGAAAAAAGTCTTCTCAATTAGGCTTCGTTTGTTTCGCGAAAAATGTGGCGTTTCTAGAAAATATTTTCCATGAAGTTTTCCAATGTTTGGATGAAACCTAAAAATGAAGTGGAAAATATTTTTCGCTATATTCGGTAAGGAAAATATTTTTCTCCATATACTCTTTTTTATTTATTTTATTTTTTAAATTGGATTTTTCATATTTTTTAAATTTTATTTCTAATTATTTAAAAATTTTAAAATCTATTATTAATTTTTTATATTTTCTTTTTCTTTTCTTTTTCTTTGTTTTCCATCTCCTTCTTACTTGGCCAGTTGTCGGCCACGGCGATGGCCCATGACCAGCCACCAGCGAGCCACGAACGAAGAAGACCATGATAGTGAAAATAAAAATAAGAAAAAGAAAAAAAGAAAAGAAATAGAAAAGAAAAAGAAAATTAAAAAATAATTCGAATAAAAATAGAAAAGAAGCAGAAGAAAGGGGAGGAAGAAGTGATGATTTGTAGATGTGTGAGATAAGAGAGATCAAGTGAGAAAAATATTTTCTACTTTTCAAAAGTGGAAAACATTTTCCCATAAAGCTCCGTCCGTTTAGCGGAAAATAAAAGAAAAACATTTTCAGTTTGTGGCTTGCTGGTGGTCGATCGCGGGCCATCGTCGTGGCTGGCGACTGGCCAAGAAAGAATGAGATGGAAAACAAAGAAAAAAAAAAAAATTAATAATAGATTTTAAAAATTAAAAATAAAATTTTAAAAATATGAAAAACCATTTTAAAAAATAAAATAAATGAAAAAGAGTATATGGAGGAAAAGATTTTCCTTACTGAACAACAAAAAATATTTTCCATTTTATTTTTAGGTTTCATCTAAACACTAAATAATAATTACATTTTCCTGGAAAATATTTTTTAAAAACGTCACATTTTTCGCGAAACGAACGGAACATTAATCTCACAACTTTCTTGGATGATGGCCGTTGATACTCTTTGTGTCTCTCGAAAGTTTTTAGGCATATTAGACACACTCACCCTGCAAATGAGACTAAACTCTACAACAAAATATTTATAAGCAAAAAACTATGAGCCCTTCTCCTACGCTATTAACACGTAACTTTTCCCCTCTATTCTAAGAAAACCATTAAGTTTGATCAAGAGTTCATCGAGAGTTGACCAAAGGTTCAGAGTTGACCAAAGGTTAATCGGCGAGCGATGCTCAAAACACATTTTAAACATAAAAAAATAAAAGCGAGTTTTTGATACTCATATTACCACTCGAATCCACAGTCAAAAGTTTGACCATTTAGGATAGGTCGAGCGCTATTTGCAGTATCACGAAGTTTGCGATATCCCGGTTTCAATTGAATATCCCGAAATTACATATTGCAAACATGCCAATGCAACAAAAATATGGAGGAAAAGAAGTCGGACGAGGGAGTAATACAGGTCAAGCCTTTCGATATTCAAAAGAAAGGTCTTGCTTTTTGTTTTTGTTTTTGTTTTTTTTTTTTTTTTTTTTGTGCCGGAAGAACCGCTTTGGCCGATAGCCGCCACATAAATCCCCAGGTGACGATAGCCTAGGACCGACCACCAGGGCGCCACGTGTAATACACCTAATGGTCTGCCAGCCTCCCTGCAACCTATGTAGCACCGACACGCGACACGCGACACGCGACACGACACGACACGACACGCGACACGTCATTTCTCAAAAAGTATAGAATTTCGACACGTTTCGACACGTTAAATATTAAATAAATATTTTTATATATAAATGCATAAATAACTAAATAATAATAATAAAAAGAGCCTAGAATTAATCTATACTAAAAACATTAATCCTACATTTGTTAATATCATATCAAAAGTGGAAAGGAAATAAAAATAGAGAAAAATCATATCAAAACCGATATAGTTTTCAATTTTGATGCCACTTACTTCATAGATGACTTATTCAAAATAGAGCGCTCAATACATAAAAATGACAAAAATCAGTCCGTTCACTCGGGGTAAATCCCACTTGGTGCAGAGCAGTAAATAAGAACTCTTCCCATTTGAAATTATTTTTATAATGCCTAGCAAATTCAACTCCGCATTAATCTCTGGATCATTGTTAGGTTTCAGAATTTCCCTTACTCTTGTCCGTGTATCCTTCTACCATAATCGCAAGCAACAATTCAGCAATCCCAGTTCTCCTAATAAGCATCAATGTAATACTCGGATTCGACACAATGCGTAAATTGTTAATACAAAATATACAAATAAGAAAAGCCTCGCCTAGCCCCTTCACCTCCAACAGCTACTTCCCATGAAGACTGAAGAGAAGAGTCCAGAGTCTCCACTCTCCACTCTCCACTCTCCAGACCCCGTGCGTGACTGAAGTTTAGCTTTTTATTTTTTTTTTTTTTTTTTTTATTTTTTTCATATTTTTATATTTAGACCCCAGAAGTTTTGAAAATTTATAAAAATAACCCCGTGCGTGTCGGAGTCACGTGTCGGAATTTCCGACTCGCGTGTCGGAGCGTGTCGGAAACAGTTGACCAAGTGTCGGTTTTTCAGACTCGCGTTGACCGCGTGTCGGAGCGTGTCGGAGTGTCGGACACGACACGAAGGGTCCCGAAGAGTGTCCGTGCTTCTTAGCCTGCAACTTGCATTGCAGGGGCTTCGAACTCCTGACCTTTCCCTTTAAAGGCAGGAGCCTACCCAGCAGAGCCACCACAGCCAGTGGTAAAGAAAGGTCTTGTTGATTGCCCAAAACTCTACTTTTTTCTTCTTCTTTTTTTATTTTTTTTTTATATATGGGTCGAACAAAACAGTACTTAGAGGATTCAAAATCGAATGAAACTCTTTAACGCCCTAATTATGGTGAATAATGGTTTCTGAAAACGATAAATCACCAAAATGAAACTTGATTCATAATCCCAAGTTTTGTATGATTTGAAATCTCCGAGTTTGTGATTTTGCAATTTCACTTAACAATATAAAGCTCACTTAGGATGGCAAGGTGCACTTAAGAGTTGAATCATGTCTTTCGGAAGTTTGACACAGCTTTGATAAATGATTTCTTCTTCATCTGCTATCCGATTCACTTGATTTTTGATGCATTAGAAGCCTTCCGATTACTTATTTCGAGGTATACGCTCAAAATCAAAGGAGTCTCAAGCTTCCCCACCATGCTAGAGTCAGGCCACCTAGCTTTGGGATAAAAAGATTGATGATCGTACTTAAGGGTATATGTGGCTGTCGATGAAAAGGTCTTGACAAGGGAAACACACTTTGGACCAATATATTAAAGTTTACTCAATCGTTTGTCAATTGGTTGACTTTTTGAACAGTTGTTAGATGTGTTAGCAATTGTAATCCAATATAAAGGATCATAAATTGCGAATATTAGAGTCCTACAATGATGTTATTGTAAGCATTTCCATCTTATTTAAAACAAACATAGAATCTCAAAATCCAGAATTTTTATTATAGCATAGTTATTTATGATACTTTATATTGAATTACAACTAAATGCACTAATTTACAATGGCCTACTTTCATCTGCAGCATGATTCCTTGGGCACCATAGGTTAGGGAAAATTATCCAAAGACTCCTGAATTTGTTGTATGACAACTAATTTAAATTTAAACTTTTCAATTTGGCTAATTTCATCCTAAATCTTTTTGATGATTTGTTAATGCAGTCATTCTAGCTACTGATGGTGGGAAATACCTAAAATAGACAATTTTTCAATTTTTGTTTTTATTTTTTTTCCTCTTTCCCTTCCTTTCCTCTTTTCTTTTTTTCCTTTTGATTTCCCTCTATTGGTCCGTGGCCTCGATGATGGTCGGTGGACCTCCTTGGCCTTAGGCAAAGGCACTGCAACCTTGCCTAGATTTGCCAAAGGGCCATGGTGCCCTTGCTTGGCCTAGATTTGACAAGCGCATTACGACCCTTGTTAGATTTGGGTGAAATGGCCAGGGCCATGACGCCCTCGCTATGGTCAATGAGGGCCTGGGCGAGGGCCACGACACTCTTACTGACATATCAAGGGCTTGCAACCTCTTGACTAGTTGCTGATGAGGGCGTTGCAGACCTCACCTATTGCTCAGACCTCCCCTGGCCATTGTTGAGGCCATGGACAATGGAAAAAGAAAAAGAAAAGAAAAGATAATAACAAAGAAATAAAAAAAGAAAAGAAGGATTTTTTTTTTTTAAATTGTAAAAATTATCCATATCAGTGTTGGCTATGCTACGTAAGAGGATCGATGTCCACGATAGTGAAATTTGAAGGATTGTATTAACAAATTGTTAAAATGTTTAGAAATCAATTCGTCAAATTAAAAGTTTATTATTGAATTAATTATCGTATAATAAGTTTATAATTTTTTGGACAATTATTCCCCACGGTTGCCCTTTTATGATTACCATGTCTTTCGATTATATGAAGAAATCTAATACAAATGCATGGATTTGTAGACTTGTAGACCAAGAACATTCTCCGATACGTATTAATGACTCGCGTTACGAAAGATGGAGTCTTAAATGCCACTCCCTTCTCTTCACATGTAATATGGGGCTACGCATGTACCATACAGTTTTGCAGAAGGGGGCTACATCCATACATGTGATGGTCTCTTCGAAAGCAGAGATCATAATCGCAATGATGAGGTCAAGCTCGACCTAATTAATGAATTTTTTTTTTTTTTTTTTTTTTTGGAAAATGAAAGAGCACTGACCAATATCCCCCGACTATAAGAGAAATACACAAATCGCATAGGTGATGAGTATGGTTCAATTTTATTTAAACCAAATCAAACCAGTTAATTGGATCATGAAATCGAAATGGATTCTATTTGTTTCTTAACCAATCGAATCAAATTTGCTTTCACTCTCTTTGCTATGAAGTGACTCTTTATCTATTGTAAAATACCAAATCTGGCCGTTAAAAGAACAATGTTAGAATCACATTAAATGGGAACATCGAACTTTGCCATTTGGATTAAAAGTGAAAATTACTCCATCAATTCTAAACCTATTATGTGGATGTCAAGTCAATCATAAATTTTATAATTTTACCAATTAAGTATTCAATTTTAACATGAAATTTTATATAATCATTTCAGTCAATTTTCACTGCAAACCGCTAATATGATGATGTGCCATGTAAGACAACCGAGGATGACATACCGTCATATAAGCTATTTCTGACGAAAATTGACCCGAATGACTATATTGAAATTCTATGCACGGTTTTAAGATTTAATTGGTAAAATTGGAAATTTTTGTTATTGAATTAACATTCGTACAAATAAGTTTAGCACCGATTGAACACAATATCATGAATTGAAAAATTAGCCCAAATTCAAGAGGCTAGGGGGCCAAAACGTAAGAACAGTTTTGCTCGGTCCCTTACGTGTATACGATCTAATTGCCAGTAAGTGTAATTGAGTAAGTCCATTGGCCATTTCAATTTCAAATTTTATCTTAAAATGTTTTTTAAAAAAAAACCATGTGGTCCATTTAAATATATTATAACCATACAAAACTATCAATGAATGAAATCGTAATTTGTGATGATCAAGATTTAGACTAGTCATGAACATCTGACCTTTTAAATTGAAACTCAATGGTAGAGTGTTCCTTAAATCAAACTCGTCTTTCCATTTTCCACAATCTAGATTATATAAAAAGTTAGATCTATATTTTCCATGATATATTTTTTTTGGTCAAAATGATGTATTATTTATATTATACCTGAAGCAACAAAACCCACATATGGGGGATCAGTACATAATAAGGCCCAAAGGCCAGGAGGTGGAGAAGCCAACCAATTGGGAGGAAGTCTTTTTTTCCTTTGTTGTCGCGCGGCCCAGTCTGCCACATCGTTGGCAGATCGTAGACAGGAGATTAGGCCCACTAGCGGCTGTTTTTTTTTCCATTGCTGAAGAAGATGCTTGCATTCCGTCCAAGTCGCATGTGCTTCCTAGTTGAACTTGTCCGTGTACTTGAGGGACTTCACGAGACTTCTGCTGTCAGATTCCACCGAAGCCACACCCAGCTGCTTCTCTTTTATGTACTTCAAAGCTTCGAGCACTACTAGGGTTTCCAGCTAAAAGACCAATGCCGCTCGAACTAGTATGGTGAAGCCATCCACAAGGCTGCCGGAGGAGTCCTGGACGATGTAGGCAACAGCTCCTTTCGTCGACCCCTCACAAATTGACCCATTGACATTGAGCTTCAAGGATCTTGCTACCGGAGCTATCCAGGTTGGAGATGTCTCAACATCCTCTTCCTTTCCTAGTTGAAGATGCATAAAGCCCTATTTTTTGTAGCTATCTTGCTAAAATCAGGCCAGATCTACCACTTTGCATGCATCCGGTTTAGTACCTCGAAAGATGTAGTTGTTGCGATCCTTCCATATCTGCCATAGGATGTTCGCAATCATTTCCAAGGACGGGAGGTTCATGTTTTTCCTTATAAATCGCGCCAATCACTCATCAATCCGTGTAACCTCCTGTGCATTCACTTGTAGGTTGATTTCCGGGTGACTCCATACCCGTGCGGTCCAGGGATAGAGAAGATGAATATGTTCGACCGTTTCCATCTTATCTCGGCAAAGGTCAAATACCGGATCAGGTAAAATCTTTCTTTTCCATAGGTTCTCGTTGGATGGGATGGCGTTTTGACAAACATTCCAAATAAAAATTTTCACTTTAGGGCTGGTCCGCATCTTCCATAAAGCATTTCATAGTTCTCGCAGTGTTTGGTAGGAAGAAGAGGGATGTTCCACTGCAATGTTGGTTGTTGCTCTGTCTCTTAACATGTTATAGCCATTTTTTTATTGTAAAAGACCCATCCTCTGTTCCTGTCTATATCAGTTCATCCTTTGTAATTTAACGATTGATTGGGATTGCGAGGATCTCCTTAGTGGTCTGTTCATCAAAGAGGTTATTCAACAATGGTACATTCCATTGTTCTGCTTCAAAATTCATCAACTCAGAAACTTGTTGCGGATCATTTCTGTTTGTTGGCCCTCCAATTAATCCTCTCTTTAGCCATTTATCTGTTCTGATGTTGACATTGACCATCTCATTGAATCTGCTATGGACTCCCTTCCTAAAAGTAAACCTTGCCATCCCCATGAAGGCTTAGTTCCTTTATCAAATGCCAAAAATCTTTTCGACAGAAATAGAGCTAGTTTAATAATTTACTCCACAATGCATCCGGATTATTTACCATCCTCCAAGCTTGTTTACCCAGAAAGTGCCTTGTTAACAATAAGTAGGTCTCTAAAACCCATTCCTCCCCCGTCTTTACTGAATTTCATGATTTCTCATCTCTTCCAATACAGACCAGCTTTTGTTTCACTGTTTTTCCACCAAAAATTAGCTATTTTCTTCTCTATAGTCTTACAAATTGAAACTGGAATTTTGAAAACTGACATGGCATACTGAGGTATCACATGCACCACTGATTTTAGGAGAATTTCCTTGCCTGCTTTAGATATAATTTGTTTTTTCTAGCCTTCCAATTTCATGTTTACCCTATTTAAAATCCACGCAAACATCTATCTTTTTTATGCTCCCTAGTCAGAAGGGATTCCTAGGTATTTGCTTGTCCAATTCAGCTTTGGAACCCTCAACTCTCTTGTCATGTTATCCCTTAAAAGTTGGGGACATTCTTTACTAAAAAAGATTACAGCTTGTTTAGGTTTACAGTTTGTCCTAAGGCATAACAATACTAATTTAGAACCTAGGTAGCACCGACACGTTGCCGGAGCTTCTGAGTTGTATCCGACACGTGTCAACGTGTCTGACACGCTCGGACACGAGGTCAATACGTGTCGGGAATCTCGACATATGGTCAACCTTTCTTGACATGTTCCAACGCATGTGTCTGAGAGAGAGGATGACAATGGAGGGTGGAGGCGAGGTTGAGGGAGCGGACGCGAGGCCGAGATGGTGAGGGAGGGTTAGAGGAAGAGCAAGCGTTCCAGAGGGCCGCGTGTGCGACGCTATGATGGAGGGCCGGCGGCGAGGCTGTAGTTGTGAAAGAGGGCCCTTCCGGCGAGCGACTGCAATGAGGCGACCGGGAGAGAGCTGTGTGACGAGGAGGAAGAAGAGGCCGTGGTTAGGTGGGGGATGATGGAAAGAAACCGGGCTAGAGAGGTGGCGGCGTGACGATGAAAGAAATCAGGGCCGGAGAGGGGAGGTAGCGTGGGGTGGGGGAAGAGATAAACCAACCGGGGGGGCGGGGGAGGCGTGGGGGAAGAAACCGAAGGGAGGGGGAGATGGGGGCGGGGTTGGGGTTGGGGTTGGGGTTGGGGATGATTGATGGGGGTGGGGAGTATGGGGAGCAAGTGCTGTCGAGGGGAAGGGGGAGAGAGAGAGAGAGCAAGGAAGAAATCAAGGGAAGATCTTGGGGTGGCAGGTGCTGTCGTGGGGGAGGAAGAGAGAGAGGAGGGAAGAAATCGTGGGCAAGATTTGGGGGTGGCGTGGGGGATAGGGGAGAGAGAAACGGGGGAGGGAAGATAGGGGAGAGAGAAATGGGGAGGGAAACAATTTTTTGGGGATGAGAGTTTAGAAAGAAAAGATGGGGAAATAATTTTGAGCGGTAAAGATATTTTTGTTATAAAAATAAATAAATGAGTTAAAAAGTTATTTCGAAAAATAAAAATATTGAGTGTTAAATAATAATAAATTTTTATTATTATAGAATATCATAGATTTATTTAAGTAAAGTTGATTCTATTTTTTTGTTAGTCATTAGTCTTATCCATAGTTTTTATTAAAGTTAAAAACATATTCCCAAAATAATTACGCATTAATTATGAATATGTTTTTCAAATTTTCTATGAATAGATTTATTAATATTATTAGTATAATTCATTGTAAATTCTTTATTTATTTATTTGTGAATTGAATCAAATTAATTAAAAATAAAAATATTTATTTAATAATAACGTATCCCAATGTGTCGGAATTCTCTATTTTTGAGAAATGATGTATCGGCGTGTCGTGTCGCGTATCCGTGCTACCTAATTTAGAACAACTGCAACATTTTGACATTCCTGTATGAATCCATCAAAAAAGAATATTGAATCATCTGCAAATAATAAATGAGTCAAAGTGGGGCAGCACCATTCAACTTTATTCCATTTATACTCCCATCCCGTAGAGCTTTACCCATCAAAGAAGACAAGTTGTTAGCCACCAAAATGAAAAGATAGGGTGATAATGGGTCAATTTATCTAATGCCTTTGGAAGGATTGAAGAAAGGAATGAGTTCTTCATTAAATTTGATGATGAAAGTAACTGTAGTGACACATTGCATGATCCAATTTACCCATTTTGCACAGAAACCCATTTTCAACAAGCAACATTCTAGTAAATCTCATTCTATTCTATCATAGGCTTTTTGCATGTCTAACTTCAGCAACGCTTGAAGATGTTTTTTCCTTTTCCTCATTCTCAATTGATGTAGCACCTCCTGCACAATATAAATGTTATCTTGAATCTGTCTTTCACTGACAAATGCACTTTGTTCCCCTGAAATCAACATTGGCAGCCATATTTTCAGTTTGTTTGCTAAATTTTTTTATATTATCTTATATGCAAAATTGCAAAGGCTAATAAGGCGATATTGGTTAAGTTTTTCTGGATGTGGTATCTTTGAAATTAAAATAATATGAGTTCTATTTAGGGCTGGTTCTAATACTCTCGAACGAAAAAAGCCCCTAACTTCCTCAAAAACATAAGTATTTATTATATCCCAATGGTATTGGTAAAAAATTCCATTTAAACTATTTGGACCAGGAGCTTTCTGTGCACCAAGTGAAAAAAAACAGCATCATAAATTTCTTCCAAGGTTTCTTCCGCCACCAAACATTCATTAATATCATTTCCAATTAGTATTTGGCATTGATCTAGTACTGGTTGGCAGTTTCTAGGCCCTACCATAGTGTATAGCTCTTTGAACAAGGAGATGGTGAGGTGCTGGAGTTGCAGTTTGTCCCATATCCATTGCTCCGATGAATTTTTCAGCATAGTAATTTTGTCTCATTTGAATAGTTGCTGCATGGAAATATTTCGTGTTTTTATCTCTCCATCGTAGCCAATTGATTCGGGATCTTAACCCCCAAAACATCCCCTCTCTTCTCCATAAAGTTTCAATTTCTTCTTTTACGAGCTTCATCCTATTAGATCCTGGATTCAAGCTTGCATTGTTTGTTAAAAATTGAAGCTCTTGCTTTAGAGTTGTTATGTGAAGATGACTGTTTGGGAACTTCCTTTTACTTCATTCTTTCAAAGCTTGACTTACAGCCTATAATCTATCTCTCAAGCCTACTTCAAAACGATTTTGAGATTGACATGCTTGTTTAACTACTTCTCTACATTCTTCATCTTCAGTCCAGAAGGCCTCAAAGTGAAAATCTCTTATTATCTTTATAGATTCAGCACTACTCACCAATAGGAGAGGACTATGGTCTGACCCAACAGTTGGGAGAGCATACGCTTCTGCTTCCGGGAGCATGAGCCTCCAATCTAGAGAACAAAACACCATATCCAGTTTCTCCTTGACCATATCAACCCCTTCTCTGTTGTTTGACTAGGTAAAAGCACACCCTTTACAATTTATTTCCATTAACGAACAATCATGTATACAACTTTGGAATACCTACATTCTATAATTTTCTGTCATTCTTGTGCCCACCTTCTCCCAATAATAAAGCACTTCATTCAAATCCCCCAAACAAACTCATGGTAGGCTATTAGTTAGCTTAATTTGTCTCATTTTATCCCAAAATTATAATCTTTCCCCAAACAGATTTGGAGCATGCACACAAATAACTCGCATTTTGAGTCGACTATCATGATCTTCACATATCAAATTTATCATTTCATGTGAACTAGATTCCACCTCTACATCAACTTCATCATTTCATATCACCGCTAGCCCCCCCGCAATTCCTATCGAATTCACCACAAAGCTGTACTTAAAATTCAACTGCCTTCTAATACAAGAAATCACATTTTCTTTATTTTTTGTTTCCATTAACAGAACCAAATCGGGTCTTTCATGAGTCATAATGGCTCTCAAATTTTGGATTGTCAGTGGTGTGCCCAACCCCTAACAATTCCAACATATAATCCTCATTTGTAAACTGGTGGCTTATTCGAGTTAGCCACCAAAGCCCATCCCATAGTTCCCTCCGCAAGACTAATAGGAATATCATGCAGTTTTGCTTCATCAAAGTCCGCCAACTTTAGAGGAATAGAGTTATATGGGGTGTATCTCTTTAATTTCTTTGTTGATGAACTTTTTAAAATCTTGCTTTCCTTCTTTGATCATTCTTTTTTTTTGTCCAGGACGATGATTTGTTAGTCGGCAGAAGCTGTTGTTCTGGCTCTTCAATGTTCATTATACCTTTTCCCTTTTCTTGGTGTTGTTTCACTTGGTGATCAGGTATAATAATATCCACTTGTGCCATGTTTTGTGGTTGAGGTGTTGCTGTGGATTTTGTTGCTATTTGCTCGCCAGTGAAAATGACTATTTGAGTGCTTTGGGTTGGAGGGTTACTTGCTGCTTGTTCCTCCGCCTCTTCATCCACCCCCGTCACCATAAAAAATTTGCCAAAAGGGGTTGGTCTCTTTAGTTTATGCTTTTAACCAATGCCCAAATCTATTCATACTCCTATCTTCATATTTGGCCTCATCAAAGGGAACTTCTGCACAATTAGTTGCAAAATGCCCAACTTTCCACAGGAATAGCAAAATCGAGGTAACCTCTCATAGTTAAAATCCAGCTAGACTTTCCCCTCTCCTAAATTATATAAAGTACATGGACTTAAAGGTGTATCTAGGTCAAGCTTTACCCTTGCTCTACCCACCTTCTGAAAGGCCACTCCCTTCTTTTCCACTTTTACTTCCTTCACACAGCCTAAGATTTGGGCTATATGAGACACAACCTCCTCAGAACACCATTCAATAGGGAGACCATGAACTTGAACCCAGAACGCACAGCTGGTAAACTTGTAACATTGTGCAAGTTTATTAGACTCCCATGGTTTAAGGATCAGTAAATTACTCGCAAAAGACCATGGGCTATTTGCTAACACTCGTTCTTTGTCCATCTCAGAATCGAAGGTGAAGGACAGAATACTCGATTCCCGCCACACAAAGGTAACTAAATCTATTTTCCAAGCTCTCTTCATTGTAGTAAAAAAAGCTTGATAGTTGATGTTTCCTCCCGAATACAGCTTGCCAAATACTGTACGATTGCATTCATCCAAGATCGCCTCAGAGATAACTCTATCTCGCGGAGGGGCAACCACCACTATCCTCATATTCCCCAATCTTTTGCACAATACAGCCAGGCGACTATCTGTTTCCCCAGATTCTACCATTTGCCTCAACAGTGAACGAGTATTACTAGACAAGAGTAGAACATAGAGCAGAGCCAGACTAACACAACAAAATACTGCTACTATCTGATTACTTTCTTCTAGTAAGGTGGAGAGACGTGAATACCGATTTGATTGATGGCGAATGGAAAGCCCATAAGAGATCCAAATGGAAAAAGGCAACATTCTACCTTTTGCGTGGCCAAATCTTCGAATCATCTAGCACCGATTGACGCCGTTGAAGGAGAGATTACAGAGGTGTTCCACATCACAAGGCTCATCATTGTTACAGGGAAAAGGTGGGGTGTGGGGGTGCGGGGATCTATGGGAGGGATTCCATTCTACTAGAGAGCTGTAATGGGGGCTATTGGGATTTTGGGTTTTTGGAAATACATAGGGGAACTTAGGGTTTTGGGGGGGACAACTACCATCGGAGGTAGAGGGAAGCTCTCAGAAACAAGAGGGAGGAGCATCAAAATATACGGACTGCTACATAGGAGTTTAGCCGACTAGTTCGAGATGGATTGCTGAGGTTCCTCCACGCCTAGGACGCCCCCATGATATTTGTTTTTGAAATAATGACACCAATAATTCTTGTACTTTTAAATTTATTCAATATCACTCATGTGCTTCTCTTTTGTCAATTTGGTTGTCTCTAAGCTATACACTTTTTGTTTAAGATGCTTTTTTTTTTTTCCCATTAGGTATGTAAACGCACATGCAGGCATGACAATGTACGTGTCTTTTAAATATTTTCATCAAATCAATAAGAACAATAAAAATTATGGAATAGGAAAAAAAGAAGAAGGAAAACATCGGTCCAACTTGGATGCAACTTGCAAAGGTTGTGGCCCGTCCTGCTGGAGATGTCGTTGTGTGGCAAGGACGTGATGACGTGCCGCTTGAGTGGGGTTGCACAACCTAGGTAACTACTAATCGGCATATGAGATTTATCTCACTGAGGTCACACAACCCATCAAGTGCTCTTTGGTGGTGGTGGTGGCCCTTGTCAATGGCTTAGAGGAGCCTTTGCTGTTTCTATTGTCACCATGCTCTCTTTCTTTCTCACAAAGGTTTTGAGATTTTCCTTAAACTATAAATTATTTTTATTAAGTTAGTACTTAAAAACGTTGTCACTCTTATTTATTTATTTTTTTGGTCAGTACTCTTATTTTATTAAGCAAGAAATGATGTAGCAGTTATATGGTGGTCTACATCAGCATTTTCATTTCCATATTAAATAGAAAGACTTCCTTGAATAGAAAAAGGTATATAATCTAGGAATCACATCATTAGAAAAAATTGGGTATAAAGACCAAATTGAACAAATTATAGGGAATATAGCTATGGATAAATCTATATCCTTTACTAATATAATTTTATCATTGTTACTAATACAAGCACGAAATTGAACAAAGTATTTGTCCTTTTTCTAAAATTTATTAATATTTTGTAATTTAAAGGTGCATTTATCGTGGCTAAATGCACGGGTGGTGACATGACAGGCACAGCCCTCTCTCTAGGGTTTCCTCCGAGCAGGAAGCGTCACTGTCGCCACGCTAGATAATACCAGTCCAGCCGCACGCCGCCACGTGGCAAAGACGCAGAAGGGACCCACCAAAATTCACATATTCGCTCCTCCTCGCGAATATCTCTTTCGGACACTCTCCCTCGGTTGCTTAGGCGTGTTCAGATCGAACGACAGGTCAAACAACCAACCGATATTCACATGAAATCCGCCATGAAACCCAACCCCTTCAAGCTTCGTATCCATTAGGAATCAGCTCCGCGGAACTTCCGACGCACGCCATGTCCGGCTTGCTTGAGCGAGGTAAGTCCCACCTTCTTCCGGCGACTTCACGTTCCCCTGAGTTGTCCGAGCTCGTTCGGTCTGTTCATGAACTGTTTGTTTGGGCAATTTTTAGAATGTGTTCGGACGTTTATGTCAGAAAATAGGGTATTCTTAAGGTGGAATTTTTTTTTGGTTAAATGCCGTGTGCACATTGTAAAATGGGTAATTTCTTGCATAAATTTGAGCTTCTGGACTGCACCAATTCTGGTTTTGTTTGTATGCAATCGTTCTTCGTAAATGAAGTCTCCGGTGGCTTCTGCTTTCTATGGTTTTTGCTAAAGCTCCAGACCTCTAAATTGGTTTCAGAGACAGTTATGCTTGGAAAATTAATGAGGGCAAATGTCACTTTTAGTCTGAGGTTGAACTTGAAGTTGCAGTTGCTGGTCGTGACCAGTATAATGCAGGGAGGATTTGTGACTCGTTCCATAGAATAGGCAAAATTTAAAGGGATACCGTGCGTCAAAAGTTGACTGGGGACATGTTTGCTTAAATTGTAAATTGCGGCAAATAGATAGTGAAAGAACTGAAACTGGGCAAAGTGCAAGTTGAATTCATGTATCACTGGTGAAGAAATTGTTACAATATTCATAACTATTGGACAGAGGAGTGCGAGTAATGGGTCTTTTGATTGAAACTTCACATATATTTTAAGGTTATGAGGAGATGTCCGATGCCCATGAGGAAAAGAAAGAACTAAAATGGGAACTTGAAAGTTCTGGAGAGGAGCAGCAAACAAGTATGGGGAGTCTGAAAAAGAAAGCAATCAATGCATCTCACAAGTTCAGACGGTCTCTCTCTGTCCGGGATGTTGAGGAGCAAAAGATTGTAGATGAATTTCGGCAGGCACTGATTTCAGATGGGTTTCTACCTCCAAGACACGATGATTATCATATGCTTTTGAGGTGGTCTTCTCCGTCTACTTTCTCATTCCCCTCTCTCTGAGTCTACATTCAACCAACACATGATAATTGCGGGCTGCATATCATCTCTTTCTCTTCTTCTTTATGTTGTAATTGGAATACTGGGAAGTGTTTGACCCAACCTAAGAATGGGCTGCCAACAAAATATTTTGTCTTGTTTTTACATGTACTTGTCTTCAGTAGTCCCTTCAGGCAATTATGTGGAAGAAGCTGAAGTTTAGATATTAGCTGCTGTGGATTTGTCTTCTGAAGTGGAATGTCTGGCTAAATGGTGTTCATTATGTAGTGCTAAATCATGTGAAATTCCTTAATATGCTTAAGAGAGCCCTCTGTTTTCTTCCAAGTTTTGTTGCGAATGGCTGGCAATGATTCAGCTTGAGTTCCCTCAGCAGTGGGTTCTCAATTGTTATTTGTTCTGTTTTGATGTCATCCTTCGAAATCTTTTGGTTCTAATAAATAAGTCTTTTCAGGTTGAGCTTCTTCTTAATTTTCTGGGCATCAATACTCATGTCATCTTTTTCTTTAGATTTCTGAAAGCAAGGAAATTTGCTATTGAGAAAGCAAGACATATGTGGACTGAAATGATTCAATGGAGGAAGGACTTTGGCACTGACACAATTATGGAGGTACTTCAATATTTCTCTTGCATATTGAGAATTTGAATCCTGGGCTAAGCAGTGATACTGCTTATGTCTAGAGACTCTTTGGAACTGGCTGCTTTGTGACTGTTTTCAGGAGTTGATTGATTAAAAATCTGTTTCTTACTTGCATGTAATGCATATAATTTTGTAGCTGATTCTGCATCGAATTGCTTGCTTGCCACCGTTGCAGTCTTGTATGATGCTGGACCCTCTTCTTTTTTCTTTCTTCAGGATTTTCAGTTCAGAGAGAAAAATGAAGTTCTTCAGTACTACCCTCAGACATATCATGGGGTAGATAAAGATGGAAGGCCTACTTATATCGAGAGACTCGGGAAAGTTGATCCTGACAAGCTTATGGAAGTGACTACTATTGATCGCTATGTTAGATTCCATGTTCAGGAGTTTGAGAAAACTGTTGCCTTTAAGTTCCCAGCTTGCTCTGTTGCTGCAAAGAAGCGCATAGATTCTAGTACAGCCATTTTGGATGTTCAGGGCGTGGTATGTTGGTTGATACTTTATCAGAAGTTCCTTTGATCTCTATCTAGAGCTATTGTGGCCTTAAAATAATCATCTTTGGTTATTGTACATATCATCAGGGTCTTAAGAACTTTACAAAGCAAGCACGTGAACTTATCATGCGGCTACAGAAGATTGACAGCGATTACTACCCTGAAGTATGTAAATCAATCTGTTCTCCTGATACTCTTGTCGTCTGACTGTTGCTGGCTTGATCAGTTATGGTTTTAATTTTTGGCTTAATGGAGTTATCAGATCCAAAGTATTGTAACAAGTAAAAGACATCTATGCAGAGGCTTTCCAGAATGTTCATCATTAACGCTGCTACTGGTTTCAAGCTTCTCTGGGACACAGTGAAGTATTTTCTTGATCCCACGATGGTTTCAAAGATTCATGTAAAGTTTGATGTCCAGTTGAGCATTTAACGGCAAATTCAGCTCTGCCTTATATAAATTAACTGAATTTCTGTGTAGGTTCTCGGTAACAAATATCAAAGTAAATTACTTGAAGTAATTGATGCAAGGTGAGATATTGCATTCATTGTGATTGTAATGATCATTCCCAGCTGGTTGTGTACTTCCAAAGCATTAAAACATTCTAGGTTTGCAGTGAGTTGCCAGAATTTCTTGGTGGAAGCTGTACTTGTGCCGACCAGGGTGGCTGCATGAGATCAGAGAAGGGTCCATGGAAAGACCCCGACATACTAGAGGTGAGACATGGTAGTCCTTATTCTTAACTTCGACGGAAAAGAGAAGGCATATCTTAATATTACTATCTAAAGATTTTTATCATTGCACGCGTGAGCTATTGAAGATAGTGCTTGATGGCCAAGCACTAATCAACAGACATACGATGATGGGCAGGAACATCAACGAGGAAGTTGCTTCTTGTGATACCCTCGTCGGTCCCCTGGTATGCTCTTGCTAAAGTGAGGTATTATCTAGGCAATTGGACGCTGACAATCATTTCACAAATTTTCATTCATGCTCTCTAAGAGTTCTATATAAGTTGACCAATGACAAAGTTTTCTCAATGTTAAACGAAGGTTTTATCCTGTCTTAAGTTTATCATTTTGTTTATTGTTTTCAATGTTGAGTTAGATCTATGATGGTACGTCAACTGCGGCAGCATCAGGATCTGAGGTGGATGATATTGCTTCTCCCTGAGGAGAAAGGAGCGATATTGTCCCAGATGTGACTCCTTTCTCTGAAGAAGTAAGTTAATTTGACATCAGAATGATAGTTATATATGCAATGGCTACAAGTGGTATTCATGGGATTCCTTTTGCTAGGCAAAGATGACAAGTGACGGAACTTTTGTAGGTAACTTATCTGGATATGATTGACGTAGTACTATGGTTGACGAGGCTGTAGACCGGGGTTCGGGGAATACAGACAGCCTTTCCGGAGGTCAGCAATTTCGATAAATTCACTGAATGATCATCTATGCTATTATTTCCCTGGTTGTTGGGGCATTCGAGAAAGTTGAGCTTGGACCTTGTCGCCTTTAATAACATACTCATCCAAGCAAATGAAAATACTTCTAATACCTACAATACAGGATCAAGTAGTCTTTAGACAAGGTAGATACGAAGTGGAATAAACTATGACCCTTATCATTCATTGTCAATTATGTCACGTATCACTATTCATTCAGTGTTGTTACACATGGAGGGATCACTTCGTATTGATCATATTATAAGTGCATATGTGATACGACGACATGATGGTAGTTGGACGCCGAGCCTCTTGCCCCCTTGTTGTAAAGAGATTGGTTGACCAGGGTTCAATTTTGCGGGCATGTAATAATGTCTCGAGAGCATATGCCTTTGGCACCAGCCAGATGGCGCAATTAATTTGAGGTAAGCTGGGATCATGTAATATGTGTCTCTGGGATGCTTCCCGTACCTGATACCACCTATGCTCTTGTCCATGCTGCGCTAGTGGGCTGCTTTATGCTCGTCCTGGATTTTGTTCAGTCGCATACCATTTGATTGAGAAGGTCAACGGCTCTATGTTCAATTCCACTCGTCGTAATCCTGAGTCTGTCAGACTGTCATGGATCCCGTGGAGGAATCCCATCTGCCTTCAACTTTTGGGATGGGGAATTTGTTTTTGTTTTTGTATTTTTTTTTTTGTTTTTTTGTTTTTTGTTTTTTGTTTTTGTGGGGGGGAGAGGGGTGGGGGTTGGGGTTTGGTTGGAGATCTTCCTCATCTTTATTACTATTTAATAAAATTATTTTAGAGAATAATGGAAGGGAAAGAAAGAAATAAAAAAGGAAAGAATCTTTAAAAAAGAGAAAAATGATAAACAAAATAAGTAAATAAAAATGAATGAGGCAAGAGTGCCAAGAGAGATTCTTACTATATTCATTTGTGCAATTTTTAGGTTCATTTATACTAATATGCTATTCATACCAAATAAAGAACATAATAGGATGCGAAAATATTAGCTTTATTACTACGATTTACTAAACTGATATCATATAGCAAAATACCTAGATTCCAAATAATATGATATGATATAGCAAAATCCCTAGATTCCAAATAGTATCCCATAGTATCCCATCCAATCCTATCTTATCTACAAATCCAAGCGACCAAACATAGCCCTAGAGTGATTGGTAAGAAATCTAGTTGCCGTGAGCTTTGTTTAGCATGATATCTTTGGACATCTCGCCCTTTACTTGGGTAAGTTCTACTCATCTAATTTCTCAAGCACAGTGCAAGGCAATTTTAGTTTCGAAAACGGAAGAAAGATTTTCCCAAAATCATCATGCGATGAATCTATCTATGAACAACACTTATTAAGATACTGTCCTTATTACATTCATGTGTGAATATGTGATTTTTGAAAAGCATAAAATGTAAGTTATTATGACCAGAGTGGAAGCGTGAACAAACAAAAGAATTTGAGTAGGAAATAAATTGTTAAAATAAAACTTGCATACCAATAGATTTATGTGCAATTTGTTACGAAGACGTTGGATGCATTTGTTTGAAAGTTTGAACATATCCATTTGGGAACACATTGGCGAGAGAAGTTTAAAGGTTTTGAGTAAACTTATTTGTTGTGTGATGTTGTTAAAGAACTGAATGTATGTAGACGCTTTGACTTAAGCAAATAGCAAAAAGTGCAGTTTAGTACATCTATCTGAAAAATCATAGAAATTGTAGAGTTGTTTTTACTTGGATGTCCGAAAGTTGTTACGGTTTCCTTCGAGTTTGAGCGCTAAATTTATGCTCATTTGTCAAATTGATAAGATAGTTCTATTATAATCAGCAATAATGACATTAAAATCACTTAATCATACCCGCTCATAACGGTCTCCCATACCTAGATTAAACCAAACTTGCGAGAATCAACCACAACTCACAAGAAATGAATTTTCTTACTCTCTCAATTTTTTCGGTGATGGCTCTCGATACTCTTTCTATCTCTCAAAAGTTTTTAGACGTATGAGGCACACTCACCATGCAGATGAGAATGAACTCCACAGAAAAATATTTATAAGCAAAAAATTATGAACCCTTCTCCAACGTTTTTTTCCACCTAATTTTTCGCCTCTAATAAAATCATTAAGTTTGATTTAGGGTTGACTGAGAGTTGACCAAAGGTTAACCGGCAAGATACAATGCTCAAAACACATTTTAGACATAAAAAAATCAAAACAAGTTTGATACTCATATTACCACTTGAATTCGATAGTCAAATTTTTTACTATTTAGGATTGATCGCGCGCTATTTGCGGTATAACGAAGTTTGCGATATCCCCATTTTGATTGAATTTTCCGAAACTACAGATCGCAAACCTCCCAATGCAACAAAAATCAGGTGGAACATAAGTCAGACGAGGAGCAATCGCCGGTCAAACCTTTCGATATTCAAAAGAAATGTCTTCATAGCCCAAAATTGTACTCTTTTTTTTCTTTGATCGAACAAAACTGTACTTAGAGGACTCCAAATCAAATGAAACTCTCCAACGCCCTAGTTATGGTAAATAATAATTTATGAAAATGATAAGTTACCAAAATGACTCTTGATTCATAATTCCAAATTTTGTATGATTTGAAATCTCAGAGAAAAAATTTCCAAAAAAATCCTAAACCCAATGCGATTTTTTCAATTTAGTCTGAAACTTTTTTTTTTTTTTTATCAATTCAATCCTACCGTTTCGTCATGTATCAAGATTTTCTGTTCGGAAATCAAGATTCTCTCTTTTCGGAAATCAAGATTTTGTGTTCGGTGATATAAAATTAGCGTGGGCAAGAGATACACGAAGTAAACTTCTTTGACCAATCAGCCGCGAAGGCCCATGCCAGAGGCAACCTTCCACTCAATTGGGCTTTTTCTCCTCCTCAGCTTATGTTGGACTTACTCTGTATTGATGCCCTGTTTAAGGGTTGTATCTTTGCTCACAAGTGAATGAAAAGCCTATATCTTTCGACCAAAAAAAAAAACTTCTTTGACCAATCCAATTTGGGTTTCTTTCAAGTATTGTATAATTGTATATTCACGGATATCCTTTCTTGATGAAGTCGGCCAAAGAAAAGACAAAATAGGAAAGTTCAAATCTTGGACTTGGTCGATCGAGACTCCACCGGGATTTAATTTCTTTCTCCAATATGTGGTGGCTTGTTTTGCATATTTATCGAGAGCACGTCGGGGTTGAAGTCGGTGAAGAAAAGTCTTAAAGTGTCGAAAAGAGTGCTTGAGAAGCGTGGGCTATCTCCGTGTGTTGTTGTTCGTGCAATTACCTTCAAGAGATAAGTGTTCAAGCCATTTGTTTGAATGGCTTGAGTTTGATTGTTATCTTTGTGATATAATGAAATTCGTTACTGTTTTCCCCATAAACATAAGTCATTATGACTGAATCACGTAAAATTAGTGTCTGATTTAATTTCTTATTCATTTTATTTTATTGTTTAGTTGCTTACTTTTTATAACATAATTTGTGATTTTTTTTTTCTGTTGAAAATGAAGTTTTCGGTGCTATCTGAGCATTGACTAATCTCCCTGGACTACAAGAGAATACAAATGGCATAGGTGGTGAGTATCGTTCAATTTTATTCAAACGAATTAAATCAGATAATTGATCGCGAAATCGAAATAGATTCTATTTGTTTCTTAACCAATCGAATCAAATTTGCTTTCACTCTCTTTTCTTATGAAGTGACTTTTAATCTATCTTAAAACGTCAAATCTAATCATTGATAGAACAATGTTACAATCACATCAAACGGGAGCATCAAACTTCGCTGTTTGGATTGAAAGCAAAAATTAGTTAATCAATTCTAAATCTATTTTACTGATGTCAGGTCAATTATAAATTTTTTAATTTTAACAATTGAGTCTTAAATCTTAGCGCGTCCAATGTAATCCTTTCAATCCATTTTCGCCTTAAATTATTCATATGACAATGTACTACGTAAGACGACGGAGATGACACACCGTCATATCAGCGATATCTAGAGGAAATTGACCATAAAAACTATATTGGGATTATGTGCACAATTTTAAGATTCATATGGCAAAATTGAAAAATTTATAATTCGTAGAAACATGTTTAGCATTGATTGAATACTATCTCCCAAAATGAAAAATTAGCCAAAATTCAAGAGGCTAGGAGGCCAAAACGGAAGAACACTTTTGCTCGGTCCCTTACGTGTATACGATTTAATTGCCCGTGTGTAATTGAGTAAATCCAATGGTCATTTCAATTTCAAATTTTTATCTAAAAATGCTTTGAAAAAAAAAATCCATACGTCCACATATCATAACCATACAAAACTATAAATGAATAAAATTGTAATTTGTGATTATCAAGATTTAGACGAGTAGTCATGAACATCTTACCTTTTAAATTGAAACTCAAATATATAGAGTATTCCCTAAATCAAACTCGGCTTTCCATTTTCCAAAATCCATATTATATAAAAATGTTATATATGTATCTTCCATAATATTTGTTCTTGGAATAATGACACCAATAATTCTTATATTTTTAATTTCATTCAATATCATTCATGTACATCTTTTTTCTTAATTTGGTTGTCCCTAAAATATACAATCTTTTGTTTAAGTTAGCTTGTTCCATTACATATATAAATGCACATGCTGATGTGACAATTTACATGTTTTTAAAATGTTTTCATCAAATCAATTGAAACAATAAAAATTATAAAAATGCAAAAAAAGAAAAGAAAAGAAAAGAGGAAAACATTGGTCCATCACGGTGCAACTTGCGTAGGTTGTGGGCCGTCCTGCTCAAAGTAAAAATGTTATATCTGTATCTTCCATAATATTTGTTCTAGTAATAATGACACCAATGATTCTTATATTTTTAATTTCATTCAATATCATTCATGTACATCTTTTTTTTCTCAATTTGGTTGTCCCTAAACTATACAATCTTTTGTTTAAGTTAGCTTGTTCCATTAGATATATAAACACACATGCTGATGTGACAATTTACATGTCTTTTAAATGTTTTTATCAAATCAATCGAAACAATAAAAATTATAAAAATACAAAAAAAGAAAAGAAAAGAGGAAAACATTGGTCCATCACTGGTGCAACTTGCCTAGGTTGTGGGTCGTCCCGCTGGCAGTGGTCCTTGTGTGGCAAGGGCTTGATGACACGTTGCTCGGGTGGGATTTCACAACCTCTGCAACCACTAATCAGGGTCCAACGACCCCCACGAGATCTATCTCCCTGAGGTCACACGACCCACCAAGTGCTCCTCTATGGTGGCCATCGTTGGTGGCTCGGAGGAGCCTCTGCCACTATCGCCATCGTGCTCTCTCTCTCTCTCATAAACATTTTGAGATTTTCCTTAAAACTATAAATTATTTTCGATAAGTAGCACTAAAAAGACCATGTCGCCTTTGTTTTATTGGGCGAGAATTAGTATGGTATTGGTATGGTGGTTTATGTTAGCATTTTCATTTCCATATTACATAGAAAGACCAACTTGAATAAAAAAAAGTATACAATTTAGGAATCACATCATCAAGAAAAAATGGGTTTAAGGACAAAATTGATTAAATTATAAGGAATATAGCTAGGGATAAATCTATATTCTTTACTAATATAATTTTATTCGTTGTTACTTTCTCCAGAAGTATGTGTGCTTTTTCTAATATATATTAAAATTTTATAATTTAAAAGTGCATTTCTTGAGGTAAATGCACGGATGGTGACATGACAAGCACAGCCCTCTTCTCTAGGATCACTCCTCCGAGAAGGAAGCGTCACTGCCGCCACGCTAGATAACACCAATCGAGCCCAATGCCCGCCACGTGGCAAAGACCCAGAAGGGACCCTCCAAAATTCACATATTCGCTCCTCCTCAAGAATCTCTCTCGGACACTCTCCTTCGGTTGCTTTGGCGTGTGCAGATCGAACAACAGGCCTCCGCTACACAACCAACCGAAATTCACATAAAATCCGCCATGAAACCCAATCCCTTCAAGCTTCGTATCCATTAGGAATCAGCTCCGCGGAACCTCCGACGCACGCCATGTCCGGCTCGCTCGAGCATGGTAAGTCCCACCTTCTTCCGGCGACCTCACGTTCCCCCGAGTTGTCCGAGCTCGTTCGGTCCGTTCATGAACTGTTTGTTTGGGCAAATTTTAGTATGTGTTCGGACGTTTATGTCATAAAAAGAGGGTATTCTTAAGGTGGAACTTTTTTGTTAACTGCTGAGTGCACCGTTTTTGAATTTGTGTGTACCTTGTTGGACTGGCTTTATCTCGTCTTGTCCGTAGGCAATTCATCCTGTATTTAGATAATTCTGTTTGAATTGTTAAATGAGTAATTTCTTGCATAAATTTGAGCTTCTGGACTGCACCTTTTCTGGTTCCGGGCATGTGTGGTCTTTGTGAAACGTCAGACCATAGACAGGTATTGTATGCAATCGCTTTCGTAAATGATCTGCTTTCTATGGTTTTTGCTAAAGCTCCGGACCTCTGAATAGGTTTCAGAGACAGTTATGCTTGGAAAATTAATGAAGGCAAATATCACTATTAGTCTAAGGTCGAACTTGTAGTTGCCGCTGCTGGTTGTGAACAATATAACCCAGGGAGGATTTGTGACTCATTCCATAGAAGAGGCAAAATTTAAAGGGATACTGTGCATCAAAAGTTAACTGGAGACATGTTTGCTTAAATTCTAATTTGTTGCAAATAGATAGTGAAATAACTGAAACAGGGCAAAGTGCAAGTTGAATTCATGTATCACGGGTGAAGAAATTGTTCCAATATTCATTACTATTGGAAAGAGGGGTGCAAGTAATGGGAGTTTTAATTTGACTTCAAACATATTTTAAGGTTATGAGGGGATATCCGATGCCCTTGAGGAAAAGAGAGAACTAAAATGGGAACTTGAAAGTTTTGAAGAGGACCGGCGAACAAGGATGGGAAGTCTGAAAAAGAAAGCGATCAATGTGTCTCACAAGTTCAGACGGTCTCTCTCTGTCAAGAGAAAGGGCCATAGGAAAAGCGACAGCCAAGTTATATACTCCTTAGTCGAGGATGTCCGGGATGTTGAGGAGCAAAAGATTGTTGATGAATTTCGGCAGGCGCTGATTTCAGATGGGTTTCTACCTCCAAGACACGACAATTATCATATGCTTTTGAGGTGATCTTCTCTGTCTACTTTCTTTTTCCCCTCTCTCTAAGTCAGCATTCAACCAATGCATGATAACTTATCATGCAAACGTGAGGGGCTGCATATCATCTCTTTCTCTTCTTCTTTATGTTGCAATTGGAATATTGGGAAGTGTTTGACCCAACCTAAGAATGGGCTGCCGACAAAAAATTTACCACATTTATACGTATATTTGTCTTAAGTAGTCCCAGACATAGTCTTCAGGCAATTATGTTGTAGAAGCTGAAGTTTAGACATTACCTGCTGTGGATTTGTCTTCTGAAGTGGAATGTCTGGCTAAATGGCGTTCCATTGTGCAGCTCTATCATCTGAAATTCCTTAATATGCTAAAAAGAGCCCTCTGATTTCTTCCAAGTTTTGTTGTGAATGGCTGGCAGTTAATTAACTTAGTGCATCTGGTGCATTTTGTCAAAACTTAAAATCATTCAGCTTGAGCTCCTTCAGCAGTGGCTCTTCAATTTTTATTTTTTTCTGTTTGAATGAAATCCTTCGAAGTCTTTTGGTTCTACTAAACAAGCCTTTTCAGGTTGATCTTGTTCTTAACTTCTGTACATCAAGACTCATGTCATATTTTTCTTTAGATTTCTGAAAGCAAGGAAAAATGACATTCAGAAAGCAAGACATATGTGGGCTGAAATGATTCAATGGAGGAAGGACTTTGGCACTGACACGATTTTGGAGGTACTTCAATATTTCTCTCGCATATTGAGAGTTTGAATCCTGGGCTAAGGAGCGATACTGCTTATGTCTAGAAACTCTTTGGAACTGGCCTGCTTGTGTGCACTTCTCAGGAGTTGATTGCTTAAAAATATGTTTCTTTCTTTCATGTAATGCATATTACTTTGTAGCTGATTCTGCGTTGAATTGCTTGCTCGCCACTGTTGTAGTCTTCTACGATGCTGGACCCCCTTCTTTTTCCTTTTTCAGGATTTTCAGTTCAGAGAGAGAAATGAAGTTCTTCAGTACTACCCTCAGGCATATCATGGGGTAGATAAAGACGGAAGACCTATTTATATCGAGAGACTCGGGAAAGTCAATCCTGACAAGCTTATGCAAGTGACTACTATTGATCGCTATGTTAGATACCATGTTCAAGAGTTTGAGAAAACTGTTGCCTTTAAGTTCCCAGCTTGCTCTGTTGCTGCAAAGAAGCACATAGATTCTAGTACAACCATTTTGGATGTTAAGGGTGTGGTATGTTGATTGATACTTTACTGGCAGTTCATCTCTATCTAGAGCTATTGTGGCCTTAAAATAATCATCTTTGGTCATTACACATATCATCAGGGTCTTAAGAACTTTACAAAACAGGCACGTGAACTCATCATGCAGCTACAGAAGATTGACAGTGATTACTACCCTGAAGTACGTAAATCAATCTGTTCTCCTGATACTCTTGTTCTCTGACTGTGGCTGGCTTGATCAGTTATGGTTTTGATTCTTGGCTTAATGGAGTTTTCAGATACAAAGTATTGTAACAAGTAAATGACATCTATACAGACGCTCTCCAGAATGTTCATCATTAACGCTGCTCCTGGTTTCAAGCTTCTCTGGAACACAGTGAAGTCTTTTCTTGATCCCACAACGATTTCAAAGATTCATGTAAAGTGCAATGTCCAGTTGAGCTTTTAACGGCAAATTCAGCTCTGCCTTATATAAATCAACTAAATTTCTGTGTAGGTTCTTGGTAACAAATATCGAAGTAAATTACTTGAAGTAATTGATGCAAGGTGAGACATTGCATTCATTGTGATTGTAATGATCATTCCCGGCTGGCTGTGTACTTCCAAAGCATTAAGACATTCTAGGTTTGCAGTGAGTTGCCAGAATTTTTTGGTGGAAGCTGTACTTGTGCTGACCAGGGTGGCTGCATGAGATCAGAGAAGGGTCCATGGAAAGACGCCAACATACTAAAGGTGAGACACAGTAGTCCTTATTCTTAACTTTGACGGAAAAGAGAAGGCATATTTTAATATTACTATCTAATGATTTTTATCATTGCACACGTGAGCTGTTTTAGATAGTGCTTGATGGCCAAGCACTACCCAACAGACATACAACGATGGGCAGGAACATCAATGAGGATGTTGCTTCTTGTGATACCATGGTCTGTCCCCTGGTATGTTCTTGCTAAGTGTGGTCTTATCTAGACAATTGGACACTGACAATCATTTCACAAATTTACTTTCATTCTCTCTAAGAGTTTTATATAAGTTTACCAATGATAAAGTTTTCTCATTGTTGAACTAAGGTTTTATCTGCTTTAAGTTTATCATTTGTGTTCACTGTTGAGTTAGATCAATGATGGTACGGCAGCTGCAACAGCATCAGGAGCTGAGGTGGATGATATTGCTTCTCCCAGAGCAGAAAGGAGCTCTATTGTCCCAGATGTGACTCCTTTCTCTGAAGAAGTAAGTTAATTTGACATCGGAATGATAGTCTATGCAATAGCTACAAGTGGTATTCATGGAATTCCTTTTTCTAGGCAAAGATGACAAGCAACGGAACTTCTGTGGGTAACTTATCTGGATACGATGAAAGTAGTCCTATGATTGATGAGGCTGTAGACCAGGATTCGGGGAATACAGACAGCCTTTCTGGAGGTCGGCAATTTCAACAAATTCACTGAATGATCATCTATGCTCTTATTTCCTTGGTTGTTGGGGCATGCGAGAAAGTTGAGCTTGGACCTTGTCTCCTTTAATAATATACTCATCCAAGCAAATGAAATTAGTTCTAATGCCTACAATACAGGATTGAGTAGTCCATAGACAGTTTTGATATGAAGTAGAATAAACTAATATTATTCAATGTCAATTATGTCACATATCACTATTCATTCAGTGTTGTTACACATGGAGGGATCACTTCAGATAGATCATATTATAAGAGCACAGGTGAGACAACGACATGATGGTAGTTGGACACTGAACATCTTGCACCCTTAAAGAGATTGGTTGACTATGGTCCAATTCTGTGAGCATGTAACAATGTCTCGAGCACATGTTTCTGGCACCAGCCAGATGGTACAATTAATTTTGAGGTAGCTTGGATCATGTAATGTGTTTCAGGGGCGTTTCCTGTGCCTGGCATTGATGAACATGGAGGAGGAACCTATACTTGTGTCCATCCTGTGCTAGTGGCCTGCTTTATGCTTGTCCTGGCTTTTGTCCGTTCAGTTGCATACCATTTGATCGAGAAGGTCAGCGGCTCTATGTTCAATTCCACTCGTCATAATCCTCAATCTGTCATGGATCCTGTCGAGGAGTCCCATCTGCCTTCAACTGGTGCTAAGCATAAAGAGGGGGATCTTCCCTCATCTATTTGGAAAAGGCTGGATGAACTTGAAAAGAAGGTAGAAATACAAAATGAAAGGCCTGCTGCAATTCCACGTGAGAAGGAAGAGTTGCTGAATGCTGCTATTTGCCGCGTAGATGCATTAGAGGCAGAGCTAATCGCCACTAAAAAGGTGAAGACCAAAATTCATTCAGGATTTTTAAGTTGATTGGGCTTTTCGTTGCGTACTAATTCTGATATTTGTCATTTTATTGTAATGATGTCCTTTCATGTGAACAGGCGCTGTTTGAATCTTTGATGAGGCAAGAAGAAATTATTGCATACATCGATGCGGCCAAATATAAGGTCAGAGATGCATCTACGAATTTAGCATGTGTCTGTTTCCTTCCCTTACCTATTAGGGCATTCCTGGGTTGGGGTTGGGTTGTGGGCATAAATTTGTCTCCATTTTGATGCACGGGATTATTGTTGCCTGCAATCTGAAGATGGCAATTGTTTATTTCGTTCTTGTCTTTTCAGCAGAAGAAGTGCTGGTAAAGATATGGGATCTGCTGGTGGAAAGAATGCTGAGTGATTTTGTTACGCTATTTGACTGGTGTATGTGGGAGCACGTTCGTGAGTTGCTTGATTCTGTGGTAGTGAGACTCCTCGGTGATATCCATTTACGGTCACCCGGAGGGAGAGTCATTACTACTCAGTTCAATCTGCAACCTCCTTTCTTGCAACAACCACTGATGTTTTGGAGAGTTACGGGCGGGTTTATCGAGGAAAAAAGCAAAAGAAATCGACCTGGATGGAGTGATCTACACAAGATCGTCGCCAATTTGGAATTGTTTGTTTTCATCCCAATCGAAGACTTTTGTTATTTCAATTTCTTTTTAACTCAGCCTTGCCTGCTTCGCTACGAACGAGCTCTGCCTTGGGTCGCAGACGGAGTGTTCTTTTCTCATGTTTTTTTATTTGTATATAGTATGATAACCAAGTTACTTAGGTATCTTATGATCAAAGGATACAAATTTATAATATCTTTCGAGGAAAGTTTAAAGTATAATGAGGAAATCTCAACACGCCTTTTATAAGTATCACCAGTAGTACAGGAAAATTCTTTAGGTGATGTAAATTTAAATAAGTTCAATGCACCCAAGACCTTAAAGTTGGTGAGTTTCACAAGGAATTTACGTGATTTAAAGATTGAGGTACACTAGGCTACATGTCAGCGGTCGATCAAAGAATTTATCGTAATATGAAGTGAGATTGTTACTCTTGCAAGAGTTCGAGGCAAATCATTCACTCAAGACGAAAACATGACTCAGGCCCAGCCAAAAGAAGAAAAAAACCTACCATTGGAAGGGGGATAAAAGGGATTCTTGACGTAATTTCCATTGCAAGTCACGGTTAAAACCCTAAAGAAATGAACCAAACACTTTCAAATGTGTTCTGGAAGAATAATCAGCGTTGGATAGATACACGGTAGTCTCCATGTTATATCATGACCAATGTGGAAGCAAAGACCCAGGTGACACGCAAGCAATAACACAACACTTGCCATGCTTTCCCCGACAAAACATTGCTCTTATACTAATTGCCCACCGAACGATGATGAAAATGGCACCTACTTACAGTATGGAACAGTAGTTGTAGAAGCCATCTTCTGCAACAACATACCAAATATCACATCTTTGACAAGTCTTGGGTGTCTGAGGAATCACCACATCCTTCTTTTCATCTTTCTTGTCTTCTTTTGGAGGGCCGATGCTCACAAAGCGTGCAGACTTCCTGAACTTCCTCACTTTCTTTATGATCTTTGCTGGATCAGCTTCGCCAATCACTGTCACAGTGTTCTTGGACGGGTCAAGGACAATGGAAGTAATGCCTTCAATGGTGGCCACCAACTTCATAACCTTGAGCCTGCACTTTGAACACAGCAGCTCCACTGACACTATTGTTTTCTGCAACAGAGAAAGTGCGGTCAGAAGTTGCTCAGACTCTGAGCTCACAGAAACAGAGCATCTAAGAGCTGGAAAAAGTACTGCTGTGTCAGAGTGAGCAGAGAATCGCATAGGAAAATGAGCCATTCAGGAATCACACGCACAACAACTAAAAGCATTACTTATGGCAGCAAGATCACAAGATTAGAGAGAAAAGGAAGAACCTTTGACATGGTTATTGACAAATGGAGCAAGATACTAAAGCTAGAGAATCTGCTATATATATAACTAATATATCAGCGTAATTTACTAAGGAAACACGAATTTAATCTACTGGGTTGTAGCTGGAATTCTCTCTCTCTCTCTCTCTCTCTCTCTCTCTCTCTGTGTCGTCGCTAATGGGGCCCATTGGTTGAAAACTAAATGGAGTGGCAGGGTGGGTTGGTAACTGGAAGTAAATGTGTGTCAGAACAGTATTAATTGACAAGCAAGAACATCCTCTGAAAAATTCTTTGGCTAACTTGCGCCACATGGCCTGAACATCCTACAGGAAATAATAAGATAGCTAGCACATGGAGTTTGTTCATCAGACCTGGTCTTTCAAAAAATGAAGTTAAGAGGAACTCGCAATGTTTTGTCATGGAATGGATGTTTCGCTCTTATGCTTATATTGGCTTGCAGATGGTTCTGCAACCATCTGCAGCAAATCCTAGACAAGTAGATAATGAGATCCTTAGAGAGTGCTAATTAGACAATCATAGAAGGGATCAACTTCTCAGTACAACTCTGATAGTGGAAGAATGTCAGCTCAGGAGGTGCATGTCTTGACCCACATCAGAAAGCTTTTTCTTATAAAAGGTACCAAAAGACAGAGACGGTGGAGCCCCACGGACGTCAAAAGCACAGGATATACACCTTGCATTTGGTTCCATTGGGTTCTTTAGGACTCTTCACATCCCCAAATAAACAACTACAACTACTTGGACATCTTAACCACCCAGTTTGTTGGTTTGCTTAATGAGTTTATTAAGAAGTCAGGCAGTTCATTCATTTCCAACTACACAACATCCTCAGAACCTAGAAAACAGATTGCTATATTTCATCCAATATAGAAATTAATTTTAAAATGTTACATCACATATATTGTGCCAGAAACACAAAAAACTTGCTAGAGTACTGAGGGATGGATAGGGCAACCCTTCACCCAGTATATTTAGCGTGCAGCTGAAGAACAAGAAGAAAATAAAAATACAAAAAATCAAGATCCAGCTGGATGAATTAATAAGCCATGTGGCATGGGATGGTATGACCCTTTGAATAGTTAATCCATCACTTTCTATTGGGCTCTGCAGCCATGCCCAATAACTCTGTCCCGTCAATATCAACTTTCTTTCTTTTTATTTATTTCCTATTGGCTACTCAGTTGTTCACGTAACTAGTCAAAATTGCATGAGCCTTCACATAAAGAGGAAAGAATATTGAATTCATGCTTGCAGATAGATGCATATATGTATCTAGATGATACAAGAACTAATACACATCTGTACCAGGACTGGCCTTCAGATAAAGAATATCTGGTTAAGCATATAGCAGCAGCTGCTTCTGGAAGCGTATGGACTCTCATAGCTCTGGTTCCTTTAAAGATGATAAAGATATTTCAATCCTTGTAGTGCAAAACTATTACACAACACAATCATAAATTACCTGTGAGCGTTGTAATTTAAAAGTCCTTGAAACCAGGAATCTGGAGCGAGAATTAGTTCATCTGGCAGCTTTAGCCATTTATAAATAAATGTAACAGCGAAGTAGAAGTAATAATCAAAGTATGATACTGCTTTCTCATAGCTGCTAACATTTGCTAAAACGAGCTACCATCAATTTAGAGTGTCAGTATTTTCCATCTTGAAGGGACTGAAGATTAAGTTCACACCAGAATCTCTGCCCACAGGTCAAGTCTCTATCCAAACCTTTGGAGAGCTTTCACAGCAAACTCTCAAATGCTACTCCATCATTGTGTACTACATTTTGACAGTATGATTGTTCACTGTTCCTTGTCCATTTTGCAGGGCCTCAGTGTAGGCACTCACAATCTTCTGATCCAGTTTATAGTAGTACTCCATCTTCTCTAAAGGCTTCAAATCCAGGTCAATGAAATGCACCTATGTGATTGCATCTTAAATAAGTCATTACTTCTGGAAGAAACTCATGTGTAGCAAGGAAACTCAAAATTCATGCTGCAACTATAGCAATACTACCAGATGGTTTTTCCCCTTTTTGGGTGGTAGCTAGATGGATAATTATGAAGCAGCATCCACCAGAATACAGGAACTATTTGGCACCAAAATCATAATGGCAGATACTCTATCGTCTCTATGAAGGACCTTATTGCATGGAATACACTAGCAACATGATAAAACGCTGGATAGCAAGAGAACATTTACATACTTTTAAGAAACATCTCACTATATTATTTCATTTTTTTTTAAAACGAATTGATCAATGTGATTTCAATATAGTTCACTTCTAGGTGTGTTAAATATAGACTATATCTCTTACAATGAGCAGAATACTCAACAAAAGACCAAAGCAAGAACCATTGCTTTTAACTACAAAAGATATGTTTTACCTTATAATCAAACACTTGGTTAGTTGACTCTAGGTAAACCCTGTCATATGAAGAATCTGAACCACCATCTTCTCTTCGTCTGAAACAAAAAATTAAACTGCAATCTTTTGCAGTTGCAGCTATCAAAAATTTTTTCACGATCTCCAAGCTCTCATTGAGAGGAAGTGCATGCAAAAGGGTAGATATTGGTGACACTTTGTCTTCACCCAACTCTCTACATACTGAACAGGGTTGAGATATAAAATTATAGTATGCATGAATTGCTCCTTCTATATCATAATTATCGAGCTTCTGAACATCAAGAAGACGGTCCAATACTCCTGATCTATAAACTGTCTCAGTGAGAAGCTCAAGAAAACTTGTAGTCCGTAAACCATCATCTTCTTTGATGACATATTTAAGTACATCTTCAAGTGCTTCAGCAGTTGTGGAAGTAGAATTATCTACAGCACCACCGAACCCACCCAAAATGAGAGAATTATTCAAGAAAACACGGAAATTGTTCTGCGGGTTGTTGCACAAAGCTTTCAAAGCTACAAGTATTCTTTCCTTGGATCCAGAGAACAGATCCAATGGATCATATTCACTTAGATTTGGTATCTGGAAAAAAAATGCAAAATGCACTGGTCAGACTTAAATTACAAACCATGGCATGCACAATCAAAATAAAGCCTGCATGCTTGCTAATACCAAAAGAAAGGGAATGATAGCTTTAATCTATTAAGAGTGACTTCAAACTAAACTACTGAAGTAAACTGATGAAGAGAAATGGGACCTCTTTTTACAATTAGTGCGTTGCAGCTAAACAAGATAGAAAGGGACAAGTGCTTTGTCTCTGATGAAACATAGACTGGGAATGGATGACTCTTCCTACCAGGGAAAAAAATGACTTAGATGACTCCTCTAGCTACTTTTTGGATGATTTTGGAATGAAAACCAGGAGCCCTTAAAGGTATGGAGTCTTTTTGGCAAAATGAGAAAACATTTTCCACCTTTGCATTTTGGCATAATAGCGAAACACAACTTCATATATGAGATCCAATAGGGTGACAGATCCAGTTAGTTTTATTTCCTTTCTTGTATACAAGTGGCTACCTCTTTTAAGCCGTTTTGCAAGGTGGCAGTACTATTTGGCACCTGTATAAGGAAAGTAATATGTGTGATTAATCTTAAACTATTACCTGTTTTTCACGGAACTTCAGGACTTGGTGCATTTTAAAACGAGTAGTGCTCCTCTTGATTGCATTCTGCCTGGCAATGTATTTGGAGAATGGTAGAAATCCACATTTGGGCTAAACTCCAAAACAGGGAAAAATAGCATGCAAAAAAAAAAAAATTGAACAACTTGCACAAATAGAGGATAAAAAAGATGTAACAAATGAATTATTGCAGAAAGAAGAAGTAGCTTAGACGAAGCACCTTTATCTCTACAGATATGCAGGCATTGCCTTTCAAGATACCTGAAACAAAATAGATATAATAGGCAAATACTCTATCTTGGAGATCAAAAATAATTTTATTTACAATCTTCACTAGAGCTTTTGTAACTGCAAGACCCAAATAATGAACAAGGCTATTAGCTTCTTAGGATAAGTCTGACATCTTAACATTGAGTTCACACAATGTCCCCTAGCCTAATGATGCAAATCAATGAAGCAGGAAAATGGCGAACTTTTGAATAATCTCTCTGTGAAGGATCCTAGTAATAGGGGAGGACATGTACACAGTCTTCGCAATCTCATCACATGTGTCTTTCCTTTTACACCTAAAGCTTACAAAGGCCAGTCAAGGGGTTGGTGAAGACGTTTTATCTAGCTGATGGAATATATTCACTTAATAGAACGTCTTACTTCTAAATGTCTAACTGTGTAAATATTGAATAGGAGGAAACAACAAGTCCAGAAATGAGGGTAAGGAGTGGACAGGAGTACTCACCATGAGGAAAAAGGGAATGGTCAGAAATTAGAAGTGCATATTTGTTAAGTGTATCAACCTTGGCAGCATCAATGCGCCAGTCAGGACGATGACTCTTAATATTTATTTCAATTTCCTCAAGAAATTCCTTAGAGACAAGGACTCGAATCTGCAGTGTGAAAGAAATGATGGCAGAGAGAGAAAGAGATATATTATGCTGTGTATCAACTTTCATATTTTGATCGGCAATATGAACAGAAAACCAAAGCATAAGGAACATGTCCTAGAGCAGCCAGAGATATGATTGTCATATGAAATTTTGTACTTTGACAATGCAATTGAAAACATTCATTATCCAACCAGTAAACGAGTACGAGCTTTGATGTATAGGAAAGCCTACAACACTGTACTGATTGAATGGTCCAAAGTAGCTTTCTAGGATCAAATTCACCAATGCAGGATTTTAAAAGGGGTTAAGCATGAATCTCAACATATTACCAAGCAATTACTCTGGCAGGCTCAAAGATAACAAGGCAACTTACAAAGCCACCGATTTAATGGCCTTAGACAAAGAGTCAATATTCAGTTATTTAAGAAATTAATCAATCTAAACTATTCAAAGGCTTAGGAGTAATATATTAATCATTCTCGAAAGATCAACATCGATGCAACAGTATAAATCCCGAGCATCAACTCCAGAAAAGAACAAAACAAGGAAAAGCACTGCACATACCCCAGCATCTACATGTTTTGAACCTAACAATGGGCTAATCACATGTTGTACATATTTTTGGGCCGCAATTTCTTTTGTTGGGGACTGTACGAGTTCCTCAAAATCCTTCCACAAGAGACGTTCATGATTGGAAAAGCTCAAAATACCATTGGAACTTTGCGTTCCATTTCTGGGAGCCTTTCGAATCCGCAAAACCTTTCCGACCTGGACAAACAGTAGAGCAGCAATCACACTATCGAATTAAGCATACGTGTCTTCATCATCCGAAAGAAAAGGATACTAAAAAGAATTTAAGATCAAATTCCCGTGACCTCATTAGCTGAAAGGGTGAAGGTATATCCATTTATGCGAAGATTCAGCACAACACTTCACTCATTCCTCAGGAGAAAAAGAAAACCCAAAGATTCTTTTTTTATCTTTGTTTGGATAAGCAAAGGCAAAGAAAGAATGTAATTCAATAACAGTATTAACATCGACGTTAGTGGTCACAGAGGTATACGAAAAGGGGGTTTATTCCAATTAGCGCTATTCTCGAGGATTAAAATTTGTAGTAGTGGTCAGAAAAAGAAGATTCCCAGAACAACTTTCTCAGACTTGACTTTTTCAGGTATCATCTTTCTCCCAAAAACTCCTAAGACTAACATCCTCGGACTTTTCAAGCATTGTCTCCCCCTCGGTTCTGAAACTCAAAAGAAGTTGCAGCAGCAGCAATTATAACCACTTATTCGGACCAAAAATCTCACTCCATCTCTCCAGAATCGAATTCCGATTCGCAAAAGGCGCAATATTATAATCGCGCCCCAAAATTCGAAGCGCAAGCAAAAGCTACTCACGAAAGTGGGAGCGGATCCAGTGTAAGTGAGGACGATGTTCGCAGCTCCTTCGCCTCTGTAAACCCAATCGGCCGCGTCCTTTTCCTCCAGAATCAGGTCCATTTCAGTACGCCCTGCAGTCGGGCACTCCGAATTCACGTCGCGCAACCCGAAGAGAGAGAGAAAATCCAGACATGCAGATTCAGAGTAAAAAAAGGAAATTAATAAAATAAATAAATATATAAATAAATAAAGCCCGAGTGGGTGCGCTCCGATTGCGCTCGTGAACTTCAGAACGCATGCGGTAGGATCGCGCGACTAACCTGTTGACGGAAACCGAGGGGAGAAATCGAGAGGCGAGAGAGAGAGAGAGAGAGAGAGAGAGAGAGAGAGAGAGAGACTTCAAAAGGTGCGAAGTGGGAGGTGCTGAGCGTGAGTTTTGGGGAGAAAATCAGTCAATAATGTGTACACTCTTCAGATATAGAGAGAGAGAGAGAGAGAGAGAGAGAGACTGGTATGTGCTCCAGTTGATCGATTTTGTCTGGCAATTTTTATAGAATCCTTAATATTCCAAACAATATTTAACAGTAAAGTTAACCTTTTTTGTGAGGAAATTTTCAAAAAGCCCCCCAAAGTAGACCGTTTCTTTAAAAGAAAAAGAAAAAGAAAAAGAAAAAGAAAAAAAGCTCCTCGTACAGCGTTTGTCTCGCAAAAGCCCCTGCACTTAACCGCTTCGTCTCAATTCAGCCTCCGGTTCACCGCGGCTCATATCTTTGTTAAGAGCCGGCACATGCATCTCAGGCATTATTCTTTCTTTTTCCTTTCTTCTTTTCTCTCTCTTTTTTCTCTTCTTTCAGCATGTTAAACTCCGTTTGTTTCACGAAAAATCAATAATTTGAAAAAAAATATTCTTGATTTTAATCATTTATATCTCTCAAGAAAAAGGACATTGAAAAATATTTTAAATATTAACAAGAACATTTAAGCATGAAATGTCGTTAATAATGAAAATAATTTTCATTACTTGTTTTTGTAACCGATAATAAATATTTTCCAAATTATTAATAAACTCAAGTTTTTCTCTCTCTCAAAAGGTGCGGGGATCAAAGCAAGGCATGGGTGAGGAACTTGGAAGTGTCGACGGTGTTAATGCAACCATCGCTAATGTCCTTGTTGAGGAGATTGTGCCCAGACATCTAGACAATCTATTTAGCATTGGTGTGGGAGTATTGGGCTCTATTGATTAACTTGCATGCTCAACTCAAACCTTGTCAATTAATGCAACTCAATAAGGGCTATTTTGACTATTGTCTAATTTGATGGGTTTATATCTGAAGATATCAATTCTGCATGCTAGTTATTGGTACGCAAAAATGGTTGCCGATTGTCCGCCCTTGCAACTACATCAATTTGGTATCAAAGCTATCCTTCATCTGTCACATATTATCCATTATCACTCAAAATGCATTTTGCCATGCCACACATGCATTAAGTTGGTACTAGAGCTTAATAATGAACTTGTTTTGAGTGAATTCTTCTATGAACCATCTCCAGTCCTATTTCATACTTACATCAAAAAAAGAGAGGGAAAAAAGAAAAGAAATGGCTAGTTGTAGTCGACATCACTCAAAACATCACTCTCTGCCCTTGGAACCGCATCAAGCATTGCTTTGCCAGCAAAGACGATTTGATGCAATTAGGATTCATCAAATTGGGGACCGCATCCCACCCATCATCGCCTCTGGCCTCATTAAGTTGGGCAGCTGAGTCCTACCTAAGTTCCTCCTCCCTTGCCTGTTGGACTCTACCTTGCTCGTTGCCGTTGTCAGCAGGTGCACTGTGTAAGGGCTCCGGCTCCTAACACAATTGAGCTGTAGCTTTAGCGGTCGAGCAGCAAGGAGAAGCATGCCCCCTACCCGCTGGCTCATCTAGATTTGGTTAAAGAAATTGAACAGTGAGTTCTCATGGTCGAGCTCCCCGCCTTGAAGCCCACTTCCAACCCATAACTCGGCCAAGTCGACTCATCCAGACTTGCTGCACCGCGATTTCCAGCCGACGTCACTACTGTAATAGTCAATCCGTGTGCGCTTGACCCACAATTGCTAGCCGACTTTGTTTGAGGACTTCATGAAATGGGTCACATTGAGTGAGTCTACTCATCTATTCTTTCGAAGGAATGATTGCTGGAGGTGGAATCGCACCAATAGTAGCAGTTGCCTCTACACCATTGGTTGGTGCTGCAAGAGGAGTGGGTACTAGAACTCTTCGCAGTGCTGGTTGTTGCGATCTACCTTCTCCATCTGGAGGGGAAATGACATAAGTTTAGGGGTATTATTTAGTAGATGGAACTATAACTTCTAATTAGGCGTAGGCTCTCTCAAGCTCATATCTTGTGCAAATTGGGTATTCAATTTTAATTTCGATTAATTCTATGAGAATTCTAAATAAGGAGTTGCAACTAGCTTGTTTGAGTCATTGACTGTAAACCTAGTGAGGTATGAGAGGATATCTCTCACTTCATACGTAATTAGAGATCTAAGGTTGGGGATTTGATTACTCTAGTTATCTAACTGTTGTCATTTCGATGCCTAAACTTGATCATTTAATCACTAAAATATCCACACAATGCTTTTACCAATAATGAGTTCTAAAGTTCTCATATGCTAAGTGCTCCATGCAATGTTTTTGGGTTTGGCATGATCCTAGGTTTACCCTACCATGCTAAAAGGAAAAAAATAATCAACGTATTGAAAGTGTACACTTATATATACACATACACAACAATCTAACATTTGTCTTCAAGAACAAACAACACCCTATTGTAAGCCCCTATAAGTTTGTTCAATTTCGAGTTCAATTTTTTTTAATCAAAGATTCACACATTTTTTAGATCATGCTAACCCTAAGATGTTTATCAAAAATCCTAAACTATGTGAATTCTAAGTCTAGGAAAATTTAAAGCTAATTCTAGACTAGAATTAACACTAAAATCTAGAAAAAGCTACCCAAAATTTAATTTCTAAACCTTTTCCTAATTTTAAATTTTAAATTTTTTTGGGTTTTTTTCTTTTACTAATTTTTAATATTTTTTTTTTAAATTTTTTTAAATTTTTTGATTAAAAAAATTATTCCGAATATAGGGACCCTGGTTGGATCTCCAGATCAGGCTCGGGTCCTAAGGCTCCAAGCCCTCAGTAGGATTGGCCTTAACGCGTGGGCCTAGTCTGGCGAAAACAAGGCCCTCCCCCCTAAAAGGAAGTAAATAAACTAAATCCGACACCAGAAAATAAAATAAACCTAAGCCTAAGAATTAAACTAAACTGGCCCACAATTCTATTCAAGCCTGGACAACGACCGGCGCTCAATTGGCCAAACCCATGAACTAAACTTGACTCGATTTTGACCCGACCAACCCGACTCTTGCAGCAATCGAGCACGACATAGCGACACAACAACCCGCTCGGTCAACCTTCTAACTAGCCGTGCTTGGCTTGCCTCCGCCTGATTGGCCGTCCAGCCATCCACACTCGGCTGGCTCGCCCCACACTCGGCTGAGATTCAACTTAGCCACGCCTCAGCCCGACCAGGCGTGAACTCCGGCAGCCCTGGGCATGTAGAGACGGCCAAGGATAGACCCATATGCGATGCCAAACTGTAATCCAAAACTACCCCCTCCGTTAGCCGAGCACGACACTGCAACGATGCCAGCCTACGCGGTAGTGAATGAGAGGTGGAGTCGTCCTCGGCTAGGGCGACATTCTGTTGGAGAAGATCGCAATTATTATGATTTTATTCTTGACTTCAATTCTAATTAGATTCAGTTAAGGATATTTGGGGATAAAGTAGGAAAATGTAATCAAATTGCAATCTTGTTTATTCTTTCCTTTATTCTTTCTTTTGTACTATAAATATGTACATGTACAATGCGATACGAGTGAATAAATTACAATCTTCCTCCAAAATATTTCTACGTCTTTCACTTCATTTCATGGTATCGGAGCCTTTGATTTTGACCTTGCTTCCACAAACCACTCCGGATTGCCCTTGGTAGTTGTCTTCAAACTGTTGTTGGAGATTTCACCCTGCAAAACAAGTTGGTTGACACACCTAGTTGGAATTCAACTTTTTTGATATCGCAACTTGTTCACAATGGAAGATACATCCAACAACAACAATCTGCCGAAGAACCAAACTCCAGAATAGATTGAATTACCTCAAGAACAACAAGGCCACGAGCAGCATCAACAACAGGATCCCTTCGCTCCAACTTCAACTCAGTGTGCATCAGTACACTGGGTGTAGGACCTAATCAACACTGAGGTGTGCATCAGGATCCCTGTCCAAGCTCCACAGGGTGTAGGACCTAATCAACAATGGGCTCAGTATGCGCCACCAGGAGAAGAGACTATCTCTGGATCTCATCCCAATGGGATGGGCTGGTCACCTTCGGGCCAGAGACCCGAAATAGGCCCAGTGGTTTAGGAGGTGAATCCCTACTTGGGATTGCAACTTGGGTTCTGACCGTACTTGATCGCGGCCGCTCGACTATCGCCTAGAACCAAGAGATCCATTATGCACCTCGCCAGCTAACAGACTGAAGCTCCACCTTATATCCCGGCAACTTATCGGTGCTGACAACAACAATATTGGGGCTCGAGACTTTCGGCGAGCCCTCATAACCAAAGATAAAGATGGATTTGTCGATGGCACCATTCCTCTTCTGGTTGACGATCGAATGTGACAAGTTTGGCGCAAATGCAACCAACTCGTTCGCAATTAAATCTGGAACTACATAACCCCCAATGTCATCGCCGGTTGACCACCGACTGAAGACCCAAAGAAGATGTGGGATGATATACACGAGATGTATGGAAAATTGGATCATGCTAAACTTTTTTCACTTATGCAGGCCTTGTCAGAGTTGAAGCAAGGGAACCTCTTGGTTACCACTTGCTTCAACCGGCTCTCAACTCTATGGAATGAGCTCAAGGTGGCCGAGGAGGAGCTCGAGGGGAAGAATCTACAATCATTCGAAACAAGCAGATCCAAGGGAGAGAGAAGGTTATTAGATTTTTGTTGATCTTGAATGAGAGCTTTCCTCATTCCAGTCGCATATCCTAGCCATGGATCATGTTCCCTCCCTTAGGCGCATCTATCAATTGGCGGTTCAAGAAGAAAATCAAGATGATCGGAGAAGTCATGACCCTTGCAGCTTCGACGAGATCATCGTAGCAAGCCTCTACCACTGTTGAGCCCCCGTTGCGAATGTAAAGCCTCTTTGGGTTTGGACAGAGTCACTCGAGCAAGCAAAGAAGTTGGGAAGAAGAAGAAGAAGAAGCTTACACTAGGATGGACGGTGGAGATTACAGGGTTGGACTAGACGGCCCATATTTGGCAATCTGGGCGGCCAAATCCAATGGCTCACACGGTGCCACGTCATCAAAGGGAAATGGGCAAAACTCCAAAATTAGAGGTAAAAATTGTGATTATTGTAAACAGCCACATCATACTATAGACACCTATTGGAAATTGCATGGAAAACTCGTTGATAAAAAGAAAAGAGAAAAGGATTATTTTGCTTATTAAGTTACGGCCCAAGGAAATGAGAGGGCAAATTAAACATTTTCCAATGATCAATACTAGAGTATCATGAGGACCTTGAATCAATTGAAGGCAATAGATAAAATTGTGGGCTTTTCAGGTACCTCTATTTCCAAAAATTAGTAACATATCGGTTGATACATGGATAATCGATTCAGGCGCTAGTGACTACATTATTTGCGATGAGTGATTATTTTTTGAAAACCGAAAAATTCACCATTCTGTGTCGGTTCGACTTCCTAATGGTATCGTTACTCATGTTACCAAAGGTGGTACTATCCATCTTAGTCAACACGTTATCCTTAATAATGTCTTATACATTCCTACCTTTGAATTTAATCTTATATTCGTATCCAAAGTCTGTGAAGACAACCATTATCATGTTAAATTCGATTATGAAAATTATTTCTTTCAAGACCATTCAACTAGCAAATGATGGGCTTGAGTAGTGTTGCACAAGGGCTTTATTTTTGGATCAACTTTCCGAAGGATTTTGATTTTTCATTGCTGCATAAAAGCAATGCCACTACTAGTAATAAAAATTTTCTCTCTCAGCAGTGATTGGGTCATGGTGCTTGTTTTCTTTATCCAAAATGTTCAACATGCCCCTTGGCAAAACAATCCCGATTGCCATTTCCCATTTGCATGTCTCGAGTTACTAGTGCATTTTTCTTAATCCATGTCGACATATGGGGCCCATATCATACCCCTCATCACAATGAATATCGATTTTTCTTGATAATTGTTGATGATTACACTCGAGCCACCTGGGTTTTTCTTATGCAGTCCAAAAGACAAACATTCTCTAATCTAGCGAACTTCCTTTCCTTAATTAAAAATCAGTTTGGTGCATCTATTAAAAAAATTCGCACGGACAATGGATGAGAGTTTTCTACCACAAATATAACTCTTTCTTTCCATCCCACGGGATCCTTCATGAAACCTCTTGCACTTACACTCCTCAACAAAATGGAGTTGTGAAACGCAAACATTGCCATCTTCTGGAAGTAGCTCGAGCTATTAAATATCAAGCGTCCATTCCTGGAACTTTTTGAGGAGATTGTGTGGTTACAATAGCTTATTTGATTAATTGCATGCCAACTAGAGTCCTTGAAGGGAGATCTCCATTTGAAATGCTCTTTGGGAAACCACTGGAAATAGAACACCTGAAAGTTTTTTGTTGTCTGTGCTATGCCACAATTGTGGGACCTTGAGACAAGATGGATCCTTGTGCCGTTAGATGTGTTTTCATGGGATATCCTCCACTATAGAAAGGATACAGGGTTATGAAATTGTCCACGGGCTGATTCTTTATTAGCCGAGATGTCATATTTCATGAGGATGGATTTCCATTTCAGGATTTGGCATATACCTCTCCACCGATCATAGTGACACAAGATAATCTTCCATTCCTGTTAGAAGATGATTTGACTGTGAATGATCAATACCTATTCATTCCAATAGAAAACGTGACAGCAATCCCAAGATACTCGCATTCTGTAGCCAAGTCTCCGACATCACATCACCAAGAACTTGATTCATTCATTACATCTCCAGAGCAACATATTGATGTCCCTTCTTCATCAGCACCACCTAAAGAACAAGTTCTTGAGCCACCATGACATTCTAGATGACATGTTCGTCCTCCTACATGGACCAAGGACTACATATATTCTATGTTGCATTCCCAAAGTACACACTATCCTGCATATTCTTATGTGTCCTTTAATTGACTGTCTCGAGAACCTATGTACTGCATCAATCGTATATTCGAGGAACATGAACCCTCATCATATGAGGAAGCAGCATGAGATCCAAGATGGCATCAGGCTATGCACTTGTGGATAATCATACATGGGATATAGTTCCATTACCTTCCCGTAGAAGACCAATTGGTTACAAATGGATATATAAAATCAAATACAAGGTAGAGGGCTCTATTGAACTTTATAAAGCACGATTGGTTGCCAAAGGTTTAACTCAATAGAAAGGTTTTGACTATCATGAAACTTTCTCCTCGGTTGCCAAAGAAGTCACTGTTCGTTCTTTTCTCTCCATTGCCGCACTCCATAATTGGGATTTACACTAAATAGACGTCCATAATGCTTTCCTTCATGATCTCGATGAAGAAATCTATATCGAACTTCCACAGGGTCTTTGCAGACAAGGGAAGTCTCATGTATGTCGTCAATGCAAGTCTTTATAGGGACTCAAGTAGGCTTCTCGATAGTGGTATGCGAAGTTTACTAATGCACTCACAAGTGCAGGATTTTAGTACTCCAAATATGATTATGCACTATTCACATGGACCAAAGGATCTCATCAATTTATTTATTGATATATTGATGATATACTTATCATGGGAAATGTTGACTCTGCCATTAGAAGATTTGAATAACTGCATTTGAATTTCCACATCAAAGACTTGGGGCCTCCCAAGTATTTCCTTTGCATTGAAATAGCTAGATCAGACAAAGGGATATGTCTTAGTTAGCGAAAATTCGTCTTGTGGATTATATTAGAAGTAGGACTATTAGGATGCAAGCTGGCTATCATCCCTATTGAACAAAATGTCAAACTTACGACATTTGAATATGACATGGCTAGCCATGTCAGATATCATCGGCTAGGAAGGAAGTTGATTTATCTCTGTTGACACTTAATTTTTAGTCGATGCATCATTAAAAGGTAAAAAATCGAGATTTTGGTTTTTGATCGTGACGAAGCCCCATCTCTTGATCAAAAAGTGTCGTTTTTCATTCTTTCTTTTGCATTGTCATTTTTAAGCAATTTCTAACTTATTTTCAAGAAAAACCCGAAAAGTCAAATGGTTGACTTTCGAATTGATTTTTTGGTTAGCCCTTTGACTAAAAGTCAATTTCGGGACAAAAAATTGACTTTGTACCCAAAAAATTCCATTTAGCTTTAATTTCATTTTTGTCAAATCAATTTCTTCAAAATTCAAAAATTTGACCAAAAATTAACATTTTAGGAAAAACCAACTAAATGGTTGACTTTTTAGTCAAACATTTGATCCAAAAAATAAAAAAAAATAAAAAATGCACAAATACATTTCTTTTAATGCCAATTTGACTTTGTGTCAAAAATTTCACAAAATTTGGTTAAGAACCTTGAATTCTAAATTAATCGGTTTTGGGTTCTAAATCAACCAAAAATAAAATAACATTTGATTTATGGATTATCCGAAATCTATTTGAGCATTCAATTTCGCTTTATCCAGTCAAAATGTGAATTGTCGTTTTGAGCCCTAATTAGGGGACCAAAATCGATCATTCATAACTTGCAAACAAGCGATTGTTTCTCACTCATTTTATTAAGATAAGTCCAAATTCGAGATCAAATTTGCGAAATTCACACCAGAAATCATTAATTTAAAGAATTTTATCCTCCCAAGCATTAAAAAATCAAACAATTAAGCTTCAATTGACAAAATTCGAATTGACTCATTTATGGCTATGGTTTAATTTCATGAATTTAGGTCCAATTTTAATATTAGGCTTAGATCCATTTCAGACCTAAGCTTGAACGCTTCAATTCAAGGTCAATTTGAATAAGATAAGTGATCTTACATATGGGTAGCTTATTAGATAGGGCAATTGTGACACTAATTGAGTTCAATTTTAGTTAATTTGCAATTTTGCCCATTGAATTGCAAATTTAAACATTTTAGCCCTTTAGGCCCAATTTAAAACACCCATGGTTTTGACTCATTGTTTTTCATGATAATCATTCAATTATGTCAATAAATGACCCCTAGATCATGTTCATAATGTTTGATTAGCATAATTGTATCTTAATTGACCAATTTCTTCTTAAAAATGATAAAATTCCTTTTCAATTGGTCATTTAGGGGCCAAATTGCATAAATTTTTGATCTACAGGGGTCCCAAGTGGACAAAATAGCAAGAACCGGTCAAAATCAGGTTGAACAGGATCGAACCGTTCTGGCTGGTCTAACTGGCCGTCGGTGGGACCGGCCGGTTTAGGCCCTTGCCGGCCGATTCTTGGCCTTCGGTCACCAATTCTGGAACCCTCTCAATAACAATTTCACTTCTCTACCTTCAATTTTTCAAAATTTTACAAATTGATTCTCAAATTTCGTCAAATTGCAAATTAATTCATAATTGGACTTTTTGACGTAATTCTCGATTTTGGCTTAGCTTTTTTACAAATCAAACCCACTAGATCAATTACCTGACACCTCGAGATCATGACGGAGCCTTCGAAATAGATTTTTGACTATTGGATTGAAATTTCGACCCTCGGGTCAAACCGACAGCCGAAATCGCTTAATGTGGGGAGTATATAAATGAAATATCTTCCATTTTCAATGGGGTTTTCATTTGGCATAAAATTCTTCTCTCTCCAGATCTCTCTCTTTCTCCTCTCTCTATTTTTTTGGTGCCAAGAGCCTCGTTTCTCTCTCTCTTCTTTGATCTGGTAGGTTTCCTCCTCCGGCAATCGGATCGTCACCGGTTCAACCCTCACCATCTTCATTAGCGATCATCTCCCTTGCTGTTCACATCTAATGCTTGCTGGTTTGTGGAGGTTGGATTGAAGATTCGATGAAAACTTTGATCAATTTCGATCAAAATCCGCAAAAATCCAATGACGGTAACGATTCAAAACTCGAATCCGATGAAGCGAGATCGATTTGATCGATTGGGGCTAGGAATCAAGATTAGGAGCTTTATATGCTTAAGATCAATCATTATGAATGCTGCAATGATTTGTTGATGATTTGAATGATGATTATGTTCTTGAGCCTAATTTGTGATTTTGGTAGGTCTATACCTAGGTCACTATTTTGGCTAAAACGAGGTTCAAAATGACCTCGTTTCAGCTCGAATCCTCTTAGGATTAGATAATAGATAACCTGTGCTTCAAAATGGTAGGTCGCACGCCCCAATCGAGCATCGTTTGACCCTTGAAAAGGACTGCCGAAGATTAACAATTTTGCAGTAGTTTGTCTTTTTTTCGATTATGATTTTATTCTGCCTTCTGGCTTTGCTATTTTTATGCCAACTTTCGTGATTATTTTTTGACAAAATTATATCCATAAGTTTTGTTCCAAATCATCTCATGCATCTTCTATAATTTTTTTTCATGATTTTCAGATGTGCTTAACTAGGTTAGATCTACTCAAATCTAAACCTAGGTCAATCTATTTCGTATTGTTATCTAATTTTGCCATTTTTGTACTGATTTTTGTGTTGATTTCTGGAACAACTTTCCTTCATGAAAGTTGCTCGTACAGGTGTTGTGCATGTTCTCTTTTTTTTTTTTTTTTTTTTTCCAAATTTTTAGACATGTTTAGCTAGGTCAAAATTGTTTAGATTTGAACATAGGTCAGTCTGTCCTACATTGGTTTGAAATTTATTTTAATGAAATTGAGTCCATAAATGCACATATTTGGTCTCAAATCCTTCATGAGAGTTGAAATAAATGATACATATGTTCAATTGATGCATGCTTTGCAAGTTTTTTGTGTTGGCAAAGTGAGTCAATTGCATGCATTAGAATAAAATGTACTGTAGCAATATGTGCTAGGCATATAGTTTGTCGGTTTTGCCATTTTTGCCATGACTCATATGATCTTAATTGAGTTTCAAACTCTTAACAAGAAATCTTCATCATCGCATGCTTTATTTGTGAGATTTTTGATAGGATTTATGCATGTCTTGAGAATGATTGAATTGATGCTTGTTTTGTAAACTTAATGTTGAAATGAAACCTTGTCATATGTGCACATTTCCATGCTTGTTTGAGTCATTTAGGGATCAAATCTTATGATCATGCCTTCTTGTTGATTGAACCGCATGTTGCAAGATTTGCATACATGTTTAGGTCATGTCCTTGGAGTATCATCTTGCACATAAAATTCGACTCACAAAAGTGTTCACCACACTTAGGATTCCCTACCATTTCATTAGGAATCATGAATCATTTCATAAAGTCATTTAAATTGTATGATATTTTGCATGCCGACTTAGGATTAGATGATTATCCAAACTTTGCGTCACATCCAATTCTAAGTCCCATGTGATTTCTTGATGCCGTTTGTGTATTCTTTGAGGATTTTAAGGTTTTCTAATGAATGCTTATGCTTTATTTTCTTAATTACTGATGCGCACACTTTTAAAGGTCTCAATCTTAGGATACCAAATTAACCTAGTTTGGACTCGAGCCATTCTAAGAAGACGTAAGGCACACTTATAAGTTTCTAATACCACTAATTTCATGTCAATTGCTCATCATTTGGACCAATTTTACCTTTTCTCAAAGCTAGATCACAATTTGGACAAGGGATCAAATTCAGATCTCTGTTCTAACCCTTGTTTGGACAGACTTTGATATTTTTATTATATTTTTTCTGTTTGGCATCTGTACTTGGTCTCTTAATGAAACTTGCTTGTTATCATGTTGGCTATGTTGTGTGTAAATTTGATGATTTTAAGACATGTTTTGATAGGACAAATTCTCGTGACATTAGCTGAATGCCTTGTTATTTTGACAAATTTCTGATGTGTTGTTGTTTGTTGTTTGATTTTTGTAAAATCATATATAGATTGTTTAAGAAAACTTTATTCACAAAAATTGTTCATCATCATGTCATGCATGTTAGGAAATTTTTTTATTGCCAAATTGTCATTAGGTATTGCTCAATTTTACTGTTCTTACACGTTTGTTCAGAAATTTCCTGTTATAAACATAATTATGATTGTTTAGTTATACTTTTTAGGCTAGTTTGTGCATGAAATTAGGCCACGCCATCTTCATGGAAGTTGTTCTAAATGTTTTGATTTTTGTTGTTAAACAATTGAAATTTTCAAATTGCATATTTTAAAAAAAATACTTTGGTACATGTGATGTTTCTCAAAAATAATTTCTAAAAAAGTTCTTTTCCAAAACTCGATTTGGCTTAAGGAAAAATCGTGGTTTGGACCATATTCAAAATATCCACGACACTTGTGAATGCATCTATACGAATCCTGAGCTAGCATTGACAATTGAATGTGTTCCATAACCTAGATATTCCTTAATCCTAAATATTTTCAAATCTTTTTAAAATCTTGATTTGATATCAGGAAAGTTACGGTTTGAATTGTATTTAAAATGTTTGCAATGCTTGTGAGTGCATTTATGCGAGCCTTGGGTTAGTCTTGGCAATTGAATGCCTTTTATATCTGAGATATCACTTTGTCTCAAAACTTTTCATGAATGATTTTGAAACATATATATTTTTTGAAATATTACATGTACTCCTCATACCTATAATCCCATTATGCACTAGAAATTGCCTGTGTTTGTGATTGGTGCATGCCCTTCATAATAAGTGACCCGCCGACGATTCACTTTCTTACTTGATTGGTTGAGAAATAAGGTTCAAAAGACTTGCATGCTTGTTTAAATTTTTGTAATGCTTGTGACTTTTAGATGAATGGTAAGGTTGATGCATGATATCAAGGGGAAACCTTAAGATCACATATATCACTTGATTATGAGACTTAAAAGCGTTATTGGCCATGCAAGAATACAATTGGTCAACAATTGCTATAAGTCACAAAAAATGGATTTGGTAGGTGTCTTGGTGGGACCCTCGCATGGAAGACAAAGGCCAACCCTGGGGCCCCAAAATTGGACTTTTGTATTGCACTTCCTTTAAATGATTGATCTCGACATGACGTCTTGTTTTTTATTGTTTTGATGTGTCTGCTTCTTTCTTTCTGTAAGCTCTTGAAACCATTGGAACTATAATGGGGCAGTAAGCACAACATCAAGTGGCTTCTACTTTCGAGATTGCCCCTGTGGCTGGAAATGGAAATGGATATGGCGAACGTCCTATGCAGGGACTAGTGGAGCAATTCCTAAAGTTGCGACCAAAATGGAGAAAGCGCGAAGACGGTGGAGGTCGATGTCCATTCTGACCATTATTATGTACTATTCATATCCCTGACATATGTCTCGGGTTCCATTTGTTGTATAAAGCCCGACGAGTTGTGGGTTTTTTCTTTTTCTCTCATCTTTTTCAATTGTATTTCTCTTTTATATTTTCTAGGATTGCATTGTAGATTTACTGTTTTCCTTAATTGTTTACTTACTGTCTCGTAATTTCAATTCCATTGATTGCTTTCTTTTCTTGTTTTTCTAGAAATATAATAGAATGGAAATGACCAATCACGCATGATCACTTAGTTTAGGACTAATGATCTCGAAAATGTAAAAAGAAATGTATGGACATGTTAGGAAAACACAACATATTGTTTAGGTACCGAAATGACGCTAATAGAAATATTAGTGTAACCCAAGTCTCTTAATCTAAATATTTGGTTGCGTAGAAATTGAGGGAACACTCCCAACTCTCGATCGGGTTTTCTAGCCGACTCCCAAAATGAGGCTAGTGGTGACTCTCATCTTATTTGTAGGTTGTCATAAACAACTAGACCATATAAATAAGCCCATTGCGCGGGGTACAAGTTTTGATGAAACTCACAATGGTTTAGCATACTCGATATGGGAGTACCCTAAAGGATGAAGTGATGTTATCCTTATGGGCAAAGCGTACTGTCGAGAGAGCTACCATGGTAAAGGTACCCTTAAATCCAATATCCACACCTGACCTATTCCCCTAAGGTGTATCACCCGTGTGGGTATGGATCGCGACACTCTGCTATCACGCAGGGTACAAGCTTGGAAGAGCTCGCGATCTTATTGAGGGAACTCACGAGAGGCTTGATCCGAAAGGCAAGGTGACGACGTCTTTTGGAATGCGAGCCGTGAGGGAACTCTTGTGATCAAGTACCTTTAAACCTGACATTTTCCCTTTTTCTCTCCTCGTGATAGTGAGGGATTCGAGGGTAGCGAGATCGGGTCGCGACAGGCTTGGTGACTCCACTTGGGACTGGTTACTAGATTAAGAGGACTTGAAACCATTTAAAAATGGTTGTTGTGCTTTAACTAACATGTCTCGTGTAAGATTGCTTGCATGTCAAAGTCGCATGGAAAACCAGGTTAGTCGCTAACCTCATGTTAAATGGTCTTGTAGGCAGGAGTTATAAGGGGAGGCGTGCTTGTAAACCCTTTGTTTTGCAGGTGGTGTAAGGATGTATGAATGTATGATGGTTTATATTGAAATGTTGGATGTTTAAATTTAAATGCATGGTTACAAGCTTTAGCACAACACCACACATACAACCATGGTCTAAAACCCCGATCGCCTAATCTAGGACCTTATAAGGGTTTATGGGTGGAATCTATGAGTGAATACTCGTGGTAATCCATTACTTACATAAACCCGCTCGTCCCAACTGATATATATATATATATATAGCATCGATCGATGATAGTAGCTGTAGGTAAAATATTTTTATCCTTTGAGATGGGGACCTTGAACCTTTAGCACCCTCACCCTAGGTGTCGAAACCTCATAGTTTCATGCAACATGTGATTTGTGCTTGCCATGTGTTTGGTGGGTAAGATATCGTTCATTTCTTATCGTTCTTATCTTCTTACTTTCCATATTTCAATTATATGTTTTATATTTCAACGACGATACGTTTTAGTCACGGATGCCCTTTAGGTTTAGGTTTAGATGGGTAAACCCGAAGTGGACGTGATGTGACATCCCAAATTTTACTGACCTTCATTAGTGTTATTAGATCATTAGAAAATGAGATTAATTAGATTGGGCCAGAAAGCGAACCTGATGGATCGTGAGGAATGTGTGGGCTTGAGAAATGAGTGGGCCACACGAATTGGACTTAAGAAATCTAATGAGAGATTATAGGCTTGGACTTGGCTTGAAGCGGGCCAAGGTTCGGAATCATTAGATTTGTAGATTTAGTTTAGTGGGCCGGATTGTTATAGATTAGGCCTGTTGGGCCAGAGATGAATATTTAGGCCCGAATGATTTTATTTTATAGATTATAGTTATGATAGCTTGATTAATGTTTATAATGCTAATATCAATTTCTAACTTTAGCATTTTTGTGATGAATCCTTTATAGACTAACATTGACTAGTCGATATGTTATGTCATGACTTTGTATAATTATAAAAGGAATTGAAATCAAGTAGAAACAAAAGGGAATTAATTGAAAAACATTAGAAACTAATGAACCAACTAAATAACTCGGATTAGAGATTAATTGATTTGGAGTGACAAATTAAACTTGAGAGAACAAACTTGGAGGCCACATCACTCTCTCTCTCTCTCGTTTCTTCTTGCATGCGACACCCGCGGATTTCTTTCATCTAGAAACCGAAACCATCAACTCAAGGAAAACAATCATTAGCAAATTTCATCATTAGTCTAGCCTAGGGATTAGCTTTGTAGACCTATTTCCCCCTTAAGTTTCGTAACCCCCCCCTCTCTCTCCATATAAAACCGAGCAACTCATCTTCATCTTCTTCTTTCTTTTTCTCTTGGTCGAGCGGTGAAACCAGAAGCAAACCAGTGATTTCTTCTTCTTGCATGCGATATTTTGGTGTTGATCTTGAAGGATCTTTGTGTTGTCTAATAGCTGAACAAGGTAAGGAAAGATATAATTCTAAATTGAAAGTTATCCGTTGTTTTGTCAAGAAAGCTTGCGGGTCAATCCAAACAGTGAAGGATTTAGTTTGTAGTTGCTGTTTTATGGCTAATATAAGCTGAGTAAGTGTTAGATTAAAGGTAGGAGCCATTGCATGTCATTTTTTAGCCATGCATGTTTCGAAATCCAAGTGTGAGTATGCTGTTTTGTTGAGTGAAGTGATGAAATGGATGCTGAGTGGATGGATATGGTGTATACTATGATGAGTGAACTCACGGATGCAACAACACTTTGGGCCGAGTTGTGGATTGATTATTTGTTAGAGAAAGACATGCCGAAGGTGCCTTAAGTTGCCGTGATTAGGCATTGAAGTATTGTAGAGGAAGTTTGTGAAAAGATAAGTGGTTTAGCCGGGTTAGAAGTAAAGGAAATTGTGTACCTATTCTGTTCTAGGTGAAAACGGTTATGGAGTCTTCTGTTTTGTATTATTTTCTTTAAGTATGTTAATGGATATAAGAAAAAAACCATTCTACATGATAGAACATCTATAAGATCAAGTTATACACGTAGCTATAACCATATGAATATATTAAACGTAGAGATAGAAGTGAACTTAGTAAAACCAGTAAACTGTTCTTGTGAGAAACGGTTTGACCTTTACTGATTATACGAATTTTCTGTATTTACATAGTTAGAATTTGACTTTGAATCCTTAACAAAAATTGTAGAATACATCTTAAGGAATGATGTGTCAAAATTTGGGATTAAATAGAGAAGAATTGGCTAGTGAAACAATTTTCTTTGTAGATAAAGAATTTGGACGTCGATACAGGGTGCTAGTAAAGATTATGGCAATTCTTACTCTTAATACAGTGAGAATTAGACTAAATTTTATTCACGGGAATTGTTAGTCTATGTCTCAAATATAACATACTAAAATTTGGTAATATTTCGACAAGAATTGATATACCTTCTGTGTCCGAAACTGAAACTGTACATTTAGTTAGTAAACTGTCTGGACCCGAGAACATACATTAGAGGTTGTGTCTTTTATATTAGGCTTTTGTGATGCACGTAGAGTCTAATAAACCTCATAATAGAGGTTAGTCATATAGGAGTAAGTCTCATATATTATTTGAGATATATAAGTGTATATAGTATCATGCGTGTGCAATGAGTGCGGTGCATAGTGCTTGATTATGGGATAAATATCTGTTCGACATGGAATGGGACATGTTGTAATGGGTTTTATCTTATAATTTGGATACGCACGTGTGCTAGGTTCATGAGAGTTAGATATATAGTTAGATACTTTGGAGTCTTTTCTTTTGCATACGATAAATGCATTAATCAAATGTGTGGTGGTGTGAAACGTGTGCTTAAGATGAAGGAACCCATCGGTAGAGAGATACCGGTGATGCCCCTCGGAAGTTGGGATGCCCTTGCCGAGTGGTCTTGGATGCCTCGGAGTGAGATGCCCTTGTGTGTGATCAAGGATGCCTCGGTTGTGTAATACTGAGATGCCTCGGAGTGAGATGCCCCTTGTTGTGTGGTCTTGGGAGGACCTCGGTTGAGTGATGCCGGGATGCCTCGGAGTGAGATGCCCATGATAGAAATATTGTGGAAGTCCGGATAAGGTAACTTCCGGAAGTGACTCGATCGGGCTGGTTGAATTCCGATTAGTGATTGATCAAGGGTGGATTAAGTGCACACTAAATATAATTCTACTTGGTGAGTGAGTCCATTTATTATTGTTGCATTACATCTTGATATGAAATTGAGCTTGAGAAAGGTAAGCCTAGGAGTGGATGCTCATAAGGTGATTATATACATAATGTGTCAATATTCAATTGTTTATGCTTGTGATATACTTCCTTTAGCATCCTAAATTGTTTGATGATTCTCTTGTAATCTTGATGGCTGTGGATTGTTTAAGTTAGAGTTTTATCATTCTTTACTGGACAAGGTTGTTTGCTCATACCTTACATTTTCAAATTGATAGCATGGATGTACTACCAGTAGCTCGATATGGGGCGGTAGCGAGTCTTGATGTTTCTCTTCATGACATGTATGATTCCGACATTGACATGGTTTTCTCCAAGTATGAGGTTTATGGATGGATGACGGTAGAGCTGAGTTGATACCTATGAAGTTCGTTGCATGGTTTATCAACCATGAAGGGGAGATATTCGGACCTTTACCCTTTGGAGCAGGAGGACCTGGAGTGGGGATGGACGGCGCCTAGGCGCCTTGGATCGTGTAGAGACTGACTGACTTTTGTTTTTTGTTAGATGCAGGCTAGTGTGGGAACTCGTGGAGTAGACACCCTCACCCTTTATCCCTGGCTTTTGTTATGCCTTACTTTTGTTATGTATATGTTGTATATATATAGGCGATGAACATGGAAAGAGTCCAGGCTGATAAATTTTGTAAGCCCTAATGATGTTAAGAAGAAATGAAGCTTATTGTGACCTTGTTTATGTGCATGAATGATTTGGCCAATACTTGAATTGAAGGTAGAGTGATTGCAGGATAACCTCATAATATAAACTTGAGATTTTAAATAATCCATGTTATACATGCTAACCTTCAATGGTAAACACTATAGGTTACCTAAAGGAGCTTACAAATTAGGCAAGATGATAATGATAAATGATAATTCCACTTGCGCTTAGTACGTGACGCCCTGGGATGTCACACGTGATCCCCGTTTCATGGAATCTCAAGACTCTATGGGAAAATCTCCAGCCGAGACATCAAGACTATGTGGAAAAATGCATAGGCTTCCTCCCGACTTTATTAAAAGTCGAACCACGTATCCTAATGGTAAAAGCATTGGATCATTTTTGGAATCCCATAACTTCTGCTTTCGTGTTTAATCGATATGAATTGACCCATACAATTGAGGAGTTCCGGAAAGCCATCGTGTTAGGTAAAGCCTCTTTAGGTTTTGTCACTCCTCCTGTTGGTCAAGATCCAATATCTCTTCTAAGTCAATTCCTCAATATCCCTACCGACAAAATTAGGGCTATTCTTAAAGGAAATTCTCATTCCATGCCTTATCCTTTCCTTGAACAACATTTCCTTAGCCTTAAGCCCAAATCTGGGAATCAAATTCCTTGTGTCTTCCTACTCATGTTCTTTGGCTTTGTGGTATTCCCGCATACTTGAAAAACAATGAATCCTTTAGTCACTCACATTGTCAATCAAGTGTGTGCCTTTAATTGTTTTACATACATGATCCTTGCTGAAACTTTCAGGTCTCTTAATTGTTTCAAAGCAAATGGCCGAGGAACTCTTAGAGCCCCATTAGGACTTCTCCAAATTTGGCTCTTTTCACATATTAGAGAATTTGCCCCTCACATGAAGATTGTCGACGTCATGAAATATCATTATCCCATTCTTAGATGTTGCCAAAGAAATGAATTCTTTCCGTCATGGTCTTTCTCTATATGGTTTCATTTCCCCAAAAGCCTCAACCCTAGCTTAATTCAATGGCATGTTAAGTGGCTTGGGAATCCCAAGGTGCGCCTTTTTAGTGGAGTTGACAACCCACTCCCTCTCGTGGGATTGACGGGTTTAACGTCATATTACCCTTTAAGGGTGCTTTGCCAATATCGCGCACTTCAAATGATCCCGCCAATCCTCAAGCTGGGGTTATATCGTATTGATTATCACGATAAAGTCATTGAGGAAAACCAACTTGACCATATCAAGGCCGCAATTTAAGCCGCTATTGGAATTTGGTACTCCCGTTTCTCGCATTACATGGTCACCGTTGATGAAGCCGACTGGGAGGGAGAAATGAGAAATCATCATGCTACCATTGATTACATATATCGTCAAGTAGAACCTGAGCTTAAGGTTCAATTGTCTGATATTCCTGAGCCTCAAGGTTTTTGGCGAGCTCAAATTAAGGAGCAAGAAGACGATGCCTTGATCGATGAGGAATGCTTGGCCCATGATAACAAGAGTCTCCGCACGATCCCACCTAGTCCTTAGGTTTCCATCGTATATTCTTTTATTGTAAAGGGATTTCCTTTGTGTTTCCCTCCTTTCTATTGAGGTTTCTTTGTATTCATTTTCATATCACATGTAAAATCGAACCACTTTGTAACCTTCAAGAATGTGAGGTTCTGTTTCCCTTGTAATTGTTTGATGAAATGAATAAAATTCATGAACATTTTCATGTAATTTTTAGAAAAGGGGCATTCTGATTAAATATTTGTCATTGTTCCTTTTCAATCATATAATTTCATTTGAAGAAATTTTGATGAGAGGATGTTATATGATATTGGATCATATACACTTCTTATCATTATTCATCTCAAGAAAATATAAAATTGACTGGGTTTTGCATTTTCGTGATTTCTTTTGACTTATACTAATTCGGGTCATCTTCTTTTACGAAGGTCTTGAAAGATGGTTGAAAAATGGTCTATCATACATACTCACTACCAAATAAGAATGGAGAATGGAGATACCCGTGCTCGTGTTATTAGCATGGAGAACCAAATGGCGTAGATGATGGCGCTTTTAGCTGATCTCTCAAACCAAGTTAAGAACTTAACTTCTGTAGTTCCTGCTGCTCCTACCATGAATCCTCCTACCACACCCTCTCAAGTGCTGGTAGCAGAACCTGTAGGAAAAAGGGCTTGCTGAAGACGTTCCTATTGCAACCCCGACAGTTATTGATTTAGAGCCTTCATCTAAGGAGACTCCAACTCCGTACTTTGAAGAGGAAAGTTCAAGATGCCTTGTAAAGATTGAGGAACGCCTTTGCATGCTACAAGGCTATCAACCGTAGGGTTTCGATAAGCTGTCACCCTTTGCCAAGGTTAAAGTCCCTGAATTCTACAAGGAGCCTGAGCTTACGAGGAAGTATGATGGCATTGGATGCCCCAAGACCCACTTAAAGTACTATCTAGGCAAAATGGCCCGTTACTCAGACAATCATCCGCTCATGTCCTTTTAAGATAGCTTGGTTGGTCCTATGCTAATGTGGTTTATAGAGTTAGATTTGGAGAAGATCCATACTTGGGAGGATCTTGCCGACAAATTCCTCCAACAATATAAATTCAACACCAAGATCGCTCTGACTCGAGAGGAATTGGTTCAGGTTGAGAAAAGGAGAACTGAAACGTTTAGAGCTTATGCTCAAAGGTGGAGAGATACTACATCTCAAGTAAAGCCACCCCTGTTTGAGAAGGAGGCTATGAAATTGCTGCTTCAAGCTAGGCCTCGAGATTTCTTCAAGAAAATGTACAACCACACCTGTATCAACTTTGCCACATTGGCGGAGTTAGGTGAACGCATTGAGGGGATCATGCGTGAAGGAAGGTTGACCAAGACCACAAATCGTCAATATGCCTCGAAGAGAGATAAGGAATCAGCTGTGGAGATTGCTTATATACAAAACTCCTTTTCTTAGAAAACGTACAATTCTTAGGCTTATAAACCTGCCGTGGAGATAGGGAGCTCTTCCCAAAACTTTGAGCGCAAAGGAAAAGCCCCTCAAAGGCAATTTACTCCATTGCCTAGACCCATGTCTCAGCTACTTCCAATGCTGGTTGAAAGTCATCTTGTGGCAAGAGAGATCTCGAGGGATAATCTGCCAAAGTTCCCTGGGTTCGACCTTAATAAGACGTGTGAGTATCACATGGGAGAGAAAGGTCACCATGTAGACAACTGCTTGGTGCTCTGTTCTAAAATTTAAAACTTGCTAGATAAAAAACTGCTCACCTTAAGAATTCAATGCCGAATGTCCAACAAAATCCTTTTCTAAAACACTCTGAAGATGTCGACATGATTTTTGGGGATAATGACAAGCATATACTTCTTATGGATATCCAAAAGTTAGAACATATCATGCCTTTTGCTGATCGTCAGCTGGAAGGTGACATCACTTGTGATGAGAAGATAGCTTGCTTAGCAAAGCTAGCTGAGTTGGGAATTATCCAATGTGAAGATGGTGAGCACGCTTTGAGACGGATGTCTTTGGTTGAAGTTGATTTGTCTGGCAAGGATATAATCTCAAAAGTCATAAAGAAGGTTGAGAATCCAAGTCATGCATATTTACACATGCAATTGACATACCGAATGACATCAAAATCATGCAAATATTACATAAATAGAAAGCATATGACATGTATTTCATTCTTCATGGAGGCCTTTAAGGTCAAACAAACTCAATTTCATGCTTAAATTTGCCAAAGTTTACCTTGGATCAGTGCAGGGCAAACAAACACGCGTTCGGATTTAAGAGGTTTTGACCTAGTAAAACGAGTCCAAAATTTCTGAAAAAATAACAAGACATTCTCAAGATAGGGAAGAAATTTTTTTATGAGAAACTTCATCAAATAATCATCACAGAAAGCAGGGAACAAATAACAAAAACCTGAGGCGTGCTAAGGACTACACCTAAAGAGCACCGAGAATCTACAGAAATCAAGCAGATTGTAATGTGCTTTTCAGGGGGCAAATGTTGGCCGTTCAGGGCATGCAACCAATCAATTTGAAGCTCTTAAAGTCTATTTTCTAGGTCTAGAAGAGGTCGAATATAAATAAGGCCATCTAAGGCCTCTTTCAAGCCAAAACAGCAGGCATACCACAGAAGCACAAAATTGCAGTTTTAAGGCTAATCATATTCAAATGAACTCAAGTTACCAGTATCTATCTGCAGATCAATTGAACAGCGAATTGCATCATTCTGGTGGAAAAAAGATGATAAGAAGAGGGGAATTCATTGGAAAAACTGGGAGGTAATGAAAACTCGTAAAGATGAAGGAGGAATGGGTTTCAAAGATTTGATTACCTTTAATTATGCCATGTTAGGCAAGCAAGTTTGGAGGCTATCAAATTCTCCCTCTGCATTGTGTAGTAGAGTGCTGAAAGGACTCTATTTTCCCAATAGGAACCTCTGGATAGCGAGCACTGGACAACGTCCCTCATGGGGATGGCGGAGTTTGATTATTGGCAGAGATACAATTAAAGAAAACATCAAATGGTCAGTTGGGGATGGTAAATCTATTCGTATTCGACAAGATAAATGGTTGATGCAAGAGGTACGGGGTGGACAAAGCAATACAACAGAACCCCTGATGGTTTCTGAACTCATACAGGAAAATTCCAGAGAGTGGAATGTACAAAAGATTCAACAGCTGTATAATGAAGGTATTGTCAATGAGATCCTGGCTATCCCACTGAACCCACTACCGCATCCAGATTATCTAGTTTGGACAAGTAACAATATTGGGAAATATACTGTTAAAAGCGGCTACAACAGAGCAATTGTAGTCAATACACAGCAAAACATAAATAAGGCCTCCTGCTCGTTTCAACCGCCACGTACCTTATGGACAAGAATCTGGAGCCTTAATGTGTTACCGAAAATCAAGACTTTCCTCTGAGCACTCTGTCAAAATGCCATCCCCACGAGGGAAAATCTACACAGAAGAAAAATTATCACAGATCCACTCTGTCCAATTTGCTGTATGAAGGTAGAATCAACTGAACATCTCTTCTTTTTGTGTAAATGGACCAAATGTATATGGGCAGATTCAACTTGTAGGGGTCTAAGTCCAACAAACGAGATTACCCGAGCAGATAAGTGGATAATGGAAGCTTTTCGAACAACTAAAGACATACCTGACTGGGAGTATATAGGATTGATCCTCTGGCACATATGGAAGGCAAGGAACGGCTGGATCTTTCGAGCAAAAGCACCGAATTCGGCTGATACACTGAGATGTGTGCAAGATCAGCACTCAATTTGTACTCAAGGACAGAAGAGAAAGAATCGACCAAACCCTAATCGCGTTTTACCTCTGCGATGGAAACCTCCGGATAGATCAGACTTGAAGTTCAATGTTGATGCATCTTGGATTCAAGGAGAGTTTCTTTGCTCTGTGGCTGGAGTTGTGAGGGATTCGTCGGGGCTGATGGTCGAGGGCTTCGCGAGCACTTCTAGGGTTTCTTCTTCGCAGGAGGCGGAACTCGACGCCCTTTTCCACGGTCTCTTTTATATCAAAGACTTCCAAAGGAGGCAGGTGAGGGACTTCCGAAGTCAACCGCTTCGCTGGATTTGCGAAAGTGATTGTAGTCCAGCAGTTGACCAGGTAATGGGCTGGGCCGATTCTCAGTGGAACTTAAAAGAAGCGGTCAGAAAATGCAAACAAGAGTTGGGCCAGTGTTTGAATGTCCAAGTGAACTATTGTACACGCGAAGAAAACCGTGCTGCAGACTGGATTGCACGATCTCACCGCGTGAACAAGCTCCCCTTCAACTGGTGGATTAACCCGCCATTGCCTCTTTGGAATATATTATGTTCGGACATTAGTCCGCTTTTATCTTGTAAGACTCCTTTTAAGTAAGAATACCACGTCACTTCTTTTCGACAAAAAAATAAAATAAAAAATGAACTCAAGTTCGTATTCAATGAACAATCAATCGTAGCATATCATTCAACACCATTATCAATCTTAGATCTAGGCATATTTCATAGATCTAGGCTTGAATCCTGGCCCCTATCGGTTAAGCTGATCTCATTTCATTAGATTCGAGATCGAGGAAGTTTACCTTTGCGTTTTTCTTCAAAACTAGATGTGATTGGACGAAATCAATTCCGCCAGATCACAATTAGAGCTAGATCTAGCCTTTAATGGATGAATCAGACCGCCTTGGGCCACCTTTAAGCCAGCCGAACTGCTTGCAAAAAAAGAAAAAGAAAAAAAGAACCGATCCAAGTTTGGACCAAATTTGAGACTGCCGGTGGAGATCAGGATCATGTTTTGAATTCCGATGACCGATCATTCAAGTCCCAATCACTTGCTGGTCGAGAACAGGCCAGGGAGTGGATCGGATGAAAGTCGGTGGTAGTTGAATCACTGCTAGCTGCCGGTTCACCTCTAGAGATCAACACTGATTCGTTCGGATCGGTCTTCATTCGTCCGAGGAAAGAAAGGGGTTGTCGGAGCCATTTGGCAACTAATCTGGTTATCCCTGACCACGATGAGGTCGGGGATGTCCTTGATGGTTGATCTGCGATGATTGACTACGCCTGGGATCGTCGGTAATCTCTGGCTTAGGTGATCAAGAGAACTGGCCCAAGTCGAACCGATTTGATTGCCAATTAAGCTAAGCTTGATTAGAGGGATTCCGATCATTGCTCAATTGGTTTTCGATCACCTAGGACTTAGTTAAGGAGACAAGAGGGCTGTTGGAGGTTGGACGGTGGCCGGATGGAAATCGACATGAGTCTGGTGAAGTTAGATCGATGAACGCCGGTTTGGCTAGAGAGAGAGAAGAGAGAGAGAAAGGAGGGACAGAGAAAGAGAGATGAGGGGTTTTCAATTTAGAGAGAGAAAATAGATACGTAAATGAGGCTCCCCTTTTGCATTTTGGAGGGAAAATGGTATCTATACTATCCCAAAATTGGTTGATATCGACCGTCGATTCAATCTGAGGGCCAAAATCTTAATCTAATGGGCAAAAAATGATTTTAAAAGTTCAATTATCATCTAGAGGTGTCATATAATCAATTGGATAGGCCCAATTTGTGAAAACCCAAGCTAAAAATGAGAATTGCATTAAAAGACCTAATTAGAGATCAAATTGAAATTTTACGAGATCCAAAGGCCAATCTACAAAATATTGGAAAATTGAGGATGCAGAAGTAAAATTGGCCCAATGAAAATCTTGGAACCGGTCATCGAAGGTTTAGAACCAGTCGGCAAGGGGCCGAATAGGCTTGCCCTGTCAGTAGCCAATTGGACCGGTCAGACTAGTTCACGCTAGACCGGTTCTTGACCGATTCTTGACCAGTTTTGGCTAGTTCACACACTTGTGGCCCTTGTAGGTTCAAAATTTATCCAATTTGATATGAAGAGAAAACTTACCCGATTTGAGAAGAAATGCCAAATTTCAATTCAATTAAGTTAATTAAACTTCATAAATGTGATCTATAAATTCTCTATTGACTTAATTGAGCAATTATTATGAAAAATAATAGACCAAAACTATGGGTACTTAAAATTGAGTTTAAAGGGTTAAAATAAGCAATTTTGCAATTCATTAGTTAAAATTGCAAATTGATTGAAATTGAGTCCAATTAACATTGCAATTGCCCTATCCAACTAATAACCCATGTGTAAGATCACCTATTATATTATTACTCTACCTTTAAAGAAATCTTGGCAGTCAAATATGACATCAAAATATTTGAAGTCCATCTCGTTGGAAATCAGCTTCTCATAGAATTGGATGTCTTCATTTCCCAAATGCTGAAGTTCAAGCAAAAATAAGTGCCATCTTCAGCTTCTCGAACGGGCAGAACGGTTTTTAAAGCATCCCTTTGAAACCAAACATTTAGCATAAAAGTAAAGTATACATGTCGACCTCCTCTCAAGACCAAAGGCATTCACAATATCTATCAATATATCTGTTACACGAAGTCCAATGGGTGGATTCAAAACAACCAAGATTAAACCGTATTGGCCCAGCAAAGCCTATCCACCAGGATTACCCACGTACATCCAGACCAATCCCTTTTCGAAAATCTTCAGTATCAGATGTGGATATGTCGAATGAGATTTTCAGCACGCATGGTGGATAAGGCTTAGGCCAAATGGATTTTCAATCTAGATGAGGAGTTTCCGAAATAATTCAAACGGTTTAAGTGGTATATTCAATTTTTATACCGTAGCCATTGAATTTCGAACAGCCAAAATGATTTTAATTATTGGCAAAATCATTTAGGGAGACCAAAGGTTTAAGCAATAAGATTACGCGCTTAATTGGTTTAAATCTTTGAGAGTATGGAAATGTATGTTCAAGGAATAGCTCAAAGCCTGAAGACCTAATCGAGAACTCCATACAACCATATTCTTGCACAGACCACGGTAAACCTCCAGCTGACGTATGGCTAACCACATATAAACCCCAACCAATTCCTTATAATCTCTTCAAGACACTCCCCTACAAAATCTCTACACTCCCTCAGGAATATCGAGAGCTCAAAAGGATACTATGCCAATATAATCAAGTGATACCACCAGAGGTATGGCCAGAGAGATTTGCCGACACTTCTTGGGACTAGCCTACTAATTACAAATATCAAACACTAGTTGATGTAGCGTTTGGTCCATACCATGGCATAGATATGCAAGCTGATATGGATTGTGCCACCCCCAAAAATACTCCATCTTCATCACGAAATCCTCAATCACAAGATCCATGGGGAAACCATTAATTACAAGATCCGTATGATCACAGTGAGTTATAACTTACACTCACTGTAGGTCTTGACAGGAGCAGTCCGTCACTCCAACTCAAGATTCTACCCCAGCCAGATGTTCCATTAAGCTCCACAGATTTTCTATCAAGTTCGGCTCATGTCCCATCCACTTCCCATTATTCTCCACATAAGAAAAGAAACCCTCAGTGATTGTTGAAGATGGATCTTTGGAAATTTTCAAAGTTGAAAGACTCACGAGATAGTACTAGATAGAGAGTTCGCGTAACTCCGATGAAGACAACTTCGAAGAGCCAGTTTGTAAATATGACTTCTGAAGACTGTCGGCCAGAAGACAGGGTTTGAATAAGTAATGTTATTGTAGCATCACTGTAGCATCACCGTAACATTACTATAGCGTCATTGTAGCAATAATGATATTGTCGTAGTGTCACTGTATCAGTACTGTATCAGTACTGTAGCAAATGGAAAAATCGTCAGTCATGAATGTAAAAGTTGAAGTGGTCAGCTACTAGTAGAAAATTCATGAGTCACATAGAAAATTCAGAGTCACGAGCGTTCTAGAACTTTCTTTGTCTTTTCCTTTTCTAAGTGCCTAAAAAAAGACATCCTTTGTGTAATATTGGGCCAGAACAAACCCTCCCTAATAATAATATCTTGTTGTTTATTATGAATCCTTGAAACTCTTTCCCATGTTTTTTTCAGCCCAGTATATTCTTTCAAAACAGCAGATGTTCTAGTTAATTTTGATAGTATTCTCTACACTTGCCATAATATGAAACATGTACATTAGAATTCTACTATCATAAAATTTTCTATGATATGAATCAAAACTCGATGAAGGATTTAGTGGTTAACAGGTATTCCCTATTTTGGCATTGATGACTTTACTAGAGAGTTGTCCATTTAGTTGTTGATTCTTCTAATTAAAATATTTTTGTCAATTGAGTTTGTCACTTTCTCGATAATAATTAAAAGTTTGTCATTCTTAGATGTCAATAGATATCAAATTGCACCAAAGGGATATTGCTTGCCAATTGTCGAAGAATGGAAGAGCGTAGCAGAATTTATTTGGAATTTTAGAAAGGGGAGGGGATAGACAGCAAGAGAAAAGAGATAAAACTAAAGAGAGATTCGCCGTTCCATGTGGCCATGAGAGAAGAAACGCCAAATAGGTGATTTTTCATTGTTAAATCATCTAAGCTTGTGAGACAATTGTCTTAGGTTTTATTTATTAGAAAGTTCTAATAACAACTCCTAGTGGGAAAATGACGCTAAATAAGAAAATTCAATAATAGATGTATATCATAAATCTTAGACCATATGAAATAACTAATCTAAATAAGGAAACAATTAGTAAGTGGTTAAGATAATCTTGTCCTCAGCATGGACATTTCTTGTAAATACACATTTATAACTCACGCCAAAATAAAAGTATAATTAGACAATTTCCATCTAGGCAACAAAATGTTGAACACGAATTCCTAATCTTTGCTTATTATTTTCACTCCTATGATTATATTATTCTATTCTGGAAAAAGTGGACATAGTTTATTTAAATATAGAATATTAGAAAGTAGAATTTTAGCTTGCCATGCTTTAGCTAAACAGACATATTACGCATAACATCTAGTGCACGCCCATAAATATAAATTAGGTCTTTGGTATTAATTATGAATATTACCCATATATATTGCTATTAAAAATCCTATATGGGTGATGTCCACACTTGTTGTCTAGCATTCAGAATAGTAGTAGTACGAAGTTTCCTCCAACATAGGGGATGGACAAAATTAGAATCCTACGTAGATTGATTGAATTAACAAGTTATGCGAAGTGTCATTATACAATTTTTAATTCCTATTTGACATACTCATTTTCAATTAGGTCAGGACCTCAAGGAAGTTATCATTATTAAGCCATAGTATGACATCATGAATTTTAGGTTTTGTTTTCAATTGAATAAGTTGGGCTTTTCATCGACACGATTACAGTTCTTTTCTTTGAGTTGGCTACTTACGAGATAACTAGTTTATTAGGTGAAGCCGTTAAGGAATCTAAACGCAATAGACTTGAGAATTTAACCAGTAATCGATTGCTCGACCATGCTAATCTGTAAGGATCATTATGACACTATCAAAATCAATTAGAGACTGGAGATAGGTCGATTGGATGGAGGTTTGTGATTAGTGTGTGGGTGATTCCACCTAATTGCAAAATTCTCGTCGAATGACACTAGACCGATTTTTTCTGTCATTTCTGTATACTATGTTCATATTTGAAACCTCGAGATTTGCACAACAATCAAGAGTCACCAATGTGTTGAAGACATACAATGTGGTTCGAAAGTAATCGACATGGGTCAATTGCACTAAAAATTTCTAAAAGCTACCCGGCAGATTAGGTCACGTTAAAATTGCACCAGATTGAAATTAACCACAAATTTGAACCCAATAAAGTTCTGTCATGTCACGATTCATTTTAGGACCGTCGACTCACCTTTCGAAGATTTTTTTTGCAAACCGGGATTTTTAGCAAAAATTCAAAGAAGGGCTGTTTTGGACCGGAAAATTCAAGGGACCGTTTTTTGTTGCATTTTTGAGATTCAAGTTGGACAATTTGACAAGGAAAAGTCCTAAGAGGGACAATGGCATCTTGGTTGAATTTATAGGGATTGAATTGAGCTCAATTGGAGGAGGATTGAAGGAGAATTTGAACCAAATTGGATGGCCAATTGTCCAAATTCGTAGGCCAATGGTGCAGCACACTTTTGGACCATTTGGGAAGTGTGTTGAGGAAGCTTGAAGGCTGCAAATGGCTGAGGATGACAGCCAAAGGGTGGTAGGGCCAAAACTCAAGTGTTTTAGATATTATGTGGCCCCCTCCAAGCTGCAACAGCCACCTTCTTCTCCTTCCTCAACCTTCCTTTCTCCATTTGTGAGCTGTTGAGAGCTTGAGGGAAACCAAAGAAACCGAGCCAAGCCAGCCCCTACCTGTTGACCGCTTGCTTGCCACCATCGCACCTCATTGCATGCCATTCGCTCATCCCGCGCCATCTCGGCTCTTGGCGTGAGCCCAGGCAGTCAAACCGAGCTCACATGGCTGCCGTTTGTCACTGTCCAGTTGCCGTCTGCCACAATCGAGCATCGCTCGACCCTGTTGCAGCTTGCCATCACCGCTTGGCCTGTTTCGGCCTCAACTAGCCGCTTGAGCAGCTCCTTCGGCCAGCAAGCAGAAGTCGAAGATCTCAGCCCAACTGAGACTTTGGGAAGATTTTCTAGGGTTGTCTAGACCTCGCTTGGTGTCGCTACAGGGTTGTTTATTGCTCGCCTTCGCGTCGCTATCGTTGTGAACTCATTGGAATGCTAAACCGGTGAGTTTACTTGCTAAAATTTTCTTAGGGAATTAATTATGCTTAATGGGTGATTAGTTTAAGCTAATTAGGGATTAGGTGGTTAGTTAGATTATATTAGTGATTTAATTATTCAATTATGCATGATAGGTGGTTACATTAGATAAATTAAGGGCTAGATAAGTTATACTATTTATCTAATTAGGTTCAAAAATTTTCTAGGCTTGTTTAGGTGGTTAGATTAGCGTTTCTGGCCTAAGTTGCTATTTATTGAATTTAAATTAAATTATTTAATTAATTTCGGTAATTATTTAATTAATTAATATTTTCTGTAAATTATATCGGGATAGTCGGTGACCGGAATTTTGTGCTTATTTCAATGGTGTTTTGTATTTGAGTGTTAAATTGTTTAAATTGAGTGATGGTTGCAATTTTGGGTATTTAATTCAAAATTTGAAAATTTTGGTAATTATTTAGAAATTAGTGGGTGTCAGGTTTTGACACCAAAAATGGTTTTATATATTATATCAAATAGTTGGATTTGAAAAGGAATGGTATCGGTTTTTCTAGTTCAAATTGACTGTATACTCACACACGACTATTTTTACTGTGTATTTTTAATGGGAAGAAAATAGGCCAAGTTCCCTATTTTAATTAAGGCATTTGAGTGCAATGCACAGTATCCTAGGTTGAGATTGTATGGTCGTGTGTTGGTTAAGAGAATCCGTCCCGAGCTGTTGAGCTTGACGTACCCCTATATGGAATGCCCTATCAATGGATGCCGGTCGCAGTAGAGGCTAGACTAATGCTCCTTTATGAAATGCCGTCGAGGTAGTGACGTTGTTGTGTTCGGTGGAGCGAGACGATGCTTGGCTACGCCAGAAGACTGTTGAACTTCAAATAGGCCGTGCCCGTGTGTGGTCATGATTAACAATTGGAACGCATGTAAAGTGAAATTGACGCACCGGATTATGGGACAAAATTGTGTGGCACGGAATGGTACGGTCATGACGATTTGGCCTTATAATTGAGACCCTTTGTGTTTGTGGAGGTGAAAGTGTTGGCATTCCAATTGTTTGAGCATGAATATTGTTATGTCTATGATATGAACTGTGCTGACATGCAGAAATGATCTGAGACGAGGTAAGTCTATGTGCTTATGTGGCTGTGTGGTTAGGACATCCTTAAGCGTATTTCTTTCCTAGTTGGAGTTTAGGGGGTGAATTTACTAAGACATTATCTCACCTTGTCGTGGGCTTAATATTTTCAAGTCCTTAGATGGCGTTCCTCCGGAACGTTTTGGACAGCCGCGGGCTGTTACTGAGCAAGGGATAAATGTTCGGATCGCTGGTAGTCATTGGGTCTATGAGTTGATCGTGACCACCATCTGCGTCGATGAGGGTGTACCTGAGAGGGTACCTCATCAATTCAGGGTGTGGTTCTGCCACAGACTCAATAGATACCGGGTGGGTTCCTTCCAGGGTTTTGAGATTCTCGCGGTGGTTGTTGATGCTACTTTCGGTGAGGGTGCAGCTGACCCTCCAGATGGAGCTGTAGAGGACCCAGTGCCCCTGAAGCCAGTGGAGTCCGAAGGATCGATGAACGTGTCTGACTAGTAGGCTGTAGGACAATTCCTTTTTGAAAGCCAATCTTTTGTAGACCTTTGTTTATAAACTCAGCTTGTTTATAAAGGTGTTTGGTTTGATGTGATTATTCTGCTTTTCTATCCCATGCTATTTGTTATTAGGGATTGTTTATTCACTTCCGCATGTGCAATGAAATGAATGGGTCGGCGGTGCGTCCTGAGATGTCGCAAATTTTATCGACCACCGAGTGATGGGCATGCACTCGAGGATCGGGGTGTGACCCATAGTCTACGTATCAATGACTTGCCTATAACCAAATTGGAAATACACGCATTTGGTCTGCTTCTTGAAGCTATATGCGTAACATATAATGTAATCACAAAGTTCAGTAGTTCCCTCACTTTAGCTAATTGTATCAAATCCATTACCCTGCCACGAACCTGATTCAGAAATCGGACTCAAACGGTCACAGTTATGCTCCCTTTAGTGCGGTTCGACTAACTCAATTCTTCGTTCGCTCATATTGTGAGCGCGAAGTCTCATGCACGGTTAACTATTCTAACAGTTTTAAATAATTTCCAATGTTTTCCGAGGTTCATAGAGTGAATTCTTGCTCAGCTTTTGTATGTGGTCTTAAGACAATGGCCAAATTACATGAAATTTTCGAGAAAGTGCTAGAAAAGTCCTAAACTTACTATATTAGTATTAAATTATAATGAATTTTTTAATCATACCAATTGAGTCCTAAATCTTTTCGCCCTAGTGTCCATTCAATTCTTCCAGTTAATTTTGGCTGATATTACTAACTTGAATGCTAAAGAGGCCCAACTAACCTACGTGGTACTTTGCTAACTAATGTGAATAATTTTTAATAATTTTTAATTTTTTCCATTAATTTATTTTTATTTTTTATTTTTATTTTTTGCCTTTCTTCTTCCTTTTGTCAATGACCGGCCACCAACCACATGCGATGGCTGGGAGAGCTGGCCTCAAGCGGGCAAGGGTCACCATTGCCTACCACAAGCGAAGCTTGGTTGAGACCACTAACCTAGGTGAGGGCGAGCCTTGCCAAATTGGGCAAGGTCACCCAAACTTGGGCAAGGGTCACCATCGCCTACCACAAGCGAAGCTTGGTTGAGACCACTAACCTAGGTGAGGGCGAGTCTTGCCAAATTGGGCAAGGTCACCCAAACTTGGGCAAGGGCCAACCTCGCCAAATCTGGCGAGGGGAACCCTCATCCAACCAGGCCTTGCCCATGGTCGGCAATGGCGACCCTCACCCAAGTGAGGCTAGCTCGCTTAGCAATGGCCAATGGCCAATCATCGACAAAAGGAAAAAAAAAAAAAAAAAGCAGGAAAAAAGAATGCAAAAAGGAAAAAAATAAGAAAAATAATAAAAATTGAAAAAATATCAAAATATTATTATAATTGCCCACGTTAGTGCTTGTGGTACCACATAGGCTAATCAGTGCTGTCCAACATCTACGTCAGTAATATACGGTCAAAATTAGCCGAAAAAATTAAATTAGCACTAAATTAAAAGTTTGAAACTAAATTGGCACAATTGAAAAGCTTATGACTAGATTGACATCAATGCAATAGAGTTAAGAGTTTTGCGATATTTTTTCCTGAAGTTTTCTATTGCTTCTCTGAGTTTTGTAAGGCGAATCGTCCATTTTCCCTTGCTTGATGAGCCACTCTTGTGTCACGGTCCGTGAATCCTCCCGTACTCGTGACACTTGTGAGTAGCGCTTGGGGTTATCTGGTGAAGAGTATGAGGCAGAAGGGTAGAACACAACCGGTCCGTGGGAGTGGCGTCGGGACGGTTGGTGCTAGGAGTTCTAGGATAGAAGGATTACATCACTTAGGAGCTCGAAGACGGGGTAGGCCTCCCGTGCACAAACCGGTCGGGGAGCGATGCCGCTCTCCCGACGAGGCCATGGCGGGCCGAAACCGGTTGTCGTCCCTAAAAGAGAAGCGCTGCCTTACTCGATGGACCTGACGCCCCGAGCGAAGCGGGCGTGGTAGGATCTCGCACGAAGAATCATTCACCGTATCGTTCGTGGAACAGCTAAAGAAAGGGCTGGCCTGGCGAATTCCGCTCGCTAGGCGCCCGCGGGTCGTTTCCGAGGCCAAGGGAACTCTCGGCCCGTGACAAGTGGTATCAGAGCAGGAATCCCTCCAGTAAGCAAGTGAGCAAGTCGGAGAATCGAGCTTCTCGCTCTAGTGGGTCGAACCGATGAGCGCCGGTCCGGTCCTCGCGCGGCGGAAAGTGAATGGCCGGGGCACAAGATGCTCGAACGAAGCCACGCTCTGTTCCTTGGATGGCAATGGTACTAGGGACGAGTGGGTTCCTCGCCGAGCCGATAGGGAGTTCGAGAAGGCGAACCCTTGCCGAATGGGGATAACGTTCTGGATCGATCGGTGAATTCGAAGAAGAGGTCTACTATCACGTTTTCAACAAGAAAAGAACCTCCATTGGTCTGCTGGGATCAAGATGCTGATTAGGCTGGAATAGTGCTGCCAAAAGATGCGGTTGGCGAAAAATGCCACACTTGCCGGAAAGCGCAGGTGACGAAATGGCCGAACGGCGGAGATCAAAAGAAGCCACCAATGGAGAAGAACCTGTTTTGTTGGGCGAGCGTGACCGTTCGATGTGAATTCCCAAAAGTGGCACATCAATGGTTAATTTACGCTAGGAAGCGACGGAGCGAGAGATCGCAACGAGGGCGTTGCGGGTGAGTGGGGGAGAATGTCACGGTCCGTGAATCCTCCCGTACTCGTGACACTTGTGAGTAGCGCTTGGGGTTATACGGTGAAGAGTATGAGGCGAAGGGTAGAACACAACCTGGTCCGTGGGAGTGGCGTCGGGACGGTTGGTGCTAGGAGTTCTAGGATAGAAGGATTACATCACTTAGGAGCTCGAAGACGGGGTAGGCCTCCCGTGCACAAAGCGGTCGGGAGCGATGCCGCTCTCCCGACGAGGCCATGGCAGCCGAAACCGGTTGTCGTCCCTAAAGAGAACTGCTGCCTTACTCGATGGACTAGACGCCCGAGCGAAGCTGGGCGGGGTAGGATCTCGCACGAAGAATCATTCACCGTATCGTTCGTGGAACAGCTAAAGAAAGGGCTGGCCTGGCGAATTCCGCTCGCTAGGCGCCCGCGGGTCGTTTCCGAGGCCAAGGGAACTCTCGGCCCGTGACACTTGCCTAACAGTACGCTTTATATTATTAACGAGTGAAATGTTTGCGGAAGACATTGTTCACATGCACTGTGTGATCTGAGTTATTGGGTTTGGTGAATCCCACGTAGTGCCCACACGTGAGGGAGGGAAAAAAGGTTCGCATTATAGGGGTTTTCCGGTAGGATTTGAGATCTGCTCTATTTATTAGTCAGAAGTAAATTGGCAGCTTTAAGTGAACCCCTTAAATTACAGATTGTCATGCTTAAAAAGAAAATTGCACCATAGGTTTTAGCGTTTTACCTGAATTACAATTAAGTCCAAAACATTTGAAAAAGTGTAATAAAATCTTTGAAATCAATGCAATCAGATTTTTCTGGCGATCACGCAGCCAATTTTGCTAGGGCACGCTGGAAAATTGAATTTGATTTTTTAAATAGTTTGAGACATATGTCAAATTGACTTGAAAAATATGAAAAATTAAAAGGGGTTTGAAGATTCGGGGTGGCGCCACAACCCCATGATGCGGAAGAGGGTTAGTAGGACTTTGGTGAGGATTGGCGAATCTGAGGTTACTTGGGAGCTAAGTAGCACCAATACCGATACGCGACACGATACATTGACACGTCATTTCTAAAAAAATAGAAAATTTGGACATGTTGTATATTATATAAATATTTTGTATATAAATAATAAATTATTACTTTTATGATTATTTCAATCAAATTAATCTGATTCAAATTCACAAATAAATAAATTATAATAAAATCCTACAACAAATTTACACTAAAAACATTAATCCATCATTTATTAATATCCTTCATTGTTTCAATTTGACAAATTCAACTCCATTTCAATAAATCCGTAAAACTTGGAAAGAAAAAAAATAATTCACATTCTAAACTTGCTTGTCAGACGTGTCAAAAGGAAAAAGAAAAAAACTTGAGGGTAATTTGTGTATCATGGAAATTGAAAGTCAAAAGAGAAGATAAAAAAATATTAGGTTTTTTTCTTTCCTAATTTGTTATTTTTATTATTGATTTTTATTTTTTCACATAAGTATTTTGACCCTTCATTTATTGAAAATTTTTAAAATTAATCTTGCATGTCGAATCATGTGTTAGAAATTTGTATGTCAAAATTCTGACTCAAGTGTCGAAAAGTGTCGAAAAAATTGACCAAGTATCGGATTTTCCAACATGTGTTGATTAAGTATCCAAGAGTGTCAGAGAGTGTCAAACATATGTTAAAGTATTCGACATAACACAAAGACTCTTTGAGAGTGTTAGTCTTCATAACTTGAGAGTGGAATCCTTTAACCCTTTATGATGTCTCTTTCTTTGACTCCATTTATTTCATAAAAAATTAATTTTGAAAAACATTTTCCTAAAATTAATCATTTGTATTACTTAAAATAATTAATTAATGAAAAAAATTTCATTGTCAACAATAATTTGTCATTCATTCATTTTATAAACGATATAAGCGATCAATTTTAAGAAAATATTTTTTTAAATTATTCTTTTTCACAAAACAAGTAGAGTTAGGGCAGAAAGACGCATGACAACCATTTTTTTTTTCAAAACAATTTTTCTATTCCAAACTTATTTAAAAAAAAAAAAAAAAAAGATCTGTTAAGTGAGGCAATTTTATTTTTCTATTTTTGCAACAAATTTTTAGTCTAGAATTTAGGTTTGGAAGAAATGCAAAGTAAAAAATTTTTACTTCTCTATAATAGAAATGAGAAAAAAAAATTACTTCTTTATTTTGAAATAGAAATGAGAAAAAGAATTTTCATCATTGCTCATTCTCTTTACTAATTAGCCACCCACCCGTTGCTACCACTCGCCATCCATTGCAGTCCCCACCATCGGTTGTCGTCTGCCAACGCTGGTTGCTACCGCTGTTCGCTAATCACCACTGCTAGGGAAAGAGAAATTTTGTGTTTTATTTTGAGAACAGAAATTTTAGATCATTATCAAACATGAATTTTTGCTCAAAAACTCATCCAAAAATAAAAATAGAAAATCAATTTCTAACTAAAGTGGTTATCATTCGTGCCTTTAGTGTAGTTAATTTTCCTTTTCCTTTTTTTTTTTTTTGTCTCTAGTTTTGTTTTGTCTTGTTTTCTTGTAAAAAAAAAAAAAGACTATTCTAATATAGCACTAGATTAGCGTCACATATGCACAAAAATATCTAAAAATATCAAGGTAGATTCCAACGAAATACGCCAATAAATTTGCTTGAATGATCGCTGAAAGCGCTTGATTATGCTAGAGTCAAAACTTTTCGAACTTAATTCCACTTTAATTGAATTGCAAATTGGAGGAAACTCTTAAAATTATTGGTGCAATTTTCCATTTTCAAAATTGAAATTCCAGATTTAATATACAATGTATCAACCTTAAAAACAAACTGGCCCCCAAGTCACCGCCATGTGTCCTGTTTTTTTCTTCGTGGACTCAACCACCACCAGAAAGTCCTCACACCACATCCAAGTCGCCAACTGCTTCTATTCGCCATCACACGTTGTATTTGCCCATCTCTCTCTCTCTCTCTCTCTCTCTTCCCCGCCCGTCTCCCCCACCGCCCCCACCGCCCCCACAAATCTACCATTCGGAGTAGTTGGACGGGCAACTCCAACCTTGTCTGTGGATCTAAATTTCTTGAATCGTACCACAATATGTCAAATCCCGTGATCGTCATGCAGCACTAAACTTAGGATCGAAGTCGACCATGAGAACGTCATGGTGACTTCATTACAACGTATGACAGTCTTTGTCCCAGGAAGGCATTGGCTCTCGGCATTTCCACGTTATCCACGTTATCCACGTTATATAGAATTTGCACCTTCCATCTTTCCCAAAAAGAAAAAACACAAAAGGAAGCGTGATTTACAAGCAAATTTTACATGCAATATAAAGATCCTTGACGTGTGAAATATGTTGATTTTTTGTTTATAAAACAAATATAATAGTGTTGTTCCTAAGTATGTAGGTCATATATAAGTACGGATATCTTTTAGTTTGTACAAATGAATACAATGAACTATGAACTATCTGACCAAAAAAAAAAAAAACTATGAACTAGATCCCACAATATCGTATGCTAATAATTAGCACTAATCTTCATTTACTATTTTTTTTTGTATGATTATTTTGTTAATTTTTATTAGTTGTGTCATAACCTTTGAAAGGTTATTTCGTTTAATCGGTATTTTCAAAAGTTATGGAATTCGGAATTATTAGTATAATTTTTACTACAAATTTTTTAATATGTATTTTTAACCTAACTTTTGAGAACTTACCTATTCATTTTGCAATCTATTTCCAAAGGTTGCCTCTGTTAATAAAAAACTGAGACGAGTCCATCAGTTTTTGGTATCAATGATTATCAAGTTTTGCCGAATTTTCTTTCCAAATTGTTTCCCTTCAAGAGATCTTGGAGAAATACTGTAATTGCTATCTAGTGTTCTCATTGAGATTTTGTTGTATTTTGAAGAATTTTTGTTAATAACCATTAGCAACATTGTGAGGCAAACAATTTCTTAAATAGAGTGTTATCACACCTCAAAATCTGATTTCATTTCTTCCTAATCCAAAGCATTTTTTTTTTCCAACAAAATATTCCAAGAGCAAATTTTGGCATTTTATGTGGATAGGATCCAAAAAAACAGAAAAATAAAAAAAAAGAAAAAGAAGTTTGGCTTGCCTAAATCCTACTAAGGGTTCAGACAAAAAAAAATCCTACTCAGGGAATTGAGGACCACATTTTGCTCTCTAGCAAACAGATTTAATTCTCTTGAGATTCCAATGATGCCCCCACACCAAAAGACAGCTTAGGAATTAAGCACCACATTTTGCTCCCCAACATATTTTTGAATGGGTTTTGTTAACATAATCGTCTTTGAGCTATTATGAGATTAAAAACTTGTGAGTTACAAATTCTTAAAAAAGTGGACCCCACAATTATTTATAATTATCTATTATTTTATTTTTTGTGGTCGATAATAAACTGTTATTCTTACAATAAATTAAAAACCGTTATCTAATCATTTTTCTTTCTGAATAATGTTCACAGTTTCCTCTTCCTTCTTTATATAGATCTTTAGCTCTCTCCAACCTTCCATGCCCAATACTTTCTTTCTGATCATATAATTCACAGAGAGAGAGAGAGAGAGAGAGAGAGAGAGAGAGAGAGAGAGAGAGAGAGAGAGAGAGAGAGAGAGAGAAGTCATGACGGAGAGAGAGAGAGAGAGAGAGAAGTCATGACGGTACTTCACATGAACAAAGGTGCTGGGGAGACTAGTTATGCAAAGAACTCCACACTTCAGGTACTTCTCTCATTCATCTTGTAATAGATAATTATGTTCATGCATGGAATGCTAAGACATAAGTGTATATCATAGAGTCAACACGTTTATTTAGTAGTCCATCACTAAAGTGCTTTGTGTACTAATTTCCTCCTCCTCCTCCTTCTTCTTTTTCTTCTTTTTTCCTTTTGTAGAGCAAGATCATATCAGTTGCCAAACCATTCGTGGAAGAAGCCATCCTTGGGGTCTTGTGCTCTGACATTCCCGAAAGTCTAGGAATCGCAGATTTGGGGTGCTCATCGGGACCTAATGCTCTGTCAGTAATATCCGAGGCGATCGACATCGTCCATGCCAAGTGCGTGCGTATGAGCCGTCTGTCCCCCGAGATTAGAGTTTACTTGAATGATCTCCCTAGCAATGACTTTAACAATATTTTCATGTCACTACCCGAGTTCCACAAGAAGTTGAAGGTTGATAAGGGCGCTGGGTTCGGGCCCTGCTTCGTCTCAGGTGTGCCCGGCTCCTTCTACGGCTGGCTATTTCCAAGCAAAAGTTTGCATTTTGTGCACTCTTCTTCAAGTCTGCACTGGCTCTCTCAGGTTTGAACCACATGACCTTTTACTTGTCAAAAATATTAAAGACGTCTCCCCACTAGTTCTATTGCCAAGTAGTTGCACCATATCGATTGCATGATTGGTCGGATCATCATGACTGACACATCACACATACTTGTAGATATGACATCTCAACGACATGTCAAGTTGTCGGAAGTTATAACCCAACCATAAACACAAGTTGGTTTTAAATGGAGTGTCGAAGTCATTTCGACCTAACTTGACAAACTTTATTCTTTTTAATTTGAATAAAGGGTAAAAACCACAAAAAAATTTAAATTATACCCATTGTAACACATTTTCTTAACAAAAAATCCAACTATGTAAACATAATGAAGGGTAAATGTATATATAATACATTTACATACATTTACCCTCTGTCAAAATTATGTCAATGGGAACTATATGGACACCAAAAACAAATAGTGTCGATATGACCCTCATGTGATAACAATGTTGTTTTGGTTAAAAATCATCTAAGATCTTAATGGAGTGTAGGTATAAGTTTGGAGTTTTTTATGTTACAATAAAAATTTTAGAGTAAATGTGTCATAATAGGCATAGTTTGAGGTTTTCAATATCACCAAAAAAAAAAAAAGACTTTGGAGTAAATGTGTCACAGTGAATATAGTATGGGATATTTTGTGGTTTTTTCCCTTAAATAAAATAGTATGCAAAAGTTCTAGACATGTTGTACAAAGTATAGTCAATTTTAACATGTTTACAAAGTATAATTACAATCTAAAAGTTATGAAGTTCAAGAAATCGAATCCTAACTTCATTGGCCATGGCATCTAGTCACAATTTGTCAATTGAGTCCATTAGATTAATTTTAATAGTAAATTGCTAACATGGACATTGATCATCCTATATGACATAATTGATTTTGATGTGGACAATTTTTTTCATCTAAAAAAATTAATTTTTATTTTATTTTTTCTTAATTGTTTTCATTTCATTTTAGCTAGCAAGGGTCGCCAAAGAAAATAATAATAATAAAAAAAAGAAAAGATGAGAACAAGAAATTTAGGACCCTATAAATTTTTTTAAAACTTTTGATGTAATTTTTGCTTTATGTAAAGTACATTGATAGAAGAATAATGGTATTTCCGTAATATGGATAGTCATGTTTGAGTTTCGAACGATAATGATATTTCATATTCGAGGTATACTGGCCAATCGAATTCCAAACTTACCAGAAACCCTACGTGTTTTCATATAAAGAGACTCCAAAATCGATAACTTGGAAGTTGAAACCTCCAACCAGATTGTAAATATATGTACAGTTTGTCGATTTGGGTGGGTCAGGCAATTGATAAAGCATGAACAAGTGTACTTTTGGTCACGTATTTGAGTTTTAATTATATAGGCTTTCAAGAATTCGTCATTTTTTCATATAAAAAGACTGCTATAAGTGTAATATTGTTTTTTTTTTTTTTTTTTTGTGAAACGATTTAGTAGATTGGGACTAGTTATTTAGCTAGCCTTTAAATTTAATTCCTAATTCTACGTTGTAAAACCAATTTTTATCTCTTAAGAATTAACACCCATAAGAAATTAAAAAATCAACGGGAAACTTATGCAATTTCTTTAAACCAATGTTTGACTTTTACCATTACGCCGACAGCGTATCAAACCTATATGAGATTTTTCTTAGATGTGCTACTATACTAACCATTGCAGGATTGACAGGTTACATAGATTCTACTACAGTATAGACGGTTGGGATAAACATCTAGACCTACTTGCACAAGGAATATGCCTGCAGTATCATTCGTGACATCTTTAAATAGCTACTTTAAAAAAAAAAAAAAATCCCTCGAGTTTCTTTTATAAGATTATCGAAATTGGGTTCAAATGTCATTACTAATGTAACAAAAAGAAAACATAAAACTTAGTAAGTAATGCTTGCATGTGCTTGAGCCACATGGCGTAACCACACACGAGTATCAGACACTTATAAATTTACTACTAATTAAAAGAAGGAAAATGAGAAATTGACCACATCGATGCAGTTTGCATCACATACTTTCTTAAGGTAACCGTTTCCTTTGGAATTCAAGGATCTCACCATAGATTTTCACCAAGAAAAAACCTAAAATGATTAACTATTAGATAATGACGAGTATGAAATAATATTTTTGTATCTAATTCATATTTACATCTTAGGTTGATTTTTTTTTTTTCATTTTGTTTTGTTTATGATATGAATCATCTATCACAATCTAAAGGATTATACTTTTATTATTATTATTTCTTTTGTATGAGTTTAAAACTCTAATGCCAAATTCAGCTTTCTACTAAAGTATTAAAAAATGTGTGAACTTATAAGAATTGAACTTTATAACCATTCAAGATAACATAGATTTCTTGTTCCTTCTTGTCATAATATCTCCATCATAAGCATCTTTAATTAAATAATTGGCTCAACCTTCTTATAATATATTCTCATTAATCTAATTACAGTAAAAGGAACTCCACGTTGACAACATCATGGAAAAGAAATAGTTTAAGCATTTTTTATTCAATTAAAAATAAATATTTATATCAGTAACAACAACTGAATTCGATGTTCAAGTGCCATTTACTTGTGTGTGATTAAAGTTGATAAGAAATTGGTAAACTTTTTTTTATTGGAAAGAGAGGCTAACTAGCTTTTCAATGCACAGATAAAAAGAGCATAGTTATGAATGTGATCAAGAAAAGTTAAAAAAATTGAAAGCCCACAATTTATCCTTGATTTATCGGAGATTTACTATTCGCATTTATCAATTGTTAAATTTTATAATTATTCTTTTTTTCCTTTTTACAATATTGGAAAATTTTCAAAGAAGGGCCCAAATTGCCTTCAATTTGTCAAATAATGACCTGAAATCAACTTTGTATAAAAAATGAGCCTGAAGTCATTTCCTCAAATAAGAGTCTCAAGTGGGTCTTATTTCAAATAAGGACCTAAAATGACCATATTAGTCTCAAAGAATGACTTGACCTTACTAGCTGGCCAAGGGCATTTTCACCCTTTTGCATTTTCTTATTTTCTTCCCTTTTCTTCAGTTGGAGGAGGGTCCATTAATGTAGTGTATCTCGAACAAAAATTATTTTTAAGTAACTTCTACATTTTCCGAAAGGAAAAATAACGTACATGACACTATCCACGCCTTCCATGAACGTATTATGTTACAAGGCCATTTCTCATTTAATATCTGCTGAGAACAGTCCATTTGTCGCGGACCCTGCAACCACTACGCATGCTTATGCACAGCCTTTAACAGGAAGACAGCTATGGTTCCAATTTGACCTTTAGGCGACGGTCATTATCAACGTCGTCAATATAGACTACCTAAAAACAAATAAACTGTTCTTGGTGCGCGTGCGTAGGTTCCATCAGGCTTGAACAGCGAGGGAGGACCCCCACTGAACAAGGGGAAGTTGTACATATCCAAGACCAGCCCCGAGTGCGTGGCTCGAGCCTACGCGGACCAGTTCAAGGGCGACTTTTCGCTGTTTCTGGGGTCAAGGTCTGCGGAAATGGTGACCGGTGGGCGCATGGTCCTCTCCTTCATGGGCAGGATCTCCAACGACCCCAGCTCTGAGAGTGCCTTCTTGTGGGAGCTCCTTTCCCTTGTCCTCATGGCAATGGCATCCGAGGTATACACATCTCTCGTTCTCTTCCCTTCTTTACCACGTAACTTGGGCCAAAAAGAGGGGACCGAGCCGCTTGGTCGGCCACACGGCGACATCCGAAATAAATGGTCCCATCCCTCGTTTTCTATTCAGAATATTAATTGAGGGACCGGCTATGGTACAGCAATGCACCCCTAGCCAGACCCCAACCCCAAGGCCCCACCAACCTTCGGGATGAAGATCATTTTTCTCGTTTGGGCAAACTTAAAAATGTCTGGACTTGACGAAAGACGTTATATATCCAACGGATGAATCACTAAAAGTTATACGTTCAAAATTTAATATTACGAAAAATTCATAATTAATATATTTATAACAAATTTTTTAAAATTAATTTTTTGACGATAAAAAAATTTAAACTAATATTCTTATAAAAGATTTACTATAAGTTAGTTTATGTTAAATTTTCCCGACAAATTATTACCCTCTGTTTATCAATGGTTTACAAAGTTTATAATATTTCGTCGTATTAATCCAATTTAACGAAAATTAACGGAGGGTTAATTTGTCATAGATGTATTAGTTTGGGATTTTTAATGGAAAAAAAAAGTAATTTGTGGTAGATTTATTACAGATTTAACAAATTAGGGACTTTTTGTAGTAAAAAAATCAGTTTAAAATAAATTTATTATCAGCGTACCAATTTGCGATTTGTCGTGATATTAACCTTATTGCTAGCCTATAGAAACATGTATAATACTTGACAAATTACATGATTATGGTATTGTCACAAAGAATGCTTCCAAATGTCATATTGATGGAGTTGAGTCCATTTGAATGAGTTCGGGCAATAATAACCGACAAATGGTCGCCTTGATGTAGGGACTGGTTGAAGAAACGAAAGTGGATTCCTTCAATGCACCGTACTACGCTCCGTCCGCTGAAGAATTGAAATGCGAGATAACAAATGAAGGGTCGTTTGCCATAGATTACCTCGAGACATTTGAAGCCAGCTGGGACTATTTTGGCTGCGGAGAAGAGTACGTGCAGTTTAGCGGGGTGAGAGTGGAGAAGATGGTGCGGGCGGTGGTGGAGTCGATGCTGGAGTCTCACTTCGGTGGAGGCATTTTGGTCGTGATGGACGAGCTCTTCAGGAGATATGCAGAGATGGTGGACGATTATCTATCCAAGAATAGGGCCAAGAACATTTTGGTGGTCGTTTCTCTGATTAGGAAGGAAGCACCTCGTGTTATAGATAAAGCCAAATATTTGTTTTTAGGGGCTTTTTTGTCTTTCTATTAGATTTCCTTTTAGGTTAAAAGTGAAGACTCTATATATTAGCGATGGCAAAACCCACCGTCACAGAGACGAAAAAAAAATAGAGAGGCAAGAAAAAAAGAGAAGAAAAAAGTGAGTTTTTTTTGATGAGAGTTCTCAATCTCTTTGTACTCGATCTTGAGAGAAGATCGTCGTTGTATTCCAACTTTTCGAAGTCTAGTGGATTCGCAGAGTGCCTCTGCGCGGAGACGTAGCCCGGGTTTGGGTGAACTTCGATAACAAATTTTTACAGCGTGTTCATCCGATTCCTCGCTCTTTTATTACTATATTCGTCCGGAGAATTGTTTGCGAGTGTTATTTTTCCGGAATCGACGTGCGATTTCGTAATAACCGGTATCGAGCTTGGGTTGGCTAATCGAGAACATCGAGGGTTTTCGGTGACGTTCGATTGAAAGCAAACGGGATGGCGAAGATAAAATCGAATCGATAAGTTCAATGGAGAGGATTTCGGATGGTGGAAACTACAAATAGAGGATTATCTTTATCAAAAAGATCTCTATGCACCACTTGAGGGTTGGAAACCCGAGATGGCGGAAGTGGATCCGACGGCGAAGCCGGATGGAAAATTCTTGATCGAAAGGCGTTAGGTGCGATTCGTCTAGGGTTGACGAAAAGACAGGGTACCACATCGCGAAAGCAAAAACTGCAAAAGAAGCCATGGATATTCTAACAAATATTTTTGAGAAGCCATCCACATCAAATGGTATTTTTTTGAAGAAACTGGTTAATATGAAGTTATCGATAGAGATTACGTGGCGAGCATATTAATAGTTTCACGCGTCACGGGTCAATTAGAATCCGAGGCATAAATTTAGATATGAAGCTTCAAGCTTTATTATTTTTATGTTCTCTTCCGAGAAAGCTACAATACCGCGGTGCGGGGAATTTCGAGCACCATGAAGGATGATTTAACTCTTGATGATCTTTGTGAGTAGTATCATGGATGAAGAGATGCGAAGGAAAGTCTCAGGTGGAGATAATCTTTTTGCATCTACATCTTCAACGGCACTTGCAGTGGAGAACCGTGGAAGAAGTAAAAGTAGAGGAAATTTCAGCGGTCGTGGCAGATCACAATCAAGGGGTAAGAGACAGGTTGCAAAAGATGAGTGTTGGTTTTGTCACAAAACCGGACACCGGAGGTTTCAATGTGAAGCCTACAAAAAGAAGCAGCAAGATGAGAATCAAGGTGCTAATGTAGTTAGCGATAAATCTTTGCTAGATAACTTGTGTTTGTCTACAGGGTTTGATTTGACAACAGATAAATGGTTTATTGATTCTGGCGCTTCTTTTCATTGCACCTCGCAAAGAGACATATTTGATGATTATGCTAGTGGAGATTTTGGACAAGTGGTTGTGGGAAACGGCCACATGTGTCCAATTGTTGGGAAAGGAACCGTGACTGTGAACATCTCGGGTGGAGGACATCTAGTTTTGCGTGAAACTAGGCATATTCCGAATTAAAGAAAAATCTGATTTCAACCAAGTAAACTTGACCAAGAAGGTTTGGTAATAACCTTTGGCTGTGGAGAGTGGAAGATAACCTCGGGGATAAGAGTAGTAGCAAAGGGAAAGCGTACGGGTACACTTTACCTTCTCCAAGGAGACAATATCGGTGATATAGTTGCAACTACAATGGCTACGAGTAATTTATCTACTCTTTGGCATTATCGTTTGGGACATCTTGGTGAAAAAGGTGTAAAGCAATTACACTCGAGGAAATTACTTCCGGGTTTACAAAAAGTTGAGTTAGATTTTTGTGAGAGTTGCATTTATGGAAAACGAAGGCTGTTAGTTTTCAATTGAATGGGCAACAAAATAAAGGCCGAAGCTAGAGTTGGTTCATACCGATGTATGGGGACACTCGCTTTCAGGAACTCTCTTATGGTGGTAAGAGATATTTTGTCACCTTCATTGATGATGCAACAAGAAAGACTTGGGTCTATGCTCTTAAAGAAAAATCAGAAGTATTCGGGATGTTCAGGATGTGGAAGACTATGGTAGAAAAAAAACGAGGTTATCGATTAAAGCTTTGAAATCGATAATGGTGGTGAATACACAAGTAAAGAATTTGCAAATTATCTCGAGTCGAGAAGGCATACACGGGCTAAAGACTGTTCCTAGAACTCCTCAAGAGAACGGTGTAGCTGAAAGAATGAACAGGACTATTCTAGAACGTGCGAGATGCATGAGACTACACGCGGGTCTCCCGCTACACTTATGGGCTGCCACAGTTGATGCGGCTGTTTATCTTATCAACGTAAGTCCATCTAGTGCGTTGGATGGAGAAATACCACGGGAGCGGTGGTCGAGGTAAGAAGATTAATTATTCACATTTAAAGGTGTTTGGTTGTATTGCATATGCTTTGATTGACGGGGAGGATAGGAAAAAGCTTGATGCTAAGTCCCAGTGCGTCTTTATCGGATACGGTGGCGACGAGTATGGTTATAGACTTTGGGATTATGAGAATAATAAAGTTATCCCTTGATCGCAATGTGGTATTCCATGAAGAAAAGATGTACAAGGATCGTCGGACGAGAGACGAGCATGAGAAGGTAGTACAATCGAATATGTTGAATTAGACACAATGCCCGTGAAGATGTTTCCAGTAGATCAAAGTTCACCCGAAAGAGAGGTTCAAGATGAGCCTATTATCGTGAAGAGGTAGTTCAAGAAGAACGCAAAGTGATTCGGAACAAACGAATGACCTTGAAGTACTGTCTTGAGAAGGTCTACACGTGTGAGAAAGCCAAAGGTAATTTTTGATCCATCGGCTAATCTTGTTCTAAGTCATGTCTTATATACGATTCGGGAGAACCGGAAACTTACAATGAGGCAAAGGCAGACACGTCTCACTTGCGGTGGGAGTGTGCTATGAAAGACGAGATGACCTCGTTGCTTGTAACAAAACTTGGGAGTTGACCAAGTTGCCCACAGGTAAAAAAAAAGCTTTATTAAACAAATGGGTGTACAGGATTAAGAATGAAGCAGATGGTAGTATTAGATACAAGGCGAGACTTGTAGTTAAGGGCTTTTCTCAAAAAGAAGGGATCGACTACTCCGAGATATTTTCACTGTAGTGAAAATGACATCAATTAGAGTTCTCGCTAAGTATAGTTGCAAAGTGGAGGATCTTTATCTTGAGCAGTTAGACGTAAAAACAGCGTTTTTACATGGTGACTTAGATGAAGAATTATACATGGCACAACCTAAGGGTTTTGAAGTCAAAGGTAAGGAGCACATGGTATGTCGCTTGAAGAAAAGCTTGTATGGCTTGAAACAAGCTCCGCGACAATGGTACTCAAAATTTGATGGTTTCATGCAAGAAAAAGGATTTGCACACTGTGAGTCTGATCATTGTGTTTATTTTCGCAAATATGATGATGGTGACATTGTGTATTTATCTTTATATGTGGATGACATGCTGGTGGCTAGTTCCAATATGAAGAGAATCGTAGAAGTGAAAAAGATGTTATCATCACGGTTTGCTATGAAAGACTTGGGAGAGGCCAAGAATATTTTAGGCATGAAAATCATTAGAGACAGGAAAAATAAGAAATTATGGTTGTCGCGGGAAGACTATGTGAACAAGGTGTTAAAGAGATTTAACATGGACAAGGCAAAACCGGTTGCAACTCCTTTAGCGAATCACTTCAAACTTTCCAAGGATATGTGTCCAAGCACTCAGGCTTTGAAAGATGAGATGGCGGTAGTTCCATATGCATCGCAAAGTGGGGAGTTTGATGTATGCCATGGTGAGCACGAGACCGGACATTGCACAAGCAAAGTGGGAGTTGTGAGTCGATATATGCGAGAACCCGGGTAGAGAGCATTGGAATGCGATTAAATGGATATTGAGATATCTAGCGGTACTTCCAATTACTCACTTTGTTATAGTGGTACATTTCTAAAGTTGCGGGGTTATGTAGATGCAGATCATTCGGGTGATCGAGATAGTGGTAAGAGTACCACTTTGGATATGTCTTTACTGATTTGCGGTGTACAGCAGTGAGTTGGGTATCTCAACTACAAAAAGTAGTTGCTTTATCGACAACGAGAGGCGAGAATATGTAGCGATTACGAAGCCTCCAAGGAAATCATGTGGTTACAAGATTATATGGAGGAGTTACATCGAAACTTGAGCCAAGTCACCTTTGTGGAGTGATAGTCAAAGTGCGGTGCACTTAGCAAAGAATGCAGCTTATCACTCAAGGACTAGACATATCAAGAAGCGTTATCACTTTATCAGTCAAGCATTGAAAGATAATGAATTAAAGCTACAAAAGATTGATGGCTCGAAGAATCCGGTGACATGATGACCAAGGTAGTAGACAGAGAGAAGCATATTTTCGTACTACTACCATTGGTATTACTCCATGTTGATTGATGAGGAGTATCGCAGAGGCACAAGTTTCACAACTACTATTTTTTGAAGAAGATGGATGCAAAGTTGCTTGGTGCTTGGGTATATTTGTCTTCAAGTGGGAGATTGTTATAGATAAAGCCAAATATTTGTTTTTAGGGGCTTTTTTGTCTTTCTATTAGATTTCCTTTTAGGTTAAAAGTGAATACTATATATTAGCGATGGCAAAACCCTAGCCGTCAAGACGCTGAAAAAGGAAATAGAGAGGCAAGAAAAGAGAGAAGAAAAAAGTGAGTTTTTCTTGATGAGAGTTCTCAATCTCTTTGTACCCCGATCTTGAGAGAAGATCGTCGTTGTATTCCAACTTTTTTCGAAGTCTAGTGGATTCGCAGAGTGCCTCGCGCGGAGACGTAGCCCGGGTTTGGGTGAACTTCGATAACAAATTTTTGGGCGTGTTCATCTGATTCTGCTCTTTTATTACTATATTCTGTCTGGAGAATTGTTTGCGAGTGTTATTTTTCTGGAATCGACGTGCGATTTCGTAACACCTCGGTCACTTTAAGTTTGGTCCATAGAGAGAAGCTCTGTTGATTCAAAGAAAAGTTCATATGATTCCCCAAGGGGAAAATCAGACGACATCTCCCATAGAGATTTGGCTGCCACACAGTCTCGAAGGATGTGGGCTGGTGTTTCACCGACTGGATTGCAAAAAGCACAAGAAACATTAAATATGGAATACCTCTGTGTGCTAGGTTGCTCTTCCAAGCAATAATGTTATGACAACGGAGTAGAATGAAGTTCTGGGTTTTAGATAAATTCCTTGTTCGCCAAATCCGAGACCTATCATTTGGTATTTTTCTGTTGGGATCTTTGCCAGTAGCTAAGTCATACGCTGCCTTTGTGCAGAAATTCCCATTTTTCAAACCCTCGTTAGGGGAAACTCCTGCCAATTGTACCTCACTTTTCAAATCCTGGTTAGAGGAGATTCCTGCCGATCATACCTCAGGATCGGCATAACTTTTCTCATTCTGCGAATTGTACCACAATCAGGATGATGGTTGGAGAAACTTTTCTCATTCTGCGAATCAGATTTGTAGGAAAATATGGTCCACACGCATTATCTATGTGAGTGAAATCTTTGTCGACCATTCAGGATCAGCATAACTTAATCTCGTCATCAATTGCATAAGCTCTATAATGATTTGCCCAGAGAATCAATAAAAAAAAATAAAAAATAGAAATCAAGCGACAAATCGCCACCGTATTTGATTGAACAAAAAGATGCAATCTGAATCAAGACGAGGTGCTGAATGTAACATTGAAAATGCAGTATATTCTCCACACTATAGCCTTTGTTACCTCAACAGGATAGACAGATATGTCTCGTGATCTAATTGGTCCAAGGTCTTGCCATTTTCCTCTCAATGTTCTATTAACATGGGCGAGGTCCAAGCCACTTGACATTACGTCCAACCAAAATTGGTATCATGATTTGTATCTTCAACTGCAAAAGGGCTAAGCTCATTTAAGTAGCTAGGTCCAGCTCAAAGCCCAGAGACGAACCCATCATAAACCCATCGCCGAGGGTCCCTACCGGGATCGTCGGAGCACGTCCAAACTGCCTGGTTAAATACGATCGAGGCAGTAGATCCTGAAGTGCCAGAAATACTGGAAGATGTAACTAGAGCAACACTCAAAGGAACAGGTTTCAATAGCACTAATTGATTCTTACCATGTCAATGAAAAATTTTCAGGAAGAGCCAAAACATTGTCAATTTCCTATTAAATATCACAATTTCAGTTAAGCATTGGAAGGTAAGGGCATCAACGGTTTGATTTGGTTTAGGGATTTATAGGAAACAAAAACCGAACCTACCGTTAGGGTGTATTGTTGCTCCCAACCGAAATGTAATCCAAACTGAATATAACCCGAATCGAAAACCCGGCTTAGTTCAATATTTCAAGTTTTCATTTTTTTATTATTAATTTTTCCCCTGCTCACAAGTTAAGTTTTAGTAAAGCAACAATTTTTTTTTAATGAAATTTTAGTAAAACAAAATACGAATAACTAGACATGAAACATATCTGGCAAACGAAAGTAAGATTTCTTCATTGAGCTTTCCATGTCTAAAATGGAAATGGCATAAGTATTTGCGAATTTGTCGGATAAGAGTACATTTGAACCACAAAATGTAGCATGAATTTTCTCTTAAGGCTAATTGGAGCATGAATAGTCCGTGAACATGAGCACCGATGACTACAGTTCTTCCTTAATCAAGCGTACTGCATTTTCGTGAGCAAAAGGACTTGAATTCGGCACATGTTTGATGGTCGAGACATAAACCCCTTCATGCCATCTGACGAAACAAAGAACCTCTATTTGCACTGAGAGACTATGAAACAAATTTCCCAAAGTTAACGGATAAAGTAAAAAAAGATGATGAAGCAATAGATAAATGACATAAAATTTCTACCCGTAGGCAGCCTAGTTGGTTAGGGCTTAGTCAATCTTGAGGTCTTGGCTTCGATTCCCCAACTAGTTGATTGCGACTTAAGTGGGGGGCCATGGGTGGTAGGGTCTCGTGCTAGTTCCCCTTGAGGTATAGTCGCTGGTCTTCGCTGGCTGGTGTTCAGCGGGGGCCATGAGCACCCGTAAGGTGTGCCAAGGCGGATCTCAGTATCAAAAAAAAAAAAAATTGACATAAAATTTCGTTTAGTATTGGTAGTCACATACAAAGATTACCATTCCTAGATATCAATATCACAAAATACAAATAAATCGGATAGAGCCAAATCTACGAAAATGGACAAGCAGTAAATGGAAGAGGAACTTGAAATAACATGTTTTATCATAGTAATACTACAACACCGATATGTGAGAGTGGTGTCGATACCTAATTTTTAGCTAACGCGTCATTAAAAGTAAAAATTTGATAGTACACTTTCTGATGGCCATATAACCCATTTCTCAAATAAAAAGAGTTATTTAACCCATTTTCTTGCATTCACACTTCATTTCCATTTCATCTTCTTAATCTCACTTTTGAGTTGACTTTTCGATTAACCCTTTGACTAAAAAGTCAATCCCGAGTTAATTTTTGACTTTTTGCATGAAAAGTCCCAAAATAGTCTTAATTTCACTTTTGCATTATCAATCTTCAAAATAATCAAAATTTGACCCATTAATTCACGTCACCAAAGTGACCAAAAAATTGAAATAATTTAAAAAACCTTCGAATCATCTTCTTTTTGACTTAATTTCACTTTGGCATCATTAATTTCACAAAAACTGATAAAGAGCCGATTTTTTTTTCCAATTTATGGATTTTGGCTTGAAATTGATTAAAAATAAAATTGGCTAGTTTCTAGTCATTTTTAGAAGAAGTTCCTTTTATGATGCTTGATCATGAGATCGTCCTTCATTCAATTTCCAAACCAATTTTGAGATTCCACAACAAAAGTAAAAATCTTCAATTTTGGCTTTAATCAAGGATCCCAATCAATTCTTCATGGTTTGCACAATTAAATCGTTAATGTGTCCAACTTTTTAGTGGCAATCCATATTCGACACCAATTTTGAGAAATTCCCATGGATTCATCTCAATTAGATCAATTTGGCTTTTTTATTTTTTATTTTTTTAAATAGACAAACGAAAATGCATTAATAGGATACGTTTTTAGTACATACATCTCTAACATCAGCACACAACAAGTCCAAAAGAGCAGACAGGGGATTATTTACCCAATTCCTAGGAAGGCATCCCATTCGTTAGGTTTTGGCTAACTAGTCGGCCACCTTGTTCGTATTTTGATTACAATGGGCTAAAGTAAGACCCGAAAAATCTTCTAGTTTGCGCTTGGCCCGATCCACTAAAGGCTGCACCTCCCAACTTAGGGTAGCTGAAATAAGAACCCCTTCCACCAGTGTACTACAATCAGAGTGTATGTGTATCTCTCTTTATGGTCTATTCGGGGCAAGCTTTGAGGAGATATAATCTAGGGTTTCAACCAATGCTTTTGCCTTTGCTTGTTCAGCTGATTTCACCTCTATAGATTTAGTAAACCCATCAATGATTCTCCCAAGGAAGTCCCTATAGATACAAGCCATAGCTCTTGTTGAGGGGTGTGTGGCTACTGGGTGTCTAAAATGTGGGCGTCCTCCTCTATGTCCAGATCTGGGCTCGTGAGTAGTTCACGGCTGCTGGCAACCTCTTCTCTGTGCAAATCCATCCTTCCCCTGTAACTGGCGTCAGAACTGCTATGCGGACGGGGGTGTTGAGAAGGCTAGAAGGTGTGGCTAGGTGGTTCGAAGCTGCCGTTAGCCACTTCTTTTCCTAGATCGGTCCTACCCCTTTGCTCGACATCCACAATGCTAGACAGAGAAGGGATGGCTATAGCCTACCTGTTGTGTATGGATCGAGCAGTTCGTCTGGTGTTCCTATAGCTATAAGCCAAAGCTCCACTCGAGGGGGGATGTCACTTCTTGTTGCCGGAAAGGCTGCCGTCCTCTTCAAAGTTCAGATCTAGGTTTGTGTATTGTTTGTAGCCGCTAACAACCTATCTTCTTCGCAGATCCTTCCTTCCCCCATGACCTGCGTCGGAGCTGCTATGCGGACGGGGGTGTTGTGCAGATTCAGAGGTGATGTTGGGTAGTTCGAAGTCGTCATCAGCCACTTCTCAGTTTAGGTCCATCCTACCCCTGTGTTCGGCGTCCAAATGGTTGGACAGAGAAGGACTAGTCGTACCCCTTTTGCTTTATATGGAGTGAGCATTTCGTCCAGTCAACCTTGGGAGCATTGATGAAGCGAAGGTGTTGCTGTTGGCGCCATGCTTCTCGCTGGTAAGATCGTGGCGCGTGGGTAGTTGAAATTCACCGTTAACCATTTTGCTCTCTAGATTCGTCGTTCCCCTGTATTTAGTGACCAATCTGTTTGGCATTGGAGGAAGGTTCGAGCCCTGTGTGTTGTGGGTGGGTCGGGTTTTTCTTCTGGTTGGGTGCAGGGGACGCCACTCATAGCTGCGTGCATCCCATGCTGTGTGGAGACCTCTGTTTGTCGTGGAGGGTATCTTTCTAGTAAATGGCCTAACAAGTGCATCTCTTCCCTTTTCCATTTTCTTTAATAAAGTCCACGAGAGTGTGGGGACTTCCATGTGCAATTGTTTGTTGTCCTTTGTGGATGTTGTCCCAAAAGGTAATGTTTTTTTTCTTGGTGCAAAAATGGCTTATGATAAAGATTATGTTGTTGTCATAGTTTGCTATGATGGGGATTTTGTGATTGGGGAGAATGAGTGGGAGTATGAGGGTGGAAATGAGGGCACCATCTTTGTTGATATAAAGAAGGCATCATATATATGATTTGTTAGGATATAATGACCTATTTGCCTTGTAAAGTGCATAAATTGTTGTATTATGTTCCTAAGAAAGGCTTGAGATATGGTTTGAGAAACTTAGAAAATGATAATGGTTTTAGGGATGTCCTATACCATTATCTTCATGGCAAAGAGGTAAAAGTATACGTTGAGTATAATAGTAATAGTGAGGATGAGGATGATGATGGAGAGAGCACCCAAGTAGAAGAAGGGGGGAGATGATATTCAAGCTAGTACTAAGGTTAGGGTTGAATGAGGGCAAGATAGACAGGAATGGGAGGAGAGGGGCATAGATGCAGCTCACCAAAGTGATGATAACATAGGTGATGTCATAATCATTGGATTGGATTGAGAAGTAACTTAATCCAATGATGATGATGATGAAGGGTTGTTTGTTGAAAATTTCTTAAGTGATGACGACAACCAAGAGCTTGCACGGTTAAGAAGGAAAAAGCAAAGGGAGTTTTTGTTAGATAGGTTTGTAGCTTTGCAAGTAACTAATGAAATTTCAAATAGGGCCAAAGGCCCTACAGATGTTGGCGTTGCTGGTAAGGAGACTAATTATGAAGAAAGCATTGAGAATGCTATTTCCCAAGATAAGCTTGAAGAAGATCAAGGAGTTGTGCGTAAAAGGAAAAGTAAATTCCCTTCCTATGATCCATCCGTTGCCTCTCCTATGTTATCGGTAGGTATGAAATTTCAAGATGTGAAACAATTTAGGGAAGCTATATTGAAGAACTCCATTTATGCACAAAGGAATATTAACTTCATTAGAAACACTAAGACATTTGTAAAAGCTAGGTGTTCGCAGTAAAATTGTCCATGGATAATCTACGGCGTATTTGTTAGGAGAAGTGGATCCTTCCGGATTAAAGCCTACCAAGAAAAACATACTTAATCCATTAATTTTGAAAATAAAAGGGCAATAAGTGTATAGTTGTCCAACCACTTCTTCGATCTAATCAAGTTGATGCCCGAGATGAAGAGTATTGAGTTCAGGATGTTGGGGAAGGAGCATGTAGGCATCAATGTATCCAGGGATCAATGCAAAAGATTGAAGCTAAATGAGATGAAGATACTCTTTGGTTAGTATGGCAACAAATATGGACAGTTATGGGATTATACTTAGGAGTATAGGCTGCAAAAACCTTCAAATAGAGTGTATGTAGAGGTCGTGGAGAGACCATATCTTGATAATGGGACCAAAATCGATAAATTTTATGTGTGCTTCAATGCATGCAAATGAGGATTTTTTTCTAGTTGTAGACAGGTTATAGGATTAGACGGCTATTTTTTGAAGGGCTTGTAAATGAGAAAATTGCTGGCTTCACTTAGAAGAGATGCGAATAACCAAATATTTCCACTGGCTTAGGCTATTGTGAAGGTAGAAAATAAGGACAATTGTCCTTATTCCTAAAAAATCTAATGACTGACCTAGAGATAACAAATGGGGAAGGGTGGACATTCATAAGTGACCAACAGAATGTAGTGTTAAAAATCTAGTAAATTATTTACTTTTTGATATCAACATGTTATTTGCTTATATTTCTTATTTAGAATTATTGCAGGGATTAGTTCTGGCAGTAGCTAAGTTGTTGCCTTATACCTAACATCAAATGTGTGCAAGGCACACATACGCAAATTGGGCAAAGGCTTATAAATGGGATAAGCTGCAGTTGCAATTTTGGCAGTTAGCAAAAAACATGAATATGACTGATTTTAAGATGGCCAAAGAAGAACTTCTTCACTTGACAAATGAAGGTTTTGATATATTATTCCAAATAGAACCGAAGTATTAGTGTAGGGCATTCTTCAATGAGGAATCCAAGTGCGATAACATCAACAACAACATATGCAAAGCATTCAATAGGAGTATAATAGATGCCAAAAGCAAACCATTCATCTTGATGCTTGAAGCTATACAGGTTATGGTCATGACTCGATTACACAAACAAATAGACAAGGCTGCAAAGTGGACTAAGCAATGTGGTCCAAGGATTGCCAAGAAATTGGATGAGGCTACAAGTATGTATTGTCATCCCATTTGGAATGAGGATGAAGGATATAAGATAATGAAGGGTTCCGATAAGTATGTTATCTATTTATGTACAAGGAAGTGTTCATGTAGAGCATAACAACTAAGTGGAATTCCTTGTGCATATGTCATATGTGACATCCAATTAAAGGGCCATAACATAGAGGATTACATTGATGATTGGTACAAAAAAAAAAAAAAAACCAAAATACCTTGCTTTGTACCAATTCATGATGCAACTAATCAGAAGTAGCAAGTTCTAAGAGCCAACAAATTGTGAAGCACCTCAACTTTTGCCAGTAAAGAAGAAAATGGAAAAGCCAAAGCAAAAACGAAGAATGACTAAAGGGGAGGTCTTAGGTCAGTGTAGGATGAATTTGACAGGTGCAAAGATGGCGTGCTCTTATTGCCACGTAGCAAGGCACAATACTAAAGGTTGTCAATTAATGAAGTAGTAGGAACAGTTAAAGCCAGTCGAAGGGCCTAGTGAAGGGACAGTTGGAGAAGAAACCTAGTAAGTTATAACATTTGTGTTTATGTTACTTTATGGTTTATTATAAATAAATAAATATATATAGATACAATTAGCCTTGTATGTAATGTCTTTGTTAGGTCACGAGAATGACACATGAAGGATTAGCTGAAGCCTTTACTATACTCGAAACTGAAGGGCCTATTCGAAGAAGGTAAGGTAGAAGACAGCCAGTTAAAGGATAGGCCGAAGCAACTAAAGGGCTAGTCAAGTCAACTATTATTCAATAGTAGAGAAAAAAAATACCAAGTAAGTTCAATAATTTGTGTTTAGTTTTCATTTACATTATTATATGGCCCAATATTATATTTATGATGTCATTTGCCTCTTTTTCAAATTCAAAGAAAGCAAACTAGAGCTCAATTACCAACAGAAGGCCCAACTCAAGGGCCACTACAAGATCCATCATAAGGGTCGCCATAAAGGCCATCAGAGGGGTCATCACAAGGGCCACCACAAAGGCTAACAAAATGTGTCAATGAAGCTAAAGGGCTAAATAGAAGAATAACCAGAAGAAGGCTAAGTTAAGGGACAGCTACAAGAAGGCCATCTAAAGGACGCCTAGCTAACGAATTGGTCGAAGAAGCCTCTATTGTAGCTAAAGGGCCAAAACAAAGGCCTAAGAAATCACAGGCGAGAAGAAGAGCCAACAAATCACAAGTACCTAAAAGGGACGCTTCCTTCAAACAAGAGGGGCTTTTGGAAATATGCTAAGATAATATGGTTATGACCTTTATACAGATGAGCGTATTGAAATAATCATTATTAATGTAAGTTTTATTGGTTGTATTTACTTTAATTTATGGTGCAAATTTTTGCTGATAATTGAGTTTTCATTTTGTAGCTTAGGAAAAGTTCGGAGGTTTTTATCTCTCAAGACTCAACTCAAGAATCAATAGTTGCACGAACAAAAAAGAAGACATTAGCTGGGCCAACAAGAAAGAAGAGTAAGAACCCAGTTGTAAGTCCATCTGAATCAATTTAGCCTACGATAGTTGCATCTCTTTCTGAATTAGTTCAACCTAGGACAGTTGCAGCTCCATCAAAATAAGTGTATCCTAAGACAGTTGAAGAAGAAGTCACATGTCCAGTTACAAAAAGTGCTAGAATCATGAATCAAGTGAAAGGTTCATCAAAAAGAGCTCGAGTAGGAGACGTTGTGCATATTGATTGATGAGATGGGACAACAGTATAGGATTTGTGGGGCTGATGAGTCAATTGTTTTGTTTATAAGTTGCTATGGATTTTTTTCTTTTATAGTTTGTCATTGAATTTATGAGACTTAATTTCAATATCAATTTAACGATCTTGTTTTAGTTACATGCCCTAGAGTAACTATGTAATAGTTACATGTTAGGGATTTCGATTGTGTTGTCAAATTAATGGCAAAGACGTATTCATTCATTTGTCCAATTATCTATATGAATCATTCCATAAGATCAATTGTGATTGGACTTATTCTTGAGACGTTAAGAATATGTGTAATGGGTTCACAGTTAGACTGAATCTTTTAACCGTTCCTGGTCAATGAATCATTGAGTGGATATTATTGATCATGTTGAGATCGGTGTGTTCTTAGCTTCACCATTAAGTATTGGATGCTTAAGGTAATGACGAGTCACAAGTCATTGGGTATTATGATGCCCAAGTTAGAACACAAGTGCTTGTAGTAGACGAGTTCACTGAACGTGACATACATAGAACAATTGGCAACATGGAAGCTTTTAGCAGGGTCAATGACTAATCATTCTTGCTCTAGTCTTGCGTAAATAATCCTTGGAGCTGAGGCACAATGCTAACTTGTGTGTTGAACGGCTATGGTTCACGGGTATGCATATTGGCGGCTCATTGATCTATCTCTATACTTAATGGTCATAACTCGTTCACTTATGAAGTTACACGTGTGCACAACATGGAATATGTCTCCTTGTTACATGCAAGCTATAGTAATGATGTCCTATGCGATCTAATTGTGACACTGCATTGAAATCCTCAGTAGAGGTTGTAACTAAGAATAAATTGTTTATGTCTCGTATAAAATACAAGTCAATTAAGTTTGTGCATATGATCGAATTGGTGACTTGACAAATATTCTATGGTCTTTGTTTGATCAAGACATGGTAAGATAGAGGGATTGAATTACATTGTAACCAAAGCTGACAACTTCATTATGTTCTTAAAGCATTCACACTGTCTGGGTAGCCATGACATATTGCTAGATGTCAATCATGTCTTGTAGGACCTAGAGATTGATCGGGACAATCAATTCTCTTGGGAGTACTAACGTGTTAGTGTAAGTCTTACTGCTAGCTCAGTGATGATTCTAGGGATGTTACACATCATAACCAATTCACTCGATTGGACACAGCTCACCCACGAGAGATGTTCTCTTGCTCACCCAACTTTTGGAAAAAGCAGTCAACAACTTATTTGAGAAATTATAGACCAGCTTCTGGAAGAAGTAGCTTCTGGAAAAAGTAGTCATAACTTCTTTGAGAGGTTAAAAACTAGCTTTTAGAAGAAGTTAAATTTTGACTTCACCAAGACATTATAAATAGAGCAGAGAGAGGGTGAGTGGGTTATGTTAAGAAAAACAGAGAAAGTTCAAAGAGAGAACTATATGGTTAGCAAATGGTTGCTAACCACGTGCAGAGGATTGTCTTCACAAGATTGCTAGCACAATTACAGTGGTGATTACCTGCAAGCCCTCTTTCATTCGAGGTGCGTTGGTGGTGTATCTAAACTAAAGGCCTGACATTTTGTGGGGCTCGAACTAAATAACATTACAATCAAGTTGTTTAAAGCACGCTTCGAGAGGTAATCCGTAAAAACCCTCGTTGATGTTATGATTTTTTATTAAAACACACAAACAACGCCTTTGGAGGAACATGTATAGTATAATTTTATATTTGCTTCCGCTGTGTTTATGTTTATTTAGCTTATATATGTTTCGTAAAATCCCAACACTTGTTGCTTGTCATGTTTGCATTTTTTATTTTTTGGATTCTGCTTTTACTTAGTACTTCTAGCGGTGGGTCTATGGTGGTGACTAGGGTGCTCATGTTGTCACGCCTCAAACCCCGAGTACGCAAACATCCCTCGGTAGTGAATTAAAAATGCAACGTCCCAAAACACGTCGCCGACCCATTCCTTTGCATCTTTCAATTATACACATGCGGAAGCGACTTAAATAAACACCCAGTCAACCAAGAAAAATAGGGATAGTAAAACACAATAACGATTTCCCAAAAACAATGATTTATTTATCAACTGGTTAACCCAAGGAGTTTAATATGTATAGGCCTACCACAAAAAGAAACTCTTATGTGACCTACAAACAAAAATGGTCAGAAGGTCAGGGTTAACTTCTAGCTACACAAACTCCAAACACCTACCCTAGTGTCTAGGCACAAAGTCATGCTTGTAGTCAGGTGGGTACGACTCCCTGGGCCCCTCTGGCTTGGAATCTAGATTCATCATGACACCATTAGGGATGTCGATATCCATGGGGTCACAATCTTGACCTCCCACGTTTCCGACAGGCGGTCCATCAAAACCATGAAGGGGACCAATCCGATCACCGTTCGTCTCCCTAATGAACCATGCCTTGAAATTGTGGGGCACCACATGTACAAACCCCTCATCTACCCACACTATCGTAACCACTAGCTCGCGAGAATATTTGGTCCCAGGGATAGGATATAGAGTGGTCTCCACCTCCATGTCCTAAGGGACCCCAAAATGCACAGGGCGACACTCCATGCTACAAACCTGAAAATATTTGACAACGATGGGGTAAGATAAAATCTCAGCGAGTTAAGTCTCTAAACCTCGATTAGGATGTGAATTCGCCTCCAAGGCAACCTAAGCACGCACAACACATAAACTCACCTCGCCTTGGCATACCCTTGCATATTAGCACGTCTCGCACAACAATAGTAGTGTAACGTGCATAAATAACAATCAGAACACATACTATAATTTTATGCACATTGTCGCCACACGTGTTCCAATTATTACAACCACTCGGGCCACGGCAACCACAAGTGTCGGTGGTCTTCCGGCATGACTAGGCATTGTCCCACCCCATCAGGCACGGCATTGTTTAGAACGCCCGCCTAAACTGCATTGCATAAAGGAGCTTTGGTCTGGCCTCAACTGCGACTCGGCATCCAAACCCCCACCGGGCATCCGATAAAATTGTGCATCGCCCCCAACTCTCGTTGAGTGACGAGTTCGATTAAATGATCACTCGAGCACACCATCAATCAAGCCAATTTCTATTGCTGTTAATTAGCCAAGAACACAATATTTCGTTTTCAAATAATAAACTTGGGCAACTTCTTTTATGTTAAAACTCGGAAAAAAAAAATCATATGTGGTCGCATATTTGAAATCAACTCGTCAAACTTTGCACACTTTTATTTTAAAACCCCATTGTTTTATTGAGCACATAAAATTTAGGGTCCAAACCCGGCACCTCTTTTTTTCTTTGTATTTTCTTGCCCAACAACCCTTTTTAAAATATTGGATAAAATTTACAATTGGGCAATTAATAACACAACATCATACATGCAAACAACCACAATTACGAATAATCTCGTCCAAGAAAACGAGCATAAAATTCTACTTAACGACTAATCCGTCACTAATTATGCTAATTGAGATTAATTAAGTAAATCATGATTAATAAAGCTAAAACTCAATTAATTAATCTAAACATGATTAATTAAACTAATCAAAATTATTTACACTAATCGTAATTAAAATTAATCTAAACTATGCTAAATCGCAATTAAGAATAAATTAAGACTAACTAATACTAATCGCCAGTAGAACTAAACTAACCACCTCCTAAACACAATTAACGCCCTAATCCATAATTAGGAAATTAAGTCACGGGTTTTCAACGGTGGCGGGCTTGCGGCGACGGCGACACGACAGCATCGAGAACATGACGCTTGCGGCTGGAACGGAGGCTTGACGGTGGCGGTGGCGGCTCCTCAAGCTCTCGGCCATCTAGGGTGGCTCGGCTTGTTGGTAGCCATGGAGGAGGTGACAGACGGCGCGAGCGAGCGGTTGCTAACGGACGTGATGAAGGTGGTGACCGACGGTGGTGTGGCCAAGGCGATGGGGGTGTTGCTAGCGGATGGTGGAAGTGCTAGTAGTAGTGGAGGTGCTAGCGGTGGTGGCTGGACGTGGGGGTGAAGGTGGCATGGTGGTGGAGATGAGAGATGAGATGGAGGGAAGGAGAATTGAGGGAATGGGGAAGAAGGCGTGAGGGAAGAAAGAAAATAAAAGAGGAAGAAGAAGATGGTGGGTTGTCTGCAGAGGAAGGAGAAGAAGTAGCGTGGGGGAGGGAGAGGAAGAAGAAAGAGAGAGAGAAGAAAATAAAGCAAACAAAAGATTTCTTAAGAAAATATCCTAAAATCCCATCATCACATTCTATCTATATGCCTCAAAAGTCTTCTAAGCCTATCTTTACCCTCCCAAATATCTTTTTAACTCTAATTTCTTAAAAACTAAAGCTTTTGGGCAGCAAAATTCCCACTTGACCTCTTCATCCGAATTTCTTTTCCTTTTTCTTTTTGTCCGAAAATCCCTTTTTTTTCCAAAAAATTTTGAACTCCTCGAAAATTTGGTGAACGATGAGATGACATCCAATAATTAAATCGTGAAACCCTCAATAGTTCGATACCCGAAATTGAATTAAATTTCGTTGTTAAAATTGATTGAACGTGACTTTAGTATGACCTAATCTATCGGGTATATTTTAGGGGTTCTCGCGCATTTGACCTATGGTCGATAGTTTTCAACCCATGTTTGTGCATCTTTGAACTATAGACGACCCTCAGTTGTCATGTAATCGCGAGGGTTCAATTATGTATCCTAGATATAATATCAGTAGAAAATCGATTTATTGCCGTTCGATGCGAATATCATAATCATGCGGAACCACCCGCAATTCAACTACATACTTCCATTGAATCGGCTTATATCCATTCGATAATTGATTTATAACAGTGTAGCATTGACCCTTGTTGATTATTATGGTTGAGCAGTCGATTTTTGATCGAATTTTCTAGTTTGTCACATTTATAACCCTTTACGGCCTCACCAAATAGATTAATTAACTTGTAAGTAATCAGTTCCGAGTAAAATAACTATAAGCGCATCAATGAAATAATTATTTCATATATTTGAAACAGGAGCCAAATTTTGAGACGTCACAACTATTCCCCTCTTACAAAAATTTCATCCTTGAAGTTTAAACCACTACAAGTCCTCAATAAAAAAGGTGAGGGTGTTGACATCTCATCGACTCTTCGCTTTCCCACACGGCTCCCTTTGTTCCATGGTGTTGCCAGACCACTTTAACCAAGGGAATCGTCTTACTACATAGCACTTGCTCTTTTCAATCCATTATCCGAACCAATCTCTCCACGTATGACACTCTCTCGTCCACGTCTATTTCCTCGAAATTCAGCACGTGGGTCGGATCATGTTCATACTTTCTCAACATCGACAAGTGGAAGACGTCATGCACTTGAGCAAGTATCAGTGGCAACGGGAGACGATATGCCAAAGTCCCAATTCCCTCCAAAATTTCAAAGAGGCCAACGTACCTTGGGGTTAGCTTTTCTTTCTTGCCAAAACACGAAGTACCCCTCATCGGTGACACTTTGAGGAATACCTATTCACCTACTTGGAACTCCAATGGTCTACGCCGCTTATTTGCATAACTCTTTTAACGACTCTAGCCATTCTTGAGCCTTTCTCAAATGACTTTGACGGCGTCGACTGACTACTGAACCAACTTAGGGCCCATAATCTTACGCTCTCCAACTTCATCCCAACAGACATGAGTCCTACAAGCCCTTCCATACAACGCTTCAAATGGTGCCATCTTGATACTCTGCTGATAGCTGTTGTTGTAAGCAAACTCAACTAGATAAAGCTATTCCTCCTAACTTCCTTTGAAGTCCAATATGCAAGCTCACAGCATGTCCTCAAGGGTTTGAATAGTCCTCTTAGACTGACCATCCCTCTACGGATGATAGGCCGTGCTGTACTGCAACTTCATTCCTAGGGCGGTTTGTAAACTTTTCCAAAAAGCTGCTGTAAACTTTGGGTCTCAATTTGACATGATCATCACTGGCACTCCATGAAAACGAACTATCTATCGCACATATAATTCAGCATACCTGTCTAATGCAAAGTCCTTTTGTGCGGCGATGAAGTGAGCAAACTTCGTCAACCTATTGACTACAACTCATATGGAATTGTTACCTCACTAACTCCTCAGCAATCCCATCACAAAATTCATTGTGATATGTTCCCATTTTCACTTGGGAATCTCAAGAGGTTGCAAAAGTCCTATAGGCTTGCAATGTTGTGCTTTCACTTGTTAGCACGTCAAACACTTGGCAACATGTCTAGCGATATCAACTTTCATACCGTTCCACCAATAGTATTGGTGCAGATTCTGATACATCTTTATGTTGCTCGGATGAATGCTATAACTACTATGATGAGCTTCTGACAAAATTTCCTCCTTAAGCTCCACATCGTTGGGCATGCATAATCGTCCATGAAACTTTAGTATTCCGTCCTCAGTAACTTGAAAGTCACCTTTCCTCTTTCTCGTATCCTCTTGCAGAACCTTTTGGATTTCAAGGTCTGTCAACTGCAACATCTTAACCTTCACCTGCACTTCCGATTCAATTCTGAGGGTAGCCATGAGACTTGAAAGATGGCATACCTCAAACTTGAAATCTGAATCTCGAACCCCTTCGAGTAGGATCCACTCTTGAACCATTATCTGCGCAATTGACGATTTCCGACTTATTGCATCCGCGACCTTATTGGCATTTCCAGGATGATACAAGATGTTGCAGTCGTAGTCTTTGAGAATCTCCATCCAATGACGTTGCCTCATGTTCAACTCCTTCTGAGAGAATAAATACTTCAAGCTTTGATGGTCCGTAAAAATTTGAAACTTTTCTCCACATAAGTAATGTCTCCAAATCTTTAAGGGAAAGATGATAGCTGCTAGTTCCAAGTCATGCATCGGATAATTCAACTCATGAGGCCTCAATTGACAGGATGCGTATGTAACAACTTTCCCGTGTTGCATTAAAACGCAGCCCAATCCTCTATACGACACATTGCTATAAATCTCATATCCTCCAAGACCAAATGGAATCATCAACACGGGTGTGGTAGTCAGCTTTTGCTCGAGCTCATCTAAACTACACTCGCACTTATTCGTCCATTCGAACTTCTCTTCTTTCTTCAACAATCGTGTCAAGGGCATGGCTATCGTAGAGAATCTTTCCATGGATCATCTATAATAGCCTGCCGATCGCAAGAAATTTCGGATCTCCATCACCGTTGTTGGTCTGGGCCAATTTATAACAGCTTCAATCTCGGTTGGGTCCACGGAAATCCCTTCGCCAGAAATCACGTGACCTAAGAAAGTTACACGAGTTAGCCAAAACTCATACTTACTGAACTTGGCGTACAGCTCGTGTTCTCGCAAGGTCTAAAGCACTGTCCTTAAGTGTCGTTCATACTCCTCTAGACTTCTCGAATACACCAAGATGTCGTCGATAAACACAATTACGAACTGGTCCAGGTATTCCTTGAACACTCGGTTCATCAAGTCCATGAAAGCAGCTGGGGCATTGGTCAGACCGAACGGCATTACAGTGAATTCATAATGGCCGTAATGCGTACGAAAAGCCGTCTTTGGTATATCCTCCTTCTTAATCCTCAACTGACGGTAACCTGTCCTCAGGTCAATCTTGGAAAATATCAAAGCTCCTTGCAGCTGATCAAACAAGTCATCGATCCTCGATAATTGGTACTTGTTCTTAATCGTTACTTGGTTGAGTTGTCAATAGTTGATGCAAAGGCGCAACAAACCATTCTTCTTCCTTACAAACAGAACTAGCGCTCCCAAGGTGATGAACTAGGACGAATAAATCCATTGTCCAACAACTCCTGCATCTACACCTTTAGCTCATTTAACTCTGATAGCGCCATGTGGTAAGGAGCCTTAGAAATTGGCTTCGTCCCAGAAGCCAACTCAATCACGAACTCTATCTCCTTTTCTAGGGGCAAACCAAGCAACTCCTCAGGAAACATGTCAAAAAATTCCTGCACTACAACGATGCCCTCCATCCTTAGCTCCTCAACTGACATATCAATTACAGCTGCCAAATAACCTTAGCAACCCACCTCCAGCAATTGGGTTGCCTCAAGTGACGAAATTAAGGTAATCGAAGGTCCTTCTCGATTTCCAACAAACTCGAAACTTTCACCCGTTAATAGGTTAAATTGAACTGCTTTACGATAACAATCTATGGTAACTCGTTGCTTGGTGAGCCAATCCATACCAATAACCACGTTAAAATCAAACTATTGCAAGTTAGTGATTGGTAATCGAGAGGAAAGAATAACGGGGTGGATATACTAATGATTGCTTCCAATAGTTTTGAACTTAACCCTACTAACTTAACAAATTGCTTAGTAATAAATGAATGTGTGGCTCCAGAATCAAATAAAACATAAGCAGCATGGTCATTCAATGAGACCATACCTGTAACCACGTTCTACGAGTCCTCCACCTCCCTTCGAGTGACAGCATACGCCCTTCCTTGCATCGGAGGCCTACTCAAAATGCCCTACTGTGTGTTTTACGACACACTCCCCATTGTTTGTCCTATCTTCAGTAGTGGTGCCTGCGCTCCCATGGGTCTACGCAGGCAATTCTTCACCTGATGGTCGTGCTAGCCACATCCATAGCACACTCCCATTCTAGCAGGACACGAGGTTGGTCCATGTTTCCTTTCACAGAATCGACACACGCTATTCGAGTTAGATGCCGACTTTCCAATTCCACTCTTTCAGTTGGGAGGAATTGAATACTTTCCTCCCATCATTGGCCTCTTCCCAAACCGATTATTATCTCTGTTGGGCACATATTGCAACCCAGATGCAACGGCCCGCTCATTCAGATTCCTCTAAATTAGTTGGGCCCTCTCATACAGTTCATTTTAGTCTTTGAGATTTAGCGGCACCAGTGGGTCTTAATCTCTGGCTTCAGACCATCTCTGAACCTCCTTGCCCTGTCCACCAGGTCCTTAATTAACCTCGGTGCATACTTTGACAACTCAGCAAACTTCACCTCATATTGGTTCATGGACATCTAATTTTGATGGAGACGCCGAAACTCGACCATTTTCTGTTCCCGCACACAATCCGAAAAATACTTTCCGTAGAAGGCCTTAACGAAGGCATCCCACTCCAGGACTGTACCTTTGCGAAACACTCTCCTTTTGGTGGCTTCCCACCAAGTACTCGCGTTACCTTGCAACTAGTAGATTGCCATGACTACCTTGTCCTCTTCAAAGCACCTTAGCAGTGCAAAAACCTTCTATAATTCTCGAATCCAGAGGGTTGCAACCTTAGGATCACCTGCTCTAGTAAACCTTGGCAGCTTTAGTTTCAAGAACTGATCCACCGGCTTATGCATAAGCCGTTCACCACTCCCATTTCCAAGTGGGACTTCAGCAGGTGCAACGGCAAAAACAACAATAGCATTGGCAGTAGCAGTGGCAACAGTAGTAGCAGTAGTGGCGGTGACAGTAGCAGCAGCTTGGTTCTGAGCCTGCTGACCAATTATGTTCCCTAGAGTCTCTAGCACTTGCACGATCCCATCCAACCTAGGATCACCTAGTACTCCTCCTCGAACACCAGCCTGAGGCGGTATTCTTTCCCTAGCACTAGCCTAAGCCGGTGCTCTCCCTCTGGTACCAATCTGAGTTGGTGTCCTTCCCCAAGTACCAGTCGAAACTGCCCTCTTTCGAGGAGTCCTCTAATCAAGATCGCTCATCTTGTAGAATCTTTATAGAACATGCTTTTTGATTCCAACAAGGAATCAAAAATCTGAGCAACCTGCACAAAACAATCAATCAATCACAAGCATAAGCGTAAGGAAAATATTTTTCCTAACTAACTATCATATAACCTATCGCACCTTATCACTCCAAACCTTAACCAGGCTCTGATACCACTTAAACGAGGATGTCACACCCCAAACCCCGAGTACACAAACATCCATTAGCGGTCAATTAAAAATGTGACGTCCCAAAATGTGTCGCCGATCCATTCCTTTTCATCTTTCAATTATACGAGTGGGGAAGTGACTTATATGAACACCCAATCAACCAACAAAAATAGGGATAATAAAACACAATAACGATTTCCCAAAAACAATGATTTATTCAACTGGTTAACCTAAGGAGTTTAATATGTACAGGCCTACCACAAAAAGAAACTCCTAGGTGACCTACAAGCAAAAAGGGTCAAAAGGTTAGGGTTAACTTCTAGATACACAAACTCCAAACACCTACCCTAGTATCCCAGTGCAAAGTTGTGCATGTAGTCAAGTGGGTACGGCTCCCCAAGCCCCTCCGGCTCAGAATCTGGATTCACCATGACACCGTCAAGGATGTCAATATCCATGGGGTCACAATTTTGCCCTCCCACGTTTCCGATGAGCGGTCCATCAAAACCATGAAGGAGACCAATCCGATCACCGTTCGCCTCCCTAATGAACCATGCCTTGAAATTGTGGGGCATCACATGTACAAACCCCTCGTCTACCCACATCGTCATAACCACTAGCTCCCGAGAACAGGCAATCCCAGGGATAGGATATAGAGTGGTCTCCACCTCCATGTCCCAAGGGACCCCAAAACGCACAGGGCGACACTCCATACTACGGACTTGAAAATATTTGACAACGACGAGGTGAGATAAAATCTTAGCAAGTTAAGTCCCTAAGCCCCAACACAAGTGTTGCCATATGTCTTCCGGCATGACTAGGCATCGTCCCGCCCAATCGGGCACGGCACCGTCTAGAACCCCCAAACGGCATTCCATAAAGGAGCTTCAATTCGGCCTCAACCGAGACTCGGCATCCAGACCCCCGCCGGGCATCCGATAAAATTAAGCATTGCCCCCAACTCTCGTTGGGTGACTGGATCGATTAAATGATCACTCGAGCACAATATCAATCAAGCCAATTTCTATTGCCGTTAATTAGCTAAGAACACAATATTTCGTTTTCAAACAATAAACTTGGGCAAGTTTTTCTTTCTTTAAAACTCTAAAAAAAAAATTCGTACGTGGTAACGTATTTGAAATTAAACCATCAAACTTTGCACACTTCTATTTTAAAACCCCATTGTTTTATTGAGCACATAAAATTTGGTGTCTAAACCCAACACATCATTTTTTTTTTTTTTGTATTTTCTTACCCAACAACCCTTTTTAAAATATTGGATAAAATTTACAATTGGGCAATTAATAGCACAACATCATACATGCAAGCAACCAAAATTACGAACAATCTCATCCAATAAAATGAACATAAAATTATACTTAACGACTAATCCGTCACTAATTACACTAATTTCGATTAATTAAGTAAATCACGATTAATAAAGCTAAAAGTCAATTAATTAATCTAAACATGATTAATTAAACTAATCGAAATTATTTACACTAATCGATATTAAATTTAATCTAAACTATCCTTAATTGCAATTAAGAATAAACTAAGACTAACTAATACTAATTGCTATTAGTACTAAACTAACCACCCCCTAAACGCAATTAACGCCCTAATCCACGATTAGGAAATTAACTCATGGGTTTTCGACGGCGGTGGGCTTGCGGTGTCACACGTCGATCCTCTGAGCGCGTGCCCATCCCTCAGTGGTCGATTAAATTGCGACATCCCAGGACACGTCGCCGATCCATTTCAATTTTTAATGCACATGTGGAAGCGAATAATTAAATCCCCAGACAACACCGAGCTAGGATATAAAAGTAGGGCCACAAATTTTGAAAACCACAACACACCTTTATACAACACAGACTAAGTCATATATACAAGTCTAGTCTATATATACAAGTCTACAAAAGTCGATCCTCAAATGAGCTGTCATGTAACCAACTAGCCGAACTCATTCACCGATTCTTCAGTCTCCACAGGAGCCGAGAGGGACGTTGGGTTCTCCACTACACCATCAGAGGGTCAGCTAGATCCTCATCCAGAACAACGTTAATTGCCACAGTGGGGATATCAAAAGTCCTAAGGGGACCTAACCTGACACCATTGGGAGCGTAGCGGAACCACACTATGAATCGATGAGGGAACACATAACCTGGACGCTCTTCAACCAAAATAGTGGTCACTACAAGCTCATAGACCCAAAAGCTCCCGAAATTAGGATAACTATAGATTCACTCAATGACTCTCATTAGCCGACCATAATGCTCAGGGGGATTTGCCATCTAAGAACCTGAAAAGTTAAGCCCACGACGGGGTGAGACAATGTCTCAGCAAGTTCACCCCCTAAACTCCAACTAGGAATGAAATACGCCTAAATGCTACCTATGCACACAAGAGATAGGTGACTTACCTTTGCCTCAGTCTCTTTCTGCAAGTCAGTACGATTCATATATTCAACAAATCACTTCAATTCGAATCAAATCATCAAATCAAATTGAGTCATCGATCAATCGATCCAACCGATTCCATACTATCAATACCATCTCTCAGTCAACCTATTCAATACTATCGATAAAATTCAATCACATCAAAGACTGCTCACCCTAGCTGAAAATGGATAAAATAGCTCACCAAAAGCTGATAATAGATATATAGTAATGCTCACTGGAGCTGATAGAGTATACTGCTCACCCTAAGCTGATATATCAAGGCTCGCACGCTGATATAGTATACTAATAATGCTCACCAAAGCTGTGCAACACTTAATATGCTCACCAAAGATGTGTGATACTCAATATCTATTATACCTGATAAAATAATCATATGTGGGTACACGGTCGGCATTAACCAAAATACAATAATTTCCCTTTTATAAAATCCCACTAAAAATAATAGCCCACAAACACATTTTTATCAATGTAAACAGATGCTCGATATTTTCTAATTAAATACCGAAATTACCCGATTTTGGAATAAATTCCCAAAATTACAAATATCAATCAAATAGCACAAATTAGCATCCAAATAAATAAACCAAACACGCCATTGCATAAGCACGAAATTCCGATCACCAACTATCCCGGTATAATTTCTAAAAAATAATAAATAGTTAAATAATTACCTAAATTAATTAAATAAATACCAATAAATGCAAAAAATAAAAACTTAGGCCGGAAAAGCCTAATTAAATACCGAAACGGGCCCGAAAAATTTCCGAACCTATCTAGATAAATAATACAACCTATCTAGCCGCTAATTACACTACTCTAACCACCTCACATGCAATAACGAGTAATTAAATTGCTAATCCATTCTAATTAACCACATAATCCCTAATTAACTTAAATTAATCAACTCTTAAGCATAATTAACTCCCTAAGCAGAGATTAGTGAGTAAACACATCGGTTTAGCGCAAAAATCGGTTCATGGCGACGGTGGCACGACGGCGGCTGAAAGTCGAGCTTACAGCGGCGCTAAAGGAGACCAAACCGAGGTCAAAATTGGCCCCGCAAACTCCCTACTTGAGTTGAAAACCAATTTTGCTCAAGGCTGGTCGTGAGTTTTGGCTTGGCGGCTCGGGCTGGAACTTGCAGGACTGTTGCGTGTGAATCGGTGGAGTTGTAAGGCGTTGAAAATCTATTAGCATTGGGATTGAAAACATGGACTGAAGCTGCAGCGAGAGAGAAGATTATAGGGGGCTTCGGTTGTGGCATCCAAGAATTTCAACGATCCTCGGACAGGTGACGGTCGTGACTAATCGATAAAAGGTATCATCGAACTATAGCAATGGTATAAATGACGAGCAGTCATCCGTATTTGTTTATTTGTCGAATTGGCATAGTATGTTAAGCAATGGATTGATCAACCATGCAACGAGAGAAAATCTTTGGACTATGGTTGATTAATATTTTATTTTTGAACTAAAAGGATGGAATTCGGTCTTTCGTAAGGAATGTGCATGCTGAAATTTAAAGAATAAAATTTTTGAGGATGTTGGACGGCACGCAAGAATTTCGATTTTATCCTTGTATATGAAACAATTTGATTATGGGGATATTAAATTAATTTGGGATTTTATTTTAAGGACTTTGGGCCCAAAATTTCAGGCCCAAGCAAGCCCAAAGAGCCCCCAAGAATGTCGACCGGACCAAGAAAAAGGGGGGGGGGGGATGCCATCCAACACTTGTCTTTGATTGCCTCCACTTGTCCATGCTTACCTTCCACTTGTCCTTTCCATGAGAACACTTGTCACCCGCATGCAAAAAAGGGTGATTAACTATTAATCAAAGAACAAAAAGGGAGGGGGTTTCGGAATTGAAGGGAGAGAGAGAAAGGGAGTGAACCGAGCAATTGAGAGAGGGAGAGAGGGTTGAGTGAGACTGAAAGAGAGGGTGAGCGGGCGTATGGGTGTGAGCCGCAAGGGGGAAGAGGAAGGCCGTCTTCTGCCGTGTCCAAGCTGCTGCTGTTAACGCCGCTGATCCCTGTCACCGTTGAGCAAAGCCGAGGCCCTCCCTAACCCTTGTTTTTGGCCAGCAATCAAGTAGAGAGGTTTAAGGCATGTAGAAGTTTTTCAATCTATGTTTGGCTTGCGATTTTATCTAGTGAGGAGTTGGTAGATGCGAGAAAGGTGAAATACTAGAGCTGCATGTTGGATTTGGACATGAAAGATGAAGCTAGATCAAGAAAACTAGGTAAAAACAAGGCATGCATTGTGGATTTCGAATTTTGTGATGGAACAAGAATTTAAAAATCTGACTATGGAGGGTTTTTGGAAGTGATAAGGCTGTTTTATAGTGTAATACACTTGTATACATTTGATTGTGGATGTTGGAGGTCGAAATTCAAGGAGTAGGAAAAATCCTAGTTAGATCAGTGGACTGTTTTGTAAAGGACAGTGTGACCGTCGGTGACCTTTTGATTTTTCTGTAATTTTCTAGCTAAAATTTGACTTTGAGTCCTTAATGAAAATTGGAGAGAATATCTGTAGGAGTAACATATCAAAAATTTAGCATAAATGGACAAGATTTGGTCGATGAATTGATTTTTATACAAAAATGTTAAATCTGGAAATTTTACAGAACGTCAATAAGGAATACCGGAATTTTTACTCTTGATATGTAAGGAATTTGACCTAGTGTTCTTCACAAAACTTTTTCCTTAAAGTCGCATTGACAACATGTTAAAATTTCACAATTTTTGGAGCTCATTTATTATTTATTTCGAAATATTTACCAGAACTGTGCATGGTAAAATCAAGTTGCTCTATTTTCGAATTATCACAAAAATGTCCTAAAAGTGAATGTGTTTTGTAATGGTTATGTGATATGATGGTACTGGTTGTGAATATTTGTGCAATATTAAGATTGGATAGTGAATGCATGAAATGGATTGTTCTTGACATTGGAAAGGATTCTTGTAAATTTAAAATGTTAAATTGTTGCCGTTGGACTCTTGGGTCAACAATGCCCCGGGAGTCGGGATGCCCAAAGGATCGAGTGAGTCGATGCCCTGTGGATGCCTAGTGGCCCTAAGTGGCTAAATGCCAGAGGTTTTTCCTCGGGAGTTTCAGGATGCCCGGTGGTATATCGGTACGTAATTCCAGGGGATGCCTGGTGGTATGTCGGTACGTAATTCCGGAAGGCAGGGGTAACCATTTTCATGGCGAGCCCCCGGAAATTCCTCATGATGCCAGGTGGGATGCGAAATGCTCGGAGGTGTGTGCCGGATGCCCGGAGGACTTTGTGATGCCAAGATTGGGTGCGGAATCCCAGAAGGATGCAAACATTGGTCCTCTGAGGGGGATAAAACCGTTTGAATGATTAAAACTGATGATTATATTAAGTGTGATTGTGGTCTGGTTATGGGACTAAATTGTATAGCATGGAATAGGACGTGTCATTTCAGTTTGGCTCTATGATCGGGACTGGTGTAACTGGACATGATGCATCTGAATCTTTTGAAATTGCATCTGCCATTACATTAAAGGATTTCATGATTTTGATGTATATTGATCCATCAACTATCTGGTTTTGTCTATCTTGCATGAGTCTAGATATTGATGGTACTGTTTGATATAGCTTGATGAATCTTTTACTGCGGAATGATTGTACTCACCCCTTTTGGAGACTAACATTTTAGACTAGATAAGATGCCTCTGCTGTCATCATTACCAGCAAATGGACCGAATGGTTGGATATGACCGCAAGGAGGAGGACAGCAAAGAAAGGAACTTTTGGACATCGACACTGATCGATGCACTTTAAGTATACGAATTTTGGAAAGGATGTCGGTTATCTTTTGATATGTAGCCGGGTATAGAAAACCACGGCGTTTTTGATGTACTAACTCATGATGTCCATCTAGTTTTATGTAAATAAAGGTGTACAACTTTAACTTATAAGATGTTTAGTTGGTGTACATCGTTTTCTGAATATAGGGAAGGGAATTGTTGGATACGCTTCTGCCATATAAATTGCGTAGGGACCAATCTAGATGATATAAACCCCTAGGATTTATGGATTTATCAATTTTTATGGTATCAAAATAATAGACTTTAAGGTAAAGAAAAAGGTAAGTGCATTGTGGCAACCCCAACGGATCGGGGGCCGTTCCAAGGGTGCCACATCGGTGGAATGGCACGCGAACGTGCTGGCATGAAGGCCCGCGATCAAACAACCGCTGAAGTTGACTGGCGTCTTCAAGGCAGCAAGAAGGAGAGTCGGTGGGGTGGCTTCAGTTGAAGGAATAGCTGAAGGTGGAGCAAGGCATTGGTCAAGAGAGAGGAAAAACGAAGAGGAACAGCCGAAATAGCTCACTTTGATGACCAAAAATCCCCTCAATATTGCCTCTCCGAATTTTCGTTCTTTTTTTAATTGTCCGAATTGATTTTTCGTAAAAATTCCGAACTCACTGAAAATTCTTCGAAGGATGAGTCGATGTTCATAAAATGACTCATGACATGACAGAACTTTCAATTTCTGAAATCGGATTTAAATTCGTGATTAATTTCAATCTGGCGCAATTTTAGCGTGACCTAACCTACCAAGTAGCTTTTATGAATTTTTAGCGCAATTAACCCATAGTCGATTATTTTCGAGCCACATTATACATCTTCAACACATTAATGACTCTCGACTGTCGTGAAAATCTCGAAATTTTAAATACGGACACATGACACCAAAATGACAGAAAAATTGATCTAGTGCCGATCGACAAGAATTTTGCAATCAAGTGAAATCACCCACACTTGATCACATATCTCAATTGAACCGACTATCTCTAATCTCTGATCGATTTTTATCTATACCGTAATGATCCTTACAGACTAGCACAGACGAGCAGTCAATTCCTGATCAAATTCTCAAGTCCATTGTGTTTATATTCTCTAACAGCTTCACTTGATAGGTTAGTTATCTCATGAGTGGCCAACTCAGAGAAAAGAACTATAGGCGCATCGATGAAAAGCCCAACTTATTTAATCAGAAATAGAACCTAAAAATCAGGATGTCACACATGGCAACGGCAACGCAACGTTGTCGAAAACATGATGCTCGCGGCTCGAACGGAGGCTCGGGTGGCGGTGGCGACTCCTCAAGCTCTTGACCACCTAGGGTGGCTCGACTTGTTGGTGGCCATGAAGGAGGTGACGGATGGCGCGAGCAGGCGGTGGCTGATGGCGGTGATGGAGGTGGTGGCCGACGGTGGTGCGGCCAAGGTGGTGGGGGTGTTGCTTGCAGATGTTGGAAGTGCTAGCAGTGGTGGCTAGACGTGGGGGTGAAGGTGGCATGGTGGTGGAGACGAGAGATGAGATGGAGGGAAGGAGAATTGAGGGAATGGGGAAGAAGGCGTGAAGGAAGAAAGAAAATAAAGAGGAAGAAGATGGTGGGCTATCTGCAGAGGAGGGAGAAGAAGTAGCATAGGGGAAGGAGAGGAAGAAGAAAGAGAGAGAGAGAGAGAGAGAGAGAGAGAGAGAGAGAGAGAGAGAGAGAGAGAGAGAGAGAGAGAGAGAGAGAGAGAGAGAGAGAGAGAGAGAGAGAGAGAGAGAGGAAAATAAAGCAAACAAAAGGTTTCTTAAGAAAATATCCTAAAAACCCATCATCACATTTTATCTACATGCCTCAAAAGTCTTCTAAGCCTATCTTTACCCTCCCAAATATCTTTTTAACTCTAATTTCTTAAAAACTAAAGCTTTTGGGCAGCAAAATTCCCACTTGGCCTCTTCATCCGAATTTCTTTTCCTTTTTCTTTTTGTCCGAAAATCCTTTTTTTCCGAAAAATTTCGTACTCCTTGAAAATTTGGCGAACGATGAGATGACATCCAATAATTAAATAGAAAAACCTCGAAAGTTTGATACCCGAAATCGAATTAAATTTTGTTGTTAAAATTGACCGAATGTGACTTTAGTATGACCTAATCTATCGGGTAGCTTTTAGGGGTTCTTGCGCGTTATCCGTGGTCAATAGTTTTCAACCCACATTTATGCATCTTTGAATCATAGACAACCCTCGGTTATCATGTAATCGTGAGGGTTCAATTACGTATCATGAATATGATATCAATAGAAAATTAGTTTATTGCCGTTCGACGTGAATATCATAATCATGCGGGACCACCCGCAATTCGACTATGTACTTCCATTGAATCGGCTTTTATCCGTTCACTAATTGATTTAAATATGTAGCATTGACCCTTGTCTATTATTTTGGACGAGCGGTCAATTTCTGATCGAATTCTCTAGTCTGTCGCGTTTATAACCCTTTACGACCTCCACCAAATAGATTAGTTAACTCATGAGTGATCAATTCAGAGTAAAATAACCATAAGCACGTCGATGAAATAACCATTTCATATATTTGAAATAGGAACCAAATTTCGGGACGTCATACATGTGGCTGGTGGTTGCGGCTAGTGAAGCCTGGTGGTGGTGGCGGGTCTATTGTGGGGATTGGATCTAGGGTTTGTGCTACACCTAGTACTGGTGCAAGTGTATAGTGTGCACATCTTGCACTAGATGGTGCTGGTGTAAGCTAATACAAAGCTCAGCTTGCATCAACACCTTTTGCAACAAACCCACCACTCACCACCAGCAATGGCTGCTAATGATGAGTTTATGGTGGTGGCTGTGTGCTGGTGTGGTAGCTGGGGTGTTGGTGTGGCTAGTAGTGGTGACTAGTGATGTCTAGTAGTGATGAGTTTATTGTAAGGGTTGGGTTGGGGGCTTATGTTGCATCTGGTGCAAGATGCAAGTGTGCAATGTGCACATCTTGCACCAAGTGGTGCTGGTGCCAGGCACCTAGCACTAACACCTTCTACAGCAGCACACCACCAGCACAATGGTGGCTGGTGGCTCGAGGTGGTGCCTAGGATGCCTAGTGTGGCTATTGGTGATGGCTGGAGGTTGATGATGTCTAATGGTGGGCAGTGATGGCGGTTAGTGGTGGTTGGTTGTTAGTGCAATTTTTAGATGAAACCTACAAAAAAAATTAACACTTAATTGATCATATTCTAAAAAACTTGACACTTAAGTGTTCACTTTTAACCACAAGTAGCACTTAAGTGATCACTTTTAATAATAACTTGACACTCAAGTGATCATTTTTTATCATAGCTAGCACTTAAGTGATCACTAAATACAACTTATGGCACTTGAGTAATCACTCATGATTGTCCTATGTATATGCTGGTTTGTAGCAAACCAAAGAAGTTGTTGACTAGTTTATATTCAGTTAAACTTATGGCAACTCCATTTAATTCAATGTTTGTTATTTGTTTATATTCATTTCAAGTAAAGAAATCACCATAACACATTAATCCAATACACATCCATCCTTATCGATTTATATTTATGAACAAGCAAAAACATAATACAAACAGTATTTCATTCACTCAATCCCTTTCCTTGACCTCCCCACAAGTACAAGAAGTAGCCCACAATACATATGACAGCATATACTAAAAAAAAAAAAAAATGCCACAACAATCTTATGGACAATACAAAACTTCTTCTCATCTTCCAAAAAAATTAACCTATATTTGATCCAAAATAATTACATTTGTCCACTCAATTACAATTATGGCAGTTGGAGAAACTTATTCTCATTTTCTAGTACTTTACATTTCATTATATAGTATGATATACAAAAAAATAGCACCATAATAAACGCTTGGTAACACTTCCGTTCAATTTTCATCATTGAAATTTCATTCTTCAAATGGTTAATCAAAGATGCTTGAGTTTGCATTGAGTCAACATTGTCCAAATCATCCACAACCATAGATGGAGGTTGATGTCATCCATCAAGTAGGTCAAATATCACCTATGTGGCTCGGTGAAAGAATTTCGCATTGAACCATTTGTTGTATTTGCACTTCGACCCTTCTTTATATCGAGCGCATCCATAGAATTTTCGCCTGGGATTCATTCAAGTCTACGATGTTCTTCTTGGACTCGGTAACCCACAAAAACAGAAATGCTCGCCTTCTCCTTTGCTTTGGTGAGAGGAATTTGAGCCACTACTGAAAGTCCTACTCTCCAGTTCCAATATTCAGCTATGGAATTTGGGGCAAATCGAATTAGGGTTTGAGCGCTTCAATGGGGATTTTGCCCAATTTAGGCTTTTAGATTTGAGGCAATTTTGGAGACGACGTCATTTTGGCCGATTTAAGAGCTTTATTTTGGCCAACTTGGAGGCGTCATTTAGGGTGAATCAGAGTTGAGTTAGCTTTCTGACGAGGCACATAACCGAACAATATTATTATTTAATTATCACGTAAGATTTCCGGCGAGGTTCGCCAGAGATGGCACTCAAATATCCTATTTTTCAGAAAATGTGGCATTTAAGTGTTACTTTTGTAACTTTTGGCACTTGAGTGTCCCATTGTGTCAAGTTTTGGCACTTGGAGTGCTCTTTTGCCATTAATATAGAAATATCACAATATGGTTTTAAAGTAGGACTCCCTCTAGTAAGTGTATGGTATGGGGACAAACCATGTGGAAATTGGTAGGCCTATAACGATCCAGTCCGACGAGGGTGAGAAGTGGTCATTGGCACTAGAGAGAACTTGGATAAAGAGCGGCTCTTGGCAGACTTCTAGGATGATGAAGGAGGTAACAATGCACCGAATTGTGCATAGAATAGAGAGAGAGTGTGATTCTAGAGTATATATGTGAAAAGTGGAAGGAGCCTTATGACGTGAAGGTAAACTTTACTTTGGAACTCCAAAAGTTAAGCGAGACCATATTAGAGCACTATTAGAATGAATGACTTCCTAGGAAAGTGTCTGCCTATATGCCAAAGGATAAAATCATGAAACTCGGCTTGGGACAAGCCAAAGCAAAGAATACCTCAGATGAATTAATTCAAGATATCACATATGATCTGTCCGTGGTTCACGCTCGTGGTTCGGTACTAAAAACCACGAGAATGTCATCCCGTTTTTGCCGAAAGTAAGCATGAATGGACATAAAAGAAGACAGCTAGTCCGCAGCATGTAGCTACTGCGAAAGAAAAGGGCACTTTATTTGCTTCATAACGCGCACACATGCTGTCATTTGGAAAGAGCTCGACTTGCGTTTATCTTATCTGGAGTTCTTCCATCGTTAGCACGTGATGGATTTGAGAGTTGGCTTCTAGCTCCAATCGAGTCAATAATTCAAGGGCTTCAATGGCATAAATGCAGTACAAGTTCTTAATATTCTATTCATAACTAAAATTATTATGCGAAAGGGAATAATGTGGACATGATTAATTTATTGTGAACTATCTATATAAACGATGTGAAATACTTTGACGATACAAAGTTGTAGTTAATATATTCAATAGTTAATATACTCAGCCCTCGTTCCAATTGAACATGGAGAACCATGTACTGTTGTCGTCATTGCGGTGAGTTGTGCTATGAGATTGGCTCTTTAAGTCCATTAATCATTCATCTTCAATCTTTTCAAACCAGAAAAACATCGCGGTGAAAGAAATAGTTGGAGAAATGGGCATTTGACTTGTTAAACCACTCTTATGACGAAGCACACAATTGAGCAAAATAGATGTCGGCAAGCCTCAAGAAGCTGTTGGACAAAAAAGAAAAATTCTCATACTGGTACCCATGATATATTTACCCATAGTTAGTTTTTGTCTCATCAAAAGTTCAAACTATTGTCCTATGACATATTTACTCCAAATTACTTTTCATCTTACAAAAAAACCTAAATTGGTGCTCTCGACTCAAATTTAACCTTCATTAGCATTTCATCCGGTTTTACATTAAAATGCATTTATGTCAACCCATGTGAAAGATGGTTATAAGACAGATCTAATGAAGATAATGTCAGATTTGACACAGAAAATCCATGTGTCAGCGATACTCGCCTCAAATTGTTTGTGAGATGAAAATTAATTTAAACATGTCATGCGATATCAATTGCTTGATTATTTTACAAGACAAGAATTAGTTTAGCTTTAATATGTAATTAGGAAAATTGATAAAAAAATTCCCAAACTTTTGTATGACTGTCAATTTAGTTTTAAACTTTTTGACAACCTCTCAATGTAGTACATTTAGTCAATTTAGGCCAAAATTAGATGACGTAGACAATTTTCACAATCTTTTTAAATTTTCTGACTTTTTTACTTTGTTTCTTCTTTTTATTTCTTTATTTCTTTTATATTTCCTATTCAACTATTCATCTTCTTCCTCCCCTAGCCCTTGAACCTTACTGATGGTTGGCAAAAGCCGCCGGTCATAGGCAAGGGTTGACCTCGCCAACCCTTGCCTAGATCTAGCAAGAGCTGCAACTCTCACTTGTGACTAGCAATCGTTGAGTCCCTAGCAACCTAAAGAGGAAAAAACATTAACATTAGAATCGGAAAAAAATTGAAAAAATAAAGAAAAAAAATCAAAAAAAAATCAAAACATATAAACAAAAATTGCACGCTAACCGTGCCACGTAGTATGACTAGATAGAGCCACTTGGATAAGTCATGTACATTTCTTTTTTATCTTATAATTCATTTGTATATCTAACGAGTGGATGTTTTATATTTTAATCTCTCTCTCTCTCCAAGATATGGGTTGTCTTAACGAGGAAATTATCATCACTAACCAAAGTTTACAAGTTGAAATGGAATGAATATATATATGGTGGGTTTTCTACTAATTTTTTTATTTTAATTATTCATTACTTTAATTTAATATTATTGCTAAGTGATTAACTATGTTTGTTGTTTCCTTTGTTTTCAAGTAGTTAGAATCCAGAGCAATCTTTTTATGGTAATTCAAGAATGAAGTTCTAAAATTCAAATTTTATGTTATTTGAAAAAAATGTTCAAAAAGTCCTAAACTTATTGTACTTTTATTTCAATTTAATTATAAACCTTTCAATTTTACCAATTGAGTCCTAAACATTTTCACTTTTTGCCAATTGAGTCCATCCAACCAATTTTAGCTGAAATTTGTTGAGTGCACGCCGACGCTAACATGGATAAATTTTATTAATTTTTTAATATTTTTTCCAATTTATATTTTTTTATGTTTTTAATTTCTTTTTTTCTTTTTCTCTCTTTTTTTAATTTCTTTATATTTTTTCCTCTAACCGATCACCCAACCTCCAGCAACCAGCCAAAGGTCATGACCAGTGAGGGTGACCTCTCCTAAGGCCTGCGAGGTCAACCCTCACTAGCCTCTGGCGAGAGTTAACCTTTCTCGAGAACAGTGAGGTCACTGGAGGCTAGGTGATCGGCTAGAGGAAGAAAAGGAAAAAAAAGAAAAAAAGAAATTAAAAATATAAAGATAATACAAAATTCTAAAAAAATAATAAATTTTGTTAATGTTAATGTCGGCCGTGCCATGTCCGATGGTCAAGATCCATGTTAACGAATTCCAGCCAAATTGACTTGATGGACTTAATTGACAAATGGTTGAAAGATTTAGGACTGAATTGGCAAAATTGAAAAGTTAAGACTGAATTGACAAAAGTGCAATAGGTTTAGGACTTTTTTGACAAGTTTCCCTATGTTATTTGTTTTGAAATTTTTATTGTTTATTTTTTTTACATGTTTATTTTTATGATTGTTACTTTTGTCGGATGGGGATTTGTATTGGTACATTAACTTTCATTTTACTTGACTAAGAGATTAATTGGACACTTCCCAATTGCTTTATATTTCTTTGTTTTGTATCAATATTTTACTTCTCATTGTTTTGTTGTCTACTATATTGTTGTAACCACTATTTGTCTCAGTTATAATAAGGCGATGTTTACTAAAGTTCTTTTTTAGATTACAAAAATGAAACAAAAATAAAAATTTAATCGGTTCCCAAGTAGACCCATCCTTGTTGTCCGGTTTGGTTCTTGTAGAGTAGAGAAATGATCCTGATAAAATAGGTTTCAAGTTCTAGGTTTGGAGCTGCTCACTTCACAGAGAGAGAGAGAGAGAGAGAGAGAGAGAGAGATGTTAGGTGTGGTGAGTCTCAAATGTGAATTTGTGACGCATGTTAAAATACTCATATAAAGTTCAGGTAAAAACAATTCGTATCAAACTTTTGAGTATTCATGATATGTAGTAAATATGGTTAATATAACAAAAATTGTAAATTTTATTCATTATAACGCCAACGCCTCAATTTTGTTTTTGTATAAAACTATATCCACCGTAAGACAAACACCAAACTTTTTTAATATCTCCAAAACCCCAAAAGTTGTACCATGTGAGCACAAAATTCTCAACTATGGTCACTCTGACATAAATTTAGGGTATAAATATTATGAAAAAAATTAGTATATTGGTATCACCTGCCGGAAAAGGGGGGGGTGGGGGCAGGTTTGCTAAGAGAAAGAGCAGTTTAGGACATTGGGTCACAGTGGGTATATTATAGAGTTTTTCTAAATATTTTCCCTAATAATTACAACCAAATTTACTTATATGAGCTCAAAGTCAGAGACCAGCTCCGGTAAATGAACAAATAAAAGTCCTATATATTCGTTGACGTTCACAATTCATTTATATTTAAATTATTCAACATTGTCTTAGCTATGTCAAATTATTATCCCTAGATTTTTTTAGAGTTAATTAAATAACAAATTTGCTATGAATTATGTACCGTTTCATTATTCGGTATAAAGTTTTTGCTTGGTCTTATAGTTGGCTCAAATTTTGTCTTATTCTATTTGTTATTTAGATCTACTTCGTCTGTAGCGTCCAAGCTAATTAAGTTTCTCCATTCATTTTGGTAAGAATTGAGTATATAATCTTCGACTTAATTTTAGAGATTTTGTTTTCTCTAGTAGTGGTCATACTTTAGAGTTTATGTTAGTCATTGTAATATTTCTTGAGAAAATCTTGTTAGTTTGTCTTTTCTTGTCCCTTTTCATTAGGCAATTATAATATATCTTCTACTATTAAAATTAATTAAAACATTGACTGCAATCATTGTGCATTCATTTTCATCAGTAAATTTCATTGTTTGTCCAACTTCCTGAATAAGGATCGTTCCGATTGAAGGCAACGGAACCTCGGATGGTTATTCTTATTATCACTCCTTCCACTACTTTCCACATATTCTCCACTAACTATATCATCTCCAGTCAGATGGCCAGTGCCAAATGGAAAGAGAGGGATCTCAATCTTTCCAATTATCTTTAGTTTATTTATGTGTCTAATTGTGATTTATGTGAGGATGGGTTAGTCTCTTCCTAATTTTTGTTCATCATGTAAACCATCAAAAAGACAAAATGGATAAGAGCCAGCTACATTCTCACTGTTAAGAAGTCCCAAGTTGTCACATATTTTAGATCAAGCTTGGTCCCCACTTTCCACTGTTTCTCAACAAAGGAAGCAATCTTTACTTTGACGCACCCATTGCTAACAAGAATCCAATTTTTTAGTCATCTGAGACAGCAGAGGGAAAAGGAAATGGAAGTGCAAGAGGGAGGAAAAGGAAACCGTGAGTGTGAGGAGAAAAAGTTGGGAAAAGGAGGGGAAAAAGAAAGAAGAAAGAAAAAGGAAATGCATCCACTTTGTCCCTTCAGACCTAAAGAGTGGATTTTGCTAGAACAGGGATTCGGCAAATATTCAAATGTCATAAATATGTTGTTTATATCCTCAAAAGTGAGCATCAAGTTGATGAAGCAAGCCATTATCCAGTGGAGGTGATGATGAACCAGAACCACCACTCATGAAGCAACATATATATACCCACAATATATTAAAAATATGCCATTAAAAATTTCAAATCCCGTATATTTCAAGACGTGGAAACAATATATATGTTAAATGTTATAAAATATATATATATAATTTCCTGAGCTCTTAGATGACTAAATTAGAGAGATGGGGGGAAAAGTGACATTTCTTAATTGGCATCATATAACTTTGCAGGGAACGATGCGGACTAATGTTCCACAGTCTAGAAATAATACTGTTATGAGTTTTAAAAAAAGAAGCAGCAAAAGTTTTAGGTTTGCTTGGCAATAATCAACCATTTTCGGATCCAAAAGATAAATAATTCTCTCATTTAGGGAACAAAGTGCCACTAAAAACAAAAGAATCATAGTGGGTGTTTTCTTTTCCCCAACCTCTGTGTGACCTTTGCTTCATCCATGGTTCTTCCCGAGATGGAGACAGCAGACAAGAGCACTTGGGTTGCGCTGTTGAGGGGACCGTGCAATGAACAAACATCCATTGATTTTCTTTAAAAGGCCCGGATTTTTAGACAGCGTCTATTGATGACTTGGTCTTAGGTAGGAGCCTATGGCTCAGTCCTTGCTCGACCTATTTGGAAAAATCCACAGACTGTTGCAGAATCAAATCCCTATAGCTATTCCTAAAGTTGCTCTTTGTACTTTCTTCTCCCAGTTGGAGCTCGATGATCCAATTTATCAAGAAACCATATGTAAGAAGTCTGTACCCCGCTGTGGGTATTTCAAATCTGAGGACGATATTGCTTATTAACATAGAAATTGGATAGCCAGGGCACGATTTTTTACATGATAATGATGTGCCATTCTTTCGTCGAATTAGACATATTGGATCGGTTGTCTAATATGCGCATCATCATTGAAAATTCATCGCTATACATATGCACATCAGTCTAAACGATTCAATTTGACCATCTTCGCTATATTTGCCCTAAGCTATGGTCTCGGTGTCTCTGCCGTGACCCATCCAGACAGAATGATAACCAATTGCTTTGTAACCCTCCTTCATCGCATCCGCCATCTTCTCCTTGCGCAATAACATTCTTGTCCGCTCTATGTACTTCTCCACCCTCCGGTTGAACTCCTCATCGCTCAATTCCTCCACTGCACAGGGCCTCCTGTGAAGCACCGCCCTATTGCGCAGCCCGCTGTCGCTCCTGGATGACGATAGCCGAAGCTCTCTCTGAACCCTCGTGGTCACCATTGTTTCTGTCCTTCTGCACTGCTTCGCCGAAGGGACCACTGGTAGTTTCTCAACAACCCGATTGGTCTCTGTGACTTCAGCAGTCGCCTCATCGCGATGGGCCTCTAGATCCGTCACCGTAGGAGCTGTGTTTTCGCAAACAGGACGAGATGAGTATAGCACGATCTGTTTGTCAACAACGGTCTCCTCTGGCAATGTCTCTGTCGCTGTTGAGTTCCTTGGGAAGGTCCTCCGGTGAGCAATATACTCATCGTAGACATCGCGCACCGGCCCGCGCTCCGTGTCCTTGCAGGACAAGACGATTACGGTTATGATGATAGCATTGCTGAGAAGGAAGACGGAGAGCGGCTTGGCAAGAAGAGCGATCACACGGCCGAAAGAATCGCCGGTGGTGGCGGCAGAGAGAGAAATCCCAGAGTAGTAGTATGCCAGCAGGAATAGCGCGGCGCAGATTTCGGAGACGCGGAGGAAAGCCTTCAACATCTTGTTTCTCGGGTACCGGCCCAGAGACCTAGCTTTCTCGGCCTTGACCGTGCTGAACTCGCGAGCGTCCATGCTTGGTAAGCGTCTCTGTTTTCTCGAGAAAAGACAGAGAGAAAGCGCGACTGTTGATATGGGAGGAACGGACTCGAACGAGGAGAATTATTGGATCAGTGTGGAGTGAGAGTGAAGTGAAGGGAAAGCATAAGGGAGGTGACTGGTGAGAGAGCAAGATTTTAGTGGCTGCTGGTGAGAAAGTGGGGGAGGAAGTGCGAGAGAGTGGTGGTTTTGGGAGATGGAGGAGGAGGGAACACGAACATGAACATTTCTTGGATGTGAGGTTGGGTTTTTATAGAAGAGGCGGTCTCAATAATTCGTACTGCCTTTCTTATCAAGGAAACCGAAATGGATAAAAGATGAAATTTAATAAACTGCTATTTTTTAGTTATATAAATGCAATAATTGAAAGATGGTCTTTAGCCTTTGCAAAGAAGGAAATAATATAATAGACATTTGCATCTTCTTACTTATAATTTGAAGGAGAACTTTGATAGCACGATAGTTTTTGAGCTATTTTGAAAATAACAATTCACAAGTTTTTGAAAGAATAAACTCTATAATAATTTATAATTATTATTATTATTTTTTTTTTTGTGATCTAGAACAAATTATCATTTTCACTTAGATTAAAACTGTTATCAAATCATTTCTCTTATAAGAATTGATGCTTCAAACATTAGGCAAACTTTCAATGGGAGGACAATTCATCTTTCTAAGGAGAACTATGCAGGGAAGCCACCATCGGAGTGATTAGCCAAGTGATGGAAGGCTTACTCTCACATGATTTAAGGACACAAGGTGGCCACAACGAGGGTCTTACTTTGAATGTGCTTGCATCATGGTATTACTACATAGAATGATAGGCTTGGAGCGCGACGCACATGGTAACAACTTTATTTCTCTATATTTCTTTAGAATAGAAATGCGAAATAAAAATTTTATACTTTTCTTTTTAAAATAAAAATAGAATAAAAATTCTTCTAATCACCCGTTCCCTCCCCCTTCACGTGGGTTCTTCTTCTCTTATCCCTTACCTTCCTCTCTCTTCTCCCCTCCACCCTCCCATCCCCCATCGCCATCAGGGTGACCTACTCCCTCACCAACTCCACCGTTGTTCACGACATCCCCCCATAGCCCGATTGTGTCGCCGCCACCATCTCCACCCTCAATATCCCCTCAGTCCACCTTCTGGGCTCGACCTCCAAGCTCCTCTTGGCCTTCCTCTACTCCAAAACCTCCCTCCTCCTCTCCATCCCGAACACCCTCATCTGCTCCCTCGTTGTCGAACACTCCATTGCCCTTTCGTGGCTCTACCGCCACGTCGTATCCTTCTACCCCGCGCCCAGGTCTCGACCTTCTTTGTTGGCAACAAGGTCCTTGACTCACACCTCAATTACGCCGGCCTCCTCGTTCCCGCTCGCCGACCTCAGCATCCACGACGTCACCATCTTGACCACCTTCTCCTTCATCAATGTGCTGATGACCACATTCCCACTGTCCATGGCCCGATTCTATGAGCCATTTGCAGGGCCGTAATGAAAACCTTGCTCGATTTCTTGAAGGGAGAATTACCAAAAAAGTACTAAACTTATGCAATTGTGCCAATTCAATCCTAAACTTTTTTTTTTTGGCCAATTTAGTCCTAAACCTTTTACAATTGTGCCAATTCAGTCCATCCGGCCAAAATTGACCGACCAACGAATGATTTTTTAATAATTCTTTTTGAATTTTTTTTCTCTATCTTCTTCTTCCTCTGGCCGACTAGAGGTGAGGGCTGGCAAGGTCAGCCTCGCCGGCCACTAGCGAGGCTCGCCCCCGCCGGCCACTGGCAAAGGCGAGCCTCACCCAGCGACGGCGAGGCCGCCGTCGCCCAGCCAAGGCAAGGCTCAACCTCGCCCAGCCATGGGGAGGTCGAGCCTCGCCTTGGCCGGGCGACCGCGGCCTCGTCATCGCTAGGGAGGCTCGCCTTCGCCGGTGGCCGGCGGGGGCGAGCCTCACGGGCCACTGGCGAGGTCAACCCTTGCCCACTGGCGAAGTCGAGCCTTGCCTGGCAACGGCGAGGCCACCGTCACCAAATCGGCGAGGCTCAACCTCGCCATGGCTAGGCGAAGTCGAGCCTCGCCTTGACTAGGCGACGGCGGCCTCGCCTTCGCCAATGGCTAGCGAGGGCGAACCTCGCTAGTGGCCAGTGAGACTAACCTCGCCAACCTTCGCCTCGGTCGGCTGGCCGGCGTCGGCGAGGAAGGAAGAAGAAGAAAGGAAAAAAAAAATTTAAAATTTTTAAAATAAAAAAATTTAAAATTTTGAAAAAAAAATTAAAAAATCGTTCGCTTGCCGGTGGCGTCCACGTCGCATCGGCCAATCGACATCCACATCGGCGTCGGCGGCCAATTTTGGCCGTATGGACTGAATTGGCATAATTGTAAAAGGTTTATGACTAAATTGACCAAAAAAAAATAAAAAAAGTTTAGGACTAAATTGGCACAATTACAATAGGTTTATGACTTTTTGGTAATTCTCTCATTTCCTGAAGGATGCCAACTCTTCTTTCATGGTGAACATCTACCCATACAATCCCTACCAACTTTGCTGTGAGATCTCGCTAGGGTTTGCTTTTCTCATCGTTTTTGTTCTAAGAAATATAAGTTTCATATTGTTATCAAACAAATTTTTGTTCTAGGATTAGAAATAATAAAATTTATTTCTAGCCAAAAATTATTCTAAAAAATAGAATAGTTATCATTCACGTCCTCATTATTCTGAGCATTAGTTATTGCGAGGGTTGCTGATATGCTTGTCCATTCCCACCCTTTTGTCTAGCTAAACCATTGCATTAGTCCAAGTTTTAACGAACTCAATTTTCTTGAAAGCCACCTCAATGATCTCCTCTCTTGGAGGTTACCAAATTAGGTGAGGTGAAAATACTGTTGTAAAATTATTATACGTTAGTTACATCGTGAATATAATTATAATTAGTAAAACATAAATATTAATATTAATCTAATTCATATGATATAATCACGGCAATTTCCTATTTATTAACAGAAAAAATTATAAGATGTCATTATTTGATTATAAGTTTAGATTGTTCTATTATCAACAGTTTCCACAATAATTCCTACAATATTTATTAATTTGTTAATCAGATTAATCATATAAGTTACTTTCAGATATGATCAATATTATGCAACTACAGAAAAGGTGAGAAAGAGAATAGCTACAAGCAACTCTCATAACAGTTTTAATTGCAATACCCATTGACTAGGCCCCATATGATATTTATCATTGCAAACAAAAAGTAATAGACATGTGATGAATTTGTAATGTGCCGTTGATAATGAAAATATGATTCACATAAGGACATTGCAAGTTAGGTCAAATTTGTAAGTTAGGATTTAATTATTCACAGCATATGAAATGGGAGTTACGTAGCTCTGCCCAAGAATATGTATATGAGTCAAATAATTTTCCTCGAAGCACAATGAGGCTTACCTTGACCCTCGCACGACATTATGCTAAATTCACGTAATTTGCACTTCGTCAGATTGATGCTATCCGCCATATCTATCATAAAATCAGTGTAAAACAAGTGAGAACATTCCCTCTTGCATCCGTAAAACCTAGGATTCACTGACTTGGCAGAAATAATATCAAGGAGAGACTATTTGCGTGGTGGGAAACGTTAAGAACTCTTCCCCAAATTTAGGGGTCTAAATTAATTAGATTCAAAACCTTGATTTGCAAGTCTCTTTCCTAGAGAGAAGATTGAATGGATTCTTCATGCAGTCTACAGCCAATAGAGTGGACGTGGACGTGGACTCGTAAGCCTAGAGAACACAAACGACTGATGGAAGTTTAAGGATAATGACAGTACAATGGGGCATTTGCAGAACTCAAAGCCTCATGTGTCGAAGAAAATGGCAAGGACACGTTAGAGCGGTTATTAAGTATTATTTGTTATGGCAGCTAGCGAGAAGGTTCATTTCATGTACTCACCGACTGAAAAAGATTTGGCTGGGAGGTGCATTCAAGGCCTCATTTGAGACTGTGTTGACCACTTCATAATCTTATTTGAGACAATATCCAAATTGGATCCTATTTTGACAAAATGAATAATTGTTCAAAAAGCCTTAAATCTATTATATGGCAATCAATTTAATCCTAAATATTTCAATTATTCTAATTTAGGCATAAATCTTTTGACAATTTGCTAATTTAGTTTTAAACCTTTCTATGTCAATTTAGTCATAAATCATTTAAAAATTTGCCAATTTAGTCTTAAACTTATTATTTAGATATTTGGTTAGAATGACTACATTAGTAAATTGCCAAAATATTTAGGACTAACTTGATAATTATCAAAATGTTTAGGATTGAATTGGCCTCCATATAATAGGTTTAAGACTTTTTGGACTAATTTTTTTTTTTTTTTGAGAAAACGATATCATTTTATACTCTTGTTTGATATTTTCACTCCCTTATCTGAAATTTTCTCGACTAACTTTGGTAGTTGCTCTAGCTTATTCATCATCTTGGCAGGTGTCACGTGATCTCCACAAAAGATTATTAGGAAAATGCAAATGAAAAGCAGTGGATAAGATTCGCTGGCTTCTTGTCTTAGGAAGGAAAGCATTCGAATCTTTTCCAAGCAGAGTTTTATGTATGCTTACATATATATTCACACGGACAAAGAGGAAAATGTTAATGTTTAATACTAATTCTGGACTCAAAAAATAATGTACGCATACTGCATGAAAATACCAGATCCTTTATAAGAATGTGTTGCCTTTGGTTTGGATAAACTTATTTTAATAAATAACAAAAATTAGTAGGTCATCGAACAAAAATACGATTACGATGACTTTATTATATAGACCTACATATAGAAGGCACAGATTGTTTGTAAAATATAATTTTTACTGTGGGAAAATAATGGGTCCCAGCTAAAAGGAAGAAAACAAACTGAAAATAATGCATATCCAGAGTTTACGAAGGCGTCCCACCTAACCAACTCCCATAATTAAGCAATTTTTGTTGCTGCAAGCAATGCGCAATTATTCAACATTTTTCGCGCGCACATGAGCAATTCTTACTATTTTTGTTTTGTTTTTGTTTTATGACATAAGAAGTTGCTTTTCTTTATTTATTTTTATATATTTTATACCTCAACATGTTAACCTTAAATTTTTGGATTTAACTTTTTAAATGGTATTAGAGCGAGGTTATATCTCTTCATTTAGTGTATGTGGGCCTCCCCTTACATCAAATTCCATTTGTTATTACCAATTCAGCTTACTTGTGAGAGAGTTTTTTAAATATTTTACATTACATCACTCATTTATAAATATTATATGCTCTTTGTATAAACACAATTTTTCTTAGCTGATAGAAGTCAAATACTTCTACTGAGATAAAATCAACCAATAATTGATTTTCGGAAGTCAAGACACGCAATATCTTACCTGCCCCTTTCCGTAGGAGTTAGGACCCTAGGGCTCGTATTTTCGGGAAAAATTTTCCACGAAAATGTGTCTTCAACCGTACTGAAATCTGTCTCAGGACAATGGGTCAATGATATGACACTACCTCCATATCATAATTTGCTTAAAGGTGCCTATTGTGTACAGAAATTCTTTTCCAAAATCCAAAAGTAGATGGATGGGAGGATTACTAAAAGAAATTTTGCATGTTGACACGAGGCGTGCGGAACCAGGATTAACCTTAAAATAACAATGGTTAGACAACTTTCATTTTCATAGCACAAAAGTTACCCCAACCTTCGGCTCAATTAATTTGTATGGACGGCTACATACGGACCTTCTTGCCCACATGTCTAAAGATTTTGTGTAAAGGCAACGGACGTGGGCCTCTCAAGGTTGTACTGAATGGGACATGGAGAGAGAAAGAGAGAGAGCCTAAAAAAGCAGCTATTCAATGCAAATCTATTGCATAGAAAATTATATACTAAAAGTCTTAGATTCTCAAATAGTGTGAATTGTCTATAAGTATTGTCGGTAGGAGGCACTATTGCATAGATGAGTGCAAGTTCATTAGTGCCACTAAAATTGATTGGTCCCACAAAACTTCTAACATTCAAAGGCATCTGCGGCCAATTCTCGAATTAATTCCGACATCATCAAGGGTGAACTAATAAACCATCCCCTGCTTCTTATTAGCCGAAGCAACCCCCCTCAACCCAGTCATCATCAATCTGCCATTGACAAGAATCATTAATTTTAGTCCCTTCATTGTGACATTAGTTCAGTTGCAAAGATTGTCTCAATTTCCGTGATCCATATATACTATACTATAGTTGCTACTAATTAAATAACCAAAGGAGTTCGACCAAACAAAGAAACCAAAGGAGACTCTAATGTGTTCAATAATGAAAAAAGCGCATGCAATTTCATCCACGTCTTCTATCGATCCTTACTCCTTAAGAAATCGTCAGTCCACAAACGCACGCACTGTCGCAATCCGCTCATTTCCATGTCATGGAAGTGCCACTTTAGATTTCTTCTCCTTAATTTTCGATAAAGTAGACCTACCAATTCTTTTCCTTTCCTCCTTTACGTATGTGCCAGGTGTCGTTTCATTCGGCCACTTTCGTGGAACATATGATTTGACGTCGAGGATTCCAACACCCCTTTTCTCGCCACCCATCTTGAGAACGAGTATTAAAAAGGAAGATTTTTATTTAATATTACTAACTTGAAGGTACTGAAATATCCATTCTTACCACCAGATACGCGTTTGTAACTTGATTGATGCGAGAAGCTTTTCGTTTCCTTTTAAACGGCCATGAGCTTATTGGTAAATCCCATTTCGGATCACCACAGACGACAATATATCAATCTTGACCAAATGCAATAATTTTTGCTTTTTTTTTTTTTTTATCTGGACAATAAATTGTTGAATTTGTCTCTTTAAGATCAAAATTAAAGTTTCGTTAGACTTAAGTCAAATTAAAGTGACTAAATGTAATTTGCTGCCATTGATTTAATCAAAGATGGGATAATTTTGAACTTATAATGACATTCGTGAAGCACTAATACCTAAGCTTAGACCTAAAGTGACAAAGTCATTATTTTGATTGGCTTACGTTTAGGCCTAAGCAATCAAATTCAAACTTTGATACCATTGAGGAGAGAAATTTCGGACCTAAAGTGACAAAAGTAAAATTCCATCGCCATGAGAAGACACAACAACCCTCTTGAGGGGGGGTGTGGTGGGGGTGTGAACACTATTGGACAGTTCTTGCCAAAATACTTCTTGAGACGAAATCCTTGAACAGATCTCTCTCACCTCTCATTCCTCCCTTAGCCCCTTTTCTAGAACTTCATCTATAGGGAAAATGGAATTAGAGCAATCATAAGCGAGTCAAATTACTTATGTAGAATTTTATGGGATCATAGTCAACTGTTCTAAAAATTTAAATTGTTAAATGAATATGTATTTTATTATTTAAATATTTTAACACTGTGTTTCACATTTAATCTGATCCTTTTGACTAGTATTAAGCATAGAAATTTAATTGAGAAGGCAAATAAGGTTTGAAAATATTCAATTTAGGATCTCTAATTTTTATATTATATAAGATTTTGTAAGACCATTGTCGATTGTTATAACAACTTAAGTTGTTAGATAAATATGATGTTTAAAATTTAATTATTATAATAACTTGAATTGACAAATAGACCGCCTTTCAACATCCAATGACAAGATCAAGAGATATAATAATAGACCATGTTATCAAAAAAATTAAAGATAGAAAGGGAAGACGAGGAAGCTCCATTTGTCATAAAAGCCATACTTTCTTTATCTACTGAAAAAGCATTCGGCAATACAAGTGTTGAAAACCTTTTTTCACTCCATCATAAGAAGAGAAGCCACTTGGCAAGCTTATACAATTTTTCGAAGTGGTCACGTCTTCGTAGAATTTGAAGACCTTTCTTTAAAGACATAGATGGACATTTCCCGTGGCTCGATCACCTGCAAAACTTTACTCTATGTTATTCTTTTTTTTTTTAGTTTTTGCAAACTTTTAATTCATGTTGTTGAGTTAGAACAAATAAGAAACAAACTTATCTGGATAAGTAAGACGTGCAAAACAAATTCCATCCTAGATGATAAGCTGCACGATCTAAAGCATTGAAGTACATTTTTCCTTAACATGAAGATGCTAGAGTTCTTGGATTTATAATTTATCTACTTAAGATGATAGTTCTACTCACTAAAATTCTGGTTTTATATTTTAGAAGTGTAGTATTTTAACTTCATTTTCCCCTCATGTAATCTCATCAACTAGATCATATTTATAAGATGTTTGACTCTATTAGGGTTGAGCAGTTCCGGGTTCCATCGGGAATCTAGAACCAACTTATTAAAACGCGTTTATCATTTTTTTAAACATGAAACCTACCCGACATACCATAGAATCTAGAACATTATTCTGTCACAAGTCTCATGGTCTACCCAAATTCCACTTATATTATTCATTGAACAATTATAGTAACTTAAAACTTTTAATGACCACAATTTATTACTATAATTTACTTACCACAATTTATATTTAGAAAAACGAAAAATATTAATATTAATAAAGTAAAAGTCTCAATTATAAAATGCAACCTTAGACTAGTATTTCTAGATTATATAGTCATCATCGAACGACATTAAATATCGCAAAATCACATGAAGAAATGAATTAAGAAAACATTACAACTTGTTTTATGTTCTAAATTTCATGTTCTAGATTTCAAATTCCTCTAACTAAGAATTTGAAATCTATTTATTGAATATATAACCTACCCAATATATTTTGGAACCTGAAACTTATAAGTTTCCATTGATCTAATTCTCAAGTTTTAGGTTTTATCTTGAAACTATGCTCATTCTTAGATTACACATATAAATTTCGATTATTATAATGTATTTGAAGTACGTAAAACGGAAGCACTCTCTAGCCTTGTTTAGAACATATTACAGAAAAGGGAAAATCGAAGAAAACCAAAGTATTGACCAATAAAAAAGCAAAGAGAGAGGTGGGGCCCACGGAAAAGTAAAGTTTTAAAGTTTTCTTTTTATTCCTTTTCTAATATAAAGCTTGTGCCCCATCTCATCTGCTTGTGAAAATGGTTTGAGTGACAGCCGATAGAAACAAGACACCTAGAAGAAACCAATTGGTGGGGGGCAACTTTCACGTGTCGCTCTAGCACACATGCAACGATATACTGATTGACCGGTATAAAAGTGCCACGTGGGTCTCCTCTGCCGGCCCACGTAAATCCGTCCTTTTTTTTTTATTCGGGAAAGAAGAATTGCAACAATATAATAGCAGACTCTAAATCCGTCCTTGTTTAGTACATACAGCTATGAACAAACGGGAGAGGCCTTCGCTCGATGACTGGGTGCCAGGTATAATGATAAATAAACCCTTTTTCTTTTTCTTTTTTGTAAATTCATCACAATCTTGTGAACTAATACGATCATGGACAAACGAAGATATGATCTTAACTATACATTCCTCGAAATTTCATGTGAAATATATATATTTTCGATTTTACTCCTCTTGTCTCCACATCCCCTTTCTAAATTCTAAGAATTCAGGGCCTCACTCTGTGTAAGAAAATCTGTTTATTCAATTCAATGAAAACTAGTTCAAGACACCATATTAATCCTATGGTCATGGACCGTGTTCATTAGTATGGTTTTAGTAAGCATAGTGTTTTGTAATTGCCCAGGCAAAGGATGTGCTGAAATGCCAACCAGAAAGATGGGCCGGATACCGATATCAGACACAAGCTCCAACCGACATATGCTATAATGGGCTCAGCCTAAATCCATGAAGTCAAAGGTTGATTTAAAACTCTCAAAATAATGTTTTCGTTTTTATTTTGATTTTTGGTTTTGGAAGTGAAAAAGATAATGCTATTGACAATTTGACGGGGAGTATTTTGCAAGGACGCTTTATAAGCGACCTAAAGTGCGAATCAAAACTTGTTTTGAACGGCAACTTTATCAGTTTTTTTTTTTTTAATGTTATTTTATAATCGTAGATGTGATATATCAAGTCTCACATCAGATTGATACTCACATACTTTTAGGAGCTCGGCGCATGTGGAATGCGCAGTATCGTTGAGCTGGAGGACCAATGTCATCATATCTTGCTCCAATACTGCACGTGGCAACACAAGGCTCCCACTCTTACCGTCAACGGAGTTCAAAAACGATGCCATCACAAGACTATGTTAAACTGCAAAAGAATGATTGGTGAGGAGATAAGAAACTCATTCCAAGAGATGGGAAAAGAGCCTCCTCATGTACTAATTAATGAGTTCTTGTAATGTTTAATCGCGCCATCACCTAGAACATGGTACGGTAATTATCAAATCGAGAGTTCTTTTATCAATGAGAATTCGAGTGTTCTTAAGGTAGAGGTCCTAGGCGATTTTCCACTTAACCGTGATGCTTAAAAAACCCTAGCTGTCAGAAGTTTCGGAGACGATGCTTCAAGAAATTACACACTTTTAGTTGTGGTCGGATGCGAAATCTCTTTATTTTCTTTATTAAATTGGGCTCATTACCGCAAGACTTATCATCCTCGGGCAGTTTTGACATTGGAATGAAGGTTCTTATGAGCTATTCAATTCTAATTCTATCCAAAAATGATTAGTTCGCTAGAATGAACTCCGGGTTTGATGACATATTCAAGCAAGTACCCAAGATTCTCGTGCTCCATGAAGCAACTCGCTCAAGTAAATTATAATTTAAATCCCTCCTGTATGCCAAAATAATGGGAGTGATACGTGTCAAAAGAATTTATAATTAAATATTAGAAACTTGAATCACATGAGGAGTTTGATATCAAGGGGGAAGATTGAGAATGTTGATGAATCAAACATCGAAGTCGACTTGAATCATGTCTGCTTTTGTTTGTGACTCGGCCATCATGTTAACGTAAGTGCGTGTTGGAGAAAACCAGAAAGAATCATACCAAGGTGGCCGTGAATATTACTCAAGCATAGTTGAAGATATTGATTTTGTGTGATTCCGTCCGAGTCCAGGCATTCACACAAGAGCTTTGCTTAGCAAGAATTCTAAAACGTGTGCTCAGATTGATCCATATCGTTCGTGCTAGGATGGTCATGATTCCAATCTTTAAAAAGTTGACAAACCCTGATTGTTCATCGTGAAAACTCGATGACAGGTTTTCTACAACCAAGGAAGATTCGTGCAGTCAACAAGATGAAGCAATTTGATATCTGTTCAAAGATTGACGTTTTTACCAGGCTTTGGTAAAGACATTTCGGCACATCAATCCACAACTAAAATAACAAACGGTCGACTAAGATTCTTCTTTGAGCAAATTACTAGTCTTAGCAATTAGGATTTTGGTATCATCCTTAGCATTTAATTACGGTTCCCATTTCTAATTTGAGTAGGATATTATGCTTGGGAAAATTGTTAAAAAAAGTCCTAAATCTTTTGCATTTGTACCACTTTAGTCCTAAACATTTTTACTTAGTACCAATTCAATCATTTTCAACTAATTGTTGACTGGGAATTGAACGGTTGACGTGGAAATTTTTTAATAATATTTTAATATTTTTGAGCCCTTTTTTTTTTTTTTTTTTCCTCCTCTTCCTTCCTCTAACTAGTTGCCGAACCTCAACAATCGGGTAGAGACGACGGTCGGCGAGGGCAGCGAGGGTGGCCTCATGCTGGGTGCGGTGAGGCTTAACCCTCGCTAGATTCGAGCGAGGGCGAGCCTCACTAGCTCGGCGCGAGGTTACCCTTGCCGCTTGGGCAACCTCGAGATGGCCTTGCTGGGCTGACAAGTGCCTCATGGCTTGGGCGGTGAGGCTTGCCCTTGTCAGATTTGGTGAGGGTTGAGCCTTGCCGGCCATGGGTGAGGCTCGACCTCACCGGCCGTCACCTCTGGCCGATCGTAGAGGTTCGGTGACCGGCTGGAGGAAGGAGGAGTAGAAAGGAGAAAAAGAAAAGGATTTACAAATATTAAAATATTATTAAAAATTATCCATGTTAGCGGCAATCGTGCCACGTCGGCATGCCGGTGCCCGGTTAGCAAAATCCAACCACAATTAGCCGAAAAGGACTAAATTGGCACCAAGCAAAAAAATTTAGGACTAAATTGGCACGAAAAAAAGGTTTATGACTTTTTAACAATTTTCCCTATTATACTTATTTATTTCATGTTTTACTTATTTTTTATGTTCAGAGGGTTCCTATTCTCAACGGGAGTAGGACTTTTTTGAAGAGTCTATGAACATTACTGGAATTCTTTATGTTCAATGGAGTTGATGGAAAAACAAGTAAAATAAAGTAACAAGGAATCCTCTCTCGCTTATGTTAGAGTTTTCTCTCGCGTGATGCTCGAGTTTCTAACCATGTCTTCATCTTCCTCAGCTCTTTGTCTGATCTCCGCCTTTCACTTGACCCACCGAAGTTCCTCGCAAAATCCGCCCTAACTGCTTCTCTTTCTATCCCGTCCTCTGCATGCTCAATTTCTTCCATCCCCTTTCATTATCTCTTTCCCCGGTTCCTCTGGTTTCTTCTATCTCTCTCAATTACTAGCATTCCTAGTTTGCATGTTCCCGATCTGTAACATGCAACCCTTACAAATCTCAGTTTCAGCCATCTGTTCTTCAAATTATTCATCCTAGAGTACTTCAGTAACCGCAACAATGGAAGAAAGTGAAAATACCTCCAGAATTGCTTCCTTGTGCCATCGGCTGGGGCGATTATGCTCAGAACAAGAGTTGGAGGTTTGGGATGACATCCCTGCGTCGGCTAAACTGAAGGATTGTCGCCTTATTCTGGTGGGTAATATCTTTACCAATCCTACTGTCAATTTCTCTGCCTTTCAAGTTGCCATGAAGAAAGCATGGAGAGTTGATCATTTAGAGATTACTTCGGCAGATACAGGGCTGTATATAATCAAATTTAGAACTGAAATGGAAAAACGTCGCGTTCTGGATGGTAGCCCTTGGCTATTTTCAGGTCACTTAGTTAACCTACGACCCTGGCAACCTAATACTCCCCTACAACACTATGATTTCGGAAAATGTCTATTCTGGGTTCATGTTATAGGCTTACCTTTGGAATGGACTTCTCCTCCCATCCTGCGTAGAGCTGTATCCCAGATAGGAAAAGTTCAGGAAGTCAAAACGGATATCTCTGCAAGAATAAGAATTGAATTAGATTTGAAAGCACCTTTGAAAACTGGCAAACTTATCAGTATTGAAGGCAAAACCCTCTGGCTTGATTTTCGGTATGAAAGACTTTCCCATTACTGCTACTCCTGTGGAAGGCTTGGACATTATGCAGCTTCATGTCCAGCTTACCCTTATGATGAATCACAATTTGAGGGCCGGGACACGATGATCTATGGACCTTGGCTTAGAGCAGAGATTAAACAGTTCAGTCCTTATTAGGAAGCATTTTATCACCCTAAAGTACCAGTTGAGTCAATGGAAGAGTCGGTACCTGAAACTCCACCTCACATACAGCCTGCCCTTCCAGCTCTTCCTCCTGTGCCTGAAACAGAGGCTGCTTCTTCTATCCCTGTCATACCTTCGGGGTCATCTAAGTATCTGAAACTTGCAACTTTAACTGCTATCACTACGGATTTAGTTCCTGCAGCAGTCAAGCTGAAACACACTTAGGACATACTAGTGGACAAGTAACAGCAGAGGAGACCTAAGATTCCTCGCCCAATGCCACTTGGGGTTTCCAATAAAAAAACAAAACGCTATTCACCCTATGATGTTAAACTTCCATCATCTGCAGCTTTGGATGAGTCCCTCCTTCTGGATACTCCGGTTCTGGAGGCACCTACTCCTGAACTTTGGGCTTTGGCGGCTGGCCCTAAACAGCCACCGGGTCCCCAATGAAGATCCTCAGTTGGAATTGTCAGGGGTTGGGCAATCCCCTGACAATTCAAGCATTAAAGGCGATGTTAGCCTGTGATAAGCCCGATTTTGTGTTTTTAATAGAAACCAAGCATGATCATCATTTTCTGAATAGGTTGCAACGTAAGTTTAAATATTCTCACTCTTTTGTGAAGGACCCAGTTGGCCTCAAGGGTGGTCTTGCTCTGTTTTGGAATGACACCTTTCAAGTCACTGTTGTTCATACGGATGCTCAGTTTATTGATTTCCTTGCTCTTGATCCTAAGACAACAGCCTCCATGCATATCACCTGTTTGCATGCACCTCCAACATATCAGCTCCGTCAGGATTTCTGGGATACCATCAGAATCATACATGCTGCAAATCATTTACCTTGGCTATGTATTGGTGATTTCAATGATTTCCTCTCTCCCTGGGAGAAAATGGGCACGCGACCTGCAATCACTTCGCGAATGACATCCTTTCGCAATGTTATTAATGATTGTGCCTTACTTGAATTACAAACTAAAGGTTGTGAATTCACCTGGTCAAATAACCGAGAAGGGGATGCTCGGTCAAGGAGAAGCTTGATCGTGTGTTTTGTTCTTTGGATTGGCTGATGTCTTATCCTTCTGCAGAAGTTTTAGCCCTACCACCTGTTGGCTCGGATCATTGTCCTATATTGATGCAAGCTCATCCACCATTTGTCAAGCATGCAAAGATTTTCCATTATGAAGCTTTCTGGAATCAAGATGTAGAGTGTCACAATATGGTTCAACAGGCATGGGAAAATAGTGGTACCTCGTTGATCTCCAAATTACAGGCAGTTGCTACTCGACTAACTCGCTGGAGCAAAGCACGTTTTGGCAACTGTCATCAACGCATATCTTACCTGCAATCTCAACTACAGACAATTATAAATCGAACAACCTATCAAGAAGGGGATAAAGAGCAAGCCCATGCTATTAGATGTGAAATCCAGCAACTATGGACTCAAGATGAACAATTCTAGGCTATGCGCTCGCGCATTCAATGGTTGAAATGGGGAGATCACAATTCTAAGTTTTTTTCATGCCTACACTATGCAAAGAAGACAACGTAATAGGATAACAATGCTCTTGGATACTCACCAGCAATGGATTAGAGAACCAGAACAGCTCAAAGATCTCACACAGGGATTCTTCTCTCAGCTGTATAGATCGGTTGGTAACCGGGATTTTCGTCCCTTCCTCGAGCAATGTCCATCAGTGGTTACACCTGAAATGAATGACCATTTAATGAGTAAGGTGACAGAGGAGGAAATTTATCAAGCTACCTTCTAGTTGGGAGCTTTGAAGGCTCCTGGCCCTGATGGTCTTCCTGGCCTCTTCTATCGACATCACTGGAAGGTCATCAAAGCCACAGTTATTCAAACAGTTCAACAGTTCTTCACCACAGGCTGTATGCCTCCTCAACTAAATCGAACAATCATTGCCTTAGTCCCTAAAGTGCAGCATCCAGAAAGCATTGAACAGTATCGACTGATAAGTCTTTGCAATTATGCTTACAAGATTATTTCCAAAATTATGGCCAACAGACTAAAACCTTGGCTCTCCACTTTGATTTTCAAGGAGCAGGCAGCTTTTATTAGTGACAGACAGATACAGGACAACATTATGGTGGTTCAAGAAGTCATGCATCAATTTAAAGTGCGAGCATGTAAGAAACGATTCAACCTTATACTCAAAACAGACATGCAAAAAGCCTATGATAGGGTTGAATGGGACTTCTTGGAAGCTTATTTGAAGCATTTGGGTTTTCATGACAGTTGGGTTACTTGGGTTATGGCCTGTGTTACTACAGTCTCTTTCAGCATTCGTTTTAATGGCGACCAACTCCCTTACTTTAAGCCTACTAGAGGCCTGCGCCAAGGTGATCCCCTATCTCCATATCTCTTTATTTTACTAGCCAACGCTCTCTCCACTACAATCACTCAAGCTATGGAAATGGGTAATATAAAGGGGATCCAATTCAATGGAGACTGTCCTAACTTATCTCACCTCTTCTTTGCTGATGATTCAGTCTTTTTCCTTAAAGCCACCATCGAATGTCAAAACCTTGCCAATCTACTCAACCAGTATTGTTTTGCTACAGGCCAGCTTATTAATAGAAATAAATCAGGTGTGTTCTTTAGCAAATACTGCCCTATTTCTTTACAACAGAATCTAGCACAAGAACTCAGAGTACCTATTCTCAGTAAGTATGGAAAGTACCTGGGTATCCCCTCCGATTGGGGCCGATCGAAAAGGGAGATGTTCTCCTGGATCCTGGCAAGAGTTAATGCTAAGTTAGCAGGTTGGCAAGAACAGTTTTTATCGAAAAGTGGAAAGGAAATCTTACTGAAATCAGTAATTCAGGCATTACCGCAGTATGCCATGTCTATCTTCAAGCTTCCGTTGTCTCTCTACAGATTGATAGAAAAAAAGATCTCAGCATTCTGGTGGAGCAAACATAACAGCCAATCTGGAATTCATTGGAAGAATTGGGCAGAATTAAAGCTTTCAAAGGTTTCAGGAGGGATGGGCTTTAGAGATTTAATTAATTTTAACAAAGCCATGCTTGGAAAGCAAGCGTGGCGTCTTTTACAGCAACCTAAAGCTATCTGGAGCCACCTTTTTAAAGGCTTATATTTTAGGAACTCATCCTTTCAAACTGCTTCCTCAGGACATCGTCCTTCTTGGGGATGGTAGAGCTTATTAAAAGGTCGTGCAGCAATTTCTCCTAAACTACGCTGGTTAGTAAGAGATGGATCACAAATACACATCAGAGAAGCTAATTGGTTAGCAACAGGTCCGATAGGAGGCGTACCAGTGGAAGGGGAACCTGAACTAGTTGCTGATCTCATTGATTCCACGCACTCTGAGTGGAAGTCATCCCTTGTTACTGCATTCTTCAATGTCCAAGTCAGTACAGCAATCCTCACGACTCCTATCAATGCGTCCCTCCTTCATGATCAACTTATTTGGACAGAGACACCTTCGGGTTCCTACACGTTAAAAGTTGTTATCATTTTTCGTCAACAAACTCTCAAAGCAACCAATACATACACCTTCATCCTCTTACACTAACCCGCCCCAGTTGTGGAGGAAAATTTGGCACATGCGTACGGCTCTAAAGCTTAAGGTTTTTCTCTGGTTAGCATGCAAAAATGCTCTTGCTACAAAATCAAACCTCTATCAACGCCATATCATTTCGAATCCCTCTTGTTCTCTGCAATAATTCTGTTCCCGGAATCCCTAGAGCACCTATTTTTCTTCTGCCCTTGGACCACTGATATTTGGAATCATGAAGACATTCAAATCAGGATATCACCTACCTCAGTTAGCAGATTTGATGCCTGGGTTGTTGACAGAGCTTCCCTCCCACAAGCGGCTCCAGATTTTGAAGTGATCGCTCATGTTCTGTGGGAAATCTGGTGCCATCGAAATAATGCTGTCTTCCGTCAGATTCCATTGGATCCGCTTCAAGTCGTCACTGATGCTCTTACCCAAAGCACCATCTTCAAGAATTTACAACCCTCGCCACAGAACACCCCAAACACTCTGGTCAGTCTCGAAAATGTATGGAAACCACCTGCTGAAGGCTATATAAAGTGCAATATTGATGGGGCTTTTCGACAAGAATCAGAGCAAGGATCCATTGCTTGTATTTACCGGGATAGTCAAGGCATATTACAGGATGTGCTTACCCGATCGGTGCCTGCCCAGTCCGCCTTCCAAGCCGAGATCTATGCCCTAATATTTGCTCTTCAACGGATGATCCAGCAGGGACTCCAGCTTCATCGTTCGGTGATCGAATCTGATTGTCTTCAGTTGGTGGAGATCATTCGTACGAAACAGCGGCCGCCATGGAAGGACCATCACCTCTTCGCGACCCTCGCGATCTTTCTCGCTTCAATGCCCTAATCTCTTGATACAAAGCATATCCGGCGTCAGGCTAACCTAGCAGCCGACTGGGCTGCTAAAGCCCACAGAGATCAAGGCCCACCCATCAACTGGCTTCTTTTCCCTCCTGCTATTTTCCTATCTATTCTATCTTCTGATGCTTCGACTCTTCCTTGTAATGTCCCTTAATATAATATAAGTTCTCTTTCGACCAAAAAAAAAAAAAAAAAAAATGGAGTTGATGGATTATCACATTTTAGCAAATCTTTGAACTGTGCGATTTGATTCTTTCTTAAATAGTATCTTACACCATAGGGAAAATTTGATGCTTAAGAAACTTCATCTTAAAACCGCTTGTCAGAGAACATGAAGAGAATTCCAACTGATGATAACCGGAAACAAGCGTAAATTTATGGACATTCCCTTGCTTTCTAGGCACCACATTTGCACATAGGATTTCTTAAACATCACAGTTAGAGGCGAATTGCATTGCAACAACTCCAAAGCAGAGACTTGATAAAGTTCAGCAAATCAACTCCATTGAACATAAAGATGATAGCAATGTTCATTATTTCATTCTATACTTCTAGTGGAAAAAAAGGAAACCTCTAAACAAGAAAATTAACCAAAAAACTAAGAAAACGAAAAGAAACATAATAACAGAAACAGAAACATTTACAAAACGACAAGGAAACTCAAGTCTTAATTGATAACATTATCAATTTAATAAGAAGAATCCCTGGTCCTAAAACTCTTATTTGAGTTGTGGATGGATGTGATGGTCTTATCTTCACGCTTGGTGAAAGAGCGTTAGTTGATGAATAAGCCAAATTAATCTTGTTGTTTGAGCCAAACCCTAGTCATCCACAACATTTCCTATTTAGCGAGATGACAATTTCACAATGTTAAGCATTTCGGTTAGCGTGCCTTACTATAGGACACAACACATTTGAGCAACTGAGGCTGACCAACGTTGTCCAGCTGCTCACTATCTCCTCCTTATTAATGCACGGGATATCATGTCTTCACATTACAAGCATGTCACGTGCAGCCAAATTCGGTGGGAGTTCTGGTTCATACTTATCATCTCGAAGGGATATCTCTTGACTGGTCCAAGTCAACATCGAAAAAAATTCAAGCCCCACATGCAGAGAATCCAAAGCAAAATGCCATCTATCTGACACGTTATTAAAGATAAAAAAAAAAAATTGAGATTAGGATTTCTAATAGTAAGGAACCCATTTCATGAACTAAAAGTGTCATTTTTCGTTTCTTTCTATTATTTTCTCATTGTTAAATAATTTCCTATTCATTTCTATCAAAAATCCAAATAATCAACCCAAAAAGTCAAACAATTGACTTTTGAGTTCACTTTTTAATTCAAAAGTTAATCTTATTGATCAAAAAGTCAAACGATTCTAAATGGTCATAATTTCACTTTAGTTGAGTTAATTTTCAAAAATTTCAAAGATTTGACTTAAAAATCAACATTTTAAGAAAAATTAACTAAATGGTTGACTTTTAGTCAAACCTTTGACAAAAAAATATTAAAAATAAAAAATTCACAAATCATCTTGTTTTTATTTCAATTTGACTTTAGCACCAAAAATTTTAGAAAATTGATTGGGAGCCTTGTTTTCTGAATTTTTCAATTTTATATTCAAAATCAACCAAAAGTAAAATTACTTTCGTTTTAGTCATAATTAGGCTTAGTTCCTTTTACGACATTTGATCTAGGGATCATTACACATTCACTCATTGATTCAGTTTCAAAATTGGTCATGTTGAAATGTGAATTGACACTTTTAACCCTAAATAAGGGGTCCAAATCAATTCTTCATGATTTGCAAACAAATGATTTTATTCCACTCATTTTTGTGAGATAAGTCCAAATTCAGGGTTCATTTTGGAAAAAATCATTTAGGAACTTCTCAAGTTAAGGAACTTAGTCTTCTTGAACGTAAAAAAACCAAGCTAATGAATTCCAATTGAAGAAATTCAAGTTGACCCATGTGAGACTAATGTTTAATTTCGAGAATTGAGACTCAATTTCACCATTAAACCTCAATTTAATTTTAGCATAAAAGTCGTGTCATCAATTTAAAGTCAATTTCAATGTAATGAGTTAACCTAAATATGGACAATCAATCCAATAGATGCCTTGCAATATTAATTGGATTCAATTTCAGTTAATTTGCAATTTTGATCAAGCAATTATGTGAAATTGTCTAGGTTAGCCTAAAAAGTCCGATCACATGTACCCAATATGTAGGCCAATAGAAAATTACCGAATTGCATTTATATAGTTTAATGGGCCTAATTTCTTCAAAATTGGACAATTTTTCCTCAAATTGAACAAGTTTTCCTGCATAAACTTCAAAACTCCAAGGATCAAGCCATCCAAAGGTTCACTGAACCGGTCAAACCGGCTTGGATTGGTCCGACTAGCCATCGGCAGAAGAGGTCGGTTTGTCCTTCTGCCAGTCGGCTCTCAATGGTTGGCAACCATCCTTGGAAGTCCTGTCATGTGTATTTTATTCTCATGCCCCTCAACTTTCAATATTTTGTAAAAATGCCATCGGCTTTTGTGAAATTATAAAATTGCCCCTAATAAGACTTTAATCCTAAATTTGGTTAAATAGTCCGATTTTGGCACATTAACACCATCCGGATAATCACGTGATAGATTTTAACCTCGATTAAACCCTAATGAAATTAATTAAGCCATCCAATCAAGTTTTAGCTGTTGGATCGAACTGACGACCGAAATTTGATCTTGGAGGGGAAGATACATAAGCATTTTGGCTCCAAAACTTAGGGCAACGAAAATCCCAAAACCTCTCAAAACCTCTCTCTTTCACCCTTAGACAGCCTTTTCCTCCACGAGTCAAGTGACTGACGAACAAACTAGCGAATAGATTACTGGTTCTTCTTCAGCCGATTGGCGGTCTACGGTAGATTCCTAAAGTTCCAACTACCCCAGTCCTCTTCCCTGGTATGTCCACGACATTTAGGTGATCGGAGATTGATCGGAGGGCCACCGGAACAACTCTGATGGCCGATCATCCCTCAGTGGTTCAAATTGAGTCCATCCGAATCCAGTCCTTCCCCAATCTCGAGCTGGCGGTTAAGTAGCCTTGATTCAACCCCTCCGATGTCCCTGGTGGTTCCATCAATGATCCTCAAAGTCCTCGAGGTGTTACGGTGCTTTGATTGTCATTCGATATAGTTTGTTTTGTCAAATCGCATAAAGATAAAAATTTGAAGCTCAAATCCGATGTGGCGAGATTGAGTTGGTCGATCAAGGCCAAAGATTAGGAATCCTTGTATGCTTAGAATCAATGATTGTGAATGCCGCAAGGATCTATGTGTGACATCCCCAACACGTTAGGGTTATCGTGATGTCCCATTGTAATTGCTATTATTTTTATGCGGAAGCGTGTAACGACAACTCCATTTTAACTTAAAATGATGCACACGAAAAATATAGAACCGGACACTTTTATTTATCTATATATTTTAGATGACCTAGGTTAGTACATTAGGGTCAAAAGTTCCTTTTCTGGCTATATCCAAAACATGGTCTTGACCATCCTATTGCTTATCTACATGGCTGTCTGCTTAACACGTCTTAGTCTTGCCAAAAGTGCTACTCCCATCCCCCAGGCCCTCCTTCTACTTGGCCCCGCTATGACCATCATTGTCACCATCTAGGAGGTGGAAGTGGTCCCACCGTGTGCCCATTGACCCGAGCGTAGAGTGCGATAAACCCCATTAGCACGGGGCTCAACGGGAGACCAGCGTCCACAGTCAAGATCACCGTGATCCAAATAAACATAACCTCAGTAGAATCAGGGTCAACTTGCTGTACTTGGTCCCACGTGAGATTGGTGGGGACGTTGTAGAGTATCATGGAGGACACGGGCTGTAGAGGCATACTTACGTGTCTGAAAAATAATATAGTCTACAAGGGGTGAGTATAACCACTTAGCAAATAAAAGCCTATTAGACTATAACACATGAGTCTACCACTATCCATCCAACGGTGTTCTAAACATACAATATATGAGATCGAAACAGCTCAATTTGCAATGACTCTAAAAGGATTTGAATCATCATAACTAATTTGGATCCAATTGTCGCCATCTTCCGAAAGGAACCATGCCGCACCCCTCCAGGCATCTCGCATCCTAATTGGCATCATGAGGACCTCCAGGGTCTTTATTTCATTTCCCAGGCATCTAAAGAGCATCATGTTACGCCTCTCTAGGCATCTCGCATCCCAACTGGCATTGCGAGGACCTCTGGGGCCCGATTTCATCCACTAGGCATCTAGAGGGCACTATGTCACACCTCTTCAGGCATCCCGGCACTCGAGGGATCGTTGCCACAGTAGACTAATAGTATCCAATCGGTTTAAACCATGGTGTAGCAAATTAAGGATTCTATTTCAAGTCATCGAAGCATAAGTAGGCCAACCATCCCCTAATGCATAAGTCTATGGCCATCAACCTATCCAAACTCGCACTATTATGAAATCAACTTAGTTTTACCAATTCGTCTAAGGAACTCTAACACTCGAAACACTAGACAAAACATGTGGAGCTATCCTAACGCAACGGTACACGTCTAATACAACTTGAACTTTGCGGGGTCACATAACTCACTAACTTGACCATAGCCTCGACTAATCAACATCGATGCAAATCTCCTCGGGTCGGAAAAGAATCCGTACCTAGGCTGGACCGACCCACAACAACACGACCTATGGGAGAACGATGCTGCCTTCTCCGACGAATGTCGCGGTTCACAACCTTACAACTCGAAACCAACATTGACCGTGCCAACGATCGTCATGGTACACGACTATACGAGTCAAGATTGAACTCAACTTCAACTGACAAAAAAGTAAACGTGATACAATGGCAACTCAACGCATTCGAGTTCAAATTTGTCGATTCCTAGAATGGAAACCCAAGTAACGGTAGCACCACATAATATAGAGAAATAGGGCTTCCACTTGCCTTGAATCCTCAGTGGTGTGAGCTATGGTGTGAGCTGGTGGCGGAACGGCGAGACGACGCGAGCAGAACGATGGCGAAGTTGTGAGATCTCTAGTTGGTAGAATAAAGCGAGATGGCGGTGCGGCGAGGTGGTGTAAGTGGCTGGCGTCGAGGAACAAAGCAAGAACAAGGCTGTGAGGGTCTAGATGAAGATGACTCTTTGCTGAAGACGCTGATGAACCAAGGGAATTGTGTGTGGTGAGGGAAAAATGAGAGGCGGTCCTCCTTCCATGCTTCGGCTTCTCTGCCTGTTGACTATATTGGTCAACATTTCTTCAGCTTGTGGCCGCCCAAAGGAGGGATGCGTGGGATGAACATGGCCCTCGGTGGAAGTCTTCTTTGCCACCTTGAGCAAATTCACAGCAACATGGCTGCATGTTGCAGTCAAGGTCTTCTTTTGTTGGCAAGCTGAGGAGAAGGGAATGGGGTTGACGTGGCTACGGGTGATGAATCTCAATTCACCAAGTCGATAGCTCGAAAAACTAAGTAGCTGGTGAGGCGGAGACGTGATGATGAGGTGGTATCGTGGGGATGTGATGATGCTCGATGGTTCGGTGAGATAACGATGGTGGCGATATGGTGGTCGTGGGTGGTGCCAACAGTATAGTCCAATGACAAGCTTGTCGATGTGGCATGGACTGTTAAGTATTCGAGGCTCAGGTGAAGTCCGGATATCACACGAGCGAAGTCCGAATGTCACAAATCTCCCCCACTTAAAGAATTTCATCCTCAAAGTTAAGCGCCTCTTACATCTCATTGAAAAGATGGGGATACTTTTGCCTCACTTCCCTCTCACTTTCCCAAGTAGCCTCTTCCACATCGTGGTGTCACCACAAGACTTTAACTAGTGGGATTACCTTTGTTCGGAGGATTTGCTCCTTTCGATCCAATATCTGCATTGGCTCCTCCACGTATTTCACTCTTTCATCTACTTCGATAACCTCGTGATCCAGTATATGAGTAGAGTTGGGATGATACTTCCTTAACATCGACACATGGAAGACATCATGTAGATTTGCCAACTTAGGAGGCAATGCTAATTGATAGGTCAAATCCCCTATCTTTTCAAGGATCTCGAACGGTCCAATAAATCTTGGCTCAACTTACCCTTCTTTCCAAATCTTGATATACCCTTCATCGAGGACACCTTTAAGAATACGTGATCTCCCACGTTAAATTCTAAAGGTCTTTTACACTTACCTGTGTAATTTTTTTGTCAACTCTAGGCCATTTTGAGTCTATTTCTAATGATTTCTACTGTATCCGAAGTGGCTTGTACCAGCTCTGGTCCTATTAGTTTTCTCTCACCTACCTCATTCTAGTAGACAGGAGTCCTGCAAATCCTTCCATATAGTGCCTCAAAGGAAGCCATACCAATACTTTACTGGAAACTATTATTATATGCGAACTCTACTAGATGTAACTTCTCATCCCAATTTCCTTTAAAATCGATCGTGCAAACCCTTAACATATCTTCCAATACTTGGATTACTCTTTTTGTTAGTCCATCCGTCTACGGATGGAAGGTAGTACTAAACTGAAGCTTGGTCCCTAATGCTGTTTGGAGACTCTGCTAGAAATTTGAGGTAAATCTCGAGTCTCGATTTGAGGTGATGGTCACATGAACACCATGTAAGCGTACTACTTGTCTCACATACATCTTGGTGTATTTGTCCATTGGATAATCCACTATTACCCAGATGGAATCATGGCTACTTGATGTCCTTAGTAACCCTTGCACGAAATCCATCATCACGTGCTCCCATTTTCATTCCGGTATGTCTAGTGGTCTTAGCATCCCTGCGGGCTTGCGATGTTCCACCTTCACTTGTTGGCAGGTCAAGCACTGAGAAATGCGCTTAGCAATGTCTGCCTTCATATCATTCCACCAGTACCATTGACGTAGGTTTCGATACATCTTTGTATTCCCAAGGTGGATACTATAATTACTCCTATGTGCTTATGATAGAATTTCCTTTCTTATTTCCTCATTATTGGGGACGCATAGTCGTCCTTGGTATCTCACTGTTCCATCTTGAGAAACTTGGAACTCTGGTCTTTTCCCTAACAATACTTCGTCTCGAAACTTCACAATTTCCGGGTCAGACTTTTGTAGTGTTCTAATTTTTTGAATAATTTCCGGTTCAATTCTCAATGCAATTAGTACACTGGTGAGATGGTCTATTTCTAACTTAAACTCCGAATTTGCTATTATTTCTAACAAATTCCATTATGTTGCCCTTATACTTGCCATATCCATTGCCGACTTATGACTGAGAGCATCTGCTACCTTGTTCGCCTTCCCTAGATAATACAATATCTCATAGTTGTAATCCTTCAGCAGTTCCATCCACCTTCTTTGCCTCATATTTAATTCCTTTTGAGAAAATAAGTACTTTAGACTTTTGTGGTTTGTATAAATTTCAAATTTCTCTCCATACAGATAATGTCTCCATATCTTTAATGCGAAAATTATTGCTGCCAATTCTAGGTCATGAGTTGGATACTTCAATTTGTAGGATTTTAATTATCTCGATGCATAGGCTATGGCATTCCCATACTACATCAGGACACACCCCAACCATTTATGGGAGGCATCGCTATATACCATGAGTCCACCAGATCTAGACATAATAGTTAGTATTAGGGCTATGGTCAATCTTTTCTTGAGTTCCTGGAAACTCCTTTCACATTCATCATTCCATCCAAACTTCACATTTTTCCTAGTCAATTGAGTCAACAGGTTTGCCAGTTGTAAGAATCCTTCTATAAACCTCCTATAGTATCCTACAAGTCCTAAGAAACTTCTTATTTCTATTGGCGTTGTTGGTCTTGGCCAATTTACTACAATCTCAACCTTTGTTGGGTCCACCGAGATTCCTTCTCCTGATACTACATGGCCTAGGAATATTACCCGATCCAACCAGAATTCACACTTAATAAATTTAGCATATAATTTATGGTCTCTAAGGGTTTGCAGTATTATCCTCAAGTGTCACTCATGTTCTTCTGGCCCCTTTAAGTATATTAGGATATCGTCAATAAAGACGATTACAAATTGATCCAGGTAGGGTTTGAATACTCTATTCATTAGGTCCATGAATGCAGCTGGAGTGTTTGTCAATCCAAATGGCATAATTAGGATGTGACATCCTGAATTTCAGGTTCTGATTTCGATCAAAATAGTTGGACATTTCATCGACACGCTTATAGTCCTTTTCCCTAAACTGATTACTCATGGGATAATTAATCTATCAGGTGAAACCGTTAAGGGATTCTAACGCATCAAACTTAAGAATTCGACTAGGAAACGAATGCTCGACTGTACAAATCTGCAAGATATCATTACGACACAATAAGATCGATTAGAAATCAGAGATAGGTCGACTCAACAAAGGTATGTGATTAAGTGTTGGTGATTCCACCTAATGGCACAATTCTTGTCGATCGGCACTAGACCAATTCTTCTGTCATTTTAGTACCATGTGTCCGTATTTAAAACCTTGAGATTTCTACGACAACCGAGAGTCACCAATGTGTCGAAGATGTGCTTTATGGCTTGAAAATAATCAACCACGGTCAAATACACAAAAATTCCTAAAAGCTACCCGGTAGATTATGATGTGCTAAATTTGCGCCGAATTGAAATTAACCATGAAATTGAAATCGAATTTAGAAATTGGAAGTTCTGTCGTGTCACAAATCATTTTAGGAATGTTGACTCATATTCAGAGGATTTTTAATGCAAAACGAGTTTTTCGGCAAATAATCAAAGTATGGTTAATTTGGTTCGGGAAAATTGGTAGCCCCACTTTTGGTTGTACTTTTGGGATTCAAGATGGTTCTATGGTTAAGTAAGGATGTAGATTAAAGTGTGGTGATATTGGATTAATTTTATGAATTTCAATTTAACTCAATTGGAAGGAAATTGAAGTAATGTGATGTACAAGATTTGCAAAATTCATATGCCTCGGTGGAGGAAGAAATTGGATCCATTGAAGATAGTTGTGGAGGATTTGAGTTAGTGGAAGATGATCTCATGTAATGTCATGGTGGTTGGGGCCAAAGTGAAGAGGATTTTGACAAGTGTAGGGTGTGGATTTGCTCTAAAAAAGGTGGGCTATCAACATCTTCTTCCTTGATTCAAGGGTTCCTTGGGAGTTGGAGAGGAGAGAGAAAAGTTGAGAGAGACCAGCTCGTCCGGCCCCCCTTTGCGTGACGCCTGACCGCCTGCTCGGCCGCCTACTCGCTCGTCATCGGAGCCGCTCGCCGCCGCCATCTCCACTAGACCCTCCGTCTTCCTCTTTTCCCCTGCTATTCGATCGTCTCTCCTCCTTCTTTGGTGTGCCTTGAAGGCTTCGAGACCTAGCAGCAAGCCACTAGCTCCACTCATCGCCATCGCATGCTGCTGGACCGCCATCGTCGCCATTCATCCTCGCGCAGGCTATCACTTCTCACCGTTGCTCCACACAGCTTCGCCTCCCTCACGCCATCGCCCTGCTCATCCTCACTTCTAGGCGACTATTCAGCTAGCTTAGGTCGCGGATGAGCCACCTTCGGCCACCGTTCGGGTCCCGCCTAGGTTCGGTTTGACTCCTCAACCTTCCTCGATCCATCCTCGTCTCAACCCGAGCTTGATTCCCCCTCTTTTTGGCCAAGATTAGCAGCTCACCGAGTGGGTTTCACAACCCAATTTTGGCCAATTTTGGCCGGCTTCTCAACCCCAAATGCTTAGCCCACCTTGAGGAAAGTCGATCCCCATAACGTCCCTTCGTTTCAGTCCGGTTGGTTCGTTAATAGGGTGAGTTTAGCCTCCCAAACCTTGATTAGAGGATTAATGATGTTTTAGGTGTGCTTAGTTTAAATTAAGTGAGATTAAGTTAGTAGATTAATTTATTTAAATATGGATTAGATTAAGGGGTGTGATTAGTTTAGTGTATGTTTAATTAAAATTAAATGGATGTTTATGTTATTATAATGATGATTGGAATTTAATCAATAATTTTAAATTAAATATGTATTTCGAAATTATTTAATCATTTAATAATATATTATTATTCGAAATTATTAAAATATTATTATTTAATTAATTTTCATAATAAATTTAGTTATTTAATAAATTCGAAAATTTTTCCAAGACCTTAATTTCTCATAATTTCGCGTTGATCACTACTTTGTGTTCAGATTATGAATTTGATGAGTGGATATTGCGAATTGAGTGTTGATTGTGAAAAATATGGACTTTATTCATAAAATCCAAAGTGTCAGGTTTTGATACAAAAATTGGATTTTAAGGATTATATTCGATTGTGGGGTTTGAAAAAGTGAGATATTAGCTTTCTGGTTTGAAATTAACATGTCCCCACACACATAAATAATTTCTTGGATATTTTTAATATGAAGAAAAGAGGCCTAGATTACTATTTTAAATGGAAGCATGGAATGAAATGCAAAGTATCCTAGGCCAAGCATGAATTTGTTGTGTGATAATTAAGAGAAATTATCCTATGCTGTTGAGCCGGAGTTGCCCCTATATGGGATGCCCCATACAATAGATGCGGGTTGTAGTAGATTCTGGGCCCATGCTTCTTCGGGAATGTCGTCGACGTAGTGACGAAGTCGTGCTCCAAGGTGGGGAGGCGATACCTGGCATTACTGTCAGTAGATAGCGGAACTGCGAGTAGGCTATGCCCTTGTGTGGCAGTGATTAACAATTGGAACGTATGTTGAGTGTTGTTGATAAGCCGGATTATGGGACGTATAATAAATATTTGGTCTTATAATTAGGACTCCCGTGGTTGTTGATTATGTGAAAGTGATTGCGTTCTAGTTGTTTAAGTTTTTATTACTACCTGTGATTGAGTGATACGAATTGTACTAACTTGCAGAAAGAAAATAAGGCAAGGTAAGTCTTCTGTGTGCTGTGGCTAGGCCACCCTTAGGTGTAATTTCTTTCTAATAGGGGTTTAGGGGGTGAACTTGCTGAGACAATGTCTCACCCTGTTTTGGGGCAATATTTTCAGGTCCTTAGTGGACAGAGTGGCCAGATCGCTTTGGTTGGCCGTGAGGAGTTGCAGAGGTGAAGTCAAGAGGATTGGAGAATGTGTCCGACTTGTAGGTCATAGGATAGTTCCTTTTTAAAAAGTCGGTCTTTTGTAGACTTTTGGCTGTAGACCTCTATTTGTAAACTCTGTTGATTTATGTAAGTGTATTGTTGTGAAATTGCTTCCTGCTGCTCTATCCTGTATTAGATTGTCAGGGGTTTTATAATATGCTTCCGCATGAGCATTTAAATAAAATGAATTGGGTCGGCGACGTGTCCTAGGAATGTCGCATTTGCATGACCTAGATGGGATGTGCACGTACTTGGGGTTAGGGATGTATTCCCTTTTTATTCTTAACTAATGATACCCCAACCTTAAGTATATTTTAGAAAAAACTGAATTTCCTTGCAATTAGTCAAATAGATCATCAATTCTAGTCAACGGGTACTTACTCTTGATTGTCACTTGATTCAATTGCCTATAATCAATGCAAAGGCGCATTGACCCATCATTCTTCTTTACAAATAGGATCGATGCACCCCATGGGGACGCGCTTGGCCTAATGAATCCCTTATTGAGTAATTCTTGCAACTGTACTTTCAACTACTTTAGTTCCACTATAGCCATTCTATATAGGGCTTTTGATATTAGTTTAGTTCCAGGCATCAGTTCAATTACGAACTCGATTTCCCGTTCCAGTGGTAATCTAGGTATTTCTTCGGGAAATACGTCTAGAAATTCCTGAACCACTCAAATTTCATCGGGTTTGGCTTCTTCTTTAGTATGGTTCTTTACTACTGCCAAGTATCCTTAACACCCTTCGTCAAGAAGTGCATGTGCCTCTACTATTGAAATAAGGGTCATCGAGGGGTTTGTCTGATCTTCGTAAAATTTAAAACTAGGCTGATGAAGTGGGTTGAACTAAATCAACTTTCTATAACAATTCACCCTAGCCCGTTGTTTATGTAGCCAATCCGTTCTTATGATGGCGCCAAAGTCATACATGACCATTACTATTAGGTCTATTTCCTGATCTTGTCCACCTATATTATCTTACATTTCTTGCATACCAATGTAGACAATACTGCATCTTTTAGCGGTGTAGAAATACGAAGATGTGATATATGGACTCCGCTTGAGCCTCGAATACTTATTGGTCCATGCCGTGTTGACAAGCTTGTCATCAGACTACTTGTTGGCGCCACTCATGGCCACCATATCACCACTACCATCACCTCATCAAACCATCACGTCCCATCACATCCCCATGACACCACCTCATTGTCATGTCTCCGCTGCACTATGACAGCTCAACCGCCACCTAGTCCCTTATATCATTAAATTTTCTTCTTCACGAAATGCCACAAGCGAGATCAATGTGACCTCAAGGATAGACCGCAATCATGAGATGTCCAAGAAGGATTAATTCAAAACCAGACACATCTTCTCTCCCACCAATGTTTACTCTCCTTAGTACGTTGCTGAGCTAGCCTTTTCATGCAAATTATTCTTCATCCCCATGTGTCTGCACAATGGGTCAAAGAGGGGAGCAAAGAACTCCCTCCAACAAAGACCTTGACCCACGTCAGCCCATCCGCTTCTCCTCAGCTCGCCACCAACGAAGACATTGACCCTACAATGCAGCCACGTTCTTGCATGAATTAGCAAGGTGTCATGAGCAGGTGAAGACTTCCCACGCCAACACACGAATCTACGGAGCTGTCTCCTCCTTCTGCTGCCATGAAATTGAAGAAAAAGGTTGACCAAGATAGTCAACAGCGGAGAGGCAAAAGTTTAGAAGTGGTCGTCTCTCATTTTCCCTCATTGTTAATCCTTGGCTGTGGAACTTGTCGTCACTTTTACCAGCTTCTTCGTTAGATATTCATCACCATTAAACCCTCACAGTTATATTATGTGATGCTACCGCTACTCGAGTTTCTATTCTAGGAATCGACAAATTTGGGCTTGGATGCGTCAAGTTGCTGTGGTATTCATGTGTGCTTCTTGTCAGTTAGAGCTGAGTCCACTCTTTACTCATAGAATCGTGTACCGTGATGACCGTTGGCACGATAAGCATTGGTTTTGTGTTGTAAGGCTGTGAACCGCGTCGATTGTTGGGGAAGTTAGCACCGCTCCCCAATGGGTTGCAATATTTTGGGTCAGTTCGGTCTAGGCATGGATCCTTTCCGGACCAAGGGGACTAGTATCAAGGGGGTAACAGGATTGGTCAAGGCCATGGTCGATTTAATCAATTATGTGGCCATGCAAGGTTCCAAACCTATTAGGCATGTACTGTTGTGTTAAGACAATTCTACGTGATTCGGCTAGTGCTTCGGGTGTTAGAATTCCTTAGACGAATCGGTAAAACTAAGTCGATTTCCAAACAGTGCGGGTTTAATTAGGTTGATGGCCATAGACTTTTGCATCAGTGGATGGTCGGTTAGGTTATGTTTGGATGACATCAAATAAAAATCCTAAAGTTGTTGTGCCATGGTTTGAATTGATTGGATACCATCAGTCTACCGTGGTGACGATGCTTTGGGTGTCGGGATGCCTAGAGGGGCGTAACCCGGTGCCCTCTAGATGCCTGGGGATGTGATTGAGCCTTAGAGGTCCTCGCAATGCTAGGTGGGATGTGAGATGCCTAGAGGGGCATAATGTGACACTTTCCAAATGCCCAGGGAGTGAAATAAGAACCTTGAGGTCCTCGTGATGCTAGGTGGGATGCGAGATGCCTAGAGGGGTGCAACACAGGTCCCTTTAGAAGATGGTGGTAGCTAGATCCAAAATATATACGACTATTGAAATTCCCAAATGTCTACTTACTTCCCTGGTGTATCATTTCTGTGAAATTCTTTTAGAGTCATTGCCAATTGAGCTATTTCGATATTGTATATTGCACGTTTAGGATTCCGTCGGATGAGTAGTGGTAGACTCATGTAGTATAGTCTAATAGGCTTTTACTTGCTGAGTGGTTGTACTCACCCCCCGATGACTACTTTTTCAAATATGTAGATATGCTTCTACAACTCGCGTCCTCCACGATACTCTATAGTGTCCCCACCAATCTCACGTGGGACCAAGTGGAATAATTCGACCCCGATTTCCTTGAGGTGACATTCATACGTATCACTGTGATCTTGACAGTGGATGCTAGTCTTCCATTAAGCCTTATGCTGATGGGGTTTATTGCACTATACACCTGTGTCAATGGGTGTATCGTGGGACCACTTCCACTCCTAGACGATGACAACAATGATAGCGGGGTCGAGTAGACGAAGGGCACGGGGGAAACAAGGGTGACATTTTTGGACAAGACCAGGACGTGATACACAGACGATCGTGAGAATAGGCTGTAGGATGGTCGAGACAGTGTTTTGATTTAGCCAGAAAAATGAACTTTTTGGCCTTAATGTACCGACCTAGGTTGTCTAAAACATAAAAATAAATAAAAGTGCCTAGTTCTATATTTTCGTGTGCATCGATTTAAGTTATAATGGAGTTATCGTTATACGCTTCCGCATAAAAATAATAGTAATAGCAAGGGAATGTCGTGGCGACCCTAACGCGCTAGGGGTTGTCAAGGGTCATCACGGGAGAGGCGTATCAAGGGGTTTGGTTTCTATTTCACCCAATTGTCTATATCCTTCAAACACAAATGAATGTGTAGCACCCATGTCAAATAATGCATAAGCCTTCTTGTCATTTAAAGAATTTGTACCAGAAATAACATCTTTGGAAGCTTATGCTTCCTCTTGGGTGATTGTGTACACCTATCCTTATGCTGGTGGCCTCCGTGGATTTCCTTGTGGAGGTGGTCCGCCTATACGTTGTTGCATATGTCGCACCGGATCAATGTCCAACTGCGATCCTCCTTGTAGACAGTCCCTCCTAAAGCGACCCCTCTGCCTACATCCAAAACACTTCAGATGGTTTGGGCAGGGTCCTGGACCATGTTGTTTACCACACCTTCAATAGGGATTATTTTGATATGGCACTATACCTATAGCGTGACCACTCCTGGTCCTCCCGAAATTTCCAAAATTCCGCTTCTTCTCATGATCCCAAGGTAGCTCTCATGTTGGATAGGAACTTTTACCACACCAGGTGTCACTTAGTGTCATTTGTCGTCCTAATTCCATTCATTCCTTGCTTTCCAACTGTTCTCTTATTACTTCTTGTTCCACAAGCTGGGCCCATTCATAAATTTCATTATAATCCTTTATATTCAAAGGTACCAATTGCCTCTTGATGTCCATTCTCAAGCCTTTCAAAATTCTTTTAGTTTTTTCCTCTGGGTCTTCTACTAACTTAGGAGCATAACTCGATAGTTTAGAAAATTTTGCTTCATATTGGTCTACCGTCAACTCCTTTTGCTCCAGTTGAACAAATTCTGTTATTTTCTTATCCTTGGCACAATCAAAAAAATTCTTTTTGTTGAAAGCCCTGACAAATTCATCCCATGTTATTACAGTACCAGTCAGGAAGATTGTGTCTCTAGAAGCCCTCCACCAATGTTTGGTGTTTCCTTTCAATTCGTACTCTGCCAGGGTTATCTTCTCTATGTCGTTGCAATTCAACAATCGAAAGATCCTCTCTATCCCATCAGTCCATTGTTCCTCCTCTTCAGGACTCCCCATTCTAGTAAACTAAGGTGGCTTCAATTTTAAAAATTGCTCCACCAATCCCTGAGTACGACGTTCCGCTCCCGGTTGTTGTTGGGCTTGCCTTTCCATCAAATTCCTTATGTTGGCCAGCGCTTGTAGAATATCTTCCATTTGGGGTTCTGCCCTCAAAGCAATAGCTTCGGCCCTTGATGGGGGAGAACTCCCTATTCGTACCATACTTTCCTGCAGATTATAGAGTACTCACTACATGAACAATTCAAGTTTTTTTGACTTTTGGATGAAACATCCGGAGTTCAATGCAATAGTTAGTCAGATTTTAGAGGATTCGGGCAAAGGAGTTCCTATGTTTAGGCTTGTGTGCAAGCTCAAGGCCCTCAAATGCCGGCTCAAGCAACTTAATAGAGAGTCTTTCTCCAACATCTCTGTCAGGAAGTCAGAAGCAAGGGTGGCCTTAGAGAGTATGCAGGCTAGCCTTCAGTAGGATCTCTCCTCTGTTGTTCTTGCTGAGTTGGAAAAGGATCAACGTTGTATCTTTACAAACTTACGGTCTAAGGAAGAGTTTTTTTTTAGACAGAAATCTAGAGTCGGATGGCTCAAAGAGGGAGACCGTAATACTAAGTTCTTCCATCAGTATGTCAATAAGAGACAGTTGAGGAATAAAGTTCTTTCAGTCTTGGATACTGTGGGTAATCGGATTACAGAGCTGCAGTTGGTCCAGCAACACTTTATTGAGTACTTTCAAGACCTCCTGATGCTGCGAGTGGAGCAAGAAAAGACCTCGGTTACGGATATTCGGGAGGTCATCAAATGTCCACTTTCCGACGACTAGATTACATACCTAGCTCGACCGATCACTAAGGTGGAGATTAAGGATACCCTCTTCTCCTTGGCTAAGGGCAAGGCCCTAGGGCCGGATGGCTTCACGGTCGAGTTCTTCAAGGAAAATTGGGGGACGGTTGGATGGTTGGTCACGATGGCAGTGATGGACTTCTTCACCACTGGTAGACTCTTAAGAGAGATAAATAACACCATCCTGGTGCTGGTTTCGAAAGTTCCTAATGCGACTACCGTCGATGATTACAGGTTCATCACTTGTTGTAACACTATCTACAAGTGTATTACAAAGGTGATGGCCAATCGAGTTGCCGCAGTTTTGAAGGATATAATTAGCCTTTTTTAGAGCGCGTTTGTCAAAGGTCAACGGATCAAGGATAACATCTTAATGGCCCAGGAACTCTTCTCTTGTTTCTACCTAAACCCCTACTTACCTCAGTGTGCGATTAAAGTAGATTTTCGAAAGGCCTACGATATGGTTGATTGGGATTTCCTAGAGAGAGTTCTTTTCGCTTTTGGATTTCCCAAGTTAGTCACTAGACTTATCATGACTTGTGTGCGTACCCTTAAGTTTTCCATAGCATTAAATGGGGAGCTTCATGGGTTCTTTGCGAGTGGCAAAGGTCTTCGTCGGGGTGATCCTATTTCTCCCTATTTGTTTACTCTAGTTATAGAGGTGTTTTTTGGGATCCTTATTAGATGCTCTTTGAAGCCGAAGTTCAAGTACTTCTGGAGATGCAAGGCTACAAATCTCTTGCATTTATTCTTCATGAATGACATCTTCTTGTTTTGTGAGGCTGATTTGCCTTCAGTTTCTTTCCTCAAAGAAGGCCTCCGTACCTTTTCAACTTGGGGTGGTTTGATTCCAAATCCAAGAAAGAGCAAGGTATTCCTGGCAGGGGGTATGCCTTCTTTAAGGAATCAAATCCTACTTGATCTTGGTTTCCAGGAGGGGAGCTTACCGGTGTGCTATTTGGGGGTCCCAGTTATTACTTCGAGACTGAGCAAGGCGGATTGTTGCACTCTTGTCAACCGCATTACAGCCAAGGTTCAAACGTGGACAAATCAGTTTCTTTCCTTTGCTGGCTGGCTTCAGCTTATCAGGTCAGTTCTTCATGCTATCCAAGCTTATTGGGCGAGTGTTTTCATTTTACCTGCAGTTGTGTTGGACTAAATTGAGCGAATCCTTAGACAATTCCTGTAGAAAGGCCCGAAATTGGGTAGAGTGGGTGCTAAGGTTGCTTGGGATAATGTTTGCCTCTTAAAAGAGGAGGGAGGGCTTGGTATCCATAGGCTTTGGGATTGCAACAAAGATGCCATGCTGAAGCATATTTGGCTCCTCTTTTCAGATAAGGAGTTGCTGTGGTGTAAGTGGATTCATTCCAATTTCTTAAAAAGGAGGAACTTTTGGACCATTAAAAAGCCAATCCATTGTTCCTGGGCCTGGAAGAAGATCTTATATCTTAGGAGGGAGATTCAAAATGCATTCTTTTGGAGGATTGGGGATGGCCTCTCGGCTTCTCTTTGGTTTGATAACTGGCACCCTAGGAGTTCTCTAAACTTAATCTTCTCGGATTCGCTCATCTATAACTCCGAGCTCTCTAGACAAGCAACAGTAGTAGATCTTTTCATTGATGTGGGGTAGACTCTCAAGTTGGTGTTAGAGTTGTGGGATCACCCCCTCCCTAGCCTATCTCAAGATGCGGATTGCTTTTGCTGGAGGGAGAATCCTTCCGACCGGTTTATGGTGGCAACGGCTTGGGAGTCTATTAGGAGGAAGAGTACTCGGGTTCCTTGGCATGCATTTGTCTGGAACAATGCGATCACACCACGATATCAAGTAAACTTTTGGCTTATTGCCAAACGCAAGCTTCCTACGCAAGCCCTTTTATTGTCTCATGGTAAAATAGAGAGTGGATCATGTGCTTTCTGTAATGATTTGCCTAATTCTATTGACTATCTATTTTTTGGATGTCGTGTTATGGCCAGCCTTGCCTTTTTTTGGGTGGCCAGATGCAATCTACCTTGGTGTAATAGGTCTTGAGGGGAGAATCTTCGGTGGGCCATGATCGTGCTGTTTGGAAAGGATTTTTATAAATGCATTGCCCATTTTTCTTTTAGTGCTCTATGTCATATTATTTGGAAGAACAGAAATAGCATACTTTTTAGAGAGCAGCCACTTGCCGTCCCAGCTATGAAGAACCATCTTTTTAAAGTGGTTAAAGATAAGGCCATCACCTTCAAGAATGTTGAGGACAACTTCAGGAATAGAAGGTTGCAGCGAAGTTGGGGTATTGAACCTGTCATCTTTTCTGGGGACCCATAGGCGCCTTCCTTAGACCTACCGGGACTTGTTGGTGGCTCTTTTCCAAGGGCCGATGATGCTGTGGAGATGTTCGACTCCTCTCCTCCCTAGTCATGCGTCTATGAAGGTGTTTGACTCCTCTCCTCCCTGGCTATGTGTCTTTTTTGTTTTTGGTTGCCGATTGTTCACGCTTTGCCTCTATTTTCTCTTTGTGCATTGTTGTTGCTTGGTTACCTAGTGTGGTGACCTTTTACATCTCAGCATCCTTCCTTTCCATCTTGAGTGTAAGTTTCAATGCCGTGATCCTTTTGTATATTTGGTCTTTGCTCAATATATTTATTACCTTCACCAAAAAAAAAAAAAACAATTAATGACCCAGTGTCACTAATCGACTAATAAGGGAATGTAACGTTCACACGTTACCATCATCTTATGAGTGAAAATAAGTAACATATTAATGTTATTAGTACGTATGGGTAACTCACAATCTTTACCAGCATCTTATGAGTGAAAATAAGTCACCCATTTTTCATAGCAAATCATCTACATGCACTTATTGCCTTATCGTGTGCGATTATCATAACCCCATTTCCTTCCACTAGCGCACCTTATCACTCTAGACAGACCTAAGCTCTGATACCACTCCAGTTGTAACAACCCCAACACGTTAGGGTTATCGTGATTTCCCATTGTTATTGCTATTATTTTTATGCAGAAGCATGTAACGACAACTCCATTTTAACTTAAAATGATGCACACGAAAATATGGAACCAAACACTTTTATTTATTTATATATTTTAGACAACCTAGGTCGGTACATTAAGGTCAAAAGTTCCTTTTTCTGGCTATATCCAAAACATGGTCCTGACCATCCTACTGCTTATCTACATGGCCGTCTACTTAACACGTCATGATCTTGCCAAAAATGCTACTCCCATCCCCCAGGCCCTCCTTCTACTTGGCCTCGTTATCACCATCGTCGTCACCATCTGGGAGTGGAAGTGGTCCCACCGTACGCCCATTGACCCGGGCGTAGAGTGCGATAAACCCCATCAGCACGAGGCTCGACGAGAGACCAGCGTCCATAGTCAAGATCACCGCAATCCGAATAAACGTAACCTCAGGGAACTCAGGGTCAACTTGGTCCCACGTGAGATTAGTGGGGATGCCATAGAGCATCATGAAGGACGCGGGTCGTAGAGGCATACTTACGTGTCTAAAAAATAATATAATCTACAAGGAGTGAGTACAATCACTCACCAAGTAAAATCCTATTAGACTATACCACATGAGTCTAACACTAAACATCCAATGGAGTCCTAAACATACAATATATGAGACCGAAACAGCTCAATTTGCAATGACTTTAAAGGAATTTCAATCATCGGATCTAATTTGGATCCGATTGTTGCCATCTTCCGAAGGGAACCATGTCGCACCTCTCCAGGCATCTCGCATCCCAATTGGCATCATGAGGACCTCCAGGGTCCTTATTTCATTTCCCGAGCATCTGGAGAGCGTCACGTTACACCCCTTTAGGCATCTTGTATCCCAACTGGTGTCGCGAGGACCTTTAGGGCCCAATTTCATCCCCCAGGCATCTAGAGGGCACTATGTGACACCCCTCCAACCATCCTGACACCCAGGGCATCGTTGCCACAATAGACCGATGGTACCCAATCAGCTTAAACCATGCACGACAAATTAAGAATTCTATTTGAAGTCATCAAAGCATAACTAGGCTGACCATCTCCTGATGCATAAGTCTATGGCCATCAACCTATCCAAACTCGCCCTATTCTGAAATCGACTTAGTTTTACCGATTCGTTTAAGGAACTCTAACACCCGAAACACTAGACAAAACATGTGGAGTTGTCTTAACGCAATAGTACACATCTAATTCGACTTAAACTTTACAGGGTCACATAACTCACTAACTCAACCATAGCCTCCACTAATCCCATACTACATCAATGCAAATCTCCTCAGGTCCGAAAAGAATCAGTACCTAGGCTGGACCGACCCACAACGACACAACCTATGGAAGACCAATTCTGCCTTCTCCGATGGACGTCATGGTTCACAGCCTTACAACCCGAAACCAATGTCAACCGTGCCGATAGTCGTCGAGATACATGACTATACAAGTCAAGATTGAACTCAGCTTTAATTGACAAAAAAGTAAACGTGATACAATGGCAGTTTGACGCATTTGAGTTCAAATTTGTCGATTCCTAGAATGGAAACCCAAGTAACGGCAGCATCACATAATATAGAGAAATAAGACTTCCACTTGCCTTGAATCCTTGGTGGTGTGGGTTGTGGTGCGAATTGGTGGCGAGCGGCAAGACGACGCGAGCAGAACAACAACGAAGCTATGAGATCTCTGGTCGGCAGCAAGAATAAAGCGAGATGGCGGTGCGGCAAGGTGGTGCAAGCGGCCGGCGTCAAGTAACAAAGCAAGAACGAGGCTATGAGGGTCTGGATGAAGATGACTCTTTGCTGAAGACGCTGATGAACCAAGGGAATTGTGTATGGTGAGGGAAAAATGAGAGACGGTCCTCCTTCTATGCTTCGACTTCTCCGCCTGTTGACTATATTGGTCAACATTTCTTCATCTTGTGGCCACCCAAAGGAGGGATGCGTGGGATGAATATGGCCCTTGGTGGGAAGTCTTCTTTGCCACCTTGAGCAAATTCACAGCAACGTGGCTACATGTTGCGGTTAAGGTCTTCTTTTGTTGGCAAGCTGATGAGAAGGGAATGGGGTTGACGTGGCTACAGGTGGTAAATCTCAATTCACCAAGTCGATAGCTCAAAAACTAAGTAGCTGATGCGGCAAAGACATGATGATGAGGTGGTGTCGTGGGGATGTGATGAGGCTCGATGGTTCGGTGAGATAACGGTGTTGGCGATATGGTGGCCGTGGGCGATGCCAATAGCATAGTCTGATGACAAGCTTGTCGACGTGGCATGGACCGTTAAGTATTCGAGGTTCAAGTAAAGTCTGGATATCACACGCGCGAAGTCCGGATGCCACACTATGAATGAGTTACATGTTGATTGGATGATTGAACAAATTCTGGAAATTTGTAGATCTTGAACATAGGTTCTATTATGGTTGATTTGAGGTCCTAAACTTCATTATCTTGCTTCAAGCTGTTCTAGATATTTGATAAGCTTCAATTTGATTCACCTTGAAAGTCTGATGATCTCTTCTAGAATTAATGTGTTTTTCCGATAAGTCTGACTTTTGAACATGTCTGCCTTTTGTTAATTATCTGTCGATTTTTGTGTTTTGATTTTGAAGATGGTTTCTTCATGAAAGTTGTACGAAATTATATGGGTCATGACATATATTTTTTTCTAGATTTTTTTGGAATAGGTTTGATTAGGCAAATATTTAAAAAAAATTGTCCTTGTACTAATTTGCCCTTTTTGAATCCGATTTGTATTTGCTTTGAAATGAGGTAATAAACATGCTTGATTGGATTTGCATCCTTCGTGAAAGTCTTAGAATAGTCATAAGCTTTCTAATAAGGTATAGATTGCACTAAACAGTCATTGTTAGCTAGGTTAATTGCCCGCATGAAGTCATGTCTAAGTTGCCGCAATTTGAGATGATGAATGCTATGTTTTGCTTTCCCATTTTTGTGTGGATTTTTATGAACCAAACTACATTTCGATGCCTTCATGAAAAACGATCATGACATTGCATTTCACAAGTAGGAATTTTTGTGGATTTTTTACCATGTCGTTAACTCGTTGAAAACCTTTTTATGTTCTATGCAATACTTGTTACAATTGTGGCTGATCATGTCCTTATAAAAATGTCTTCAATTGAGCTCCTTAAAAGAGAAATTAGTGCATGATACCTTCTTGACCTACTTAGAGCATATCACAACCTTCGAAATGATGTATGTCATGCCTCATTTGAAGATCGTCTGCCATATGAAAACTATTCACCAAGTTGATATGTTATCACTGAAATTGTCATGCATTTTGTCATCAGTATTCTCAATGATAAGTCACTTATTGATGTTAATGAATTTGTGTGATTTTTCGTGCATTGATCTAGGGTTAGATGTTTTAATCAAACTTGTTCTTCTCATTTAACCCTACATCATGTTTGATTGTCCTCATTTTCATGCATCATTTAGGTAGTTGAATGAGCCATTTATCATGCATCATGTTTTGTCATGTTATGACTGATAGGTGTATTTTTGCAATTGCCATCATTTGAACATGAATTTGACCTTAATTCAACTTAATATCTCTTAGAAAGTCTTAACGAACGTCATAAGTTTCTTAATGATGCAAATTTTGCATCATTCTTATGTCATTCGACCTGTTTTCCATTTTTGCGAAGTTTGCCCTGAAATCTACCATGAGTAAAATTCGGAATGCTTGTTCTGCCATTTTTTAAACAAACCTCTTTTCATTTTTGTATGAATTTTTGGGTAAAGATTTCGAGCTTGAGTCCTTAACAAAATTTGTTTGTCTTCCTCATTTCTATATTATGGAGAAATTTCAGAATTTTTAGACGTCATTTATTAGGTCAAATTGCTACTGAATTGTCACGATGTTTTGCTGCCCTATTCTGTTCTTGATGCATTGTTCTGTGTTCTTGGATTTTTATAAATTCATACATAACTTATTTTAGGAAACTTCCTGCACGGAAGTTGTTTCTTATTGTGTGATTGATGTCCTGTAATTTTCTTAGGACCAATTATCCATGGATCCTATCCCAATTGTTCTGACCTTGATTGCATTGTTTGATGATTGCTGTTGTGATTCATCGTTGCGATTCCATTCTAGGATTTTTTAGAATGTTTTGCATGCTGAATTGAGACTATTTGTCTCCATGAGTTTTGATCCTTGTTTTCTGAATTTTGTATACAAAAAATCTTGGAAAATAGAATGCATTATACCATGCTTTTCAAACCTCTTGAGTGTCGTGAAACAATCAGAAATTTCATATTCTAATTGATTCGAACCCAATTTTCATTCATATGATGCCCATGTGGAAAATTTTCGTTCTTGAAAATGCTTTGGCATGGTTGAATAGTGGTTCAACATGAATTTTGTTAAAGCTTGAGTCATATTTAAAGTACCTATGAAGCTCGATCAGTGTGCCCATTAATGACTTGAGTTAGCTTTGGCTAGTAAAGCCCTGTTTGATAACACTCCTGAGAACAATTGATTCTTTTTTTTTGTTCCCTGAAACAAAAAAATAAAAAACCGTTTGGTAAATTTTTTATTCTTGGACACAAAAATTCATTTATTTGTTTTCGAGAATTGGTTTGGAACATAATCAATAAGTAGAAAAAAATAGCTTTGTACTCTTGAGAGCAATTTTAGAATCAAGTCCAACTTTTTCTTTTTTCGCTTTTTTCTTCTTTGCTCATTCTCTCTTCTTCTTCCTCCATCGACCATTGCTGGTCACTGTTGCCACTAGCAGTCGTCGGCCACAATGGCCGGCAATCGGCGACCGACCACAAAGAAGGAGGAAGAAGAAGAAAATAGGAAAAAAAAAAAGAAAAAAGAAAAAGAAAAATGAGAAAAATAAGAAAAATATAATAAAAAATAAGAATTCTACCAATTGCCTTCAAAAACTCAGAAATTGTTCTTAGGAGTAGAATTAAAAAGATCATTTTTGAGCAAAAATTGTTCTTAGGAACAAAATGATTATCAAATGCACTCTAAATGTATTTCATAGTCATGATGAAATCACGTCACCCTTTCATCCAAGCTTTCCAATTACAATTTACATCCAAATTTCCAAATTATGTTTTTTTCTTGGCATTGATATTGTCTAGGTTTGGACCATATTAAGGGCGTCTACAAAGCTCAACCAATGTGTCTTTGATGCACCCGAATTAGCCTTGGTGGCTAAATGTGTTCCATAACCATGATATAACTATACCATGTCATTAACATTCTTCTTTAAAATCCGTTGTGTGATCGCTTCTCAAATGATTTTTGGGCATCACTTGAATTTTTTAGCTTTTGATGTGTCTGTCTTTGTAGAATACATGTGATTGTGTATAATGCTTGATGACTGAATAAGTGATTTAGTATTGGCTCACTAATTTTGTTTGATTGATTAAGAATCAACACCCAATAGCCTACATGCATGTTTACTTTCAACTATACATGTGATTTTTAGATGTATGCATAGGTGCGATGCATGATCCTATGGGCTATTTTGGGTCACGCTTAGAACCCGTTTTAGGGACTTTTAGCATTGGTTGTCACGTGAGAACACAAATTGTGGCCAATAGCTATAAATCATTTTAAAAATGAATTGAGCAGGCGTCTTAGGTGGATCATTGCATGAATCCCAAAAGCTAATCCCAATGTCATGTTTGTTAGTTAAATACATTGAGTGGATTCCTTGATTGTTATTGTTTTTGTTTGTTTGCAATGATGATTGTTTCTTTCGTACTGTAAGCAACTAGTCTTAGTATTAGATTAGGCTTAAAATAGGCCTATAGAGGTGGCGGTCCCGACGACGTGGAGAGATGAATGGTTGATGTCCAATTTGACCCCGTTTTGCACCATTTATTCCCTAATATATGTTTCGGGTTTCTTCGTTTTGTATAAATATCCAATGAGTTGTGAGTTCTTTTCTTTTGCTTTACTTTCTATTTAGGATTGTACTTCCTTAAACCGTTCTTGAGTGTTTACTTACTGCATCGACTTTAAATTTCAAATGATTGTCTTCTTTTCTTTTCTCTTTAATAGAAATAGAATGGCATGAATTCGACTATATACACATGATTATCTAATTAACTTCTCTTTGGCATGCAAAAGTAAAGAGACGCATGGACACCTTAGGAAACACGAGAAACTGTTAGTACCCAAAGAGCGTTAGCCTTTTAAGTACTGTGGAAGTCCTAAAACTTGTCACAAAAATGCAATTGAGTACTAAAACTTGCAAAAAATGCAATTAAGTCCTAAAATTTGTCAAAATGGTTCAATTGAGTCTTAAAGTTAACACCATTAACCTTTTCCGTTAAAAATAACGTGGCATTTTAAATTATTTTTTATTTTCCAGCTGGCTTTTTAAAATATTTTTTATTCATTTTTAAAAAAATTCCATATAAAAACTAAAATTCATTTTTTAAAAACTGTTAAAAAAAAAAAAAAAAAAAAGAAAAGGGCAGAGGAGGCGGCCGTGCATCGCCGAGGGCTCGCCGGCCCCAAGCGAGGGCCGGCGACCCTCGCCTAACGCGGGGCAAGGGCGCCCAGATTTGGGCATGCCGACCCTCACCTAGGGGCCGACGACCATCGCCAACCTTGGGCGAGGCCACAACGGGGCTTGCCCGGATCCGGGCAAGCCCTGTCAACCCCAGGCAAGGGCCACCGAGGCCTTGCCCAAGGCTAGTGACGGTCGCCGGCCCCCAAGCGAGGGACGACGTGCCCGGATCTAGGCACCCTCACTCGCGTCAGGTGAGGGTCGCCGGCCCTCGCTTGGGGTCGGCAAGCCCTCGCCCGCACCAAGCAAGGGTCGCCAGCCCTCTCTTAGGGCCGACGAGCCCTCACCGGTGCCGGCGAGGCCTTGCCCTAGTCGCGATGGCCGACTACCTTCGCCAGCCCCTCCGGCGATGGGTTGCCGCCTCCTCTGCCCTTTTCTTTTTTTTTTCTTTTTTTGATAGTTTTTTAAAAATGAATTTTAGTTCTTAAATATATTTTTTTTAAAAAGCTAGCTGGAAAATAAAAAAAATGTCACGTCAGCATTTTTAACGGAAAAGGCTAACGGTGTTAACTTTAGGACTCAATTGGACCATTTTGACAGGTTTTAAGACTTAATTGTACTTTTTGCAAGTTTTAGGACTGTGACGAGTTTTAGGACTTATGCAACACTTATCCCTAGAAATATTAATGTAACCTAAGTCCCCAAACATTAGAATCTTTGGTTGCGTAGATATTGAAAACCACTCCTAATCGTCGATTGAGTTTTCTAGTCGACCTCCCAAAAACGAGGCTAGTGGTGACTCCTAACTATTATCTAAGTTTTTTAAAACAACTCATAGATAATAAATAAACTCATCGTGAATGGTATGAACCTTAAGAAAAGGTTCACGATCATAATTTAGTATACTTAAGATGGTGAAGCTAAAAGACAAAGTAATGTCATCTTTGGTGGATTTACATCTTGAGAGGGCTATCATGGTTGAATACTTTTAAATTCACATTTACGTTCAGTTTCCTTTCAACCCTAAAACAATCAATCAAGACATGTCATGGCATCGAGGTAGGGTCACAACAAATCCCGCTGTCATGTGAGGTATGAGCTTGGGAGAATTCATGACCATGATCAAGCAAACTTATATGGTTGATCTTGAAAGATGCAATAATGACATTTTTTGGAGTATGTACTGTGAGGGAGCTCTCATAATCAATGGCCTTAAACTCGACCTTTTCAATCCCTCACCCCATGCGAGAGGTCGGGCTGTGACTCTGTCCAAAAATATTCTGCTGAGTAATTTATTATCTTTGAAAATGAGAGAGAGAGAGAGAGAGAGAGAGAGAGAGAGAGAGAGATTTGAATAAGTTGGCTGTGTATATAAATTAGCATGAAGTCACGCCAGTGACACCACAAGTTTCAACCCAAACAGAGAGTTGGGAAATGGCTAAGCTTAGGAGCAATCAGCTCGCTTATTCTCTGTACCTGCTCTCCATCTTTTTCCTCCTCATTTCGACGGGTAAGATCACAACCTTTCGGCACCATATGAAATCTCGCTGAAGTTGAATTCAATGTGCGTCGAATAGGTACGATCGCTATGCTTAGCCTTGTGAACGGTTTCTGCGGTTTTTATGATGCAGAGATGGATGCAGAGATGGCCATGGTGGAGGGGAAATTATGCGAGAGGCGAAGCAAAACGTGGTCAGGGTTTTGCGGGAATTCTGGCAACTGTGACCGCCAGTGTAAGAACTGGGAAGGTGCGAGGAGCGGAGCGTGCCATGCTCAGTCCCTAGGATTCGCATGCTTTTGTTACTTCAATTGCCGATAAAGAGGATTATCGGGGTCAGTTCCGAGTTTAGTACTCTATATTAGTGTATAATAAACTAAATAAAGCCAACCTAGCACTTGTGATATTGAGCGATGTCGCTCATGTTACCACGTGTTCTTAGATATAGATTACTTCAACTGTTGATCAAGCAGATTACCGTGACCAATTTCGAGCTTAATAATCTGTATTAGTGCATGATAAAGTAAATAAAGCCATCGCGGCACTTGTGATGTCGAATTATGTTGCTCATGTTTGCTTAGATACTTGCACTGTCAGCAGCACCACTTGATTACTGTGCTTGATGAGGGATGGCTACACACTCCGAACAAAATCTCATGATACCAACCTCATTATATCTATGGGCTGATTCAAAGTTGATCAGTCAAATGAGTGATTGAAACTAAGGGTGAGTATGATCCGAATTGGTGATAGGACCCACCCTAAAATCGGGAACCGTCCATTAATGACCGGTTCCGAAAAATTAGAATTGAGATCCGCCCATTGATTCTCTGGATCCACCTGAGAACTGGAATGATGGTCCAATCAAGCTCCTGGGTGGGTCCATAAAATCGGTCTCATCAAACTTCATGTGAAAGAAAAATTATTTTTTTTCCCTTTTTTGGTGTCGATCAATTAACACTTGCCACCAATCTTTCCTGTCAAAGAATCCATCTATTAAAATTCTCTCCATTCAAATATCTTACCAGCCCATTTACAATCCTTTCCTCAAAATTTTCTCCATTCAAATATCATTTGACCATATTTATTGCCCTTTTTCCTATCAAAGTGTCATCCATTGCTCGAATTTCAATTGATCCTCGGTCAATTGTTATCTTGTGACCATCTTAATTCCCATATTTGACATTATCACCACCGAATTTGATGCAAAATGGTATCCCTTTTGTGACAAAATACAAAAAATGCAAATGCTTCCAATCCAAATGGATAGGTGGGCGATTAGAATCAAGAATCGGACCAGTTCCCTTAGGAACCATCGGTTTTTAGCCGGTCCGGTCTAATTGAGATTGTGCTTAAATGATCAAATATGAGTCTAGATCAAATTGACTAGTTTAACTTTTATTTATCCAGTCTCATACAATGCAACAAAAGCAACCGATACCCAACCTAACGCATGATTAACTCAAATCGCTCATATAACCCACCGTTTTATAGCTTATTTTTTAAGAAAGAAAAAAAATAAAGATAATATATCTGAAAATTTTAGCATATTGGAAAATTAGATCTAATCTAAAGAAATTCACGAATAATTACCTTTCACCAACACAAAATATAGAAGCCTTAAACAAAGTGCGAATACAAGAAATAACAAATAAAAGAGGCAAATTTACATATGCTTCGGTTCGTATTTGCTCGATATCGGTCTAAGGCAGATATATAAAGAGACTGATTGCAACCACCTTAAGGTGGTTGGTGGTTGCAAGGTGGTCGAAATCTCGGCAACCACCAAAATGGTTCTCTGTCTCGATCTTGACTTGGAATGGTGACAATTAGTCACCCTCAAACTCAGGCAACCATGCAAGGTGATATCCGTCCTCATGAGACCACCACGTCCGCGTGGTGGTCTCACAGTCCTAAGCGATCACCAGCAGCGGTCTTGGCAGCTTGGTGGTTGCATAGCCCAGCTCTCTCTCTCTCTTTCTTTCACTCCCAAACCGCAACCCACAACACACCCCCCCCCCCTAAATGCCTTAGACTAAACTGGCGATGGGATCGTCACCGTTCTTGAGCAAGGTATATGCGGCGACAGATCTTCAACGACGCACCGCTATCGTACTCTGTTGAGGTAGCCTTTTATTTAGTTAGATCTTTTCTTTACCATTACAAGTGGATCGAAAATGGATTTGTTCGAGACACATTGAAACCCATGAAGACTAGGTTTCCATGTTTCAGCCCCATTTCAACCTATTTAAAGGAAGTTTCCTTACTCAAATGGAACCCTGGGTCGGGTTAAAAACTGGATAGCCGACCCATATTGCCACCTCCATTCAAAGCAAGCACTAGTTTGGTCTCCCATTTGAACATGCACGACAAAGGATCAAATGGAACTTGATCCATCAAACGACCACAAGGGTAAACCATCATAAAAAAGGGGACAAGGAAGGGATTTGACGATGCAAGCGGCGTGATATAGAGTCACGGAAGTAGCTCTGCTATTTCCAGTTGCAGCAGATGACGAAATGGTTTAGCGAAGGAGCAACCACTTTACTTGGTCCATCTTTTTTCCTCTTGTTTACACGGGTTTGTCATCTTCTTGCCTCGTGACGATGGATTGCGGTGGTTTGGGGCGCTTAGAATAGATACAGGTCCTGGGCCCGATTGGCAGGGTAAGAAACAAAAGTGCCATGTGATGTCAATAATCAAGAAATACTTTTGACAGAAGCTCTGTTGATTTTACATTCCAACTCCCTCTGATGTGCTTTCTTTATTGCATATTCTACTCCCATGACAATCCAGACTAGTCCCCCACGCTACGGGCTATAGCAATCTTCACTCTCTGGATGTTGCCAGAAGAAGAGGATTTGGGGTCCAACATACTCTTCGATTGTTCCATCCATCTACCATATACCATATAACTCGTTTAGCTTCATCATCTTTGATTAAGCTCTGCAGGTTCATCGTCATCATCTTCATTGGCACTCTATAACTTATTCGAGCATTATCAATTAAGCTCTTCGATTGATCCATCTGTCCACCATATAACCATGCCACCGAAACAAATGGAGAGAGGAAGGAAGATTGATAAGGCGGCTGTTCAAACGGTAACACAACATAGCACTGCCGCCACTATTTTCAGTAGGGACTAGGAACAGCTGGAGATGTCCAAGCTGTTCCTATGAAGACTGTCACTAAGAGTAGTTGGCCCAATTACTCCCTCTTGTCGATTATTTTCTCTCTTCTATAGACGCATAAGACTGTCCCTCTTTCACCATACCTTTTGACGTTTATTTCTTTTTTGCAGCTCCCTTGAAGTTGTCTATGTGCACTCATCTGTCATATGATTCACAGCCACTGGCCTCAAAAAATCGTGCCCCCTTGGTCTAAGATATGGCCACAGTAGAAGCAAAATGGTATGAGAGGCATAGCTAAACTTGGTTCGGATTCTGTGGGGACTCTGGAAGTTGTGACGGCCAGTGCAGAAACCGTGAAGGTGCCAGTCATGGAACCTGTCATGCTGAATTCCCAGGATTCACATGCTTTAGTTACTTCCGACTGTTGACAAGAATCGCCACCATCACAGTCCCAAGCCTTTAAGCTCCCCAATGAATCAGAAAGTCTAAGGCAAACTACTAGAAGAAGTCCCTTGACCGTAACTCCTGAATAAGCCATTTGTGGCACTTGCAGTGAAGGATGTGATTATATAATCGTGGGTCATCACTGATATGAAAGCTGCAGTTGTAGTTGTGTAGTAAGTGGCAGTGCTTTCTGTTTTTGCTGGGCAATGATTCATCAACAATGGACATTCAAAAGGTTTCGTCCATTACTGGCCAAAAAGAAGAAAGGATTTACCCATCCCTGCTCTAGGAGGACTTGCATGAGGGAAGGGTCGTTCCTTTCTTTGGCTAACAGAAAGAGAACAAGAGAATTCCTAAGGCAGTTTACTTTTCTCCGTAATATATTTTGTTAACGGTTATTTTCTCCTCAATCACCTAAATTGCAAAGCAAACACCACAGTCATAATGAACCAGTTTTCTATCCCTACTTTCTTTTGTTGCTCAAAACAAATAAATTGAAGGGTTTAAGTTCCATTTCCTCCATTCTACATCTACTTTCATTTAAGGGGACCTTCCCTTAATGATACCTCTTCCATCAGGCTCTGAAGGCTAAAAAGATGTAGTTCAGTTCAGAGGTGAACCATTGTCGTCTCCTCAATCTTACTCGATCTGTTCTTGCGCATGTCTAAAAGAATACAAACTCAACTACCTAATCCCTATGCACATTCAGCAAATATCAATAAATAGAGAGTCCTCCTCCAGCATTACTTAATCTTCCAAGCACCAAAATCTACCCAAGATCAATCCTAGCGCAACGCTCTTCCCTAAAAAGTGCAGCAGTTCCCAAAGATCTCAAACATTCACAGTCCCTGTTCAATCAGTAACCCAAGTCCTCTTCCACCCTCATTCTACACTCAAACTAAGACGTCAGTTGAAGACCGGAGATGTGTCCTGCAATAACTAGTTCCTCCGCATAACTCACGGCCTTCTCTTCCACCCCAACTGCAGTTACACTTGGAATGAATTACAATCAATGACAAATCAAGAGCCAAGACCCGTCCTTGTATTGCAAAGTAAGAAACATCATCCAACACATTATTCACCCTCAGCATCAAAACCATCATGCTTCACAGGCTATTTGACATGGAACAAGCGTGACCATCTCGTAGAGGAGAAAGAACAAGTGAATTCTGAATTCTTCAACCGCTCTTAATTTTTCCCCTTCGCGTTAGAGCAAATACCAATTTATCCAATTACAACAACTAAAAAACGCTCAATTACAAATACAGTTGAAGAAGGAACGGAACAAAGAAGCCCTACTTCTTCTTACCCTTAGCCGACTTGCGCCGCGAGGGCACCACAATCTCGCCCTTGAGCACGGGGATCTCCATGATCTCCGACAGCTCGCCAAACTTCTTGCGGAATTTCTCGACCTGGTCGGCGTCGACGAGAACGGCCGAGCGGTTGCCGAGGTAGAAGGGGTGGTTGCCGGACCAGACGTCGACGACGTACTCCTGCTGGGTCCCGCCGGTGGTCATCACCAGCTCGCCGTTGCAGTACACCTTGGCGTCCTCGTAGAACTGCGGGTGCAGGTCCTTCTTCCTGCAGCTCACCTGCATGCGATTGCGGCTCCTCGCCGGCGATTTCGTCTGCTAGAAGGAAGATGAAAACAAAGAAAAACGGCTTTAAACGGGAATATTTTCGAATTAAATATTAAGTTCTTGGGTTGACGTTTTACATTGTTGACGGCGAGGGATGGTGGAGAGAGATTCCGCGGGAGGAATGTGGTGGTGAGCGCCATTTTTTTCGCTCACTGGTGCCGTGCGAGGAGAGAGAGAGAGAGAGTGGGAATTTTTTGTGGCTGAAGGTTGAAGATGATGGGACTTCGGGATTTTGGATGGAGGATGGGATAGCCAAAGTGAAGTCAAAGGTTCAAAGCTTTTGTCGCTTGGATTTAGACTAATGGGCTGGGCCGTGATATTTGGTTGAATCTTTGAATTGAAGATATATAAATGGAATTAAATCTGTAATTTCATCTCTTATATTTTCAATTTATTCTGCGGTCCTTGAATACTAATAAATGTTCAATCTAGTCCTTCGATTTGTTCAAACCATTAGTTGATGACATGGAGGATTAATTGATGACATGAAGCCGAGTTTTTTTTTTTTGGTCGAAAGTAACAAATTTTATTTATTTAAACATTAAGATGCCAGACCCATCTTGTGAGGCGTCCTTACACAGCAAGGCCCAGAGGCCTGGAGGAGGGGAAGATAACCAGTTGGGCTGAAGCGAATTTCTCCTCTATTCCCGTGCAGCCCAATCAACAACTCCATTAGCAGACCGTCAGTAGAGAAGCAGGCCCACCAACGGCAATTCTTGAAGAAGTCTTTTACAAGCTGTTAGAATCCCACTTGCTTCCCAGTGAAGCTCTTCATTGTACTTTAATATGTTCACGAGACTTCGACAATCTGTCTCCATCGAAACCCACCCCAGTTCCTTCTCTTTTATGTGCTTCAACGCTTCAAGTACAGCTAGGGTTTCCAATTGAAAACTTGTCTCCGCTCGAATAGATTTGGTGAAGCCATCTACAAGGCAGCCAAAGGAGTCCCGAGCTATGCAGGTGACCGCTCCTTCCATCGACCCCACATCAAGCGACCCATCAACGTTGATTTTCAAAGTACCGCTACCGGAGCTTCCCACGTTTCAGGTATGTCGAGTTCCTCTGTTTTTGCTAGTTTTATTGCTTTAATATGCAAAAAGCCCCATCTTTCGTAACTATCTTGCTAAAATCGGGCTAGATCTACCACTTTGCAAGCATTCGGCTTAGTACTCCGAAAGACAAAGTTGTTTCTCTCCTTCCAAACCTGCTAGAGGGTATTTGAGATCAATTCCAAGGACAGTTTGTTCATATCCTTCTTTATAAATTGCGCGAGCCACTCATCAACGCGTGTAACCTCCCGTGCATTCACTTGTAGGTTGATTTTCGGGTGACTCTATACCCATACAGTCCAAGGGCAAAGAAGGTGGATATGTTCGGCCATTTCCATGCTTTCTTGGCAAAGATCACAAACCGAATCAGGTAAAATCTTTATTTTCCATAAATTTTCCTTGGATGGGATGGCATTTTGTCAAACATTGTAGATAAAATTCTTCACTTTAGGGCTAGTCCGCATTTTCCATAGAGCATTCCATAGTTCTCTCGGTGTTTGATATGACAATGAGGGGTGTTCTATTGCAATATTGGCTATCGCTCGGTCTCTAAGGATGTTATAGCCATTTTTTACTATAAACAACCCATGCTTAGTTCCTGTCCAAATCAATTCATCATTTACAAGTTGATGGTTGATTGGAATTGCAAGGATCTCCTGAACAGTCTGTTCTTCAAAGAGGTTGTTTAACAAAGGCTCATTCCATTGTTGTGCTTCAAAGTTCATTAACTCGGAAACTTGTTTTGGATCATTTCTGTTTGCTGGCCCTCCAATCAGTCCTCTCTTCAGCCACTTATCTATTCTAATGTTGACATTTTGACCATTTCCAACCGACCATCTCACTAAATCCACTATGGCCTCCCTTCTTTGGACTAAACTTTGCCATCCCCATGAAGACTTAGTACATTTATCAGCATGTCAAAAATCCTTTCGATAGAAATAGAGCCCTTTTAACAATTTACTCCACAAAGCATCTGAATTCTTAACTAACCTCCAAGCTTGTTTACCCAGGAGGGCCTTGTTTACCGTAAGTAGGTCTTTAAAACCCATTCCCCCCTGTCTTTTCTTACTTTCAAAATTTCCCATTTTTTCCAATACAAACCAGTCATTGTTTCACTGTTTTTCCACCAGAAATTAGCTACTTTCTTCTCTATAGCCTTACAAACTAATACTAGGATTTTGAAAATTGACATGGCATATTGAGGCAACGCATGTACTACTGATTTCAGGAGAATTTTCTTGCCTGCTTTAGAGATAATTTGTTTCTTCCAGCCTTCCAATTTCATATTTACCCTATTTAAAATCCATGTAAACATTTGCTTTTTTTATTCTCCCCAGTCAAAAAGGATTCCAAGGTATTTCCCTGTCCTAGCAAGCTCTGGCACCCTCAACTCTCTTGTCATGTTATCCCGTAATAGTTGGGGACATTCCATACTAAAAAATATACCTGACTTGTTTAGGTTTACAACTTATCCAAAGGCATAACAATATTGATTTATCACAACTGCAACATTCCAACATTCCTGTATGGATCTATCTAAAAAGAAAATAGAATCATTTGCAAATAATAAATGAGTCAAGGTAGGACAGAACCTGCTAAGCTTTATTCCCTTTATACTCCCGTCCAATAGAGCTTTACCCATCATAAAAGATAGGCTATTGGCCACCAAAATGAAAAGATAGGGAGATAATGGGTCTCCTTACCTAATCCCTCTTGTAGGATTGAAAAAAGGGAAAGGTTCACCATTAAATTTGATGCTGAAGGAAACTGTAGTGACATATTGCATGATCCAGTTAACTCATTTGGCGCAGAAACCCATTTTTAGCAAGCATCCTTCTAGGAAATCCCATTTTATTCTATCATAAGCCTTCTGCATGTCTAATTTTAACACTGCTTGAAAATGTTTTTTTCCTTTTCCTCACTCTCAATTGGTGCAACACCTTCTACATAATATAAATGTTATCTTGAATCTGTCTTCAACTTACAAAGGCACTTTGTTCCCCTGAAATCAGTAATAGCAGCCATCTTTTCAGTCTATTTGTCAAAATCTTCGATATGATCTTATAAGCGAAATTGCAAAGGCTAATAGGGATATTGGTCAAGTTTTCTTAGATGGGGTATCTTTGGAATTAAGGTTATGTGAGTTCTGTTTAGGGCTAGATCTAATACTCTCTAAAAAAAAAAAAAAAAAAAAAAAAAAAACCCTCACTTCTTCAAAAACATCGGGATTGATAATATCCCAATGATGTTGATAAAAAATTCCATTTAGACCATCCAGATTAGGAGCTTTCTGTGCATCGAGTTGAAAAACAACATCATGAACTTCTTCCAAAGTTACTTTCGCCACCAGACATGAAGCCGTGTTGGATCACTAAAATTATGGGTCAAAAAGTACTTCAAAAAGGAAAAAAAAAATTAGAGCTTCAAATAATCCAATTCTTCACACCAACGATCCTTCTTCCTCCTTAACATCAAACTTCTCAAAATGTTTGGATTGATACTAGAACAAAGATGGTTGGGTTGAGGTTGATGCTGAATAGCGATGATTCACATTTCGGGGTCTTGGTTGTGCAGGTCAAAACATGGAAAAAGAAAAAAGGAAGGAAGTGAAGAACGTGTGAGGATCGAGGAATTGAAAACTTGAAAGAGCTCGTGTCCGATATAGCTTGAACACTAGCTATGTTTGGCAGTTGGGATAAAATTCGGGATAGGATATGATTTATCATATCCTATGTTTGGTACTTGCTTAGGATAGGATAAAGCCGGATATAGGGGATATAGGCTAGATAATATTATTTCATGTGGGAGGTGGGATAAAGGTGGATAGGATTTCTAATATCCATAATAGGAAAATTATTTTTCTCGAATAATAAACTTATTAAATTAACAAAATTGAAATTATATTTCAATATAAATAATATTTGAATTTTAATTTAAGAAATTAAAAATAAAAAGTGAAAATTTATTTTAATTAATCTTATTTTAATTTATATATTCAACTTTAATTTTATCTTATAATAAACATTCAATATATAAATTATATATTTATGCTTATTATATAATTCAGGTATTTTTGTATTTTAGGTATGTTAGTACAATTTACTATTTGATTAAATTTTATTAAAGAATGATGAAAGGGGATTAAAGAAATAATAAAGAAAATAATATAAAAAAAAAGGAAAAATAAGATAAAAATAAATTAAGGAATAGTGTTACGAGAGATTTTCACTATCTTTATGTACAATGATATGCTGTTACATGATATGATATGAATATATCCGACTTTAATACTGCGATACACCAAACAATGGACATGATATAAAAAAAAATCCCAGGATTTCATATCCTATCCTATCCAATCCTATCCCTATTAGAAATCTGGACAACCAAATGTTGCCTGGATGGATGACACGGGAAATTGCTACTGGGAAATTGAAGGCTTGCTTCATTGAAGCAAATAGATTTGTTGTTTTCTTAGTCGATTTAGATATTTTCACCCTTTGCGTATCGATTATACCAGAGCCTCCCCTGACCAAAATTCCAGAACAAAAAAAGCAAGAATTTGTACAATAATCGAAGAAAGAAAGAGAGCAAGAAGTGGAGATGAAGACTCAATTTGACACTTGAAGCCTTGTGGCAAAAGTGGCATGAGTTGGACATCCGTGTAGTAATCCGGCACTGAGCACTACTGTCACTAGAGGAGAATGAAAAGAGGAGCTTTGACCATCCTAGCGCCAAGGAGCAATGCCTTTATTTAAACCTCTTTTTGGTAAACCTTCTATGAGACCCATTCTACTTAAGTAATGATCAAACGCAACAAAATTTTTACAAACAAATGAGCTGTGGGAAAGCCAACTACTCAAAAGTATTGAATTTACTCTTTAGCACCAGCAGGTCAAATGAAAATAAGGCCAACTACACTTCTTTTCAAATATTGAAGGTACCACCAAAAATAAAAACTTCTTTGTCATAATGCTTGTATTATTAACAACATCATTGCCACATCTTAAATACTTCGAAAACTACAAAAAAGTAAACTCCATTTCTTAATCTTAAATTCAAAAATATCTTATCAACAAAAAGTATTAGAACTAATCCTACTTCGAACCCTTCAAAAAGCTACTTCTTGTTAATTTTCCTCTTTCTTGGAGATCTTGTTGATCTAACACTTTCAATATCATTCAAATGCTCCTCGACTTGTTTATGTTCTTCTTGCTTTTTTTGCATAATGCCTACCTTTTGCTCCTAGAGTGCCAAAAGTTGGTACAAATGGACACTTAAGTGTCAAAATTGGAGCAAAACGTATCACTTAAATGCCAGTACAGCCAAAATTCGGCCAAAATGTTAACGTGTCAATTTTCCAATGAAGCAAGTGCAAAACGGCGTTGTTTTGGTGCCGACGTAATAAAAAATTAATATAAAAATTAATTAAATTAAATTTATTTAAAACATTTAAAAATAAATATACAAATATTTAAAAAATTATAAAATTAAAATTAAATTATTAAAAAAAAGGGGGAGGCGGCTGAGGGCAGCTGATTTTTTTTAAAAATTATTTTTTAATTTTTATTTTTATTTTTAAATGTTTTAAATAAATTTAGTTTTAAATTAAATTATATTAATTTTTATATTAATTTTTTACCATGTTAGCACAAAAAACGACGTCATTTTTGCATTGTTTTGTCACGTCGCATGCAAAACGACGCCGTTTTGAACTTATTTTGCCGAAAATTGCGCACGTCAGCATTTTAGCTAAATTGGCACATAAGTGATTAATTTCTCTCCGATTTTGGCACTTAAATGTCACTTCGTAACTTTTGGCACTTAAGTGTTCATTTGTGTCAACTTTTGATACTTGAAGCGTACTTTTGTCAAACAATTTACATGTTCATGTATACCATAACGAAATGGAGTTGTCGAGAGAAAGAACCAAATATGGCAAAAACCTATAAGAGCATGCTCCATACTAATATTACACCAAGGTTTTGGGCCAATAGTATGAAGACTAGCACGCTTAAGTTGTGCTTGCACAGGCCCATGATAAGCCACTTTAGAGTATTTGGATGTGTATGTTATGGTGTACCCAACAAAGCAAGTTCAATGAGACGATGGTTATTTGCATATTTGTGGGCTATGACAATTAAAGGAAAGGGTAGAAACATTTTGATTCTATAATTGGCAACGTTGCACCTCTAGGAACCTAGTATCTGACAAAGTATCATATTGAGGATCATCAAATTCAGCTATACTAGATTCAAAACTATCGTGAAGCTGATTAGAGAACCCACAGTCATAGCCAAGAGAGAAGAATGAAGAGGGAAGAACTAGAGAGGAGAAGAAGAGAGGAAGAAAAAGATTGTAAAAGCCAACAAGCGGCTTTTGGTTTCTATGTTACCAAAGCCGTACATCTGTCACAATATATTTATATTGAATATAAATAATACATGACCACAATACCCTTATGTATGTAACAAGAAATTAAACCCAGAAAATAAAACCGACACCTCTCAAGCAACATAACAAAAACAAATTGAAGTGGTGCAAGAAAGAATGGAAGAAGAAAATAGGCCTAATAAAGCCCAGCAGATTGTAGAAGTAACCATAGAAGGTCACCCATGGAAGAAGTCAAAGCACAAGCACAAAAAAAATGAAAGAGTCCGGGGTGGACAGTTGTACATCCGACAATGACGAAAGATCTTCAAGCAAGTCAGATGGATAAAGAGCAAGCTCCTCACCTAAGTAGATCCACAAAACAAAGGAAATAACATCCTAAATATGCAAATGCAACTTATGAAGAATCTACACCAATCGATTGACTAACCCAAAGAGCTCCATAGCAATAATCAACCAACCACTCAGGGCAAGAACTTGATATTCCCGCAAGAACTAAGCATGTAGAAATACATTGAAATATGTGCTACTGTGTGAGATAGAGATGGGGTATGTAGAGATAATTGATCAAATTGTATATATTTTCTCCAAATGACTTGGCACTACAAAGTTTGAAGACTATCGAAAGCAACTTGCCATGATCACTAAATCTGCACTAAGGATGGGTTTGGTTCAACGTTGGGAATGGACTTTAGGTGTGATGCAAATACTGAAAGCCAAAACCCTTTGAGGAAATACAAATTGCATTTGGTAAAAACTTTTTACAAAGCCACTTTAGGTTCAAGTAGTTTTAAGTAAAATAAACTTTTGCAATGGAATTTGGCTATATTTTTTTATTTTTTAATTAGAAAACTCAAAACCTTTCGTCGGAGTTGGCGAAGGGCTTATGCCATCGATGAGCCAAATATGGCATCGGCAGTGGCTAAGGTCGCCCAACCTTGGGCAACCTCTGGCTAGGGTCATGAGACCTAGGCGACCACCACTTGGGTTGCACGACCTCTGGTAGTAGTCGCCTAGGTCGCATGACCCTCGTTTGACCTTTCACTAGCCACTCATCTATCCTTTGCCAGCCAAATGTAGCCTCTCTAGTTCTTCGCTATTGGCCAAACTAAAGAATCTGACAAAGAAGTTGAACATTTACAAAAGGGGCAAAATCGAAAAACAAAAGAATTAGTGAAGGTAATTTTGGAAGGAAAAAAATATTTTAGTCCTAGTTTCGGCATTCTGCAAATGCTATCTTGGAATCTTGGATAGGAGTAGCTTTTGGCTTTTAGCAATTCCAAGATCAGTATTTGGCTAAAAGCTCCTTTAAAATGCTTGTCAAACATTTCAGCATTTCCCCAAGGGGCTTTGGAGGCTAAAAACCCCTTGGGAAAACTGAACCAAACGCATCTAGAAGAGTAGTTGGCATGGTAAGTATAGAAAAGAGAAAGTTGCACCACCTTTGCTCTTCAGAATTCCATTTTATCTCTTTATTTATCTAGATTTTTCTTGGTGCGAGAAAATTTAGTAGAAGAGTGTAGAATTGTGTAACTAATAGGTTGTCCACATAGTATTATTAGTAATCGCTAGAATTAACTAAGGAGATGGATTTCTAAAATTATCTCGAAGGTAGAACCACCTCCTTGTTTGGGCCATAAATAGCCACGAAGTGCTCCCCATTTAAGCGTGTGCGTGTGAAAGAAGTCTAAGCAATATCTCCTCAATATCTCACAAGTGCTTATGGTAAAAGATTATGTTTTCTTTAATTGAACATTGTGTCTTTCTCTAAATGCATCGGTTCATCGCCCTCTTGCAGCATAATAAGCGCAACCAAAGCCTGCGTACTTCTGACCAAAAGAAAGAAAAAAAGCCTGCGTTACTTCAATGAATTCCTACCTGGTAAATGATTAAATCTTTTTGGAGCAAAAAAAAAAAAATGATTAAATCTTCGGGACGACACTTGTACGCGTTATATAACTTTTCCCACTCAAGTTGCTGCATACATGATAGAAATATTGATGAGCACGGCACATGCCAAGCGCAACTAATATCTCAACGAAAAACTGAATCCACTTGTATGATTTTCGTACAAACATTCAACTTTCGAACTTTGAATTGCAGGTAACGTAACCTCCCAGTGATGGCATAATGAGCCCCCAACAGCGGGAGACATTAAAATCGCAGTAAACTTTTGCTCTGCTTCCATCTTGGATGAGCAGGAATGGTTTGCAAAACAGCAAAATATCCCGATCCTATACTGACCTTCCTATGTGTGTATTCTTTACTTGATCTTTGAACTTCCACTCTTCAGTTTCCTGCATTTCTGCCGTCGTTCCTCTTGTCGTTCGCCTTCTTCCACTCCTCTATATTCTTCAGCCTCGCATACATCTTCCTTATCTTGTTGAGCTTCTGGGACTGCTGAGCAATCACGCTCGCAGTTGATGGGCTCTCACTCAACACAATCTCATAACCGTCTCGGTAAGAGTCCATCCCTACAGTCAAAAGCTGCCAGAACATGCTGCCTGCCGCTGCGCCACCTCCGCGAGCTGAGGAATAGATTGCCGAATAAACTGTGTCGAAGAACTGGTCCCTCTCATTCTGGTTGTAGCCTGAGTCTTTCGATGAGATCCCGAACTCCGCAAATAGGAGCGGCTTGTGGAGAACATTCTGCGCATCCTGAAGGTGAGTGTTCACCCAGTTGCTGAGGAAGGATATTTGGTTTCCTACGCTCGTGTCGGACAACCTGTTTGTCAAAAATAGATACGAACATGTAATTTAGCATGATGCAATAAGATAGCCGTCACATTTGGCTTGGCATTTTATTTATTGTTGTAATGCCGGCATAGTACTTAATACTCACCACTGATCAGGATATGAGTGAACCGTTGCAAAGTCGATACCAGGGATCTGATTATTTTCAATGAAGTCAGTTCCGACGAGGAAAGAGGGGTTGTTTTGCTGCTTCTGAGCAGAGGATTGTGCATAGAACCCTTCTAGGCCAGCCTCTAGTAAATGGTTCCCATCGAAAGATTTTACATAAGATGCCATCTCCGTGATCCATGCCTACATTCAGAACAAACAGTAATTGAAGTCAGCTCCAATCGTGCATTTTGTGTATGAAATATCTACAGATTTGACAAAAAGATGGGAGAAAATGGCAGCATAAATTGACAATGTGCATTAAAATGGTGGGGGTTTCCATATGCGTTTCCATATGCAATAATCACAAGACATGACACAAGATTAAAGAGGAGCATTTGTGAACCTGGATGGTCCTTCCTGATGGATCTGAAGGGCATCTGACTTCATTCATCAACTCCCAAGCCATTATTGTCGGGTCATCCTTATAAGCAATCCCAGTTACGCTGTTCCTTCTTGTAAGAACAGTCTGCTTTTGCACCCAAAAAATGTAGCAAACAGGACAACAACAGAAGTGTCAAGATTTTTTTCCCTAGAAGAGCCAATCAGATGAACCAATCCAACGCAGATTGAAAGATGAGGAAGGGGAAAATAGAAGAGATAGAAAGTCGACCCGGATGTGATTTTTGTAATAACCCTTCACCACAGGATTGGTGAAGAAGTCATCATCGGATGCTATGGGCTGTCCCTGGCTTCTTGCCCATTCCACATACCGTCTCTTTCCTCCCAGTGCCTCATAGTTATCCACCAGACTCAGCACCAGCTTGATCCCAAACTTTTTAGCCTCTGATACCACAAAATCCAATCCCTTTGCACAGCCACAAAAAAATGAAAAATAAAAAAAAATTCCCGTTAAGAAATGAAAATTATCCCTAAGAAAATCCACTAAGAAAAAGCAGGGGAAAAAAAAAAAGAGAAAGCGAGCAAGCTCACCTGGAACATCTGCTCATTGTAGGAACCAGGAGAGGACTGGAGGGGCATGTACCCACCGTCACTGAACGCCCAGGTCCTTGCAATGGAGAGGCCATGGCTCGTAGCTTCTTGGAAAGCAGAGGTGACTTTGGCCCTCTGTGATGGGTCCGACGCCAAGAACATCAACCAGTAGGCATTGAACCCATTCGCATAAAAGGGGCTTCCGTTCAGCATGAAGTGCACTCCCTCGGTCTTGACGAACCCACCTCGATCTTCCGCTTTCGCAGCAAAATGCGACCTTCGTTCTTGAACCAGAACGAGCGCCAAGAAAAACAACAGCCTCAAATGCTTCATGTTTTCCCTTGCCTTGCGAAAACACCCAAAAGCAGAAGTGTTTTCCAAATGAAGTCCCGCGGAGCTTTAAGGTCTTTTTAATAGTTTCAGCTGACGAGTAAATGGCATTGGCATCAAAGTGTTCAGCACTTACAATTTTCACCTTCTTTTCCTTTTATTATTTTTTTTTTCTGTTTTTGAATAATTTAACCTTGACTGATTGAATTAATTATATAATCAAGTGACTGGGAAAGGTCCTGGCGAAATTTGTGGGGCCAAATTGGCCGTGAAAAGCACATGACTGTCGCAAGTTCATGGTGAGGACAAGTCTACTTTTCTTTGATTGCTTTGCCTTTTTTCCATTTTCTTCCGGGCGATAAGCATGGTAGGTAGGAAAAAGCCCCGAAGGATCATTTACCACCATAGAAATTAGAAAATAAAATTTAAATCCACTTGTCCAAAAACGTATGAACTCATCACGTGTTGCAGGCTCTAGGTTTAGTGATTCCGACACTTTCTTCTCCTCCTCCTTCCGGTGCACAAAATCTCTTCCTCTCTCTCAAACGATTGATTTTGAAAGGAACTTGCACATGATCAAGCCTTCGAACCGGCCATGCTCGATTAGATTGTTAATTCAAATCTGATGCATTACGATGCAAGAGAACACGTAAGTAGTGCTCAGGGTAATTTTATTATTTTGCTTTTGTAGATTCAATTTGATTGATTTGCATCAAACACCAACTCTCATATTCACTTCAGGGATCGAGAAGTTTTTAGTTTCATACGCTAGTGATCTCTATTGATTCTCATGAATCTATCAAGAGCATACTCTAATTCGTGAAGTACTAAACTTTTTCAAGGTAAACAAAAAAGATAAAAACAACACTCAACAAATCTATAAGGAGTTGGATGGATGTTTCAATATTTGGTTTAGATATTATGCTAGAATCACAATTTATTTCCCTCGACTTATTGTTGGGGTCTTGTTATTTAATGCGCATGAACAGGCAATTAATATGTATTTACGATAATTTGATCCGGCTGAAGTTTAAACAAATATTTAAAAAAGAAGCCGAAAGGTTTGCGTTGAGGAAATTTGATGTGCACGACAGACAAGTCCGCCGGGGTCTCCGCTAAATTGTTGACTTCAGCGAAATCCATAAGCGCTCATCGTGGCGGAATGAGAGAGCGATGGCGGCCCGGTGGGTCAGGTGATCCGGCGTTCACGCGTCGAATGTGACTGGGTGGATGGGCGACACGCGGAGCCGAACGGGAGTTACATCAGTTGATGTGTTGGACATCCAACGGCTGTTCGTGGAGGTGTGACGGAGAGTGGTTTTGCGCCCGAAGTCATTCTAGGTGGAGCGGAGAAGCTTGGATTGGGTCCTTTGGGATTCAGGTCAAAGAAAACAATGAAGTGGGTCAGGGACTGCAGAAGAGTCCAGAAGAAGTGCAAATCCGACAAAAAGGATTCTATTAAGTTTCTTGCTCTTGTTGTTTTTTCCTTTCTTGCTCTTTTAGGTTTCATTAATTATAATTTTGTCTCCAGGGGAACAATTTGATTTGGTTTAACCTCTTTTTTCTTCCTATCTCTTTTTCAAGTAAAAAGGTGAGAAGGGACAAAAATATATGTAATGCATTCATTACCCACGCTACCGGCCTAGCATCACGTAATTGATCAATTATAAGATGCATGAATAGCATCCCAACTCATGTTTGATGTTGAACTTTGTAAGTTACCTCCGTGGTAATATTACGCAGTGTAATCATACACTTGAGCTTCGTTTATTTTGCGAAAAATAAATAAATTAAAAAACATATTTCTAAAAATGATAGCTTTGTCATTTGAAATAATTAATCAATTAATATTTTCATTATTAATGACAATTTATATCTAACAATGAAAATATTTTTCATTCATTTATTTTTATAAGTAATATAAATGATTATTTTTAAAAAGATATATTCAAATCATTCATTTTTCACAAATCCAAATATTCTTTAAAGGAGGGGGCAATCAATCCTAACAACCATCCTTTAGCGTTGTTACATGAGTCATATGAATTGTAGAATATCCCGATTAAATTATAACTATTGTCCTTAAAATCTCGATCATGAAGGTATCCCGATAGTTAAGTCTTCGAGAACGGCAACCTAGTCATCATTTGTGGGTCGGAAGTGGAAACCCTAGAGCCTTTTATTTCCTCAGGAAATGATTTCAAGAACAATCTCATTGTCGTCCAATCATGAAGAGTTTCCTTACAAACAAGAGAGCCGGCTCCCAAGCCTACTATAAATTATTGAACAAGTACGACAAAAATCCTATACGTTTCACACTTTGGTCATTTGAGTTCTTAACGTTTGATTTTGGCCAATGGAGTCCTTTATGTTTTAAAAAACATGCAATCAAGTTTGTAACTCACCTCTAATTCAATGTGGCTTATTTTAATGTCGACAAGAGTCAACCTATGAATGTGTTAAGCATTTGATGGCACACCTATAACGATGTCAAGGGTCTAATTGATGATTTTATTTTTATTTTTTTGTCGAAAAAATTATATTCATGACTCAAAAGGATACATGGAAAGTACATAAACTTTCACATAGACTTTCATGGTGAAGCAAATCGAAGTAGAGCAAATGCCAGAACACTGCAAAACAAAGCCAAATCCAAAAAATAAGGAGGATCAATAAAACACCAATAAGGTTAAGCACACACTCATTCCAAAAGAGCAGATCTATCAAGCAAAATAATTGACAACCAATCACTGGATCTTATATCATCGCTAGTGATGAATACATGCCAGAAATTCCTTCTCCAGCAATTTCAGCATTGCTAGTTGGTAGTGTACGCCTAGGTTCAACTTCCTCTACACTATCGTTATACAGAAACAACCAAAATAGGTTGAATAAACACAGATCTACCTTTGGAAGAGCAAATCTTCATAGTTTAGCAAGACAATAGAGCTCATACGATCATCATTAAAACTAGAGGCAAAGAACCTATACACGAACAAAGTACGGAGTATCAAATCCCCAAAAACATTATTAAACTCTTAGTTCTAAATCGAAAGAGAAGAACTTCTAGATCTAGAAATAGATTTGGAGAATTCAAACTTTGAAATTTAAAATTAGATTAGGAGAGCATAGCTCCAAGATATAGATCGGGAGAGAAAAAAGAGGAAAAGTACAAAATTAAAAAAAAAAAAAATTAAAACAGATGGCAAGGAGGGTTAGACTAGCTCAAACCCTCTCCACAGTTGAAGGTTGAAGATGTTGGGGCTAAACATATAACCTAGGAGGTGAATAGGATGTTTTCAAATTTTGATGATCTTTTGTGAAAATTAGCTTATTGCTAAAGCTCCGTTCGTTTCGCGGAAAATAATTTCCAAGAAAACGTTTTTCGAATTTTTTTACATTCGTTTCACGGAAAATGAATTCCTTGGGGAAAACATTTTCAATGAAAGGAAAAAAATATTCTAAATTAGGGGAAAATGTTTTCTATTTTTGAAAAGTGGAAAACATTTCCTCACTTAATTTCTTTTATCTCACACCTCTATAAATCCCCACTTCCTCATCCCCCTTCTTCTTCTTCTTCTTCTTCTTTTATTTTTTTATTCGAAATTTTTTAATTTTCTTTTTCTTTTTAATTTGAATTATTTTTAAATTTCCTTTTTCTTTTCTATATCTTTTCTATTTCTATTTCTATTTCTTTTCTTTGTTTCCCATCTCCTTCTTTCTTGCCTAGTCGCCGACCACGGTGACAGCCGGCGACCGGCCATAGGCGAGCCTCAAACTCATCGGCGAGCACAAGGCTTGCCCACCTCTGGCGAGTTCAGGCTTGCCGCTTGCCAGATCGGCCAACGGCAAGCTCGAGGCTCGCCCACCTCTAGCAAGTTTAGGCTCGCCGCTCACCAAATCTGCCCGGCGCAAGCATTGAGCTTGAGGCTCGAGGTCGGCGAGCCATTAGCTTGCGGGGAAGCTCATACTTGTCGACCTAGCAAGCGAGGCTCGCGCTCGCCAATCTAGCAAGCCTCGAGCTTGCCAGGCTCGAGCCTCGCCACATTGGCGAACTCCGAGCTCGCCGATCCAACGAGCCTCAAGCTCGTCACTCACATGACGCTTGCGCTCGCTAGAGCTGGGTAAGCCTCGTGCTCGCTGGCAAGCTCGAGGCTCGCCTGTGGCCGATCATCGACCGTCGCCGTGGCCAAAGAACCAACCAAGAAAGAAGAAGATGTTTACAAAGAAAAGAAAAAAAAAAAACAAAAAAGAAATAGAAAAATGAAAAACTAATTTAATAATCAATTTTAAAAATAAAAAAATAAAAATTGATTTAAAAAATGAAAAATCTATTTTTTAAAAAATAAAATAAATGAAAAAGAGTATATGGAGGAAAAGATTTTACTTACCAAACAACAAAAAATATTTTTCACTTCATTTTCAGGTTTTATCCGAACACCAAAAAATAATTATATTTTTCTGGAAATGGTTTCATGGAAAAAATTTCCAGAAATGCCACATTTTCCGCAAAACGAACGGACCCTAAGTGAGGATCATCTCAACCTAATGTTTAAGTGAATACTCACTAGCTATATGTTAATCGAGTCCTCTTCAAGGCATAATATTGAGAATACTCATTGAATTGGAATGTATATAAAAGGATAAAAATAATGGGACACAGAGAATTATAGTGATTTGACTTTATCTACAAACTTACGTCCACTCTTCAGACTAATAACCTTAAGATGGGCTAGATTCCACTAACAATATGCTTGAAAATTTACAAATGGCTAGCACTAATCCTTTATATGATAAATCCCACTATTTGGACTCAGTTACTGTTCTTACACTTGTACACTTAATCCTTAGTACAATTGTTAAACAACATGAATATCAAAATAATATGACAAAGAGAGGGAAAAGAATACTTGGAGTGCCAAAACTTAGTACGAATTGAAACTTAAGTTCCAAAGGTTACGAAAGTGACACTTAAGTGCCAAAATCAGAGCAAAATTGATTAGTTAAGTGCCAACTGTTGGAATATAATACACGGAAACAACATGATCTTGCAATTTAAGTTAACGCGAAATCGCCAGAGAAATAAACGAAAAATAATAAGGACACCAGAAATTTACGTGATTTGGTCCGAGTATCGATACCTACATCCACGGGGAGAGTCAGCAGCAAATAATCCACTATAATCGGAGTATCAAAATTTACAATCGCTCAAACGCTCAAATGTTTCCCATACCTAGATTTAACCTTAAACCTAAAGTGTTTATAAATAAATAATTCATTTGGACATAAACTCATGACACGAAAATTATTGCGTGATCAAGCTTAAAGTATAACGCGTGCGGCTCTCTCTTCAGCTTGACGTGTGGCTCCTTCCTCTCGTAAAGCTTCTCTACGTGACTTCTGCGGCCTTTTCTTTCATAGGGTTTTTTTTAGCCGCTCCACCTTCACACACACCAAAAAAAAAAAAACTTGAATTCCGTTTGTTTATATGTGTGCCCAGAGTCAACCTTTGACTGTGGGCCCCCACCAGCTATTTCCTTTCTCGGCTCTATGTGCAGAGGTTTTGGTAGTTTTTTTCTTCTTTTCTTCATCGGCTAAAAGAAGAAAACCCATGTCGTGAAAATCGTGTGCCCAAAGTTTGGCCCCCAACATGGATAAAGAAGAATTCGGCTCCTCCTGCATAAAGTGAAGAAATTCATATCTTCCAATTTTTTTTGTTTTTTTTTTCTTTTGTAAATCTTCATGGAGTCCCACGAACTTCTACTTGTCCAAGTGAATCGTGTTTTGCAAATACTTAAACTCGAGACATAATTTAACAATTCTCCACTTTGGCTTAATGTTTGAAGCTAAGTTATAGTGTTCATTATCTATGCTGCTCTCCCAACACCCCGACAAGTGCTCGCTCTCCACAGATACCAATAGAGCTCAAGCAGAGCTTGAGCTTTGTCAAAGCAACAGACTTAGTCATCATGTCTGTTGAGTTATCTGCTGTAGCAATCTTTTTAATAATAACATTACCCTTAGCTAAGACATCTCAGATAAAATGGTACCTAATGTTAATATGCTTCGTTCGCTCGTGATAAACTGAATTATATGCCAAATATATCGCATATTGGTTATCATAGTGTATATCCACACTTTTTTGTTCTAACCCAAAGTCTGAGATCAAACTTTGTAACCATATCGTCTCCTTTGCTACAAAAGTCAGTGCCATGTACTGTGCCTCAGTTGAAGATAAGGCGATGTGATCTTGTAAGGATACTTTCCAACTAACTGCACCACCCGTTAGCATAAATACGTATCCTACTAAAGGCCTACGATCATCCAAGTCACCGGCGTGATCCAAATCCACAAAACCAGTGGTCTCACTACCATTGTTGTCCCTCCGATACACTATACTCACGTCTGTTATCCCTTTTAAATATCTAAGGATCCACTTTACAACTTCCCAATGAGCTTTACTAGGACGCTTCATATAGCGACTAACCATGCTCACAGCTTGTGAAATATCAAGCTTAATGCACATCATAGCATACATAATACTACCCACGGAACTAGAGTAAGGAATATGGGGCATATGCTCCTCCTCCTCCTCAATCTACGGTAATAATTTATTTGAAAGTTGAAAGTGTCTCACTAAAGGTGTACTTATAGATTTTGTCGACTGCATATTAAAACGTGCCACGATCTTCTCAATATATTTCTTCTGAGATAAACGTAAAACTCTTACAGTCTTGTCACGCAAAATCTCCATACCAAAAATTTTCTTTACAGCACCTAAATCTTTCATCTAAAATTCAGCATTTAACTGCCTCTTCAACACATCAATATCAGACATATTCTTAGCTGCTGTCGGCATATCATCAACATATAAGAGTACATAAATCAAAGAACCATCCTCTAATCTCCTAAAGTAAACGCAGCTATCCATATGACTTTTTGAATAGTCTTGACTAGTCATGAAAGCATCAAAACATTTATACCACTGCCTAGAAGACTGTTTTAACCCATACAAAGATTTCTTTAACAAGCAAACATGATTTTCCTTACTTGAAATAGCAAATCCCTCTAGCTGCCTCATGTAAATCTGCTCTCCAACTCACCGTGAAGAAACGTAGTTTTCACATCTAATTGCTCTAATTCGAGATCCTGCAAAGCAACTAAGGCAAATAAAATACAAATTGAAGTATGTCTTACCACAAGAGAGAACACCTCATTGTAGTCAATGCCCTCCGCTGTGTATATCCCTTCACCATAAGTCTTGTCTTATACCTTACTGCATCGACACCAGGAATGCCCTCTTTCTATTTAAAGACCCATTTACTTCCGACAATCTTTTGGCTCTTGGATACTTTAACCAGCTACAATGTCTTATTTCGATGGAGTGATTCCATCTTTTCACTCATAACCCTTAGCCACTGTGATGACTCCGAACTAACCATCACCTCAGAGTAAGACGAAGGCTCATTTGTCTCCATCTCATCACCTACAGTCAATGCATAAGCAATATATGTATAACCATAATGTACCAGTGATTTAATTTGTCTTCTCTGTCTATTTACGGTTATAGTGTGATGCGGTTTTGCTGGTTGTTCACTATCACCGACTTCAGGAACTGCGGCTTCATCTACAGTCTCAACTTCTGTTACCTTCGAGGTCTCCGGAGTCTCCACCTGATGCTCCACCTCACTAATGACACCATGATCTGTCTTCTCTGCTGGTCGTGTCTCAAAACTCCTCTGTTGAAGCATTGCAGTCTTGTTAAATATCACATCTCTGCTAATTAGAAAACCGGGTGATCTGGGATCAGTGCACCATAATCGGTAGCCTTTTACCCCATGTGCATAACCTAGAATTGTGCACTTCTTCACCCTTGGCTCAAGCTTACCATCACTTGCATGAGCATACGCAGGACATCCGAATATACCTAAATCGGAGTAATTAACAAGTTTCCCCAACCATATTTCCTCAGGAGTCTTACACTCGATAGTAGATGATGGAGATCGATTAACCATGTAACACGCCATGTTAACTGCTTCAGCCCAAAATTCCTTGCCAAGTCCTGCATGCAAAAGCATGCATTGAGCTCGCTTAGGCAAAGTTCTGTTTTCCCGTTCTGCCATGCCATTCTACTATGGTGTCCCAGGTACTGTGCGGTGTCTCACAATATCTTCTTTCTCGCAGAACTCGGTAAAATTTTTACTACAAAATTCCATGCCATTATCGGTTCTCAAGCACTTAATTTGTTTATCTAACTGCTTCTCAATTAATGCCTTAAATTTCTTGAACTGATTGAACACATTATATTTGTGTTTTAGAAAGTATACCCATATCTTCCTCGAATAATCGTCGATAAATGTTAGTATATATCGGGCACCTCTTTTCGAAGGAACTGAAGACAGGCCCCAGATGTTTGAATAAATATATTCAACTGGTCGTTTGGTCGAATGAAGAGCTGTAGTAAACTTAACTCGGTGTTGCTTCCCAAAAATGCAGTGCTCACATAAGTCCAGCTCCCTTGTCTTTTGACCATTTAACAATCCCTTTTTCACTCAGCATCATCATACCTATCTCGCTCATGTGCCCTAAACGCATATGTCACAATTAAGTCAAGTTAAAGTTTGACTCACCTAATGAAACTATAACGGTTCTGGTCATAGTCTCTCATAGTAGATGATAAAGAATATTCACTTTCTTCTCCTTCATCACTGTCATGGCACCTCGAGAGATTTTTAGTACTCCACATTCAGCGGTGTACCTACACCCGATATCATCAAGTGTCCACAAAGAAATAAGATTTTTCTTGAGTTTCGGTACATGCCTCACATCTATCAATGTGCACACCACCCCATCGTGCATTCAAATCCGAATTGTCCCTATCCCTATTAGCCTTACAGACTGCATTATGCCCCAAAAGAACTCTACCACCATCTGTAGTCTGGTAAGTAGTAAATCAGTTCTTATGAGGTGTCATATGGTAAGAACACCCTGAATCCAGCACTCATTCGTCTTCTGACGAAGTAATAGTCACACATAATATAGCTTCTGCATCACTAGTGCTCCTTTCGGCAACGTTCGCCACACTACTTGTGGCATTATGCCTATCAATTTTATTTCTCCGCTTTGGACAATCTCTCATGATGTGTCCCTCCTCGTGACACTCAAAGCACTTCACGCGTCTCTTGGACTTTCTATAGTGTGATTTTGATTTACTTTTACCTCTGCTGTTACTAGGCCCTCGATGTTGTTCTCTACCCTGAATTGTTAGTGCTTGCGTTACTCCTTGCACCAGACTGTTATATCGCAACTTTCTTTGACACTCCTTAGAGAAAGGCAGACTTTACCTCTTCTGAGGTGATTATAGTACGCTCCTTCAACAGTGAATCAATAAGTGCTCCCATGACTCTAGTAAAAAGGCTAACAATATCATGTCGTGTTCTTTATCATCAAGTATCTTATCGACGTTCTTCAGATCCATTATGAGTTTATTAAATTCATCTAGGTGGGTTCTGATAGACGTACTTTCAGTATATCTAAATTGAAACATCTTCTTCAACATGTATAAGCGATTGTTCAAACCTTTATTCACCTAGAGTGCTTCAAATTTTGCCTATAATGCTATAGCATCCTTCTTCTTAGCAACTTCTATTAAAACCTCATCCAACAAATTTAATAGGATTGTGCTCTTTGCCTTTTCCATTAGCTCTACTCTCTCTGAGGCTTTCATTATAATAGGCAACCCATCTTCACCATCTAGTGCCTTGACCAAACCTTGAGTTGTTAATAAAGAGCGTTCTCAATCCAACCTTACTCATTCATACATATTGATTTCATTCAAAAGTTGAATCTCACATCTTGATGCTCTATAACACAAAGTTGTTGCTCCCGTTAAATTTCTCAATTTCAGATTTCCTTTCAGACATAATTGTAGTAACAGAATTTTCAGATAATAATCAAACAAGCAAAAGCTCCAAATCACAATCAAGAAATCCAACCCCAAGCTCTGATACCAATTGTTGGAATATAATACGCGGAAACGACAGGATCTTGCAATTTCCATCAACGCGAAATCACTAGAGAAATAAACGAGAAATAATAAGGATACCGGTTATGAGGTTCGGTCTGAGTATCGGTACCTACTTCCACGGGGACAGCCAGCAGCAAATAATCCACAATAATCGGAGTATTATAGTTTACAATCGCTCAAACGCCCAAGTGTTTACCACATCTAGATTTAACCTCAAACCCAAAGTGTTTATAAATAAATAACTTACTTGGACATAAACTCACGGCACAAAAATTATCGCGTGTTCAAGCTCAAAGTATAACACACATGGTTTTCTTTTCAGCTTGACGTGCGGCTCCTTCCTCTTGTAAAGCTGTAGCGGTTTCTTCTCTATGTAGGGCTTCGGCGGCCTTTTCTTTCGTAGGGTTTTTTTAGCCGCTCCACCTTCGCACAAAAAAAAAAAGATTGAATTATGTTCGTTTATGTGTGCCCAGAGTCATGACTCTAGGCCCCCACCAGCTATTTCCTTTCACGGCTCCACATGCAGAGGTTTCGGTAGCTTTTTTCTTCTTTTCTTCATTGGCTAAAAGAAGAAAACCCATGCCGTAGAAATCGTGTGCCCAAAGTTTGGGCCCCATCATGGATAAAGAAGAATTCGACTCCTCCTGCATAAAGTGAAGAAATTCGTATCTTCCAATTTTTTTTTTCTTTTGTAAATCTTCATGGAGTCCCACGAACTTCTACTTGTCCAAGAGAATTGTGTTTTGCAAATACTCAAACTCGAGACATAATTTAACACCAACAAGAAGAAAATTTGACCAAAATGCTGACATGATGATTTTTCGGTGAGGCAAATGCAAAAGAACATTGTTTTGCTCGTTGACGTGACTAGACAAGTGTAAAAACAACGTCGTTTTGCTGCTAACTTGGGTAGCTAATTAATATAAACATTAATTAAATTAAAATTAAAAATAAATTTATATTTATATTAAAAAATGGGTAATGGGGATCGCAAGCGGTGAAGGCCCACCTCCCCCCATCATTGCCGAGAAGAGTAACGGCGACAACCCTTGGCCCGGCCAAGTGAGGGTCGGTGACCCTCATCGAATTTGGGGGAAGACTGCGACCCTTGCTCCTAGATTTGGGTGAGGGCTAGTAAGCCCTTGCTGCTGATCAGTAGGGTTGCCGGCTCCTGGCCAAGGCCCAACAACCATGGCCAACCCTCTTCCCATTGTCACTAGCCCTTCCCCGCAACAATGGGGAGGCGACGGCTAGGGCTCATCTCTTGCCTACTGCCTTCTCCTCCTCTCCTTTTTAAAATAAAATAAAATAAAATAAAATTTATAAAGGTTGTAAATATAAATATTTTAATTTAATTAATATTTATATTAAAATTCAAAAAAACACAAAATGACGTCGTTTTTATTCTTCATCACCGATTGAACTCTCCGGCGTGCTACATAGGTGAGTTATATTATTTAAAAAAATTTCACGTAGGATTTCCGACCACTTTCGTCGGACTTGATACTCAAATGTCCTTTTTCTTTTTTTAAAGAAAAAAAAGACACTCGAGTGTCACTTTTGTAACTTTTTGTACTTAAGTGTCCTTCCGTGCAAAGTTTTGGCACTTCAAGTGTTCATCACTTGACAAAGAGCTTATGATTAAGAACAACAGCACATAAGCTACTTGATCTTTTATGTGTCACACCCTCTTTTAGTTTCTCGTAGTCTTCTCTTTTATATTTTTCCTCAATGATAATTTAGAGAAGCATATGACTGTTGGAAAGTTTCCATTAAGTTACTATCCAAGGAAGGTACTACTTATACAGCTTCTTTACTTAATTTCTGTAGGCTAACCAAAAATAACAATTGTTGTTGTCTTCTCACTGCAGTTTTTGATTGACCTAATAGACAACCTAGCTACTCTTCTAGATGCTTTATTATGATTCTACTATTGTGCAAATTTAGATCTTTCAATAGCTATTTGATGTACTTGGTTTTACATCACAATCAATCTGATCTTTACAGCTTCGACATAAATATCATAAGTAGTTGATGTTTTAGGTTAACTGGTACTGTTTGTCATAACAGAACATTTACCAACTTCTTTCTTATGAATTACACCATGAATGTTGCGCAGTCATTTAGTCCAAACATCTACATACAATATAATAAGTAATATACTAAGAATAGTTTGGGCATAATCAAAATCACTTGAAGATGTTTTCTCCAACAAAAGAAGACAATGAAAAGAGAAGAGAGGAAAAGATTTTTTGACCTCTTACGGTTGAATTAGACAAAAGTGAAAGTGCTTGAAATAAAGGAAATCTTAATTGACGAATTAAGGGGCTGTTTGTTTTTTTTTTTTTTTAAAGCAAAAGGCAAATCTCTAGGTTTTTTGTCAAAATATTATTCAAATTATAAAGCTTTGAACAAGTTATACATGAATTTACATGTTCAAGATGCGTATATCGCGAAAGCATAGATATTTGGTTAAGAAAAAGTTCAAATTGAGTTTGTTATAAAACCTTTGGGTGTCAGTGGTGTCAAGGACAATCGACAGAAGAAAGTGCTCTTTAAACCAAGAAAAAGGGTCTTTTTTCATGCTTCTTATTTGAATTGACTCTATGTTTGTTGCCATGAGAAAGAAAAGCTAGCCTTCTAGAAATGAATGTAATCGTTTTTAGGTCAATACCACTAAACTAAACTAGTACATTCTTGACAAATTTATCACAAATTAACTTTTTGACCACAAAAACTCCAACATTTGTAATAAATTTATCCTCTATTAATTTTTGTTAAATTGAATTAATATCATGAAAAATCACAAACCGGTATATCTATGACAAATTAAGGGTAAAACCCAAAATTGATATATTTGTCAACCTGTCACATGTCATCCAACTTACCATTTTGATAATAAGATCTAACGGAAGATAAATTTATCATAAGCATACTAGTTTTGAGTTTTTTATGATCACAAAATTAACTTCAAATAAATTTATCATAAATATATTAATTTAAGATTTTTCGTGATATTAATTATTATTTTTATTTTTATGACTTAATTCGAATGACAAAAAGTTCGGAGTTTTCACTGTCCACGCCTTACCCCCTCACCGGTGTTTTTGTTCATTCTTGAATGATGGGATTGGAGGGGACTTCCATTCACATGGGGCGCATGGCTTCTCTCCTCCCCTAATGAAGTGCTCAGCGAGAGAGGGGTCTAACATGTTCGGACAGGTTTCTGAGAACGCGCAATAAATTTTCCCATGTATTTACAATGATTTTGAGTGTCGAAGGTGTGGTTGCATTAGATTAGTTTGGTACATTTAATTACTAGCAGCATATTAAATCAGTGTTTTATCTTCTCAGTTTTCTTGTTATGTCTATTTATTTCAGAGAGAACGTTATATTTCATCAAAATCATTCCCCAAAAAAATTGTAACATTTTTCAGTATTTGATTGAAATTTGAAAAAGAACTAAAAAATATTTTTCGTCATTGGAAAAGGAAAATATGATTTGATTTTCCTAAAAACACATACAATATTCTAGCGTTAGTGACTTGCGCGCAAGCAATTAGGGAACCAAGTATAAGCATTGAGATCTCGAGTTTAGTCTCGATGGACCCCAACCCGTGCAATGGGGACCCAAACAAGGCCACAATCAAGAGCAAGGGCATTGATCCCATGTCCACAAAAGCCGAAATTGAGAATTCAATGCTTGTGCACAACTTCTTGGTGCCTTAGCTAGTGTCCACAGAGATTGGGCTCAAGGCCTTGATGCCCATGCTCGGATCCTAGCACCTAGGCTTGAGTCCACAAGGGCAAAGTGCTAGACCAAGTGACTCAGGTCCTTGGCATTTGAGCTTGGGTCCTCGATACTCAAACCTTGGTCTATCAAGGCTGGCTTGGGGACGTTGATGCGTGTGCTTGGGTCCCAAATGACCAAACTAGGGCCCTTAGTGACTAGGCTTGGGTCCATCAAGGTCATGTCCAAGACCCTTTGATCATTGAGACCTGGGCCTTATATTGATGGACATGGGCTCATACGCTAAGTACTCAAGCACTAGCACAAGGTCTTGGACTTGGACCCGATGGATTCAAGCACAAGCACTGGAGTCTTGAGCTTCAACCTTGATGGACTCGAACTCAAGCATTGGAGATCCAGGCACTAGCATTGGAGTCTCAAGCTCGGGGATGTGAGTGGGTCCTTAGCTTGGCCTAGATGGACTAAGGTTTAGACGTTGGATACCAAAGCATGAGCACCAAGGTCTCGAGCCAAGGCACTAAGGTTTTGCACCTTGACTTGGTCAGACCCAAGCTTAGGCATTAGGGATCCGAGCATGGGTATTGGTGTCCGAGCCTATCCTCTGTGGATCTAGGCTAAACCTTGAAGGACTTGGATGCAAGTGCCAAGGACCCAAGCATAGGCACTAGGGTCCTGAGCCTTGGCCTTGATGGACTTGGGTCGGAGTGCAACAAATTTGTGCATGGGCACCAAGTACGGGCACAAGCATCGGGGACTCAGGTCTAGAAATTGAGGACCTAGTTGGGCACAAAGACTCGAGCACTAGCATCAAGGTCGCGAGCTAAGGTGTTAGGGACCCAGACCTAAATATCAAGGACTTGGGAATGACATTAGGGTTCCTATCCCCGAGTGCAGAGTTTCTAATCCAAGCGTTAATATTTAGTTATATTTTGAAAATTTTAAATATGAGCTTTTCGTTTACCTAGAAAATATTTTCCGTTAACTCATTCTTCTATGCAAGTCAAATGCTGAAAATGAGAAATATATTTTCCCAAAATATATTTTGTGCATGGGCACTGAGGAGGGGTTGCACGCTCAGGTGCTGAGGACCCAATTTTAGATGTTGAGGACTTGGGAATGACATTAGGGTTCTTGTCCCCAAGTATAGGGTTTTGATCCTAGTGTTAATATCCAGTTATATTTTGAAAATTTTAAACATGGGCTTTCTGGTTATCCATACAATATTTTATATTAACTCATTTTTTATGCAATTCAAATGTTGAAAATGAGAAACATATTTTCCTCAAAAATACTTTTCGCGAAATAAATGAAGCCTAAAAGAAAGGCCAAATGTCACTTTGCCCCCCAAACTTTGATCCTCTTACACCTTAAATCCAAATTAAATCCTTTCACTAACTCCATATAAACTACTCAAGCCCTAAACATCCAATGCTCACAATTTATCCTCCAAAATACTCACCTTAAACCCTAAATCCATGTCCGACCAAAAAAAAAAAAAAAAAACCTTAAATCCATGCATTTTACCCTCTCGAAAGTTGCAAATGGTTTCAATTATTATTTATTTATTTATTTATTTATTTAGACGTGCTAGACTCTTAAACTAAAAATTCCAACTGCAACACATTATTATTATTATTATTTTTTAATGGGATGAAAAATGCCCTCTAGTTGAAGAATCCTTTCACTATAGCTTAAGAATCATGTGGACTGAATTTGACAAGAAAAAAATTGAGACTAACTCTGTTTATTTCATAAAAAATAAATAATTTGAAAAATATTTCACTAATAATGATAACTTGTATCACTTATAAAAGTGAATAAATAAAAAATATTTTCATCATCCATAAAAATATTTAGATATAAGTTATTGTCGATGGTGAAAGTATTTTTAACCTACTAATTAATTACAGTTATACAAGATTCTGCGGAACAAAGGGAGCCTGGAAATTGATTTTATATCGTGTAATTTGAGTGGTAAAGTGCAAGGATTGAACTTCGAAGGGCATGCCCAAAAAAGAAAAGGAAAAAAAAAACTTCGAAGGGTTCGCAGTTTCTTGCTGGACTGGAGGCCCAATACTAGCCCAAATCTGAATGATTGGGCCTAAAGATCCAAATTCTGGGCTCAAACCCGACCCGGAAACATTCCGACCCGCTTTCTTGACCTTCTGGAGGTGAGTGTTTCTGTCGCTCACGGCATTTGGCAAACCCGCAAGCTGAACCTGAACTCACTATCAAAGCCACAGTCGCGAGCACCAAGCAGCCACCGCAACACTCTCAGGCTCAGCAATGGCGGCGATCTCGTCTCACTGCGTCTCTAACCCCTCGTCTCTCTCCTCTCTCCTCTCCTCCTCCGCTTCCTCCGCCTTCTCCGGCGACAATGCCCGCCTCCCCGGCGCCTCCGTGGCGTTCCCGTGGGATTCCCGCTCCCTCCGCCGCCGGCTCTCCTGCCGGGCTTCGTCCGCTACCTTTCCGACGCCATCTCCTCTCCAGGCCAAAGGCTAGCGCTCTCTTCTTTTTCTTCTTCTTTTTTGATCGTACTTCTGATGCCTCGTTTCTGCAAATTGATGGTTCTGCGCGGTTCAGAGCTTCGCTCGCTTTTTGCTTTCGTTACGATTTTCCTGTCTGATCGAGCATGTTTTCAGTTTCCTTTTTTTCATTTTAGGCGCTTGAATTAGAGATTGTAAAAAGGGGAAATGCTGGAGGGTGAAGGGTGGAGTGCTGACACGCTTTTATGATTGTTGGTTTGATTCGGAACCCGAATTAGGTTTTCTAAGCATTTGGTATTGCTCGGTAGTCATGTCTGTCTTTTAGTTGCAAATGCAATCTAATGGTATGAAATTACTCGGATGAATGGGTTGACGCGTCATTGACATTCCGTTGCAAATTTTAGGTAGCTGGGATGGTACTCGGCAAGCTAGACCTTAGATTATAAATGAAGGACTGATTGCTTTGACATGTCCTCAATGTTTATATATAATCGTATTTGAGAGATTGTAAATTTGCGAAGCTGCGAATGTCTCCCCACTTCTCAAAATCTGTGTAGACATCCCATGACACCTCAGAAGTTTGTGCATTTTATTCAAACTTTAGGAAGTGTGCATATGATGTTGATTATATGGTAGTGCCTGGTGGGTGCAGCTGAAGTTTTTAAACAAACAGTTGGGGTGTCTATGAAATTGGCAAGGGATGTCCTTTCAAATTTATAAAGATAAGGATCTTTGTCAATTTTCACAAACTAGAGACTTTCCATTTGCTTGGTGACATGCCATGAATCTTATAAGAAACTAAAGTGACTTTCGTACATTTTTACAAAATTCTTGTGCAGTATCTCATGTTCACAATTTAGTTGCTGTAAGTGGATTGCTTACAGATCAAGTTAATTTAATCATATTTGGCATTTAAAGTGCCAAAATTTGGAACCACATCCTTATCCTCATCGTGTTTAACTTAAAAGAGATTAACTGCTGCATATCTCACAAACAATTGGAGGGTATCACAGAAATTTTGGTATTATGGGGGGATTAATTGCAGTGTACCAATAATTGGGGGTGTGTGACAGTGTTAGCAATGAAATCTTGTTTGAATACTCAAAGGTCTTGAAGATCTTGTGGTTCTATGGTTAAGTTCATTTGGCTAATTTACTGGAAAGAATTTCATTTTTGAACTTTGCTTGGCATTACATGTTATTTGAAGATTGTTTATCTCCCTGTTTTAGTCTGGTAATAATTGACAATGAATATCAATCGTCAATATAAATGCACTTTTCTGGTAAAAGGTAAATTGCTCAGTCATTAAAGGACTTCATTACTTTTGGTTCCATGAATCACAGAAAAATCTGAGCTGAAGGACTTCCTGCATATTAGTGACTTTGACAAAGCAACAATCATGAAAATACTGAACCGGGCATCTGAGGTCAAAGCCCTGCTTAAATCTGGAGAGAGGACATATCTACCGTTTAAGGGAAAGACAATGGCCATGATCTTTGCAAAACCATCAATGCGAACGCGGGTTTCATTTGAGACTGGATTTAGCTTACTGGGAGGCCATGCTATATATTTGGGACCAGATGACATTCAGATGGGCAAGCGGGAGGAAACTCGTGATGTTGCTCGTGTTTTGTCTCGCTATAATGACATTATCATGGCACGTGTCTTTGCTCATCAGGTATGATGGTGAGTTGCAGATATTTTTTGTTGGCAGACATTCATTATCCTATGTCCTGAGATCTTAATTATTGTAAAAATGTTCAACAGACCCATCTCTTTTGTTTTGTTAAATACTTCTAAAGTTTGTCATGCGTGTGTTAATGAAATCAAATAATTTATTCTGATGCAGGACATTCTCGATCTTGCAAAATATTCAAGTGTACCTGTTGTTAACGGTCTTACTGACTATAATCATCCTTGCCAAATACTGGCTGATGCCCTTACTATGATTGAACACATTGGTCAACTGGAAGGCACAAAGGTTCGCTCAAGTGGTCTTGGTTTGTTGTATTATTCACTCGTTATTGATTTGTATTTTGCTAATTGAATGTAATGAACGTAACATTCAGGTTGTCTATGTTGGAGATGGGAATAACATTGTGCACTCTTGGCTGCTTTTGGCTGCTGTTATTCCCTTCCATTTTGTATGTGCCTGCCCCAAAGGCTTTGAACCAGATGAAAAAACTGTGGAGAAGGCTAGACAAGCTGGAGTTGGCAAGATTGAAATAACTAATGATCCAAAGGAAGCTGTTAGAGATGCAGATGTTGTCTATTCTGATGTTTGGGCTAGCATGGGACAGAAGGAGGAGGCTGCTTACCGTCGTCAAGTGTTTAAAGGATTTCAGGTAATTATTTTTTAAGAAGACCCATATTCTTGAGGACATGTTAAAAGGAGGCTTTGCATTCTCAAGGCCTCCTCAAACTATTAAAGTACTTTAGAGGAATTTTTGGTGCCTTGGTAGGTGAAATAGCAGAGTGCATCTCATTTCCTCTATATGAGTTCATGACCTCTCTAAAGCCATTACATTTTTAAGAAAATACTAGTAATTAATCTTTTCCACTCCTTTTGGGAGTAGGCTGGTACTGTAGGTCCTTTCTCTAGAGTTATGACTCAGATGTTAATTGAAGAGAGAGAGAGAGAGAGAGAGAGAGAGAGAGAGAGAGAGAGAGATTTATCTTTTTTGATTCTCAATAAAGCTTCATGTGTTTTATGTTGCATTTCAACTTTTTATTTTGATTACATCTGTGGGCAAACACCTGCAGGTCGATGAGGCCTTAATGAAGTTGGCTGGCCCTAAAGCTTATTTTATGCATTGTTTACCGGCTGAAAGAGGGGTTGAAGTGACTGACGGTGTAATTGAAGCTCCAAACTCTATTGTCTTCCCACAAGCTGAGAACCGTATGCATGCCCAGAATGCAATTATGCTTCATTTGCTCGGCTTCTGATGACGGAGACTCTCATGAGTAATCAAAACTGATTAAGGCTTAAGCTCTAGAAGCAAATATCTTTCAAGATCTTTCAACATGCCATATGAGATGAAATATTAGGCTGGTTAAGTTCAAATCATCTACTTCTTTAATGAGTAGTAGAGACTCATCTTTCTGTGATCCTTCTACATTTTCTGCGAAGCCAAGCTGTTTTCTCCTCGATCGGTTGTCCAGTATGTTTGCTTTTTGCATTGAAAATTATGTGCGCCTGCCCTTTCTTCATGGCTCCCCTTGGCCGTGAAAATCGGTTCACGTATGTTTTAAAGAGCTGGAGTATCCGGAAGATGAGCCAAGGTTATAACTGTTATTCTGTTCCAACTAAATCTGTGAATGGAGGTGGCAGAGGCGGGGCGCGGGGAGGCAGGGTGGGGAGAGAGATTTCCTTTTCACGCTGGTTGCTCCTTTTCCCGCCTTTTGTCAACTCCAAGGCCTTTTTCCTTGAGCGCCAGACTTTGCTACATGGAAGAATCGACTCGTCTCCACTATGGGCAGCTTATCGCAGCATGTTAGTCTTTTTTTTTTTTTTTTTTTGTGACTGAGGATCCATAGGAGCATGCCTTTGTCGGCTTATGCCGATTTGGGGTCTCATGGAATTCCATGGTGGAGGACCTACAATAGATATACCTCAGGGAAGATTGGCCTAACAACCCATCGCCGGTCCCCTCGCTTTAATTGCTAGTAACGCTGGGTTTCGAACCCTCACCCTTCATGCGCCGGAGGTTGGTTCATCACTGATATCAGTAAATCTTAATAATGAAACCATGTTGCATTTCACTACATTCCCTTATCTCAATTCACTAATATCATTGCAATTATCACATCAGAAACAAATCAGAACCAAATCGAGAAAAGGAAACTGGGTATTTTAGTACATTCTCTTAGCCTAGCTGAAATTATTGCAATTATCGCATTAGAAACAAATAGAGAAAGGTAATCGTGTTGCATTATAAGTGCACGCTATTATCCCAAGTCGCTGAAATTATCGCAGGGGTTGCATTAGTGTCGAATGCCACAGTATGGCTAAGGGGAGCGAGCTTCAGGAGAATTTATCCCAAAGAGAGCTCAAAGGCAGATTTCAAAACAATTACAAAGGAGAATCTGGAAAATGCGTGTGTGGGTGGGTGTGTGTATGAGAATGTTCGCCTATGAGAGCTCGGAAGTAGATTTCGGCACATATTTAATGGAGAATTTGGAAAATGAGTGTGCGCGTGTTATGTGGATTTTGAAACATTTACAAAGAATAATTTGGAAATGCGTGTGTGTGTGTTTGTGAGAGGTGAGAGAGAGAGAGAGAGAGAGAGAGATAGAGAGAGAGAGAGAGAGAGAGAGAGAGAGAGATTTTGGTATGAAAAATATTAGGGACAATGTCAGGTGGTCCTCTTACTTCTAATTTAAATTTAAACTCGTCCCTCGTCTGTTTTTTAGTTAGAGATTTTGGTATGAAAAATATTAGGGACAATGTCATGTGGTCCTCTACTTGTAATTTAAATTTGAACTTGTCCTCTTCTTTTTTTCTAGTTCACAAGCATTTCTGTAAATGTTCCACATTAGTCTTTTTATTGATATACGTGTTTTACTAGTCAAATTTTTAAGACATCATGGATGTCGAAGTACATGTGTGACGTTATAATTCTGCAAAAACTATTATGTCAGATTACATAAAAACTAAAAAAATGAAGACAATTACTCTTGAGAGAGGGAGAACAAGCCTCTGATGAAGTCATAAAGCTCGAGCTTGAGGCTTATATCCATCGCCATGGTGCTCGAGCTCGAAGCTTGTGGCTAACGTTGCCAAATTTAATTTTGGAGACTTTGCTATGGCTGCTTGAGCTGGAGTTTGAGGTTGCGCTTGAAGCACATGATCATATGATCGTTTGAACTCAAGGCTTTCGACTGTCATGGTCAGATATGACTTTGAAGCTCAAGGCTACCATGACGACTCAAGCTCGAAGCCATAGCCATTTAAGCTCTTAGCTTGTGGTCACCCTCACCGAATTTGACTTCAAAATTTCAGCCATTACCGTTTGAGCTTGAAGCTTGCAGTCGCTCAACATCGCCACTCAAGCTCAAGCTTGAAGTGCGTTGTCGCCTGGCTTCTTGAGCTTGAAGCTCGCTGCCATGGCCATGAGATCTAAGCTTGTGGTGGATGTCAAGCTCGTGACTATCGTGACCGCCGGAGCTTTTGAGCTGCGCCTTGGCCTTGGAGGATGATCGTTTGCGGGAATCGACAGCCTGCATCGGTAAGGTTTGAAGAACTTTAAAACAAGAAGTGGAGGTCAGAGAGAGTCAACATCTGGAAAAAGGAAAAAAATTCAGGTCATAAGCTATTTAACGATGCAATGCCGCCACGTCAGTGAAATCTATCACCAGATAGATCGAAAGACGATTCATAACACTTTTTAAAAAAGCATGGGGAAGCTTTTGAACAAAAAGAAAAGTAGAGGGGCAATTTTGAATTTCAGAAAAATGTAAAGGAATCACCGGCGATAATATTCCAAAAATATTGTGGTACATTGAACTCCATTAGTAATATATGAGAAAAAAATTGAATGGTGTATGGGATAGATATACGTTGTTCAATTCTTAGAAGTATGTGAAAAAAAATTCATCATCATTATAATTGAATCTAAAAAATAATTTCATCAAGAGTTCACATTAACTGTGTCATATATGACTATACTTTGCATTCAAAATATACATATTTCAATTGAATTTTCTGTTTCGTAAAAATTTGACGCGTGACAATTGGATTTTGTTTTTATTTCGTGCTACACAAAAAAAAAATTATATTCATTTATGCAAGTACGACATTATATAATGATATTGTTTTTGGTATGCATATGGTAATTGACATGATAATTCAGTGATTGACAGATGAAAAGATGTAAACAAAGTAAAATAAAGGAGATACTTTTATTAGAGGATTATATGACATGTATTTTATTTGTACAGAGTAGAATTAAATACTTTAAAAAAAAATAAAAATGATTTTTTAATTAACAAAAAGATTTCGAAAAATTCTAAAAAATTACAAAACAGCTTAGGATAAGACCCTATTTAGGTTGTTACAATTTAGGTAGTTTCATCTAGATAGTTAAGAAAACTCATGTTTTTTTTTTTGGTAAGTATTAAGAAAAACTCATGTTTTTCTCTACTATTTGGAGAAATTGAACTTGATTTGAATTCAACTCACAGGATTATGCCTCGTGGCTTATAACATGGCCATGTATATTTTTGTGGAACAAGCATCGGGTTTTCATTTCCCACGCATAGACAGATGTCTTCGATTTCTTAGGCATTTACACTAACTACCTTGTCTTTAAATAAATTGGTTGTTTTTTTTTTCTACAATAGGTTAAGGTTAGATTTAAATTATTATGAAAACTTTGACAAAAACATTTGCATGTCAACTTAGAAATGGTTTTGATACCTTTGGGATTCATAATTGACGATCAAGAATATATGACCACTTTGGAAAATAACCAACTAGTTATGTATCGAAAGGGCACTAATAGAAATATTAGTGTAATCAAATTCTTGTGATTAGAAGCTCTACTTTCATGGGAATTGAGATGATGCTTCCACGTCTCAACTTGTTTCTAGTTGACCTCAAAAGGTTAGTGGCGACTTGTAGAAATATTAGGTTGTTAAAGAATTTTGAAATAAAAATCCAACGTCATGAGAGATATGACTTGAGAGAGCTTACGCCTAATTGAGGGACGTTGGCACTTTTAGGCAATACCCGTGAACTTATATCTTTTCCCGAGTGTGTCGCGGAAAATTCAAGTCGTGACATTATCAAAGGCAATACACATGTAGAGAAACTTACTCGGTAATATATGAATGAAATTGCCAAGTAATTTTGGTAAGCTAGTCTCAAAAGTACAATGATAGTGATTAGATCGGAACTTAGTTAATCTGGTTAGCTATCTTAGCACAGCCGTTTGCAGGAGTTGATGAATCAAGCTTCTACGTTTTCGCTTCTCTACGTGTGTAGTCCGGTTGAACAAGTTACTTATAACTTGTGAGCTGTCCAATTGGCTACTTTACTTTGAATTTGTTGTATAGGGATTGCTAAGTTTTGAATACAAGAAACAAGCTATAAACTATGTCAAACTCACAATGCATGTATCTGAAACAAAAGAATAGTGAATGAAAATTTTGTGATTCTTTCTAATATACTCTAAATTATTTCTTGTGTTTCTCTCTAGCCCCTAAAAAAACTAAAAATTTCTCCAATTTCATCATTTCTCAATTTCGAATTACCCTAGAAAGGATCCTAATAATCCTTATCATCATCATTTATTCTGCTATATGATGTAAAAGGTGTTCAAGGTAATTGTACACACATGAGGTTCATGTCCAAGCCAGCATTGGAAGGTTATGGAACAATTAAAATTCATATAAGATACACATATCGGCAAATTATTGTGATTCACTAATTATTCCTCCAATCAGAAATGAATGCAAATAGGACTACCAACATTAGGGTGTAGGAAATGAAAATCAGCCAAAGTATGTCACCAAGCATAATGTACATAAGCAGTCTGCACATGACACATTTGAGAGCAAGAGCAACCGAAGTGCACACAAGTCAGAAATTTGGGTCCATATCTAGCTCAAGATGATAGTTTTTCATGTTCAAGTTGAGACATCTTTTACATGACCAGAAAACTGAAAAGGAAAAAGGGAGAATTAGGGAAGATAAAACATTTATGCATGGCATATTGCTTCAACAATCATTTATGGAGGCTTGGACTTTTTGAAGATGGAGGTGCTCGTGGCCTTTAGAGTTGCGGTTGGAAGTCTTCTCTTTTTTGGAAGTTGATATCGTCTGATCCTCCTCTGCGGTGTTGTCTCCTTAGTCTTTATTCCTGTCCTTGCTTTGTTTTGTTTTACTTGGGGTGGTCCTATGTTGTTTGCTGGATACCCCCCTCTCTGTTTGTTTGTGGCCATTGTTTGGCTGTTTGCTTTTTGCTGGTTGTTTTTTCTTCTCCTTTTCTGCTCTTCCCTCCTTGTCTCGACACCCTTCCACTCGATTTAACTACTTTGTCACCTTGAGTGTGAGTTTTGGTGTTGGGTCCCTTGCTATACAGCCGTATAGCTTATTGGTTTAAAGTCAATATATATCTTACCTTTTACAAAAAAATAAATAAAAATCATCATTGTATATTCTTCTTTGCGACGTCAAGGGTGTTCAAGCTAAATAATACAACATGAGGTCCACCGAACTAGCAACACTCAAACCAAATTTATATACACATCGCCATGCTACTTGAGCCATTAATTTGTGATAAACACAAATAGGATTACCAACATTGGGAGGATGGAATGAAAATCAGCTAAAACATGTCGCCGAGTAGATTGTAAATCTATAGGCTACACTTGACACATCAAAAGTAATAAAGATAAGAGTGTACACCAAAAAAAAAAAAAAACTAGGTTGATATCTTCCCTTCCCATCTCAAAGATTAATTTCTATTGGACAATTTTGATCACTTAACAAATAATCATAATGTCGGGTGCACTAGTAATGTTGGTTGGACCTGTAAAGTTATGCCTAGCCATGAGGCATTAACATAAGGCCTCTGTCAGGGAATCAAGCTGGGGGTATAGCTACAATTTGAGCCACATGCTATGCTCCATTTCTTGGAATTAAGATCAGCAAACTACTTGTTAGACTACCGTCTTTCCGAGAAACTAGCAATTTAAGTTCAAAAGGAAATTCAATGCACGATATGATGCTGGCTTCTAGTGCAAATCAAAGTTAATGAGTCTATACAATGCAGGAATCTAACCCTCGTATGCCTTACAGGAGTGTGACTCATCTATTGATCCATGGCTAATTAAGCTAAATTTTTCCAATTGGCTTCATGTTTTTTATAGCTCTATTTTATATAGAGTATTTTTACTAATTTAAGCTTGATATTTGCTAAGTGTTGATGAATTTTGTGTGAATTTATTTGCTACTCATGAAATTTTATTGAATTTTATAGGAAATATGACTTTTAGATTTGTAAAGGACCATGTGCACAATTTGCAGAACATGCCAAGACTATATGCGTAATTTTCCCATGTGTCTGTGCTAGATTTGTAGATCAATCCCTACACCTTAGCATCTTCTAGAATATTTTATTTTAAAGAAAAAGTCAGCCAAGACCAAAAATTTGGAGGATTTGACCATAATTGAGGCTAGGTTCAAAGAAAATCAAGAATAGGAATCTTAAGAAGAAAAATTCCTAATTTGGCGAGGAGTCCTATTCAAGACCTAATGGGGGGTTGACCCATGGCGGATTTTTGGAGGCTATATAAACTTCATTTGTACCACATATTTCAAATCCTGAGAAGGAAGAGAAAAACCTGAACCTCTTTGTGACTTAAATTGGTGAATTTGTTTTAATTTAGCATTATGTTCTCTTTAATTTTTGTTGTTAGTTTAGCTTTAACTATGTTCTAAATTTCTTTTGTTAGAGCTACAATGGATCTTAACCATGATTGATTAATTTGCAAGACTTGCTCATGCAATATAATTGTTTTTTTTATCGTCGCATTCTCTATCGTGATCTTAATGCTTTTAGAAGTTTGGCCAATTTTTAAATGATTTTCAATGCATGTATGATATCAGGTAGAGATTGTATACATGAGCACTAGTTATATTAAACCATAAATTAAATCTAGGTCAAGGTACACTAGGTTGTTTGTGTGGCTATGGTAGCAAATCTAAGTTGGAACTACTTAGATTAATTCCAAGAATTTTCATAAGAACTTAATGGTTTTAGGTAGTTTAAATTCACCTAAGGTTAGTGTGGGTTAACATACTTAATTAGGGATTATTAGACTGAGATTGGTTTGTAATCTAATTAGGGAAAACTTCACCAACACAATTGGGAATTAATTTGTTACATGACAAGTTAAGATAATTGATTATGAGTGGTTAGTGAAATTGGATGCTCTAACGCTTTGTGATCTTGGTTAAAATCTTGAAATTTGCTTTGTTAATTTTTAGTTTGCTTTAGGTTAGGTTTTTTGGGTCAAAAAAACAAAAAAAACAAAACAAAACAAAAAATTTTGGGTCATGCGATGCTCCTCCCACCTTTTATATAGAGGTGAGTTTGGCCTACAAAAGAAACAAATTAAAAACAAAATAAAAGCTAGTCTAAACCAAGAATTGCCCAATATCAATAGTAATTGGAAAATTATCAAAGCAATCCTCGACAAAGGCGTCAAAAACTTGTCAGGTGAATTGCAAGTGCACAATATCTACAAATAATAAAGTGATGAGTGAGTATCATTCCCACCGGGATTGTATATAGTTATCTAATTACTTACCAAAGGTGATCAATCCAAAGATCTAGCTAAGCAAATTGAAAAAGGCAAGTAAAAAGTGCAATAAACCAATTAAAGGACTGAAATATAAAAGAGCTGAAACTTAAAGGATTCAAAAGCTAATTAAAAATTGCAAATAGGAGACCTTGAAGAGTTTGATCTCAAGATTGAAATAACCTTTTTTAGGAGAAGAAGAGCGCAATCACAAGCAATCCCCATTGCAATGGCCAAAACTCAAGAAGACGCACCTCCAAAGAGGACTTCAAAAAATGCTACACCAACAATTCAAGTATAAAGAGGCTGGCGATGCAACAATTTTGAGATCAAGCCATTCTTAATTCAAATGCTTTAAAATGCAGGACAATTTAGTGGATCACTTAATGATGATCCAAATCTACACTTAGAAGCATTCCTTGAAATTTGTAACACTGTTAAATACAATGGTGTTACTGATGATGCTCTTAAGTTAAGATTATTCTTCAAACCAAAAAAAGAAAAGAAAAGAAGTTAAGATTATTCCCATTTTCTCTTTGTGATAAAGTTAAGACTTGGTTGACTTCTCTTCCTATAGGCTCTATTACCACTAGGGAGGACTTGGCTAAAAAATTCCTGAGTGTTTTCCTCCTACAAAATCTATCAAAATGCGTAATGATATTACTACAATTATGCAAATGGATGGTGAGCCTTTCTATGAAGCATGGGGAAGGTTTAAGGAGATACCTGTGCCATGGATTACCAGTTTAGATGCAAGTGCCCACATTCTATAATGGAGCGCATCCCACCATTCGGGCTAGTTTAGATGTAGCAGCTGGAGGCACTTTCCAAAACAAGTCACTTAAAGAAGCTTTTGACCTACTTGGGCAGATAGCAAGCAATAGCTACTAATGGCCAACTGAGAGATACCAGGCTTAGACGCCAAATGGATTTCATGAAGTTGACACTAATACAGCTTCGAATGCAAAGCTTGATGCATGGAGCATAATGATTGCTTCTTTGAAAACTCAAGGAGTATCTTGTGAATTTTATGGTGGAAACCATATTAGCACTGATTGTCAAGTATGTAACCCTTATGCTAGTTCTTTTGAACATGCTAACTTTGTTTCAAATTTTAATAGGGGTCCACAAAACAATCCTTATTCCAACACTAATAGTTCGGGAAGGAGGAATCACCTTAATCTATCTTGTGAAGGTCAAAATCAATAAGAATTGAGAGCACCGCCACTACCCATAGAGAGGCTGATTTGGAGGATTTGGTTGCCAAGCTAGCCCAAATTGTGGAAAGGCAAGCCCAGGCCGTAGAAAAACAAGCTCAAATCACTCAAGATTTCATGAGAAGCTTTCGATGTAAGATTCCATAATCAAAAAGTATCAATTTGAAACATAGATAAGTAAGTGGGGTAACCAGCTCAAAGAATTAATGAGAGACAAAATGGTGCCTTACCAAGTAATATTGAGAGGAACCTCATAGAGAATGTAAAGGCAATTACATTAAGGAGTAGAAAAACAGTTGGAAAGTAAGATTGAGATGATGTAGTAGAAGAGAAAAGGGTCAAACCTAAGCAAGGAGTTATGTAAGGACCCGGGCCTCCCACTGTGTAATATTGTCCACTTTGGGCCTTCAGCCCTCATGGCTTGAAAATGCGTTACACAGGTTAGAGAACCCAAGCCTTATAAAGTAGCCCAGGACTCTCCCCCTAAACGATGTGGGACAAGAGACACACCCCCTCCCTGCGCATGTCCAGGGACCAAGGCGCGAGCGTACCGCCATCCCTTCTCCTCGCGCACCGCCGCTTGGGTCGTCACACTTGGACCATTTGTAAGGACAGGCCTCCCCTTTGTGTAATATTGTTTGCTTTGGGCCTTCGGCCCTCACGACTTTAAAACGTGTTTTAAAGTAGTGAGGGCCGAAGGCCCAAAGCGGACAATATTACACAATGGAAGGCCTGGGTTCTTACAAATGATATTAAAGCCGACTTCTGACCGTGTGTGGGGCCACAACGAGGACAATGTGCTCCCAAGGGGGAAGAGTGTGATGGCCTAGGCAGCGGTGCGCGGGGAGGAGGGATGGCGGTGCATCCGCACCTTAGTCCCCGGACGTGCGTAGGGAGGGGGCACATCTCCTTTCCCACATCGCTTAGAGGGGAGTGCTGGGCTAGTTTATAAGGCTTGGGTTCTCTAACCTACGTAACACGTTTTAAAGCCGTAAGGGCCGAAGGCCCAAAGTGAACAATATTACACAGTGGGAGGCCCGGGTCTTGACAAGTTAAACCAAGGAGGCCAAACCTTTCACCAAGACTGAACACAAGGATGAGCCACTAAGGAGTAAGCCATCTCCAATAACATATGTTCTACCTATTCCATTTCTGGAGAGGCTAGTTAAATACAAGCAAGATAAGCAATTTTCAATTTTTTTAGATTATCTTAAACAATTGCACATTAACATTCCTTTTGTAGATGCTCTAACTCAAATGTCAAGTTATGCCATGTTCTTGAAAGAGATCCTAACTAACAATAGCAAGTTAGAGAAGTATGAGGTTGTGAAGTTGAACAAGGAATGTTCGACCATCCTTCAAAATAAGCTACCACCAAAATAAAAAGATCCAAGAAGTTTTACTATTCCATACAATATGGTGGTGCTTGCTTTAATAAAGCTTTATGTGATCTTGATGCTAGTATAAACCTAATGCCTTATTCGGTATTTGTGAAACTAGATATGGAGGAAGTAAAGGCGACCATCGTGTCTCTACAATTAGTGGATAGATCTATCAAATACCCAAGAGGCATGGTGGAGGATATTTTAGTGAAGATGGATAAATTTATCTTCTCGGTGGATTTCGTTGTGCAAGAGATGGAGGAGGATTATGAAGTTCCTATCATTTGGTGCCAACCATTCCTAACCACAGGAAGAGCTCTTATTGATGTACAATAAGGAAAATTGATCCTTAAAGTAGGAGAAGATAGAGTTACCTTCAATGTTTTCAAGGCTATGAAAAACCCGACCAAGTGATTGCTTGTAGATAGACATTATAGATAGGGAAGTGGAGACCATGGTTTGAATTGACCACAATTCAAGACCCTATAGAGACATGTTTGGTTTGGCTAAATGAGGAAGAGGTCGAGAATGAAGAAATTGGGGAGGCTATGGAGTTTTTAGAAGTAAGTCCATCATGCCTAAGATAGAAAGCGTCAAAATTTGAAGATTAGAATCAAGTGCAAAGAAGCTGAAACCCTGTGTTTCTTATCCAGTGATTATTTCTTCTTCTTTGATAGGGATGATGGAGGACAAGTTAGTTAGAGTACTTAGAGAGCACAAGAGTGCGATTGGGTGGACCATTGCCAACATAAAGGGATTAAGCCATTCGATTTGCATAAACACAATTTCGATGAATGAGCAATACAAACCGATCATCTAATGACAAATGAGGCTCAATTAAAAAATGCAAGAAATTGTGAAAGTCGAAGTAATTAAATTACTTGATGCAGGTATTATCTATCGAATTTGTAATAGTGATTGGGTGAGTCCTTTACAAGTAGTGTTGAAAAAGGAAGGCATGACTATTATAACCAATGAAAATAATGAATTAATTCCAATTAGAACGATTACAGATTGGTGAGTTTGTATACATTATAGAAAATTGAATGATATCATTTGTAAGGATCACTTTGCTTTACCTTTCATTAATCCTTGCAGGGCCTGAGTATTATTATTCTTTGGATGGATATTCAAGATATAACCAAATCCCTATTGCAGCTGAGACTATATTCACTTGTCCCTGTGATACATTTGCATATGTAAGGATGCCTTTTGTTCTTTGTAATGCATCTACTACTTTTCAAAGATGCATGATGGCTATTTTTTCTGACATGATAAAGAAATGCATTAAGATTTTCATGGATGATTTATCCGTTTTTGGCACATCTTTTGATTTATGCTTGCAGGAGTTTAGCTTTGACGTTACAAAGATGTGAGGATATTGACCTTATGCTAAATTGGGAGAAGTGTCATTTTATGGTACAGGAAGGGATGGTTTTGGATCATAAAATCTCTACTAGAGGTATTGAGGTGGATTGAGCCAAAATTGAAGTTATCTCCAAAGTTGTTGCTCCTACTGTTGTGAAATTATTTCAAGGATTTTTAGGAAATGTAAGGTTTTATAAGTGGTTCATAAGGGACTTCTCTAAGATTGCAAGACTACTCACAAAATTGCTTGAAAAAGATGCGAAGTTTGATTTTAACATTGAGTGTTCGTAGGCATTTGAGACTTTAAAGGAGAAGTTGATTTCGACTCTTATGGTCAATCACCTATCTAGGCTGCCAGATGCCCTTAGTGATGAGATGCCAATCTTGGATGATATTCTTGATGAGGTACTATTTTCCTTGAAAATCGAAACTCCATGATATGCGGATTTTCTTAACTATTTGGTAAATGAAATCCTTCCTCCTGACTTGAATTATCAACAAAGGAAGAAGTTTCTCTCTGATGTTAAACACTAGTTTTTGGAGGATCCTTACTTGTTTAAGGTATGTGCTTGCTGAGTTATTAGACATTGTGTTACTAATGAAGAAATCCATAACATTCTTTTTGGTTGCACGATGGAGAGGTGGCTGGTCATTATGGTGCCACCAAGATGCTGGTAAGGCCATACAATGTGACTTTTATTGGCCTACTCTTTTTAAGGATGCATATGCTTATTTTTCTCATTGTGATAGGTGTCAGAGGATTAGGAACATATCTAGAAGGCATGAAACACCCTTAAACAATATTATGGTGTGTGAATTGTTTGATGTTTGGGGCATTGACTTCATGAGTCTATTTTCACATTCTTTTAGTAACACTTACATATTGTTTGCTTGTGAGTATGTGTCTAAATGGGTGAAGGCCATGGCTTTGCAATCTAATGATGCTAGGATTGTTTGTAATTTCTTGAAAAAAGCACATCTTTACTCGCTTTGGTACACCTAAGGCCATTATAAGTGACCAAGCCATACACTTCATGAATAAACAATTTGAGTCACTTTTGCATAAATATGGAATCACTCATAAGATAGCTATAGCTTATCATTCCCAATTTGGTGGTTAAATTGAGATATCTAATATTGAGATAAAGAAAATTTTGGAAAAGATTGTGAACAATAATAGGAAGGATTTGGCAAGAAAACTTGATGATGCTTTGTGGGTTTATAGAACTTCTTTCAAAACTCCTATTGATGTGTCACTCATAAGATAGCATGTCATCTACCTATTGAGTTGGAACATAAATTATATTGGGTTTTGCAAAAACTTAACTTTGCTGGTAGTAGGTAAGAAAAGATTACTTCAGTTGGATGAGAATGAAAAGATGCACAATGATGCATATGAACGTGCAAGGATTTACAAGGAAAAAAAATGAAGAGATGGCATGATCGACACATCTTGAGGAAGGAGTTTTATGTGAGTGAAAAAGTTCTATTATATAACTCTCGTCTTTGTTTGTTTCCAAAAAAGTTGAAGTCTAGATAGACTGGCCCTTATACCATCACCAAAGTATTCCCTTTTGGAGTCGTTGGGATTACAATGAGAAGGAAGGGATTTTCAAGGTGAATGGTCATAGGCTCAAACACTACTATAGAGGAGGTTTCGATGCCCAAACATCTTTCACCACCTTGGTTCTAGTTACTTATAAGTTCGGCTGTGAACTATAAAGCGACGCTTCTTGGGAGGCAATTCAAGTTTCTAATCTTTTATTTCTTGTGTTTGTTTGTTTTGCGTGTTATCTTAAAAGTAAAAAAAAAATTGTGGCAATGAAATTTCTCTTCAAATCTCCTTCAAGGTTAGGGACGCATGGCCATGTGACCACGCTGCCAAGAAATTTTCTTCGAGCAGCCTTTAACCACAGATCTGAGCTAGTCCTCACCCTATTGGGCCTGTTTCAATTGCCATCTTCACATATCTAGGGAAGTATTTCAAACTTTATTCTACTCTAATTTGGTTGCCTCATTGCTTGTGTTTAATTCTTTATTTTTATGCATTCAGGACAATAGTTCATTTTAAGTTGGGGGTAGGGGATTGAAATATTTGTGCTAAATTTTTTTCTAATCTTGAAATTTTTGAAATATTTGTGAAGCAAAATGTTATAGGAGATGATGACTTTTGAACATTAATTAACAAGATTAATGTCCTTTTCGTGGTCATGAGTTCTTTTGATTTTTAGGGGGATAAAAATCTTGTTTAACTTGAGATTGATATATGAGTTAGTCTTAATCTTGATTGTGCAATCCATATTTTGAGCACTCATCCTAACTTTTTAAGTTATGTGTGCTTAGAAAAGATCATTGGGAGGTATGTGATTCTCTAGAACTCACCTAGGTCTTAGAATTTGTTTGATATTCTCTTGAAATTAATATGCTACACTCAATCAAGAAGGTGATATAGGCATTCTTTGTATCGTTTAAGCCTTTCAAGCCTACCTTGTCAATTGATCCCTAGTAACCTTATGAGTTTTTAATTGGCCTATTTTTCTTTGATGACCTTATAGTATTGATCCACGTTAAGTGTATTACCTTACCCTATACACATAGGCATGTTTATCCTTAAAGCTACTTCAATAGTTAGGGATTCTTAATGTGTCTGAAGTTGTTGAAACTTGAAGTAGTCATAAAATGCAAAAAAAAAAAAAAAAAAAAGAACAAAAGAAGGGAAAAGGAAGAAAAAGGTTTAAGTGCAAGCTTTAAAGTGGAAGTTTTTTACTCTGGTACTGCTAATGTAAATCCCCATTGCTGACTTCTAACATAAGTGAGCCTTTTGGATACTCAATGGATTAGAATTGCACTATGGGAGGAACTTAAGGAGGAACTTCGCCATAAAGTTGGAAAAAGAAGCAATGGAAGCTTTAAAGTGTTAATTGTTTGTGAATTGCATAGCTATGATAGTATAAGCAAATGGAGAATATGTCTTGAATTTCTAATTAATTCAAATGCTTTGAGAATTAATATGTTTATGGGATGTGTTGAGCTTAAATCCTTGATATCCTACTGGTAACCGAACAACACTATAAGCTTTAAAGACCTATTAATTTTTTATTGGGTATTGATTTTCATTAGTAGAGAGTGAACTAAAAAGCAAACCTATAAGACTTAATTAGTGGATTTTGAGTTTGGGGTGTTGCACATCAACTTGATTTATTGGAGTATACATGATTTGGAAAGTCAAGGTCACACACATGGATTGCATAGTTAAGGTTAGATATAACTTATGTATTAGTTTTGGGTTTGATGGAATTTATGTTTTCCTTTGAGTTATGATTCAAAGTAATTGTGAATGGATGGTGATGATTAGAGATGAGGTCTATCTATTTCTTTTGTTTGATCAAGGATTAGCAAACCTTTAAGTTGAGGGTATTTGATAACTCTATTTTAAATAAAGTATTTTTGCTAATATAAGCTTGATATTTGCTAATTTTTGATGAATTTTGGGTGAAATTATCTGCTACTCAAGTAATTTAATTAAATATAGTAGGAAATATTACTTTTGGATTCATAAGGGATCATGCACACCACACGCCAGGACCATATGTGTAATATTCCGACATGTCTATGTTGAATTTGCGAATCAGTTCCTATGTCTCAGCATCTTCATGAATAGGAATCTTAAGAAGGAAAATTCCTAACTTGGCAAAGAGTCCTATTTAAGACCTAATGTGAGGCTAACCTAGGCAGATTTTTGGAGGTTATATAAACCCCTTTTGTGCCGCATATTTTAGATCCCGAGGAGCCTTGGAGTTGCCACCTCTAAGGGAGATTTAAGCCTTGGAGTTAGCTTTTATGCTTCTATTTTATTAGTGGAGTTGACGCATGTCAAGGAGAGAAGAAAAGACAAACCCGAATCTTTTTGTGACTCAAATTGGTGAATTTGTTTTAATTTAGTATTATGTTCTCTTTAATTTTGTTGTTAGTTTAGCTTTAACTATGTTCTAAATTTCTTTTGTTAGAGTTACAATGGATCTTAATCATGATTTATTGATTTTATATACTTGCTCATGCAATATAATTGTTTTCTATTGTGGCGTTCTCTATTATGATCTTAATGTTTTTAAAGTTTGGCCAATTTTTAAATGATTTTCAATGTATGCATGATACCAGGTGGAGATTGCATGCATGGAAACTAGTGATATTGAACCATAAATTAAAGCTAGGTCAAGGACCAAGGTACACTTGATTATTTGTCTGGTTATGGTAACAAATCTAGATTGGGATTACTTAAATTAAATCCGGGAATTTCCACAAGAATTTAATGCTTTTAGGTAGTTTAAATTTGCCTAAGGTTAGTGTGGGTTAATGTGACATCTTAATTTTCAGGTTCTATTTTCAATTGAATAAGTCGAGCTTTTCATTGACGCGCCTATAGTTCTTTTCTTTGAGTTAGTCACTTATGAGATAACTAGCTTATTAGGTGATGTCGTTAAGGGATTTTAACACAATAAACTTGAGAATTCTACCTAAAATTGACTATTCGACTGTGCTAATCTGCAATGGTCATTACGGTATAGTTAAAAAAACCGATTAGAGATCGGAGATAGGTCGATTCGACAGAGCCATGTGATTAAGTGTGAGTGATTCCACATAATTGCAAAATTCTTGTCGATCGGTGCTAGACTGATTTTTTTGTCGTTTTAGTACCCTGTGCCCGTATTTGAAACCTTGAGATTTTCACGACAACCGAGAGTCATCAATGTGTCGAAGATGTACATTGTGGCTCGAAAATAATCGACCACGGGTCAATGCGCTAAAAATTCCTAAAAGCTACCCGGTATGTTAAGTCACGCTAAAATTGTGCCAAATTAAAATTAACCACGAAATTAAACCCGATTTCAGAAATTGAAAGTTCTGTCATGTCACGATTCATTTTAAAAACGTCAACTCATCATTTGAAGATTTTTCTGCAAATCGGGATTTTCGACGAAAAATTCAATGTAAGGGTATTTTGGATCGTAAAAATCAGAGGACCTTTTTTAGTCACTTTTTTTGGGATTCAAGTTGGACAAATAGATGATGAAAAGTGTTGAATAGGAGGATGGCACCTTGGCTAGATTTATGGACATCAAATTGGATTCAATTGGAGAGGAATTGATTCAATTTGAGTGGTAAGTGCCCAAAATTCGTAGGCTAAGGAGGAGATAACATTTTGGACCATTTAGGAAGTGTGTTGGGGAAGCTTGAGGGCTACCAAGGGGTGGAGGATGACAGCCCAACTGGTGGGGCCTTGCCAAAGAAGAATTGGATAGAAATGAAGACTTTGGAGGCCAAGGGGGACCCTCCATCTTCAGCAGCTTCTTCTTCTTCTTTCCAGCCCACCTTTCTCCATTGGTGTCCAATTTGGAGCTTAGAAAACCAAAGGAACTAGCCAAGGCCAACAGCAAGCCCGCCGAAGCCCCCTATCGCCATTGCATGCCACATGTCGCCGCAAGTCGCGCTCCACCACTTGCCGCGTGCTCGTCCCATGCATTTGTCATCCCCCGCATGTTTTGGCCACCGACAAGACTTCCTAGCTGCCATCCAGTTGCTGTTTGCCACCCTCTAAGTTGTCGGAGCCTCCGTCTAGCCAGCTGCAGCCTCTATCAACCCTTCCTCATCGTTTCAGCTAGCCGGCCACCCATTCCAGCCCTCTTAGTCTAGCAAGCAGAAGCCAAAGCCAGCAAGAGGTTTTGGGCTTCGTGGCCCGTTTTGAGGCCTGTCTAGTCTCCGTTTGGTGTCGCCACAGGCTCGATTATTACTCGCCTCCGCATTGTCGTCATCGTGGACTCATCGGATCGCTAAACCGGTGAGTTTACTTGCTAAACTCTATTTAGAGAGTTAATGATGCTTAATGGGTGATTGGTTTAAGCTAAGTATGGTTTAGGTGGTTAGTTAGAATGAATTAGTGATTTAATTATTCAATTATGTATGTTAGGTGGTTAGAATAGCCTGATTAGAGACTAGATAAGTTGTACTATTTATCTAGATAGGTTTGGAAATTTTCCTAGCCCGTTCGAGTGGTCAATTAAGGCTACGTTTGGTCGTCCGGATTTCTAATCGGGATAGGATTGGATAGGATAGGATATGAAATCCTAGGATTTTTTTATGTCGTCCAATGTTTGGTGAATCACAGTATTAAAGTCGGATATGTTCACATCATGTACATTTTTATTTATTTATATAAACGACATATCATTATAAATGAACATAAATGTTCATAAATGAAGATGGTGAAAATATCTCGTAACACTATTCCTTAATTTATTTATTATTTATTATTTATTATATTTTTCCTCTTTTTTTATATTATTTTCATTATTATTTCTTTTTTTCCCTTTCATCATTCTTTAATAAAAATTTATCAAATAGTAAATTTGTACTAACATATTTAAAATACAAAAATACCTAAAATATATAATAAATATAAATATTTAATTTATAGATTGAATGTTTATTATAAAATAGAATTAAAATAAGATTAATTAAAAATAAAATTTTATTTTTATTTTCTTAAATTAGAATTCAAATATTATTTATATTGAAATATAATTTCAATTTTGTTAATTTAATAAATTTGTTATTAAAAAAAAATAACTTTCCTATTATGGACGTTAGAAATCCTATCCACCTTTATCCCACCCCCCCCGTGGGATAATTTTATCCTGTCTATATCCCCCTTATATCCGACTTTATCCTATCCCGAGTGAGCACCAAACGTAGGATAGGATAAATTATATCATATCCCGAATTTTATCCCGACTGCCAAACGCAGCCTAAGTATTTCTAGCTTAAGTTGGTATTTTTGGTAATTAAATGTATTTATTTAATTATTTTTGGTATTTATTTAATTATTTATTATTTTCCAAAAATTATATCGGGGTAGTGGTGACCGGAATTTCTTGCTGATTGTAATGGTGTTCTTAGTTTATGCAATTGAATGCTATATTGTGCAAATGAAGTAAAAATTGTAATTTTTGGTATTTATCCCAAAATTGTGTAATTGTGGTATTTTGATCAGAAAATACCGAGCGTCGGTTTTTAATGCCAAAAATGTTTTTAGGTACTATAATAAATAATGGGATTTTTTAAAAGAAATATATAGTATTTTTGGCTCAAACTGACCATGTACTCACACACGATTATTTTTATTGGGTATTTTTAACACGACGAAAATAGGCTAAATTTGTTATTTTAATTGAGGAATTTGTATGAAAAGCACGCGGTATTGGATGATTGTGTGATGGTTTATTATCATGGTAAGGTGATTAGTGAGAGATGAAGTGACATAGGTTGTGTTGAGGGAACCCAATGGGTTGTGAGTCGGTAAAAAATTAAGTTCTACACGATAATGAAACATCGTGTGAGCCACCTCTAGTACCTTGTACCGTTACTTATAATAGTTAAGGTCCAAGTGCTACATGATGACTTGAGTCACATGAGAGCCACCTCTAGAAGCTTTGTAGTATTGTCATGCATAGTAAATGGGCTAAGTGCTACATGATAGCGAGATTTCGTGTAAGTTACCTCTAAAACCTTGTATTAGTACTTTTTATAGTCAATAACTAAGTTCTACACGACAGCATAATTTCGTGGGAGCCACTTCTAGTACCTTAAGCTATTGCTTAGTATAATCCAAGAACTAAGTGCTACACGATAGTGTGAATTCGTGGGAGCCACCTCTAATACCTCATACTATGATTGATTGTGGTCAAGGACTAAGTATCACGCGATGTTGGAACTTCGTGGGAAAAGGGCACCTCTAGAACCTTGAGCTTGGAATTGAGTATTGAGTCGAATTATTGAGTGGGGATGTTGAGGTTGGATTGGGAATTTGAATATTGAGAGTGAATATCGAGTGTGGATGGAACCACCGATATGAATTGTTTGCGCCTGATTATAGGACGAAATTGTGTGACATGGTATGAGACGTATCATAACGATTTAGCCTTATAATTGGGACCCCTATGAGCAATTGTTTGATTGAATGATGGATCAATTGTATTGATTCAATTGATTGATTGATTGATTGACTAAGATTGAAATGAGAAGTTCCAAATGCTCTAGTGTTGTTACTACACTTATGTGGTATGTGAATTGTGCTAACATGCAAGAAGGAACTGAGGCGAGGTAAGTCTTATGTATTGTGTGCATAGACTACCTTTAGATGTATTTCCTTCTTAGTCGGGGTTTAGGGAGTGAACTTATTGAGACATTATCTCACCTCGTCGTAGGCTTAACTTTTCAAGTCCCTAATATGAAGAACCTGGAGCTTGAGGTGGCAGGGTCAGGAGCATGGGTGGCTCAGAATTTTTTTTTTTTTTTGAGATAGACCTCCTGTACTTAAACCCTAGAGTTGGCCTCTGTTTGTAAACCAGATTGTATTTTTTTTTTTTTTGGTGAAATGTAAGAAATATATTGATAACTTTGGACAAACAAGAAACGGCGCCAACTTACACTTTGACTACGCAGCAAGAAGAGTGGAAGGGAGTCGAAGGGAAAACAAAAGAAAGAAGAAAATGCCTACAACTCGGGCCGAGGCAAATCCAAACCTAGCAAACCTCTATGGAAGTTTTGTCTTTCTTTCAATCCAACAAAGAAACCACTCAAAAATGAAAGTTAGATAAAGAAGTTTCAGTAAGAACTAGCACTAGACTTCTTCCCCACTTTCGACTTTTCCTCTCTCCTTTTTTTGTGCTTCCCCCCGGGCTCTTCATTCTGTTTTATAGAGACCCGAGGAAATTTTAGAATTAATGTATAAAGGTGAGGCACTTTCCCCAACATACGGAAAAAAAATTCAGGATGACGGCTTTCAAAGGACGAGTAAGGGACGGGGAGGGGGAGGCTCTTGAAAGCAAACGAGACTAGAAATAACATGGGAATTAGCATCATTCCTACGAGTGCTTTTGTCTCGAAGAGCGGGACGAGAGAACTAGGACGGTACAAAGACAAGCACCAACAACAACAAGCAAAGCTATCGAGAAAAGACCGAGGGGTCAAAGCCCTAATTCCTTTGAAGTCTTCTATTTCTTGGGGTAGGAGGCATATTCTTGAAGGAGAGAACTTTGTCATTGACAACTTTGATCAAATGATTTTTGAGAGCCGACACAGAAACAGTTTCACCCCGAAAGATGATGCAATTTCTCTTCTTCCAAATTAGATAACACAGAGCTCCAAAAGAGAACCTAGCAATTTTGTGGAAGAAATCCTTACTCGATAAAAACTTTAGAGCCCAAGTGGAGGTCTCGGTCGAAGGTCTGATTCTCCAAGGTAGGTTGCACCTAGAAGCCCAGAAATAAGCCAGAGTAGCAAGGGTTTGACAGTGAAAGAAAATGTGATCAATAGAGTCTGGCTGAGTAGAGCAAAAGGCACAGACCGAGTAGTCAATCCTACCGTAAGAAAGTAGGAGTGATTGAGTCGGTAGGCGCTTCTTGGCAATAAGCCATAACAGAAATTGATAATGTGGTGCCAAGGCATTATCCCAAACCAGAGTCGCCCAAGGAACTTGATCTTTTTTAACTCTGATTAAATTCCAGGCCGAAGCAACTGAAAAAAGGCCCGAAGATCACCGCACCAAAGGAACCGGTCACAAACATTAGAAAGTGCTGGTAAGGAGAAGCCCCAACTTTCCAAGTGGGATTTAAAGGTCGAGGCAGAGGTGTACAATTCAAAGACAGCTGCCTTCTTAAATAAACTCGAGTCCACCATTACAGTGGAAGAAACAATTGTGTCCAAAGGACCACACGGAAGCCAGTTATCATGCCATAGAGATGTCTACATTCCGTTGCCAATTTTCCAGCGAAACGACTGGCGAAAGTAGAGCCTAAGCTGCAAGATTTTTTTTCCAAGCCCACGAGCATAAGGTTGGTTGAGGAGAAATCCAGAAATTCCCTCTCTTTAAGAAATTCGAGTGAATCCAATGACACCAGAGTGACTCCTTATCAGTAAATAAGAACCAAATGTATTTGAGCAAGGAAGCTCTATTGCAATCTTTAAGGTTTCTAATAGCCAAGCCGCCCTCAGATTTTGGCACGCAAATATCTAGCCACAAGACTTTGGCCCCGCCTTTTCCTAGGGCAGAACCTTTCCAAAGAAATTGTCTCAAGATGCGCTCAATATTTAGAAGAACAGCAGTAGGTAAAGAAAAGTTGGAGTCTCCCCGCAAAAGAGAGAAACCGATGAGCCCAAGATTGGACTCTTGCTGTAATACGGTTGATCAACTCAGTGCAGTCGGTCTTGGTCAATCTAGAAGAGATAATAGGTACCTCTAGATACCGAATAAGGAGTTTGCCTTCTTGAAAACCAAATGTAGATAGAATATTCCTCTGAAGGGAAGAGGAGCCCCCCGATAGGAAAACATCACTTTTGTTTCTGATCGGTAGAAGACTGCTCTAGGAGGAGAACGTGTCAAGGCTCCTTTTAAGCACCACCGCCAACTTCCGATCCACACGGCAGAACAGGAAGACGTCGTCAGCGAAAAGAGATGGGAGAGTCTCATAGATTTACATCTCCAGAAGAATTTAAAATCTTTGACAGAGGTCCTCAGATTGATGATGCTCAAAAAAACTTCCATCACAAGGGTAAATAGATAAGGAGACATCGGGTCTCCTTGTCGGATGCCTCTACCACTAGCAAAGAAGCCGTGAAGCTCCCCATTGATATCTCATAGAGAACATAGGCGTGTGAACGCAAACCATGACCAGTTTAATAAACCACTCCAAAAATCAGAAGGCTAGAAGGGTTAACTCCAAGAAATCCCAATCCACGGTATCATAAGCTTTGCGGAAGTCAACTTTAACGGCACATTTCAGAAGATAAGGATCACGGTGAAAACTTGCAAATAGCTCATGTGCTAATAAAATATTGTCTCTAATCCTTCTACCTCTGACAAAGGTTATCTGAGCAAGATTAATAATACTGTTTAGAACCATAGCAATCCGATTTGCCAAGATTTTTGTAATGACCTTATAAATAGTATTGCAGCACGCAATAGGTTTGAAGTTAGTAACCTCGCAAGCATTAGGTACCTTAGGTATTAACGCCAGAATTGTAGCATTAACTTCTTTCAGGAGATGACCCGAGGAAAAAAAGTCCTTCACAGCCCGAATCACCAAAGGTCCAACAATTCTCCAATTGTTTTTATAGAATTCAGTAGTAAAGCCGTTAGGGCCTGGAGCTTTACTTCTTGGAAGAGAAAAAATGGTGTCTTTAATCTCAGAGTCCGAGACAGGTGTAGTAATGGAGTGAACCTAGGCATTCGAGAGTGGGCTGCGAATAACTTGTTGAAAGTCTTCCAAGGACAGCTTGACAAGGGCAGCATGGGGGGATAATAGATCCGAGAAAAAAGAGACAAAAACCTACGGAACCCGAGTTGGATCGGAGATAAGAGAGCCAGAGGAGTCCTTAACAAAGAGGATTCGATTGGTGAGGTGTCTCGCCTTCACAGAATTGTGGAAAAAATTTGTGTTGCGATCTCCCTCCTTAAGCCATTTAACTCTTGATTTCTGGCGATAAAATGATTCTTCTTAACCACAAAGGTCTATGAAAATACACCGCTGGCATCTTTCAAGTTCTGCAAGATCAACATTATTAGGGTCAGATTGGAGACCAACTTGAGTAGACCGAAGAGCTTCTCTAGCTTCAATAGTTCTAATAGAGATGTTCGAGAAAGCTTCTTGGTTAAGCGATTTGAGGTGAGCCTTTATAAATTTCAATTTAGAGATAAGCCTGAACATGGGACGGCCAATCACTGGAGAGTTCCATGCTTGCTGGACAATAGTTAGAAAGTTTGGATGCTCAATCCAGAAGTCGAAGAATTTAAAAGGCTTCTTCTTGGATGGCGGATTAATAACCCTGACAAACATCGAAGAGTGATCAAATATTCCGGGGTTCCAAAAAGCGGCTTCCAAGAAGGAGAAGTCAATGTTCCATTTAGTGTTAACTAAGACTCTGTCAATCTTCCTTTGCTTCCTTGAGGAACCAACCAAAGTTGACCAAGTATACCGGATACCAATATACCTTAGGTCCACTAATTCTGTTTGGTCAAGACAAAGCCGGAAATCATCAAAACATGGCAACCATGTATTAGAACCACCAAAACGGTCAGAAGGGTCCTTTATAGCGTTGAAATCGCCAGCCACGAGCCAAGCCGAATCCTGAAAAAGATCATTGCAATGGACGAGATCCTCCCACAGAGACTTGCGTTTGACAAAAGTGTGTTCTCCATACACCGCCGAAATGCAGCAGGAGGTATTGACGGCATTAAGCTTGAAGCGGCCATGAATAGCCTGAGCACTAGTAGAGATAAGATCAAAATTTGCAAAATCCGGGTTCCACTCGAACCAAATTCTACCACGCGGGGCACAATCATAGTTGGCAACTCACTTTCATCCTCTCAACAAGGTAAAAGATATGGAATCAAAAAGAGATTCAGGAACTTTAGTCTCAAAAAGCCCCACCAGGCACAACGTGTTTGAAGAAACAAACTTTCTAATTTTCGCACGTCTGATGGTATTCATCATGCCTCTAATATTCCAGAAGCCAAAAAACATTAGAAGGGGGAAAACAGGGACTTACCTCCTCTTGGAAGCCTTGCGACTAGTAGAAGTCGCCTTAGGAACAGCCGAAAGGGGCGATGCAGGGGGGTCCAGTGGAAGTAACAAAAGTTGGTCCTGAATGCTCATAATCGCCTTAGGAGAACTCAGGCCTTTTGAGGACAGGGGTCTATCTAAGAGCAGATCATCATCACTCGGAGCAACCAAACTACTCACACTGCAAATCTCATCTACATCCGAATTATGGTGAGAGCCAACAGGGGACGTGAGACCTGACTTATGCTGGGATCTCCCTTGATTAGCTCTGATAGTAACTTGAGATGAGCTTTTTGGAGGCTTGGAGCTCACCACAGTAGCTAGGTTCGGCGGTAAAAGGGACTTCAGTTTCAAGAGCTGCCCCCCTTCACTGGGCGGGGCAAGACGGAAGGAAGCTTCATCCTTGGCTGGATACTATTTTTTCTTCTTATTCTTGACCTTCTTCCAATCTAAATCAACAAGAATAGGATTAGAAGAATCCTAAGGCAAAGTCGCCGAGGCTGGAATCTTGTCTTCACCTGAACCAGACGGTCCAACAAGAAGGATGCTGGTGGGATCAGGGACTACAGGTAGCGGCATCTGTGGTGTAGCCGAAGGTAAAACAAGGGCCAAAGAGGCCTTAACCACCACTTGCTGAGCAGGGGCAGTATCCACCAGAGAGGGAAGAACCGTATCTACAGCAGGAGCAAGACAAACTCCGGATGTAGAGACCAAAGGTTGTGCTTCTGAGGCATGAATAGAAGGTTTTTCAGCAGATGGAGGGCACTTGTGACCAAAAATTCCACAACTCGAGTAGGCGACTGGCCTCCATTCATATTCAACTCCAACCTCAATGGTTTCTCCTTCATGTTCTAGCTCAATTAAGTCACACGAAGGTTGATAAACAGTTATCTCAACGTAGACCCACGCAAACGACATTGCCTTCAATTGTTCAGTTCGGTGATCCACATATAATGGTTTCCCCAAAGCACTAACCACTTTACCAATGGATTGTGTTGACCAGAAAGAGTAGGGCAGCTTCGTTAGCTTCACCCATACCGGCATTGAAAGCTGAGCGGCTTTCCTAAGCTCCAAACCAAGGGTCCATCGCTGCAGAGCTAGAGGAATTCTAGCAACGGTTATAGGGTCACCTTCAAGAAGTTTCCGCCTAAAGTCCCTGTTTGGGATATGGAGAAGGAAGGATCCTTGTCCATTGGACATGATCTCGAATAGGTTTGGTCCCCAAGCTTTCTTTAAAGCCTCTTCAACAACTTTAAATGGGAGGCGTCGCCCAAGAAAGTAACCCAATAAGCAGTCGTGTAGCTTAGGATCTACCGCTTGTAAATCTTGCTCTGTCATAACAATGACCGGTTTGTTATTCCTGAAAGTCGGAGGGGTATATTCCAGCTCGTACCCTTTAGCCACGGTCTTCGCAACTGCAACCCAAGTGCGAGGGTTCGCCTTACTAGCCTCTCTTCTCAGCTGAGGACGTTTCGAGCGCGACCTACCCCTACTACGAGTTCTAGCAGCAGCCGAAGCTCGAGGGGGTTGCGCATCGCCACTACCAGACGCAACAGATGGATTTGAGGTCCCAAGATTGTGGTCATTCACCGAAGCACTAGCCAATAACGAAATTTTAGCAGCATGAGGAGAGAAGCTTTGAGCAGAGGTCTCCCCATCCTCCGCGAAGACTCGATTCGACCCCGAGTCCATCAATCCCAGCAGAACGAAACAAACCAGAGCAGCTTGATAAACCCTACTCGCAATTCGCCATAAACGATTCGGGAAGAGGACTTACCAGGCGCCGAGAGAGGGGGCAATCGCACCAGCTGAGATGGAATGCCAAACCAGCAGAGGAGTCCGTCGAAGGCGAACAATGAAGCCGGTTGAAAACAAGGGAAACTCTGAACAACCAAGCTCGGCCTTCCCCGTACACTAGGGATGTCGTCCGATGAAGCAGCACGAGGACCGAACGAACGACCAGCCGAGACTCCCCCAGCATGCGGAAATTAGACCAGACGAGCAGCAGATGCGAAGCTCCTGGGTTGGCGAGATCTGGAGACGTAGGTCGACCTAGCCAAATCCATTCGGTGGGAAGGAAGAGGCAACATAGAGGAACCTACCCTCCAAGTTTCAGCTCAAACGGATGGCTAGAACTTCAGGAGTGAGCAGCTCACCAGTTGGATGAACAGTAACGCGGGAACCAGAAGGGTCTCGCATGAGGCATCCTGTTCAACGCGCCTATTTTTATGTCCTAGATTGTGATTTTTAATAATGTGTTTGATTTGAAATTTGTTGTCCTGCTTTTCTATCCCATGTATGTTATTGCCAAGGGATTAGTTTTTACGCTTCCGCATGTGCATTAAAATGAATGGGTCAGCGACACATCTTAGAACGTCGCAAATTTTATTGACCATTGAGGGATGGGCACACGCTCGAGATTCGGGGCATGACAATTAACATACGTAATTAGGGATTATTAGACCGATGTTGGCTTATAATCTAACTTAGGAAAATTTCATCAACACGATTGGGAATTAATTTGTTGCATGACAAGTTAAGAAAATTATGAGTGATTAAGTTGAACTTGGATGCTCTATCGCTTTGAATCTTGGTTGAAATCTTGAAATTTGCCTTGTTAATTTTCAGTCTGCTTTAGCTTAGATTTACTCCACAATTTTAATTAGCTTTTGGATCCTTTAAGTTTAAACTCTTTTATATTTCAGTCCTTTAATTGGTTTATTTAGTTAACTTTTTACTTGCTTTTTTCAACTTGATCACCTTCGGTAAATAATTAAATAACTAGATACAATCCTAGTGAAAACAATACTCACTCATCACTTTATTACTTGTAGATATTATGCACTTGCAATTTACTTGACAATTTTGATACCTAAATGAAAAGCACATTTGGTAGGGAGAAAAATGCATCCCTTCTTCTACCAAGAAAAAGAGAAAAAAGAAGAAAGAATGATGAAATTTGACATGAGAACCGGTAAAACTCTACTCACATTAATGTTGGAACGCAAATATTATTGACATGGTGCTCACGTGACTTAAGTGAAATAAAAACGATGTTATTTTGATTGAAAAATTATTGGATTGAACTTTGATAGAAGGCAAATATGTCACGTAGGTACAAATTTGGAGTTTTTTATGCCACAATAAAAAGTTTAAGGTAAATGTGCTTACTAAATATAATTTGGGGTTTCCTATGACTTTTTTTGAGGAAAAAGAAAAAGAGACTTTGCATGGCATATTACTTGACGCGGCAACAGTGTGCCTAAAGCAATTGACTGTGGTCTGGATCGTCTAGAAGTTCACTTGTCATGCGTGACTCTTCCATCCTGTGCCCTTGCGTTCAACATATTTGAATATTAGTAGTGGCATGATTTTATCTTTTGGTTTCAAATTGTTGAGGCCTTCTTGAGAAAAAAAGATATGATGAACTTTTGGGTTGTGGGCGTATTATCATACAGCTTGCTGTTGCATATTATCATGTTTCTCATCCAAAGAAGGTTCAATTGTGTCATTTTTACAAAATCTATAGTGAGGATGGATGGTTTAAATTATAAGGGAATCTTGACCTAGGATGGTTGCTTATTTAAGTGCGTATGCTTTTTCTCAATTTCGAATTCCACCATCGGGCCAGGCCCAAAGCCCTAGTGCCCATACCCAATGCCTTGGCACTTGAGCTTGAATCTATAAAGGTAGTGCTCAGGTCCCTAATGCTCGAGCTCTACTCCGCAACACTCAAACTTGGGTCCACAAACGCCGTGCATGGATTCTCAAGTCTTTAGTTAATGAAATGTTTATTCTTATAAAAAATATATATATTTTTTTAAAATAGAATTTTTAGTTATTTTATTTTTAAATTTATTTTTTTCTTTTCTTTCTTTTTATTTTTCCTTCTTTTTTGGCCAATTGCGAGCCATGGCAACAAGCATAAGCAAGGGACTAGCTTGCCCAAGGCCAACGAGGCTCGAGCTTGCCAATTTGGGGATGCCTCAGGCCTCGCAAACCTCTAGCGAGGTGGAGCCATGCTCGAGGTTGGCAAGGCTTGGCTTGCTGGAATTTGGTGAGCTCGTTTCTCACTTGTGGCCAGTTGTTGGCTATTGTAGTGACCAGTGACCAGCCGAGGAAGAAGAAAAAATAAAAAAGAAAAAGTGAAAAAATTGAATATTTTGGTAATTTTTCCCAAGAAGATCAATTCAGAATTTTCATACCAAAATGCGGAAAATATTTTTCAGAAATATCACATTTTTTGCGAAACAAATGGAGCTTTACCGTCGAGTCTTTTTTAAAATCTCAAACTTTGAAAGAGAATGCCAAGAAGCCCCTATGACATGCATGAAGAGACCTCATTTTCACTAGCCACTCTCCCATGCACGAAGAGACTGCATATTGACTGTGTTGCTTTCTTTTTTTAAGAGGAACTCTTCCTTTTTTTTTGGCCAAGTTTTTTTATTTCTTCTTTTTAGAGCCAAGGTAAGCTTCATCGCCCCCAAACAAGTCTTAAGCAATGTAGCCCAGCCTCCGTCAGTGAATCGGAGGATTGCGAGTAATTTCATCCAAAAATCTTGGTAGTCTTCCATCTCTGACCATGTCCACTGCACATATTCCCCTACGAGAATGTTGCTTTTTTGGGAAAAAACCTGCACTCTCCATAGATCCAGTAAACTTGTACCAGCCAGCTTCTTTCCTACATTCTCTTTATCGTTTTGTTATTGTTTCGGGTTTTTGCTATTGATGTCCATAGCGACTCGATTCTCAGAACGGAGCATGTACTTAGGGGCACATTTAGTGGATGTAAAATGGCTTGTTTCTGGCATTTCCTGGATTTGTACCACACAGATATCTTCTGCTCTTTTGCAAATTGATCCAGGTTTTATTGTCGATGTTCCTAATGACTTGACTTTCAGAACGGAGCATACTGGGTCGTACTCATAACAGAGTATATTTAATGGAGCGAAATTGTACTCATTGACATTTTTTTGTGCAAATTGATTAACATTTGTCATTTTCATTTGGTGATTGAATATGGTGGGATCCATAGCGGCAATAATCCCAAACAACAGCGTTTGTCTAAGGAGAGTGAAATACCATACTAACTGTTTGAAAATCACATAGTTGTAAGGAATGCAACCTCCTTTTAAAGTTAATTGGTGAGAAAATTATGTATGTTGATGAAGAGACATGACTATATATACACTTAAGGTGCGTGTGATAATCATTTTGTTTCTTTATTTTTTTTGTTATAATTTCAGTTTTCTATTTCTGAAATAAATTTTTACCCTAGAAATAGGTTTAGAATAGAAATTAGAAGTAAAAACTCTTTTATTTCTATTTTTATTTCTAGAGCAAAAGTGAGAGATAAAAGCTCTTATCTTCGCTCACTTTTGCTGCTAGTAGGCTACCCACCCATCACCGCCTGTCGCCACCCACCACCCATCGCCGTTGGTCGGTGGCTAGTTGCTGATCGCCTCTTACCACTACTTTTTTTTTTTTTGGTCAATCCTACTCTATTCCTACTCTACACTCACTCGCAGACTTGTGCCCTGCCTCTTGCAGGACGTGGGAGTCGCAACCCACTCTCGAAACTTACGCGTCCCTATCCCCATCCCTCTTGAGAAGGTGGGGATTTGAACCCCTCACCTCTCCCTTCCATGTTGAAAGGGTGGCCACTGGGTCTTACCACTACTTGGGAGGGAGAAATTTTATATGTTATCAAACAAATTTCTATTCTAAGAATAGAAATTTTATATCGTTGTTAAATGCATGTTTTTGGAATAGAAATAGAAAAATCTATTTCTGGCCAAAACTAATTTCTAGAATAGAATAATTATCATTCACGCTTTAGTTTCTTTCTTTTTCCCAATGAAATTCATATCAAGAACAATGTGAAGTCTTGTTAGCTTTTCCTCCTAAGAAAAGATAAGACCTGCACTTAACTTTACTCTCTTTCAACCCAGGAAGCATCGGGGCTTTAGTTTTGTGCATCTGGGTGGTTTTGTTTTGTGCATAAGTGTTGTCGGAGTGGGTTGGGAAAGTTTTGTCGGTGTTAAGGAGGTATCCCCTTGTAGATGTCACATTTTGTCCAAAAGAAGAGTTTTCATTTGCTTAATTAGTCATGGATCAATAAATGGGTTACAATCTTGTAGTGCATACATAGGTTAGACTCTTGCAATGCATAGACTCATTAACTATGACTTGCACCAGAAGCTGGACATTACACCGCTATTAAATTTCCCTTTGAACTTAAATTGGTAGTTCTTGATGTGTTTTTGCGAGTACACTAGTTAAGAAGCCTCGGAAATCGTCAAATGTTTATTGTGGAATCATATCTTCATAGCTATTGGAAAAACTGTAGCTTGTACGGTGTAGAAAGAGCTCCCAATGTAAGTTTTTGCAAAAGACTATGATCTAACTTGTAGTTTGCTGATTTTGATTCGAAGATTTGGAGCAAAGCTTGGAATTCAAATTGCTACAATATATAACGGATATCTTGATTCCATGGAGGAGACCTTACTGCAAGCCATTAGGGACATATATAGTTATATAGTACTAGCCAACATCACTAGTGCATCAGTCATGCTTATCTCCACATTGGTCAAAAACGTCTAGCAAAAATTAATTTTTGAGATAGGAAGGCAAGATATTGGCCAAGGTTCCGACTTGCATACACTCTCATTTCTATTGCTATCAAATGTATTGGGTGTAGTCTAGTGATGTACATTTTGCTTGGTGACATGCCTTGGCTAATTCTCGTTTCCCACATCTTGATGTTGATAATCCCATTCGAATTCCAACCTGTGGATTAATTGGAGAATGGTGATAGTTTTCAGTTTTCAAAATGTTGTTGTCATCTGCTCTTTGTGAAGTTGATTTTGTTGTGTGTATTGCTAATGTTAGCTTGGACATGAATCACGTGTTGTACTACTATTACTTGAAACACTTGTTACATCACAATGCAATATAATGATGATGACAATGAGATGATGGTTACTACTAAGTTAAAATCCCAATGCAATTCAATGAAATCGAAGCAATAGGGATTTTATTCTTTTTGGCTAAAGGGAAACCAAGGAATTGATTCAAAGAATTTGAGATCCCCAATCACTAATCTTTAGATAAACGAATTACGATTTTGATGTAGTTCAGAACTCAATCCTTGTATCTCAAGGTCAACAATATACTAAACACCATCAGGATACGTACTTCAAGTCACAAATGAAAGCTACTTACCAATACATGGGTTTTTCTCATCAACAATACGAGGGTTAACACGAATGCATTTTAACGGGGTATTGAACAAAATCCCAAGAAAGTGTAGATTTGACTTAGGGTACAAGTTTAAAATTTTTCGTAAGACAAATATTTGGGTATATATGTCATGGGCTAACAATTTCGAATTTTTAATTACATCTTACTTTCTATTGGGAAGCTCTATCTTATTTTTGCATATTACCATTTCACCTTTAAAATTTATATCTTTTAAATTTTTGCTTTGACTAATTTTATTATCATTTTTAAACTAAGCGAGTTGACTGGTTACTAAATTTAATCATGCAATGAAACTACATATCCTTAGTTAGAAATAATTTTAACAGAACTATATTATTTTTGTTTTATTTTGATGTTCTGTTATAAATACATCTTTTTAATTGTTCTTTAACTAATTTTATTGTAATAGTTATTTTAATATTAATATGAAATGAAGTTAAATCATGTTATGAGATGGTCCATATTTAAAATTGGGAGTAACTAATCTATGATTGAATTGCATCATGTAACCCTAACTATATATATATGTTGATGTTGTCCATTGACCTCCAATCAAGATTACTTGTGTGTTCAGTTTGCATAAAATGAGTGATTTAGAAAGTATTTTTCAAAACGTAATCACTACAAAAAAAGAAAAATGGAAAATTTTTCATCACTCACGAAAATATTTAAGCATAGATTGTTATGAATGATGAAAATATTTGTTATTGACTAATTTCTAAATGATATAAAGAATTATTTTTTGAAAAATATTTTGCAATTGACTCATTTTCCGCAAAATAAACACATGTTTTCTCAAAAATTGAACATACGTGCTGGATACGAAAGAAAGTCACGTGTACACCTGTATTCCGAGTAAAAGCGCGAGTATTTTGCTGATAAAGACCCTGAATTAGAGGATAGCTCTTTGTTCTTTGGTTGTTTGACAATGTCACGACAAGTGGCTAGCTGCAACAAATAATAAGCCCAAAAAGGCCATGGCCACCATACTTTGAGCTGAAAATCAGAGCGAACTTCGAAAAAGATAACTCCATTCGAAAATAGCACGCTGCTTGCTCTCCCACAATTCTCTTTCTTAAAAACTTTCTCAAACGAGTTGAAGTAGGTGACTAACCCCCACATATTCAAAAAGCAGTTTTTCTTTTTTTGTGTCATAATTCAAAAAGTAGTTCAACTGTACTATTTTGCCGCTTTATTTTGACTGCATCATTCACTTTGAGCTGCTCGAACTTCTCCTTCTTTACTTTGTCTTGAAAACATAGTAAACACAACTTCAAGCCAGCAAAAAAGAAGAAAATAACTTTGGACCTCCATGACTGCGATCTCCTCAATCATGACTCCCCCACAATTCCATCTACGCCAACTCAAAATGCCGTAGTTGGTGAACGAGAGCACCCATGTTCAGGAACCAGTACAACAGCAACGTGACCATGTGGATGCTGGTGGGGTGGCTCTTCCAGGTGGAGTACGCCATGGAAACCATCAATCTGGGCTTTGATGCCGTCAGCCTCTAGTCAATGACCCATGCCGTTCTGGCCTGTGTCAACAAGCCCGGCTGGGAGCTCTCCTCCCGCCAGAAGAAGATCTTCAAGGTCGACAATCACATCGGCATCGCCATTGCCAGCCTCACCACCATCGGCTGCATCCTATCATGCTTCATGCCCTCCAAGTGCATTAAGCATGCCTTCATCTATGAGTCCCCACTCTCCATTATCTTTCTTGTCATTCAGCTCGCCATTAAGGCTCAGGTTTGGGTTCCTACTCTGACTAGCCTTCGCTAGTTCTCTTCTTTTCTCCTCTTCTTGTGAAATATGTTGTGTTGATTGTGTTTGCATTAGGCGTTAGGTGTGTTATATGGGGGTTTGATGTAATTGTGTTGTGTTGATTGTATTTTAACTGGAGGAGTAGTGGAGGATCTGGAGGGGAAGACTTCGTTTATTAGTTGATTAATAGTCGTGCTGAATGAGGGGGCTAGGGAAGAAATGTCAACCCGGAATGATCCAGCGGTACACAATTTGGAGAAAGATGGATTTGTTTTCTGTTTCTCTTTCCTATTGAGGTTAAACCCTTTAGGCACCATGTTATATGCATTCTTACCCTTCTATGAAATTTCTGCTGGACTTACGAGAGTTTGTTCAAGTGAAGATGGAAATGTTATGGACTTACTGCTGCTGCTTTGTGGTCACATGTAAAATTGATGTCGCCCTAGAGAGTTTGCATATTTTTTCACTGCTGTATGCAGAGTGAATCATATTTGTTCAAGTCACCGAGTGTACCTGAGATATTGCTCCTTTTTCAGTGTATTTCACTGGTTCAGTATTAGTCTAGGTTCTTCTTGTGTATGTCAGGAGACTCAGCTTTTCTGGTCTCTACTTTATCTGTCCCGTACTTGCCTGGCTTCTTTAGTTTCAGCTTTTTCTACTTGTATCCGGGGATGATTTCAAGATGACTGCATGTCACTCGAATTTGTTATGGTCATACTAGTAAGACACAAGACCTCATCCTCTCTGTTCCAGAGACCAGTCCCTAAAGGTTGACATATGATGAGAGACTTTCATTTTCAGGAGATCGCATCAATAAGCTACACCAGGAGAAGTGGAGCAGAGGCTCAAGATCAGTTTCACCAATCTGAGAAGAGGGTTTGAAGACGTATCTCCATTGAATAAACTTATATATTGTTGGTCCAAAAATCATCCTCAAATCAACTTTTGATTATCAGTTTGCTGTTGCTGATCATGGATTTATGCGGTAAACCTCGGCCTCTCTACTCAATGTCCCTACCTTTGTATTTCAAGTTCCCCAGATACCGTTGGATTTGTTTTACACCTTTGTGACTATTTTGTTGAAGCTTTGCCACAACCATGGTAGGTGCATTTTTCCAATCTAAACACGGCATTGACAATCAACAGTAGTGATCAATTATTAGTTTGATAAATCCTTATCTTTGCATGCCACATGCTGCTATATGATACTGACTTGGGCACACAGGTTATGCTGCTTCAGTTTGCCCCTTGACTAATTGATAGTTGATTGTTCTGCTTTTTCCTGTGTACTTAATCAGCTGGATTCACCTCATTCTTGAGTTTCAGAATTTGACAAGAAAAAATGTGCCATATTTGTGTTGTCTGCTCATATGTTCTCATTCATGAGCTAGAAATGAATCAGTTATTGTGTAATATGGCGTGTACTAGTGTCATTAGGGTCCTACCCTTTAGTAAGAGTGATTTGGTTACCTTTCCCATTCTCTCAAAAGCAGTCCTACCTATCACTTGTTAGGCGAATCCCCTGCTGCCCGAATGCCCTTGACCAGTGGAAATTGATGTTTAGACCATGCAGCATCTCCATGTTTATCATAGCATCAGAAATTATAACCAGATGTCTTCACTTTGGAGATATAGTAGAAAGTCTGGAAGAGAACAGTAAACAGATAGATCCTGTTATTAATGCTTAATGTAGATAGTTAGAATTGGCAATTGGCTTGTGAAGTGTCACCTGACTTAGGGTGTTTTTATCGTAATTCACTTGAAAGTAAAGGTACTTTATGCGGCTTCTAGCACGTAGAACAGAAGAAATCCTAATTGAATACCAGTCTGCCACATAATTTTCTGGCACGTTTGCACCCAATGATCCTGGAAACAGCCCAATGGTGTTGCTCTGCTGGTAGCTGTCTTGGATGAATCTGGAGCCCACCTCTATTACAGTGGGAACTACATTGAATATCAGGCTTTTGCCATTAGGTCCCATTCGCAAGCAGCAAAATCATATTTGAGGCTCAGATTCGAGAACTTTGTCGACTTTCATGGGACAATTAGGCCAAGGATGTGCTAATTGCCATACGAGAGACTTTGCAAGGAGAGAAGCTCGAGAGTTCCATATGTGTGGTCGCTGAAGTTGGAGTGGGAGAGTAATTCCACATATTAGATCAGGCTAAGGTACAACAGCTAATCAATGCATTTGAGCTCATGGAAGAAGAAGAACCTCAATCTGCAGAACCAAGTCCAGGGGATCAGGCAGCTGTCGAAGGAGAGGGTGCTTCTCCTGATCAAGCTGCCGCTCCTATGGAAATTTAAGAATGGTTGAACTGGCAAGCAACCTTGTTCTCGCGAGGCTTTCAGCTTCAGCATGTGTTTACAAAAGCGAGGACAAAATGATTGATGGTGCCTGCCATTAAAGTCATATCATTGTCAGGTCCTGGACTTTGTCGACTCATTGTTGGGAAAATTGAACATGCTATTGCCAGCCTCTTCCCAGTTTAGATTTGTATCCCTATTTACCCAAGATACAGTTATTTTTCTTATGTTCCCAGACACATCTCTTGTTGAATTCCTTTCGACTTGCATTTTCCGCATCATGGCTCTTGCCATATAGTCAGGGAGTATACTTAGATTCTGTAAGCAATTGGAGCTTCAGCTGAGTTCGTTGATGCCAGTTGCTTCTGCATGACCCTTTCTTTTTCTGGCCCCCCGGAGCTAACAGTATCAGCATGGATCGCTTAAGGGTCAATGAGTGCCAGACCACTTTGTTTCTCATCTTTGGTGGGCGAGTTCCGGGCCACTTGATAGCTAAGTCTCTTCCCATATATTAGATATTCCACAATTTTACTCGTCCCAATCATCAATTTGATTTAGAGGACTAAGGATGGCTTTTGATTTCATCATGTCCAAAATTGTTCTGTCGTGCGACATTGTTTAGAGGCGTGCAATAGTTCAACTTAACTCCAACTTCAAGTCTGTCGTTTTTGAACTCTGCAATGGATAGATGTGTCGTGTACCCTAACCTGGGGTGTCTCTTATGTCTCCTCTACAGATGTCATGTTCTTCGGTGGTTCATGTCTGGGATTTCAGAGTGATGACATCTGAAGCTTGTTTATGAAATCAGACTTTTAGCACGCGTGGTGAATATATTAATCCAGCTGGCGCAATTGCTATAAATCAATTAGCTGGTCACCAGCGGCTCAAACGGTATTGCATAAGGTATTTGCTCTGCTGATATCAGTTTGTTGGATGTAGAGTGTTTCAGAACACTTGTTACTTTTAGAATCGCCACGTTGACTAAGCACTGCAAGAACGCTTATAAAGCATAATGAACAAATGTTTCTTAAGTAACTCGAAACATGATGTTTCCTGTATGCATGATTTGAAATTGATTCCGTTCACAGACAAACCCCCATAAATGCAAATATAACTTCTCTTCGCTTGTCGATAGAGATAAAGAGTAAAAGGAAGGGCCTAATTGCTACGTTGTTTATCTGGGGAGCCTTAAAAATCGATCAGATTTGTTCACTCAAGCAAGAATCAGTTGCGCATGTTGGGAAGAGGAAGGCCTTTGATCTGCATTTGCTTGTACATCCATTGCCAATTCTCGGGGGTCACTTCACCCCCGAGAGCTCGTATGACAGAACCTCCACTGCAAGAGCCCGCTTTGCAGCATTCTTCTAGCGACAATCCTTTCACTAAGCCATACAAAAACCCACTCGCAAATAGGTCTCCCGCTCCGGTTGCATCTGCTGCTTTCATCTCGCCTATAGCTGGCACTCGGACAGTCTGGCAGTCATGCATTTTAGTGACATAACAATGAAAATGAAGCACAACTATACCATCTCCTAAATGCCACATATATCCTGGGAAGAAACTACCAAAAAGTACGTCATTTCAAAGCATCATTTTAGTCGTGAAACATGGAACGAAGGGACATTCATCTTGTTCTGGAAACACTTCCGGAAAGTTCTAGACAGCATAAAACCAAAATTTATGATATGTTCCTACCACTGGCACTCCTTGTTGACAAGGAATTAGTGCTACTTAAATGCCCGGCTATGCAATGACGAATCTTTAGACAAATCCAAAGGGCAGGTACAACCTAATGAAAGCATATTGTATCTTCTTGGTATGGTGCTACCTAAATTTAAGATAAGCACTTCCAGCCACATTAAAATTGGCCACTTATAAATTCAAATGGCTAGCTACATGTGCATAGGCTTTTGAATTTAACCACAGCTAGCACACATGTGCATATGCATAGAAAGAACTTACTTCTTTCCCATGCTTCGCAATGCACCCATTTGAGCTTAATGTAACCACAGCCCACTTGCAATATTGTCCCAGAAATTCAAGCGCAGCCTCAGGTCCGACTTTTTCTTCTCCTCTACAAGGATTGAACAAGTGGGCTAAGAGAAATTCAAACCTCACAGTTAAATAAGTCAGTCTCATGTCAGAACAACATATTAGGACGTAGAATGACTGCTACCTTAGCAGCTCTGCAGCCTCATCCTCATTGGCAAAGCAGAGGTCTATATTCCCAGACAGCAGCAGCTCGAGAAGAGGTGATCTAAAGTTTCGGACCATCTGGCCACATTTAAGTACTATTAGACAGATTTTATTATTATTCCGGCAATTAGAAAGCTAGTAAGGAGAAAGAGGATTGGCTAAAATTTCCAGAGGGTAAACAGTGAATCCTTTGTACTGTGTGCACAGAATATCAATCCTTAAATCTGAGGAAAACATGTAATTACTCTCCATTATGCAGACACCAAATACATCCTCAGTATGGAATATCATTTTCATACTTTATGTGGGAAAGTTTGCACTAGGACATTCCAATTTTTGGCATTAATATTCGACTTACTTAAACCATTCAATGAACCAATGGTTGCTCTCTCCAGACTTAACAACAGTGGGTAAAAATCCACCTACCTCAAAGCTAGCCAAATCCAAAGATACAAGAAGGCCTTCCTGTTTGGCAAGGCTTATAGCAGCTTGAATAACTTCCAGGTTGAATATTGCATATCTTATCACCAACCACTGCAATAATATGACTGCCAGAAAATAAGCCCCAGCATAACTTTGAACGTAATGTACCATGACCAGGAATGACAGGATGATAAAACAACTGATTCAGGTGAAAAAAAAAAGAGCATCAAATGAAAACTGCATCCAAAAGAATGGTGAGTATATTGGGTTCAAAATTTTGAATTTCAACTAGAGACTAACCTCCGACCAAAAAAATTAAAAAACACTAGAGACTAACCTTGGATCCTCTGAAGTGCGCCCCAGTCAATTCATCTGCCTGAAAGAGGGGGAGAAAAACAAACAAATTCTTGTGAGCACCTATCAATAGTTCAGCAAATTTTCATTGAGGTACAACCATTTGACAACTTGACCACACAAGCAAGTGATCAACCAAAGACAAATATACAGGGTCAAGAAGGAACCTGAAGTTTCACAGCATTTGAGAGACAAGGTCTCATTGTCCGATTACCACACACGTCAACCAAGCACACGCACTGTTACATGCAATAAAAGGATGAAGCTCCATAAGTTGTTAATTAAGAACAGACTGTCCATGTTATATCTTATTTCTTTCTCCCTCTCTTTTGGGTAAAGTCTCAATAGCAGTCACCAGAGTCTCACCTGACCAGTGGGTCCTTTTTTCAATCTCATTTTGGAGAGGCTCACTCCATGAAAGCTCATGTTACTCACAAACGACTGGCCTTGATCATCATCACCATAAGCCCCAACTATTCCACATGAGACGCCAAACCCTGCACTCAGCCCTCGAATGGTGTTCGCGACGCTGCCGCCGGCCATCGATTTAACAGGAGAAAGGTCATTGGGTGAAGATAGAATATGGGTTTTCACTTCACGCAATATGTACTCTAGCTCTTCAATGGCAACCTGCAAGCATTCACATTGGAATCAATGAAAGGGAAAATAACATCTGAGATGTTCGACCGTTTAGACTGATTCCAAAAACAAATACCAATCAATTGCAAGCCTATTGTTCCACATTTTAACAAGCCTAGGAAAGAGAAGACTTATTTGATTAGATCAAAGACAGGTGACAAAAACTAAAATTCCCTTTTCATGGCATTTACTCAAACAAACAATGAAGCAATCAAGGACGCATTCGGTCTGCATCATAGCAGAGACTATGCAGAGACTAATATTCAGAAACCAACACCCGAAAACAGATGACTGTATCATCATATCCACAACCACAGTTTGTCGAGAGCAGAAGAATATGAAAGAAAAGCAGGGGAAAAAACGCACAACAGAGAGAGAGAGAGAGAGAGAGAGAAACAACACAAAATTGGAGCTTGGTGAATCTGAACAATGTACCCAGAAACCAAAAAAGAAAAAGGAAAAACAATCTCCCTCGACCACAAGCAGTGACCTCCACAAAAGCAGTGAGCTGAAACATAACAACAACCGCAACATCAAGAAGATGTCGATTGAGACCATTGAAGGGATCTCAAGATTACGCACAGGAGTGGAGCCGCCGCGCTCGCCGGGGACGCGATCGAGGAGGGACCAATCGACGCGCGCCACGTGGTCGATGAGCGCCGCCGGCTGGAGGCCGAGGATGAGCGGAGCGGGAGGCTCGGCGGCGGCTCTCTCAGGCCGGAATTCCGCTCCCATTCCTCTCTGTTGCTCCCCCTTCTCCTCCTCGAATCTTTTGAAAAACAAAAAAGAAGTGTTCCGTTTAAATATGAATTTGCACGATGTGACTTGTGTTTTTCAAAAGCAGGAACCGATTCACAATGAAAGTATTCTCATATCGAACAATCTTGTTGACCCCGTGCATCGCTTCTGAAGAGAGAGTTGATATTTATAGAGAGAGCTCCGGACGCCCCCCCCCTAGCCGCAGCTGCAGAGCAGCTGCTCCATCCACTTCTCCTCGGAATCGCATGGGCATTGTTCCCAATTTGCCCCTCACATTTTTTCTTCTCTTTTGAGCAGATCCCCTTCGATTATTTACACGTGAAATAATTCCACAAATGATCATGAAACTTTCACTTACTGTGCACTCTCCTTTCTAAATTTGTAATCTGTTCAATGTAATTCCTAAACTTTACCCAATATGCATTATTAGCTTTGAATATTTTAATTTTTTCAATATAGTCCATGAATATTCTATAAATGTTCAATTTAGTGGACTAAATTGAATATAACCATATGATAATCTAAGGACTAACTTACAAAAAATTTAAGGCTCACATTGAATCAATCAAAAGTTTAGAGATGACATTACTTATTAAGTCAAAGTTCACTAACTATTTGTACCATTTTCCTTTCATGTGTATTTCTCCCCCTTATCCCTCAGTCATATTGAATTAACTTTCCTTCATCTTACTCTTGACTTAAGATGATTCTTTACCTTTTTTCTGCTTCTTTCCCTTTTGTTTCAATTATGGTAGAGACGAAATTACCAATGCTCCACCCACACAACATTTATTAAGGTTAAATGTGGGATTCACTCTTGATTAGGATTATTTCTTGCCTTATTTTCTTCATTTTTTATTTTTTCCTTTTCCTTCTCCATTTGTAACAAAAATAGTGTCCCTCTTTTCCAAGAATAGTTTATTTGGTAGAGAGCTAACTCAATATTGTGTTAATGAGTTGTATAAATATGACAAAATTAACTACATGAAAAATTCTAAACATCCACTAACATCCTGCAACAAGCAAAAAAAAAAGCTCCTTAAATCATTACTTCATAGAATACTACCTTTGCCTTGATTATATGGTATAATGAGCTATTAACAAGAAATTATGGGTATTGTAATGACATTACAAGACAATCCATTCAAACCATTTGCAAACACATATTTTTTTGTCAATTCTAAATGCAATAGAAATTATAAAAGTAAACATTATCAACTGCAATAATAACAAGTTACATATCCAATTTAACAAAAGATATTGTCCATTCTACTACTTAGCTCCCCTAAAAAAGGTTTCTCTCTTGAAAAAAAAATTACTTGAATCAGACAATAAATTTTTATTTTAATTACATCAATAATAGAGTCATTATCCACTTAAAACACATATATATCAAGGAATAATTTTCAATATTTAGCACTAGAAGCTCCAAATGAACTTGTTGACATGATTGATTGTTGTTCTCCATTCGCTATTTCATTATCAATAAATACATTTAAGCAATTTGGGTCGTCTTCAATATTGTCTCTCACTACAAAAAACAATACAATGAAATGTAAGTAAATTGTGTATACTACATTTATCAACCATAATATTCTATCTTTGAGTAAATTTCTGTAAATTTGTACCGAAAATCAAAGTCGAAAAATTCATGATCATGAAAATTATCTAGGGAGATAAAATTAATAATTAGTGGAATAAGTTTAGAAGAAAATAAACATGAAAGAACCATTGAAATGTAATGGGTGTGGACGAAACGGCTAGAGTGAAAAAAGAAAAAAAAAACTATTGTTTGAAAGGATGTGTGTAGTTTTTTTTTTTTTTTATAATAAAATTCAAACAAAAGAATAAGAAGAAAAAAAGTAAGAAATAATCTTAAATCAAGAATGGGAACCGCAAGGGATAATGTAGCTAATTCAATGTGATAGGAGTGTTAGTAGCCATCCATTCTTTTTCGAAATACTTTTAAGCTGGCTATTTAGATGGGATGATAGATATCAATAACAATTTACAAAGTTGTTGCACTGAAATCACATTTTTAGCTTAATTTATTTTTTTATGCACTTCCCTTTTAATTTAAACTTGAAGAAAACTATGAAAATCCGATAGATTTTAATTGTACAACTATTACCTAAGTTTCAAGATTACATCCAATGCAATGACTCAGCCTCATTTGCTATTATTTGCTGTTGCCTTGTTATAAAAGCAAATTTCATCAAGCACAATATCAAACCCAGTTTCTTTGAGACTTTTAATGTATTTAACGAGTTCTCTATTGACAGGAAAAATATAAATTTGAATATGTTTTGAGTCAAGAAATTGTGGTGAAAATGAATGTTGGTAAATTAAATCTAATAAAAAGAATTAAATGACACAAATAAAAAATTTAGTAAAATTGATAGGAATTTCAATTTTTTAAGAAATATAATTCTTTCAACTTTTTTTTTTTCCTTGTTGCCAAATAAAGATGAAAGACGGATATAGAAATTACAATAAATCTCGTGCTTCTGGTTAATGGAGTCAAATGAAGTATGATTTGATTCTCCATCATGTTGAGCTTCAGTGACATGAATATATGCACGAATGAACGAGGGGATGGAAGATGAAGTTTTCTCTAACCCAAGTTAGACTCCAACAAAAAGTTTCTCCACTATCCTTTGTTTATGAGAACCAAAAAGCATGATCATAAGAGTGCAATTACGTGGAGGTTCATGAAATAATCCAATATCCACAACTCAGTTCGGGTCACTAGCATGTGTAGGTGGTCCTATCTAGAGTAGCTTGCCACGCAATTTGTGTAATTTATCGATGACCTTTAATTATTGAGTTGGAAACTCTTGGGTGCCCTAATCGACTATGCCAACTCCGGGGGCAGCTTAGATAAAAAGAAATGGTTGATGGTAGTTATTCATGAGTAATTTCCATTATCAATATGCAAACAGTAATATCCTACTTTTTATCTCTGTACTTGCAATTTTTTTTTCCAATCAAGTTGTTGAACTTTTTATCTATCTTGTCAAATTTTTGAGCTTACATAATTTTTTGGTCGTCTGACTTCAAATCTAGTCAATTGGAACTTATGTGCCCGTTGAAACTAGTGCGAGTTTTGGCACGGAAAGCTTGAATTACAATGCTTGTATCAAAAAATTATCTCGCTCAAGGCCTGGTCGTGGTCTTCATTTTTCAAGTTTGTGAATTATTAGCCTACATAGCAAAAGGTTTTTCCACATCTAATTCTTTCTGGCTCCTATGGATATGTTAACTATAAAAAAGTGAATTTGAGCCCAAGGAACTTGATTTAAAAAAAAAAAAATTAACTAAGTTCAAGAAATGGATTTGCCAATATAAAAGTTCAAGGGCTTGATTGAAAAAATACATAAATTCAAAAACCAAAAGTGAATTCTTACTTAGGTAAATTTATTCACATATTGTGATAAACCATACTGCAAAAATCATCCCTCTCTTGAGGTCGAGAGGTTGCATCAGATAGATGACATCTCACTTGTCTCTCTTTTTTTTTCTTGGGCCAAGATGAGACCTTACTTGTCAACTACAAATAAATGGAGCTCACAAGTTATTGTGCTCAGTCCCACATCAAAAGGGATACATAATAATGGTCGTTTTAGTATATTTTTTGTTAGGCTTTGCTCCTGTGAACTGAATGGGGTCATTAGTAGTAGTATGATTTGTTTTAAATAAGAAGTTACATGCCATATCACCGCCTCTCTCCAATGCTGATAGGCCATTGTCACCATACGAAGTGCCGAGTACCGCTATTATCGTCCGTTGTGCTATCATTGTCGTTTGAGCGCCGGAGCTTGCAATTCTCTCTCTCCCTCCCTCGAGTTCAGAGTCTTCAATTCAAGGTCGAGGGACCTTAGATCTAAGGTCTACACTTTTAGCCAACCACAAAGATGTTGGTGTTTGTTTCAATAAACAAGCAAACGTACATAAGTAAATTAAGATCAAAAGTCTGATTGCAGCAAAAGTAAAAACGCTTATATACGTATTTCGAAAGCATTTTCGTGCAATTTAACAAAAAACGCATTGAAGAGCTTAACGTGCTAATCATATTAACTTTGTACCGTGCTCCAAATTTGATTAAGAAGTTTTTTCAGATTCTGAGCATGAACATTTGATGTCCTCATAACAGTAGTTCTGATGTTCTTTAGACTCTGACCACAAATATCTAATGATTTCTGGTAACACCGGTTTTGACGTTCTTGGATTCTTGACCATGAATGTTTAACGGCTTTTGATAATACTGTTTTTAATGTTCTTTAGATACAGAATGTCTGATCTCTTCGTAGATTCTAACGTTCTTTAGACCCAGCCCCACAAGTGTCGGATCTTTGGTTCAGACGTACCACCAATTTTCACATTGAACAGATGAGAGAAATTGAGAGATCTCACAACTACAATTGTGCTAGCAATTGCTCTCATGTGAGTGATTTTGTTGATCGGTATCAACACTCTCAATTATTGATTGCTGATTGGTGATCAACAATCATTCGGTGATCTGTTCTCTGTATTATCTTTTATAGACAGTGTAGATCACATTTAAATCAACACATTAACTCTAAACCATTTTAGAATTAATTCGACCGTAACACCTGAAGAACATAAGTTCCGATACCATTACAGATACTAATTTGGGCATTAACTCTAGACATTTATCTATAACTGTTACAAGTCTTTATTCTACGTATTAACTTTGTAACTATCACAAATATTTAATTTTGATCATTACTTCTAAAATCATTTAAGACCATTAATTGGTTATTTAAATTTGAAACCATTTCAAAACTTAATGTAACCATTAACTATGAATCACTTCAGATCTTTAATTTAGCCATTAAGTTCGAAACTGTTTCAAATAATTAATTTGGCTATTGATTCTGAACTCTCTTCAGATCATTAATGATATGATTAATTATGAACTCACTTCAGATCCTAACATAGCTATTAATTATGAACTCATTTAAGATTATTAATTCGGTCATTGAATCTAAACACACTTCAGATCTTTGATTCGGTCGTAAAGTCTGAAACCCGCTTCAAACTTTGTAAACTTTGAAGCCCCTTCATTAGAACTTTTATTTCTAGCCTGACTCAATCTAATTGGCTCAATTGCAAACACATTTGCAATATTCTCTTTCTCGTTCAAACGTCATTCTAATTGGTTATGGTATGTAACATCCCTAGGTTCATCACCGAGCTGTTAGCAAGACTTGAGCTAACATATTAGCACAACCAAGAGAATTGATTGTCCAATCAATCTTTTGTTCCTGCAAACCATGAATGACATCTAGCAATATATCATGGCTACCCAGATAGTATGAAATGTTTTATTAGAACATAATGATTGTGTAATTCGATCCTTTTGTCTCACCATATCCCGATCAAATAAAGGCCATGGAACTATTAGTCAAGCCACCAATTTGATCATATGTCAAAATCTAATTGACATGTATTTATTCGAGATATGAACCATTTATTCTTGAATACAACTTCAGCCAATAATTTCAATACAATATCACGATTAGATCACATAGGACATCAATCTCGTATATCTATATATAACAAGAAAACAGATTCCATATTGCGCATGCATGTGCCTTCATATGTGAACAAACTATAACTATCAAGTATAGAGACGGTTTGACGAAGCATCGATATGCGCACTTACATAGCCATCCAATATACAAGTTAGCATTGTGCCTCAGGTCTAAGAATCTTACACCTGACCAAACCATGAACGATTTGACATTGACCTCGCTAAAAAGCTTCCATGTTGCCAATCGTTCTATGTATGTTACGTTCAGTGAACTTGTCCAAGACATGTACCTGTGTTCTAGCTCGAATATCACCATACCCAATGACTAGTGACTCATCATCCTCTCAAGTATCCAATACTAAATGGTGAAGCTTGAGAATACATCGGTCTCAACAGGATCATCAATATCCTCTCAATGATCCATCGACCGGAAACTATTTAAAGATTTGGCATAACTGTTACTTGTCGCACATACTCTTAACACCTTAACAATACATTTAGTTTTAACTGATCTTATGGACTAATTCATATAAATTGGACGACGAATGAAAAAACTTATTTGTCATTAAATAATCCCTAACATGTAACTATTACATGGTTGCTTTAGGGCATACGGCTAACAATCTCCCACTTGCACTAAAGCCAACCTATCTCATGTCTCAAACCTATCTTGGTATGATGTCTTTCAAAAGAAGATTGAGACAATGCTTTAGTGAAGGGATCCACCATGTTTTTTGTTAAGGCTATTTTCTGCAAGGTGATATCACCTCTCCCAATGATTTCTCTAATGAGATGGAAACGCCTTTTATTGTGTTTGGATTTATGGTGAGACATTGGTTCCTTAGCTTGAGCTATTGCCCTATTGTTGTCACAAAACAATGCAATCTGCTCTTCAATCGAAGGAACCACTCCAAGTTCTAAAATGAACTTCTTCCTCCAAGCTGCTTTCTTCGTTCCTTCAGAAGTAGTTGCATACTCTGCTTCAATAGTGGAATTAGCAGTTATGCTCTATTTGGAACTTTTCCAACTAACTACACCACCACTGAACATAAAGACAAACCCAGACGTTGACTTATAGTCATTAGGATCTAATTGAAAATCAAAATATGTATATGCTTCAACTTTAAAGTCTCCTTCTCTATATAGCAAGAACATATCCTTAAGATATCCTTAGTCCTTCTCAAGTACTTAAGAATAGTCTTGACTGCTATCCAGTGTTCTTCACTTGGATCAGACTGATATCTGCTAGTGATGCCTATAGCATGCGCAATATCAGGTCTTGTACATGGTATAGCATACATTATGCTTCCAATAGTAGATGCATAAGGCACATTTGCCATCCACTCTCTTTCCTCAGGATTATTTGGACACATATCCTTGGAAAGACAAATTCCATGCCTAAAAGGCAATAATCCTTTTTTGGAATGTTGCATGTCGAAACGTGTCAACACTTTGTTTATGCACATGGATTATGAGAGGCCAATAATTTGTCTAGATCTATCTCTATAGATCCTGATACCTAGAATATAGGTTGTCTCTCCTAAATCTTTCATGGAGAACTTCTGAGACAAGAATATCTTGATCGATGATATCATAGGCATATCATTTCTGATCAATAGTATGTCATCCACATACAAAATAAGAAACACAATTGCATTCTCACTGACCTTTTTGTATACACAAGATTCATCAGGATTTTTATATGAAACAAAACGATTTGATCACCTCATTATAGCAGATGTTCCAACTTCTGAAGGCTTGTTTGAGTCTATATATGGCTCTCTTAAGCTTGCACACCTTCTGATTACCATAATCAAACTCAGAACCTTGGGGTAGTTCCATGTAGATATCTTCTTCAAGGAATCTATTTAGGAAAGCCATCTTGACATCCCTTTGGAATATCTCATAGTCTAAATGGGTGAGAAATTCTTGTCATAATCAATCTATTCTATTTGACAATATCCTTTCACCACCAGTTGTGCCTTATATGTGCAAACTTGACCATTAGCATTTATCTTCCTCTTAAAGACCCATTAGCCAATTGGTACAATACCATCCGGCAGGTCAACTAGAGAGTCTAAACGTCATTGAAATACATAGAATTCATTTTAGATTTCATGGCCTCCAACCATTTTATCATAATCAATGTTAGACATTGCTTCCTCATAATTGTTCGGATCACTTGATTGATCACTTTTATTCACAATGAATAAGGGATCAATACCTTCAATCGAGTGTCTATAATGAACAGGAGGACGAGACATTCTCGTACTCCTCCTTAGAAGTTGTGTATCAGAAGCTCCCACTGAATTTGAGGTCTACATCTGATCCTAATCAAATTGTGCATCAAGTCCTCCCACTGAATCTAAGGTCCACACTTGAATCTGATCATTTGCTACTCCATTGGTTTCTTCTTATAAGTCTATTTTCTGTCTAGCTCCACTTTCTTGGATGAACTGATTCTCTAGAAATGAAGCATGTCTACTGATCGAAACTCTTTAATTAGAATGAAAATAGAAATAGTATCTAAGACTTTCTTTTGGATACCCAATGAAGTGACCACGTTTAGATCTTGCCTCTAATTTGTCCGTCTTTAGCTTTTTGACATAAGCTAGACAACCCCAAGTCTTAATATGATTAAGACTTGGTTTCCTACCATTCCATATCTCATAGGGCGTACTTGGAACAGACTTAGTTGGAACTCTGTTCAATAAATATGTGGTTGTCTCAAGGGCATATCCCCAGAGGGATATGTGTAAAACGGTATAACCGATCATAGATCGCACCATATCCATTAAAGTGCAATTCTTTCTCTCAAACACACCATTATTTTATGGAGTTCTTGGAGGTGCCCATTGCAATAAATTGTTGTTGTCTCTCAAATGATTCAAGAACTCAGTACTTAGGTATTCACCTCCTCGATCAGATCGAAGAGCCTTAATACTTTTTCCCGTTTGTTTCTCAACTTCAACTTTGAATTCCTTGAACTTTTCAAAAGATTCATATTTATACTTCATTAAGTATAAATAACCATACTGTGACAATCATAGAATGTCAGTAACTCACTCACTTTGTCCTACAAAAGGTGCCTTTTTCATCTTTCCTAAGAGACATGCCTCACAAGTTGAGTACGGTTCAAAGTCTGATGGATCAATATATCCATCTTTACTCAACTTATCGATCATATCCTCTCCAATATGACCTAATTAGAGATGCCAAACATGCTTTGGATTTGGTCTATCTCTAGGTCGTTTATTGCTCATGGCATTTATATCATTCCGCTTATTGACATTGGTAATCATATTACCGGACATTGTAATGGTATAAAGATTATTGATCATCTTACTAGAACCAACACATCTTTTATCATAATAAATGGAACACACATCATCAGCAAAAGAAAATTCATAATTCTCTTTACTCAAATGAGGTATAGAGATGAGGTTCCTGACTGCATTATTATAATGTAAACAATTATTCAAAACCAATACATGTCTTGAAGGCAAAGACAAACGATATATCCCTATAACTAATGCAGCAACTCTTGCTTCATTTGCAAATGTCAAGACTATCTCATTTTGCCTCAACATCCTACTTACTTCTAGATTGTGCAAAGACATACAAATATGTGAAGTTGCAGTAGAATCTAGAACCCATAAGCTGGATTTAGAACCGACCGTAAGGTTAGTTTCAATAAGCATGGACACCATACCTTCATAAGGTTGGTTCTTCGGCTTGACCTTCAAGCTCGCGAGGTATTTCTTGTAGTTCCTCTTTTAATGTCCCTTGACACTACAATAGTGACAATTCCCTTTTTCAATCGTGGGCATTAGGTGTGTAGCAAGCTTTGTGGACTTCTTCCATTTCTTTTTTTTTTTTTTCAAAGTAGTCTTACTCTTTGAAGAGGAAGCCTCTACTACAGCCATTACGGTGGGCCTTGTGCTGTTCATAGAAGTGAGCATGTATGACCTAACTTTTAGGTCATCTTTGCACCACTTCTCATAAGTGTTGTGCTCATCATCAGTACCACCCAGAAAATTTTCTAGCAAGTTCTGATCAAGCACATACTCAATCTTCTCGGAATTGAGAAAAATTCTCAAATTCCTCACCCAATTGGTATGGTTGGGTACCGTCAGACAATTCATGTCAAGAATTGAAGCAAGTGGGTTTGTTGTAACCATTTTTAAGAGTATCAAAAATCTGTGCAGAAAAATAATGATTAGTCGTTGACTTTCAACAAATATTTCATTGTGGCCTTTGAATGAAATATTATATCCCCCTATTATTTTTGGATCCCACACTCCTTAGGATGGAAAATGATAATCTTTGTTGGGAAAAGATCGCTAGTGGTGATTGGAGTCCTACCGGTTCATAGTCCACCTCACTCGATAGTTATTGGTATCCTCTGAACTTAATGAGTGGATCACATATCCAACGCATCACATGTGAGTCCCAATCATACTTCGGCCTCTAGATCACGAAAGCCTCACCTAACAGTTATTGGCCTCATAACCATAGTTAAGTTTACCCCATCATCTCCTGCAAGTATTTAGGACACAAATGATTCCTCACCTAACAGTTATTGGAAATCATTCGGCATAAACCCCACACCATCAGATGTATAATGGAGTGGTCCTATTTTCTTGAATAGCAACTGACTCCAATAGATCCATAATCAACCAATCAATTGTCATAACATAGGAACAAACCACAACGATGGTAGGCCACAAGTTCAAGCACCCATTACAACTTAATATGACAAATAAGGAGATTTTTTTTTTATTATTATTATCAATGGTCTCACCTTGCATATTGACCAATTAATATGTATATCAAATAAAAATCTAAAAGTGACTTTAAAAGAATTCTCATCATAAATGAGAATTAATCCTTAGATCATACAAACAACATGAACCAATCAACAATTAAAAGCACGAAAATATCTAGGGATTGGCTTTGATACCACTATTGGTGTTTGTTTTGATAAACAAATATATGTGCATAAGTAAATTAAGATCAAAAGTCTGATTGTAGTGGAAGTAAAATCGCTTATACACGTGTTTCCAAAGCACTTTCATGCATTTTAACAAAAAACGCATAGAAGAGCTAAATGTGTTAATCATATTAAACGTGTATTGTGCTTCGAATTTGGTTCAGAAGTTTCTTCGGATTCTGAGTATGAATGTCTGATGTCCTCACTCATAGCAATAGCTCTAAAGTTCTTCAGACTCTGACCACAAATATTTGAAGCCTTCCGGTAACACTGGTTGTGACGTTCTTGGATTCTTGACCACAAATGTCTAACGGCTTCCGATAATACTGTTTCTAATGTTCTTCAAATACAGAACATCTAATCTCTTCGCAAATTCTGACGTTCTTCAAACTTAGCCCCACAAGTGTCGGACCTCTAGTTCAAACACACCACCAATTCTCACGTTGAACAAAAGAGAGAAATTGAGAGATCTCACAACTATAATTGTGCTAGCAATTGCTCTAATGTGAGTGATTTTATTGATTAATATCAACACTCTCAATTGTCGATCATCGATCATATGGTGATTTGCTCTCTGTATTATCTTTTATAGACAATGCATATCACATTTAAATCAGCGCATTAACTCTAAACCATTTTAGAATTAATTCATCCATAACTCCTGACGAACATAAGTTCTAATACCGTTACAAACATTAATTCAGGCATTAACTCTGTAACTATTATAGAGCATCATTCTAGACATTTATTTGTAATTTTTACAAATCTTCATTCTGTGTATTAACTTTGTAACTATTACAAATATTTACTTTTGACCGTTACTTCTGAAACTGTTTTAGAGCATTAATTGGTCATTTAAATCTGAAACCGTTTCAGATCATTAAACTGTCAATTTATTTTGAAATCATTTCAAATCATTAATGTGACCATTAAGTTCTGAAATTGCTCAGATCTTTAATTTAGCCATTAAGTTTGAAACTATTTCAAATTATTAATTTGGCTATTGATTCTAAACTCACTTCAGATCATTGACGCAACTATTAATTCTGAACTCACTTCAAATTATTAATTCGGTCACTAAATCTAAACACGCTTTAGATCTTTGATTCGGTCGTAGAGTCTGAAACCTGCTTCAAACTTTGTAAACTCTGAAGCCTCTTCATCAGAACTTTTATTTTTAGCCCGACTCAATTTGATTGGCTCAATTGCAAACACATTTGCAATATTCTCTCTCTCATCAACGTCATTCTAATTGGTTATGATGTGTGACATCTCTAGATTCATCACCGAGTTGGCAACAGGACTTGTGCTAACATATTAGCACAACCAAGAGAATTGATTGTGCAGATCAATCTCATGTTCCTGCAAACCATGAGTGACATTTAACAATATATCATGGCTACCCAAACAGTGTGAAATGTTTTCAGAACATAATGAACCTGTCAGCTTTGGCAACCGTGTAATTCGATCATTCTGTCTCACCATGTCTTGATCGAACAAAGGCCATGGAACTATTGGTCAAGCCACCAATTCAATCATATGCCAAAATCTAATTGACATGCATTTCTTCGAGATATGAACCATTCATTCTCGATTACAACTTCGGCCAAGGATTTCAATACAATGTTACGATTAGATCGCATATGACATCAATCTTGTATATCTATGAATAACAAGAAGACAGATTCCATATTGCGCACGCATGTTGTGACATCCTGATTTTCAACCCTACTTTCGACTAAATGAAATGGGCTTTTCATCTACACACCTATAGTCTTTTTCTATGAACTGATTACTCATGAGATAATTAATCTATCAGGTGAAGCCGTTAAGGAATCTAAACGCGACTGACTTGAGAGTTCGATAAAAAATCGACTGCTCGACTATGCTAATCTGCAAGTGTCAATACGGCTCAAAGTCGATTAAAGACCGGAGATATGTCGATTCAATAGAGGCATGAGATTAAAGTGTGGGTGATTCTACCTGATTACAAAATTCTTGTCGAACGGCATTAAACCAATATTTTTGTCGTTTCTGTACCCTATGCCCGTATTTGAAACCTCGAGATTTTTACGATAACCGAGAGTCCCCTATGAGTTGAAGATGCACAATGTGGATCGAAAATAATTGACCACGGGTCAAATGTGCTAAAAATTCCTAAAAGCTATCCAGTAGGTTAGGTCACGCTAAAATCACGCCCGGTTGAAATTAACCACGAACTTGAACTCGATTTCAGAAATTGAAAGTTCTGTCATGTCATAATTTATTTTAGAAATGTTGACTCATCCTCTGAAGAATTTTTGGTGAGTTCGGATTTTTGGCAAAAATTCAAGTTTGAGCGATTTTGAATCGGGAATTTCAGAGGGCTGTTTTTGTGTAAATTTTTTGCCATCATAGTTGAAGCATTTGGCAAGGAAAATTGTGGAATTGAGTGTGGGCATCCTCCATGGCATTTTGGCCATTGAATTGAATTGAATTGAAGTGAAATTGAAGTTGGAAGCTTGAAATTCGTAGCCATGGAGGGCTGCAACATTTCAGCTTCATCCTTGGCTTCTTGAGGAAGTTTTGGAGGGGATAAGGCAATTGAGCATAGCTGTGGACTTCGGGGGACCAAGTGATGATGAAATAATATATTTGTTGAAGACTTTGGTTGGCTTTGTCTCCCTTAAGATAGCAGAGCTTCTTCTTCCTCTTCCTTGCTCTCTTGGTGCTCCATTGTTGTTTTGGAAGCCAAAGAACCAGAGGAAGCCGAGCCAGCCCCTGTAGCTGTCGACCGTAGCTTGCACTGCCCGCCCGAGCTCCCCTACACACTCGTCGATTGTCGCACGCCATCCTAGTCGTTTGCCGAGCCAGCTGCTGCTCTGCCTGTGTCCACGCCTCCAGCTTGAGCCTGTCGTAGCTTCGTCGGCCTCGCATGCCGTCTCGAAGCCCCCGAGCTGCCAGCCACCTTCACCTGGTCCTGCCGTCACCGCCTAGTTGTCTAGCTCCGCCCACAAGTTGCTCGACTGCCCCTTCCAGCTAGCCACACAACCGAAATTCTAGTTTGAGCTATGGGCTGTGTAGGCCTTTTTCGGGGCCTTCCAAGCCTTGTTAGGTGTCGCCGTAGGCCTGTGTTTCACTCGCCTCTACATCGCCGTCACCGTGAACTCATCGGCTCGCTAATCCGGTGAGTTTACTTGCTAAACCTTGCTTAGAGGGTTAATTATAATTAAGGTAGGATTAATTTAGCCTAAGGTTGGTTTAGGTGGTATATTAGTGTAATTAGTCATTTAGTTAGTTAATTAGGCTAATTAGGTGGTTAGATTAGTTTAGTTATGGGTTAATTAGATTGTATGATTTATTTAGATTAGTGCATTATTTATCTAAGTCCAATTAGGTGGTTAGATTAGTCTATTTAGCTTAATTAGTCATTTATCTAATTATTTTGCATTTATTTAATTATTTATTATTTTCCTTAAATTATACCGGGATAGTCGGTCGTCAGAATTTTGTGTTGATTATCGTGGTGTGATTAGTTTGTGCAATTGAGTGATGATTGTTGATTTTCAATTATTATTTCAAAATCTTGAAATTTTGGTATTTAATTAGAAAATACCGGGCGTTAGTTTTTGACGCCAAAAATATTTTTAAGTAATATAGCAAATAGTGGGATTTTTAAAAGGAAAGATATCACTTTTTATGGCTCAAGCTGACAGTGTACCCACACACAATTATTTTACTGGGTGTTTTTAATATGAAGAAAATAGGCCAAGTTCATCATTTCAATTGAGACATTTGAATTCAATACGCAATGTCCTTGGCCAGGATTGGTTAGTCGTGTGATGGTTATGAGAACCCATCGTGAGCTTTTAAGTTGGGTGATGCTCCTATATGGAATGCCCTGAATAATGGATGCCAGTCGCAGTAGAAGTTGGACCGATGCTCCTTCGGGATTACTGTCTAGATGTAGACATTGTCGTGCTTGATGGGGCGAGACGATGCCTGGCTACGCCAGAAGACCATCGAACATCGAGTAAGCCGTGCCCATGGGGCCATAATCAATTGGAACGCATGAATAAGTGATTTAACCATGCCCGATTATGGGACAAAATTGTGTGGCATGGAATGAAATGTGTCATAACGATTTAGCCTTATAATTAGGACTCATGTGATTGATTAAGATATTAAATGAGGCGTTCCAATTGTCGAGTGTGATTACTGCATATATTTGTTATATGAAATGTACTAACGTGCACGAAGGAACTAAGGCGAGGTGAGTCTCATTGCTTGTGTGATTAGACTACCTCTAGGCATATTTTCTTCCTAATTGGGGTTTAGGGCGTGAATTCGCTGAGATATTGTCTCACCCCGTCGTGGGTTTCTTCTTTTCAGGTCCCTAGATGGAGGCACATCATGTGCATTACGGGGTCCTGAGGGAGGTAGACTTCCAGCGTTCCTATTTCCCATTTCCCAGGACTAGCTTGACCTGTGAGCTTGTTGAGTCCACCGTCTGGATCAATGAGGACCTACCCCATTTGGTATCTCATCGTTTCAAGGCATGGTACCTCCACAAGTCCGATGGGAGTCAGGAGAGTCCTTTGGGTGGTTTCGACGGACCTCTCATTGGGACCGGGGAATGGGAAATAAGGCACTGTTTAGATATCAACACTCCTCATGGTGCCATGGAAGATCCGGAGCCGAAGACTGGAGAGTCCAGAGTTTAGGTGGCTTCGTAGCCCTTTTTGATTTAGACTTTTGTACATAAACCTTAGAGTTGGCCTATGTGTATAAACTAGTTGGTTTATAAAAGTGTGGTTTGTTTTATATGGTTGTCCTGCTTTCCTATCCAATGTTGATTGTTGTTTAGGGATTGTTTATTTTGCCTCCACATGTGCATGAATCGATTTGGGTTAGCGACGCATCTTGGGAACGTCGCAATTTAGTCGACCACCGAGGGATGTGCGCACGCTCAAGGATCGGGGCGTGACACATGTGCCTTCGTATGTGAACAAATTATGACCATCAAGTATAGAGATGGTTTGACGAAGCATCAATATGCACACTTATGAACCATAGCCATTCAACATATAAGTCAGCATTATCCCTCAGGTCTATAGATCTTACACCTGACCAAAGCATGAACGATCAAACATTGACCTCGCTAAAAAGCTTCCATGTCGCCAATCGTTCTATGTATGTCACGTTCAGTGAACTTGTTCAAGACAAGCACCTATGTTTTAACTCAGATATCACCATACCCAATAACTTGTGACTCATCATCTCCTCAAGTATCCAATACTGAATTGTGAAGCTTGAGAATACACCGGTTTCAACAGGATCATCAATATCCTCTTAATGATCCATCGACTAGGAACTGTTTAAAGATTCAGCATAACTGTAACCTGTCACACATATTCTTGACACTTTAAGAATAGGTTCAATCCTAGCTAATCTAATAGACAAATTTATATAAATTGGATGATGAATGCAAAAACTTATTTGCCATTAAATAATCCCTAACATGTAACTATTACATAGTTGCTTTAGGGTATATAGCTAACAAAAGAGAGACGACGAACATGGGACTTTAGTAGTGGTGGAGGTCTGGCTATCTGTGGGGTTGCATTTATGATCATCTTGGCTAATCAAGGTTGGCGGAGGCGATGGCAACATGGTGGTTGGCCGTGGGGGTATGGTGGTGATGGAAAAATCTGAATCAAGAATAAAATAGATGCCTATTTATTGGTTATCCCAAACAAACAATTGGGCATTGATTATATAATTTGGGCTAATGCCCTAAAAAATCCTCAACTTTAGGTCTAGTCTCTATTCCGCCCCAACTTTTTTGTTTAGTAAAAAATCCCCAACTTTTATTCTCGTTACATATCTACCAACGCATTCAAAAATTGCCACCGATTTCTTCAATATTATCAATATCATCAAGTTGCAATTGTTCTTTATAAGGTGAGAGTGTTGATGAAAATGCAAGTTCTGATAATGAACTTCTAATTAGATTTGATATCAATGATTCTAAATAAACTAGTGGCGATTTTTGGACATGTGGGTAAAAATGGGAGTAGTGTGAACAGTTAGAGATTTTTTATGAAAAAAAAAAAAATTGGAGCGAAATTGAGATTAGATTTAAAGTTTGGGGTATTTTAGGAAACTAGACCTACGTAATTCCAGTTAACAAGAGGTTTTTATCAATATAGATTTGATTTTCTTGGGAAAAATAAAAACTTTGCAATGAAGGATGATATGCTTATACTTATGGAGCACAATGAAGCTTCAAAAGGTTTTCATCAATAAAAAATTAAAAAATTAAAAAATTTAATCAAGGATGATATGATTAGTCTTATGGAACAAAATGATTCTTCTTCTCAAAATGACAAAGAAAAGGATTGCATTGACTAGGAGCAACACCTCCAGTTCTAAATCATAGGAGTACCAAGATTATTAGCCCTCTTGTGAAAATTACTCTTCTGAGTGAAATTTCTTTGGTAAGCAACAAACACACAAGTGGAGGTGAAGGTAAATAGAATAAACGATTTGTGACTTTTTTTTGGGGAAAATGACATAAATGGCTTTTGAATTATGATTCAATGTGTAATATGGTCCCTAAATTTTTAATTGTTCAATGTAATCCCTAAACTTTAGTTTAATATGCAATATCGTCCATGAATTTTAAATTCGTTTGATGTAGTCCACGAACTTTTCCATACATGTTCAAACTGGTCCTCGAACTTTACAAAAAAATTCAATATTGTCTCTGAATTTAAATTAATAAAAGAATAATATTATTTATTTTCATATAATCTAAAGGCTAATTTGAACACATACCCAAAAATTCAAATACCACATCGAACAAATTAAAAATTCATGGACGGCATTGCACATTGGGCTAAAATCCATGAATTACATTGACCAAATTAAAAGTTTAGGGATCAAATTGAATAAAAGTTTAAAAATCATTTGTGTCACTCTCTCTTCTTTTTTTCCCCAGGATGGCAGTTGATTCAACCCTGCATGCACGTCATGTGCAGCGTTTATGGACTCTTGTGATAGTCTAATAGATAATTTCTTGGTAGATGAGTTCCCCGGTAAGTCAAATCGCCCTTTTCCGGTCAATCGGGGACACTAACACGTGATATCCAGAATAAATCTGATGTCCCCGGATCAATAAATTAACTCCATCAATTTCAAAAAAAAAAAAAGACAAGACAAATTAATTTTTTATTAACTTCAACAGATGATTATAGGAGGAATATTAGTAAGAGACTGAATTTCGACGCTTGTGTATATAAGAATTTTTTTCTAATTCTGTTGCATCTCACTTTCAGGAAATTTCAAACAAAAAAATATTGAGAAAAGAAGTGGGGAAGCTTCGAGGAAATTGAGGACCTACTCCTGAGCGCGTCGCGTACGTTATATTTGACGATTAAGAAATTGAGATGGAAGCTTCGTTTATCATCTTCAAACACGATGAAATTCCCCGACTGACAAAAATCAAAGTCAAATAAATTATAAAACTTAATTCCTTGCCGACATTAAACATTTCTATAATTAAATAAATAAAGGAATGAAAATTAACAAGTTACCAGTCAACTCATCTCTCGTCCCTAACCCCGTAGTCGTTATCTTGACAATCTAGGATTGGCTCATTCAAGTGATTGGCCAAGGCTTCGGATCGACCTATACATCTTCGAACATTTTATCAAACTCCCATGGCTTTAGAAAATGCCATACCTTGACCTCGTCTTGTCTTGACATCCTTGTCGCGTGGCAATGACTTGTCCCGACAGAAACTTGCTTTTCCCATTGTGCATTTAAAAGGAACTGGGTTGGAAGGAAAAGCAAAACTAATGAAGTCCCAATCACAAATTAATTACAATAATCAAGGGATTAGCGAAGTCCATAAGCTTGTAAAGACTCTACACCTTAAAGTTGTGCCTTAAGAAGCGTAAGGTTTTCAAATCCTGTGTAACCCGACCGCTATAGAGTCGAGTCACTTGAAAACAACTATTCCTTTTAATTTCTCTAGTCCAAACATGGACAATTTGCCATTGGAAAAAAAGATGGACAATATGTTTTTGACCGGACCACAACACATAAGACAAAACCTGCACCAAGTCAGCAAGTAGACGTAGTAGATGGATCGGAATTACCTGCTCTATACTCTTCACCTATTTGTTCCTACCGAGTCCAAGTCTTTTTTTCCTCGAAGCAAACAAAAGGAAAAAAATAATCTTCTTCCTGATTTACGTTTCTTACCCTCATATATATAATATTTTTGTTAAATATATACATAGATTATCCCAGTCAGTCAATATAGTTTTGATCAAATGGTTAGTTAAAGATGGGGTAGATTTACATAGATTATCCCAGTCAGTCAATATGGTTTTGATCAAATGGTTAGTTAAAGATGGGGTAGATTTAGTTACATTGGAAACCCCAATCTATTTTTGAAAGAGAGTAAATGCGTAGGTAGTAACAGAGGACCAGAGAGAAGCTTTCATTTTTGCAGTATTAGGTGGACTACTCTCTCTTGCCAAATTTTTTAAGGGATAAGTTCTTAGTATAATGACGTCCATTTCCATGCCATACTTCTATGACCAATTTAGATGGGTCAATTCCTTTAAAAACACCGATTTTACTCGAGTTTAATTCTAATTCGATCTCTTTTTTTTTTTAATTTCATAAAAAGCACTAATTTTATTTCAGATTCCAATCTGATTCATTTTTTTTTTTTTTTTTGTCTCATGAAAAAAATACAAGCTTTAGAAATTTATCGAAACAAAAATCTAGAGTCATTTCTCTCTCTCCCCACTGATATCATTTGCCACTTGTCACAATTTCTTAACTCTTGACAATGATTGTGCCTCCGTGGTCGTTACATCCTTGTGATCGTTGCCCATTGCATGTCGCCATCACATCACATTGCTCTACGCCTCCTCTCTCTCCCTCTATCTTTCATTGTCGATGAGGTTGCAATTACCACTAGAGATAGAGAGGGGGCGAAGGGATTGAGGTGGCGTGGGTTCTCAAATAATGAGATCAAGTGGTGATAGAGCTAGTAAGAGTGATTGGTTCCATGAACATGAAGGGTCGATTCCAATCCCGGAAATAGGAATTGAACATTTGTCCATCTGAGAATCGGACTAGATCGGATCGATTGGTCCTAATCCAATTCCTAATTGGATTGCAACTGGTTGTATTTTTTATTTTTTATTTTTGGTTTCTTTTAGAACTTTTCTTTTTAACAGCCCTTTTTTCTGCTTTCACATTCAAGCGTCCCCTCCAAATTGAATTTTGCATAACTCATAGATAGCCTATACTTTTCTTTTCTTATGCCAATTTTTTTTTTTGGGTCAAATTTCTTGTGCCAATTGAAAGAGCACACTTTTAATCGATCCTAGAGTATTGTAAAGAACCGGTGGATGCAAATTTCATATGATTTATGTTCTTTCGCAGGAATCTTCGCATCCGAGAGACGTTCATATCCGAGAGATATCCTGGCAATCGTTATTATTGTGGCTAGTGATGTAACCTACAGTGGATGAACGGATTAATTAACAAAATTAGACAACTTTCTAAGGAATTGAATGGAGTTAAGATTATAATATATATATATATATATATATATATATATAAGAACTACGTGAGTCGGGCTTCAATCAAACAAATGAAATAACAAGTAAATGAGATTCATAGCAGTTCCACTTAAAATAAATATACTATTATTTTTCCAGACTAATAGCTACCAACGAGGTCGGAATTCACTAGTAGCTCTTGAGATGTTAAAGTTTTAGCTTGTCACGTCTACCCAGAGCTGGCAGATCATTCTACTAAGAAAACACGCACTACTACAATGCTTGTACAATTCTCAAAAGATTAACTATCAGTGTATTACTCTCAATAAGCAAATTAATCGATCACAGAATTGTGAGGTGTTCTTGTAATTCTTGTAGCTCGTCTCCGTCCACAATCGCTTGTACTGGTTCCTTTTCTAGTCATGGATCTTCAAGTTGACTGTTGAATGATCTTTGAGATAATCAATGTAGCCGTTGTAGATTGTAATAAAATGATTGGAGCTTTAGTTGCCCATACAATTAGATCTAACGGACCTGAGCAGGTCCTTAAACTGCTCATGAGGGAAACGGAGGGAGAACCTCCCTGGAAAGAGTGACCCCTTACGCCCCTCTCAGGCTGGGATCCGGGCCTGGATAAAGATTCCGGCCCCATTGGTTGACCCGGCCACTCCCTTACGGGAATGTCGCTTACAAGGATAGAGTTGTCGAGTCACGAAATAATCATTGTCCTATGATATGATGAGTAATAGATTGGATATTTTTTTAGAGCAAATAATTCGTAATTTCAAGCTTGTAATTGGCTATCAGATTCCTTTGAATGCATAATAACGGTAAAAGTAGGAGTTTGGGTCATCTAGAGTGCCAAAACTTGGCACGGAGGGACACTTAAGTGCCAAAACTTCGAAAATATACACTTAAGTGCCAGTTTTAGAGTAAAGTGGAACACTTAAAGTGCCACTTTGGCTAAAATCCAGCCAAATTGCTGACGTGGCAATTTTTCGGCGAGTTGGGTGCAAAATGGCATTGTTTTGCTCGCTAACGTAAAGAAAATGCAAAAACGACGTCGTTTTGTGTCTGATGTGTAAATAATTAATATAAAAATTAATTAAATTAAATTTAAACTTAATTTTATTTAAAATATTCTAAAAAATAAAAAACTTAAAATTAAAAAACCTAAAAATTAAAAAACTTAAAAATGAAAAAACCTAAAAAATAAAAACCCTAAAATTAAAACAAATTTAAAAAAGGGGGAGCCGAAGGGGGCGGATGAGGGTTGAGTCCTTGCGCCGCCGCCTCCCCGTCGCTACCAGAAGGGCCGGCGACGGAGGGGGAGGGTCGGCGGGGTCGTCGGCCCCCGACCGACCGGTAGTGAGGGCCATGACCCTCACTCCAGATCTGGCCGAGGGCTTGCGGGCCCTCGCCGCCTCCCCACCGTCGCCGAGAAGGGCCAGCGATGGTGGGGGGAGCATCGGTTGGGGTTGCCAGGCCTTAGCCAGGGGTTGGCGACGCAGGTCGACCGGCGGCGAGGGCCCGTGAGCCCTTGCTGGATCTGGGCGAGGGATCACGAGCCCTCGCCGCCTCCCCGCCATCGCCGAGCCACGGCCAAGGGCCGGCGACCCCACCGACCCTCCCCCTCCATCGCCGACCCTTCCTTGCGGCGGCGAGGGCTTAGCCCTCAACCGCCCCCTTCGGCTCCCCCTTTTTGTTTTGTTTTGTTTTTTTTTTTTATTTTTAATTTTAGGTTTTTATTTTTTAGGTTTTTTAATTTTAAGTTTTTTATTTTTTAGAATATTTTAAATAAAATTAAGTTTAAATTAAATTTAATTAATTTTTATATTAATTATTTACACATCAGACACAAAACAAAACGATGTCGTTTTTGCATTTTCTCGCCACGTCAGAAAGCAATATGACGCCGTTTTGCATCCAACTCGCCGGAAAATTGCCACGTCAGTAATTTGACCGGATTTTAGCCGGAGTAGCACTTAAGTGTTCCACTTTATTCCGAAACTGGCACTTAAGTGTACCTTTTCGAAGTTTTGGCACTTAAGTGTCCTTCCATGGTTGTTCTTCTATCGTAAAAGTAGTATGGGCCTTCATTTTGTCAATTGTCCAAAAGTGATCTCATGAGACTTATATTGGCTGTAGCTTCTCTCAACTTTCCCTGGTTCTGCCTACTGGTCCAATTTGACAATTGTTGTATTTATCAAAATCCATCCTAAGTACGTCTGTGTTATTAGACTTCCAAAGATTTTTCACCTATTGGTCTCTCCAAGTCCTTATGAACTTCTCGTTCTCTTTAACTTGTTTACCCTTAAGGTCCTTTTAGTCTCTCAAGTTCTTTCACTTCACACTTATGATAATTTCATAGGTGTTGAGTCATCAATAGTCACTTGAACAAAAACAAAACACGTTGGTTTTGTCAGTATTGATATCTTCAGAGGTCTTGTTAACAATTATGTCATCCGAGAATATCCCTTCAAGGATCACCAAGTAAGAACATCATTTAGTACTATAGGAAAAGAGAACTTCCTCGATGTTTGTTCTCAAATTTTCAAACTTTTGGAAGGATATATGGTGTTTTGTTAACCAGTTTGATTAATTTAGGACATTCCAGATGCTTAGTGGATGGAGCAGAGGAATTTATCCTAAAGCAAGTGAGATTATCGCATGTGAATAATTAAATCAAGGTTTTATTTAACAGTTTAAACTTTTAGAACAGTTAGCAGTAGTCTCACAAATCTCACATGGTATTAGAGTTAGAGATTTTGAGTTCAAATCTTTTTAGACCCCATTTACTTTCCCAATTAAATATGTCCACACTTAAAACTAGGCAAAAAAGACTAAACTAAACATGAAGGGGAGTGTTAGAATAATTAAATATTAAATTACGCATTCATCTAATAGATTAAGCTTTTAGAATAGTTGGTAGTGTGGTCCCACAATTCTCATGGCTTATTAGACCCCACATAATGACACATAATGAGAACCAAGAAGCTTAAGAATTAGAATTAGGAATTGCGGTAGGATTAGAGAAACATGGTGTGACTCGATCACAACCTCACAAACATGAAGTTGAGATACAACAGAGTCGACACCATCAATTCCAACAGATTCACCAACACTAGCAAAAGAAATTAAGCAATAACAACAAGAGAAAGACCATTGCCATTAAGGCAAGAGTGAGAGAGGGAGGCAAGGCCACAAAGGGAGTGCCGAAGGCAAAGGCTCAGCTGAAAGACCATTGAGTGCAAGTTAAGGTAGGAGAGATCGAGAGGATTGTGCAGGGAGGCTAGGGTTTCTTTCTTTTGTCTCTGCCAGTTACTTTACTCATTTAGAAAAGCAAAAAATTACAAAAAGAAAAAGAGAAAAAAAAAATAGCATAGATACCACTTCGGTTCAATTTGAAGCAAGGAACTAGGAACTAAACTAGTTATTCCCGGTTCCAAATTTTGGAAATGGAAAACCGCCCAAAACCGGCCAATTTGGTCTAATCTAATTTGGTTCTTGTGTTGGACTGGGATTGGGACCGGGACCATGCTCACCCCTAAGAGCAAAAACTGGCAATGATGACAGCGAGGAGGAGATGCTATGTTGTGATGGGTGTGGGTGGTTGGCGTCGTGGAAGTGCAAAGGGCAAAAAGAGCAAAGGGTAGAAAGGGGAGGGCAAAAAAGGGCAGAAAGGGGAAGGAAGAAAGAATAAAGAGTGACAAACAAATTTGCAATTGAAAATACTTGTGAAATTATTTCATCAAGTGCACAAATAAAGCCACTGCCTAATTTTAGTGATCTCATCTTAATCGAGTGGGGAAAGGAGAAGACAAGATTTTAGGGATAAATATATTAGGAGTGTCATAACTTTTGTAAGATACTCACTTGAGTACCACATTGATTTAAAATCTGTCACTTGAGTGTCATTTCCAACAAATCACTCTACGTGGATTTTTTTTCTTAATTTTCCATTTTGACATGGAAATTTTAAAAATAAACAAAGTAGAAATTTTTCTCCAACATGGTGAGAGTATATTGAATGTTGTCGTTTCTTGCTATATCTTTAAAATCTTCCACAATTAGATAAAAACATTTGTAGATTCTCTCTTTTCCTCAAATGACGCCGTTTCCAAACTTTCTCTCATTTTGTCACTTAGGGCGCGCATGACAAAATTTATATTTCTCTATTTCTTTGTTTTTCTGTTCCCCAAAACAGGTTTGGAACATAAATCCATTTGGTAACACAGTTTCATTTTTCTATTTCTAGAACAGATTTCTATTATAGAAATAGATTTGGAGTAGAAATCAGAAGTAAAAATTTTTAGCTTTTCTATTTCTGAAACGGAAATGAGAAGTCAAAATTGTTCTCATTATTTACTCTTGTTATCGCTCGTCGCCCACTTACCGCCCGTGGGATGCCGAACGCCCATCGTTGGTTGCCGGTTGCCCGCCACCGACCGCTAGCCACTAGACATTAGCCGACCACCACAGTTAGGCCGCCCGTCACCAATCGCCGGTCGCCGGATGCCAGACGCCCACCGGTCGTTGGCTGCTGCCCATGGCATGCTAAACGCCTGCTGCCGGTTGTCGGCCACCCGCCATCGACTGCTAGCCACTGAACGTCGATCGCTAGCCACTGAATGTCGACCACCTGCCACCGCACTTTGGCCGCCTGTCGCCAATTGCCGGTTGCCGGATGCTAGACGCCTACTAGTTGTTGGTTGCTCATCGCCAATCATTAGATGCCGAAGGCTCATCACCAACCATCGGATGTTCACCGATGACTGTCTACCACTGGCCATTGGTTACTGGATATCAGCCGCTCACCAGCCGCCGCCAGACTCTAGCCGCTGGTCACTTGCTGCCAGCCTCTTGTCGCCGGACTCCGAATGTCGAACATCATACGTCAAACTTCAAACATTGGATGTCGGTTGCCGATCGTCGGACTCCGATGTCGAACTCTGGATTTTGGCTGCTCGCCGCCAGTCGCTAGACTTGGCACCAGACGTCAAACGTCGGACTTCGGACTTCGGCTACCCATCGCCAGTCGCCGGACTTGGCATCAGACTTGGCGCCAGATGCCGAACGTTGAACTTCGGACTTCAGCCGCCCACGGCTGGTCACCGGACGTCAAACGCTGGTCACTGAACATTAGACTCCAGCCACCGGACGCCAGTTGTTATCGCTCCTAGAAATAGAAATTTTATTCTGTTATCAAATGAATTTTTATTTCAGAACTTGAAATTTTGAATTGTTATCAAACGCGTTTTTTTACTCAAAAACTCGTCCATGGAATAGAAATTGAGAAATCAATTTCTGGCCATAAATTGATTTCTATTCCGAAAATTTTGTCATGCGCGCCCTTAAATGATCGCTTTAAAAAAAATCAAAATCAAGTGTTCACTTCTAAAAATTTTATGGTACCGAAAGGATCATTTGTGAAGTTATTGGAACTTCTATTGTCTTTCAATTAGACACTTAAGCTACGTGATTTGCCTTCTTAAGTGTTGACTTTAGCTTTTTGACACGCTACATCGAATGATGTATTATAAATCCATGCCACGTTGGCTTTTCTAGTTAGGCAAATCATCGATGGCACTCAAGTGAGTGGTTTTTCAAATTTGCAGCATTCAAGTGAGCGGGGAAAAAAAAAGTTTTAACACTCCCTGAGTATTGTGCCAAAATTATGGCACTCCTAGTATACTTACCCCTAAGATTTTAGAAAGCCTTACAATTTGTGAAATTGTTTTCAATCACATCTCTAATTGGTAAGGTACAAGTTGTAAACATCATCCACATGCAAATCTAACTAGAATTAGAAGTGTGCATGATGCCATTTCGGGGGTGGGCAATTCATATTTTGAGGGGATAAGTACACTAATGGTGCCATAAGTTGTGTACGGCGCTCACTTTGGTGCCAAAAGTTTTCGTCGGATCACTTAAGTGCCAAAAAATTTGAAAAATGCTCACTTTGGTGCCAACGCCAACGAAATTGAACGGAAATCCGACGTTGCCTTTTTTTATTAATTTTTGAAGCCGATGTGGCTCGTCGGAGAGTTGAGTCAGCATCCAAATACCAAAACGATGCCATTTGGCATCTTTCCCCCAACTTTGAAACCCTAATCCCCAAATTGAGAGAGCGGGGAGGCTTGTCTTCGTGTCTTCTTCTTCCTCGAAGACCCACACCAGCAACGACACCAGCACGGCACCAACAACAAAGACCGGCAAAGACACCAAAGAGCGACACCAGCAACGCACCAGCAGCACCTTCGACCCATCTTCTTCCTCCTCCTCCTCCGCCCTCGCCTTCAATTTTTCCTGCAACAATCTTAGTCTCTCCTCGCTCACCTGGTCGAGCAACTACAATGGTGGCTAAGCGACGGTGGCCAAGCAACGACGGTGGCCGAGCAACGGCGGGCGAATGACGGTGGCCATGCGGCGGAAACCCTAATTTCAATCCCCATGTAAGCTAAACGGCGTCGTTTCCGTGAAGCCATCCATGTAGGACGGCAAAACGACGTCGTTTTCTTAAGGAGGACCAAAAACGACGTCATTTAAAGGCCTATCGATTTTTTTTTTTTTTTAAAAGCCACGTATTAATTTTGGCTGAAATCTTTCGCCGGTGGCCGGAATCTTTCGCCGGTGGCACCAAAGTGATCGTTTTTCCTCCGATTTGGCATTTAAGTGATCCGACGGAAACTTTTGGCACCAAAGTGAGCGCCATACACAATTTATGGCACATTAGTGTACTTATCCCTGTTTTGAGTGATGTCAAAAAAATCAGCTACGTATTATAGTGTATGGGGATGGATGTTAATAGATAAAAGTAAATGCACAATAGAATACAATCACATCTAAGGCATAAAGGATGCACCATTAGTCAAGAATAAAGATCGGGATTGAAGAGTTCACTACCAAGACTTAAAGGAAAAACCACTCGCTGTGGATCAAGGACTTTAGGATAGGAAAATTCACCACTAAGGCCTAAAGAAAAACCATTAGCCGAGAATAAATGACCTTTTGGTTCATCACCATGAAAACGTCAACATTCCAAGGATAGAGAAATCAAGGAAAAACATTTGCTCACACAGAAACAAATCTCATATAATCTCAATATTCAAGCCTTGTATTGCTAGAAATCGAACAAATTCTTGGGGATGCATCTAATTATGACCCTTGAAAGTAGTGCCACAATAAAGACAAATTAAAAAAACCTTGAATTTAAAGACTTAGGACTTAATGCATTTAACTAGCCTTCAAACTTGATAACACCCTCTAGATTTTTGCATTAATCTTGGAAGTTGAACAATCATAGTAGGTCATTAAACAATAATAAAAATTGACCGGAACAACCTCCAGTCATTAGGTAGTCGATAGTGAGTATTGATTTTGACAACTATGTTGCATAATCGGTAGCTTTATCCTTGAACTCGTATAATTAAATTGCACTATAATTTGGCTTTTCCTTGCATGAATAGCAAATTGGTAGATTCAATTGACGAAAATTGAGTTGAGTTTGAGAGCTGATCAATAGAACCCGATGCTTTTGTTTCTGTGTGTAGTGTCCATATATGTAACTCATCAATAAGAAAGTATGATTAGAGGGAGGAAATTTTCTCTAATTAGATATTGAGGGAAATATAGCTAATAGAACGCTAATGGTTGAAATCTGGTCCAATAGACTGGAAAGAGCCATATGTTTCTACAAAAGGTTCGTACTTAAGAAATTCCAAATTGGCCCATTATCCAGTGCCCCACAAAATGATCTTTTGTTTTGTAAATAAGGCTTCATTTGTTTTGTTGAGAATTTTTTTTTAAATGACCGCTGGTAACATTTAAAATAATTAGTTAATGGAAAATATTTTCATTATCAATAACAATCTATGTCTAAATATTTTCGTGGATGTGAAAATACTTTTTGTTTATTCATTTTAAGAGATGATACAAGTGATTGATTTAAAAAAATATATATTTTTCATAAATTCATTTTTCAGGAAATAAATGGAACCTAAGTAAGAAAATAATTTTTCCCTCACTAGCAGGTTGAACTGTTTGTCAGAAAAGATGAATGGTATGGATCATACGGACGACGCAATACATGCCGAAAAAGGCATACACTAACGCCGAAAGAAAATGGACAAGAAGATAAATTCTAATATCCGAATGATGAGTTGTTCGTGCAGTGCGGGAGACGGCGGGTTTGTCTCTTCCCTTTGGAGGCAACTGGCAAGCAATGCTCTGAAATCACGGGAAGAAAATAATAAGAATTGTTTCATGTATGGCCTCTTTCTAAGATTCCTCATGCTCTCACTCTAATCATTGTGAATAGGAAAGAGGCAAGGCCGTAGCTCGTAAGGGCGCCTATATGATGATTGCATGCTTTATTTACTAGCTTATCCTATGGGTTATATCTATGATTTTGGCACATGGGTTAGGTTTCAGCTGTTTTCTATAGCAAATTCGTAGCCCTTTTGGCCATTAAAGAACTATCCATTATATATCCTTCGCGTACGCGACAAGGTTGCCCATCCGGAAGATTCGATAATCGAGTCCTAATGATCTCTGACCTTTTTTTTTTTTTTTTTTTTTTTTATCAGCATAGGTTTTTCTCCGTTCATCGTTGAAGGACGTTTTCTTAACCAATTTTTAAATTAATAAGTTGCAAAATACGGATGTCACTTGCACGTAAAATTAATTGAAAATAAATGGAGGCGATCTAGAGATCTGACTGGAGAGTTTTCTCCGATCAGGATTAGGAAAAAACACAACATCCTTATTTTAATTTTGCTCACATTATTGTCTCGTATGAGCTATAATATAATGTTTGATATTTTCACAAGATAGAACAACCAATAAATTTACGCGACATTTCTTGCTTAAGCAACCCACACCATTCGGTTCCTTGCCGACAATTGTGTTGGTGCAATCGCCCACAGTGACAAACGCTGCGTGAATTATGCACCTCCAACATTCAACTCTTAAAACGAGACTGTGTGATATCAAACCATAATGACAATCATTCATATTAGTATATTATGGGAAGAAGAGTCCACACTCTTAGATAACCGGTTCTCTCCTTTCTTCCTTAAATGCCTTTTCAGATATACATTATTCAGATTAAAATGTAAATTTCATAACTTTTGAAAATAAAAATCAAATAGACATGTCTATGTCTATGTAATTACCATTGATTTCATTGTCAATGTCTCTTTTCATTTTCTCATTCTCTTTAAAAACTATTAAAGGAAAAGAAAACCCAAATAAGCTTATCTACTAACGTGTTGCATAAGTCAACAATGCTAGCTATATGCCCTAAAGTAACCATGTAATAGTTACATGCTAGGAATTATTTAATGCCAAATAAGTTTTTTCATTCATCATCCAATTTATATGAATGAAGTTCATAAGATTAGTTATGACTGAACCTATTTTTAAGGTGTTAAGAATATGTGTGATAGGTTTATAGTCATGCTGAATCTTTAAATAGTTCTTGATCAATGGATCATTGAGAGGATATCGATGATCTTGTTGAGACTCTCAAGCTTCACCATTCAATATTGGATACTTGAGGGGATGGTGAGTCACAAGTCATTGGGTATTGTAATATCTGAGCTTGAACACAAGTGCTTGTCTTGGATAAGTTCACTGAATGTGACATACATATAACGATTGGTGACATGGAAGCTTTTAGCGGGGTCAATGTTTGATCGTTCATGCTTTGGTTAGGTGTAAGATCCTTAGACCTGAGGCACAATACTGACTTGTATGTTGGATGGCTATGGTTCACAAGTGCGCATATTGATGCTTCGTCGAACCGTTTATGTACTTGATGGTCATAGTTTGTTCACATACGAAGGCATATACATGTGCAATATGGAATCTGTCTTCTTGTTATATATAGATATACAATATTGATGTCATATGCGATCTAATCGTGAAATTGTATAGAAATCCTTAGTCGGGGTTGTAATCAAGAATGAATGGTTCATATCTTGAAGAAATACATGTCAATTAGATTTGTGCACGTGATCAAATTGGTGGCTTGACCAATAATTCCATGGCATTTGTTTAATCGGGACATGATGAGAAGAATGATCGAATTACACAGTCGCCAAAGTTGACAAGTTCATTATGTTCTCAAAACATTTCAAATTGTCTAGGTAGCCATGATATATTGTTAGATGTAACTCATGGTTTATAAGAATAGGAGATTGGTTGGGACAATCAATTCTCTTGGTTATACTAATGTGTTAGTACAAGTCCTACTACCAGCTCAATGATGAACATAAAAATGTCACATATTATAACCAATTAGAATGACGTTTGAACGAGAGAGAGAATATTGCAAATGTGTTTGCAATTGAGCCAATTAAATCGAGTCGGGCTAGAAATAAAAGTTCTAATAAAGGGGCTTTAGAGTTTACAAAGTTTGAAACGGGTTTCAAACTCTATGGTTGAATCAAAGATCTGAAGCGTGTTCAGATTCAATGACCGAATTAATAATCTGAGCTAAGTTCAGAATTAATAGCTGCATTATTGATCTGAAGTGAGTTTAGAATTAATCACATCATTAATGATCTGAAGTGAGTTCAAAATCAATAGCCAAATTAATGAGTTGAAATAGTTTCGGACTTAATGGCTAAATTAAAGATCTAAAACGGTTTCAGATTTAACTGTTTCTGAAATGGTTTCAGAACTTAATAGTCACATTAATGATCTAAAATGGTTTTAGAATAAATGGGTAGTTTAATGATCTAAAACGGTTTCAGATTTAAGATTTAAATGACCAATTAATGCTCTAAAATAGTTTCAGAAATAATGATTAAATTAAATATTTGTGATAGTTACAAAGTTAATATCCAAAATAAAGACTTGTAACAGTTACAAATAAATATCTGGAATGATACTTTGTAACAATTACGGAGTTAATGCCTGAATTAGTGTCTGAAATGATATCAAAACTTACGTCCATCAAGAGTTACGCCCGAACTAATTCTAAAACAATTTAGAGTTAATGTAAATGTGATCTGCACTAGCTATAAAAGGTAATATAGAGAGCAAATCACAGGATGATCGATAATCGATAATTGATAATTGAGAGTGCCGTTACTGATCAATAAAATCACTCACACAAGAGCAATTGTTAGCACAATTTAATTGTGAGATCTCTCAATTTCTCTCTTCTATTCAACATGAGAATTGGCGGTGTTTGAAATAGAGGCTTGACACTTGTGGGGATGGATCTACAAAATGTCAGAGCCTATGAAGAGATCAGACGTTCTGCATCTAAAGAACGTTAGAATCGGTATTATCGGAAAGCGTCATACGTTCGTGATAAGAATCCAAGAACGTCATATTCGATGTTATTGTTGTGAGGACGCCAGATGTTTGTGTTTAGAACCTGAAGAAACTTCTAAATCAAATTTGGAGCATGGAACAAAGTTAATATGATCAGCCCTTTTAGCTCTTCTATGCATTTTCTTAAAACGCACGAAAATGCCTTAGAAACACGTGTATAATCATTTTTCTTCAGACTTTTGATCTTAATTTATTTATGCACGTATGCTTGTTTATTGAAACAAACACCAATAGATAGCTAGACACGTATGCTTGTTTATCGAAACAAACACCAATAGATAGCTAGACGAGAGAATTAATTTTCAAGACCACCGGAAGTTTCACACATGAATCTCGTGTGAAAGCATGCTAGCAGAGAAAAAAAGAAAGGGAGCTGCCCCTCCTCCTGGAACTTCAAATCAATGCCTGCTTTCTATCTTTTGCTACAAACAACACATATCACCACTTTATCAACATTTGTCCAATTTTAGGATGCAATGAGCTTTCTCAAGTAACAGGGCGAGTATTTTTAACGTATTTTTTTTTTCTTTTTTTGCCTTTAAGGGGACAAGTAATATGAAATATTGCTATGGTAGTGAATCTTTTATTTTTGAAGCGGTAAAACTGTCTGAGATGGACCATTGCGTCAGTGTATTGCTAATTCAAGGAAATGTTACAAAGCACAGGGAAAGGAAGGGAAATGAAAATTAAATAAATTCATGCACCAGGCAGAGAAATCAGGATGTTGGGGACCAGAAATCAGGTGGGCCCTCTCGCCTGCAGATGCTGCCGCTCATGCTCGGACCAACTGGCTCGGATCCTCCGCATATATGTGCTCTTTTCCGTTTTTCTTATCATTAGAGTTATTTCTGGGGAGCAACTTGTCCCAAAACTAGAAGATGCTAGAAATTTGAATTGTATATATTCAGTGTTGTTTATTTTATGAAAAATAAATAATTTAAAAAATATTTTTGATCAATTTGTCTTTATATCGCTTATAAAAATAAATAAAAAATAATATTATCATCGATCATGAAAATGTTTTGATGTAAATCGTTATTGATAATGGAAATAATTTTCAGTGATTGATTATTTTAAGCGATACAATTTGTTATATTTAGAAATTATTTTTTAAATTACCCACTTACTCAACAAATGAAGCCTTAATCTTGCAGGATTTTGACACATATATTTGGCAAAATAAATGTTTATTGACGGTGCTGAGATAATTTGAAATTGTGACTCACAAATGGTCCTGTCCGTTCCATAACAGAGCACATGTGCGCTGGCACAAGCCAGCCAACCCAGATTCTATATAGTACTGATCGAATGTTTTTGCTTTTGTAAAGAAGCATGTAAACTATCATTGAAATTTCAAAAAATTATTACAACATCATGTATAAATTTACGTACTGACATTTGTATATTATAAAAATTTCAATTGTTTCGGGTCTAAAAAGAGTCAAAAAATACAAAAATGCAAGATTTGAAGAAAAAATTTGCAAGCATAAAGTAAAATTCAATTTAAAGTACTTATATATGGCTTGATCCCAATGAGATTGAAGCTATTTATATAGAATCTAGGTTCGCTGGACATTCAAAATGGATCATAAATTTATTTATTAATCCATATTTGATAAATTGAGTAATTATATGAGTTAATTTTATTTAGTAAAGAGGTAATAAATGGGTTGAGAATGTTAAATCAATGGCTTCACAACTTATTTAAACCTAACCCATTTCTGCGATCCTCTCTTAACTCTTTCTCACTCTCACTTGATCTTGGGCTTATTTGATCTGCGCTTTCACGTCAGTTCGGATATGAATTTTCCTAAATTAAGTTAAATATGGAAGTAATTTAGCAATATAAGTCGGATTAAATTGAATATGAGTCACTAGATTTATATTACATAGAAATGGGTCAAAATAATTTAAATAGATTAATTTTGGATTAGATCATTTTGACTTGACCCACTTGTTTGACGGGTCTAATTGGGCCATTGGAGTGAAGAAATGGGAGGGGAGTCAAGACAAAGGGGTTTGATTGGAATGAAAAATGAGGTACCAACAATTGAGGTTTCAAAGAGCACTTTATTTGAAGAGCATGCACATGGCATTATCGTCCTCTGCATGGAGCACGCTTTATCTTCAGCAAAATAAAAAGAAAAATCTAATTCACTTATCAGCAACAGGCTAAATAAGGTGAATTCCATGTCGAAAATTTCCAGGATAAATTCAGTATCATGCTTTATTCTCATAACTTTAGTACCAATCAAGCTTTAATGGAAATAATGATATTGCTTGTTTGATTATTTTTTTCATTTATTCATTTTTATAAGCGATACAAGCAATCATTTTTAGAAAATATTTTTTAAATTATCTATTTACCAAGAAACAAATGAGCCGTGGCGACACTTGAATTATCTCATGAAAGATGGGATAAAGAACTTGTCTCCCGAAAAGGGTGGATTTTCAAATTCTATGCTCAAAGGGAGTGTGAAATTATTCAAGTTAAATGATATTTTCTTTTATTTGAATATACTGTTACATCATTACACACTCCCTTCGAGCATAGAATGTAACAAGTAAAGGAACTTTCCCGTAAAATCCATCCCTTTTCGGTAGACAAGTTCTTTATCATCCCACTTGTTCCATCTTTCATGAGTTGTTTCGCAATAAATAGGGGATTTGAAAAATATTTCCTAAAAATAATTATTTGTATCGTTAAACTTAATGGATGAAAATAATTATCATAGTCCACGAAAATGTTTAAAAATAAATTGATATCAATAAGAAAAATAACTTTTATTAACTAATTATTTCAAGTGGTACAAGCATTCATTTTTAAAAAAAATATTTTTTAAATCATTCATTACATTTAGGTACAAATGTAACTAATTAGAAAATTTCACGTCATTGTAAAATAGATATTTTTTGCACTCGAACATCCACAACAGGTGATGAAAATCCTCGTGTTAGAGTATATATTAGAAAAAATCTCAAATATCATTATTAGATGAGCCGCTTTGGCGGACAATATGAGAATTTTCTTGACTACGCTCACAATGTGGTTGCATGCTAAACGCCCAAGGGATGCGTATCGAATTACAGCCGTTACGGATGAGAACGAAGCCATTTTGCACCCATGCAAAAATTTAACTTAACGGGCATTCGTCAATCTCAAATGCCCAAACAAAAAATACATGAATCTTTACTTAGAAAAAGGTGACTACCGAAAAAAAAAAGAAAAAAAAGTGCCATTCACCAACAGCTTTTTACATTATTTGTGGCGACGATTTCCAAAATCCTATTTTAGCCAACGCTTTTTCGAAATGCGTGACTTCAGGCAGCTCTTCTGTCGCAATAGCACAAAACCTATGATTATTGTCTATTCAAAGCCCTGAAAAGCCCACGAATCCTCCTAAACGGTCTTTCCTGTAACCTCCAAGCCCCAGCCCGTCTCGCCCGATCTTACATCAGAACTTGTCCGACCACGATGACTTTGGTTCCTCCGATGCCATCGGCGGCGCAAATTCCATGTCGCTTCTCCGTTCGACCGTGCGGCAGACGATTCTGTTGATTGGTGGATTGAGTCCCTATTCTCTCTCTCTCTCTCTCTCTCTCTCTCTCTCTGAGCTCGTGGACATTTCGCGCGCCATGGATCCAAACAAGGTACTGATTAGTGCTTGTCGATATTCATGCTATGACCATTCTAGTTAAGTGCGCTTTGAATCGATCTGTTTTGCTGGTTTATGTCTCAATTGGGTTCTGCTTGTGCGATTTTTATGTTTATTTGCATTGTCTTGTTGTTTCGCAGGTTCAGGGGTTCGGATTTTCTTGTGTTTCCTGCTTTAACGGTTTGGATCACTCGACTGCGTCGGATTTCCATTGTCTTCGCTATCGTGTTGTTTTGCAGACTTTTTTTCCCCCTCTCTGCTGCTTGCAGATGCGACGTGCCGAAGAGAGGGGCGAGATAGAGGAGGCTTTAGAAAGAAGTTACTAAGTGTTCTTGTTTCTTGTTTAATAGCAAATTTGGTGGTCTACAAAATACATGGCGGCATCATTATATATCTTGTGGTCATGAAGTGCGAGAGCAAACAAAGCTTCTCTAGGTCCGGTGAAATGTTACATAGTCGATATTCAATAACTATTATTTATAATTGTCCAAATTGGTTTGGAATTTGTGTTTTTTTACAAAATATTACTCACGTCTATGCTAGGTCATTTTAATCTATTCGGTGGTCCTGGCCATTGCCTGGAGTTTGGATTATCTTTCTCTTTGAGTGTGCATAATTGGCAAATTGCACACTATATGAGTATGAATACCGACAAAAAGGGGGAAAAAAGACTCTGTGCATGTCAAGTGGCACTCTTTTTTTTTTTTTTTTTTTTTTTTTTTTGTGGGGGGGTGAAATGGCACTTTATTTTGGGAAATTCATACAGGAACTTTTCAATTTGAGGAATCTAGTTTCTTTGAATATAAAAATAAATAAATAAAAACCAAACTAATGAACTTCAATTAAAGAAATTCAAATTGACCCATTTGAAACTAAGGTTTAATTTCGAGAATTCAAGTTCAATTTCATCATTAAACCTCAACTCAATTTTAGCATAAGAGTCATGCCACTAATTCAAGGTCAATTTAGATGTAATGAGCCACCCTGGTGTGGACAATTAATCCAATATGTGTTTTGCAATATTAATTTAATTTAATTTCGATTAATTTGCAATTTTGATCAAGCAATTACGTGAAATTGTCTAATTTAACCTAGAAAGCCAATCACATGTACCCATGAGGTAAGTCCAATATTTGTCATGTTAATTAGGTAATTAGGCCAATAGAAGATTACTAAATTGCATTTTTATGGTTTAATTGGCCTCACATCAAAATTGGACCGTTTCTCTCTAAATTGGATCATCTTTCCTTAAATTGGACAAAATTTGAGGGACTAAATTGCATAGAATTTAGAACCCTAAGGACCAAGCTGACCAAGGAATATTTATCAGGGACGTCTAGTCGTGTGTATTTCATTCTCATGCCCTTCAATTTTCTATACTTTATGAAAATGACCCCGGATTTTATTAAATTACAAATTGCCCCTAATTAAGCTTTACTCTCAAATTCGATTTAAACTTTTGATTTCGACACATCGATACTATTCGATGACCATGCGACATATTTTAACTTTGATTAGTCACTAATGAAATTAATTACGCTATTAGATCAAGTTTTAGCCATCGAATCGAACCGAGAGCTAAGATTCGATCTTGAAAGGAAGTATATAAGACATTTTTCCCTCCAAAACTTGGGGCCCTCATTTGCATATTTCCAGATCTAGAAACATAGAAAAATCTCTTAAATAGCCTCTCTCTCTCACTCTCTCTTCCCAATAATCTCTCTCTCTCTCTCTCTCTCTCTCTCAGTTACCCCCAATCATGGCCCTTATGCCAATGGATCCTTGGCCGCCACCTAGCCCTCCAACGAGCCTTAGCCTTTCCCTAACACGTTAAAGCAATAGCAACTCTGGCCATTGCTTCCTCTTTCCGCTGGTGTTGAAGATCGGTGATTGAGCCAATGAGTGAAGTCAGCGACTTCCCATTGTTGATCGGCGACCAACGGCGGTCCATTGGCAGTTTGACCACTGCCAATCGTCCCCTAGGTGTATCCCCAACCCTCTAGTGGTCAGGGCTTTATCAAAGAGCCATCGGACGAGCTCCAATGGCCATTTCTTCCATTAGCGGCTCAAACCGGGTCCAACCGAACCCGGTCCTTCTCACCAGCAAACTAGTGGCCGACCAGTGCCAATCTGGTCCATTCCGGTGTCCTCAGTGTTCCATCAATGATCCCTAATGTCCTCGAGTCGCTGTGGTGACTTGATTGTAGATTGATCGAGTTTATTTCGTCTAAAATCGCACAAAGGTAAATGCCTAATTCCGAGCTCGATGAAGCAATATCTCGTTAGGAGATCGGGGCTAGAGCCCGCACCTAGGATTTGTTCGATGATGATATTCCTATTATAGGATGTTTAGGATGATCTAGAATGGATATGGATGATTAGTTATGGTTCTAGGATGGTTGATTGTTTGAATGATGTAGTTCTACAATTTCAAATCATTGATTGGACTGTCTAGATATTGCCTTAGAATGACTTGGTTAGTGTGCCTTTTGTGTTCAATGTCTTCACGACATCGAAGGTGGTTCGAATGCCTTTCCAATGAGCCATAGAACGCCCTGATCTTGCTTCGTTTGATACGATTTTTGTCTGTCCAAAATTGAGTCCAAAATCTATTATTTGCTTGTATTTCTGTTCATTTGTGGTTTGCAACGTTTGTTAATTTTTTTGCCGGTTTTTGTGTTTTGATTTTGAAGGTGGTTTCTTCATGAAAGTTGCACGAAATTGATTTGGTCATGACATATTTTTTCTAGATTTTTTTTAGAATAGATTTGATTAGGCAAGCCTTCAAAAAATTGTCCTCATGTTGATCTACCCTGTTTAAGTCCGATGTGTGTTTGCTTTGAAATGAGGTAGTATGATGCTTGATTGGATTTGCATGTTCATAAGCTTTCTAACAAGGTATAAATTGTGCCAAACGATAATCGTTTGCTAGTTCAATTACTTGCACAAAGTCATGTTTGGACTGCTGCAATTTGAGGTGTTGAATGTTTTGCTCTGTCTTCCTATTTTCGTGTAGATTTTTATGAACTGATTTAGACTTTGATGTCTTTCAGAAAAAAACAATCATGACATTGCATACTACAAATAGGAATTGAAAACCATCCATGTTTTGAGCAATCCCTCCTACAATTGTGATTGACTATATCCCTGTGAAAATGTGTTGAATTGAGTTCCTTAAGAGCGAAATTTGTGCTTGATGCCCGCTAAACATACTTAAACCACATCGCGAGCTTCAAAATGATGTATGGCATGCATCATTTGAAGGTCGTTTGCTATATGGGCTATATGAAAACCATTTACTAAGTTGACATATTATTGCTGAAATCGTCATGCATTCGGTCATGATTGCTTTTTAATAATAAGTCACCTATTGATGTTAATGAATTTGTGTGATTTTTTCTGCATCGATTTAGAGTTAAATGTCTTAATCAAATTATTCCTCCTTTTTAGCCCTACTTCATATTCAAACGTCACCATTTTCGTGCATCATTTAGGTAGTTTAGTGAGCCAATTGTCATCCATCATGTTCTGTCATATCATGATTAATATGTGCACTTTTGCAATTACTATCATTCGAACATAAATTTGACCTTAACTAAACTTGATGTATCTTAGAAATCTTAGCACACGTTTTAAGCTTTCTAATGACGCCAATTTTATCTCATTTTCATATTGTTTGACCCATTTTCCATTTTTGCAAAGTTTTCCCTGAAATCTGCCATGAATGATTCGGAATGCTTGTTCTACTCATATTGAGTCAAATCTCTTTTCATTTTTGTATGATTTTTTTAGGTAAGGATTTTAAAGTTGAGTCCTCAATGAAATTTGTTTTCCATTCTCATGTCTATGTTGTGGTGAAATTTCAGAATTTTTAGACATCATTTACTAGGACAAATTGTTATTGATTTGCTATGATGTCTTGCTGCCCTCTTTTGTTCCTGATGCATTATTTTATGTTCTTGGATTTTTTATAAATTCATGCATAGCTCATCTTAGGAAATTTACTTCATGAAAGTTGTTCCTTATTATGTGATTCATGTTTTGTAATTTTCTTAGGGCTAATTATCCATGGTTCCTATCCCACTTTCTCTAATCTTGATTGCTCTATTCGATGTTTACTGTTGTGATTCTTTGCTACGATTCCGTTGTAGGATTTTTTAGAATGTTTTGCATGTTGAATTGAGACTACTTGTTTTCATGAGTTTTGATCCTCATTTTTTGAACTTCGTATACAAAAATTTTTAGAAAATTAAAAAAAAAAAAAAAACATTTTGCTATACTTTTCAAACCCCTCGAATGTTGCAAAACAATATGAAATTTCATGTTCTAGCTAATTTGAATCTAATTTTCATTCATGTGATGCCTATGTGGGAAATTTTCATTCTAAAAAATGCTTCCGTATGGTTTGAATAGTGACTTGATATGAAGTTTGTCTTAATTTGAGTCATATTTAAAATGCCTACAAAGCTCGATCAGTATGCCTCTTGATGCACCCGAGTTAGCAAGTAAATGTGCCTCATAGCTATGACAAAATGATGTCTCCCTATTATCCAAGCTTTCATGTTACGCTTTATATCTAGACATCAAAATTATGTTTTTGGCTTGGTATTGATGTTGTCTAGGTTTGGACCATATTTACGACGCCTATAAGGCTCGATTAGTGTGCCCATTGATGCACTTGAGTTACGCTTTATATCCAAACTTCCAAATTATGTTTTCGGCTTGGTATTGATGTTGTCTAGGTTTGGACCATATTTAGGATGCCTACGAAGCTCAATTAGTGTGCCTATTGATGCACTCGAGTTAGCCTTGGTATCTAAATGTGTTCCATAGCTATGATAACAACTATACCATGTCATTAACAATTTTCTTTATGGTTCATTGTTTGATTCTCTCTCAAATGATTTTTGGGCAACACTTGAATGTTTTTTAGCTTTTGATGTGTTTGTTCTTATAAAATGCATGTGAGTGTGTTTGGTGCTTGACAACTAAATAAGTGATCTAGTGTTGGCTCACTAATTTTGCTTGATTGATTGAGAATCAAGGTCCAATGGTTTGTGTGTATGTTTACTTCCGATTATGCATGTAATTGTTAGATGTATGGCATAGGTGCAATGTATGATCTTGTTGGATATTTGGGTCACACTTAGAACCCATTTGGAGGACTTTTTAGCATTGGTTGTCATGTGAGAAGACAAATGGTGGCCAATGGCTGTAAGTCATTTTGAATGAATTGGGTATGCATCCTAATTGGATTGTTGCATGAATCACAAAGGCCGATCTTGAGGCCATGTTTGATTATTTAAATACATTGACTTGATTTTATTTTTGCTTGTTTGTGATTGTGATTGCTTCTTTCTGTCTTGATGTATGTACATTTCTTTCATATTGTAAAAATCCAGTCCTAGAGTTAGAATAAGTCCATGGGGGTGGCAATCCCAAGACGTAAAGATAATTAATGGTCGATGTTCAATCTAACCCCATTTTGTACAGTTTATTCCTTCAGAAATGTTTTATATTAATGGCCGACGAGTTGTGGCTTCCTTTCTTTTGATTTACTTTATGTTTAGGATTACATGTTAGATTTACCGCTTTCCTTAAACTATTTTGAGTATTTACTTACCGCATTGTCTTTAAACTTTGATTGATTGTCTTCTTTCCTTTTACTTTAATAGAAATAGAATGTCATGAAACCGACCATCCATGCATGATCATCTCGTCATTTTCTTATTTGCATGAAAAAGTAAAAAAGACACACATGGACACCTTAGGAAATACGATAAATTGTTAGGTACCAAAAGAGCATTAATAGAAATATTAATGTAACCTAAGTCCTTCAACCTTAGAAACTCTGATTGCATAGCTATCAAAAGACCAACTTTGACCCTTGATTGGGTTTTCTAGCCAACCCCTAAAAATGAGGCTAGTGATGACTCCTAATTATCATGTAGGTTGTCTTAAATAACTCATAGATAATAAATAAACACATCATGAGGTGTATGAACCTTAAGAAAAGGTTCACGATCATGATTTAGCATACTCGAGATGGTGAAGCTAAAAGAAGTAATGCAATCTTTAGCATATTTACATCTTGAGAGGGCAATCATGATCGAAACACCCTTAAACTCACATTTACGTACAGTTTCCATTCGACCTTTAAACCGTCGATCAAGACTTGTCATGGCATTGAGGTAAAGTCACAATAAATCTTGCTATCACGTGAGGTGCGAGCTTAAGAGAGCTCACGACCATGACCAAGATACCTCGTAGTGTTGATCCCAATGGAAAAGGTGATGGCATCCTTAGAGTTACATGTTATGAGGATACTTTTATGTTTAACCACCTCTAAACCTGACCTTTTCCCACCCAAGGGTCGGGTCGTGATAGGGCTAACAAGGAATGGCCGTGGATGGCCAATCACGGTTGAGGAAGTGTCGAGATCAACATCAGCTTGAATGCTGCTAATCTCGACCCATGAGAAAAAGCTACTGGACGGGGAGATTTGGGCGGCCGCTAGCGTTGCTATTACTCCAATGGGGATGGGGAGGTTATGAGGGAAGTTTTAGGACCAGGTGTGATCAGTAGGCCATCGACAAACAACAATTGAAGGAGAGAGAGAGAGAGAGAGAGAGAGAGAGAGAGAGAGGGGTTTTAAAAGTTTTCTAGATCTATAAAATGTGAAAAAAAAAAAAAAAAAAAAAAAGAGTTTCTCCTTAAGTTTTGGAGGGAAAAAGAGTATATATACTATCCCCCAAGGATCGAATCTTAGCCATCAATTCCATCCGATGACTAAGATTTGATCCCCAAGCCTAATTAATCCATTTAGGGGTTAACCAAGAATAAAATCAGACATGTGATCATCCAAATGGTGGTAACACATCAAAATTGGCAATTTGGATCAAATTTGCAATTAAGGCATAATTAAGGGCACTTTTGTAAATTCACAAAACTCAGGGGCATTTTCACAAAATCTGAAATATTGAAGGATGTGGGGGAGAAGTACACACAATGGGATGCCTAGGGGTGGTCATTGGTTGGAGGAGGCCTAAAGCAGCTTCCTCCACCGATGTTTGGTTGAACTGGTTGGATCAGTCCAAATCGATTCAACCAGTTTAACTGGCTTTTTGGGCAATTCGATCCTTGTCTTTTTGAATTTTATGTAATTTACCCTTACGGACTAAATTGAAAGGAACTAAATTGAAAGGAAATCTCATCTAATTTGAGGAAAAAAGTCAATTTTGAAGAAATTAGGCCAAATAAATCATATAAATGCAATCTGTAATTTTCTATTGGCCTAATTACTTAGTTGACTTGAAAACATTGGACCTACATCATGGGTATACCTAATTGGACTTCTTAGGCAAATTGGACAATTTTATGCAATTTCTTGCTCAGGATTGCAAATTGATTGAAACTGAATTCAATTAAAATTGCAAAGCTCCTTTTGGATTAATTGTCCATACCTAGGGTGTCTTATTGCATCCAAATTGAACTTAAATTGATGGCGCAACTTTTATGCCAAACTTGGATTGAGGTTTAATAGTGAAATTGAGCCTCAATTCTCGAAATTAAACCTTAGTCTCAAATGGATCAACTTAAATTTCATCAATTGGAGTTCATTAGCTAGATTTTCTTATGTTCAAGAATGCTAAATTCCTCAAATTAAGAAGTTACTGAATGAATCCCTAAAATTGACCCGGGACTCAAACTTATCTCACAAAAACGAGTGGGATGGAAGTCCCCGTTCACAAATCAAGTAGAATTGATCCGAACTCCTTAATTAGGGCTAAAAATGAGAATCCATATTTCTGCACGATTGATCTCGAAATCAATTGAACGAGTAAATGAGTAATGATCTCTATATTAATTGTCGTTAAAGGAACTAAGACTAATTAAGACTAGAATGAAAGTAATTTCATTTTTGGCTGATTTTAAATCTAAAACCAAAAAATTCGAAAAACAAGGTTCTTAATCGATTTTTGCAAATTTTTTTATGCTAAAGTCAAATTGGAACTGAAACGAAGTTACTTGTGGATTTTTTATATTTTTCATTTTTTTAACAAAGGTTTGACTAAAAGTCAACTCTTTAGTTGATTTTTCTTAGGTTATTTTTGTGATCAAATCTTTTTGAAAACTAATGTGATTCAAATGTTATTGAGGTTAAAAGGGATCCTTTTATACAAAAAGTCAACTTTTGACCCAAGGTTGACTTTTGGTTAATGGGTTGACCAAAAATCAATTCAAAAGTTTACCATTTAACTTTTTTGGGTTTTTTATAAAAGAAAAAATCACTCAAAAATCACTCAAAAATGACAATACAAAAGAAAGAAATGGCGAAGGTTGGGTTGATCAAGCTCTCCTTGGAGGTCTTCTACGGTGCTATTGTCATTCGAAGGGGGGGCTAGTTCAAGTGCTGGTTGCTGTCTGGGTCTGTCTTTTCCTCCTTGTAGTTGCCTCTAGTTGGTTGTCCCTATTGTTGTTTCTTAGGTTCGTCGCCGTTGTTTTGGTTGTTTCTTGACTTTGGTTGGCTATCAGGCTACCGTTGTTTGGCGGAGGTGGTTGTTTTTCTATCGGCACCCTTCCACTCATTTTGATTAGTTTGTCATTATGAGTGTAAATTTTTGGTGCCAAACTTTCTTGTATAGTTTTGGTTAAAGCTCAATATATTCTTAATTACCAAAAAAAAAAAAAAAAAAAGAAGAAGAAATGAAAAACAACACTTTTTGTTCGAAAAAGGGGTTCCATCGCAATTGAAAACCTTAATTTCGAGTTTTTCTACCTTTATCGACATGTCAACTAAAGATTAGATATCAACAAACTTGTGTTAGTCACAATTTGACTAATCCCACGTAAACCACAACAACTGAGAGTCGACCTTGGACCAAATATAGCTGGTCATGGATGGTCACAAATTGGCCATGGGCCCATTGCAATGGATCATGGACCGATCTTGGATAGGTCCCGAACTGGCCCGACAACCCTACTGCTAAGACAGGTGCCAAACCATGAACCAAGCCTTGGGCCTAGCAACAAGGACCATGGACCAAGCCAGGAGCCCGATCGTGTACCCAGCCCTACACTAGGCCCTATAACAGGCCTAGGGCTAATCACGGGTCTGGTTTGCTTAACTAGTGCCAATTGTGGTGCTAGCCACTGAGCTCACAAGATAGACCACCAAACTAACCATACGAGGAGAGTTCAATCACTAATTCGCCCTATTCGATGGTGATTCGATCCCATACCTCAATTAGGTTGGAATGATCAATCATGGATGAACATAAATAGCCATCGCTTGACCCTTTTAACATTTTAAATGGCCTTATATCCATGTTTGCTATGTCACGCCTCGATCCTCGAGCGCGTGCCCATCCCTCGATGGTCAATTAAATTGCGATGTCCCAGGATGCGTCACTGACCCATTCAATTTTAATGCACATACAGAAGCAAATAATTAAATCCCCAGACAACACGAAGATGGGATAGAAAAAGTAGGGCCACAATTTTCGAAAACCACATCACACCTTTATACCCATCAAACTAAGTCATATACAATATATACAAGATCTACAAAAATTGTAGAGGGTTACAAATCCTCTAAGCATTCGAGTCCTCAATGGAATACTCCGAGGACTCTGGATCCGAAAAATTCGGGTCTACCACTGAACCACCAGGAGGGTCAGTTGTTCCCTTGCCAAAAGTGATCTCCAACACCAACTTAGGAATCTTAGACTTTGGAAGAGGGCCTTCTCTAGGTCCATTTCACCCGTAATGATACCACGATCTGAATTGATGGGTGCCGTGACCTACCCTCTAGGGGAGGGAATAGGCTTAGGGGTATTGCCTGAAGGACGGGCCTAAGGCTCACGATCAAGCACGGGCTCTCCCAAGCCCATACCTCGCATGACATTGAGATTTTTTTTAAGAATTTTACACAAAAGAAGTCACCATTAGCCTATTGGGGTCCGCTAAAAACCAAGTGAGGCACGGAAGTATGCCACACTTCCTACGCAACCAGAGAATCTAGGGTCGGGGACTTGATTACACTAATTGACTAATTAATGCCATTTTGATACCTAATCTTGTTCATTTAAAAAAAAAAGATTTTTGTTAGGTAGTTTGGATTGATTTTATACCTATCCACTAACATGTGAGGTGATTATGTAGGTGCACAATCATTAAAATACCAATCATAGCAATCAAGATCATAATTGCGGTAAAATTAAACGCATGCAATTAAACATAATTAAATATGCAAATTAAACATACAACATAATCAAAATACGAGCCAATAAAGGCCTAATTACACTAAGAATGCAAAACATAGCAATTCCTAATCAAACTCCATCATTTTTGGATTTTCGAAATTTTTAATTTTTAATTTTTTAATTAATTTTTTAATTTTTTAAATTTTTTAATATCTTTTTAATTTTTAATTTTTTGAATTTTAAAAAAAATTATTTAATAATAAAATTAAAAAAAATTTGGGACCGGACCGAGTTGGGTTAGGTTTGACCGAGTCCGGCTCGACCGGGCCCGGCTTGACTAAGTTAGAATCGACCGTCCCCGGGTGCGGCCTAACCTCGGCCCGACTTAGGCTCAAGAGCTAGGCCCAAGCGAAGATAGGAGTCGAGTGGGCCAGATTTGTGATCTAGCCCACTCGGCTGGCATCCCCTTGGTCGCGACTGCCCAGTCACGGCTAGAGGTGCCAACGAGGTGCATGCCCGTGATGATGCCGTGGTGACCAAGCCGGGGGGGACAACGCGACCTCCTTGGCCACGACGGCGTCCCTCCGACAACCAAGGGCCTTAGGGTTCCACACAAAGGAGCTTCGCAGAGGGAGAGCCCGCTCGGGCATTATGGTGAACGGGTGGAGGGCAAGGGTGAACCAGGAGGGATTCCGACCTAAACGGGACTCGAGGCGGCAGCGGCAATGACCAGCAACCAACCAGCAATAAATGGGGAAAACGGATAGGACAAGCTCCGGCGAGCTTGAATTCAAAAATGCACACCAGGTGTTCGATGAAATACCAACCTGAGTCCGGCGGGAATGGCGGCTTGGGAACGCATCGGCTGCAGCGATAGTGACCTAGAATCGTGTCAGCAACTGTGACGGCGACCGATTCTCCTACCCTCCTCATGTTTCTTCTCTCTTTCACTCTCTGTTTGCTCTCCTCCCTCTCTCTCCTCTCTCTCTGTTCTGCCTCCTGGACTCCAGCAGAGTTAGAGGCAGTTAGCAACTCCGGCGGTGATCGACGGCAGCAATCGACGACTTCAGGGTCTCTCTTACTCCTCTCCTCCTCTTGGTGTTTCCCTGTTTCTCGCCCTTTCTCCGTTTATTTTTTTTTTCCTCCCCCTTTTCTTTTCCCCCTGTTTTGTTGTTTTCTTTTCTCCTTTCCACCCAACTCGCCCGCGTGGCTTCACTCGACCAACCCCGCTCTCTCCTGGCCTGCCCACCTATGGATCGCGCTACCCCCCACGCGGATTTGATGTCCCCTGCATGGCCTCCCTTCTGCTCTGGCAGCTGCTTTCTCCTTCGTTGCTTCCTCGCGCAAGAAACGGCTAAAGGAGAAGACAAACGAGTGCAGGCCGGGCCGCGCAAAAGGGAAAAAGAAAAAGGAAAAATGTAGGAGTTGGGCCTTAGGCCCACGCAAAGGGGAAAAGATGAGGAAAAAGGATGGGCCGGGCCAAGGCTAGATTAGGCCCGACCCAAACCCCACGGCATTTTTTTTTTTTGTATCAATTTTTGTTTTTTTTTTGTGTGCTTGAAAATAAAAATAAAAATTAGGTGTCAACAATGGGGTACCTTCTGGGATAGATCTCCATCAACCCAAACAATGGATCTCATGAATTTATAGACCCAAGCTCTTGGCTCTTAGGGAGGGGAATCTAAGAGTGTTGTTCAGTAACCTTCTTCGGCTGGCCAAAACGCTTGGGAAGTATAACCATCTAAGGACCTGTAAATATTAGCCCACGACGGGGTGAGACGATGTATTAGCAAGTTCACCCCCTAAGCTCCGACTAGAAAGGATGTACACCTAAAAGCTATCTAAGCACACACAAGATAGCAAACTTACATTTGCCTCAGTTCCTTTTTGCAAGTCAGTACAATACCAGAACTCAACCAATCTACTCAATTCAAATCAAACAATCAATTAACCAGTCAATCAGCTCAAGTCTACACCAATAATACTATCTATCCAATCAATACCATATATCCATCCTCTGATACTATCACTATTCACAATAGTTGCAATATATGGTCTTAGCTCACTCAAGCTTATATATAGATAGATAGCTCACTCAAGCTGATAAAATGATCATATGGGATATGATATATATAACTCAAGCTAATAAAATGACCTTGGCTCACTCAAGCTAATAAATCCTCACATTGAAAATACTTAATAAAATAGTTGTGTGTGGGTACACGGTTGGCCTGAGCCAAAACTTCAATATATTTCCTTTAGAAATTCCCATTGGTCATAATAATCCATAAACATATTTTTGACCATGTAGACCAACACTTGGTATTTTCCAATTAAATACCGAAACTACTCAATTTTGGAATAAATACCCAAAATTATAATTCTCACTCAATATGCATAATCTGGCATTCAATTAAATAAAACAAGCATACCATTGAAATCAGCACGAAATTCCGGTCACCGACTATCCCGGTATAATTTTCGAAAAATAATAAATAATTAAATAATTACCAAAATTAATTAAATAAATACAATTAAATGACATAAATAGAAACTTAGGCCGGAAAAGCCTAATTAAATACCGAAATGGGTCTGGAAAATTTCTGAACAATTCTAGATAAATAATATAGTTTATCTAGTCTCTAATTACGCTACCCTAATCACCTAACATACATAAACAAATAATTGAACTGCTAATCCATTCTAACTAACCACCTAAACCATACTTAGCATAAATTAATCAACCCTTAAGCATAATTAACTCCATAAGCGGAGATTAGTGAGTAAACTCACTGATTTTGAAATCTAATAAGTTCACAAGGACGGCGAGGCGGAGATGAGCGACAAACTCCAAAGCGGCGATGCACTACGAGGTTCAGAAGCGGTCCAAAGCGAGCCTTGAAGCCCATGGCTTCTTGCTGAGTTCGAATTCTGGATGGTAGGCCGAGGGACTAAGCTGGACGACGGGCTGAGCTGGAACAGCCTAGGCGGGCGAACGGCTGCAGCGGCGAGCAGGGGCGATGGTGGCTGCTTCGGCGAGCTAGACGGCAGCTAGGGGGTCCCGACGTCGACCAAGGGAGCTCGAGAGATAGGTTGGGCTCGCGGGATAGGCGGAAAAGCACGCGAGGCTCGAGGGTATGCGACGAGGGCGCGACGATGAGCGGTGGCAACTAGGGGTTCGGCGGGTGGTTGCGATAGCAGGGGGGTTGGCTGGCATTTTCTTCTGGTTTTAGTGAGCTTCAAAAGGCCTCGCTAATGGGGAAAGTCAAGCTTGCTGAAGAAGAAGAAGGGCTAAAGGCTTGAAGGGGGCCACCTTGGTCTCAATTCTATCCATTTATCCCATTGACCAAGGCCCCACCAGTTTCAATCAACCCTTAGCCAATTTTGTGCATCAAAACTCCCTAGAACAAGTCCCCAAGTAGTCCAAAAGTTGAGGGACCAAGAGGCCTACGAATTTGGGCACCAATTCTCCCAAATTGAATGAATTTCTCTCCAATTGGACTTAAACTGGCCCCTATAAATTCCACCAAGGTATCCACGATCAAATTGACATTTTTCCTTACCAATAGAACCAACTTGCATCCCAAAGACACGATCAAAAACGGTCCCCTGAATTTTCCGGACAAAAACAGCCCTATTTTGAATTTTCACCAAAAATCTCGGTTTGCAGAAAAATCTTCGGACGATGAATTGACAATCCTAAAATGAATCGTAACGGGACAGAACTTTCAATTTTTCAAATCAAATTCAAATTCGCGATTAATTTCAATCTAACGCAATTTTAGCATGACCTAACCTATCGGGTAGCTTTTAAAAAATTTTAGTGCAATTGAACCATGGTTGATTATTTTTTAGCCACATTGTACATCTTCAACACGTTAGCGACTCTCGGTTGTCATGAAAATCTCGAGGTTTCAAATGCGGACAAAAGGTACCAAAACGACTAAAAAATCAGTTTAGTGCCAATCGACGAGAATTTTGCAATTTGGTGGAATCACCCACGCTTAGTCACATACCTTAGTCGAATCAACCTATCTCTGATCGATTTTTAATTGTGCCGTAATGACCCTTGCAAATTAGCACAGTCGAGCAATCGATTCTTGGTCGAATTCTCAAGCTATTTTGTTAAAATCCCTTAACGGCTTTACCTGATAATCTAGTTATCTCGTGAGTGATTGACTTAGAGAATAGCACTATAAGCGCGGCGATGAAAGACCCGGTTCATCTAATTGAAAATATGATGAAATTTCAGGATGTTCATTGGAAGAGAACAAAATAAAACGTTCTAGAATATTTAGCTTAATAAACAAGTAAAAGCATGAAACATGTACTAAAAATCCAAGCTTTATAATTATCATATCTTGAGTATTAAATGAAGAAGATAAGTCATTAACTTAGATGGCCATTAGAGATTCACCTAAAATCTTGCTTGGAAAACAAGTTGGCCAAGTTATAATGATAATGGTGACTCATAAGCTTAGGTGTCTCATGGAAGATTATATTAGGAGTGAGCATCGGTCCAGGGTCAACCCTGGACTAGCCCAATCCTGCCGGTCCTAGTCCAGTTCCCAAGGAGATTGGGTCAGTATTTGGTTCTAGAATTTCTGGACTAGCACTATATGGGTCGGTCCTCGGTCTTGAGAATTCCAAGTCGGTTCAACCCGGACCAATCTTGATTATATATAAATATATATAATATCAATTATAATTTTTGTATAGAAAAATTTTTAAAATAAATGGCGTCAACAACATTAAACGGCTCTTTAGTGAGGAGTTCAAGTAATTTTATATTGTTCTTTAATAATTTAGGTTTTTAATATCTTTTACAATATTAATAGTCACAATTTACGAAGGAGGAAAATATTTTTGTGAGTTCTCATGGCGTCCAAAAAGATACCTTATAGTATCCTCCTTTAGCATTCATTCTCTTCTATCTTATTTGTCCTCTTAGTCTTCAATTTGCGAAAATTGAAAAATCGCCACTTGAGACTCACCTCGCTTGCTTTGGATCACTCATGCCACTCGCCGCTTGATGCTCGCTTGACTTGTTGCTCCCTGTTCAATATTCGATGCTAATTCAATTCAACACTCACTCCACTTGACCCTCACCGCTTGCCTTCCTTAGCTGACCTCGCTCATCTTCGAATTCATTGGGTCGATACAGTCCTAAGTTGCCCTTTCAAGAAGTATAAAAAATAAAATAAAAAATTATTTGTTGGTCATAGGTTGACCTTGAAACCGAACCGAACCCATTGGGTTAGTCCGGTTTTCAATCGCTCTTTTAAGGAGTACAAAAAATGAAATAAAAAATTATTGGTTGGTCCCAAGTTAACCCTGGAACCGGACTGAACCCATTGGGTTGGTCCGGTCCTCGATCCCAAGCTCAATAAGGTCGGTCCTCGGTCACAAAAATTAAGGACCGACACTGTGTGTGTTGATCTTATGGTTAGGGGGTGGACCGACCCAACTCGGACCATGCTCACCCCTAGATTATATATATATATATATATAGAGAGAGAGAGAGAGAGAGAGAGAGAGAGAGAGAGAGAGAGAGAGAGAGAACTTAGGGAGCAAGTTTTGTTAAGGATGTGTGACGAATATATAGCCTAATAATTACACAAAATCTCCATGATGATTCAACCCCCTTAAGTGGACCAATGGAAAGAGGAACAAGTGTTTTCCCTAGGTACTAAACTTGTCACTCATCTCTTTAGCTTGCCGCCTCTTCATCCTAGGGTTGTCCACCAAAATGAAGATGATTGATTCACTTAGAAAACTCATTATGAGGGATTTGCCTATAAATAGAGGCATCTCCCTTTATTTTCCTATCCCTCTCTCACATGCCGCTCTCTCTTCCTCTCTCTTACTCCCCCAGCCTCTCATGCCGCTTCTTTCGCTCGATCTCACTCTCATGCTCATGCCCTCACTATGCCACCACATCACCAAACGGTCAACTCTTGGCAAAATCATACTTAGTTCATCGAAGATAAGTAGACTTTCTACTCTTGGCTAGAGCGATAGCCTACGTTGTCGAGTTTAATTGTGTACACACTTGTGCTTAGTTTTATGTGCGTTGATGATTGATTACTCAGATATTTACTTTCCTAAGCTGAATCACACCCAAGTCTCCAACGGGTTTTGCTCGGCCTTAGACCGGCATTGAGGCATGTTGGTTCAAGTCGTGAGTCACGTTGCTCGGACTTGGTTGCACTCTCATTTAGGCTTAGTTTGTGCACATGTCTTTGTATGTAAGTAGAATTCCTAACTCTTTGCTAGGGCAATAGGCTACATCGTTGAGTTTAATTGTGTGCTCACCCATGTAAGCCGTATGTATGTTGTAATGTTCTTTTGTATGGTTTACTCATGTTTGCATGCTTGAATGCATTCACGTCCCAAGATGAGGTCAAGGTTTGCTCAGCTTAGAATCAATGTCAAGTCGCGATGACCTAAGCCACGACGTCTTGGATTGGTATTGAGGCATGTCAGTTCCAAGTCTCGTTAGGTGTGGGGATCACCCAAGACCACGAGGTCTTCGATTAGCATTAAGGCATGCCGGTTCTAAGTCTTGTTTGGCGCGAGGATTGCCCAAAGCCGCAAGGTTTTTAATGCATGCATGGGTGAGTGATTCTCGGATGTAGGGATTTTTGTGGTTGAGTGGTTTGGGAAATAGTGTTCATGAGGATGGTTTTGATAGGTAAATATAATAGCATGATTGAATAGGGGTGTATGGGGATGGATATCGAAGGATGAATTGCATAATAAAATATAGATTACAATTTCACCAAGATCTGAAGGATACACTACCAACAGAAAATGAAAATCGAGATAAATGAAGTTCACCACCAAGGCTTAATAGACGAACCACCTATGAAAGGACTTCGAAATAGGAGAAGCTCACCACCAAGGCCTAAAGGAAAATCCACCAACCAAGGATAAAGAGCTTCTTGACTCATTACAGAGGAGTAATCTACTCTCCAAGAATAAACATACCAAAATAGGAGTTATCCACTCTCCAAAGATATTCGCTCATGCAAAGAAAATCTTAAGTATCTCCATTCATCAAATCTAGTCTACTTACAATTGAGAGGCTTCCTCTATTTATATGAGGAATACAACTTAGGAAATCGAACAATAATAAATAGCTATGGAAACTAGCCTATTATTAAAGACCTAGGAACTTACAACTTTGACTCTTGAAACTTATATAACAATAAAGACTCCTATGAAAATAGAGATGCATCTAATAACTTGGGAACTTGCATTCTTGACTCTTTAGCCTTGCAAAATCCGTGCTCCTACTTTGACCAAAAGATAAATATCCCAAGATTTCGTCAAATAACTGAGGAACTTGTTTAGAATGACTTCCCATTGATATGTTGTTGATAAACTTCGAGATTAGCAACTAATAAAGCATATTGAGAAATTAGTGACTAATATATCTACCGAGAATTTGATAACTCATTTATCATCGATATCAACAACTTCAGTAACTCATTAAGCATTGATATCGATAACTTCAGTAAGAATAATTCAGTACTGCTTTAATTGGAAATTTGAGTCTTGATCCATTGAAGCATGTTATGCCCAAATTCTATATTGGCTTGAATGAGCAATGATGGTGCTGAGTGGGCTGATAGAGCTAAGTTGGGTGCTCTCGCATCAGTCTTGGATAGGCATTGAGGCATGTCAATTCCAAGTCCCATTCGGTATAGGAATTGTCCAAGCCCATGAAGTCTTAGTACAACATTAAAGCATGCCAATTCCAACTCTTGCTTGGTCCAGGGATCAACCTAAGGGTGCGATTCAAGGCAAAAGCCAAAAATCGTGCTCAACATATTGTATAGTATGGTAATGAGGGGCATGACACACGCACTTGAATGAGCACACCATCAGGCCTTGTCTATGTTAGTTAAGAGGGAAGTTAAATTGCCAAATCATGTCTTGGCTACGTTAAGGGCAAATTCTAGAGGGAGATGGTCTAGGAGCATGCCCTGAAGAGGATAATATTGGGTTAGAATGAGGGATGGTCCAAGAGCATGCTCCTAACCTGAACGATAGGTAACATTTCCTCATGCATGAGAATGGGATGTCTTGGTTGAGCCAGGAAACTCTTGAAAGTGTGGGATACCTGGCCTGGCCTGTAACATCCTCGATTATGACCCCGTAAGGATTGGCCATAAAGTCCTAAAAGGATCGATCACGGGCCATTGGCCATGGATCGATCGGCTCGATCGACAAGGAATCGCAAATCGATCATGGTCCGATCAACTGATCAACTGACCGACTGACCGACCAACCGATCGATTGGTCACGAATTGGTTGAGGTGTCGGCCATGAATTTTCTATTGACCATACCAATGGGATAGGATCAACTCATACGATAACTTTTTTATCATGAGAATTGATCACAAGATGATTTTGGATCGGTGGATGGTCATAGGTCAATCTGACCGATCGCAGTTTCTGGTCGTGGGTGATTCCGCTTGGTTATACACCAATACACGGATGATCCAAATTGACCAAATGTGACTTCCTTCCAACCAAACATGCATCATTCCCTATTTAATTCTTAGGGGGTGCATGACAAAACAGAATTTCTGTTCCAGAAACAATTTTTCTATTCCAGACCTGTTTCTAGAATAGAAATCCGTTTGATAAACTTATTCTGTTTTTCTATTTCTGGAATAGATTTCTGTTCCAGAAATAGATTTTTTGATCGAAATCGAAATAGAAATTTTCTACTTCTCTATTTACGGAATAGAAATCGAAATAATTTCTCCATGAAATTTTCTACTAAGATGAATATGCTTAGAAAAAGTATTGCCAATAAGATGGCAAGAGATCATAATATGCCGGAGATTCCATGAGATCGTGTTTTCAACTTTTGTAATGTATTTCTATTATTTTGTATTTGGGGATTCCCAATCTTTGCTTTTGTAATGTGATCTTTTGTATTTGATGATTCCTATCTCAATTCTTGTAATGTGATATTTTACTTGAGGATTTTCCTTATTTGTAATGGTCCTTTATGACAAGCTCTATTACACTTCGTAAAATTCGCCGATTTTGTAAAATTTGCCGCAAATTGCCCAATACACTTCTTTGTGTTTCTTTCTAAAACGATTGCTCGATATCGTAAACCATGGCGGTGATCGACATGACACACTAGCATGAAGGGGATTAGAATATGGTTGCCCACCTTCATTCTACTAGAGTTTTGGGAACCTTCTATCATGCTCAAAAGTAATGCATATTGATTTCTTTTTTCTATTGTATGGAGACTATTGATAAGTATATTGTTTGACCGTAATTACCTATCTAGGTGGATGCTAAAGAATTTTGTGTGAAAATTTAGAAAATTTGATATAACAACTCTTACTTTGTATTTTTTTTTCAAAAAAGGGAGACTTTACTAAAAAAAAAAAAACTCTTACTTTGTATTTGGGTCAATGGGTTCATAAGCATATGAAATTTGTAAGAATGGACATCTCATTTGCTCCAAAAAAAAAGAAAATTTTGTTTTAAGAAATAGAAATTTTATCTTTTGTTATCAAACGAATTTCTATTTCTAAAACAAAAATTTTGTATCGTTATCAAACAAATTTTTTTGCTCAGAAACTCGTCTAGAAATAGAAATAGAAAAATCTATTTCTATTCTAGAAACTATTTATGGAACAAAATGGTTGTCATGCGCGCCCTTAGTGATCAGAACGAAATCTTGAATTAGTGATATCCGATCATGGATTGGTAATACACCTACCATGAACCCTACCGGTGGATCGGTTGCCAATTAGAATGAGCCCAGGGATAGACCTGGCTATTCCGTTACTAATTCTAAGGTCCATGAGTGCCTTGGCTTATGCTAAGCCATGGATAGCCTTAGGATTGGTCTTGAACCAATCGAAGGACAATAGATTCTATTGGCCGATCAACCGTCCAAATGAACGGTTTGGGTGAATATGGAACGAAATGGCTGAACCTTGGGTGTACGTGATTCGGTTTTTCAATGTATACCTAATGATCCCTTCTCTAGCCTCGAATCCAACTTGGATGATAGAATTCTCTAAATCGTCTTCTTGATGAAGAAAATGACAAAATAGAAGAAAATTCTAGAACTCCCTCATTTAATGAGAATGATGACTCATCACTTTGGATAGATATTCCTATATTTGGTAATGATTACCAAAGATTCACCTTGGGAATTGGGTAAGGGACTCTTGGATAAATAGAGCAATCAAAAGAAGACATATATATGAGATTCTAGAATGCCTCATTAAATGCAAGGATGAGTCATCCTGCCTAAGTGTCCATCCGAAGATTTGGTAATAATGGCTAGAGTTTTGCTTTGGAGAAGAAGTTGGTGACTCATAAGCTTAGATGTCCATGAAAGGTATGCTCATCATTACCATAAGATTTTCTTTAGAGAACAAGTAGGCCAAGTCATGATAGTATTGCATAAATGGTCAATATGAATGAAATAAGTAAGCTTCAAATAATTACATTAGATCATTAGGTGTGTCAACTTTTAAAATAGGCTCGACACTTTGCGACTTAGGCTTGCCACCTAGGTATTCTAGCAAGACACTTGGAAACTTAAGATTGGACCGCTTGGCTTAGTAATGATGGGACCAAGGGGCTATTAAAATAGGAGGAGCCCTCTTCATTTCTTCACCTCGCCTCTCATTTCCTCCTTCCTCCTTCTCCTTTCTCTCGGCCTTGCATCCTCAATCCTTCAAGCTAATCTAAGTTGGTCTTCAAGATTCACCAAGGTAAGTAAGATCCCTGTGTCTCCTCTAGGGCGGTAATCTCCATTGTCGAGCCTAATTAGGTGCTCACTATCAAGCCGTGGGTAGGATGTTAGATCTTTTGTATGGTCTTACTCATGTTTGTGCTTGAATGTGTGCTTGAGTTATTCACGCCTAGAATGAGGCCAAGATTCATTCGGATTAAGCTCATCGCAAGACAAGTTGCCCCAAATCATAAGGCCTTGGTTTTGGCATAAATAGGATGCCGGGTCTAAGTCTCGCTTGGTGCGGGGGTCACCTAAGGCTGCAAGGTCCTAAGTCGACATTGAGGCGTGTCGATATTATGCCTTGATTGGTACGAGGATCGTTGAAATCCTTGAGATCTTAGTAAGGCACTAAGCATGCCGATTTCTATAGTCCAAGTGGATGTGGGGACTTTGTGCTTGGCGTTGGATCAAACTGCGAGCCGAGGGTCATTCTCAATACATGTGCATTCACATCGGGATGGAGCCGAGGTCCGTCAACCTTGGGATCGTCACTAAAGCGAGGTGTACCCAACTCGAAAAGGTCTTCATTCGGCATTGAGGCATGCCATCTCTAAGCCTTATCTGGTGCGGGGATCGGTGTTAAGTGATTGATTCAAATTACGAATCAAAGATCATTCCTGACATATGTATTAGTATGAGAATTCATGACACATACGAATGGATGAGCACGCTTTCGGGCCATGCATGTGTTGACTAAGAGAAAATATAAGAACTAACTTGTGCGATGCACTTATGCGTGTGCACTTAAAGAGGAAAAAGTGCACGTCGTTACACAGCGTTGGCGGCAATGCCTCGTTCATTGAACGGGATGCCCTAGTTGAGCCAGGAAGCCCTTGAAAGTATATGATGCCTGGTTTGATGGCCGAATGCCCTAGTTAAGCCAAGAAGCCCCTGAAAGTATGGGAAGCCCTTGAAAGCATGGGATGCCTAGCTTGATGGCCGGATGTCCTAGTTGAGCCAAAATGTCCCTAAAAGTATGGGAAGCTCTTGAGAGTATAGGATGCCTAGCCTAAGGCCGGATGCCCAACCTATGGCTAGAAGCCCTTGAAAGTATGGGAAGAGTCATTTATACGGTTAATGTACTTATTGAATATATTACTATGTGATGTTGATAAGCTTGTTTGGTGAAATAGCTTAATTGATCTGTCATCGACATTGTTTGCAAGTGTTGTACTTGTTAGGCTTTAACGATGAGATGCTTTCTTAGTAGAAAACTAGGAATTTTACTTACTGAGTTTCCCCAAAACTCACCCTCATCTTTCAGTTTTGTAGATATGGAAATCTCATGTCAATCTTGGGAGCTGTAGTCATGCTAGAAGAGATAGGATTTCCCTTGGCATATGTGGAAAAATTGTACTATGATGTTAAAAGAAAAGAGGACCCATAGAAAAATGGCTTATAAAAGTTTTATTATAATATTAATCGGTGTGTTTTGTGTGATGTATGTCCCAGTCTTCCAGCTGTTGTTTGTTCAAGGAGTTATTTATTCATGTTTCCACATGTGCATGATAATAAGATTAAAAGAATCGAGACCACGACGAGCCTAGGACGTCGCAAGAAAATAACCCTTGCTGCTCGTGACCCTAGGATGTCGTTGGGGTCGTGACATGGCCAAATGCCTTGATTGAGCCTGGAAGCCCTAGGAGACCCTCGAAAGTATGGGAAGCCCCTAGAAGTATGTGATACTTAGCTTGATGGCTAGATACCTTAGTTGAGCCAAGAAGCCCTTGAAAGTGTGGGATGTCTGATTTGAGACCAAATGCCCAGCTTGAAGCTGGAAGCTCCTAAAAATATGGGAGTAATTGTCTGAGACGGTTAATGAACTTATTATGCATGGTACTATGTGTTGTTTAATAAGCTTGTTTGGTGAGATAACTTGTTTGGTAGGTTTGTTTGGTGAAAGTATGGGCTTCAAAAAAGCCCACAAAAGCCCCCCGAATCCACGAGATACTTAACCTCCCCTGAAGTGACATCCCTTCGGCCTCTCAAACCCCAACTAGTTCTTGAGGTTTTAGGGTTTATCACCTTGCTCCATTAGCATCGTCGTTGGTCGTCGCCCGTCATTGTTGCCATCACGCAGCACTGTGTCTATCAAACTATTCCGTCGAGAAATGGCGCTGAGGCTTGGATTTGCAAGGAGGCTGCTCTCGACTTCGAGTTTCACCTCCTAGCTCTCGGCTCCCGCAGCTACAGCTGCCGCCACCACCAATGACAAGCCCGCGCTTATTCCTTTTGATACTCTCTTCATCTCGGGTAAAAAGTCTTGATTTTTTACGTGGATATCACCATCAAATCTCTTTGATGGTGATTAAATCTCTTGTAATTAATAGTTGCAAACATGGATGTCATTCACATTTATTTTAAGTTATGTTTGCAAGTGGGTAATGTGTATAATTTGTTATTCACTAGTCAGAATCAGACATATGGTTGGAAGAAATTTCTTCCGATCAGGTTTAGCACTTTTGTAAGCACCCATAAAAGGCCAAAATTACCTTGCGCATATGTTCAATGCTTCCGTAAACACCCCACGAGTTTGCAGTCGCTTGCCAAAGTAGTGTGTATCTCGCTTATTATGGACAAGTATGGACTTTTAGCATGCGATTAGTGCTATATTGACGGGCTCGCCAATCTTGAATACATGATCCTATAAAATTTCGTGTTCTATCTTAGATGGCCTTGTCAGTGGCATATCTTGGGCTAGGAAGCCCAAATCGCAAATGCAAAAGAAACAGGCCATTGGAAAAATGCTCGATCGTTTCGGTGATGCGATTGCTATGGGTGTCAAACATCTCCTGACCAACCGTCGTTAAAATTTGGTGGCGAAAACTGAAAGTCCTTTCGACCTTCCGTCGACAGCGAGACGCCAAAACGGAGAGAGATCAAGACTTTTGGACCTTCCCAACCGAGCCCTTCTTCGTTAAGGCCTCGACTTAAAGCTCCCCTGGACTTCTTTAAGCTATTTTCTCTTTCTATAGCATCAAGCTTTTAATTGACCAATATGGCCACCTCTTCGGTAAGAGCACTTCTTCCTTCTATTGTAACGTAGTTCCCAATCTCTAGCAAAGAATTTTCTTTAAAGAGCGGACTCCGCTTTGCAACCCCACTAAGTTTAGTTATAACACAAGGGAGAAGATATGTTCGGTTCATTTTTATTCCATGAAAATATTAATCTAGCTCTTTCGTAAACAGAAATAATGAAAAAAAAAAAAAAAAAAAAACTAACTTTTTTGAAGAAAATATAGCCTAAATGGCAAATCTGTAAATATTTAGAGTCATGAAGGGCAAAAGGGATAAAAAGATTTATTTTTTTCTAATTGAATTTTAACTGTAGAGTTCAATTGGTACACAGCAGAAAATTGAGGGTTTTTGGTCTCTGTTTAGAGCACACTCATATCACTCATGTAATAGCTAGGAATTTTCCGTTGTATTATTCCTAAAATATAGGACAATGAATAAGATCCTCACAGTGCATTAGTAAATATTGAATAGCCCGAACATTCACTATTAATACCATGTGTAGGAATAAGTTGATTTCGAGATATAGAGAATCAATTTGGAGTCTCGAACGATACAACTCCTGGTCCTAGCCAAATTTACTTGTTAACCGGAGACTCAGAGAAGCCAAAAAGGGTTGTCTCAGAAAAAAGAATTCCCTTTAAACCCACCAAATTTTGCTGTTGAGACCTTATTACTCAATTTAGGGCTTGTTTGATTTGAATAGTGCTTTAAATGTTCCTTTTTCATGAAAATGAAAATAATTCTGCTTAGTCTTTTTCTATCTTCTCATATACATGTTTTGCATAACGGAAACGAATTTTGACATGTTTGGTTGGTCTTTATAATTCACCGTTCAGAGATTAATTCGTCATTTGGACCTCATCCTCCTACTGCTAAGATTAAATTTAAAATACGCTCTATTTATAAATAAAAGTTTCCCCTTGACTTGAACATATTGATGCTTATTTTACTTAAAAATTTAGCGTTATGGAAACATCTTTCTTTGATAAACATATAGAGAAATTCCTTTTTTCTTCATATTGTTCTCTTCTTCGTTAGAAAAGCAGCTTCCCAGTAGTCCTTTTTAACACCTGTGACTTGAAATTTCTCTTTTGGTTTGAAGTTTGTAAAATCGTGTTTGGTTATGTTTCCATTTAACGTGCGTATGTCATCCGTACCCTATGAAATAAAGAATCTACAAGTATCCTATTTCACGAGACATATGGCGGGAGCATTTGAAAGGACTCACTATTCACAAACTCAACACCTCTTCAGTCTTCCAGAGCTAAGCTGTGAGCTCCGCAAAATTTCCCGGTGCCGTACAGCTTGCCAACCGTTGCTAGTCAATTTGAGGTTTGGGTGATGCAACAAGCCTTGTCTACTTAAAATTTTATAGGATCACTGTTAATTATTCTAAAAACCAAAATTAAATTAATACTACCTTTAATATTTAAATACTCTAACAATCTAATCCCTCTAAAGTTTGGAATCGAGAGCCATCACCAAAGCTCAAATGAATGAGTAAAGGTAGATGCAGTGACCTGCTTTTTGGGGCGCACAATATGGAAACCAAGGTATGGTAAAGATATTAGAAAAAATACAAAGACCGTGTTATCATTCTAGCAGCTAAAAACTGAAATTGCTTATTCATCCGAGGATCATTTTTCAAACTCTAACCAAACAAGGCCTCATGATGTGCTTTTCATTTCAAATGAGAATAAAAGTGAAAAAGTTGGAAATTCCTCAAAAGCAAACGAGCACTATACTTCTTTGCGCAGGGCATAATGAATTTGAATGCTATCTAGGCACTCAGTTTCTTTTCCATCCAATTTCCTTTTTTTCTTTTGCTTTCCGCCCATTTGCCTCGTAAATTAGATCCTAAACACACCTTCAACTATAGTTTAGGTGAGCCATTCAATTTATTTACCTGCTTAACCTTGGGGCAAAGTTTTCACCAGCCCTACTCCCCTAAAGACTTCGAAGATATCAGCCATGTAAAAGAAGAGCGAGGAATAATGACCGAATTCTCAGCTACTGTTGGGGATAACTTGAGCCTGCCCGTGCTTGTGTTTTTTCATCCCTCTGATCAATTATTGGTGTTTCCAGATTTACAACGTCTGAAGGCTATGAAAAGTGAGAAAACAAGTAGGAATACCGATTATGGTAGAACACATCATACCAACAAAGAGTTCTCATGCCATTCCCAAAAAGAAAAGAAATTTAGAGTACAACAAATCTTGAGGACATCCAGGGTGCAAGCAGCTCAAAAGATCAACATACATGAAGCTACATGGCATTAATTTCACCGGAAGCAAAATTACTCTCTCTAAAATCCACATGATGAGCATCTTGTAAGAGATTGAACTCATAAATGCAACACCGGCATGTGTCCGGTACTTATTGCAAAAGAAATGATCTTTCATCCATGTGCTTGCACATAACAATATCCATGGCAATAAAACTCATGATTTGATCCAAAGAAAGGACTTACAAAGATCTCACTTTTGTAGATCCTTAGGTGCCTTACTGGGTAGAACATTGTCTGGAAGAATAAGCTCTGGGGGAGTTTCACGTACAACACCCAGCATTGAGTCATACTCTTCATCACGACGAGCAAACTTCTTGCGAAGCACCTTCTCAAACTCAATTTCGTCAAAAGGCTTTGCGTTCTCAGCTGAATGGACCTGCGCAAGGTTGGAATAATTGGTGGCAGACTGAGTGATAAAGGCTACTTCTTCTTCAGTGAGCTTTCTCAAAAATTTGGCAGGGTTTCCACCCCACACCTGTTAAAAAAGAATCGAGACTGAAGTTACTACCAGCTTACATATATAGCAGATAAAAAAAGCTTCCGTATATAAAATAAGGGAGATCACTATATTTCCCAAATGTTATTCCTTTTATAAAATAATTACTAAGATACATGGAATAATTGTTCTCAATCCCATGTTTTTAGGACGACATACTTGGAGTCCATAGACAAAATCCAATCCACCACTTCCAAACCAAAATAGTCCTGAATTTGAAAGATGACAAGACAGTTCTTCTGTCATGTAAAAAGATGCCATATGTATTTAAGGGCACATCGCATCATAACACAAAGACTCCTAGCTCAGATCACTTGTCCCGGCTCCCACTCCCAGCCACAACAAGATTACAAACAGGAAAATCCTGTGTCTTACAAGCAAAGCAAGAGGCAAACAATGCTCTCTTAAACATGGTTTGTCTACAGCTACATGCAGCACATAGCATGCACAGTAATAAAAAAACTCTAGGTCAATCAGGCTCTGCAAATCCTGCAGGATTGACAGAACCTTTGAACCTTGTCTATGCTGATAGTATAAACAACCAATCCGCTTACCCTATAAATATTGTCATAAATTGATCCCTGGGTAGATCGGACAACGACCACAAACAGAGCAAGTTAAAAATTGACAGAGAGAGAGTGGAGCATACCTCCCCAGCTGGAATCCTGGTGTTCTGTCTCACAAGTGCTCCACCAGCAACCATTCCATGTTTCTCCACAACAACTCCATCTAAAAGTGTAGCTCCCATACCAACAAAAGCCTCATCCTCAACAGTACAACCATGTAAAACTGCACTATGACCTGCCCAGACCCAATTTACTCACCACAATAAGATAAGAATTGGGACAACTAATCCTTCACATGCACAAACTATAGCACAAACTCACCTACGGTGACATTGTCCCCAATGATAGTTGGCAGAACCTTTCCACTAAGATTAGACTTTGCCACATGCACAAGAGAGTTGTCCTGTATATTAGTTCCAGATCCAACACTGATGCTGTTGACATCACCTGAAGAACCAGGAATTGCAAGGATTGAACCTCAGGAGATTAAAAAAATTCTAAATCCTCATTAGACAAACTTATTAAGAACACAGCGCAAATTAAGTCCTAGATATTAAATGCTACAACCATATTCTGGACAACCCCTACTTGTGCAGTATAGGCTTAAAAACTTCAGTTACCCCAGAAACCCACCAAAAAAAGAGCTCTGGGGAAGTATTCATGGAGATGTTGGAAGCGTGACCACGGGAACTAAAGAGGTAAATGAACTCATTTCAAGGAGACCCAAACAACATCACTGGTCAAGCTTCTTCGTTTTAATATAGTCCACTATCTTTCCTCCACTCAGGATCCATATCTCAGTTGCTTAAGCTCCAGTTACTCGTTATGAGGGTTCTTGAGCATGATTTGGAGATACAATAATGATATGGAGATTCATGTAACTTCAATCACATATAATCCAGATCTCATAGTTAAATTGTTTCAAATCAATTCCTCTTTTTGCAGTAATCTACCATTTAATCCATCATTACCACAGATTTAAGTCATTGAACTACCAGCAGAACTCCAAAACCTTACTGGATATGATATTTCAGTTAAAGAAAATTACATCAAATAAATTTCTCTAAGAAACCGTCTCACCCACTTCATCCAACTCCAAGATGAATTTCCACCAGCCAGGATGAGCTTTCCCAAAATCACCTTGCACCCCCAAACCCAGTTTTTGTTCTCTTCCTTTGATCATCATATAATGAGCTTTACATGGTCTAAAAACTACCTGTTCCCCATCCTAAAAGTACTTGCTGACAAGGAACATGGTTGATTGAGCTCATCTGACCAGAATGGATAGTCTCACAAATATTAGGAAGTCATCTGAGGTCCAAATCCACTAATCTAGATAATTAGAACTCGAATGATTTTATCGGCCACACATTCTTCAAATAATCAAAAGACCTAAACAACCTATGTGCTTTGTCAAGGCTAAAAAGTCGAAACTCAGTGAAATTGTAATCTGATACCGACAGTGAGAATGACTGTAAAGAAGTCGTGTATCAAACGCCGGAATGCGAATAATTATTTGAGGACAACCAAGAAAACAAAGGCAACAAGGCTCTTCACAATTGGTCGCATAATTGAATTCAGAATCAAACATTTGAAGAGAAGTAGAAGAAATCACAAGTAGTAGGGCTTAATTATTCCTACCTCTCAAAACGCAGCCATACCAGATAGATGATCCTCGCCCAACTTGCACATCTCCAATAATAGAGGCACTCGGGGCCACAAATGCATCTTTATCTACCACAGGAGCTTTATCAAATATATTCATAAGAGTTCGATGCCTCGACACTGAAAGATGTATTACCATGTAAGCTCATTTTGTAGGAGAGAATAAGAACCAAATGCCAATAAGGCTTTTATTCATGAGTTCACAATATAGGGCTATAGATACAGCAACAGAAAAAATAAGATCGAATGAATGCTCAGCACTGTCCCCAGCATAAAGTCATCAGAGAACATTAATCCACAGAATTTTCAGCGTGCACAATGGTAAACTATCTGAAATTATAGATTAAGCATGTTGCATCATCAACAAAATAGTCAAAATCAAACTTCACGGTTAAGAACTCTACAGCTGACTGGACACTTGTGATATCAAAGGTTGGCTAGGTTCCTTCAAAACTGTCCCAAACATGATGATCAAGTTCTATAAAGGGCATTCCCCATGTCTGACGGATAAAAGAGCAGTAGATTCTGTCCCCAAAAGAGCAGCCTAAAATGTTGAATCATAAATTCAACAAATTATGCATCAAGAAAGTTCACCCTCTAAAACATTCTGATTTCACATAATAATAAATAACACGGATAAAAGAGCAGTAGATTCTGTCTCCAAAAGAGCAGCCTAAAATGTTGAATCATAAATTCAACAAATTATGCATCAAGAAAGTTCACCCTCTAAAACATTCTGATTTCACATAATAATAAATAACAATGCCCACAAAGATAACTGTTTAACTGTTTACAAAGGTACAACCACTGATCATGTTCTTTGAAAGTTAACTAAATTTAAAATCACTTTGCAATCACATCAAATTCACGGGATTTGAAAGAGAAGAAGAATTTTATTGAAACCATCATTTTGCCAAAGAATCCCTTCTTCCCATAAGAATTGACTAATTATTACACCTTAGGACACTCTTAACAAGAGAAGCCAGTACCGGGCTCCAAGAAACAGGGCTAGGATCATAAAAACTGCAAAGAAGAATCTTAGATGGCCAACATACACTACAGACGACTGGCCTCTAGTAACAAGTAAAAGAACACTGTTCAATTCAACTGTTTTCCCTAAGACGACCTTATTAAAAACAGCACCCTACAATATTACGGCATAGGTTGGCGATTCCAACAAATTGCAGTTACAAACAATCACAGAAAATCTACAACTATGAACACAAGCATCACGCTGAAGTCGAAGTTAACAGTGACGACAATAAAAACGAAATAAAGCTCCCAGAGCTTGACGAATCAGTCGCCGAGGGACCAGGCTAGACTCGTAGCAATCATACGAAGAACAAAAACTGGCCACATTAAACAACCGATAGGCAAGAGTGAGAGGAAAACAATCCGACCCAGTTGCATTTCTCTAGACCTAACGCATCATTACGCATCACACGAGAGGTATGCCGACCGAATCATAGAGAAGAACATAGGAGATCTAATCATCGAAGGAGAGCGACTTACACTGCTCCTGGAAGTAGTAATTGCCCTGGAGGCGACAGCCGAGGCGATCGAGGGCTTGGCCTGTTTCCCGAACCCAGAACCCGACAGTGTAAATCGCTCTCCCCAGAGTCCCCATCTTCTTCACCCGCAGGTGCTTCGACTAGGTCTCACTTCGTCGTTCGTGAGCTCAATTAGGGTTTTAGTTTCGAGTTGTTTTCTGGTGCTCTTGATGGCGCCCCGCAGTAATTGGAGAGAAACAAAACGTTAGCTCCAGAGCGAGCAAGTTTTTTTTTTATTTTTGGGGGGGACGTGGGGGAGGAAGAGAAACTGTTTAGCGGTAGGGTAGAATATCCCGGAGATCTTAGAGGGCAGAACTGGAAATTTCGCATGCCCCCGAAAAAATGAAAACAAATTCTAAGGATATGTGGTGCGGAATTTCTAAAATTTATAACCAATAGACTACTGAATTTTGAATTCTAAAATTTATAAAAAGTGCAAAAATACTTTTAAATTAATCAAATTGATACGATCAATTTCTTTCATTAACTCCGGTCAATTAAGTTAACGAAAAATATTGACATGATTTTTTTAAAATATTTTCTTTCTCCTATATGGCCAAAATATGAAATACCAGGCCAAAACGATCTTTTTAGATTAAATTATAATCTTTCTTTTTCCAACTTCATCCCAATACATTAGTGTCGTGCACACTCAACCATACAACGCTTTGTATGGCTTGTAATCTTTATTTCCCCAACTTCATCCCAACACACTAGTGTCCTGCACACTCAGCCATACAACGCTTTGTATGGCCTGTAATCTTTTTTTCCCCAACTTTATCCCAACACACTGGTGTCTTGCACACTCGACCATACAACGTTTCAAATGAAGCCATCTAGATGCTCTATTGATAACTGTTGTTGTAGGCAAATTTTACCAAGTATAGTTGTTTTTCCCAACTTCCTTGGAAGTCTAGTACACAAGCTCGCAACATGTCTTCGAGAGTTTGAATTGTCCTCTCAAACTGGCCATCTCTCTGAGGATGATATGCCGTATTATACTAGAACTTAGTACCTAAGGCATTCTGTAAACTCTTCCAAAAAGCGGCGGTAAATCTCGGGTCACTAGCACTCTATGTAGACGAACTACCTGATGCACGTACAAATCTGCGTGTCTATTCAAACTGAGATCCTTTCGAACTGCAATAACGTGGGTCGACTTTGTTAGTCTATCGACCATTACCCAAATCGAATTATTTCCTCTCTGACTCCTCGATAGTCTAGTCACGAAATCTATCGTAATATGCTCCAATTTCCATTTTGGAATCTCGATAAGTTGCAGAAGTTTTCCCGGCTTACAATACTAAGCTTCCACCTACTGACATGTCAAACACTTGGCGACATGCATGGCGATTTCCGCCTTTATACCTGACCACCAATAATGTTGACGCAAACTCCGATACATCTTAGTACTACTAGGATGAATGTTGTAACTGCTACGATGTGCTTCTGATAAGATATCCTCTCTAAACTCCACATCATTAGATTCATTAGATACAACCAAATGTCCTTGGAACCTCAGTGTTACTTCATCAAAAATTTGAAAGTTAGTTTTTCTTTTCTTAGTGTCCTCCTGTAGAATCTTTTGCACATTTGGATCTCTCGGTTGGAGTAGCTTAATTCTAATCTGGACATCCAGTTCAATTCTAAGGGTGGCCATAAGACTCAAAAGGTAGCATACATCAAACTTGAATACTGAATTTCGAGCTCTCTCAATTAGGTTCCACTCTTTAATCAAAATATGAGCAACTAAAGACTTTCGACTCAAAGTATCGGCGACCTTGTTTGCCTTTTCGAGGTGATATAGGATATCACAGTCGTAGTCCTCCAGCAATTCCATCCATCGGCGCTGTCTCATGTTCAATTCCTTTTGAGAGAACATGTACTTGAGACTTTGATGGTCCGTGACGATCTGGAATTTTTTTCCGCACAAATAGTGTCTCCAAATCTTTAGGGCAAAGATAATCGCCATGAGCTCTAAGTCATGCATCGAATAGTTCTATTCATGAGGCATCAACTGACGAGAGGCGTATGCAACAACTCTGCCATGTTGCATCAACATACAACCCAATCCTCTGAACGATGCATCACAAATCTCGAATCCTCCAGGACTATATGGAATGGTCAGTACAGGTGCAGTAGTCAGCTTTTGCTTCAACTCTTGGAAACTACTATCGCACTTGTCTGTTCACACGAATTTTTTTTTCTTTCTTTAGGAGTTTAGTCAACGGCGAAACTAAAGCCAAAAACCCTTCCATAAACCGTCTGTAATAACCTGCCAGATCCAGGAAACTTCTAATCTCTGTCACGATAGTCAGTTTCGGCCAGTTGATCACTACTTCAATCTTAGACGGGTCCACAGAGATTATTTCGCCTAAAATCACATGACCCAAGAAAGCAATACAAGTCAATCAAAACTCGCACTTGCTGAACTTGGCGTACAACTGATGGACTTTCAGTAACTAAAGCACTAATCTCAAATGACTCTCATACTCTTCATCACGAATACACCAGAATATCATCGATGAACACGATCACAAACTGATCTATATATTCTTTGAATATTCGATTCATCAAATCCATGAAGGTAGCTGGAGCATTCGTCAACCCGAATGGCATCACTGTGAACTCGTAATGACCATATCGAGTACAAAATGCTGACTTAGAAATGTCCTCCTTCCTAATTCTCAGCTGATGATATCATGTCTTCAAAACGATCTTCAAAAATATCGATGCTCCTTGCATTTGATCAAACAAATCATCGATCCTCGGGAGTGGATACTTATTCTTGATCGTTAAGTGATTGAGTTGCCGATAGTCGATGCACAGGCGCAACGAACCATCTTTCTTCTTCACAAATAGAACTAGTGCTCTCCAAGGTGATGCACTGGGACAAATGAATCCCTTATCCAATAGCTCTTGCATCTGCACCTTCAGTTCCTTCAACTCAGATAACATTATCCGGTAAAGAGCCTTAGAGATTGGCTCTATCCCAAGTGCTAGCTCAATTACGAACTCAATTTCTCTCTCTAGCGGTAATTCTGGCAATTCCTTTGGAAAAACATTTGGAAATTCTTGTACCACAGCAATGTCTTCCATCTTCAACTCCCCAACTGTCGTATCCACGAAAGTTGCCAAGTAACCTTGACAACTCTTGTCTAACAAACGAGTTGCCTTTGGCAATAAGATCAAGATAATCGAGGGTCCTTCTCGATTTTCGACAAACTCGAAGCTCTCACCCTCTAACGGGTTAAACTAAATTGCTTTGCGATAGCAGTCCATCTTAGCTCGTTGCTTAGTGAGCCAATCCATGCCAATTATCAAATCAAAGTCATAGATGGCTAAGACTAACAAGTCTATTTTCCTCTCTCACTCACCAATCACTAACTTGCAACCAGAACAATCCAAAGCAGCTATCACTTTATCCTTCAATAGTGTGGATATACTAACTGCCCACTCCAATAACATAGGACCGACTCCTATCAACTTAACATATTGCTCGCCAATAAAGGAATGGGTTGCTCCTGAGTCGAATAAAGCATAAGTAGGATGGTCATTCGGCGAAACCATACATGTGATCACGTCAAGCACAGCCTCTGCCTAGCCTTGTGTGATGGCATACATCGTGCCTTGAACTGGGGGTCTAAGTTGTCCTCCTTGCGGCGCGTTTTGAGACGCATACCCTCTAATTTGATCCATCTGTAGTGGCGGCAACTGTGGTTGTCCTCTTAGTCTATTAGGACAATTTCTGATCATGTGGCCCTGTCGGCCACATCCAAAACAAACACTCGACCTTCGAGGACATGGCGTTGTACCGTGTCGCCTTCCATAGAAGCGACACAGGCCATTCTAACTCGACCCTGATTTTCCGATTCCACCCTTCCTGTTGGGCAGAACCTGGAATCTTCCTCCAGACATAGGTCTCTTCCCATGACAGATTCCTTCTCGATGCGAAGTAAACCTCGATCCAGACGAGACGACTTGTTCATTCAAGCTCCTTTCAAGTAGCTGTGTTCGACGATAGATTTCTCGGTAATCGACCAAGTTGAACGGCACCAACGATTGCTTTAACTCTTGTCGAAGACCATTCTTAAACCTTCGAGCCTTTTCCTCAGGGTCTTCAATCAGCCTCGAAGCATACTGAGAAAGCTCCACAAATTTGACCCCATATTGGTCAATAGTCATTGACCCCTAACGAAGTCGTAGAAATTCTTCTATCTTCTGCTCTCTAGCATTCCTTGAGAAGTACTGTTCATTGAACACCTAGAGGAATGCATCCCACAATGGGACCACTTTTTCTAGAAACACTGTCTCTTTAGCGGCTCTCCACCAGGTGTTAGCATTGCCTTGCAACTAATATACTGCCAAGGTCACCTTCTCTACCTCAGTGCACATCAGGAGTGCAAAAGCCTTCTCCATATCTTGTATCTATAGGGATGCGGCCCCGGGGTCTCCGGTACCCGCGAATCTTGGTGGGCTCAGTTTCAAAAACTACTCCACCAACTTGTGCATCAGTCTCTCTCTCTCTCTACACCACTATGTTCTCAAGTTGAATCTCGGCAGGTGCGGCAATAGGTACGGCAACAAGTGTGGTGGCAGGTGCAGCAGCTACGGCAGCAGCAACAACAGCTTGATTCTGTGCCTACTGTGCCATCACATCTCTCATGGCTTCTAGCGCCTGCATGATCCCTTCAATTCTAGGATCACCAGGGGCTGCTACCCCGGCACCAACGGGAGGTGGTGCCACTCCACTCGGGCTAGCCTATGCTAGCGCTCGACCTCGGCCTCCTCGAGTACCAACCCTATTCGGCATTCTACCCTGAGTTACGGCCCTAACGATCCTCTTGCTAAATGTTCTTGACTCCTAATCACTCATGGCTCAGCCTTCTCTGCTAAAGCTTGCTTCCAATTCCACACCGAATTAGAAACAGAGTGATTCAAACAACAAGTAATTCTACCAATCAACTACCACAGATATGCACCAGTATGAATTTAAAGGCTTTTCCTACTACTATCCCATGAACCATCACACCTTATCAATCCAATCTCTAAACCATTGCTCTGATACCACTTAAACAGGGATGTCACGCCCTGATCCTCTAGCGCAAGCCCATCCCTCACTAGTCGATTAAATAGCGACGTTCTTGGACGCATCACCGACCCTGTTCATTTTAAATACGCATGTGGATGCAGATATAAAATCCACAAACAATAAAATAATGGGATATGAGAGTAAGACTAAAAATCTCGAACCTGAAAAACCATCACACTTATATACATATATAACAACTAAGTCATATATATACATACAGTACACTAACAAGTTAGGTTCTACTCAAGCTAGTTCAGTACACAGGTCTTGCAAACAGGAGTGGGGTTTCAATCCTCTCCTAGATCCTCCTCTGGGTCCTCCTCCAAGTCCTCCTCGACAATCTCACCTTCCTCCATGCTCCAACTGGAGCCCACTGCTAAGTATACCAGAGAGTCAGAATCGCCCTCGAGCTTGAGATCCTTCACATTAACCACCGATCCACCCTTTGGATTTGATGTCCTCTTCCCAAACGCTACCTTTAAAACATACAGAGGTACATCAGATTCCGGTATCGGGCCTACCCTTCATCCATCATTGTAATGGCGATATCACGACCGGTATTTGTGGGGCACCTTTTGGGGTTCACTCACATCAACCCAAGTACATATTCCAAGCATTCAGGGTGATGGTGTATTGGAATGTGATGACCTATCTCAGTGATTTCCTCCGGTATAACCAAAATGCTTGGGAGGAGGTGGAGGTGTTGCCATCTACAGACTTGAAATGTTATCCTACAATGGGGTAAGACGACGTCTCAACGAGTTTTACCCCTTAAGACTCGATTAGGAAGAAAATACACCATAAGGACTACCTAAGCACACCACTGGTCAGAGGACTTACCTTGGCCTCAATTTCTTCCTGTCAGACAATAGAATTCAAATAGTTATTCACTCAGATCGAATCAACGATCAATCGACTTAGTCGATTACATGTCACAACGACCTTCCCCTGGTCGGTACATTCAATACTATCTATAAGGTCCTATTAATTCAAGACTACTCACCCAAAGCTAAAAATTAGATAGTATAACTCGTCCAAAGCTGATAATATAGTATACTGTATATATGATCATCCAAAGCTGATAAATTAGGGCCCCCAGGCCAACATAGTATACTATGTATGCTCATCCAAAGCTGATAAATTAGAGCCCCTGGGCCAAAGTAGTATACCACTCCAATCATATAGCCAATTTCTCATTTTTATCATACTTGATAAAAATAGCCGTGTGTGGATACACGGTCGGCTTGAGCCAAAACGCCATAATTTCAAAATTTAACTTCCCACTAGCTTCAGTAGTCTAGAAATATATTTTTGGCGCTGTAAACCCACACCAAGTAAAAATCCAACTAATTATTAAAATTAATTAATTTAAAGATAACTGCATAATTTCACAATTAAATCACAATCAGTACAATTTAAAGCTCAATTAAATAAACAGATCACACCGCTACAATCAGCGTAATTTTCCAGTCACCGACCATCCCAGTCTAATCTCCGGAAAATAATTAATTAATTAATTAATTACAAAAATTATTAAATAAATGCAATAAATCCAACTTAGGCTCGTAATACCTAATTAGATGCCGAAACAGACCCAGAAAATTTTCGAGACTCGTTAAATAAATACTAGAGTCTATTTACTCGCTAATTGCACTAACTATCCACCTAACATGCATTGACAATTAGTTAAATTCACTAATCTAATCTAATCTAATCTAACCACCTAATCCATCTTAGCCTAAACTAATCAACCCTAAGCATGATTAACCTACTAAGCGAGGATTAGTGAGTTAAACTCACTTGTTCGACGATCCAATCGACTCAAATCGTCGGGGACCAACCTGGCTCGATTCTCTCCAAAGCAAGCCTAGCTTTCGGGATTGGAAAGCAAGCCCAAAACAAGCCTAACAAGTTGCTAGAAACCCACAACTTTTGCTTATGTTCTTGGCTATAAAACAAAGGAAATGGGGCTGGTTTAGACAAACAAGACCGGCGAAGGCGGCACGAGCACTCGGCGGCCATCGGCGGTGCTTCACGGTGGCTGAACTGGGGCGGGACGGCTCCGGTTGAGCTCCACAAGACTCGAAACAGCGGCTGGGACGTTGGGACAAGCGAGACTAGGCGGAGGCATGCGTGGTGAGGTGCGGAGCAGCGGTAGTATGCAAGATGGCAAACGGCGGTGGCGTGCGGTTGAATCGGCGGCTTCAGCAGTGGCTCGATGCAAGGCAACTTCTGGTTCAGTTTTCTCCTCTTGAAGGTAGCAAGAAGAAGAGGAGATGGAGGTGGTCAACGGTGTTGAGGAGAGAGGGAGAGAAGGAAGGAAATAAGGGGGACCACAAGCCTTATTTTCCCCATCCATTGTCCCCTTGACCCTATTTCCTTGCATGGCTATCTTCCACCACCCATTTTCAGCCTTCAAATCCTTCTAGAAACCATTTGAAATGGTCCAATTGTTGTAGGCTAGTGGGGGCACATGAATTCACAAGTCTTCTCCCTCATTTGGACACCAAATCTTCTTAATTCAACACAAATCGGCTTCTATAAAATCAATCGACACCTCATCGATCCACTTGGTATTTTTCCTCATTGAAACAACCCACTTGTATCCCAATTACGCGATCAAAACTATCCCCGACATTTTCTGGACAAAAACGGCCTTACCTCGACTTTTTCCCAAAAAGTCTCGGTTTGCAGAAAAATCTTCTGAGACTGAGTCGACACTTCTAAAATTAATTGTGACACGACAGAACTTTTAATTTTTGAAATCAGATTCAAATTCGCGATTAATTTCGATTTGACGTATTTTTAGCGTGACCTAAGCTACTGGGTAGCTTTCAGGACTTTTTAGTGCAAATGACCCGTGATCGATTTTCTTCAAGCCACAATGAACCCACTCGACACATTGGCAACTCTCGGTTGTCGTGAAAATCTCAAGGATTTAAATACAGACACAGGGTACCAAAACGATAGAAAAATTACTTTATGGCCGATTGACGAGAATTTTTCAATTTAGTGGAGTCACCCACGTTTAGCAACACATCTCAATCGAACTGACCTATCTCTGTTCTCTAATCGATTTTTAACTATGCCGTAATGGCCTCTAAAGATGAGCATGGTTGAGTAGCTGATTCCTAGTCGAATTCTCAAGTCTATTGCATTAAAATTCCTTAATGGCTTTCCTAGATAGTCTAGTTATCTCGAGAGTGATCAGCTTTGAGAACAGCCCTATAAGCGTATCGATGAAAGGCCTGATTAATTTAATTGAAAGCAGAAGTGAAAATTTGGGATGTCACAATCTGCTTCTCCAATCCACCTTCAATGGATAGATTGAAGATGACTATAAAAGAGAATGCCTCAAAAGCTATGTGTTAGAGGGGCGCAATTTAAAATGATCAAGAAGCTTACTTCCATCTGTTTTTCTTAGCTATATGCTCTATGTCGTATTGTTTGTCTGAAATTAGTATTCGTGCTATTCAATGATTGTGCTAAGGATTAAATGTACAAGAGCAAGAGCAATTGAGTCTAGAAAGGATAAGTGCTAGCCATTTGTAACTTCCCAAGCAAATTACTAATGGAATCCAGCCTGTGTTGTGGCTATTAGTCTAAAGAGTGGATATAGGCTTATGGATAAAACCGAATGAGTATAATTCTTTGTGCGGTGCTATTTACTCTTATTTGCACACAGTTGCTTCACAGTTTTTGAAAAATCACGTTGATCTGATCTTTATTTAGTAATTAACTAATTTCCACAGAAGATCATCAAACTTTCTAAAACAACTCATTCACCAACAATCTATTCACGCCTCTATATTGTTAGCCACCAACAAAGTGTACAAGTGTAAGAGTCGTGGTTATGTCCGATAGTGTGATATATCATATAAAAGATAAACACTTGTTGGCTGTAACTTGCAATGCTAATTACAAGTGGATTCCAGCTTGATTGTGGCTAATAGTTTTGAGAGTGAATGTAGGTTTGGTTTGGAATTAAGCTGAACCACGAAAAAACTTAGTGTGCTATCTTCTATCTTTTTATTATCAGCATATCCAATTACATTTATATGTTTATTAACACCACTCCTGATTATGCTAAATTGTTTCTAGTACTAGCGAAGTTTAACTTGTTATATTTTACAAAAGTTTTTTACAATTTCTCATTCAACCTATTTACACCCCCCTCCCCTCTAGGTTATATTATCAGCCCAACAAACCACATATAACCCACTTTCATAAATGTGAGTTAAAATATAGATTTGTCACCAATTTTGATAGTCCTACTTCAAAAGATATGGATGGACGCTCTACAAAAGAAGAAATTTATTAAGTAATCACCCCAAGATATCGAAGTTTAATTATTAATGATGTATAATGCTCTTTTTATTTTTTGATTGAAATTGAAATGAGATGAAATAAGGCTATAACCAATAAAAAGAGGGTCAAGTACATTAGGACAGAAGCCATACAAAATCCCAAACTATGTCAATTGTGATACATTTACTCTAATTTTTTTTATGACACAAGAAATCCAAAACTTATGCATATATGACACATTTACCTTTCGTTAAAGTTTTGTAAGGAGAGCCATTAAAAATCAGTCTATTGATGCCAGAAAGGAAACATTTGTTGACATAATACTAATGTGGCTTAAGTGAAATAAACGATATTGTTTTGACTAAAAATTATCTAACGAAACCTTGATGGAGGATAAATGTGTCACATAGGTATAAATTTGGGATTTTTTATGCGATAAGAACAAGATTATGGTAAATGTGTCACAAGAAATTATTAGGTAACAATTTTTTATTAATTGTGAGAATAACAATTTATTTTGGAACACAAAAAATTAAATAACTAATAATTACAAATTATTATGAGGTCCGCTTCTTCAAGAATTTATAACTCACAATATGTTGTTATTCTCACAATAGCTCATGTGTCACAGTTGATATAGTTTAGGGTTTTTAGTGTTACAAAATAAATTCAAGGTAAATATGTTACAATTAGAATGGTTTCGATTTTTTTTTCAACTTCTCCCTGTGCTTTAGTACGGAATTAATTTCTCAAAATATTATTTACATTGGAAAAGAGAAAAAAGAACCCTATCTTGGAAATGATAAAAATTGTTTAATTAATTGTTTAACAGAAAGTTTTTTGGGCATATGTAAATAAAATGCTAAAACAAATCTGATGCAACAGCTGTCACAGGGTCCGGTGCACACGAGCATTCCTCTTAATGTGATTGGGTGGCAGAGTTATTCCTCATAAGCGCTGACGCAGGGAAACCTATTGGTAACGTTAAAGCGATCGCACAATTTCTCAAAGCACCAAAACAGAAACAAACAGAGGGAACGGAGAAAAAGAGGAAGAAGAAAGGCCTCCGGTTCTCGTACGCAGCTGCTCGGCTGGCGCTTCCGCAGCCGTGGCGGTGGACCGGTGGTTTCAGCCGTATCGTCTCGGGACGAAGAACAAACCAACTCATCGACGACGAGGAGGAGCCCATTTACTAGATCGCTGAATATCTCGCCGCGTAATCCAAAAAAACTTTTTATTTTCTTGCTCTTCTTCGTGTTCTTCGAGACATTGGAAGCGCTTGACAAACCGAGCATTCCATCTATTTCAATCTGCCTCGATCTGCGATTCTGGGCTTCGGCGCTTTCTGGTTTTTGTTTGCTCTCATTTCCAATGCATCTATCTCCCCCGGTTTTTGCACGTTGAATGAATCTTTCTTTGAATTTGGGATTTGCCATATGGTTGCGCGTTCTTGTATCTGGCCTTGCATGATTCACCGAGTTAGAAGATGTTCCCTATTTGAATTTGAATTTTTATTACGAAACTCTCGTTCTCGACTAAAAGATAATCCATCATTGCCGAATTTAGAGACCCATCTCACGACGCCGTGGATTTCGACGGAAGCTCATGTGCACTTGGTTGGCTTTGTAGTTGGACCTAGCTACCGTTAGGACCTTGCGCAAATGCATATCAAGAGCATTGTACATGAGCTCAGGGAGATACGAGACAGAATCAAAGACATAGCGGGGAGAAAACTCGAGCGGAGACACGTGCATCGCCACGGGAGATCGCACATTGTTCCTGAAACCACGGTTCCAACGCCTTCGCATCCGGAGGCGGTACAGCAGGGGCCATGGGCTAATTTGCCTCCCGAATTGTTGCTTCACATAATAAAGCGTGTCGAGGCGAGCCAGATCTCATGGCCATCTCGGAGAGACATCGTTGCTTGTGCCTCAATTTGTAGATCGTGGAGAGAGGTCACCAAAGAGGCCGTGAAGACTCCGGAGCAATGTGGGCGCCTGACTTTCCCCATTTCTCTGAAGCAGGCAAACTCTTTTTGCTCATACGCTTGTTTTCCCCTCAGCTTAGTTTCTGTAACTGTGACTTGAAATTAACTCCTTTTATCTTATTTTATTTCAGCGAGGACCTAGAGATTTTCCAATCCAATGCTTCATTCGCAGGGACACGGCAAATTCAACCTTTTTCTTGTATCTCGGTTTGAGCCCCAGTAAAAATTTTGTTGCGAATCTTCATTGCTTATATTCTTCAGGGTTTATTGGACCTGAGTGAGACTAGAACTGTGTGTGGACTTTGTAAGTGAAGTTCTAAAAAACGCAGTTTCTACAATGTGGCGTAAGTTTGATCTTTGTGAACCGGTCGATTTACCAAATAATTCACGTTCCTTCTTTTTGTCATTTTCATTTGCCAACTCTAGCCCTTATATTTGTCTATAGCATCCAGCTTTCCCTGATTTGTCGAGATTGCATATTTAGGATGGTTGTAGGCATTAGAAGAACCTCCACTTCTTAATAAATAGAGTAGATCGCTTGAGTATCGCACCTTTATTTTTCTAAAAAGCCATCGATGAAATTTAGTATGTTGATGTGTTTTTTTTAATATCATAACTGTTTTGATCTTGAAACATATTATCGCTTCAACCATGGAATATCGATGATTACAGGCCTGTCTGAGGGGACGAGCAAACTGCTTTTGGCCGCAAGAAAGATCAGAAGGGCCTTGAGCACAGATTTTGTAATATCATTCGTAGCAGATGATTTTTCTCAAGCTGGAACTTCTTATGTCGGCAAACTGAGGTTGGTTCTGTCGTTTGTGTTGTGTCTGTTCGTGTAAGTTTTTCTTGTGTCTCTCTCTTCTCAGTTTAATTGTGAATTTTCCAGCAGGTCTAATTTCATAGGGACCAAATTCACTGTTTACGACAGTCAACCTCCATGGGACGCTGCAATCCAATCAAACCATAAGTCTCATGGAAGACAGAACCCAAAGCAGGTGCCTCCAAGTGTCCCTTCTGGCAAATTTAGTGTGGCCACCATATCTTATGAGCTTAATGTTCTCCGAAGCAAAGGCCCAAGGAGAATGCACTGCAACATCCGTTCAAATCCCACCTCTGCAATCCAGGAAGGCGGTACAGCCCCAACGCCAACGGAATTTTCAAGGATCTCTGTTGAGCCGTACTTGTCGCCGCTGCCACTGCCAGCTTCAAATGGAAAGAAGCAGCTCAATGAGCATAGCTCCACCAGCTGCAAGCTGTTGAAGTCGACCCATGGTGCATGGGATCCATTGGTTCTGAGGAACAAAGCTCCTAGATGGCACGAGCAACTTCAGTGCTGGTGCCTGAACTTCAGAGGCCGTGTCACGATGGCCTCTGTCAAAAACTTTCAGCTAGTCGCTGCCTTGGAACCTTATCAAAACATTCCCACCGCAGAACACGACAATGTGATACTGCAGTTTGGGAAGATTGGCAAAGATATATTCACTATGGATTACCTCTATCCTCTCTCTGCCTTTCAGGCCTTTGCAATCAGCTTGAGTAGTTTTGGCACCAAGCCAGCCTGCGAATGACCTCCGTCTCGGATGTGTCTTCTCTGTCGCCGGCCAAGAGCATGATGACATTTCTCCTGTTGTTGATTGTACATATTTTTCCATCGAAGAGATGTGCTTGGTAACTTTAGCAGTTCCCAGTAGTGGCTGCTGCATTGCAAGAGACAAGATATATCAACTGTTACCAATTTATTTTGATCTCAAACTTCTGCTTGCAGCAGCTTGCAGATGATAGGCATTGTCAGATGACTAGGATGTCGCCTGCTTCTGTGGATCTTCTAGTTGTGTATTAAGCTCATGTGATACTTTCGAATGTACTTTTGGTATATCTTGATTATTTTGTCGACTTAGCTTTGGCACCGTGGGTCCTGCAAATGATAGGAGATAGGTGTTTGAGGACCATTATTCATTTTTAGACATTGAGCTCTAGATAGTACTGCAATTATTAGGACATTGTATGTTGCTGCTGATAAAATGTTTGTAGTGAACAATTTCTTCTGAAGTAGATCCCACTTAATAAATGATCCCTAAAGAGATCTCGTTTCAAATATTTGCCATGCTAGGTGCTCAGCCTGAGTTTTGCACGGACATGTCTGCGATCACAATTTTGTATCATTAGTACGTAACCTCAGTTATAGGAGTTGAGATATAAACGAAAAATTAGTATTTATTGAATCATTAGTAAAATACCACCAAGAGAGATAGTGATGCAGGAACATCTGACTAAGCTCCGTCAACGAACTCAACACTATCGATGGTGATCCAAGCCAAGAAAGAATTTGGGCATAACGTGACTTGATGGATCCATAAATGAAATTATCAATGGAGAAAACTATTGATCATAAAAGCGACTATGGAGTTGTTGAATCACCATATCATATGCCAGATTCAAGGTCGAACAATAACCTACCAATGGGATGCTATTTTGGGTAATTTCTAGGGATGTTCAATGAGCTTTCAAGATGCTTATTTTTTGGTTAAGCTTGGTGGATAAATTTTGAATATAAGGGACAAGGTTGAAGAGTCAAGAATACAAGTTCCCATGTTATTAATAGTGTCTCTAAGTTCCTACAAGTCTTTATAGTTATGTAAGTTTCAAGAGTCAAAGTCTTAAGTCCCTAGGTTCTTTATTATGCTTTCTAGTTCGCAAATCCTTTAATGTTTCGGCAATTCCCTAGATATAGACTCTCTTCAAAATAGAGGAAGACTCTCCATTCTAACATAGATGATATTGATGAATGAAAATATTTGAGATTTCCTCTATATGAGCAAATATCTTTAAGAGTGGATATCTCCTATTTTGGTCTCTTTATCCTTAGAGAGTGGATTACTCCTCGGTGGTGAGCCAAGAAGCGCTTTATCCTCAACCGGTGGTTTTCCTTTATGACTTAGTGGTGAGATTCTCCTATTCGAAGTCCTCTAGCCTTAACAGGTGGTTTGTCCTTTAAGCTTTGGTGGTGAACTTCATTGATCCCGATCCTCCTCTTTGGTTAGTGGTGTGTCCTTTATACCTTGGTGTTGATCATCTTTCTTATATTATCCCTTCGACAGCCATCCTCTTATACACCATTCCCACACTTAACCCCAAAAATTTCCTATCCTGGAATCACTAGCCCCCCCACATACATCAAGTTGGTATCAAAGCTCAAAGTTGAACTCATTTTGAGTGATTCCTTTCGTTGATCAATTCATATTCAACATGAATGATCTGGTTTAAAGAGGCTTGGCTTTGGAACAAGCATACAATAAAAGTCAAGATCGTGTAATACAAAATCTCCAGCGACAAATGGAGCGAGTCCTCAATCTTCTAGAGGATCTGGAGAGACAAGGACAACCAACAATGCATCCTACTGATTGACATTGACCTGACAACTCGAATTCTCATCAAAGTTCTAATGGTGATTCCTATTTGGATGAGAAGAGATATAAGGTTGATGTCCTTAAATTGACAAAGTATGCTTCTCTTTGGTGGGTGAATCTAAAGCATCAATGAGATAGAGAAGGAAAAAGCCAAATCAATTCTTGGAAAAACTTAAGAAGTTGATGAAGAAGAGGTTTTTGCTCAACAATTACAAGCAAGACTTGTTCCTGAAGCTTAATTCTCTAAGACAAAAAGGGTGTGAAGTTTCCATAAGTTCTAGAGCAAACCATCGCTTGTTTCCTTGGTGGAATAAATCAAGAAATTTCTAATTTTGTTGAACTTCAACCTTATTGGTCTTTTGAAGGCATATGTAAGTTGGCCATTAAAGTTGAAAAGCAAATGAAGAATAGTGAGAGGTTTTCTTTCAAAACCTCAACAAAGGGGACGTCCTACTTTAGGGGTGCTTCCTCGAGCAAGATCAAGAGTTGATCATTTGCAAATCGACGTCTTGAAGAAGCCTGCTTATTGTTTGATGATTGAAGAAGAACCCAATGGTCAACCCTGGTATTATGACATCATGAATTACCTTTGAGAAGGCAAATTCCCCCAAGGGAGTTAGGCCAATGATCGAAAACACTTGATGAAGTTGGCATCCAAATTCTTCCTTAGTGGAGGAGTCCTTTATAAAAGGTCTTTCAATTCAGTTTTACTGAAGTGCGTGGATACAAGAAGCTAAACTCCTGATGAAAGAAATACAAGAAGGAGAGTATGGCCCTCATATGAACGGTCATCTCTTGGCTAGAAAAATCATGAGGCTCTGTTACTATTGGTTGACCATGGAAGCCGATTATATTCAACATGTGAGGTGTTGTCACCAATGCCAAGTCTATGGAGACAACATCAATGCTCCTCCTAATGAGCTTCAAATGTCCGAGTCCTGGCCTTTTTCAATGTGGGGCATCAACATCATCGGACCAATTAATCCTAAAGCATCGAATGGACACCATTTTATCTTAGTAGCCATTGATTACTTCACCAAATGGATTGAAGCCAGTTCTTATGCCCATGTTACCACAAAGAGCATGGCAAAGTTCATCAATCGTGATATCATCACTCGATATGGAGTTCTTGAAGCGATCATCACATACAATAGATCAAACCTAAACAACAAGGTGGTGGATGAATTACTTGGAGAATTCCACATTCGCCATTTGAATTCTTCTCCTTACTGTCCACAAATGAATGGAGCTGTAGAAGCAGCAAAATAGAACATCAAGAAGCTTTTAGCCAAAACGGCGGAAAATTATTGTGATTGGCATGATCGGTTACCATATGCTTTGCTTGCTTACCAAACTTCAATTTGCACTTCAACCGAGGCAACACCATTCTCATTGGTTTATGAGATGGAGGTTGTATTACCCGTGGAAGTGGTACTTTCTCAAATCAACTCAAGCTTTCTGAAGCCAAATGGGTTCAACAAAGATTTGAACTCAATACGATTGATGAAAAAAGGGCAAAAGCCTTATGTCATGGATAAAGCTATTAGAAAAAGAGTAGCTAGGTCGTTCAATTGCAAGGTTAGGCCAAGACATTTCAAGATCAATGATCTTGTCTTGAGAAAGGTCTTACCTATCATTCCAAATCCTCATGGGAAGTTTACCCCCAAACTATGAAGGTCCATATATTGTAAGAAAAGTGTTACCTGGTGGGGCACTAATCCTTGTAGAAATGGATGGTCAAGAATTGCCAAGACCTGTAAATGTTGATTCTATCAAGAAGTATTATATCCATGAATAAAAATGAAAGGTCTTTGAGCTGCTTTTGGATTGAATCCGAGCCACTTTAGGATGTTTGCATCATGCATCTCATGCATACATATTGCATCTACATGTTTGCTCATTTTGCAGGATCTCTAAAGAAGATTCTACCTATCAATAGGAGGTTGATCTCAGAAATGCAAAACTTTCAAAAAGTGTCAAATCTTCTTTAGAACTTAGAAGTGACCTTGTCCCTTAGAATGCCAAAAGAGTCAATTAGAACTCTAGAGTCGGTTAGAACTCTAGAAGTGAACCCCTGTGTTAAGCAAAGCCCGTTCTGTCTACAAACTTTATTCAACCTTGTTTTCAAAAGTCTCCCCAGTAAGGTCAAGGGAACGTGTCTTTTCAAACAAATTTCATTACATTTTCATTCCCCAAGGAGTTGAATTTAACCAAAGTGTGCTTTGGAAAACTCGAAAAGGATTGTTAAATATGCCAAGTGGAAGTGCCTAAAATGATGAGAGGCAACACATCCTTATACACTCTTTAAGAGAATTGAGTGAAAAGAACCATGTCTTAGGGCATAGGGTTCATTCACAGTGGATACATGGTTTGAGATGATAAAGGCATTTCCTTTCTCAATCCCAAACACTATTAATATCCCTTGCAAGCCACTTTGAGCCAAATAGGGAGCATTTCCACAATGACCCTGTCAAAAACAACCCTACATTAGGGCAAAATAGGGGGTCTTGATTGAAAATTATGGAACAAAATATTAAGAAAGATTTTATTGCTTTCACTTTAATCAATCTTCTTGTGCTAGCTTCAAGTGATTTCTTATCGAAACTCGAAGCATCCTGAAGTGACGAAGAGCATTCCGTTCACTACCACAAACACAATTACCTTTTGTTTAGCCAATTTGAGCTTTATGCAATTCTTTCATAACCCAAGGTGATGATTATCTCCCCACACTAGGGCAAGGCATGTGATTTACAAATAAAACTAAAAACGTTGGTCAATTTTATAAATGCCACTCGAGAGTTCTAGATACTCAAAAGAGAATGAAAACTAAGGGGCGTGAAAAAGCAGTGTACCTAGTAAAAGCAAAACCAATGCCCATGAAAAAAAAATGCAAAGAAAAGCAAAAATGCAAAGAAGAGCGAAATCAATTATCATGCAAAAGATCATCCATTGAAAAACAAAAGAAAAACCTTGCAAAAGAAAATGTATGGCGAGCAATGTCATTAGAACAAAGAGCGAAGCTCTCATGTCTGAAGACAAATGATCAAAAGGACTCTCGAGATAGGTCCAATTTCAAGAGTCAAATTTTCGAAAAGTCGTGTGATGGTAATGATGCCAAGATAATCACTCACTTTTAAACCTTCGATATCTAAAACTTTTTCAAGCCTTTTTAAGACTCACCCGAACCAACATTACAACCCTTATCCGAAGTCTCTTCCGATTAGAATGGTTCGAGTTGAAATGAGAGTGTCGCATAAGAGCTACCGCTAGAAGGAGTGGAAGCAATCCTATCTTATCTTATCTACAAGGTTCTTGACTTATAAACCTGATAAAAATATTGATTGAATATTCATTTCTTGACCTCAAAATACATAGCCTTTGTCTAAGCCCATGACCAAGCCATCATTACAGTCCCTTCAAAAGACCTTTTGATCAATGGATTGTATTTACTGTAAATGTTTCCAAAAGCCTTAAACATAGGTTGAGTGAAACTTTTCTAGTGAGATTTAAATAATTTTTCCATATCAATGGTTGGGAATAAAAGCCATTTTTAAGAGTTAGTGTGAAAGACCTATCTTGATTAGGATATTTTCACTTGGCATATTTGACTTAACCCTTAGGTGGTTAATCGAATCTTATTTTGTTAAAATTCTCTCCGAAGGGATTTGGCAATCAACATCGTTTCGCAATATTGGCTCTCCAACAATCTCGAAACCCTTTTTCAAAATATTTGTTCCTTAGTGAACCAATTTTTGGTCATCCTAAACCATATCAATGTTTTTGGTATTTGGTCATCCTAAATCATAACTCTTGCTTTTGATTTTTGGTTACCCTAAACCATACCCCTTGTCTTTAAGTTCCTGGTCAACCTTATATCTCGTCATTTAGGTTCTTGGTCAACCTTAAATCTTGTTTCTTAGGTTCTAGGTTAGCATTAAACATTGCCTTTAAGTTCTAGGTTATCCTTAAACCTTGCCTCCTAGGTTCTAGGTTATCCTTAAACCTTGTCTTTAAGTTATAGGTTATCCTTAAACCTTGTCTTTAGGTTCTAGGTAATCATTAAACCTTGTCTCTTAGGTTCTAGGTTATCCTTAAACCTTGCCTTTAGGTTCTAGGTCATCATTAAACCTTGTCTCTTAGGTTCTAGGTCATCCTTAAACCTTGTCTCTTAGGTTCTAGGTTATCCATAAACCTTGTCTTTAGGTTCTAGGTTATCCTTAAACCTTATCTTTTAAGTTTTGGGTGATCCTTGAATCTTATATTTAGGTTAGTTGTTATCCTTAAACCATACATTTTTCATTTAATAATTTTATTTCCTTCATTCCATTCCACGAGAGAGAGACAGACAGACAGACAGAGTGAATAAACCCCAACAAGAGTTTAGATATCCCAATGGGTAAAGGTAAGTGTCAGGTATGTCCCTAACCAAATATCATTACTTTTATCTTTTTCTATTTCTAGATATTAATAAATATTACAAGTATCAATTGTGTCTTTGAGTGGAACCTCTTCAAACTCCAACTCAAAAGGGGCAAATGTTGACACCTGATTTTTAGTCAATGAATTATTTAAAGGTAAAAAATTGAGATTTAGGTTTTGATCGCAACAAAACCCTATCTCTCTACCAAAAATTATTGTTTTTCATTTCTTTCTTTTGCATTGTCTTTTTAAAGTTTTTTAGCTCATTTTCAAGAAAAACCTGAAAAGTCAAATGGTTGATTTCTGGATTGACTTTTTGGTCAACCCTTTGACCAAACATCAACCTTGACCAAAAAGTCAACCCCGGATCAATAATTGACTTTTTGCCCAAAAAAATTTCGCTTAGTTTTAATTTCATTTTTTTCAAATCAATTTCTTAAAAATTCAAAGATTTTACCAAAAAAATGAACTTTTTAGGAAATGTCAACTAAATGGTCGATTTTGGTCAAACATTTGACCAAAAAAAATAAAAATAAAAAATGCACGAATACATTTCTTTTAATATCAATTTGACTTTTGTGTCAAAAATTTCACAAAAGTCGATTAAGAACCTTGATTTATGAATTTTTCAGTTTTAGGTTCTAAATCGACCAAAAATGAAATTACTTTTATTTAAGTCATAATTAGGTGTAATTCCTTATTTGACATTTGGCTTAGGGACTATCTTAAATATGTTTGAGCATTCAATTTCACGATTTATCGAGTCAAAATACGAATTTCCGTTTTAAGCCCTAATTAGGGGACCAAAATCGATCATTCATAACTTGCAAACAAACGATTGTTTCTCACTCATTTTCTTAAGATAAGTCCCAATTCGAGATCGATTTTGTGAAATTCACACTAGAACTCATCAATTTGAAGAATTTTATCCTCCCAAGCATTAGAAAGTCAAGCAAGTAAGCTTCAATCAACAAAATTCGAATTGACCTATTCATGGCTATGGTTTAATTTCATAAATTTAGGTCTAATTTTAATATTAGGCTTAGATTCATTTTTGACCTAAGCTTGAACACTTCAATTCAAGGTCAATTTGAATGTGGTAAGTGATCTTACTTATGAGTAGCTCATTAGACAGGGCAATTGTGACACTAACTGAGTTTAATTTTAGTTAATTTGCAATTTTGCCCATTGAATTGCAAATTTTATCATTTTAGCCATTTAGGCCCAATTCAAAGCACCCATGGTTTTGACTCATTTTTTCCACGATAATCATTCAAGTAGATCAATAAAAGACCCCTAGATCACGTTCATAAGGTTTGATTAGCTTAATTGTATCTTAATTAGTCAATTTCTTCATTAAAAAAAATAAATTCCTTTTCAATTAGGTCTTTTAGGGGTCAAATTGCATAAATTTTTTACCCATAAGAGTCCCAAGTGGACAAAACAGTGGGTACAGGACCAAACCAGTCAAGAACTAGTCAAAATCCGGCTGAACCGGACCGAACCGGTCCGGTCAGTTTGATTGGCCACCAGCGGGACTGGCTGGTTCAGGCCCTTTCCGGCTGGTTCTTGGCCTTCGGCCACTGGTTGTGGAACCCTCTCACTCCCAATTTCACTCCTACACCTTTAATTTCCAAAAAATTTATAAATTGGTCCTCGAATTTCGTCAAATTGCAAATTAACCCCTAATTAGACATTTTGACGTAATTCCCGATTTTGGCTTGGTTTTTTGCAAATCGAATCCAATAGATGAATTACCCAACACCTCGAGATCATTATGGAGCCTTCAAAATGGATTTTTGACCGTTGGATCGAGATTTCGACCATCGGGTCGAACCGACGGCCAAAATCGCTTAATGTGGGGGTATATAAGTAAAATCTCTTCTATTTTCAGCATGGGGGTTCATTTGCACAAATTTTTTCTCTCTCCTCAACCTCTCTTTCCCTCTTTTCTCCCTCCAAAATCCTGCCTAAATAGATCACTCTCTCTCTCTCTCTCTCTCTCTCTCTCTCTCTCTCTCTCTCTCTCTCTCTCTCTCTCTCTCTATAAGTTTTGGTTTACCTCTTGGACCGATCTCATTCTAGACTCGAGCCGGCAATTGCCGAAGTTCCCAAGCCTTTGAGTTGCTGATGATCTGTTGTAGCAGGGGTCCTTGACCTTGCTGTGGATAGAGGAGGTTAGATCGATGGCCAGATCTTCACCGGTGGCCCGATCTTCGCCGGCGAGTCAAGGCCGATCCATTTTGGACTAGTTCTTCCTTTTTCTCCTTAAGCTGGTGGTTTGATTGGTCCCGATCCAAGCCATAGTGACCTAATCTAGGTTCTTAGAGTCCCAATCGTGATCCGACGACTTGATCCAATCAATCGCGATAGAAATCGATGAAAATCGCAATGAGGGTAAAGATTCAAAACTCGAATTCGATGAAGCAAGATCAAGTTGGTCGATCAGGGCCAGGATTCAAGATTATGAGCTTTTTACATGCTTAAGATTGATGAGTATGAATGCTGCAATGATTTGTTGATGATGTGAACGAATGTTTATGATTTTGAGCCTAATCTGTCATTTTCGTAGGCATATACATAGGTTACTGTTTTGGCCAAAACAAGATCCGAAACGACCTCGTTTCAGCTCAAGTCCCATTAGAATTAGATAATAGACATCCTGAGCTTCGAAACGATAGGTTGTACGCCCAAAATGAATGCTGTTTAGCCCTCCAAAAACACCTCCGAAGATTAACAATTCTGCAGTGGTTTAGGTTTTTTGTTTTTGTTCTGATCCTATTCCGCCTTCTAACTTTGTTATTTTTGTGCCAACTTTCATGATCATTTTTTGACAAAAATTTCTTCATGAGTTTTGTTAAAAATAGTCTCGTTCATCTTCTGTAATTTTTTCATGATTTTTGGATGTGTTCAGCTAGGTCAGATTTACTTAGATCTAGGCTTAGGTCAATCTGTTCTATATCAATCTCTGATTTTGCTATTTTTGTGATAATTTTTGTATTGAGTTCTAGAATAAATTTTCTTCATAAAATTTTCTCGCACAAGTGCTGTACATGTCCTGTATTTGTTTCAAAAATTTTAGACATGTTTAGCTATGTCAAAATTTCTTAGATCTGGACATATGTCAATCTGTCCTACATCGATCCGAGATTTGTTTTGATGAAATTAAGTCCATAAATGCACTTATTTGGTTTCAAATCCTTCATGAGAATTGAAATAAATGATATATATGTTCAATTGATGCATGCTTTGCGAGGTTTTTTACATTGAAAATGTGAATCAATTGCATGTATTAGAGTAAAAAGTATTGTAGCAACATGTGTTGGACATATAGTTTGTCTGTTTTGTCGTTTTTGCCACGATTCATATGATCTTAATGGAGTTTTGATCTCTTAACAAGAAATATTCATCACTGTATGCTCTGTATGTGAGATTTTTGGTAGGATTTATGCATGTCTTAAGGATGGCTGAAGTCATGCTTGTTCTGTAAACCTAATGTTGAAATGAAACATTATCATATGTGCACATTTCCATGCTTGTTTGAGTCATCTAAAGATCAAATCTTACAATCATGCTTTTTTTTATAATTGAACTGCATGTTACAAGGTTTGCATATGTGTTTAGGTCATGTTCTTTGAGTATCATCTTGCACATTAAATTGTCTAACAAAAAGTGTTCATCACACTTAGAATTCTCAAGCATATCGTTAGGAATCATGAATCATCTTATAATTTCATTTAAATTGTATGACATTTTGCATGCTGACTTAGGATTAGATGACTATCCAAACATTTTGTCGCAGCCAATCTTAAGTCCCTTGTGATTTTTTTTCATGCTGTTTGTGCATCTCTGAGTGATTTTAAGGTTTTTTAATGAATGCTTATGTTATGTTTTCTTAATTATTGATGCAAACGCTTTTAGAGATCTCGATTTTAGGATATAGAATTAACCTATTTTGGACTTGAGCTCTTCTAGGAAGACGTAAGAAACGCTTAAAAGTTTCTAATACCGTTGATTTCATGCCAATCGCTCATCGTTTGGACCAATTTTCCATTTTTTTCAAAGTCAGACTATAATTTGAATAAGAGATCAAATTCAGACCCCTATTCTAACCCCTATTTGGACAGATCTTTGATATTTTTGTTCCATTTTTTCTATTTAGAATCTGAACTTGGCCTTTGAATAAAACTTGCTTGTCATCATGTTGTCTATGTTGTGTGTAAATTTGATGATTTTTAGACATGTTTTGATAGGAAAAATTCTCGTGACGTTAACTGAATTGTCCTATTGTTTTGGTAAATTTCTGATGTGTTGTTGCTTGTTGTTTGATTTTTGTAAAATCATGTGTTTTGTTTGAGAAAACTTTCTTCATGAAAGTTGTTCATCATCATGCCATGCATGTTAGGAATTTTTTTTCATTGCCAAATTGTCATTAGGTATTACTCAATTTTGTTGTCCTTATACGCTTGTTTGAAAATTTCCTAATATAAATATAATTGTGATTGTTTAGTGATTCCTTTTAGGTTAGTCTGTGCATGAAATTAGGCCATGCCATCTCCATGAAAATTGTTCTAAATGCTTTGATCTTTATTGTTAAACAATCGGCTTTTTCAAATTGCATCTTTCAAAAAATGCTTTGGTACATGTGATATTTCCCAAAAAATAACGATTTCTAAAAAAAAATTTCTTGAAAACTCGATTTGGCTTAAGAAAAATCGTGATTTAGACTATATTCAAAATGCTTGCGACACTTGTGAGTGCATTTATGCGAGCTCTGGGCTGGCCTTGGCAATTGAATGTGTTCCATAGCCTAGATATTCCTCAATCTTAAATATTTTCAAACATTTTAAAAATCCTGTTTTGACATCATAAAAGTCATGGTTTGTTGTATTCAAAATGCCTGCGATGCTTGTGAGTGCATTTATGCGAGCTCCGTGCTTACCTTGGCAATTGCTATTCTTAGGTAGACTGCAAATATTCAAGAAAAAGAACTGTAAGGGAAATTATATTTTAAGATAGCAACTCAACAGCATCTCCAATGGCTCCTTACTCCTTTGACTCTCTTCCAATGGATTGATTGGAGATGGATATAAAAAAAGAAACCTAAGAAGCCGAGCAAGGGAGAAAGAACAATGGCTCCTTACTCCTTATCTAAAGATTTGCATCTAGTCATGTTCCAAGCAATACGCTTTCATCCAAGCGTTTCACTGAATTTTGTATGTGTTGTTTGAGTAATTATGCTCTAGATTAAGTGTACAAGAGTAAGAGTAGGTGGGTACTAATAGTGTGATCTATCTTGTAATAAGACCAATGCTTGCCTATTATAATTATCTAAGTAGATTACTAGTGCAACTTAGTCCAACTTATTGCTGTTAATCTGAAGAGTGTACATATGTTTGAACCACTATATATTGTTGTATGCTATTGTTTTACTCTCATAAGCACACAAAATGATTACGACTTTTGAAACATTATCTTGACTCAATCTTTACTTAGTATTAACTAATTTCCACAAAAAATTGTCAAGTTTTCTAAGACAACCTAATCACCCCTCCTCAAGGTTGTGTTGTGAGCTCCATACACGTGCTTGGCATAAGGGTGAGAAATGTATAATATATAAGCCAAGGTAAGGAGCAGTCATGTGCATAGTGCATGGACATCATCTTATATGTACTAAGTCATTGACAAATACAAAGGCGTCTACGTGACAATCAATGGCAATCCCACATGTTCATCTGGTTCTTTTATTACACTTCAAATTTCCTTAAATATAGCTATCAAATTCCCGTCATTAATTGGATTCCAATATATTTCTTTATCATGATACATGATCGATTAAATTCTGCCATTGTATCTCAAAATCATCAATCTGTGTTGTCGATTGAATTTCGACATAGTTCAAGACTAAGCTTGTAACTCTTAGGTCTTGTCATTGATTAAATTCCAACCTGATTTAAGATTGTATGGTGTTATTTGGATTAAAGAAATTTATCTCCTTATTCCATGAGATATCCTCTGTCTGAAGTTGGCATAAATCCTTAAGTTACATTTGGTTGTCTGAATTTTTAATTATGATATGACTGAATAGGATAAGATATGAAATCGAAAAATTTTATCATGTCCTATCCATTTTTTTTGTGATTGCAATGTTAAAATCAAATATATTCACATTACATTATTTACATTATTCGATATAAACGGCATATCAATATACATGAACCAAAAATTTCACAAATGGATATGATAAAAATCTCTTGTGACACTCTTGCGTACTTTTTGTTTATATGCTTTTTTATGTTATTTTCCTTTCTTTTTTAATTAATTTCTTTTTTATTTCTTTCTTTCCCTTCCCTTATTCTCTTATAAAATTGTATTAAATAGTAAACTTTACAAATATACCTAAAATACTAAAATATTTATCAAATATGTAATAAATATATTTATATATTGAATTTTCATTATAATTGAATTAAATTCGAATATATATAAATTAAATCAAATTAAATTAAAAACTAAATTGTTATTGTTTGTTATTTTGAATTTCTTATATTAGAATTTAAATATTACTTATATATAAATATAATTCTAATTTTGTTAATTTATGAAATTTGTTATTTTGAGAAAAATAATTTTCCTATTTTAGATATTAAAATTCCTATCCATATTTATCCTATGTCTCTCTGATACCAGATTTTATCCTATCTTAAGTAAGCACCAAATGCTAAATTAAATATATATATAATATCCTGAATTTTATCATGACTATTAAATAAAGCCTTATTCCTTTTAACAAAATCGCAAAACAACTTTCGGTTAAAGATATTTCATTGTAGGAACAATTCCAGCAAAACATCTTTTTGACACACCCCGTAGGACTCTCTTGTCGCTAATTTGAGAGGATACTATGCAACATACTAGGAATCGGTCTAATCTCGATAGTGCTGGAGATGATTCTCCATTGTCAATGATTGGTGAAGCATTGGGACGTGCCCAATCATCATCGATACCACTAGCTTTGGATTAGGCCCAGATCGGAGACGTGAATATTCCAAGATGACTTATCGGGGAGAGGAGAAGACAAATGGAGTCGCGTCCTGTGATGCTATCTACCCTGAGAAGAGTGATAGCAGAGAACTAAAACGCGTTCATTGATCATACGAGCAAGATGACCCATCAAAGTACGGACACGAGTCGGAGGCCCAAGGAGACCCCCTCTTCTTTTCTCTATCTGTGCAGGCCCATCTTGTCTCACGGCTCTTTCCACAGATCAATATGATAATAACGTAATGTAATGCTTTCTTCATGCGCTTATGCCTGAACGGAGAAGCAAGCTATTAATAATCAAATCTCTAAATCTTCACCCACTCGTCCAAGAAAAGAACTTCATATAAACTCACCTGCACGTAAAATGACATGCACAAGATATTCTGGAGAAAAGGTGTACTTTATGTGCAAATCTTGAAAACGTCAAAGTAGGTTCTGTTTTGACCAATTTAAACCTCATGCGTCCTTCAATTCGTGCATCAAATTAGTTGCTTCTTCTTCTTCCCGGGGAAATACTACAGGGCAAGAAATCGAAAATCTTCAGGACTCTGTCTAGATTACAAGGCTTTACAAGGTATGTTTGATGTCTAAAATGTGCTCTCTTTATCATGCACCAACCAATAATAATGGTGTTAGGAATTAGCATGTTTTAAGAGCGTAAATGCAGTTTTAAGTTTAATTTAACCATAATTTTCTCTACCGAACGCAGCATTAGAAGTCTATTACATACTCTTCTACTTCAATAAAAAAGAATGTCAAAAATGATTCTGTCAATCAAATTGCTAGACTTCTTGAATATATGGTTCGACTCGTCAATTTTGGTTTCCTAACCAAATCTATCAGATCTTTATGAGCCAATGACAATCTAGACTTTCTATAACATGAAATTTCTTTGTTTGCTCCTATTAATCTAGACAACAATTAAGAATGAGTTCAACGAGTTTGATTATTAGTGCTAGCTTTCTAACATTCAGATTGCCTATATATTGTCGTTTCGGTGAAAAATATCTTTGGAATTTTATGCTAAATCCAAATCAACAGTATCAAAATGCAAGGACTAGCCCGTGCCATCCGTTCTTGCCAGGAGACTCTCAAGAATGCTATTCCGAAAGATTGGCACGCGAGAGTAACAGCCAGCAAAGATAGCATCTTCTCTCGTTTTGGATCTTTCTCCTCCTCTATAGACATCCGCGAAATGGGTCTCGAGAATGTGACAGTAGCTGATGTCCTAATGACAAAGGGCGAAGAAAAAACCGGGACTTGGCTGTCATGCCAGTCCAATGACACCGTTTACGATGCGGTCAAGAATGTATGTCTTTCTACATCCCGCTGTAGGAAATTTCTTGTGCATTAGATATACATCTGATTTGCGAATAACATCATGACAATGAGGCAGATGGCTCAGAACAATATCGGGTCACTGGTTGTATTAAAGCCAGGAGAACAAGTGATTGCAGGAATCATCACAGAAAGAGGTGATCCCAGTAATTTTTTTTCATGTATAGTTGCAGATGACATAGTTGAGCACTCATCAAATTGCTTACTAATCTAACTCGTCCACACAATCTTGTCAAGTACAAGAAATTGAAAAAAAAAATATGAGTGCTATATGGAATATTGTGTATATATTCAATGAGGTCAACTCTACACTTTGGGAGCTCCAATACCATCAGCTTCCCTCCCCAGCCACAAACTTAAAGAGGGAATAGAAAAAAGAGGTTCAAGAAATAACAATAATTTCATTAATAAAAAGCTATTTGACAAGAATCTGATGTCATATAAGCAATTCTACAGATTATTTGCAGAAGATAATTGCACAGGGAAGGTCCTCGAAGCAGACAAGAGTTGGGGAGATCATGACTGACGAGGTGAGTTCGGCCCTCTCACAATTGTCATACTTTTTCAGGTGATACAACAAACACTAGTTATATCTGAACTACCTTCTATGATTACTCCTTTTCAGAATAAATTGATCACAGTTTCATCTGATATGAACATCCTCAAAGCAATGCAGCTTATGACAGGTTCTCAACTTATTGCAGTATAAATGCCCAGTCTATTTCTTTTTGACTTGCTACTATGCCAGTCCATGAAAACATATCTTTGTGTTTGTCGCAGAGCACCACATAAGACATGTTCCAGTTATTAACAGAAAGATAGTCGGCATGATCTCAATCGTGGATGTAGTACAAGCAGTGGTACAGCAACAGAGAGGGGAATTGAAGAGACTGAATGACTTTATAAAAGGAGAATACTATTGAATTGAAAAATGATATGCTTACAAAGAATATGCTATACATGCTGATTTCAGCAAAGAATTAAGATTTCATTCTTGTAGAAGAATAAAATTACAAAATCGATCTACAATGCAGTCATAAAGACTACATCATGCACAACATCACAGAACTTAGACTAGAGTGAAGTGTGGCTGAACATTTATGCACCTTGTCCATTCAAGATTAGTACTTTGTCTGTGTTGTTCGCTCCCTGGCTCGCTCCTTGGCCCTGCTATGGGTGTGTTCACAACTGAATGGGTCTCGGGGCCTCACAAGGTGTAAATTACTCTGGTGTATCTAGCAAAAATGTAATACCAATTTCTTTTTATCCTTTTGCAAACTAATCTCAAGTCAAAATTCGCAATGACTAACATCTTTACAAAGCAAAGAAAATCTAATCAAAAGAGAAAGCCAAGGTTTCAAGGCACCCCCCCACCATTCGAGACCCAATGTGCCCAACCAGCTGAATTCACTAACCCATTTCTCATCTGTCAAGTCAGGTAATGTGTGAGAAGCAATTCTGTCTTTCGTTTTCAATTGCTTATTTATAAAGAGAATATAGAGCCCTTATCGTCCAAATCGGAATCTCTACTGGCCAGCATATGCTCCTCTCTGCCTGAATTGCCAAATCCATCCACATGCAACATTACCAACTTAGAAGTGTTGCAGTAGCTCATAATGCCAATCACCTTGGCTTCACTACTCTCTGCTTCTACAACAAAGCACACTTTCATCCTACAGAAGCTAAAAAGTTCATCAGCACCCATATCTGGCAAGTTGTTCTGTACCAAAGTGCCTTGGTTGGGTATCTATCATGTAAGATACAATGAAGCAGTGAAAATTCGATTCAGTATAGTGAGCTACATCATGAATTGGTCCTATTGCTGTCACAAAAAACATTCTTTGAATGTAGTAGAAGTCTAAGAAGTACATTATACTTAAAATGTTCCACTGGACTCACTGCTCACAAGCTGCTCGTGTAAAGAGATAGTGTAATCAAGATATATTTAGTCATACTCGAAGACGATCACATATTGATGATGCTTTGGCTGAGCAGGAGCGACTCAACTTGTTCGGTCACTTCTTGATAAGAGACAAATAGTCCGATCTATTGCCATAACTAGAGTAAAACAGAGCTAACCAGCATGCGTAGATAAAATCACCAGTGACCATACATCCAATAGAATTACGTCAAACATGTTAAGAACATATACCTCGAGCACAAGATACAGTGCATTCCTCGCTGGCTGGTACGCGAATACTCAACTTTGGGAACATTCCATATCGAAGAACGATCCTTCCAATGCTTTCTCCGAGAAGATTCAACACTAAAAAAATTCATCTTCTTTACGTCAAGATTCGCTTCAAGTGGTGGTACCTCTCTCTTTTTCCTCTGAAGTGGACCATGTTCGTGTAAGCTCCTCCGATCCCTAAGAAGACACATTGCCCCCAACTGTTCCATGGCTTTTTGCCATACAAAATTAAAAGTAAAGAAGAAGCTTGAATGGCTGAAAATTCTACACAAATTCAGGTTCAGATTCACCATGAAGGCTTTAAAGTATGGTGAAACTTGGCCTGAGGCGAAGTGGCAGGAACGAGAAAGACCAACCCCATGTTTTTATAAGGTGGAAACAGAGAATCCCATGATGGAAATCTTTGCGTAAGTGACATCAAATGATAGAGATTTTCTCGCTTTTTGGTCATCTTAGATTTGGCGCAATTTCGCAGATTCCGATAAAATTGTCCAAAAGGACCTAGAGTTTTTTTTTTTTTTTTTTTTGGACTAAAACCAAAAGGACCTAAAGTTGCATTGGAGAGTCGGGGCACTCAAATCCTATATATCTTTTTTCTCGTGGATTTTTCATTTTCTCATTTATTTTGCTTCTTTGCCATATTGAATTCCTACGTTATTTGTCCTTGTGACATCTATTTTATTTTCCAATAAATTAATAAATGCTTTCTCAGTAAACAAAATGAATTTTCTATGCTACGATTTTTTTTTTATAAGGAACATTTTGTAACACGAGTTAATTGTTGATGATTGCAAACCTTTACCGAGGCAAAGGCCATGTACTGAGGTTAACTCTCATTTTTTTTTTTTATCAATAAAGAAGTACAAGAACAAAATAGCCATGGAGATATAAATTAGACATCTTTCTATTCTTTTCTCTTTTCTCTTCTTCAACTATATATGAAATGACCTAATTAGGTTCATTTTCTTCCCTTTCTTTCATAAGCATCCAAACTACAATTGAACCAATCATTATTTCTTGGATCCTATCCATTCACTCCTAATCACTCCATCTAAGTGATTGTGTGAGAAAAAAGGATCGCACTATCTTTAATAAAATCACAAATTTCAGCCATAGCATGAGCATATTTGTCTTTGGGAACAGATTTCTAACTCCCAACATGCTAGTGAGGTTATGGTGACTTGGGTCCAATGGAGGACACACCTATAGCCCAAACTAACGGCCACAACCATTTCACTAGTAAAAGTGAGTATAATTGTTAAAATATTTTTAACAAAGGACAACCATCATCCACGTCATTATTTTTTGGCTGGAAAGACTACATTGATAATCTTCAAAAAGCTTAGGACTCTATTTACAAAATTAAAATGTTTAAAACTGAATTGGCATATGTGCAATAGAATTAGAACTTATTTATAATTTGCCCTAAGATAAGAGATCTATGGAATATTTTACATATAATATAGGATGACCTTTCATCCATAAGATGTAAAATTAAAATTTCGAAGAAACTCAAAAGTTTTGTTTTTTGTGTTTTGTGCACTTGCGCGATTCAGATATAAATTTCAAATTTAGACATGTTCTCCATAAAATCTCTATTAAGGAGTGTGGGAGACCTTAAGATTGCAAGGAAGGTGGACCAATTGAGTTACACAAAACCTAATCCAGACACCACTAACCGTCAAACAATAAAAAAATTTACAGTCCACCATTTCATTTAATATACATATTTAATAGATCTGCATATTAGCCCCCTAAGATTGCAAGGAAGGTGGACCAATCAAGTTGTACAAAACCTTATCCAGACACTACCTAACCCTCAACCACCCCCCCACAAAAAGAAAAAGAAAAAACATTTACATTTCACCACTTCATTTAATATACATATTTACTAGATCTGCATATTAGCCCTTTGGTCATCTGGAATGAGCTAGTAAGAATGACATGTATAAGAGGAGTCGAAGTAGAGGGTAATTAGGTTGGCACAAAATGTTTGAATTACAATATCTAGTAATAGAGTTGAAACACAATATTTTGAGAAACTAGAAACACGGTAGAAACCCACCATTAGTGTCTTTTTTTCGATGAATAATACAAGTCTCTTCCATTTCTAATGTTTCACCACATTCATTTTTCTTCAAGTCACGAAACACTACATAAAAAAATAAATAATAAATAAAAAAATAAAGGAAATAATGGAGGTCTCAACCCCTTTCTTAATTATTCCCGGTAAGCAAATGCAACCCTCACCTTAATATTCTAGAAATCTAATTATAATCAAAGAGGGAAGATAGAGAGGAATCTCGTCAATCCAAAAATTTGTCTGTGGGGTGCGTACATATCTTCACCGTGTCCAATTGCATGATCAATCATGTCGCCTGAAGTTTATTTGACACAGCACAAGTTAATGGGCGATTAGATAGATGCCTAGGAGATACTCCGGGTCAGGTAAAGAGAGCAGAACTTCCACGGCCTTCCTCTTTCATATGTTGCTCCAGCATCAACACAAGGCAATAATGCGGCAGAATAATAGCCCTGTCCCCTGAATATAGGGGAATATGTAAATCCCAAGTTGCTTAAAGGAGCTTAAGAAAAGACAAAAATCTCAGTGTATCTACTGTGGTTGGTGGGTTTAAAAGGCGATGCACTGAAAAGAGGAATGTATGCAATCATGATCAAATCTGACGTCGTAATAAGACCTCATGCGCTGTCCGCACAAAATGTGCAGCAGAAGAATCAGTACGCTATGATATGTGTTTACTTACTTGCGTGCTATATTTTCCTCCAATTCGGGCTCTGATTTGTTGATTTTTAGAACCATCATGCCTAGATAAGTATTTGTCTTACAAAAAAACGAACCCATTAAGAAAAAAAAAGTACTTTATTTCCATTCAACCACATTTTAGATCGTTGAGTTACGAGTTGTGAATATCTCTTAAATGTGAAGTTCACAAAATATAAATGCAATTGATATTTATCCATCAATCAAAAGATTGGTCGGAGAAAATTTATTATAAACATGGCCATTCTAGAAGGGCCGCCATCGAACCAACTTCCCATGCCTTCATCATGCTCCCTCAAGCTCCAACGTGGCAGGGCAAACTCCAGGTTGCGGTGATGTAGAGCAAGTGTAGCTTTAGTTCAGATTTAGAGGGAGGGAGGGAAGAGGGAGGTGATGTTGGTGACATGCATGTTTGTCACCGGGATACAAGACCTAATTGGAGAAAATTCCTTCAATTAGCACTTGAGACAAACATAAACCTAGATCAAAAATTGTTGTTTTAGTACGTGGTGTCCAAAAACCTTTCGTTTTGACTATTGCCCTAGAATGTATGGATGGGTACGACCCTGAGATTACTTTGAGTGGGAATAATGTGATTTGAGCACAGATTCACCATATTTAAACCGATCATCATGCCGGTCAACTCCTTGAAGATACATCTTCAAAACTTTGAGATCCACCAGAAGGAAATTGAGTTTACTGAAAAAGAATATTGGAGATACCCAGACTTTCGTCGTTTACTCAACAAGATGAAACCGGGTGTTAAAATACGTTAGCCAAGAAATGGTCAAAACAAAGCTATGTAATTAGCAATTCATTCCCTTGCTTATTAATCTAACTCATCCAAACAATTTAGTTATAAACCTTTTGACGATTTGCTAAATTAGTCCTAAACCTTTTAACAATTTGATAATACAACTCTTTCGAGTAATTTTGGCTAAAAATTGCTAAAGAACGACATTGGCAAATCATTAAAAAATTTAGGACTAAATTAACAAACCGTCAAAAGATTTGGGACTTAATTGGTATAATTAAAAAGGTTTAGGATTGAATTAGCCATCGTACGATAGGCTTAGGACTAGACTACATAATTGAAAAGTTTAGAACTAAATTTGCCATAGGTTTTGGACTATTTAGATAATTTTTCGCAATTTTTAGTAGTCTTTGGAATTTTGGGAATACAATTGTGACCAGTTAAATAATGGGAAATGACTACATGACCGTATGGACGATCGAATGTCAACCAACAATTTTGAAGTTGGGAACAGGGATACAAGCTTTGCTAGTTTCATAATTTTTTGTCAATATATTGGTGGGATTTCCACTATTTTAAAAAGGAAAAAATATGAGATTTTTTTTTTTTTTGAAAAAGAAATCAAAGTGATAATATTCAAACAAGAAGTAATATGAAGAATCCAATCACAATGTCTAAAATAGTGGATATTATTTTCCGGCCAAAGAAAAGATTTGGTGGATATTGTTCCTAAATAAAAGAGATTTAATAACTAAAAAAAAAATAGAATGCGAATATTTAGTATACTTTAAACTTTTGATTATTTTAGGTTTTTGTAATCGATTAACGCATAACCATGGAGAAAGGTTCATTAGTACTTATTTCTTTGATTGCAAGAAAGTAAGAAGTGTCCATTGACGCCTAATTTTAATTGGTATTCGTAAATATATATTTAGACATAAGGTGCATAGTTTTTTTCTCTTATCTTGTTTAGATGAATGGATTTCGTGTTGAAAGCAGCTTCTCTAATGAAAATAATGTTAGTGATGAGGACGAGATGAACAATTCAATTAAAGATGCTAGTGATGAAATAATCACAACACCATGCGATCCTAAGTTACTAGTGATGAAGGCAACTTCACTAATCTTTTAGGCCATGGGAGAGTCCTTCTAAAGCAATTTAATTTGAGCAAAACAAATGAGAAGTCATAATACACTATGATTTTGCCATTAGTTGCAAAGCCAACATTTTTAATATTTTTTCATCTTTGAAATGTATAAATATGTCTAATGACATTAATGATTTCTTTTCGCTTAGTGAATATAAATTTTTTACTTGTGATTATCTATTTCGTGATGTATAATTTCTCTTTTCTTTTCATATTTAAGGATTTTAACTTTCTGGGATATGTAGAGTTTCCTTATCAGATTGGTGCTTTTTGGGCGTAGAAATCCTCTAATTTTAAATTAAGTCAAGAGAAAAAGGAAATGTTGGAAAGTTAATGAAACGGGTCAAAGGATTGTCCTGGTTTCCTCTAATATAAGTTGTGGCTGCCGTTAGACGGTCAGAAAATTAAAATCATGGCATCGTTAAACTAGCCGGCCCTTAAATAATTTCAAGCGATAACTGCATAAGTCGAAGTAGATTATGCTATATATGTATATAATATAATATATTTTCCATAACCAAAAACTCTTCTCCACAAGTTGAACCTCTTCTATTATCGTCTAATTTGGTAGATCTTATTTTTGTCATACATTCTAGAGAATCCTCATGGAGATTTTGGATGACTTTTAAGAGTACATTAGTCCACTCAAAAAAATAATATTTGAAAAGGTTATGGACGGATATTTTAGTATTGGAAATTTAATACGATATTTATTTTCCAAGGTGAATAGTGGAATATAAAGGGGTTCCTCTCATTAAAAGTAGGAACCCTCTTCTTCTTATAGTAACTAGCAAGAATGGCACTCACTTATAATGTGTTAAAAAAGTGGAAAATTTTAATAAAGGAGAGAGACAGTCTGATATGATTTTGAGTTATTTTAGGAAACAGATTCAGATTATTTCAGGACAAAGAAGATTGCTTAAATTCAAATTGGAAATAGAAAAAGCTTATTAGATAGTAGATATTTATGTTCCTTAATGTTTTCACATTTAATTTCTATTTTGTCCACTGCATAGTAGTACACAATCGTTATATTTTTAGCTAGCGTGCCTTCTTGAAGATTCCTTTTCTGTTTGCTTTATTATATAAAGAGATTTGGGGAAAGTTTACTCGAAAGTTTGAGATTATAGTTTGCTTTTGTTTTTGCTTTACTACCTAGAGAGATCATAGAATGCGGCACTCGATTGTCCCCTTCATATTTACGTCTAGGATGAAAATAAAAATTTGGATACGGGTAGGATACATTCATTGACAATAGAGGATACACCTAGTAGCACCTTTTGAATGTATGCATACTAATCAGATAGCGCACCCATTTGAAATGTTTTCTCAACTCACCAAGCTATGGACCTAATAAAAATCCAAAATTATTTGCTTGCAGTGGAAAGTATAGGTTTCCTCAGCATATCTATATTTGTTATGATGCATCTATGATCTTTGAATTGGGATCTAATACCCCCACCCAAGCTGATAAAATGCTCAAGCAAACCCACTTGCTAATACAAATATCACACCGATATGGGGCTTCATAGATTGAATTATCCCTCAAAAAGTTCTCAAACTTTAGCAATGATGATTCTTGTTTACCTGTCTTGTCCTAGATCAAGGGAATCACATCTTCTTGTTACTATCCTTCAATTTCGATTTTATTTCCAAAAAAAGCCAACTTGGAGAGAATCCCACATCTTCCCTTGCTTATAAGTAGCCCCATCATTGCAATCTCTCAATACATACCACCAACACTTAGCCTCTGAGTCTTCAACAAATCATACAGTCGTTCTTTTTTCTCCTGGGACTTTCAATTCTTGCATCTTTCTCATCTCGTTTGGTTATTAAGGAAGTAGTTGACATGGCAGCATCGTGGACAAGAGAGCAAAACAAGAGGTTTGAGGAGGCACTGGCTTTGTACGACGAGAACACTCCGGATAGGTGGCAAAGGGTGGCGAGAGCGGTTGGTGATGGGAAGAGTGTGGAGGAGGTGAGGAGGCATTATGAGGTCCTTGTGAGGGACCTCGTGAGGATTGAATCTGGCCAAATTCCCCTGCCCAACTATAGAGGATCCGACCAAAGTGATGAGTCTAGTAGGTAGTATCTAACACTTTCTTACAAAAGTCATTCATGTAATAATTATTCCCTATTTCGGCATGGCGAGTTTTTTTTTTTTTTTTTTTTTTTTTTTGAAGTAATGCTACATATGCAATGACTTGTTTACAATGTTGGATTTTGAAATTATGTGATGATATGTAGTTGAGGTATTCTATTACATGAGATATGATTCAATCATAATTGACCATATCTCTTCATGAACAACTAGTGATATACATAGTACTATTCTTTTTTTTTTCCTTATCTCTTCGACTTTAACACTCTATTTCATTATAAAACTGATGTGCATGAGCAATTACAATGCTATCATAGTGCAGAGCCTGAGAGTTTTCATAGAGATAATGAAGTTGAAAACCAATCCCTTAAAAAAGAAGGCCTTAATTATGTAATTTGTTCCTTATATATATATATATATATAAGAAAGCGAACCTTTGTCTCTGGGGTCATCTATCAAGTTATCAACTCGTCTAAAAAAACCCATCTTTCTTTTTCTTTTTATCACAATATCATTCATTGTGATTGCAAATTTTATTGAAGAAGGAAATCGAAACGTCCATGTAATATTTTTGAAAGAAGTCATCTTCCAAATATATTCCTAAAATTGTATCTTGAAAGATGTGAAGATATTTTCAGGATTGCACATATATATCCAAGGAATATCATCATATTAATATAATCAACAATTAAAAGTTACTTGATTAAGTCAAAAGACAATGAGACACTTTCAATTACTTTTTTATTCTGGAAACTTCTGTGTCTACATTTATATTTTATACAAGTTTTGATTGGGTGAACCAATTTCTCTTTTCCATGTACCTTAAGGTGCAAGACTCGAACCATGTCCTTACCTTCTTAAAGTGAAAGTTCCACTAACCCTAGCTTTCCATCGCAAGTTGATTGAGTCCAAAGAAGCAAAGTGATCATTCAATATAGTCGTCTCTCATGTGCATGGCCATGCATTTTGTGCAGTTTAAAGCGTGTTGCAGGGGAATAAATTATCTCGGGGCCATGTGCTAGCGATCTAAAACAATAAAATGTAGTTAAAATTTTGTGTGGAAGCATAATACAACCTTATATTTCCTAAATTAGAAAGGTCGAGAATAAATTACATCTTACTGTATAATGATCAGCCATTCATGGATCTAAAAATTCCTCTGTTTAAAGTATAAACGCATCATAATAAACTTGCAATGAATATAATTCGTGTCAGTTTCAACTATCTATCATGTATTTGGTTAAAAGTTTGTCAAAACATGTTAGAAAAATGCTTTATTAATACAAGTACGAAAACCATGAGCTTTTGGCTCGATGGTCCGTGTAAGTAACATAATAAATTTTTTAAGGATGTTTTAAGACTATGAACACACTAGATTACCTTTCTTTAGTGTCTCCTTAGGGTTAATAGAGTGTAAATTTATAAGAATAATAAAATCAACAAATTATATTGGCAGCTGAGAAAATATTGGCAAAGTGGTAAGGAACTCAATAATAGTGTACATTTGTCAGTGTATGAAGTATGATATTTCTCAAATTGGAAATATAATCTCGACTTTACTTCACATTTCAAAATCAAGATCATTATCTAAGATTTATTTCTTACTTTCCGATTTTTTATATGAAATTGCTTAATTAAAAGCTTGTCAAAATCTTGAGATTTTGAAGAAATTTCCAATCTTTAGGGGGGCCACAATTCATGTAAAGTTCTCTTGTTGAGTTGGGTCAATAAGCGACTTTGGAAGGTTTGGAGGCCTCTAAATTCGCCCATGGAATAGTTCATGAATTGATTTGGGCTATAAGAAAATATGGTGGGGCTCCACTAAGATTGCAATAATTGAGAAAGTATTTTATGTATCAGTGATATTACATGTCAAAGTAATAAGAATTATTCAATAATCACGATTCTTCTTCTTTTTGACATGGTAAACTCCATCTGATTATTTTCTTTTCTTTTTTCGAATGATAAAATTATTTGAGGCAATAATTAATTGGATGATTTTATCATGTCATCAACATGATCCATGATATCACCAATTCTCAAAGATGCAACTTACCAGTATTCAATAACTAGATTGGACATGAGTAGTCACTACCCTCGAATGATTGACATATCATAACATGACAATCCACAGGTTCTGGTGAAAAGGCATGATTTGATTTTGTTCTTCTGATGGTTTTACCTCTCGTAACAGGCTCATCAGGAATATGAGGCTCCACTGAAAGTGAAGGGTCACTCTTTTCAGATCAGGAAGCCCTTTATTAGCTATAAAGATGCTAAGTACGCGCCAAATATATATATATATATATATATATATATAGCAATAACTGTAAATATAGAAGCCTAAGAAAGGGGGTAAAATAGGAAGAAGAGAAAAGGAGCGGTGATATCATGCGCTATAGGCATGAAGACTCGTGGGTCTAGACCGTGTAAAAAACTACCTTCTTCTGCTCCCTTTTTAACTTGTATGCGAGCTGATATGGTTTCCTTAAAGACTGCTGTGTGTACTTGTTCTCACGAGATCCTCAATTGCACTAATTAGCTTACAATTACACAAACATGCTTATAAACTTAACGTCTTCTGCGGGCTAATAGAGAAAGTGGTGAGCGCCGTACATCCGCTAAAATGCATTTGTAACGTCAAATCCCATGAGCCCACTATATTTGTAGGCGAGACTCGCTATATTCAGTGGTCTAGATGCATTTTGGTGCATGGATGAGGATGCACCACACTCGCAAAATAGTCCCCCTACAATAACAAATTCAAGACTTGTTATTGTGACAAGAGACAACCTCTCCATGCAAATTTTATCCTCAGCGACTTTTCCTTTCGCATGGAATTTTGGATGGCTAATATTATGACTCAGAGCACTAGAACACTAGAATGTAGTAAATCTATTTATCATTTTATTAATAAAAAATGTTTACTGTGGACATGTTGATCTCTTCAGATCGTTTCTGTGAGTAGTTTTGTTTTGTTTTCTCTTTCTATGGGTATTGAGTAAAATAGATATTCAAATTCAAAATAAGTCTTAATACCAGGAAAAAAAAAATTCAAAATGAGTAGTTGCTTCCGCCGGATTTGTAGAAAGATGACCCCACTCCATAAACAAAAAGCCTAGACAATAGAGGTCCAAGCAATAGCTGCCAGGACAAAGGCGAGCTGATATGATAGGTCGAGCAAAGGGAGTGAGATCAATCCAAGCCACTAGCGGAATGAGGAAGTGGGTCCGTTGGATGGATATAACTGAATCCATAATAGGTCATGTATCAAAAAGAAAAAATGAGAGAAAACCGAAACAACAAAAAGAAGAGAACCAGAAAACAACTTTTAGTGAACAATCTTCTTGAATGGAGAACAAAAAGCCTAGACGATAGAGGTCCAAGCAATAGCTGCCAGGACAAAGGCGAGCTGATCAGATAGGTTGAGCGAAGGGAGTGAAATCAATGCGAGCCACTAGTGGAATGAGGAAGTAGGTCCGTTGGATGGATATAACTGAATCCATAATAGGTCATGTATCAAAAAGAAAAAATGAGATAAAACCGAAACAACAAAAAGAAGAGAACTAGAAAACAACTTTTAGTGAACAATCTTCTTGAATGGAGAACAAAAAGCCTAGACGATAGAGGTCCAAGCAATAGCTGCCAGGACAAAGGCGAGCTGATAAGATAGGTTGAGCGAAGGGAGTGAAATCAATGCGAGCCACTAGTGGAATGAGGAAGTAGGTCCCTTGGATAGATATAACTGAATCCATAATAGGTCATGCATCAAAAAGGAAAAATGAGAGAAAATCGAAACAATAAAAAGAAGAGAACCAAAAAAACAAATTTAGTGAACAACCTTCTTGAATGGAGATGCAAAGTATCGTTCTCCGTACCTCTCAAATGCTAAGCGAGCGCTCTACCATCTGAGCTACATTCCCATGTTGAGGCACAAGTTGCAGGAATTTTAAAAGATGTTAAAAATGAGAACCCGCACTGAGTCTATGAGAAGTGTGATAAAAAGGTTTAACATAAAAGATTCCGGAAAAAATAAATGTTTGGAGTGCACGGCCAATTCCCAAACTTGTCATATATCCAATCAGACATCTCCACTTAAAAATTAAGTCAATGAGTTATAATTTAATTATGATATATTAACTACTCTACATCATACCAATTCTCTAATATGGGATTTTTCTAACGCAATTTATATGTGCATCCTAACAAAAAAAAAAAAAAGACTTATGTATCGTGACGAATAGTGACTGACATTCTATTTTGAGATTGCATTGCATGTTCTATTGAAGTTAATGTTGCATGATGTGTTTGTCCGATGAAATCCTTGTTGTCATATCTCCAATCTTTCAAAAGGATCTTTCTTTCTTTATTTCTTTCTTTCTTTCTTTTTGTAAAAAGCCTTTTTGGAAAGTAACATTTTTAGTTCAAAGCTATCATTTCGAATAATAATCCAAATGATGAAAAATGGAAATACTAGACTATAAGCAACGACTAGACTATAAGGCAACAATATATTCTTTCTCTTTCTCTTTTTTATGGTCGAAAGGCAATGCCATATGTCACTACTCACTGTAGGCTTATTGATTGTAGGAGTGTCAACAATTCAAGTCGGGCATGTTTCCAGAATTCCTGATTTGATTCGAAACATTAAGAAAGTGGGTTACTACTACCTGAATAGCATATGACCTGAATTGAAAAGACATTCCCTTTTATTTTGCCACAAAATGTTTGTACTTCGCTGGAATTAAATAGAAGGAGTATGAAAAGATGAGTTTGGAGTATTTTCTCAAAATAATAGGAATAGTCCCGTGCGTTGCAATACTCTTCTATGAACTCTTATATGTAGTAAAGAGATTAATACTTTTCTTTCTTAATTATGTTCAGCTTATAAATTAGACCGTGCGGTCATTTATAGCTTGATTATTAACAACACTCTTGAAGAAGTGCCGATTATTCATAGAATCAGTTGCTCCGTACGATTTGGATGGTATGAGCATTAATCAGACGCAAAATATATCGAATAGTCCCTGAAATGGCAAAATAGTTTTTGTATTACCGTTCTTAATATTCTAAAGGAAACCTGTCAATCCCATTCAACATGGAGGGTCTTCGAGGAAAACATAAGCTCACTTTCATGCACCGCATGAAATAATTTTTTTTTTTTTAAAAAGGAGAAAACAAAGAAAACAAAGAAAACAATAACATGTCAATTATGAGAATTTGTAAAGAGTAATTAAAGATATTTTAATCTGCCAATGAGGTTAAGATATTTCTTTACATGTTAAGATATTGTTCCGCGGAGTTAACCACAAGAAGTTATATTATTCGAAACCTCTTAGTTCATGGTCTTAAGGTATATAATTAATTATCTTAATTACCAATTGCAGCACCTTTCCTATAAAAAAAAAATTACAGAGAAAAACTTAATTTAATTATCTCCAAGTTAACAAAACGAAGACAAAATGCATAGTTTAACCTGAACCAATAAACATAAGAAATTAATTTAAGCCTCGACATCTATTTACAGAAGTTGCTAATGCAAATTGAATTTTTATAAAAATGGAGATAATCGTTTAGTTTATTTTCAAATAATGGTTAGTATTAGTATTAATCTCCCGTATTAGAATTAATTAAGGGACCTATTTATGGAATCACCTTGTCATATAATGACAAAAAAATCAATCTATTAATACAAATTTTGTTAGTTCATTAGTTCACGCCAATAAAAGTAGGATTAACATAGTCATGCAAATTATATTTGCAAAATGTATCGGAGGTAATTGGTTAGTTTAATGCCAAATTAGAGGTTTCTAGCGAGGAATCTTGACCGAATCCTAATGATCTATCATAAATGGTATTACATGAAAGGATGTGCATCGGTTCTAGTCCAACCCCAGAACCAAACTTAGTGTGATCCAACCCCAAAACCGGACCTGCTTTGGGTGGTTCTTGCAAAAATCAGTTAGATTTTCGATTCCAGATTTTTAGAATCGAAAATAACTGGTTTGATTTTAGGAATCAAATTGACTAGACCAAACTAGCAAACAATAACATAATATTTTATTATTTTTATTCAGCAATAGCAAAAGGTACAAGTTACTCCTTTTACTAATAACTTCCCTATGATTAATAAATTTATCTGATAATAAAGTAACTTTCAATCGATGTAGGAACTTTTAAGAAAGAAAATAAAATATTAAAAAAGTAACACCATCAATTCCAGAGACAACCCTAAGGAATCGGACTAAGACCCAATGGTCTCGTCTACTCTGGTTCTAGGGTGGACAGGGTTGATTCTCAATTTCACATATTGGAAAAATCGACCATGTCTCTAGTCTAGCTTCCATCTCTAGAGTAGGAATCGGCCATTTCTAAAATCGATCGCCCCTAATTACATGTTTAGTTTATGTGTATGTTGCATTTTCTTCCTTGCACTAAATCTTTTACGGCCAAAGCATGATTTAAAATATGGCAAGTATTATTGGGCAAATAAATATATTGGTATGATATAAAAATGCCATGGGTAATCAAATTGTCACGTGGCACAAATCACCTCCATTTGGCGCAACGTTATCAATCATACGAATACATATCACGCCACATGGCACAAGCACACCGATTATACCCAACTTTGTAATGATATATGAGATTTGGATCGGCGAGGGTAAAAACGGATTAAGCATTGTGGTCTAGGTTTTCCACCGAAACAAAATGGGGTAAAGACGGCCGTCCTTTAGACAGCAAGAGCCCAGTGATAAGGTCAGTTCGTTGGAGACCCTTGAGTCACGAGGAGAGTCTTTGTGCATTTAGATTTAGGCAATAAATTACCGCACTTATTATGGTCACATGCCAAACCATCACCTACATGTGACTTGGGAAGGATTCGAGTCCCCTCCCCAGCCCGAATCAAATCCAAGGGCATGGTTTTTTGGATTGTCCTCTAGAACACTCCATGTCTATCGTCTATGATTAACGAGCCCTTTTTCACGTATACCCTCTATCTCCACATGTCATCTCCTCTCTGTCACACAAATATCTTCCTCTCCCAAGGGCGTCATAATGCCTATGGAACAATGTTTTTAAATTCAAGAACCAATTCAAGCTCTAGCCGACAAATCAACCCCTTCAATCGGTTGAATTGCCTAGTCAATGAACTTAGACAATTTGCTGAATTCGAAATATAGCACCCACTCTAGTTGTTAACTTGCTGTTTTACTTTGATTGGGGGTCGATCCAGCCTCCTCCGCCTCAACTTTTCATGTTCTTTCACCAAAGTTAAGCACTTGTTCTTGACCAATCCAGGTTGAGTAGAAAAAATCGAATTGGCACATAGTCCTATTCCCGGTCAAACGGGCCAGTCTCGGGCTTGAAAACGCTGCTATCGAGGGCCTTTCCTTGGACCTCTTTTTTTCGGGGGGCCATTGCGGACTTGCTGTCATGTACAAGTCTTGAGAACAAAGAGTCCGAACTTGCAGAGTAAAGACTAGTTTATCCATCAACTTCGGGACGTCGACTTTAACACGTAATTTTTATATCAATTTAGCTGAAATTCAGTATTACAGTAATTCGTCAAAAATGATTGTCTCAGAAAATAAAAATAAACATTCTTTCAATATAAGAGTTCATACAATTGTTTATTTGTTCAATGTACTATTAATGGGCTTTCCTGCTTAAACATTGCGTTTCAAGCCCTTCAATAGTGTTACCTCGCTGGCCACTTATTAATTTGATTTTTTTGGACTGAAGACTCTTTTACAAGGAAATCAACTGTATAAACTATATTATTAAGTTAAAGTGAGGCTTGTCTTTCCTCTTCAGGCCTTACCTTAATATTACTCCTTCATTAGATAAATGAAGTAAAAAAATTAAGAAAACTATCTGCTGCCTTCACTTCGAAAGAGGATTATCTATTCCCTCAACCACTTAGGGGGTTTATGACAAACCAGAATTTCTGTTCCAGAAACAATTTTCCTATTCCAGACCTGTTTCTAGAATAGAAATCCGTTTGATAAACTTATTCTATTTTTCTATTTCTGGAATAGATTTACATTGAAATAGATTTTGATCGAAATCGAAATAGAAATTTTCTACTTCTCATTTCCGGAACGTAAATCGAAATAATTTCTCCATGAAATTTTCTACTAAGATGAATATGCTTAGAAAAAGTATTGCCAATAAGATGGCAAGAGATCATAATATGCAGGAGATTCTATGAGATCGTGTTTTCAACTTTTGTAATGTATTTCTATTATTTTGTATTTGGGGATTCCCAATCTTTGCTTTTGTAATGTGATACTGTATTTGATGATTCCTATCTCAATTCTTGTAATGTGATATTCTACTTGAGGATTTCCCTTATTTGTAATGGTCCTTTATGACAAGCTCTATTACACTTCGTAAAATTCGCCGATTTTGTAAAATTTGCCGCAAATTGCCCAATACACTTCTTTGTGTTTCTTTCTAAAACGATTGCTCGATATCGTAAACCATGGCGGTAATCGACATGACACACTAGCATGAAGGGGATTAGAATATGGTTGCCCACCTTCATTCTACTAGAGTTTTGGGAACCTTCTATCATGCTCAAAAGTAATGCATATTGATTTCTTTTTTCTATTGTATGGAGACTATTGATAAGTATATTGTTTGACCGTAATTACCTATCTAGGTGGATGCTAAAGAATTTTGTGTGAAAATTTAGAAAATTTGATATAACAACTCTTACTTTGTATTTTTTTTTTCAAAAAAGGGAGACTTTACTAAAAAAAAAAACTCTTACTTTGTATTTGAGTCAATGGGTTCATAAGCATATGAAATTGTAAGAATGGACATCTCATTTGCTCCAAAAAAAGAAAAATTTGTTTTAAGAAATAGAAATTTTATCTTTGTTATCAAACACATTTCTATTTCTAAAACAAAAATTTTGTATCGTTATCAAACAAATTTTTTTGCTCGGAAACTTGTCAGAAATAGAAATAGAAAAATCATTTACGTTTAAACTATTTCAAGCAGAATGGTTAATAAATGCGCGCCTTAGTTTTGGCATAAGCATGGTGTGTGCATAAAATATCTCACTATTCATAGACAACCACACACTTTCTTCTAAGAACAATCATCCCATCATGGGCGCGCACTACTCTTTTTCTACTATTGCTTTTGCTCATCACTTCCTTCAATATTTAGAAATAAAAAGTTACAAATTGTGAAAGGGTTACGTAAAATTCTATCCATTTATATTTAGAAATTTGAAAGATTTCAAGTCCTTCGTTTTGACTAAAGGTAAGTCAATTGCTGCAAAATCTGAACAAACAAGCTAAAGTTAAAATTGTTAGTCACACAAAAACTAACTCTTGTTCTTCAAGCTCCTTTATTAAGAATTAACATGCGCATGGATTTTACTTTTTATTGATCTTATGCTTCCTTTCTTCTACTCCACGTATGCGCATGCGCCTTAACGCAGTCTTCTCTCCACCCTCATTGTCCTTCGTTTATCCAGCACAACGTAGTGTAGGAGTCTCACTTTGGTTTTACAGGCTTTTTCCAATAGACTTTACGTATAAAAAATAGAAAATCAGACTTTTTTTTTTTTTTTTTTTTGGTCAGGGAAAAAAATCAGACTTTACGTGCATATTTGTGCTCTAAATGAGCACTATTTATCCGCATGTCTTTACTTTACTTTCTTTTTACTTTTAGCATAATGGAAATTTTATAATTCATGTACTTTGACTTTTTTTTTATTTATAAATTCAAGACTTCTGAAATATTCACAATACTCAAAATTTGACTTTTTTTTTGGTTGACAGATTTTTTAAAATATGAATATCGTTTAAAAAGTTGACAAGAAGGCTTAGAGCCCATTTTGCATACGTTCAGCGTAAAAAAGCAGGCCGAACTCTGTCAATGCCAGAACAAGGAAAGGTACAAAGATTTTCGTACAGAGACAATAGAACACAGGGACCACGTTCAGGAGGAGGAAGCACCAGCTTCTTCATGAGTTGACCGGTAGAGGCGCGCCGTCTGGTTGACACGTGACATGGATCGAACTCATGTGCAGGTGACTGTCCACCAAAACTCTAACCGTAGTTGCAAAAATTTCCCACGTGCATTAATCTAACACGCCAATTGCAAGCGGAGTTTGGTTAGGCGATGTGAGTGGGATAAGTGATCCTTAACCAGGATTATGTGTAAAAAACGAACTCCACGTATTTCATCACGAGGTCTAATGTTGTCGCGACAATTTATGCATCCAATGATATTCTTGACATGGACAAAAGAAAGGTTTGACCGTGCCACTAATAGAAAGTTAGGTGAAGCTTTGATTGAACCATTTGCCAATCTCCATAGGCCGCATCTAACTCCAAAAAGTGTTAACAAATTGAGTAATTTAGTAGTCAAAGCTACTTAAGATAGGATAAGATATAAAGTTAAAGTTAATCCCATATTTATATCCAATCCCAATATATAATTAACTTCATATTTATGTATTACATTTGGTACAATATCGGATGTGACGCCAGATGTAATCATATCCATTTCCAAAAAAGTATTTAGTGAACTTGAATTAGAATTGAATATAAATTAAAGAGTTAATTCCATGACAAACCTTAAATCGGTACATCAGTGATTAATTTGCCTCAAACTAATATTTTGATTACTAAAAACCCCAAACTAGCATACCATATAACAAATTTACTATCTCTTAATTTTCATTAAATTGTCTTGTCAAGTTGCTAAGTTCGATGACATCAGTTTAGAGTTTTACCCTCAATTTATCACAAATGCATCGATTTGTAGTTTTTCATCTTAGTAATCCAATTGTACGAAAACTAACAGAGAGTAAATTTATTATAAATGTGTACAATTTGGGGTTTTTGATAGTCAAATAATTAGTTTTTGATAAATTTATTACAAATATACCAATTTGAGAATTTTTACGATGTTGACCCAATTTAAACTTTCTAAAAAAACTAGTTGAAAAGGTTAAAAACATGCATATAATCTAGAATGTTTGCCACAACTGCCATTACAATGGTGGCCATTTTTATTGGGCATAAGGCTAGTAGAAGAAGTGCAAAACTTTTGTATGGCAAGACTCACTAACGCCAAAACTTTTTTTCGATCACTTAAATGCCACATTGGAAAAAAAAATCGATTGTTGAGTGCCAATTCCTACCAAATGTCCTATGTGAAATTAAAAAAAAATGAAATTTTTATTTGTATATTTCTTTTTTTTTCTTTAGGGCTGGCAAGGGTCACCAATGACCCTTGCCGACCACAGTTGCCTCGCCCTTGGTCCCAAAGGCCTTAGGCGAGGCCACAAGGGCCTCGCCGATCACAAGCAAGAGTCTTCCCCCAAGGCCTTCACAACCAAATCTAGGCAAGGGCCACCTCATTGGCGAGGCCTTGATGGCCTTGCCCAAGGCCTTCGCGGCCAAGGGCAAGGCGGCCGTAGCCAGCAAGGGTTGCTGGTGACCCTCACCGACCCTAAAAAAAAAAAAAAAAATATATATATATATATATATATATATATATATATATATATATATATATATATATTTAACAATAAAAAATTCAAAAATATTATAAAAAATTTAGATGGCCACATCAAACAACCGGTAGCCATGTTAGCTTTTCCAATGGGGCAAATCCAAAGTGACACTCAAGTGACTGATTTTTCAAATTTATAGACTCAGTGAGTGGAAAAAAAGTTTTAGCACAAGTGGACGTTGTAAAAAAGTATTGATACTTGTACCTTTTTACCCCATTTTTATTGTGTTAGGATCCCCATGACAAAAATTTTTTGACAAAGGAGAGGTTAAGCAACAAATATGAGAGTCAAGATTGGGGAAAATTGTTAAAAAAAAGTAATAAACCTATTGCACTTTAATCAATTCAATTATAAATATTTCAATTTTATCAATTTGAGTCTAAACATTTTTACGTTTACCAATTGAATTTATCTTGTCAATTTTAATTGGAAATCACTAATGTAGATGTCGGTAAATCTTACTTACATGGCATGGCCATTGTAAACGTGGATAATTTTTGTAATATATCAAAAAAAATTATAATTTTTTTTTTAATTTTTCTATTTTTCCTTTTTGGTCCAAAAACCGATGAGGGCCAGCTAACCTTCGCCGAAGTTGATGAAGAAAAAAAAAGAAAAAAAAAAAGAAAGATAAAAAATTATAAAAATTGTCGATGTTAACCTATGAAGCACGGACATGTTGCCCATGCTTTCGTGTCGTGTCCGACACGTGTCGGAGTGTGTCGGACACGTCAACACGCTCGGACACGCGGTCAATGCATGTCAAATTTTCCGACACGCGGTCAACTTTTCTCGACACGCGTGTCGATGCGTGTTTGGAAGACTGATGGAGGGTGGAGGCGAGGGAGGGCGAGGGAGCAAAGGCGGCGAGCGATAGCGAGAGATGGCTAGAGAAAGAGCCGAACAGAGAGAAAGAAGAGAGAGAAAGCAAACTCCCGCCGGCGAGATGAAGCTATGAACAGACCACCGCAACGACAAGAGACGGCCAAAGAGAGCGGCAAGGGCCGCCACTGTTGCGATGGATAGGTGAGGAGGAGGAGGAGGAGAAGGATCAAGAGGAAGAGGAGAGGAAGGGGGTTGTGCGGAGAGAAAGGTGGTCGTGCGGCGAGGAGGAGGAGGAGAAAGATTGAGAGGAAGAGGAGAGGAAGGGCCAAAGGGGTCACGCAGTGAGTGGTAGAAGGAGGAGGAAAAGGAGGGTAGCTAGGGTTTTTGATAACGGAATTAAAAAATAATAGAAAAAGGGGGACGATGGCGTGACTCTTGGGTTTTTGGGGCGAGGAAGTGACAGGCTGTTGCTGACAGTTTGGTGGGGGACGGAAAAAACTAATATAAATTTGGGTGGAGGGAAATGGACGAAGGAAATAAGGGGTGGATTTTAGGGTTTTTTTTAATCGGAAAATTAAATAAATGAAATTAAAAAATAATTTCAAAAAATAAAAGTATTAAATTTTGAATAATGATAAATTTTGGTCATTGTAGAAAATCATGGTTATTTAAATAAATTGATTCTAATTTCTTATTAATTATTAGTTTCATCAATAACTCTTGTTAAAGTTAAAAACATGTTTCGCATTAACTATGAATATATCTTTCGAATTTCAAATGAATTGATTTATTAATATTATTAGTGTAAATTTATTATAAGCACTTTTTTTAATTATTTATTTATTTATGAATTTGAATCAAATTAATTAAAAATAAAAATATTCATTTAATATACAACGTGTCGTAATGTGTCGGAATTCTCTATTTTTTAGAAATGACGTATCGATATGTCGCGTCATGTCGTGTTGCATGTCCGTATTGCGTGTCGATGCTACTTAGATGTTAATAGTGGACGTGCTACGTGGCATTACTAGCGTCAACGTCAATGATTTTTGGTTAAAATTTGCCGAATGAATTAAATTGACAAAATATAAAAAGTTAAGAACTCAATTGATATAATTAAAAGGTTTATGATTGAATTTATATCCCTTCCCCCTTGGACCCGGACTAGCGGTCCTGAATAAGGTATCTACCATTTTGCTCAAGCTTAAATAGGTTTTGTCCCAACCAAGGAAACTCACCAAAAGTTGGATCGAATAATTTTATAACATGCCTTCAGTACCGATACTAAGGGAGGTTGACAAGAAATGTACATTTTTGTGTGATCCTGACACAAGTTAATATATAATTTCAATGACGAGAGCATTCACTAATTAATCCTCTTCTATATTTGCGATAGCATCATGTAATGTTTTCAAGAATGGAGGAACCTCTTAACTCTAACTGGTATTTTAATAGGCGGATTAATACATGGGTATCACTTGTGTTTTTATTTTGTTACATTTTCATGAACGTGATGTCCATAACTTGTGAAGTGTCGGTCAGTTGTCAATAGCCCGAGGGAGAACAAAGCTCTTGCGCGAAACGGCATAAGGTAAGTACATGCATGCGCGTTGCTGACGAATCCAACTAATTTTTTGCTTTTATTTTTTTTTGGATGACGTGGCAATTGAATTTTCAATCAAATCGATGGCTTGTCAAATTTCCCTACTTTCAACCAAAAATAAAAATAAAAATCCCCTATTGATAGGTGTTGAGATCGCTGTCGATAATTGCGTGGACCTGTGAATTCGTTGGGCATAGGAGGTCCTACCTGGACCCCTAAAATTGAATAATGTGCTCTCAAACCGACTGAATATCCGCAGTCGTATATAATAAACAAATACCACGAGCCACTCGCATGACTGGAAAAGTTCTTGACAAGCGTGAAGGAATCCAAGGTCCACATGGTCAAATACAGAAGTTAGAAACTGGGGAAACTAAAATGGATCATGGGCTTTTTGGATGATGAAAGACATCGAGTTGTTATGGCTTTTCTTTTGTAACATGTCTTGTGGCCTGATGCATGTATGCTAGATTGATGCCGTCATTGGCCCGTACGCATGGGCGAGTGAGGCTCATGGTAAAATCTCGGCTACTCACAAATCTAGTATAAATAATCTCATATTTGGGTAATTCACTTGGTTTTTTACTTGTATCTCACTTGATCATGAGCTTAATGGTAACTTTGTTAGGATTACTTGCTTAAGATCGGCTTCTTTTTTGTGAACAAGAAAGAACGACGTCACATTCTGTTTTATCAATTTAATTGATCCAATCAATTTGTAATTTTGGTTGATTTGGCATATTTTGATATAAATTATAACCATATAAATACTCTTTCTCTTTGCAATTGGCACCCCATTTGCAGCTGCATTTGCACTTCTTATTACTATCAAAACAACATTAAAACTTTTAAAAGATCTGCATACGTGCTAAAGATCATGCATGTGCGCAAAATCTGGAAGTATTGGGAGGGTGAGGCCCCCCTAAAAGGAACGTGCCGGGTTTGTCGAGAGTGGGACCCATCTGATTCTCGGTGACACCCGGGCAATCAAATCTCCTTCCGCCTGTACGCCACACGCAGCTACAGCCGACGGTCACGTTGGCATGTAGCGTTGGGTCCATTTGGGAGAACATTTGAGAAAATCTTTATATAAATACAAGAGACTTTGAGGGGTTTACAAGATGTAAATAATGTTTGTGTTACTTCGATATCCATTCGGAAAAGTAATTTTCAAAAAATAAAATTAAAATTCAACCCCAAAATTATTTCCAAAAAAAAAAAAAAAGACTTAAGAGATCATCAAATTAAACGATACAAAATTAGCGTTGGCCAACTCCACCTCAAGCAACGCTACCCTAAGGTCATGTGACGCATACGCCAAGGTTGAGCAACCTTAGGCGAGCAACCTTAGGCGATGCCATACGAGTTTGTGTGACATTAGGAGAGTCATGCGACCTTAGGCAAGGGTCGTTGATGTCCAATATGGCTCATTTATACTAAGCGAGACGACTCCTCATTCGATAGTTATTATCACATATTTGAGACGATACTAGCTAGATCTACACTCACCAACAACAATGCGGGATGTTGGTCAAGCATAGGGAAACGAAGGTGAAGATAAAATTGGAATTTAGCTAATTTAATGACAGCAAAGTTGGATGAAAACATTTCATTAACCCAAAAGCGGCATTTTGAAGATACCAAATGCCAATATTACGGAGGACTTAAATTAAGTTAAGAGACCAACCATTAAAATAATAATAATAATAAGTTAAGGGTCTTTGGAAATGCTAGTTTTGCCTTTAATGACCATTGCAATTTCGTTGTCAAAACAGCTCAGCCTTTTCGGCAAACCTGTGCCAAACTTGCCAAATTTATCACGTTTTCGCCTTATCGGTGGCTTGGATGCCTCTAGTACCCTCGGCTCTTTCACCGAATTTCCCATTATGCCCTTGTAGGAAACAAATTTTGAAACTCTCGGGACTTTAAGCACTTCTGGTGCATTCTTTTGATGGCCTGGAACCGAAACAAATGTTCCTTTAGGGTGCTTTTCAAGGAACTAGGAAGTGTCACCTCTCTGAGAACCGCAACCAACCAACACCAAACTACGTAGAGTCCAACCAATCAATCGAAACACCAGGCAATTCTCGTTGCAATTCTTCCCTTTTAGAGCTTCTTCATCTTTGGGCACTATGTTTCCTTCAATGCGTGAAATCTTTGTGGAATAATGTATAGTTTTGTGGGAAAAAAACTGTCCTTTTCTCTGGACTTAAAAAAAGCCGATTGCAAGAGATTAGACCACCTAAATCTGGAGGCATTGGATCTTTTTCATACAAAAAGTGACAATGCAATCAATAAATTTATCAGAACCTCATTGTCTATAAGCACATTAATTCCCAAAGTAAGTTCGGTAGTTTGAGTTAGAATCTATGAGTAGAATGTGGGGACAGAGACGGTGGAGGAATCCATGAGTCATTGTCACACATAAGAAGACAACACAAATATTATAGACAAGAAAGGATGGTGCCCAAATCATAGAATAAGTATTTAAAAAGGTCCAAAGCTATTATATTTGAACTAATTCAGTCATAAACATTTCAATTATCAACTATTTCCGATCAAAATTGGCTAGACAAACTCGATTGATACAAGTACAGAAGGTTAGACTAAATTGTTTCGATTGAAATATTTATAACTAAATTGGTACTAATATAATAGCTTTAGGACTTTTTAGTACTTTTCCCCTAAAATCATAACTCTCAAAATTGGTTGATTTGTGGTTTGATCTTCGACTTGATTTTAGGTGAACATGTAGTCTATCAAATTGCATGTGAATCTCTCGATTTCCTTGCTAATACAATTTGATGCTTGTATGATTCAATCGATTTCATAATTTCTTGTATGTAAATATCAAATGTTGCAATTTTGTTGTTGTTTTTTTAGTCAATGATGTTGTATTTTGATAACTATATAAAAAAAAAGTGAATTTTACAAATATCAATTCAATTATAATGATATCACTTTTAGGGCTTATATTTACATGTTTTCCTGGATTCATAACAGGAAAATTTCAAATAAGGACTTGAAATTGACCAATTTTCTCAAATAAGAACTCGAAATTAACTTTGTGTCAGATAAAGATCTAAAGTGGACCCATTGTCTCAAATAAGGACCAAAAGTGGTTGAATCAATTTCAAATAAGAACCTGAGCTTGCCGGTCAGCCAAATATTCATGTGACATTTCCGACGACCAGAGTTTGGGCAATTTTGTCCAACAAAAATATAGAGAAAATAAACAAATCCTAAAATAGAAACAAACAAACCCTAGGTTTTCTACAGTCTCCCCATTCCTTGTACCCATCCCCGCAAAGTCAAAGACCCAAATTCTCCGCCAGTTGAGGCACGTATTAAAAAACAAGAAGAAAACCACATGCTTCTTTCTTTGTTTACGAAGACTCAAATTCTCCACCAGTCGAGCAAGGCGAGGAGTGATGAGAATTGAGTCGCGATGATGACCGAGTAGTGATTTGGTTGAGGAGTAGCAAGGGAGAAGAAAGAAGAAAACGTAAACATCTAAATGAATAACATAAACTTAATTAATTTATAATTTTCCCTTTTTTTCCAATCACAAATTTTTGACAAAATTGCCCATATTTTAATTGCCGGAAAATATCTGCCGGTGAACTAAAGTCCTCAATAGAGATTAACTTGATCACTTAGGGTCTTTATTTTGACACAAAATTCACTTCGGATTCTTATTTGAAACAATTGGTCCACTTCGGGTCCTTATATGACACAAATTTACTTTAGGTCCTTATTTGAGAAAATAAATTCACTTCGGATCCTTATTTGGAATTTTTCCTCAGTCAACGGAAGCAATACCTTTAGATGTAAAGATATCGCTACATATACTTGACATTAAGATTTCTTTTTCATTGTTATGCTATGAATCTTACTTTAATTTTTTATTATTTATAATACGGCTTATTAAATAGATATGCGTATATCTTTCTAAGGCTTACTAACCAATTTGATTTCCAATTCACAATTCACAAATATAAGATTTTCATTCACGTAGCTATCTCGATTAGCAATTATGACCTAATTTTTGCTGATTGACGTTGTTTGTGTACATTTTTTTCTTTGAATAAGACCGTCGAACTTAACTATTCTTTTTTATGGGAAAATTGTTCAAAAAGTCTTAAATTTATTATATTTTTACCAATTCAGTCATAAACCTTTCAATTTTGTCAATTGAGTCTATTTGGCGCGAATTTTTGCCGACGTAGACGCCGATCATCCTACATGACACTGCCCGCTAACGTGGACAAAATTTTATTATTTTTTCTAATTTTTTTCTAATTTTTTGTATTTTTAATTTCTTTTTCTCCTTTATTTTTTTTTTTCCTTTTATTCCTCCTGGCTGGTCGCCGGAGACTGCGACCAGGCAAAGTCCACGACCGGCAAGGGTCGGCCTCCCGACCTTGGGCAAGGTCACCCTTGCCAGGATTTGGCGAGGGGTGACCTCACCATCCTTAGGCAAGGCTCGTCCTCACCAAAGGCTAGCAAGGGTCGGCCTCGCGGGCCTCAAGCGAGATCCGGTGAGGGCGAGCCTCGCTCACAGCCCACTAGGTCGCCCCTTGCCAAATCTCAGCGGGCACCACCTCGCCTGAGGCCCGCAAGCCTAACCCTCACAAGCCTCTAGCGAGGCTTGACCTAGCCGGACTTGGCAAGGGTGAGCCTCACTCGAGGATGGTGAGGCCAACCCTCACCAGTCGTGGCCTCTGGCCAGTCACCGGAGGCTGCGCAACCAGCTAGAGGGAAAAAAAAAAGGAAAGAAATTTTTTTAAAAAATGGAGAAAAAAAAGAAATTAAAAACAAAAAATAATTTTAAAATTCAAAAAAAAAAAAATTAAGAAATTAAAAAAAAAATTGTCTACTTCAAAGATCGGCATCCAAGTTAGCAAATTCCTACCAAAATTAGCTGGATAATTGGAAAAAAAAAGCGAAAATGTTTAGAATTTAATTGGCAAAATTAAAAGGTTTAGAACTAAATTGGCAAAAGTACAATAGGTTTAGGACTTTTGGACAATTTTCCCTTTTTTTAATTCATGTTAATCTTTCAATGTTCTATATAGAAGAAAACATTCACGTAGCATGCTATATCGTCGCTGAATAGACCAAGTTAATATGAAAACATGGGATCAACACATGCCATCATGATGGAAGAATTTTACCCAATTTATATGGACGAGACGTTTATTTGCATTCAGGAGGACCAGTCAAATAGAAGATTCGGATACTATTATGTTTAATATCACAAAAAAAATTTCAACTATTATATCCGTACCGTATTTATCTAAAATTAATTTTTATGTCATAAAAACTCTCGAATTGGTATATCCATGCCACATTTACCCTAAACTAGTACACCCACACCACATTTACTCTGAACTAATTTTATATTACAAAAATCTCAAACTGGTATACTCGTGTCACATTTACCTTAAAGTGATGTATTTCATAAGTATCTAAATGTGATACGAATATACCAGTTTAAGATTTTTTTGCCTACACAAAATTTTTTTGGGGGTAAATGTATGAATTTACTGTTCTTGGTGATATTAGCCATATTATTTTATTTAAGAAGATTTAAGATGGACTAACATGAAAGAAAAAAAAATGGGAAGAAGTAGCAGAAAAACAAAGGCCTAGGGAGGCCAACAAGGCCGCATATTGGCACCCTTCAAAATTGGATGTCTTTTCCTCTTTTACCACTCTCGGAAATTTTATGGTCGGAAACTTATCTATCGTTTTCTTGTAATTCTCGTTGTTTATGAATGAATGAAAGCACCATATTAGACCAAAAAAAAAAAAAAAAAAAAAGTGGGGCTTGGGGGGAATGGTTTTGCTGCCTTACCTATCGACGAAGCTTGTTGGACCTTGCGAGGGCCCCTTGTTGCTTCTCCCTAGCTTTTTATCTTTGGATTAGTGCTATAAAAAAATCTTAAACTAATACACTTATAACAAATTTATCTAAAATTAATTTTTTAACCAATAAAAATTTTAAAAAGATATATATTTATGATCAATTTACCCTACATTAGTTTTCATCAAATTGGGTCAATATCATGAAAAATCACAAAATGGTATATTTACAATAAATAAATGATAAATCCTCGAACTAGTATATCCGTTAATTACCATGTAGTATTCAACTCAATAATCTAAATGATAAATCATCGAACTAGTATATCTGTTAATTACCATGTATTATTCAACTCAATAATCTAACGGTAAAATTTAACTTAAACTAATGAAGAGTAAATTTATCACGAATATATTGATTTTGAGTTTTTTGTGATATTAACTCTTTTTCTTTTTATGTCTTGGTGCTTCAATCTGTCCAATTTGTATTAACAATCACTTATCTATATTTTAGTTAGGGATAGAGAAAGGTTTTCATTATCTCATAGAGAAGATCGCTTATCTCTTTATGTGGGGAATGCTTGATAGCAAGATCATAAATGTATAATATCAAAATAGTTACAGAGCGCAGAAGCCGGTCCGGACAGCACTTGACGTTTGAAAAATGTCTATATTACAGCTTGAAGTACACCTTAAGCAACAAAATAAAATATCTGAGGAATCAAACGAAGTGACAAGAAAAGAAAACCCCCCGAAAGGGGTTGCGAACAGTTGGTGGCAAGTTCATAGACTTGAGGATCAACAGAAGATTAGAAAACCTTACCCAAAAAAAAAAACAGAAGATTAGAAAAGAAGAGTAAACAGAAAAGGCAGATTTTAATCCCCTTGAAACGGAAGGACAGATGGCCCTCCTACTAATCCAATGGTGGTCCAGCTCATAAACAATAAACAGTAGAAATACAAAATGTGGAGGTCGCGGGATTGCCAGATTTGCGTATCAGTGGTGAGAGCTCCACGAGAGATGGATGACAACGACACGACATGCCAGCTGCTCAAGCACGTCGACCCTTAGGTGTTCGATGACTATTTTTGCCCTATCATTAAACAAAAGAAAGAACCACTTCCCTGTCTACTCCCATTCTTTACTGTTTCCCATTGTCGGCTCTCCCCTACCAATTTTCCGTCCATCCTAATTATCTTTTTCGATATATTCTTCTCTGTTCCTCGCACGGGCATTTCGGCGAACAGATAGAGTGCAGTCTTGGAGATTGAGTGCTGGGCTCTTCGATTCGTCCATTCTTGACCCGATCGAGAGGAGTCCAGTGTCGGGAGTTTGCGGGAAAACATGAGCTTCAGAGAGGAGAATGAAGAGGGGAGGGATCTTAGGAAGCCGTTCTTGCACACGGGAAGTTGGTATCGGATGGGCTCGAGGCAATCCAGCATGTTGGGCTCTTCTCAGGCAATTCGCGAGAGCTCCATATCGGTTGTTGCCTGCGTCTTAATCGTTGCTTTGGGTCCTATTCAGTTCGGCTTCACTGTAAGCAGCTTTCTCAATCTGTCTTTGTCGATTTATTTGCCCGTTCGGTCACTCGAGCACGATTGCAAAAGCACTACTACACAGTGTGAAAAGCCCCTTTCTCTTGATTGTCAAACAATGAAATCAGCTCTGGTCAAGAGCAAATGAGGATGGGTAACTTCAAAAATTGGCATTGCTTTTGAACTCAATTCGTTTGACTGAACATTAGAAGCTGTTGATGTTCTTATCTGAGTGTTGATTGCTTATAAACAGTCGGGTTACTCATCGCCTACACAATCTGCAATCGTAGAGGATCTTGGTCTTACCGTCTCAGAGGTGTGAATCTCTCAACTCTCTATCTCAAATTTGTATTGGATTTTCTTGAGTACAGCGGCTAATCGGGTTCTGGGCAGTTCTCCTGGTTTGGTTCGTTATCAAATGTAGGGGCTATGGTTGGGGCAATAGCCAGCGGTCAGATTGCAGAGTATATTGGACGAAAAGGGGTTGGGTTGAATTTGTTGATTAGCTTTTTTTTGTCAACATTGCATTTTTGCAGTAAGATTTGCTTGTTCTGACTAATGTGATGGAGGTTTACTGTACGTTGTCAACTGCAGTCTCTGATGATTGCTTCCATCCCAAATATCATTGGATGGCTTGCCATTTCCTTTGCCAAAGTGAGTTTTTGTATTTAACTATCTATGCCATATGTTGTGGCATCTAGAAGGGAAGTGCTCGAGCCTGACATTTACAATGTTCTTTTAGGATTCTTCTTTTCTGTACATGGGAAGATTGCTAGAAGGCTTCGGTGTGGGCATAATTTCTTATACGGTACATTCTATTCTGCTCTAGTGTGTATCTTTTATAGTCAATTAAAGAATGAGAAAAGTGATGATGCCACCTATTTTAATATCCATAGGTGCCTGTATATATAGCTGAAATTGCACCTCAGAACATGAGAGGAAGCTTGGGCTCAGTGAATCAGGTTGGGATTGCTTGATCACTAATCGAGATTTTCTTCCTGAAAAAGGCCGAGTCTCCAGGTAGTAACAGCATGATTTGTGTGTTTTTAGCTATCAGTTACTATCGGGATAATGCTGGCTTATCTGCTGGGACTTTTTGTCGAGTGGAGGATACTTGCCGTTTTAGGTAAAGCTAATTCATAGTTGTTAAGTGCATATTTTCTTTTTATCTATTGTTATTTCATTAGTTGGTTGAGAAAATCCTGTAATTATCTTAGTAAATGAAATAGAGCTTTTTAAATGAAATCCTTAATTTGCAATGATCGGCTAAAATTCTTGTTTCTTGCAAAGTCAGAGTCATTGTATTTTGTTAGGTGCGCTCTTCATAAAGCAGAGATATTTCCAGATTAAAGAAAACGGCTAGGTGTGATCGAATGAAAAATAAATCTACCTTCTCCAATTTCCTTCTTTGCTTGATAGCATTGTGTTAGAAGTTTCCTCTGTCTCAAAAGTATTATGAAGTCGTATTGGTTTCTTCAAATTGTTGCTTTTGCATCTCTCAGAGATTAAATTTGCACTAAATGTCACTTCCAATTGCCATGGCTCATCTTATTTGAAATTCCATTTGTAACTCAAATTAGCATAATGATATCACATGTTTTCGAGTACCCAACTGATCCTAGCTAGGAATGGCAGCCTTCTGTTTCATGCGCATGCTGTGAGTACCAAGGCACACATTTTTTTATTTTTGGGGCAAGCTTGAGAGAACATGTGGGCATGTTGATCTTGATCCACGTCTTGAACGAATATAACTACAACTTGAACAATCATTTAGAGTTAAAAAGCAGCATCTTGATACAATTGACACAGTTGAACCTGGTTTTGTAGCTATTTTAAGGAGAACTAAACTGAATGTGGATGTGGAGTCAATACTTGAGAATACAAAAGCTTGAGAGAAATAGAGGCCCTATGTTTTGAGTACTTGAGCAATGTTAGAATGATCGAGATGAAAATGTCATGTTCCTTAGTCTTCATTCTTTGTTTCCCGAGAATAGAAGAGATGAGATGAATATTTTAATACAGTCAAACTATTCACAAAGACTTGACCATCTTCTTCTTGTATTTTTTATATATTACTCTATTGGTTACATTCACAGGAATATTGCCATGTACAATATTGATACCCGGTCTGTTCTTCATCCCAGAATCCCCCCGCTGGCTGGTAAACTCTGTTCAGTAAGATCATTCTGCAATTCTAGTTTAAGTTTTGTCTTAGCTCATTCCGGATTCATATATCAAATACAGGCTAAAATGGGCATGACAGAAGAATTTGAAGCTTCTTTGCAAGTTCTTCGAGGCTTTGATACTGATATTTCGCTTGAAGTGAATGAGATCAAGGTAGTGTCGAGTTAATTTTTCATTTGTATTTGCGGTTGTGATTGAAAACTTGAGATGTAGTAGCCTCCTTCCAAATGAGTTCATTCTGAGCATGCAAGCTGATGCTACACCTAGTTCATTTACTTTAATGCTTGTTGCATGGGTGCACCTGTTTAATGAATTACATGGGCTTTCCTTGGTCTTTCACAGAGAGCTGTTGCCTCAAGCAGCAGAAGAACTACCATTCGATTTTCAGAGCTCAAACAAAGAAGATATTGGTTCCCATTGATGGTAAACACTTTCCGGAAATTTATCTTTCCCTTCGTGTCTTTTGCCATGTTAAGCATCAAAGGCTAAATGTCTTCCACAAATTTGATCTGCAGGTTGGGATTGGTTTGCTTATCCTGCAACAGCTTAGTGGGATAAATGGGGTTTTATTCTATTCTAGTACCATTTTTGAAGATGCTGGTAAGCATGTTGCATTCCCTTCCTTCAGATCGTTGTGAATAAGAATTATTAGTGGAACTAGCTTTTAAATTAGGTCATAGACAATAAATTTATCCATGCTGACTACCCTGTGGCTGTCTGCTATGTTTATTGTTTGTGTTGAGTTTTTCAAGCAAGTAAGTTAAGTATCTTCCTCTGTAAAAACTTATCCTATCAGTAAGCATCGCACTCTAATTTCCTTGGTGTTTGCTTCTGTCTCAAATAGGGGTTACATCAAGCAATTTAGCAACAGTTGGAGTCGGTGCTGTTCAGGTAGAACATAAGTAGGCTATCAATGGGCTTTTACATTTTGTGATTGGAGATTTCAACCATAATAGATTTTCTTCCTAAGGCATGATTGAGGTGATTAAGGGATGATATGGCTTTTAGGTTATTGCAACTGGAGTTACTACTTGGTTGGTGGATAAAACAGGCCGCCGGCTTCTGCTTATTGTAAATGTCCCAAACCTTTCAGTTTTTGGTATTTCCTGCTCTAGCAAAGGATTAATGACTGTCTATTTCAGGTTTCCTCAGCTGGGATGACTGCTAGCCTTCTTTTGGTTGCAGTGTCCTTCTATGTGACGGTAATACTGTAGTTTGCTCTGTGTGCTCAACCTAAGAATATAGCCTTTAGAAGCATTTGGAAAATTTCTCATCAAGGGTTTCTTCTTGATTATTACAGGACTCCATATCAGAGAGTTCTAGTCTCTATAATATTTTTAGCATCTTGTCAGTGGTTGGGGTTGTGGTAAGTCACTATGGTCGAAGCTGGTAGATACATGTCCCATATGCTCATTGAAAACGTGGGGAGGCGTAGTAACACTTTCCTATCTCTGTCTTCATGGCAGGCTATGGTAGTTGCATTCTCACTAGGAATTGGAGCCATACCATGGGTTATAATGTCAGAGGTAATATCACTCGGATCAAATCTGATCTTGTTAGAACTGGCATAATCATTTGCTTGAAACGACAGTTTGGTTCTGCACGGAAGGAAGTTGTTCCACTTTGCTGTTTGTTTGTTGAGCCAGACATGCATGACCTACAACTATAATTTCATGGTCAACAAAAAAAAAAATACTCTTCAAAAAGAATGGAAGCAAGAGGAACTTGAATCATCATGTTTGTAAGCATACTCAGAAGGTTTAAAAGTTTGAACTTAAATTATGCAGCCTACAATTTTTATGTCCTTCCTTTTTGGATGGACTAGGTTAAGTTTCCTAGTATCCCTTTTAGGCAAAGGGAGAGTCCAGGATCTTTCATCTTGAAGTGCTGGCTTAGATGTTACTTTGTGCAGTAATCTGATGTCGTGAATGATAGGATGAGATAACTGGCCCACTAAAATATCTTTGATGCTGAAGGAATCTGTTCATCTTGTGTGGGTGTGGGGAGAGAACCTCCACGGGGAAGATAGCTACTTTTCATTTTCGTATGAAAGGAATTGTGATCTTGTTGCCTCTAAATTTGAGGTTATTCTTCTGGTGAACGCAGATTCTTCCGGTCAATATTAAAGGCTTAGCTGGAAGTATTGCCACACTTGCCAACTGGTTATCCTCTTGGGTGGTCACCATGACAGCAAATTTGCTTTTGACTTGGAGCACCGGAGGTCTCTCTCTCTCTCTCTCTCTCTAGATAGCGCACACATGCATTTTTTCTATTTTCTAAGTTATTTGACTTGGCTATCCTACATCATAAACAGGTACCTTCACAATATATATGGTTGTTAGCGCTTTTACTGTGGCGTTTGTTTCTCTTTATGTGCCTGAGACTAAAGGAAGAACTTTAGAAGAAATTCAAAGGTCCTTCAGATGATGATGGTCTCCTTTCCTCTTGGGTTGCTGTCCTCCCTTTCTCTCTTTTTTTGAAGAGACAATCTCCGCATTCCCCAGCATTGGGATTTGGCACATTCTCTGAGGGGAAGCAAGATGTACAATCACTTACCGTATAAATGCAGGCATTTTCTTTGCCCGGCAGCCACTTTGCGACTGTATTGCTTTCATGGCTTCATTAAGTCACTCTTCAGAGCCGTATCTTTAAATGAACTCGTCAGGTGTTTTGGCATCGATTGTATTGTATCTGTCACTTGAGGGAAGACTGGATTGTTAGTGAATCTGAAGAAAGGAAGTTTTGATGGAGTTGTCTTGCCGCTTCTGCTCATCATTGAATAAAGTCCCGATATTTTTATTTGTATTTGGCAATACATACATACATACATACATACATACATACATACATACATACATACATATATATATATATTTATGTGCGTGTGCGTATGTTCCCACGAACATGTTGAGCTGATAATGTCACGACTATCTTTTAAGCAAATGGATTCAAGCAAAGTTAGGACTCCTAACTTAGGATGTGAGTCATCTTTATGATTGCTCTGGCGTAATATCACTCACATTTTACATGTTTTTCTCCCCGCTTTTCTAGATCCAACTCACTAGAAGTCAGTGCAGCCATAGCCTGAAAGATAGACAGTAACGAACGGTTTTTTTTTTTTTTTTTTCACTTTGGTTTTAGGGGTGGGGGGAGCAACCGGTGCATTGACCGTTAGGAATATGTTTCGAGTGAGTGAGAGGTTTCGCTGTCCACAATGAACTGGTCATCTGATGGTTCGCTGGCCTCTGCTTACAAAATATTTTAGGTACCAGCCAAAGAGTGAAAGGTCAATTCAGGAGACAATCGAAACTGTACAAATAATAGATGTACTATGTGAATCAACCCAAAAATAGAACGTGAAAAGACTCCTTTCGCTGGAACCTGGTTTCAACGGCCTTCAAATGTCCGAAAAAAGGCACCATATTTTCTATCTGAGTCGGTCCTGAGATTTTTGTGTAGGCTACTTTAGAGTCATTTATAAATGAAATTTATTGAAATCTTGAGGAGCGAGGAAGGCAAGTGGTCTAATTTGACACCTCCACATTACTGGAGTCTCTTCATATTTTAACTATGTCAACCCAACATACCAATTCGACCAAAAAAAAAACATACTGAATATTCTCGGATTGAGGAATGTATTCAACCGTGAACCAGATAGAACTTGTGAGCCTAGAGCTAGAAAATGATTAGGATGTGTCTCAATATCATATTCGACATATAACTGAAGAATGTAGCGAGGTAACAGTGTCTTCCAACATAAGAGAAACCAAAAAGCAAGGAAAGCAAACCACCAAGTTTAAAGTTGGAGTTGGTGCAATGTAGTTTTAGGTAATTGAGCTGACAACCATTCTCATAAGAGACCAACAGTAGCATCTTTAAGGAAACATCAATATAAAGAAGGTCAATAGAAAGTGTTGTGATTGGATTCACAACACTTCCTTAATGAGTTTCTCGGTGAGAGCTTTGGGCAGTCCCATGACGCTATCGGTTGTTCCTACCTGCAAACGAACATCACCAGCTAGTAGTGTTAGCCTGCTGCAGAGATGAAGATGAACTTCGTAAGCAGACTAGACTAAATGCATGCAAAACCATCACTTAGTCTTCGGAAGCCAGCAACTCAGGGTTGTGTACTTCAAACATGAAGATTAAAGAAATTAAAAGCAATGCATGTATTATAGACAGATTTATCTGGGCATTTTAACAATCAAGACCAGCCTCCCTTCATCTTTTTTCTTTTGAACAGTGTAACAGTTAGCCAACAGTTTCATAATGATCTCTGAACGAAGAAGCACTACCTAAGAAAGAAGCAAACTATCGCATTCTCCAAATCTAGAAGTCTACAACCATACAGTGCTTGATTTCTACAGAGCTGATGGACTATAGTTAAGGAAAACCACTAGATAAGGGCTATTCAATAAGAAAACAAAACTAACCAAAATAAGTTGTGAAGGATCCATTGAAATTGCACTTATCATATCTTAATTAATCTCTTGCCTCATGTATTGTGTATTACAAATGGTGATGCCACAACATTATTGTTGACATTGCTGTGCAATTGTTAAATTACAGAGATAAGTAAACCAACCACTTGCTTCACGTAAGGCAATATCAATGGATGTTCAATAATTAGTCCCCCGGCAACATTAAGCACAATTCCTTCCTCTACCTGTACAACAAGAGAATATGAATCTTATTAGCTCGCCATGTAATCACAAACCAAGATTTGGTCAGATGAAAGGATAACATTACAAAAAGAAGGGAACATTCTTCACCATTTTCTCAATGATCTCGTCTGGTATTTCATGAAAGAAGATCTGCAGGGCAGTATCACAAAATTGTTAAATAGATTATCATTGTGGGAATACAAATTTAACTTTTGTGTATAACTCTATCAACATCATAAAAACCACCATTGAAGAAACACAAGCTAAATGAAATCCCTAACATTTCACAGAACAACACAGGCCCTTCTCACTTCACAGTGCGGGAAACAAGTTTCAGTAGCACATACTGGAGCAACAATTTCATTTTAAAGAAAAAATGATAAAATAGCAGGAGCTTCTAAAGAAGCTTGAGTACTGTTGACTCAAAAGAGCTCTATAATTTATACTCTTGTAAAATTGCAAAAAAAAATCAGATTGAAAGCTTGCTCTATTTTTATACAACAAACACAATTTGACATAAAATAACCCAGAGATCTCTCCAGTCACCAGCGGAAGATCAAAAGCAAGACCTCCAAAGCAATCTTGATCAACATCAGGCAGTAAATAAAGCGCAGTGAAGCAACACATTACACAATGAGTCTACACATGTTTACGAGAAGTTTTTAGCAGGAAATCAGCAGACAACTGCTTCTATAATAATATTAGCTCAATCAAAAAGTTGCATCAACAGGTAATACAAATTGTAAACTTAGTTAGCCCGCCATTTGGATAACAGAAACTTGTCACTTGTTCAGCTTCAAAAAAACTTCATACCCTGTTGGCCCAAAATCATAAGGTCAAAATTAATGTTTCCATACTGTACTGGAGATCTAACCATAATGGTGTTCAGCATCTGTTGAAGCGATCAGAAGCAGCCAAAAAACCATATCAAAAGCTGCATCTATAGCTAGTTGAATCGGGGTTTGGGTTTCTAAATACTGGTTGAAACACTCAAATCAGAATTGCCTACATTTCTTTTCTCTATGAGAAGGAGAGAGAAAGTACCTCCACACGATCCCATTCTCCTTTTCTACTTCCAGTTTTGAGATTCAAAACAAGAACAGATCCAACAGTTGCAGCATGTCCACCAGAATATCCTGCAACCTATTTGGTTTAGATTATATGGTCATGGAAAAGGGCATCAATGATGAAGTGGATTGAAACATTTTAAGCAAACCTTTCAAAAATTCTCGTGCTTCTTCCTTACTGGATGGTTTTTCCCTAACAGCATCTCCATAGACGACCACCTCCAGATCAAATTCACAGTAAGAAAAAACACAAAGCAGGCTGTTTTTAGAGAAGAATTTCCACTTAAGGAAAAGAATATGTTTTATCTCCACCCAGGACAGCCATCTATGTTTGAGGATACAAGGTGCTTTAGGAAATTAATAGATAGTTACTCAACAAAATTTTCCTTTTAATATGTGAATGTATAAGTACTTCTAATATTGTAGACAGACCAAATATCGACATTAAATGAGTTGGTCAAATATACAACATAATAACAAAAAAAAGACTTTTACTTGATCCGAAGTTATAAGTAATGTGGGATCAGCATCCTTAATGTAGTCACCAAGAGGTATCTTCTGAGAGATGGCCTCTGCCTGACAAGAGGTCCCATGAAAGGAAGTAAGCAACTGAGTTACATCACACTGCGATCGCCAATATAATCGAAGCACAATGACAAACAAATCATTCAACTTAGTGAGATCACCGATTCTCTAGCTCCTGTTACATAAAAACGAACTGCCATCTAAACAATGCAACATATTTACGCAATCAACTATACCCAATGTTGATATCATTCAGCACTGGTCGCAGCTTGTGACCATAAGAGAGTAACCAGGACATTCACGGCCAAAGAATTCCTACAACCAGGTGTCCAGTCCACAGACCAGAGTACAATCCGTAGTTAATTTGTTCAAGGAAAGGATTTGCTTATTATTTCTGTATGAGGTCAAAAGGTTCAGAATGCAACTCAGGCCATGGCATTTAGAAGAGACTTCAAATAGATAAAAAGACTGTATGATGGGTTCACCTTGCCAAGGTACATCTCAGCTTTCAGGAAAAACAATTGGCCCGTTTCTGGTCCTCCCTTATCAATCCAAGGTCACGGGGGTTAATTCCTACTTCCAGTCTCCTAAACCCAACTTGTTTATTAGAAGAAAAATTAATCTCAAAAGCTGTGAACCATCAAAACATGAAAAGAAAAGAGGGTGAAAACTAATATTAAGTTATATAGTAATAAATCAATGTATCCTCAAAATCCATAGATGGCGCTAGGTAGTTGACCAATTGAAAGGGTTCATGTAAGGAAATTTGACAACAAAGTGTAGGAAAGATGTACTGTGTCTGCTGCAATCAAAATTATTGGTTCAGAATCTTCTTGGCTATTTATCCGTTGTACTTTGGATGTGATAGCATTGGCCTGTGATGAAACTCCAAAGCAATCAATAAACTACACTAATTCATTCCTATGCAAAAGAACCAGAAACTGGAATTTAGGCAAGGCTGAGGACTAAGAACCTCCTCCTAACATAATATGCTATGTTAAACTGAAGAGTCACTTCATCACTGGTAGCTTGACTATTAAATCTTAGGGAATATAATGATGACACATCCATAACATTCTCAGTAATCAAACAGCACATAATTGGCCCAATTCAACATTTTGAAGAATCACGTCACCTTAGCCTCGGCCAGAGCCATCACCAACTCCTCCGGCTTATCCTTCCGGATTGATTTCTCATCAATATCTGCAGTCTAACTGACAAATGAAAGCTAAAACAAATTTCCAAACAACACCAACGAATCACAATAACAACAACAAAGTCAATGAGAGACAATCTTACCATGATGGTGAATTCATACCCCATTTCAGCCAATATTTTCCTCCGGGCTATCGAAGAAGAGCCCAAGATTATCTGCACAATACAAAGCTTAGCAATCCATTTTTACTTCCAAGTACAACCCAAGAGAGATTACGGGTTTCTTTGTGAAACGAAATTGCTGCAACTCGATGCACCAATTTGACGGCTCTTTCTAGTTCCTCCTCCTCTTCTCTCTCTCGCTCTCTCTCTCTCTCAAGGATGAGAACAGCATCCATTAATGGAATGAGAGGTGCGACAGGACAGAGCCTACCTTGAAGGGAGAGCAAGTCGCTTCCATCTCTCACGGCGGCGAGAAATTGGGACTGTCCGTTCACCTCCGATTTTGTTGGGTTTGCTGGTGATCTGATGTTTTATTTGCTTCGGACCAAACGACATCGTAGGGACTGATGTAGCTTCGGTTCAAGCCATTGCTGAACCGAGGCTTGTGATCTGATGTTTTATTTGGTATTTTGCGAATGTTCTTATTTAATTTTAAACAACGTTTATGACTGGAAATCAAGATTGTTTTGTCAATTAATTGATCAACCATCTATTAAAATTAGATTAGATATTCTTATGATCTAGAGTGTTTGAATCTCTTGATTATTTTTACATTTGGCTAAGTCAAACACAATTTGCAAGTATTTATCTTTTTCAAAGCCGGTGAGTGGAGGACGAGTGGTGGATGTGGCTTTCAAACTTACTCTATTGATTCGAACACAATTTTGTTGCATTTAATGATTAAACAACCAATCCAATCCAACACACTAATTAGTTTGATTTAGTTCGGTTTCATACTAGCACTTAGTTCAATTTTGTACACAATCAATCCTTGACTTGAAGGTAAAACTAGATCAGACATTAAACCACCAATCCAATCCAACACAGTAATTAGTTTGATTTGGTTCGGTTTTATACTAGCACTTAGTTCAATTTTGTCTCAATTGTACAAACCAACTAAGTTTAATTCTAGGATCAAACTTGTATTGGAACAAATTTTGATCGATCATATGTGCGTTGATGCTCATTCTAGGGCAAATGTGTTAAATCTATTTTTATTCTTTATGATTCATTTTTTCTACAATTTAATCTTAAACTTTGATTTTTGCTGGTTATTAAAGTATTTTAATTTGTACAATCAAGTCCTACCGCTAGTTGTCGTAGAAAAGCTCCATTTTATATATTGATGTAGTGATGGTGGCATGGAATTTTTACTAATATGGCATCTTTTCAGCCCAAAATTTCTTAGGTGGATTTCGTAGTTAAAGAAAAAAATGTCAACTTAAAAATATGAACGTTAGAGACTATTCCCTAAACTATTTGCTTGTCTTCCACTTCTCTCTACCGCTCGACAATCTGGGCCGAAAAGATGGCACCTCATTTAAGATATTCTACTTTTGACCAAAAAAATTATGGTTAATACCCTAAAAAAACCTTAAACTAGTACATCTGTGACAAATTTACTTCAAATTATTTTTTTGATCATAAAAAATCCCAAATTTACCTCGATTGACCATAAAAAAATCATAAATTGGTATATTTACGACAAATTTATCATAAACTAATTTATTCGATCGCAAAAAACCCTAAACTGATAAATTTATGACGAATATACCATCCACTAAATTAGATTAATACCACAAAAAAAAAATTACAAAAATTGTAAACTGTGACAACAATGCGTAAAATCCTAAATCGATATACTAGTCAATTGTCACATGTAATTTAACTTAATAATTTGACGGTAAAATTTAACAAAAACTAATAGACAGTAAATTTGTCACAAATGTATCAATTTAAAGTAAATTTGTCAAAGATATACTAGTTTAGGGTTTTTGGTGGTCAAAAAATAATTTTGGGTAAATTTATCATAAATGTATTCAATTTAAGGTTTTTCAGAGTATTAATCCAAAAAATTAAGATATTTCACGTCGGCACCACCACAACATCATTTTAAGAGAGTTCCCGACAGCAATTACAAGTAAGACTAACTGCACGATGGGAAAAAATATTCAGTGATTTGCATTCGCCATATCAATGGCTGATGTGGCGCATGCTTATTTACTATTAACCAATTATAATTTGACACATAATTGATGACAAGGAAATAAATAAATTAATAAAAAATCCCCAAATCCAACTGGACTTCTCTCTTCCTCCTCTAAAATCTGCAGCCACTACGAGCTCAACCTCCGCGCCTCCTTCCGCCATTGCCACCGCCGGAGTCGCCGGCGTCGCATCTCTTCAACTTGGTCGTCTCCTCCGCTCGGTTCCTCACTTCCAAGTCTGGCAGCAGGGGACTGGATTTGGTCGGAATAGAACCCATGGCTAAAGCTGGTCTATCCTTCCACCACTCAACACAAAATCCATGGACTGAAAGCGTGCAGGTTTTTTCGTCGCGAGACGACCGAAATAGAAAATGATTGTGTAGAAAAAGCTCCATTTGCGCCAGATCTGGAGCCTTGGCCACGAGCGACAATAGCTCGCTCACACACGACGAGGAGGAGGAGACGCGAAGGTCGATGAAGTCTAGATCTGGAACTGTCGTCGCTCCTGGCCGAGGCTCCAGATCTGGAAGTTCGGCTAGATTTGGAGTCTTGGCCGCGAGATTGAGAGGCCATGGCTCCAGATCTGGAAGTTCGACTGGATGTGGAGCCTTGGCTGCGAGACTGAGAGGTGGACGCGGAGGTCGGCGCCCAGATCTGTGGACGAGAGGCCGTCCATGGCCGACCGCTGCTCTGCATCTCCATCTCTGGACGAGCGCTTGCGGCCAAGGCTCAGCCGTTGGGACAACGGAGAGGGGGTGGACGGGAAGGTCGGCCTGGACGCGACGATCGACCGTCACTTAATAGCCAGCATCTGGTCTGCTGCTCAATGGCTTTGAGATCCAATTAGATCGTCCATGGCTGCCGGCGATGAGTTCAACGGCTTTGCCGCGTTCCATGGTGGCCACGGTGGGGCGGTGGCTCAAGGATGGCGGCGGCGGTGGCGGAGGAGATAGCTAAGCCCAGGCGGAGCGGAGGTTGAAGATGAAGAGTCAAAGAGAGAAAAGTTAATTTTTTAATTTCCACGTCAGTGTCCATGTGTCATGATCTAATTGGATATAAGCACACGCCACATCAGCTGATGTTGTGGCACTTGCGAACTACAGAATATTTTCTCACACAATCGGGATACTTCAAGGATTGATTGCACAAAATCAAACTTTAATGTCTGCTTGATAATCCAAATAAGTGCTGATAATTAAAATTCAGCACTTAATGTAATTAAGCTTGGCTAATAATCTCAAACACAGTTGACTTAAACATTCACTTAACTCAAAAATCCACTCAATTTGATAAGTAAAAAAAGGGGTTATATAATTTGTTTTAAAATTAGTGTTTATTTAAAAAGTACAATAAATTCCTAAAACATGTCAAATTGATTCAATTAAAGCACTTTTTGAAAATTTTAGGATTTATAATAATTTTTGCAAATTTTAAAATTTGGTTGACTTTTATAATAAGTTTTAGGACTTTATTATATTTTTTGAAAATTCTATGACTCAATTGTATTTTCGTGATAAATTTTAGGACATTCAGTACACTTATTCCATTTATTCACATTTATTGTCATAACGTATGAATAGTATGTTTGAAAAGTGTATATGAATTCTTGTTCTTTGAATTTGTTGATCTCCTTATTATTGTGGTGGGCAAGTTTCAAAGGAAATTTGACATGGTTGGTTAGAACATATAATGACTTTTATGAGCATGTGGATTCTTGATATACTTATAAATCTACGCTATGATATGTGCTCACTGCTCACAAAAGAAAAATTGGTAAGCACGTTGGGTTGGGATTAGATTAGAAACTTTTGAATAATGCTAAATACATGTAGTATTTCTTGAGTGATGGAATCATTCTAATATGAACATGTAAATAGTAAAGGAATAAGTCAGAATAAATTGCATTCTTGCAAAATGAATTACAATGATTAGTATTTAATGAATTACAGTGATTCCTCCGAGTGATATGTGATAACTAATTGATTGTTACTATGTCATTGTGGTTTGGGGTCGAATGGTGAGTAGATCTCCTACTTTAGATCTAGAATTTTCATTTATTGAGTTTAGGCTTACACCAAAAATACCTTATAGATTAGTTGAATTAGGAATTCGAGGGCATTTAGGTTAGCACTTTTGAAGATCTTTGAGGATTGGATTAGAGATGTAGCAAAAATAGGGGTGTATCTTCTATATTGGGAGTTCTGATTAAGTATAATTGTACAAATTATTTGAGGTTAAATTAATTATTTATTCGAGGTTCGAATTGTATGGAAAATTCAAGTCATCAAATAGTCGCTCCCAAGCAACGGCTTCATCGACACCCATAATTTTGAGTCATTTCTGAGGTCGTCTTAAGTTTACTGCCTCTTTCTTCATCAATGAGAAGTCAATTCAGAGTAATTCTAGCAACTGGAGAGAAAACAAACCCTAGGAACAGCTTCGTCCACACCTATTGTCTTCGAGTCATTTCTAACGTCGTCAGAGTTACTGCCTCTGTCTTCATCAACGAGAACTCGATTCAGAGCAGAGAAGTTTGATTCGAGTTTAGTTCTGTGAAGGTAACTTGATTTCGAGTGAGCGTGCGAGATGGAGAGGTTTCTGAAGGGGGAAGAGGCAATTGTTTAAATGCGAAATGCATCGTCGCTTCGTCAAGGAATGGACTGGTCTTGGGCTCATCCTTGGTATCGTCAATGGTGGCCCAAAAAGACTTGGACACTAAACAATCCACGAAGCGCACGGAGTATTGATGGATCCTGCTAGAGGTGTGCAACCGGACCGAAAATATCCGGGAACCGGACCAGCCCATCCGGAAAGTAAGGTTAGGAACCGGTTTTGTAAACCCAACCCTAGAAGTCCAAAACCCAAAATGAACATGCTTATTGAAGGTACAAGGCGTTCTCATGCATTTTCTTAGGTAATAGTCCAGCTCTATAGGATAAAAGGATCTCAAAATCAGATCAATTAAGTTTGCACTTAATGATTCATACGTTTTATTATTTTCTTTGTTTTTTACCCTTTTCCTCAGGTTACCTCCTTATGTGTATTGCCAAAACGAGGAAGTTGCAGACATCATTAAAAGCCATCAATAGGAGATTGTAACTCTTGCTACTTTATCATCATTATCCTTGTGGATCCTTAGTTTTTCATTTAGTCAAAAAGTCCATGTACTTATTGATTACAATTGCTTAATGTTTCAATACAAATTAGGAAAATTACATTATTTTCTTGTATATTAATGTAAAATTCGAAGCCGTATAAGATGTCAAACGGTTGCAAAATAAGTTCTAGTGGAAATAGAGTTGACCCTAGAACCAAACTAGAAAAATAGTATGGTTTGGATATAGGATCCAGTGCAAATAGGATCGGGCATAGAATCCAAAAAAAGGGAATTGATTATAATAAAGTCGAGTTCAACGTCCAAGTTTAGAACCTACCCACCCTAAACCCAATCACCTCTAGAACCTGCTACAAGTAGATGACTTGAAAAGAATTTGGAAGCCTAGTAATGCACACACTCAGTCTACAATTACGGCCTCCAATTAAAGTTAATCTATGGCTTGATCAATTGCATGCAACCCGTAAGTATTATGCTATTATAACTTTTGTATTTTTTGCTATAACTTTTGATCAATTACTTGAGTTTCGTCACTTTTAGAAAAAGTTAACCCAAATGCCAAAAATCTGATGTGGCATAATACTTGCGGCAAATGTTTTTAAAATGTTATGGCACTCAAATAATTAATTGAAAAGTTATATGACACTTAACTGAGTTTAGAACCTCATTATAAGTTATGACACTCATATGATTGAAAAAAAAAGTTATAACAATGTAGTGAGCATTGTACAAAAGTTATAATATTCGTAGTGACATTTTCTCGTTATTGGAACTATGCCATTGTTGATGCGGCCGTATATTTACTCTCTTCGGTTGCCTCTTCAACTTTGTTGCACCGCCTTTCTTAGCCACCTTCGTGTGACGCCATTGTGATCGCTCTGTCTGATGTCTCTACCAACGTTGATTTTGGCAACCCGGTGCTCCTTGCATCATCAATGGTCAAGGTAGCAAACATGACTGTGCTCCAGCCGGGTATCTCCGCTATCGAGGTCCTTCAATTACTCATGAACTTCATCAAATTTTGCTAGTTTTATTATATTTTATTCAAGACACAGTCATGACAAGTGTCACAATTTTTGTACGGCTATCATTTGAATATTGTAACTTTTTTTTGGGCCACTTAAGTGCCTTAGCTTCTTAAAAATGTTCACTTAAGTGCTATAATTTTCTATTGATCTCTTGAATACCATAACTTATTAATAGCATTCATCAAAGTGCTGGAAATTCAACATGGCATGCACTTGTGACAAATGATTTTTGAAATATACGACACTCGAGTGATTAACTGAAAAGTTGTATGGAACTTAAGTAACCGGACAAAAAGTTATGACGTTCAAATGATCTCTGTAAATAAGTTATGGGGTTCAAGTAATCAACAAAAAAGTTATGGCACTCAAATAATAACTGTATGAAAATTTAGTGTCCTTTTCCCTATTTGTTTCTTTTTCCACCTCAGATTTTCAAGTGTTTTTTTTATGTGATACATAGGGAATTTCGCATCATTGCCACATGTTTTAAGATAGTAACAAAAACAAGGTTACATCAACATTTTATGTTAGCCATATTGGACGGAATTAATGGAGGGATTTAATTGCACCAATTTGATAAACTTTAAGACTTGATTGCATATTTTTTTTTATATAGTTTTAGAATTCAATTGTATTTTTGCAACAAATTTAAGGAGTTCTTATTAGAAAAAAGTACAAAACAACTAACCTCTTGATGCATCTTACCAAAAAAAAAAATAACTAACCTCTTGATGCACAACAAGCGAATTATCCATGAACAAATCTACAACTTTACGATGGTTCGGATATGATTACAAGGAAAGTATTTGCTTTCCACAATGTTAATATCAACTGTCTCCTCAAAGTAATAATGAAAACCTTTTGTATGTGTTATTCTGATAGAGAGAAGAACATTCCTTTTTAACGTCTATTCTTTTTTGTTCATTATTAGGAAGTTATTTTAACTTTCCTTAAGAGACAACCACTCGCACCTCTTCAAAAGGCGCCTCTCATAACACACCCTATCATGGGTAAACCATCATAATATAACACTTCTATAACGCTTCCATATAATTATCCCTTTAATTTATTATTTTATCCATCGAATACAAATACATGGTTATCAAATTCCTTTCATAGGGAAAAGAATATTGAAAACAGATCCAGTATACCGGTAATAATTATTATCGGTATTCTTTTTTGCCAAGTTTGAGGTTGAATATGGTGTAGAGTTCTATATATGTATGTATGTATGTATGTATGTATGTATGTATGTATGTATATGCAAAAAAGAAAATTTGGAATGCACGAGAGGTTTATGTAGTAACATGATTGTGATGATGACTAAATTTACAATTTTGCACATTATTTAGTAATGCAGGGCTATTATTTTATGTTATAGGGAGCATGGACTTTACAAATTTGAGGTTCAATATTATTTTGAAGTTTGCTTTATATTGCAGAGATACTATTATTTAAAGGAATTTTAAATAATCAATTCCCCGTTTTCTTTCTATATAATTGCCATGAGTTTGATACTTCCACTTAATTTTTTTAATTCTCCTTTTTACTCAATATATTCAGGATTTACAAGATTTAAGCATTTTTTTAGAATTTAGGAATCAATTAAAACCTTTTTACAAGTTTAATAAATTTAGGTTGCTAATAAAAACAATTTTGTGTGTGCAGATATTCCAGAGGAATCCTAGATAGTTTCCATTTCAAATTTTCACCCTTCCATCAATAGGAAGCCCTATGCATGATCCAAAGATAATTCAAAATTAGAATGAAGGAAAAAATTTAAGATAACGATAAACTAAATCTCTTATACTTTAACTTGCGAAGCCTAAGTTTTAATATTAAGTTTAAAACCTAAACGTTTTTCTTTGTAAGCTAAATGCTTCTTATTTATAGCAATTTTGTTTTTTTTTTTTTCGCAAAATCCCAATTTATTTATTGTTTGGGCCAAGTGGCAAGCCAACTGGCAGCCATGAGGTGAAGTTGGAAATCAGATGTGAAATATTTGTCTCGCTATCTTCAGCCGACAAGGTGGAAAACAACTTGTGAAGTTGATAAAATTTTGGACTCGTTCCAGTTGACTGACTTCGTCAAAACTTGTTTCTCTCGAATCTTTCTCTCGAATCTTTCTCTCTTCCTCGTACCTTCGCTTGCTTGGCTATACTTGTCTCCATAATTCCGTAATCGAATGGCATTTTGAATCCGCTCTTCATGAAGGACCTCTCTTGCATTCATATCACTAAATTTTATGACTAAATCTTTAATACTATTTTCGGAATTACTCTCAATCATGGGAGACTATATTTCTAAAGTTTTCAAAACCTAGCAAGTCAAGTCGGCTTTCCTTTGAGCATTTAATGGATATATTTTGAATATTCAATTGAAATTATTTGTTCAATCATATTAGAATTAAAGAAAAATGAAAGCAAATGGACTTTTATTTATTTTTTTTATTTTTAATTTATTTTGTCTAACGTAGTGTCACATTATTGCCACATATATTTGAAATTATTAAAGAATCATCCCATTTGATTTCGACGTGCCACGGAGCCAAATTGATGTGGGTAGTGAGAAGGACTTGATTGCCTATTTTTGAATGACTAGAACTTGATTACCCATAGTGTGAAACATTTAGACTATTGATGTAATTTTTCCGAGTTTATCCATGAGGGTAAAATAAAAGTACTTCGAGCTAGAGCTTGGAACAATCTGCGCTTTTTCTTGTTCTTTTGTCAGCTTTCGCTGTATGGTGCCTAATCTCTTTCATCAAGTTTGAAGCCCACCGCCCAAAGCATTGTCCTTTTATACAGCATTCGAGCATTTTCTTTCGGCATCTATACATACTAGGCTTTTATGGATTTTGTTTAAATTATTTTTGCCTCAATAAGAATTGCACTTAGTAATTGTAAAGCTGCTTACAAAAACTATATTGCCCTAACCTGACCCCAATAACTGTGAGTTACTGGATTGCCCTAACAGAATTATCAATATCATCTGAATGATTCATCTACTAAAAATTATTTAAAGAGTCAATCTAATTGTAAACCCGTCAAACATATTTTTAACACCTTAAGAATAGATTCAATCACAACTGACCTTATAAAATCATTTATATGAATTGGATAATGAATTAATACGTCTTTGCCATTAAACAATTGATACGATTGAAAGTACAACTAAAATCCCTAATATAGAACTATTGCATGGTTGCTCTAAGGCATATAGCCAACAGAGTAACATATTCTTCTTTGTCCAAGGATTCCAAAGGCCTAGCGTTGCAAGATGTAAAGATCATGCGACAGAGTGAGTCCGGATGAGAATGTTTCACAAGAAGGTCGTGGGGAGATAACCCAACGTCTAGATGATGAGCACAAGGACAGGGCGAGAGAAGACCCATGATTCTGAAGGCGTAGCATTGCTTGATCTGGTAAAGTGATTTGCGAATCGGAGCAAAAGCCGAAGAGGTCGTGCATTTCATTACTCATGGTTGATGATAGCCAAATCTTCTCCATAGCTTCATATCGCAATATGACCCTCCCTTCGACGAGCGTTGGTACTCTACGCCGCTTGAAAGCTCACGCCCAGCTTGAAAGCTCACATTTGGAAGGGACTTATTCTCAATTTGGTCACGGTGGCCCATGCTCAACTCCCGACGACACCCAAGCTGGCGCAGCTCGGATCGCAGTTCAACATTGTGATAAACGGGGCAGAACATAGCAGAATAAGATCTGAGGTGATTCGAGGCAAATTTGGTGATTCCATGGAGTGCCGCGGTCCGTAGGTGTGTCACCAAAGAGTCAAGGACGGGATCGTGAGCACGAAATACTAATGTGAAGTGGGTCACTGACGGAAGACGCGAAAACGCAGGCAACGAATGGGCATGAAATGGCGGACGCGCACACTGGCCTAGATCTAGATGCTTCTAGTACCTAAATGCAGAAAACAATAACAAAGGATGCAATATCAATATTTTTATTTAGGGCTCAAATTCGATCCCTAATTCTTTAATGTGAAAAATGATAAGCTTACCAGTTAAAATTTAAATGTCAACACCTCAGTATATTACATGATAAATCAATGGGTTTTTACTTTGACAACCACATTGCCAATATACCGGTAAGCCCGATAGTATTTCACAAATGAACAAAACACATCGAAATTAACTACCACTTTTTTTTAGGGAGAATTATCAAAAAAGTCCTAAACCTATTGCAATTATGTCAATTCAGTCCTAAACTTTTTTTTTTTGTCCAATTTAGTCCTAAACCTTTTATAATCGTGCCAATTCGGTCCATCCGGCCAAAATTGGCCGGCCGGCACGACGTGGACGCCGGTGGGGGACGGGGTTGGCCGGCGAGGTAATTTTTAATATTTTTTTTCGAATTTTTAAATATTTTTAAAAAAATTTAATTCTTTTTTTTTTTTTTTTGGCCTTCTTCTCCCTCCTCCTCCTGGCGGCGCCGGCGAGGAGGTGAGGGCCGGCGAGGTCAGCCTCGCCGGCCATTGGCGGAGGCGAGCCTCGCCCAGTGACAACGAGGCGGCCGTCGCTAGATCTAGCGAGGCTTGACCTCGCCATGGCTGGGCGAGGCCGAGCCTCACCGGATCCGCGGCGACGGTGGCCTCGCCGCATCGGGCAAGGCCGAGCCTCGCCAGATCCGGCGAGCTCGGCCCTCACCGGCCACTGGCGAGGGTGAGGCCCCGCTGCGCTGTGTGGTGTAGTCAAGGAACCCGCGGAGGAGCTCGATCTCGTCCTTGTCGGTCCAGAGGCGTTGGAACGGGGTTTTGGCGACGGTCACGGCCGGGAGGGTCGCTTGAGCTTGGAGGGGGAGATCGTGCCGACGATCGGGGGGACGGGGAGGCGGCGGGGCGGCAATGGCAACGGCAGCCTCGCGCCCACCGGGCGAGGTCGACCCTCGCCCTCGCCGGTGGCCGGCGAGGCGGCCGACGCGGATCTGGCGAGGCTCGCCTCGCCCGGCCATGGTGAGGTCGAGCCTCGCCGGATCCGGCGATGGCCGCCTCGTCGTCGCCGGGCGAGGCGACCTCGCCGGCCCTCACCCTCGGCCGGCCGGAGGGAGGAGGAAGGAGAAGAAGGCAAAAAAAAAAAAAAAAAAAGAATTAATTTTTTTTTAAATATTTAAAATTTCGAAAAAAACAAAAAAATATTAAAAGATTACCTCGCCGGCCAGCTGTCCTCCGCCGGCGTCCACGTCAGCGCCAGCCGGCCAATTTTAGTCGAATGGACTGAATTGACACAATTATAAAAGGTTTAGGACTAAATTAGACAAAAAAAAAAGTTTAGGACAGAATTGGCACAATTACCATAGATTTAGGACTTTTTTTGGTAATTCTCCCCTTTTTTTTAAACATGTATACTTCGCTTGCACACATGCATACCCACTAGACTTCAACTGGTACACATTTTTACCAAGGGATAGATCAAGATTGGTTCACATTTCTTGTCAATGAGTTGGGCACACATAACCTTCATGTGCAGACTCGAGGGGGAGTATTGGGAAAGATTTATTGAAGCGTTACTTTATGTTTTTTAATATTTGGTGTATCTCTTATCATTAGTTCATGTTAGTTTTTGGTTGTTAGTTAGCATAATATATTGGCAGATTTTTTCCTTGTACTTTTGTGTTAAGCGCTACTTCGTATATAGTTTTGCATTGTACGAACGAGAGTACAAGCAAATTACAGATTCATTCATAGATACACATTCTATGGACCAAAGTGTTAATCTCAAATAGAAGGAATAAAAAAGAAATTATATAATGAGATAAAAAATCCAAGACCTAAATACTGTACTTTTTTATTATTATCTGGGACCATTTCCATTTCAGCCAAGACTTTTAACTGGCCTTCCGTTCATCACTGTAGTAATTGTGTTCAAATGATCAAAAGGGTTGTATTTGCGAGAGAATTAGGATTGTACATATGTATAAGTACCACTGATTTTATTAGTTCCATCTGTTTGTTTTTTCTCCTTCTTGTTAAAAGATATTCCAAAAAATCAGTTAAATATACCTAGATTACTACCGTAAGTTTGATGCTTCCACTGAAATTTATTATTCTCGTGTTTGTCAATATATTCCAAATTTACATGATTTAAGCATATTTCATAATTTAGGAATCAATAGATTTTAAACTGTGATAATTTAGGTTGCAAATGCACACACTTTCGTGCGGGCAGAAATTCGAGTGGAAACCCCAGAGAGTTTCCATCTTTTACCTTTGAATTCGATGAGAGGCCCCTATGTATCATCCAGATGAATTACAATAATACAAACATGGATTGAAGGGAAAAATGTTTATGTAGCGGCTAAACTATTTCTCTTGTTCTCTAACTTGTGATTCCTAAATCTTATATTAAACTTAAAATCTAAATCTTCATTGTTTGTTCTTTATAAGCTACATCATTCTTATTCACTGCAATAAAGAATTTTTTCGTAATATCCCTACATTATTTTTTTTTGGGCAGTCTCTTTATTATTTTTTTAGTTAGGCTCTTTTCTAATTTGTTGAAAAAAAAAAAAACAGAGGGAAAATAACACTCCCGAGAGCTATGTAGCACGGACACTCTCCGAAAGCCTTTGTGTCGTGTCCGACACTCCGACACGTGTCCGACACGTTCCGACACGTCCCGACACGCGGTCAACAAGTGTCGAAAAATCTGACACGTGATCAACTCTCTCTGACGCGCTCTGACACGCGAGTCCAGAATACCGACAAATGATTCCGACACACACGGGGTCAATTTTAAAAATTTATAATATTTGAGGGGTCAAAATATAAATATACACAAAAGAAGTAATAAAAGAAGTAATAAAATTGCTATAAATATACACGCATGGGGTTTTTTTTTTTTTTTTTCAGTTTTGCTTTTTTATAATTGTTTTAGTTTTTCTAAAAGTCCTTTACTATGAAAGAAGTAATAAAAAAATGCTATATATGATAAATAAATAAATTTAAAAATATCATTTCAGCATTTTTCTTTAAACAATTTTTTTCCTCTAAGTTTTATGTATTATTGTAACAAATTAAAATAATGAATGATATTATTTAATTTTTTTCTTGTAAATTAATTCTAGGCTATTATTATTATTATTATTATTATTATTATTATTATTATTATTATTATTATTATTATTATTATTATTATTATTATTATTATTATTATTATTATTATTATTATTATTATTTATGTATTTATATATAAAAATATTTAATATATAACATGTCGAAACGTGTCGCAATTCTCTATTTTTAAGAAATGACGTGTCGGCGTGTCATGTCGTGTCATGTCGCATGTCGCGTGTCCGTGTCGGTGCTACATAGCCCGAGAGAGAGAGAGAGAGAGAGAGAGAGAGAGAGGACTTTCTCCTTATTAATTCTTTGGTTGGGCCTAGTGGGAAGCCAGCTATCAGAAGTGAAGTGGACATCCGATGTGAAACATTTGTCGGGAAAATTATCAAAATAATTCTAAATCTATTGTAATTTTTCTAATTGAGTCTTAAACCTTTTTTTAGTTAATTCAGTCATAAATATTTTGCGGTGTGTCAATTCAGTCCATCCGGTCAAATTTGACTAGCTGGCGCTGATGTAAATGCCGTCTAGCCGATGTTGACGGGTGGCCAAAAGAAGAAGAAAAAGGAAAAAGAAAAAGAAAAATTAATAAAAAAATTCGAATAAAATAAATATTATTAAAAAAATTTACCACATCAATGTCGGCTGACATCCACGTCAGCGTTGGCCAGCCAAATTTAGCCGGATGTATTAAATTGACACGATTACAAAAGATTTAAAACTAAATTGATAAAAAAAAAGAAGATTTATGACTAAATTAGAAAAATTACAATAAATTTAGAATTGTTTTGATAATTTTCCCAACATTTGTCTCGTCATCCTCAGCTAACAAGGTGAGAACAACATGTGAAGTTGATAATTTTTGGACTCACTATAATACTTGGTATCTCTCCTACCTTTTCTCTCTCTTCCTCGCACCTTTTACTTGCTTGGATCAACTTGTCTATACGATTCCTTAATCAATGGGAGTTGGAATCTGCTCTACATGAAGGACCTTTCTTGCATTCATATCACTAAATTATATGACTGATCTTGAATATATTCCCTATAATGGGAGACTATATTTCTGAAGTTTTCGACACCTAGCAAGTCAAATCCTCTTTCCTTTGAGCTTTTAGCGGATATAGTTTGAAGTGTCCAATTATATTCGTTCTTACGGTTTAGATTAGAGCAAAGGGAAATTGAAAATTGATGGGGTTTTGTTTCTTTTTAATTTTTCATTAATGCTCTTTCTGACACGGCGTCGTATAAGCGTCATGCATGCTTAAAAATATTAAGAAATGTCACATTGGATTATGACGTGCCACGTCAACAACAAAATTGACTGAGCAATTGCTGAAATGACTCGATTGCACAATTTTTAATGAACGTGATTACGTAGTGAGGAAGAGAACCGTTGAGGTAATTTTCCTGATATTTATCCAGGACGGCGAAAAATTAAAGTATTTCGAGCTAGCTTGGAGCAACTCGAGTTTTTGATAGGCCACTTGTGTTTTTAGATGGCAACTGAGTATTTCTTTTTTCCTTTTGGCTTACGATCGTTCTGCATAAATTAGTTTGCCCCAATAAGCTTTGTTCTTTGCAACTGTAAAGCTGGTCACAAAAAGTATTTGGTAAGGATATTAAATATCATAACTTTCGTTCGACACTTATTTAAATATTATAAGCACTTTTTCAATCACTTGAATGATATAACTTCTTAAAAAACATTCACTGATTATGACACTAAAATGATAAAAAGAAGAAGTTATAACACTTGAGTGAATAATGTATGCAAGTCACATTACTCATTGTGTCATTTTCTCCAAAATATATAGCTTTAACTTGGTCCCAATAGGACTCGATTACTAGATTGTGGGGTACGAGGACACTGGAAGTGGTAAAAGTTTTGTATGACACTCACATTAATTTCATGTTTTTTGGGATACTTATGTTTAAATTTTGATTTAGGTCGTCAATAATTTGACGTGATTATATTTTATTAATTTCTTCATTCAACATGACTCGTCAGCTTGTCCAATCAGCATATATACCCCAAAATGATGCCTCCACATGTTTTTCCCCCAAATATAAATCCTAATTTGGATTTCCCCCAAATTCAAAACCCTAATTCAAAACACCAATTCAGAACCAAAATATCATTGTTTTATAAAGTATGCTTAGATTACTATTTAATGCTCAATCAAAATCAATTTTCACACAAACTTCAACCACAGTTCTCGGACCTAAGCTCACCAAAACAGAGCAAGGGGGCATTGGACTCGATTGGTGTTCAAACCAAAGAGCAAGGATCCCGGAAGCGTCTTCGCTAGCAAAGAAGGACCAAGGGAGCCTGAAGCACTTCAAGTTCTTGGTTGAAAAAACAGAGCAAAACAATGGGATTTGCAGAGTGGCTTGGAAACGATGAATGGAAACAGCAACGGCGGTTGATTACAGGCCTCCTCTACCTCCTCCAAGCTTGAAGAATAGGTCCTTTTCTTCGCCTATACTTCATATTTCATTGTCTTGAGTTGCGGCAAACAAAAATGGAAGCGTCACGAAGGCGAACCTTAGCTGAGACAGAGCCCTATTTCTCCATGTGAAGATAGAGCTTCGTAACTTCGTTCCTTCAGCTCCATAGAGAGAGAGAGAGAGAGAGAGGGAGGGAAAAAGATGCCGTTTTGTTTATTTTGTTAAGGTGGACAAAAAAAATTTCTGGTAGGATTTCAATTTCTTTTTAAAAAGCCACGTAGGACTCTTGGCTGAAATTTATTGTCGGATGCACTTAAGCGATCAATTTTTTCTTCAATTTGGCACTTAAGTGAGACAACGAAAACTTTTGGCTCTAACGTGAATGTCGTACAAAACTTTTAACACTTTTAATGTCCTTATGCCCAAACTCGAGTTAGATGCCGGAATTAGTATGTCCTATTTATTTTGAATGTCTATTCAAAGCTGGGCTTCATCTTATAAAATAAGTTTACAAAGCAATCTTCCTACACATGAAATATTGCCCAGGTATAAATAAGCGAGGATAAAAATGAATTAACAAATAAAGCTACTAGTATTTATTTGCCTTTCCTCTAAAACAACAAAACCGGCGCAATCACAGGTTCTCTTGGACCGAGTTGTCTCGTGATTAGCTTCGTTGAGAGACTTCAATTGACTAGTTATTCACTCTGCGGTAAAGGGGGAGTCTATTATAAGGATAAGAATAGTCATCCGCAAAAAAAAAAAAAAAAAAAAAAAAAAAAAAAACTGATTCTTATCAATAGCGCATACTTGGTACACGGGATTTCTTTGTATTATAAGAAGTGTCATATTTATTGTTTTTGTAAAGAATTTCTATTTTTGGAATTCTCTACCTGTATACGAGTTTGTGAAAAAATACATCACAACTCTTAAAAGTTTAGTTCAATTATCTCCTTTAAAATGTTAAATCTAAATACAGAAATTGCCTGCTGATTTTGAGGCACGTATCTAGCATATCGAGAATTTTGCAACACATTCTTGCTAAATGAAATAAACAAATTGGATAGGCATGCATGTTTTGATATGTCTTTTGCCAAACGCTTAGACTTGTGAGCAAGAATTCATTTTCCTTTTATTATGTGGATAAATTTAAGGCACCTATCAAGGTTCATTTAAATTTATCAAACGGGCACATTGCAAATTTTCAAGAATTATGCTCTTGTATCCGGGTTTCGCTTCAGACTTGATAAAATTGAGATCCTAACGCTGCCAATGTTTAATATCAAAGTTTATGGATTGATAATTATGTTGCATTCGAGAGTTAAATGCCTTGCTATCTTGAAAACTCGGTTATCCTTTTTAATAAGCCACTTTTTTGGGTAAAAAAATGAGCCAAAGTAGCGTTAGCAAGAGACTAATTTGAAAGGTAAAAGCTTAAAGTTTTTGGTGTGGCTTTCGAAGATTGCTATAAGAAGTAAATTTGGGACAAATTGTGGTTTCATGATTATTAAATTTTTTATTATGTAATTTTTTATTATGATTGTGGTTATTAACATGGTACAAAGACAAAGTGTTTCAAGTAATAACTATGATAGCGTTTGACTCAAATTGACATGATGATCATATTATATAAGATAACCGGCATCCACATCAGCAATTTCTAATCAAAATTGGGTAGAAGAACTATGTTGGCAAATCATTAAAAGGGTTGAGACTAAATTAGCCAAACTAAAAAATTTAGGACTGAATTGGCCTTTGTATTAATTTAGTATTTTTTGGATAATTATCTTAGTTTGTACATGCAAGTTTATTTTGCATATTTTGTTGGTTCAAATTACAGACCACCAATTTTAATGCTCTTTGGATGTTTTACAATTAATTCCATCTCCAAGGGCATTGAAAGGAAATCAAAATTAATTTATGGCTATTTTTCCCTTTAGAGAACAATGAGAATTATTTTGTGCTTTACAGTGTAAAAAGATCTATGTTCTCATGATCAAAAACCTGAAATTGAAGGAAACATAATTATGGATCACTTATAAAATTGTTCCCTGATTTTATTTTGATCAAAGGGCTCGAGCACATCATTGAAATGCATGTAGAGTCGTCTCCGTTGATAGGATGTATTGGAACGGTGGGAGTCAGGTGTACTATGATCCTCACGTGAAGTATCGTCCCAACAATCATATTCAAATATTGTTGACCTGAAGGATGATAAATATGTTAATGATAAAGGATTTTTTCGCTTTATTTAACAGAAAATAAATAATTTTAAAAAATTTAAGATAAAGTCGCTTATATCTCTTATAAAATTTAATGAACAGATTTTTATTAGTAATGAAATGTTTTTATTAATTAATTATTTTAAGCAATAGAGATATCATTTTTAAGAAAATATTTTATTTATTATTAATTTTCACAAAATAAACAAAGAATCTTTTGTTTTGTTGGATCAATGAGAGTAATTTGTAAAATCGGTCTCCTTTTATTAATTATTTAGATATTCAAGGTGCGTATGATAATTATTTTATTTTTAATTGGAATTATTTTTCTGCCGCCCACCTACTGTTGCCTGCCATCTACCGTCATCTCTTGGGAGGAAAAAATTTTATGTTGTTATCAAAAGAATTTTTATTTTGGGAACAATTTTTTTTTTATTGTTATCAAATACGTACTTTTGCTTAACAACTCATCTGGAAATAGAAATGGCAAGAAATTGATTTTTAAAAGAGAATAATTATCATTCACATCCTCAATTATTTTATAGATGCTTAGGTGTTGTTTGGTAATCATCTCAATAATGACTGATTCTGATTTTTTGTTCTCGGGAGCAGTTTGGGAACATAATCGCATTTTGTAAAAATTTTGTTCCCGAAAACAGATTTGAAGTAGAATCAAGAATAAAAAAAAAAGTTGATTTTTGTTTTGGGAACAAATCTAAGAATCAAGTATTTTTCCATTTTCTCTTCTTCTTCTCTTTTCTTCTTCTTCATCTACCATCATCCAGCAATTATCGTCTACCACTGCCATTCGCCGTCCGCTGCCCCTATTTGCTGTCCACCACCGCCGTCCGCTGTCCATCGCCATCACTGCCGCCGTTCGCCGTCTGCCGATAATCGGTCCGACAAGCTCGCCGGAGGCTCACCCAGCCCTGTTGGTGGCCAGGCGGAGCTAGGCGAGCCTTGCCGGTGGCTAGGCGGGCCTCACCCAGCCTTACCTAGCCTCGCTAGATTTGGCAAGGTCGAGCCTCACCCAGCTACCAGCGAGGCTCGACCGATGAGGGCCGACCTCACTGAGAGCTGGCGACGCTCCAGTGAGGTCGCCAACCCTCGTCTGGCCGGTCACCGACTAGGACTAGCGACCAGCCATAAAAAGAAGAATAATAGGAAAAAAAGGAAAAAAAGAAAAGAAAAAAAAAAAGGAAAAAAAGTAAAAAGTTATTTAAAAATTAAAAGAAATTGATTTGAAATAGAGTTAATAAGACGCGATCTCAAATGCGATTTTATTAGGAATCATAAATTTTGGATGATTCTTAAACGACTTAAAATCTTAGAAATTGTAAAAGAACGAATAAAAAAATCATTTTCGATCGAATGCGTTGCTCAAGAACAGAATCGTTATCAAATGTGCCCTTAGTAATTGCTGAATTTCTTATATGATCTTTTAGATTATTTTTAATAATCTGTCTTCCTACATGGAATGTTACTCGGAGAACAAAAAATAATGAGGACGAAAATGTAGGGCCCGTGACCGGAGCAAGCTAGCCCATTTGAATCTCATTCTTTTGACTCCCTCTTCTCTTAAAACGACAAAAATGTCTCAATCGGACAGGCAATGAGGTGACAAGGCGTCGTCTTTTTAGCATTGACGCAGCCGTAGACTTGAACAAACTCTTAAGTGTCTGAAATGTTTTCTGAAAGAAAAAACTAAATTATCTTGAAACTTCTACGCTTTCTAATCACGTATATTACATAAAATTATATGAAATCACTAAAACTGTCTAAAAAATTAGTTTGAGTTGGACATCCTAACATAATATTAAAATCAGTACTATTACTTTCTTGTGGGTATCCATCTCGTCAGTTAAATTTTATATGTCTCTCTTAATTCAACTTGTATAGAAAAATGAGTGTTAAAATATTATTCCATATTACTAAGTAATATATTTTAAATATTCTTTATATCCACGTTATCTCTTTTCATTTATCTATTTTAATTTTTTTTATTGAACTTTCTTCGTCACTAAAGCCTAGGATATCTTTAAACATGCGAGCTTTGGTACTCTAATAAGATGCAACTGTATTGTTTTTCGAGAAAATATTTATGTCACTTCTTAACTACTTCAACTTTATTGTTTGTTTTTGAAACAAAAAAATTATTATATAATTATTGATTTTTTTTTTTTTTTTTGGGCCAGAGTTAGTCGTCAGTCATCATCCATATTTCAAAGATCTTTACGATTATAATACCACTAGGAAAAACCATGGTTCACATGCCAACTTAAATGAAAAACTAACTTTAGCTGACGATTCTTTGTATATAAATGTGAAGCTGATTATGTCTATTTTTAGCCTCTTGTATAAGGTTCATACTAAACAAATTTTTTACCCCGATACCACTTCAATTACAGATTTTTTAATTTGACTTATTTAATTTTATACATTTTGAAAATTTGCCGATTTAGCTATATGAGCCACTTTTAGCCAAAAATCACTAATATAGTTTATGATCGTCTTATGTGATATGGTTAATGTTAACATGAACAATTTTGATAATATTTCAAAATTTATAATTTTTCTTTATTTCAATTTTTTTAATATAAGAATTGTGTACGTCAACGCCAATCATGCCACTAAGATGGCCCATATCCACATCAGTATTTCTGACCAAAATTAGCCAATTGCAAATTGTCTAAAGGTTTATAACTAAATTAATCAAATTAAAAAATTTATGACTGAATTAACATTCATACAATAAGTTTAATAATGGAACAATTTTTGCAAACAAAAAAGGTAGGGGATTTTTTGGTTATCAAAGGATACATAGTGCGATTCAGTCAAAACAAGGTAATAGTTCTTAATTTTAGATGGTACCTTTTCATCTTGATGGGTTTAATGAATTTTTAAATTACTTTAATGGGTAAGGTTAGTTCTTTTCCGGGTGGGTAGGCATGACATGGGCGGCAGGAGAGCAATGATCCGATGAATTGTGAATGCACCTGAATTATGTGCATTCTATTCATGTTCATTGTTTGATCGGGTGAGAAAACTCATCCTTTCCAACGAATTATATGAGCTCTAGACTCACATTCTTTATATATCTGCTCGTGATGGCTCTGGGCAAAGGACAAAAGAGAAACTGGAGATGATTCATGTAGAATAAAGAAAAAATAAAGTTGAGGAAGTGTCCTAAATTTGAACGGGAATTACAGTAATGGGCAATAAAGAGGAGATGAGACTATCTTATGGAAACCGACGAGAGAAGACGCGGAGGCTGTCGGTCCACGTCAGATTGCGCGTGGCGGATGCCATGTCAATTCGCAATCGTTTGCTTTCAGATCCTTCTCCTTGCACGGCCTTTTTCTTCTCCTTTTCTTCCGTCGGCTTTTGACCCCAAAATGTGAAAGGACTTCAAGACACCTCCCCCAGTCGTTGTCGGTATTTGGCGCTGTACTACTTTGCTTGGTTGCATCTTTCATTTCATGCGTTACGACATTATTTTAGTTTTGGAGCTAAGTACATCCCCCCCAGATTAATGCACGTTCCATTTACGATAGATTCGAGAGTTTTGCAGTTTTGGCACAATGTACTTGCGGATATTGATGACTTCGCAAATCAGAAGTGCGTCTTTTGCTTTCTTTTTAGAAAATACCTAAATCCCTCTTCATTTTATTCCACTACCATTTTATCATGTCCATTTTGTAAAATACCATCTTGCATCCTAACACTTAGAATTCGAATTCCTAACACTTAGAATTCGAATGATAACCATTCTCTTTCAAAATTTGATTTTCCTATTTCTATTCCCTAAATGAGTTTAAAAAAAAAAAAAAAAAAAAAACATTTGATAACGACACAAAATTTCTCTTCCTGAGATGGCCAGCCAACCTCAGCGAGCAACCGACTAGTAGCAAGGGTGGGTGATGAGAATAATTTTTATTACTTATTTTTGTTCAAGAAATAGAGAAGTGAAAATTTTACTTTTCAATTATGTTCCAAACTTATTTCTGGACTTAAAAATTTAGTTTTAGGAATAGAATATAAAATTGTATTATCAAACAGATTTCTATTTCAAACTTATTACCGAAAACAAAGAAATATAGAAAAATAGAGAAACGGAGAAACAAAATGTACTCTCCGTTCATTTCACGAAACATGTGGCATTTTCTAGAAAAATAACCATACTTTTTAGTATTCAATTGAAGTTTGAAAATGAACTATAAAATATATTGTCCATTATTCGGTAAGGAAAATATTTTTCTCTATAAACTCATTTTCAATAATCATTTTATTTTTATATTTTTTAAAATCAATTATTCAGTTTTTAATTCTTTTTCCTTTCCTTTTCTCCTTTTCTTCTTCTTCCTTGGCCTTGGCTGGTTGTTGCTGTGACCAGTGACTGGCTAAGGAAGAACATGAAAAAAAAAAAAAGAAAAGAAAAGAAAAGAACAAGAAAAAGAATTAAAAACTCGATTTTTATAAAAATAAAATAAAAAAAAAAGAAAACATAAAAATAAAAGAAAATGTGTTTGGTAAAATAAAGTGCGGTGGAAGAAGTTATGGAAAATAAAAGTGGAAAATATGTTTCTCACTTTTGAAGGTGTTTTTTCCAATAGTGAAAAACATTTTCCTTAACTAATTCATTTTCTGTAAAACGAATACCAAAAATCCGGAAAACGTTTTTCAGAAAGTTAGTTTTCGTGAAATGGAGCCTTAATGTTCGAATTGTCCCAAGAAATTCCTGGAACAACCAAATTCCAAAATCACAAGTGCCAAATCCTATCGGCAAGTCTCCACTTGCCATCAAACGTTGCCCATCTTAGCGCACGCAAAGGGAGGAAAAGGGGGCTTTGGCCGCCATCAGCAAAGGAAATTAGTAACTGCTACAACGAGATGGCTGGCTTGCGAGTAAGGGCATCACTAAAGAACGGCACACGTAGTAAATAGGTTAGTGTGGTTAGGGTTTGGTTTTCCGATTTGGAAGGTCCTTGTAGATTAAGATAGGGTCGACAAATGTCAACACAATAAATTTGTGCAACGCGAGACAACACACACTTAGCATACTTCGGTTTGGCATAAACTAGTCATTTCATATGACTAAAATCACGTCTTTAAGTAGTTTAACCGATTTAACCTATTTAGATGCAAATTGAAGTAATGTGTTGATGGATCAATTCTTTTATCAAGATACAAGTAGAAACATTTTAGTATGTTTCATACTCATTTTCAAAGTTTTTCTTATCCTAAATTTACTAAAATACCCATGTTAAAAAAATGTTAAAATACAAACATATTTCGGGATAAAGGTCATATGCTTTAGTTTTGTTGTGATACAACTTTTTCGTCTAATCTCACAATTCAAATTAATTATGAAAAATCGACAAGGTCTTGAGCTTGACTTTTGCTAAAGTAATTTAACTAAGCAATATGTAGCCACATAAACTTACAAGACCTATCTTAATTTAGGTTTTAGTGTGTCAAATTATAAAAAATAATTCGATTTTTTTTCTTCCTTGCTGTTAATACCATTTTGCATAGGTTACTAGTCTGCTATTGCCTTTTCATTTGTTTTTAGTGAATTATGCATGCAAATGATTTGAAAGACAGAACTTCAGCTAAAAGATTTGAAACAGAATCCACGAACTGCCCAAAAAAAATAATTTGCTCTAGAGTTTAATTTTCTGCACTACATACCATTATTGTCTTCTAAGAAGTACCAATACTCTTTGGAAGTTTTCGTGTCGTGTCCGACACGTTCTGACAAGCGGTCAACGAGTGTCGGAAAATCCGACACGTGGTGAACTCTTCCCGACACGCGAGTCTGAAATTTCGACACGCGATTCCGACATGCATGAGATCAATTTTAAAAATTTTCAATACTTGAGGGGTCAAAATGTAAATATATGAAAAAATAATGAAAATAAAAAAAATAAAGGGAAAATAAGAAAATTTTTACTCTCAAGTTTTTCACTTATAAGTTCTGATCTTCCCATGAGTGACGATGGAACGCCCCTCTTCTCGTCGGCATCATTCCGTTGCCCCAACATACTTAAAGTTATAATTTTTTTTGCTTCTTTCCACCTCTTGCAAGCATCACTTGCGAGTTATCTCCTTTAATTTATGTTATTGGCTTGTGAGTTATCTCTCACATTTTCTGTGGCAAATTTAGTGATTTCCTTTTCTTTTGGTCATACTTTGAGAGTTCTTGTCCTGGATTTTCATTTTTCTCGAATCTTGTTTTGTAGAGGAGCTCTAAGTTAGTCTATATCATGAACTTCGAACTCTGTCTAGAACTATAAGAAATCTTACCAATCTCCGACAAGTATAAGAAAACGGGACATGTTCCTTCAAGTTTACTCTTTCATGGTTGCAAATTTTTGAATTATTTGTTCAATCTTTGTCAAATTAAAACAATGAATGATATTAACAAATATTAGATTAATATTTTTAGTATAAATTAGTTCTATGCTCTTTTTATTATTATTTATTTATTTTTGCATTTATATATAAAAATATATATTTAATATATAACGTGTCAAAACGTGTTGCGATTCTCTATTTTTTGAGAAATGATATGTCGGCGTGTCGTGTCCTATCGCGTGTCTCGTATCCATGTCGGTGCTACATAGATTGTCCTACATGATATCTTAGGTTATTGGTGTCTATGACCAAACCATTTATAAAATACGATTTTGCTATTTTTATCTGGCTGACGGAACATGAAAGGGTGATGGTGTTTGGACTCCTAAAATTATTATAGTCACATGCTATGATAAAATAATTCAATGAACCTCAGCTCCTCATTATATTACATCCCCTCTGACCAATGTAACCGATGATTCAAAATTGCGACCAAGACATGCTCGGGCAAAGTATGAGACAAGAACCTAACTTACATGGAAGTCACCAAATGCGGCAAAGCCAAGTCCCGTTGCCGGAGGACCCTGAAATGTGACGTCAATAAAGTATTCATATGTGGACACGTGATGGGACAATGAACAGGCGGAAGAACACTGAAATACATTATAGATAACATGAGGAATAAAGTGTTGAATGTTTGTAAAACAAACAAAATTGCATTGTCCACGTAAGAAAGTTGGAAGTGTTTGGGCAATATATAAGTGTGGGAGTTTTCTAATATTAAAATTGAAAACAATGGGCTAGGTGGGCTTTATCTTTTAATACCTACGTGTGGGTATATGAATAATCGTATGATTTGGTGCAATTAACACTTTAGATGATCATGATCGGTTTTAATACTCATTTATTATTTATTTATTAAAATTTGGATTTATATTTTTAAAATAACATTTATGTCCTATTGAAACAATGTAATTGTTAGTGATAGAGTTATGGTTTTTTTTTATTATTTAATTCCAAATTTTATTATTTTTGCCTAACGATTATTAGGAGCTCTTACAACCTTTAGAAGGTTATGTTTGTTCAGATATAATTTCCTAACTTCTAAAAAGTTGTATATGTTCAATCAATAATTTTCAGAAGCTATAAAGATTTGGAATTCTAAAAATGTATACTCTTGTTATTATTTTTTAATCCCAAATTTCAACATGTCTTTTGAGAAAGTATCTATTCACTTTGGCCTTTCCCAAGAGTTGCCTCTGTTCTAAAGATCGAAATAAATTCATTTTTTTTGTCTCATTTTATTATTATCGGTCTCATCTAATTTCTAATTTTATTTTACAAAAAAAGTGCGGGATTGTTGGAAGTTTGTAAGACAAACAAAAGTGCCATATCTCATATAGGAAAGTTGGGAGTATATGGACCAATATTTAAGTGCAGTAGTCTTCTAATGCTACAATTGAATATGATGGGTTAAGTGCACTTGACCCCATAATACCCGTGTGTCGATTTAAGAAGTACCGATACTCTTCAGGAGTCTTTGTGTCGTCTTAGATATTTTGACACGTGTCCAACATGCTTCGACACTCTTCCACACTCTTCGATACTCGGTCAATAGATATCGGAAAATCAACTCTTTCGACACTCGAGTCTGGAATTTCGACAAATGTTCAATAAATGAGGAGTCAAAATGTAAATATGTAAAGAAAATAGAAAATAATAAAAAGGGGAAAGAAAAAATATAATTTTATTTTCTCTTTTGACTCTCACTTCCCATGACACACAATTCATCCCACAAAATTTGTTCTTATCCTCTTTTCTTCCGACATACTTTGATATATAAGTCCAGAAGTTTTATGGATTATTAGAATGGAGTTAAATTTATTTCATAGAAATTCAGCTTAGCTAATTAGAAATGTCATCATCTTGGCATCATTAAGTGTTTATATACTCTAAACTAAATCTCTAGATAGTATGCAGCCAAAGGGTAGTCCCTAAAGGGCTTAAACACAAGGTTCGCCTATTGTGTGATAGCATATTTACTACAACTGACCTGGATTTCTTGGTTCTAAGTATAGATCCCTTTTTGGGTATCCAAATAGTGAATTAATGTTTTTAGTGTAAATTTATTGTAGACTTTTTTATTATTAATTTCTTTGTGAATTTGAATCAAATTAATTTAATTAAATAATCATAAAAATGATAATTTATTATGTATATATAAAAATATAAATTTAATATATAACGTGTCCAACATGTCAAAATTCTCTATATTTTGAGAAACAACGTGTCGGTATATTTGTGTCGAGATGTGTCACGTGTCGCGTGTTAGTATTGATGTTACTTAGGTGTTGATACGCAATTATGCACTCACAGACGGTAATTGGCACTAATCTTCATTTATTATATAAATTTGGATTTATATATAAAATAACCTTCGTGTCCTATTGAAATAGTATGATTGTTCGCAATAGAGTTACGGTTTTATTATTATTAATTAATTCCGAATTTGATTATTTTTGCCTAATGGTTATTAAATGCTCTTACAACCATTAGAATGTTGTATTTGTTCTGGTATAACTTTTTAACTTTTGAAAGGTTGTATTTGTTCAATCAGTAATTTTTAGAAGTTATAAAAATTTGGAATTCTCAAAATATTATATAATTATTATAATTTTCTTAATCCAAATTTTCAACATGTCTTTTGAGAAAGTATCCATTTACTTTGCAACTTTTCTTGAAGGATTGCTTTTATTCTAAAGACTGAAATAAATTCATTGTTTCTTTGTCTCATTTCACTATTATGAAGTCTTATCGATTTTCTTTCTAAAAAATACAGCAATTGTTCTCAATTGTTTCCTTTTGAGAGTTCCTAGAGGAATACCAAAATTACTATATGGTATTTTTGCTTAAAATTTTGTTGTATCTCAGAAGATTTTTGCTAATAATTATTAACAATATTGTGGAGCAAATAATTCCTTAAATATTATGTAATTACGCCTCAAAATCTGATTCCATTTCACTTCCCAATACAAAGCTATGCACGGAGTTTGTAAAGATCACAATGGATGTCCACTATATGGGATATTTAATTCAAGTCACACGCCAACTTCAATTGACGGCCACATTAACTAAATTTGGCCAAAGAGATTTGATTATAATGTTTTTCTTTTGTAGATGGAAAAAATATGCTGCAAAAAATTGAAAGTACATACATAGATAATGGATGTTGCTTAACGGTATAAACCATGCCTGGATGACCAACCTCATTGGAACTTTGACCGCTGAAAGTCAGCCGCGCAAGTCTCCCCCTGTGCGCCTCCATTTTGAACTCGACTGTTCGGTGGCCTAACCACGGCAGAGTCTCTCTCTCTCTCTTTCTCTCCCTCTCATGAAAAAGCAAGCAATAGAAAATTCAAAAGCTAAGAAATTGTGTCCCTAACCAAATTGCAATTATAATAATTAAATACTGAGAAAGACTCGCGACTTTTCCTTTGGGCTTTTTCGCTAATCCCAATCATTGAGAACGCGTTCATAGACAGCGCCTGTCCCAATCACCTCTCACTCTTTTGTCTGAAATCATATGGGTCAGTGGATCCCATTTTCTGCATGACTATTCATCTCGTTTACGTAATTAATCTTCTCACTTGAAGTCGTTAAAAAACGATTTTTTTTTCGTTTTTTAGTAAATTTATAAGATTCAAGATTGGTCTTTCTAAAGCAGAGTTTCAGGTCACCGAAAAAAAACTTATATAATATCACCCAATAAACTCTTGAATTTTATTATATTTTTGAGGATTAATAACATGTTTTAAAGGTAATTAGGGCCTTTTAGCTTTGATTTGACATTCCTATATTCGAGATTCAATCTTTTATTTTTGTATTTTAGCGAGGCCTGTGGTGTAAAAAAATGTATATGCAATCATTTAGATTACTTTTATAATATTGATAACACATTATGTTTCAAAGTTATACTCAAAGAATCGACATTTTTGTCTTTTTTTATGCATTAGGTGTGTGGTAGTGATTCGATTTGCATATGCCATTGCATACAAATAGTTTCATATTTGAATAACTTAATCAAATTTTGATTTGCGCCTTTACATTATCCATAGATTTCGGATGCTATATTCTCATAATTGAAGCCATGCACGAGAGATTTTAACATTCTCTGAAGATCCGTTGATTGGAGATCGATAGTTGTTGGATTTTGTAAAATTATAAAGCGCTTCTATGCTTATGATTCGATAATGATTTCTTAAATGAAAACCCCCGGGGCCCCATAGAAAAAGTTATATGCCTTTCTGGCAAAGAAAACCAGAAAGAAAAATCCAATCCGCCATTGCTCCAGAAAGAGCTCCATCATCAATGGTGGCTGTGCATGTGGCCCGAATCGTTAGAAAAGTCAAATGCGGAAAAGCAACCACAACCTCCCCCCCCCCCCAAAAAATAAAATAAAAATCAAACTCTCTCATAAAGTCACTTCCGCTTCGCCATTTCAACATCCATTGCTAGAGCCACCACAAGAAAAACACGAACCCGACCCGACTCTAACCCACCTCCTCCCCCCCCTTCTTCTCCCTTAAACATCTCGGGTGAGTCTCAGTTGGCAGTCCCAAGAAGAGAAGGAAGAAGGGCGTCATTGAATAGCTCCGGTGACCGAACAAGGGACGTCGTTATTGGCAGTGAAGCCGGGCGGTTAGGTACACCTCTCACTCCCGCCATTTAAATCTCCCTCCCCCCCTCTTTAATGCATCGTTCCGTCATCACGAAATAAGCAAAAACCCAACCCAAAGAAGAGAAAAAAGGAAAAAAAAACGAAAGAAAGATACCTCCATGTCCATGCCCATGCCCATGCCCATGCCCATGTGTTGCTCTCTTGTTCAACTTAAAGACACGTTGACCCCAAATTTAGGAGATCAGAAAAACTACGAGCTTCACAGACATAGGATATATGAACATGCTGTGATGCATGAGAGAGAGAGAGAGAGAGAGAGAGAGAGAGAGAGAGAGATTGTATTTTGTGAATTATCTTATTAGTAGAAGGAGGGGAGGTTCATTTATTCTCGGGGCGTGGTTTGGTCAGCGTTTGCAGAGGCAGAACAAGGAAACATCAACTCCGGCATCGAATGCAGAATCAAAGCTCGTGATTGGGAGTGGCGAGAATTAACAGAGCAGCGACAAAAAAATTAAAGAAAAGCAAAATTGGAAACTCGCCCCAGAAACATTATTAATTAAATACACGCGTATATTGCAACACCAACAAGAAGAAGAAGGTACAAGGAAGAGAAAGGAGTATTTTTGTTACTGTGAGATGCACAAGAAGATTATGAAGCGGCTTTGAGTTTCGTCGGCCATGAAAGCGAAGCGACTTCTTGTTTTAGCGGCTCTGGTATCTTTCTTGATCCAGTGCGCGGCGGCCCAGCGGAACACCCTCAACTCCAGCATCGAGCGGTCGGCATTGCGTCGGCTCCGGTCGTCTCTGGGGCTCCGGGCCTGGGACTGGCCCATTAAGGCCGACCCGTGCCGGAACTGGACGGGCATAGAGTGCCGGGACGGGCAGGTCACGGCTATCAGCGTTTCGGGCCTTCGGAGGAGCAGAGTCGGGCGGATGAACCCCCGTTTCGCTGTGGATGCTCTCGCCAATTTGACCCTCCTGGAGACTTTCAACGCTTCCGGGTTCTTGCTTCCCGGGTCAATACCCGAGTGGTTCGGATACGGCCTTCCGGGTCTTCGGGTGCTCGATCTCCGGTCGTGCGCTGTGAACGGCGCCGTCCCAAGTTCACTCGGGAGCTTGAGCAGGCTCAAGTATCTGTATCTATCTCATAACAGTCTTACCGGCAATATTGCTTCCAGTTTGGGACAGTTAAATGAGTTGTTGGTTCTTGATCTTTCTAGGAATTTCTTGACTGGGTCAATACCTGCTTCATTCTCAATGATGAGTAACCTTTTTACGCTTGATCTTTCATCGAATTTTATATCAGGGACTATAACGGCGGGTTTAGGATCTGTCTCTAGTCTAAAAGTGTTGAATCTTTCGGATAACAGTCTCACGGCATCAATTCCGGGCGAGTTAGGTAATCTATCTCAGTTGATAGAGCTTGATCTCAGCAAGAACTCCTTTTCTGGTGCTTTGCCTGTGGAGTTGGGAGGGTTGAAGAGTCTGAAGGGGATGAGAATTGGTAGTAATGGTTTAGAGGGTCAACTGCCGAAAGGGTTTTTCTCAGGTCTTGCTCAATTGGAAGTTGTGGTTCTTAGCGAGAATAAACTGGACGGAAGAATTCCTGGTGAAGTATGGTCCTTGCCTGGGTTGCGCTTAATTGACATATCCGCTAACAACTTCACTGGTGAGTTGCCAAGCAATGGTTTCAATGGCAATGCCACTCAGGCAATTTTCAACTTCTCAGATAACATGTTATATGGGAATCTCAACTCTTCGATCAGGTTTTTCAATTTAACTGATTTGTCATGGAATTACTTTCAAGGCAAAGTAAGTAATGATAGTTGGAGGAATGCTACTCTAGATAGAAATTGCCTTCAGGTTTTGCCGGATCAGAGGAGTTTAGCGGACTGTAGGCTTTTCTATTCTGAGAGAGGCTTACAGTTTGATGATTTTGAAGCTTCGGGACCAACAGATCCGCCATTCCCAGTTTCTGCTTCAAAGAAAAACAGAAGATGGGTGTACATACTGATTGGAGTGTTTGGTGGGCTTGCCTTAATCATAGTTATGGCTGTAATTCTGGTGCTGCTCCTGACAAAGTGCTGCAGCAAGGGCATCCCTGATCAAAGTGGCATTGCTGATGAAGGGGTTGCTCCGGATGGAGACGGCCAAATGGTTCCTAAGGAGCCTTCTGAATTATCAGGTCTTGGAGATGTCTTTTCCTATGAACTGTTGGCCCATGTGACCAGTGAGTTTAGTGAGAGTAATCTTATCAAACATGGCCACTCTGGGGACCTGTACCGGGGCATTTTGGAAAATGGGACCGTAGTCGTCATTAAAAGAGTTGATCTTCATTCATTCGACAGAGAATCATACACACGGGAATTGGAGATTTTTGGGAAAATTTCACATACAAGATTCGTCCCACTGTTAGGTCACTGCTTTGAGCATGAGCATGAGAAACTTTTGGTCTACAAGTACATGCCTAATGGAGACTTGGCAAGTTCGTTCTACAGAGCGACCGGTTTAGAGGACGAGAGTCTGCAATCTCTTGATTGGATTACCAGATTAAAAATTGCAATAGGAGCTGCAGAAGCTCTATCGTACCTACATCATGAATGTTACCCTCCTCTTGTGCACAGGTATCAGCTTTCACTTATTCAATGTTTAATATTAGATTCCTTTGGATTTTGTTGCCATTGGAAATAGTTGTTTATTGACCATTAGTGGCACTAGCCTATATGCTTTGTTCATAATTTCCTATTTTGTTATCAAGTTGATGGCTAGTTCAGCACTTTGTACTTGCATGTTATCAACATGTTCAACCATCATCCATTTACTTGTGCTACTTAGCTGATGCACAGACTGATGATTCCTTGTCATGCCACTTTGTACTGCGAATTGCGCTTCTCGCTGTGTCTTAGCTTGTTTTTCATTCCCTTTGCAAGTCTTATTTCTCTGTTAGCTGCTTATTATATTAGTGTATAGATATCTTTGTCAAAGGGGGTGTGGCATCATTTGTGAAGAATAAATGCTCTGTACCACACTGCATGCTTTATTTCCCTACACGAGCTGATAAAACCGCCACATCATAGTTGCTTTCACAAGGTAAAGAATCTCGAGAGTGATCAAATTTGATCATCTTAACCATTGTGCACTGTGCACCTTTTTGTTTTCTGTGTCATTGGAAGTTTCATCTCTTCTTTCATTTATCTAAATTCTACGTTCAGATTATATATTGGCCAATGCCTATTCCGTGTGAATTGCACTAGTTGAACTGAATAATTTTTTTTTCTTTGGTTAAAGAGATGTTCAAGTGGGCAGCATACTTCTCGATGATAAGTTTGAAGTGCGAGTTGGAAGTCTGAGTGAGGTTCGTGCCCAAGATGAAGATTCTCATGGAAATGTTATCACAAGATTGCTCCGGAAGCCTCAGTAAGTATCCTTTCATTCAAGCCTATCAATTCCCAATTCCCTGATCATGAACCTGCACAATGAAATAAATGAATGCAGACCCAAAAAGATTGAGAAAGCAGTAAGAGGAACAAAGTTCATTAAAGATAGAAGAGTGAAAAAATTGTATCTAAAAGGAATTTGATTGTACAACTTCTAGATAAATGATAACATGAAGATGACTTGAGAGGTGGCGTCAGTTCATCTTTTATGCTTAGATACTTCTGAGATGGCAGCTAGCTTGAGCTTCTTGTCATTACTAGGTCCATGGTGAAAGTAGTAATCGGATAGGTGTTAGGTTATGGGTCACTTGCTCAGTTAATTGCTTTTGCCCGTGAACTTTAGTGGGACAATCCAGCAGTAGCTGATATGTTTGATCTCCCCTAGCTTCAATTATGGTATTCGGGAATCCAATTGCCTTATGGCATAGTTATAGTTGTTGAACAAATAGTTTACTACATGAGAATCTACTGATAGGCAATTCTCAATTAAATGATTCACTCACCCTACTGATGTTGGTGGAATTTTTGTTCACTCAAATTAATCCAGCCAATCTGAAGGTTATTTTAGTTGCTCCATGAGAATAGATTTGGTGATACATCGTTATTATGCAGTCGCATGCTGAAATAGTAAATTTTGGCTCTGCTTAGTTTGATTATTTTTCTACACAAACCTGACTTGTTTGTATTATTCACACCATCTTCTATACTTATGATGGCAATTCTCTCTTTGCAATGTGCAGGACGTCTGAACAGGCCCTTTCTGGTACGTCTACTTCCCTTTCTCATGGATATCACGTGGTCTAATATTCTATGTTAAGCCTGTATCGCCTACCTAGACAATAGATTACTTGGAGAAAATCTTCTGATGGGAGTTAGTGTAACACAGATATCGTTGTCTAGGTAGCCATCTTAAACTTTTCATTTTAGGTGTAATCTTATTCAGGTATTGTCGGTTGTCTGAAGTAAATCGAATGTGTTGGAGTGAGAAAATTAAAAAGAACACTTCTGGGCCAGTGTAGTTCAGTTTCTTGGATCATGATATAATTTCTGCCCTATGCTAATGTGCAGGATCGTCGTCGGCTAATTGTGCTTATGATGTGTTTTGTTTTGGGAAAGTCTTACTCGAACTTGTAACGGGCAAGCTCGGCATCAGCAAATCGGACGATGCCACAGCAAGAGAGTGGTTGGAGCACACTCTATCTTACATCAGCGTGCATGACAAGGAATTGGTCACAAAGATCATGGACCCGTCTCTGATTGTGGATGAAGACTTCCTAGAAGAAGTGTGGGCCATGGCAATTGTGGCTCGGTCATGCCTTAACCCTAGGCCTTCAAAACGACCACTCATGAGATACGTGCTCAAGGCATTGGAAAACCCTCTAAAAGTTGTGAGAGAGGACAGCTCCAGCTCGGCGATGCTGAGAACTGCTTCTTCGAGAAAGTCTTGGAATGTCGCCTTCTTTGGAAGTTTGAGACATAGCTCATCAGACAGCAATGCAGTTCCTGCACGAATCAATAGCAATGGGTTCAAGCAATCGGGGAGAGTGGGCTCTCACAGTAGTGGCGGAAATGACTTCTCATCGTCACACAAGAGATTGTCCAGTGAGATCTTCCCCGAACCAATTGCAATCATGGACATGGAGAGGCTGGATGAACATTAAGAAAAGAAGATCATTCCTTCCAGAAAAGAATGGGGCTGAGTTTTCCTAGGCACCTCATCTCCTTCAAGGGTCTGTTCTGTCCATTTTGAAACTATTTACGGAGGAAAACGTCTCCGCCCAACCCTTCTTGAGATTATAATCCACTGAGCTTGACATGGACGAATGCAAGCCCATTAGTTCGAGTGAGTTTGTAAAGAAAGGCAGATAGAATATGTTTTAGCCTCCCATTCTTCTAGGCTTCTGTCCATACAAGAAGTGATTTTCATGTCATGATTTGCTCACAGTATATACCTTCCAAAGTTGATTAGAAAATCTGTGATATGGAGAAATTCACGGGCTGCATATACTTTGCTCGTGTTGGTCTGTTAAGGGTGTCAAGAAGCCAACTCCGGGGTACCTGAAGAACATTTTTCCCTCTTCAGGTTTTGAAGTGGACAAGAACATATTGGCTGTACTTTCAGAGTTGACTATTCAATGTGAATTCTCAGGTTTCGTGCTGTGTGTGGCTTCATAATATTAAAACTTACTCATACTCTTTGTTGCAATATTTTGACTGGATGTTCCCAAGAGAATGATACGTCAGTCAATTTTGACCAAAAACAATTTCTTCTGGTACCTTTTTTCCCCCTCTTTCGGTCATACTTCCGGTACCTGTTGACGATCTTGTCTTTGTTTTACAAATAATTCTTGCAGCGTATTATCTGTTTTGTAGTCCCCTCCTCGACGGAATCAAGTTGATAAACTACTTTCCGAATCAGCAACACCATAAACTCCTTGGAATTATTATTCGTAAGTTCTTTCGTATTTCACACGGAAGTTTCTGTTGAACTTCTGCCATGAAACGACATGTCAACTTACAATAATTTTCTTCCATTGACGACGTAGGATTAATCCGTCAAAATCTATGTATGACCCACCACATGACAATCCTGAAACCTATTTCCCTGAGTATGAATTGTCAGATTAATTAGCCGAATTAGCCTCTTGACTGAAAAAACCAGCCCGATAGCCACGAAAACATCTGAGCATCACCGTTTAATGCAAATGAAACAATGCAGAATTCCCATCGAGTAGGTTTTTGGGTCTCATTGTTTTACCTACCTTTCAATTTGGACATATTCGAGATTGGTGTACTAATACAACAAGATTTTAACGGACATTATGACTTGTAGACGCAGAACATAACCTTCGTCACTCCGAAATTCGAGAGGTCGTGTGTAATTCACTCTACTGCTAGCTTTCAACATCCAGTCCTTAATATGTCATTGGGTCCTTCCTCATGGTTCTTTCCTTGTCGTGACTTGGATTGATTTTCGCCCTGGCCATACTTGGTCTGAAATTATTTTGGAGCAAGCAACATGTATGTATCTACAGTCGCATTCCAAGGTTTCCCAGATATGGTCGCTCTGCTTTGTCCCGGTCTAGGTCGCTTCTGGTCTGATGATGCCATTACATTCATTGATGGAATTGTCCCGCCTGAAGAAAAGAACGAGAATGTAAGCTCACTTTCTTCGGGAAGCTCTTAGGATACCCTAACGTCAACATTCAGGCTATTCAATACATTTACGAGGAAAGCACGGAGACTTGAGAATGTTGACGTTTTACACATGAATCCGGCATTTTTGGGTTTGCTCTTAAATCAGACTATGACCTTTGATGGGTGATTGAATCTAGACCTTGGTCTCGTTGTGATCATCTATTACTACTTCATCCCTGGGAACACAATGCCCGACCTCACGGTTATGAGTTCAACATAGTGCTTTTTTGGGGTCCAGATCCACGGTCTTCCTTATGGGTGGTTCTAACTTCTCAGAAGTGGTAATTCGCCAAGCTACCAGCAAAACTGGTGAAGTTCTTTTAAACTAGGGACACTACCAAGCTATGAGGGGAGAGGTCTGTGGGTTGATTTTAAGTGTCGAAGGTTGCCTTATTGTTGCTACTTTTGTGGTGAAATTTGACATTTGCCGAGTACTGTGAAGAGATCAAGCTCAATGAAGACCAATAAGGATCTCAAGGGTGTTTTGGTGATTGGCTGAGCGCAGAGGAGCCTGAATAAAAGCCCCCCCTGGGAAGTTGTTAAATAAGAAAAGTAATAGCTATGCCACAGAAACTGAAGAAATCGCTGAAACGCCCCCTCCCTAATAAATGACTTCTTTTAATGATAAATCTGATGCAGCTTCAAAAGATGGGAAAGGGATTAGTAAGAACGGCCAGGGAAAGGATTTTGCAAGTTCTCGGCGAAGGAAGAAGGGCAATGAGAAGATCCACTAAGCTCTGAAGGTCTGTTTCTGAATGACAGCACCTAGCTGGTTCCCTTCTGGTCTAACAGTAATTTGGCATCAGCGAAGCAAATGACTGTGACCCCATGCAGAAGAAAGTGGTGACTGTAAAGCGCAGAGATCAAGAAAGATTAGAATACTCAGAATCTTGCATAAAATGGCACGAGGAAAGAAAACTTTGACGAGACATAGCTGTTAAAATCCCCAACACAAGTCTCCTTTGATATTATGTCAGAATTGCTTGGGGTTGGCCAATCATTTTAACAATCTAAGCTTTGTGGGCGCTCGTAGCAGCTGCCTCGACCCAAAAATAAGCTGGTACATCGCTTTCTGTCATCATGATTCTTGCCATTTCTTGAAGAGAACAATTTTTTTTTTTCAATAACTCCATTTTACTATAAAGTGTAGGGGGAGGAGAAATAATGTTCAAAATCATAATAGAATTTTGAGAAGTTTTGACTTTCGAACTCTTCACCATGATCAAGTGATGAAATGCTATAGCCCTTCTCGTTTTGTATTTTCTTTTGCGCAAGTTTCATGAACCTTGGGTAATCATCCACATCCTTTAAACAATATTTCCTTCCTCCAAGGCTCGTGCTTCTTGTTGGTCCAAATAGGTCCATGTGTAATAGCTATAGAGCATGATTAATAGCAACAACAATTATATATTTGAATATGCTCTTTACTTGCTTGCCTAGTGAGCATGCACTACATAACTCAGATTTTTCATACTTGATTGTGGGTAATCCTCATACAAGATGCTTAGGCCTTGTTTGGTAATGTTCCATTCTTCAATTTTTTTGTTCATTTGTTCCCTAAAATAGAAAAAAAAATAGAAATTCGTTTGATACAGTCAACTAATTTGTCTATTTCTCGGAATAGATAAGTGGCCATAGAATAGATTGGGGACAGAAACAAAAAGTAGAAAAATTTACTTATTTGTTCTTGGGAACAAAAAGAGAAATAAGGTCATTTTAGAAAAACATGCTTAACGTAACCTAATGCTTGTCTCTACACAATCGACACAACGTTTGGTCTCTTGACTTGATCCAAGTCCCCATTTTTCAAAATAAAAGAAAAAGATAAAAAATTAGAACTTTATGAAAAAAACTAGAAATTAGATTTTGAGTAGTTTTACTAGATTTTAGTGTTAATTCAAGTTTAGAATTAGTTTAGCATAAAAAAGTGAAAATCTTTTGATGAAATTTGGATTTAAAATTGAATATGCTTCCAAGGTTTTACTATATGGATTTTTGAATGTCGTTTTGCTTTTAGAGACAATGTTAGGTTGCAAAAAGTTGGTGACTCCAAGCAACATTTGCTCTTCATATTGTAGCTAAAAAAACTCAAAAAGTCGATGCACCTATTTATTGCAATGCGCAAAGATTTACTATCAATCTCCTTATATTGTCAATTATAAATCAGTGGGACTCTCTGCTATCATTTCCAGCCATTCATTTTCGACTAACTATATGTTGGATTTCTTAAGCCATCATAGAACGTCTTGATCAATTAAATTATTACAACAGTCCAATTTTATCCAAACATGAATTTTCAAGTCTCCACTAACGTTTTTATAATTAAATGAAACAAATTACGAATATAATTTTTTTAGGATTGTACTAAACACATTTCTATTATTTATTTATTTATTTATTTATTTATTTTTGGAGTAAAAATTTTGTGCAGTACCAAATGTGTTCTTCTACTCAGAAACTCATCCAAGTTCTTTTGCTTAGAAACTCATCCAAGAAGTACAAAGAGAAAAAACTATTTGAATAGAAATTGTTAATAGGGAGAGAAATGTTATTAAACACATCCTTAGCTGCTAGCTTACAAATCTGCTCCATGCTCACATATCCTAATTTTCCAAGCCATATCTCTTGTACGTCTTTAATTGAGACTAAGCATTGAGCATCATCATAATCAAGGTCCAGTAGATAGATATTGTCAAATCTCTTCCCAATGACATATTGAGGTTTATCTTTACCTACTCCATTGCACTTATCTTTTTGGAGCTTATTCAGAAGCCTTAGTCACAAAGTTGATTTATACTTATCAAATTGTGTTTGAGTCATTTTAATAGTGATACATCTTTAATGATTATGTTTCCTAAATTGATTTTGCCCTTGCCGACAATCTTTCTTCTATTTTTTTCCTCCAAAAATGAAATTACCGTATTCAACTTAAATCGGGTTTACAAATTTGACAGCATTTCCAATCATGTGCCTTGAGCATCCATTGCCAAGATACCATTTGCTCTTCTTTCTGGTTCCTTACAAGAGAATGAGATACGTTTCTTTGATACCCAAAAAGACTTGGGTCCTTTCTTGTCATGCTGTTCATTTTCCTCTCTATTGGGCGTGATCTCCCCTGTTCACGCCGGCTGCTCTGGCGCTCTTTCCGGCTGCTGTAGGCCTTCGTTTGGTGCAAGATTTGGAGGTTTGCTTCCTCTGGCGTGCCTTTTCATTCTCATCAAATGATTTCTCCTGGTTCTTTCTCAATCTTGAGATCGATGCTACCCTAGTCTTCTTCGAGTCGCTCTTGCTGTTGGTTTGCTTGGGCTTTCTCGTGCGGGCTGCCGGAGCTGCTTCGAGGGTCCTAGTGGGGGAAGTTGGACTCCTCAGTTCCCATCTTCACCTCCATTAGCCTCTTGCCGGTTCTCGAGATCGAAGTTGCCCTTCATTCCCTTGTTTCACTGCTGTTGTGACTTGCTCAGGATTTGTTCGTGCGGGCTGCCGAAGCTGCTTCGTGGGTGAAGTTTGGCTCCTCATCATCCATTGGCATCCTGTTTTAGCCCTTGCCCTGGTATGGACCCATTCTCTACTGAGTTCGTACTGTAGAAGGGGTCTCGGGGGGTTTTAGGGTTATTGCCGGTGTATTTATGGCTTCTTCATCTGCTGTGGTGGGTGAGCCGAGTAATGAGGCCTAGCTTGATGCTGGTACTGAAAAGGGACTTAGCCCTTCTTCCTATGGGCACGGGGCTCAGCCTTTCCTGCTCATAGGTAAAGCCCCTGCAGTAGAGGCAGAGGAGAACCATGGGCGTTCTAAGGCCTCAATCCGTGATGGTCACTCTAGAGGACGTAGCAGAGCGAGGTCTGCCTCTAAGCGGCCTCAGGCCTCTCAAAAGCAACCAAGAAGCTCCAAGCCCCCTCCTACCCGCTTGTGGGAGAACGTTGCTCATCTCGCTGCTAAGGGATACTAGCTGACCTACGTCCCTCCTTTGTTTGAGGATAATGTCCTAATGGTTAATCTATTCGAAGAGGTGCTTGACGCAGTGGATCCCAAGTGGCATGAATGCCTCGTTGGGTACTTTGTAGGGAGGAAGCTGCCCTTCCAACTCATGGAGAATTCTCTCAAACATATTTGGGGACCGAAGCTAGTGGAAGTCTTTGCTAACGATAAGGGATTCTTCTTCTTCCGCATCCCCAATCCTTTATTTTGGAGGAAAACATTGGAGGAGGGGCCCTTAACGGTTGCAAAGAGTTTCACTTATCTTGCAACAATGTAAACCTCTTCTAGAGTTGAAGAGAGAATAGCAAAATGTGGTGCTGGTTTGGATTTGTCTGAAGAACCTTCCTTTTGATCTTTGGTCGACACTGGCGATTATTGCCATCACGAGCACCGTTGGCAAGCCTCTCTACGTGGATCAACGTACGGAGCAAATGCGAATGATTTCCTTCGCTAGGGTTTGTGTTGAGCTCCAAGCTAATCAACCAAGGGTGTCTTCGGTGAATGTAACCTTGAATAGTGTGGTTCGATCAATTACGATTGAATATGAATGGAAACCAGTTGAGTGTCTGAAGTGTGGCATGTTTGGGCATAGCTGTGCGGACTCTCCAACCATCCTAAGGCCGGTGGTGGAGTCGTAGTAGGTTCAAACCAATCCCACCCTACCCGTAGTAGCCCGCCGACCCGATCCTATTCCGGCGGTGGTGGAGGGCCCTTGTGAGCCTGAAGCGAAGTGGAAGCAGGTTAGGGGGAAGAAGAGGAAATCTCCTCCTCCAAGGGTTATTGGCTCGGCCATCCCGGTCAGTTTTAGTGATGAGGGGCGCCTTATCAAATAGAAGATTGTTGCGGCTAAGAAGAGTTTGCCCTCGACCTCAACCTGCAGGGTCCAAAGAGAACTGCGGATCCTCACTAAGGCGGATGATGCCATCCTTGCCGTCTCTACTGTTGAGGATGAGTCCATTAGCCCTGCTGAGGCTTTGACGGTGGAGCTTCTGAGTCCAGGTGAGGATTCGGATGCATCGGCCAACCGACATGGCAGCTCAGACGATGACCTGTTGTCTCCTTGCTCATCACTGAAGGTTCCTCCCGAGAGTAGGAATGTTGTGACCATCCAGGACAAGCTTTTGGTGCTTGCTCCAAACCCACCTTCTCCCTCGGCTTGTGGTGCTCTACCTCCCAGTCGGCACAAGCCTCCCAAGAGGAGGTAAGCCTTAGTCTCCTTCCTTTTGTATATACATATGTATATAGGTTGCTGGAATGTTAGGGGCCTTGTTGCCCCCATTAGGCAAGCGGAGGTCCATAGCCTTATTTTGTCAAACCAATTGTGCTAGGTTGGGTTATTGGAAACGAAGGTGTCGCAGAATCTCTTCAATTCCATTTTTGGAGGGCTGATTAGAGATTTGTGTTGACTTGCGAACTATGAGTTCTCCCTTAGGGGCAAGATTTAGATTGGATGGGATCCCTTACGGGTTAAATTTGAAGCTTTCTTAATTACAAAGCAGGCGATTCATGGGTATCTCAAATGGCTGAATTCTAGGGTGGTTTGTTGTGTTTCAACTGTCTATGGCGAGCACTCTTTTTCACTCCGAAGACCTTTGGGGGAGGATCTTATCCTTAGAAGCTGCAGAACTCAGTGTAGCTAGTTTTGGGGGATTTTAATGTTATTAAAGACCCTTTTGACCGAGTTGGTGGCTTTGATGCTTGGTTCCCCTGTTTTGATGATTTGGGCAGTGCTTGACGCAGGCAGAACTGGAGGATCTGAGGTTTGTAGGCTTTAGATTTACTTGGACTACTTCCTCGGGGTCTACTAGGAAGGCAAGGAAGATCTATAGGGTCCTGGTGAACCCTAGATGGAGCCTAGAGTTCTCATTCTCGGAGGCCTCCTTCTTAGCTCTAGGAATTTTAGATTACACACCTATGGTGGTTAAAGTGCTCAACCCGATTCTACGAAGGAAACCTTTTAAATTCTTTGACTTTTGGATGAAGCATATAGAGTTTAATTCAATTGTCAATCAAGTATAGGATGATTCAGGTGTTGGAGTTCCTATGTATCGACTTGTGAGAAGCTCAAGGCTCTAAAATGCCGACTCAAACAACTTAATAGAGAGTCTTTCTCTAATATATCTGTTAGGACGCGAGAAGCAAGAATGACCTTAGAGACCACGCAGGTAGGTTTGCAACAGGATCCATTCTCTATTGACCTTGTTGAGTTGGAAAAGGATCAACGACATATCTTTGCCGATCTGCGATCCATGGAGGAGTCCTTCTACAGACAGAAGTCTAGAGTCAGGTGGCTCAGAGAGGGAGACCGCAACACTAAGTTCTTCCACCAGTATGTTAGTAAGAGACAATTGATGAATATAATTCTATATGTCCTCGATTCCTCGGGGAACCAGATTACCGAGCCACAGCTAGTTCAAAAATGTTTTGTTGACTACTTCCAAGACATCCTAGCACCGAGAGTGGAGTTGGGCAGGCCTTCGGTTGGGGAGATTCGCGAGGTCATTTAGCACCCTCTATCGGATGACCAAATTAGCTTCCTTGCTAGACCGGTTACCCAATTGGAGATTCGGGACACCTTATTCTCCTTACCCAGGGGAAAGGCTCCTAGGCTAGACGGCTTCATGGTTGAGTTCTTTAAGGAAAATTGGGGATTGTTGGCCCTCTCGTCACAGCTGTAGTGATGGACTTTTTCACCACCGGAAAGCTCTTAAGGGAGATTAATAATATCATTTTGGTGTTGGTTCCAAAAGTGCTTAATGCGTCTTCCATTGATGATTATAGGCCCATTGTTTGTTGCAACACGATTTACAAGTGTATTACTAAGGTGTTGGCTAATCGGGTTGCTATAATGTTGAAGAGTGCGATCAGCCTTTCTCAGAGTGCATTTGTGAAGGGCAAGCGAATCAGGGACAACATCCTATTGGCCCAAGAACTCTTTTCCAACTTCCACCTTGAACCATACTTGCCTAAATGTGCGATTAAGGTGGACTTTAGGAAAGTCTATGATACAGTTGATTGGGATTTCCTTGAAAGAGTTTTATTGGCTTTTGGGCTTCCTGAGGAGGTGACTCGGCTGATTATGACTTGTGTTCGCACTCCAAAGTTCTCGATTGCTTTGAATGGGAAGTTTCATGGGTTCTTTGTAAGTGGTTGTGGCCTTCGGCAAGGTGATCCCATCTCTCCTTATCTATTTACTTTGATTATGGAGGTGCTGTCAGGGATATTATTCAGATGCACGTTGAAGCTGGAATTTAAGTTCTTCTGGAGATGCAAGGCAACGAGTCTATCGAATCCATTTTTTGCGGATGATGTCTTCTTGTTTTGTGAGGCTTATGTGCCTATAGTTGCTCTCCTCAAGGAAGGCCTTCAAAACTTCTCCACTTGGAGTGGTTTGCTTCATAATCCAGACAAGAGTTGAATTTTCTTGGTTGGAGGCTCGCTTTCCTTAAGGAATCGGATTCTTTTTGACCTCAGATTTCATGAGGTAATTTGTCAGTACGCTATTTGGGGTCCCAATTATTACATCGAGGCTTAGTAAAGCAGATTGCTGCGCTCTCGTCAACTATATTACAACGAGAGTTCAATCTTGGACGCATTGCTTCCTCTCTCTTGCTAGAAGGCTTCAGCTTATCAGGTCAGTTCTTCATGCTATCCAATTTTACTGGGCGAGTGTTTTTGTGTTACCTATAGCTGTTCTGGATCAGATTGAGAAAATCCTCAGACAATTCTTGTGGAAAGGCATTGATTTGGGAAATGGTGGTGCTAAGGTAGCCTGAGATGATGTTTGCCTCCCAAAAGAGGAGGGAGGGCTTAGTATCAGGAGACTCTAAGACTGCAATAAGGCTGCGATGGTGAAGCATATTTGGCTCCTATTGTCAGACAATGATGCGCAGTGGTGTAAGTGGATTCATTCCACTTTTTTAAAAAATAAGAACTTTTGGGTTGTGAAGAAGCCATCCCATTGTTCTTGGGCTTGGAGGAGTCTTTTGAAGCTCAAGAGCGATTTCCGCAAGGCTTTTTACTGAAAGATTGGTGATGGCCTTTGAACTTATTCTTTTTGGATTCACTTATTTACAGTTCAGGGCTTTCTAGGCAGGCTATTGTGGCAGACCTCTTCTCTGAAGCTAGGCAGCCTCTTAAGACCTTGCTTGAGTCATGGAAGCATCCCCTCCCGATCCTTTCTCAAGCATTGGATCGCTGTTGCTGGAGCGAGAGCTCCTCAGGCAAGTTCACGGCTACAACGGCTTGGGAGTCCATAAGGCGGAAGAGGGCTCGTGTCCATTGGCATGCGTTCGTCTAGAACAATGCTATTACTCCTCGGTATCAACTCAACCTCTGGCTCATAGCCAAGCGCAGACTTCCTACCGAAGCCCTTTTATTATCTTATGGGAGAATAGAGAGTGGATCCTGCACTTTTTGCAAGGGTATGCCTGATTCTATCAACTACCTATTTTTTGGTTGTGGTGTTATGGCTAGAGTTGCTTTCTTTTGGGCTTCCAGATGTAATTTGCCTTGGCGTAACAGATCTTGGGAGGATAATCTCCGGTGGGCCTCAACTTTTTTGATGGGTAAGGATTTCTATAGATGCATAGCCCGTTTCTCCTTCAGTGCTTTATATCATATCATTTGGAAAAATAAGAATAGCATCCTATTCAGAGATCAACCTCTCACTGTCCCGGCCATGAAGAATCATCTTTTTAAAGTGGTTTGAGACAAGGCCATTACCTTCAGAAACATTGATGATAACTTTAGGAACAGAAGGTTGCAGCGAAGTTGGGGCATCGACCCCATTATATTCTATGGGGACCCTTAAAGACCCTTCTTAGCCAAGGCGTGTCCGGTGTACTCCTTTGGTTGTTGCCATTTGCAATGAAGCCATGCGCTTTCTCCTCCCTTGCTGGGGTGCTTGTTGTCTAGTAGCCGGTTGTTCATGCCGTGCTAGTTTTTGGTCTTGTTTTGTTTCGTTGTCACGCGTTAGGTGGCTTTTACATTTCTCATTTTGAGTGTAAGTTTTGGTGCCGAGATCTTTTGTACATTTGGCCTTTCCTCAATATATTTCTTACCTTTCACTAAAAAAAAGTATCAAGTCTCCAATAATCTTCTTTATCTTAGCTTTGCTCATTTGGACATTCTTGCTTGGAATGACCATGTTCATTGCTGGCGGAAAGTTAAAAAAAGTTGCTGTTGAAGGGTCCTATTAAATGCTTTGCATAATGACTCTCATAAAAATCAACACAAGGTTTCCATTTGATTATATACTTTGGTTTTAGAAAAGGATTTTTTTCTTCATCATCTTCCTCATACCCGAATCCAGATTTGTTACAATGTGCTCAAGCAGTTTTTAAACCAAGGAATAGCTTTTTGCTAATTTTTGAAATATCTTCCTCAATCGAAGCACTCTTTTTATGAGATAATTCATGCTCACTTTTGATATTCGCAAGTTCCTTTTGCAAATTGTTGAGTTATTCCCTTTGTAAAAGATCTTGGTTTGTGAGTTTTGAGACTTCTCGTTTCAACTCAAAAATTCTTTTGGAAGCTTTCTCATGCTATTCGAAAATTCCTACATCTATTCATAAGATAATTTAGAAATATTTACCTCATTTTCTTTGTCATCTTCAAGAGTCAGCCATCAAGCAAGATTCACTTGATCAATGTCATCATCACTTGACTCACATTCAATGTCACTTTTAAGTCTTAGCTTCAAGTGCTCTTTTCTTATTTTCAAACTTACCCTTTTTCTTCATGGCAGTGGATAGTCTGGTTTACGTGACCTAATTTTTGCATTCATAATAGAGAATGTTTTTACCTTTTTTCTCATCTTTCATTTGTTGAAGATTTCTTTTAGTCAAAGTATCTTATTTGCATTTTGCTTTTGAAATTTCTTCCTTTCCTTGTCATACTTTTGAATTTTCTTGTTAGGAGCACTGCATCCTCATCATCTTCATCTTTACATGATGATTGATCGCCTATATCATCATAATCAGCTTTGAAAGTTATAATATTATTACCTACTGTTGGTTTCCTCATTCATGAGTTCAGCTTTATAAGACATTTGTGACACCCTAGATTTTCTGACCCTAAAATTATGAATGGATCGGCATGTGCTTAGAATATTGGAAGTAGGTTAGGTGACGAGCCCAATGGGCCGTAAGGAAGACATGAACTTAAGGGTATAGTGGGCCGTGTGGAGGCCACGAACATGGGCTCAATGGGCCAAGTGATGGACCTGTGAGTCGAGCCCAACATGGAATGGCCTAAGTAAAGGGTTCGGTGGGCCGTGATTAGGGCTATTAGAGCCGGGGATGTATGCATGAGGCCTAATTTGGGCCAAAAAGACTTTTGTTCGTTGGCAGGAAGTTTTGATTGACCGTGTTTAATTTAATCTAGGAATTTATGCACAAACACGAGATTAATCTTAATCTCTTAGTCCTTGAACTTAGGCTTAAATTGTGACATTAACGCCACTCTAAACATACACAAATTGACAAGGCCTAATCTTCTCTCGTAGGGCCAAATGAGTAGGGGTAGAAATTGAATAAAATAAAATAGACTAGGACTAAGCACATATGCATGGGAATTGCACGCAAGGGCTATTCATGCCGTCTCTCTTCTTCCTTTGGCATCTCCACCTATTCCTTCGGTCATCATGGCCTCGGGATTGAAATTTTTTTCAATCATGAGCCACCTAGGGACTCATGAAGATTTAGGGAACATTCTCAAGGCACATTTGTCATTCCCTCTACCTTACCCCTCACCGACCTACATTTCTCTCTCTCCCTCTCTCATTTCGTCCCCCTTCCTCTTTGGTTCAATAGAAGACTCTCTTTCTCTCTTTCCATTGCAATTCCTCTCGGTTTTGGACTCCAGTAGGGTGCGACCTCACAAACGTAGCAAGCAAAAGGAAGTCGAACAACCACTAGGTAAGGAAGCGGTGGGATTTTAAGCTAGGATTATCCACGGGATGCTGAGAGAGGTGCAGATTGTGCAGGTTCGGGGGAGATCTTCTTCCATCGACTTTGTTTTGGCTTTACTTGTTGCGAAAGGCAAGCGATCGAACAATAATATAGACAGAAGAAGAAAATAAATCGGACACTAGATTTACATAGTTCAGTCGTAAAGATCTACGTTCACGGGGAGAGTAACAATGAATTTCACTATAGATCAAGCGATATAAGGAGATTACACACTTGAGTCACTCAAACACTCTCTCGATGTTTCCCATACCCTAATTACACCCAACAATGCATGCAGTGTTTAGCTCCGAAATTCCTCAAGAAATAATCTCTTAATCTCACGAAGGAATTACACACAAATCTTACCACAAGATTTAATTGGCTTGAACACTAAATCTTCTTGGATGCAATTCATGAACAAGAACGACAAAGAAAAATCCCTCCTAAGCACTCGACGACGAGACGGCGTGTGGCATCCCAAAATTCAAGTCACCCTATAGAGGAATTAAAGCCTATAATTAGGTAATGAAAATTTCTTATGGTTTATGTTTTAGCCATTAGTTTTCTTAAGGCTATGTGTTATTGTGCTTGTGTTTATGAGATCTTAAATTTGATAGATTAATGATAATAATCTATGCTTGACCATGCACCTTATAGATTAAATTCCTATAAATAAAATGTCACAAGACTTTGGCCATGTGGAATTTAAAATTTAAAATTTGTAGAAGAAATTATAAAAAGGGGAAAATTTAATTTTTATTTTAGGATTGGGCCTTAGGCCCATTGGCCTAAGCCTTAGTGGGCCAAGCTAGTCGGCCCAATTAGGCCCGCAAAAGGGGGCTGTCGCCGGCCCAAAAGGAGGCCCAAGCCCATGCATGAGCTTTGCCAAGTGGCAAGGAGGAGCTCATGCATTGGCCAATTGAAAGGCAAACTAATCATTGCAAATGATTAGGAAATGGGGGAATAAAAGGGAAGAGGAGAGAGAGAGGTGGGCGGTTGAGTTACCGCCCAAAGAGAGAGAGAGATTGTGCAAGAGAGAGGGAGAGTGAGGCCGAGAGGGAGGAGAAGCCGAGAGGAAGGAGTCGCCGTCGCACGCCATCCGTCCGCCCGTGCGCCGCCCGTTCGCCGCCGTGTGCCGCCGTTTGTGTGATCTAGAGGCAAGTTGGGAATCCACTTTCTACTCTTGCACCAATGTTTTGCATGTATGGTCGAAATCTAGGACATTTGGAGGCATGGGAGTGAAGCTAATGTGTTTTGTTCTTGAGTTGCATGCTGTTTTCGCATGAACCGTTTGAGTCAGAACCTTGTGAGAGCTTGCATGCATGTTTTGAGTTCGATTTTGACTTTGATTTCTTCATGAAAGTTGTAGCTAACATCTTAAACCACAAAATAATGAAATTTGGTGTAAAATGATGGAGATTTAAGGGGTAAAACTCTCATCCTACGGAGAACTCAGATCTGGAACGATTTCACTGACCTTTTGGTGGATTTGTGGTTGCATGTTGATTTGCACTAAGAATATCTCTTCGATTTCTTCATGAAAGTTGTAGGGGACATCTTAAAATACAACATACTCAAATTTGAAGTAAAATGAACAAGTATAACCTAGTAAATCGACTTACTCTTGAAAACCGTAGATCTGGAGACGTGGTACAGGTTACCCGAGACTTCATGGACCCATATGGAGACTGTCCTTTCAAAATATGACTTAGATCTCTTCATGAAAGTTGTAGGGGACATCTTGAAGTAAAATATATCCAAATTTCAGGGGAAAAGAAGAAGTATAAGTGGGTAAAAACTCAGTATTTCGGAGAAGCATGCACTGGACGTTTCGGTGTTAGATCCAGAAGCTTCGTGTGACTGTAGAAAATAATATAAAAATAATTTGGCTTGGAAGTCTTCATGAAAAATATACTTTAGTGTCTTGGCTATAACTTGGTAAAATTTCGTAATTTTTGGAGGTCGTTTGGGTATTTTAATTAAATTATTCCGGAAACTGTGCATTCTGATTTCATCCGAAATTACATGCTGTATTTGTGTGAATTATGAATTTGTGTGGAATTCTATTTGGCCATGTATTTTGTATGAAATCATTATCCTATTGTCTTGTCTATCACTTGCCTTAATTTTATGATTTTTGAAAATCATATGGATATTTAAATTTAATATTTTCGAAAGTGGCACAAGCTGAAATTTAAATAAATGTAAAAAGGGCATGATAAATGGATTATTTTAATTGGTACGAAGTCCATAAGTTTTATTTTATGAATAATTGTACCTTGTTGCATGTATGATGAGGTGTTGATGCATGCACGGCAATGAATTGAGATGCATGTATGAATTCAATGCTGAATATGATTTTGTTTGCCGTTACATCATATGCCATGCTAAATTGAGACCGAAATTGGTGAACATGGATAATGACAAATGAGGAGATTGTTGTGGCGGATGATAATGCCCTGGGAGTATCAGGATGCCCGGGATGGGGGGTGTCGGAAGCCGGATTGTATTGAGATACAAGGCCGGATTTGTCCTCGGGAGTGTCGAGATGCCCGGGAAGTGGGGGTGCCGGAAGCCCTGGAGGTTTGTGCCCAAGGGGATGTCTCGTGATGCCAGTTAGGGTGCGAGATGCCCGGACAGGGAGTGTAAATGCCAGAAGCCTTGGAGGTTTTTGCCCGAGGGATGTCTCGTGATGCCAGTTGGGATGCGAGATGCCCGGAATGTGGAGGGCCGGATGCCCGGTGGTGTGTGCCGGAGGTTTATCGTGCGATGCCAGATGTGGTGATCGAATTGAAAGATAGAAAGTGAAAATTGAGACATGCATATGACATGATATGATGATGATCACCTATGGCATGATGATATGCATGTATGACATGATATGATGATGATCATCTATGGCATGATGACATGTGTATGATGTGATGATGTCATGATGATGATGACATGTGTATGATATGATGATGCCATGACGATGATGACATGTGTATGATAGGATGATGTCATGATGATGGTGATATATGATATGATATGATATGATGATGATGATATGTCTAGGACATAATGATGATGGCATATGTACGATATGATGGCGACCTATAATGTGATGATACATGTGTATGACATGATGATGATAACCTATGACATGACGACATGTATGTGTTATGATTGTGATGAAGATGTATGATGGTATATGCATGGCTTCAAGGTAAGCACGCATGGATGCATGAATGGCATGTACGATGATGTGATTGTATTGTATGATGCATTGAGTGGTTATTGGATTCTTTTACCTGCTGAGTGGTTGTATTCACCCTTTGGGGACCAACATTTCAGATTAGCAGCATGCCGCTCTCTACTGTCACGCGGGGTGTGTTTTACGGTCTACCATCCGATGTAGAGGTCGAGTGCGAGGAGTTTGGCTGCCCCTCTGTTCCTGGATTGACGTATATTCGAATGCGCTGTTTAGTCATGTACGATGTAGGCCCGGCTGGGGGCTCTGTTGTCCAGGAGTTCATATCCGTCCACATTCGTCGCGACGGAGTGATGCGTGGGATGTTGCCGCCGCCACCGCCTGATGCATCGGGTTGGGTGTGAGGGCCCATGCGTGGCGAGTAGGAGCTGGATCTTTTTGGGGATAGTTAGTCGACACTGATGATGGGGATTTAGCACGTGAGTTGTAGCGGGTCGAGGGTTTCTTTTTGGGGTTTTAGGTCGGGCGTGGCTGAGTCCTGGCTTTTCCTTTTGATGTACCGACCCAAGAAATCCCATCTTAGAAATATGTAAATAAAGTGTCATGGCTTGTCTTTTAATCATGATGATTACTGGTGTATAATTGTATCATGGTTGATGGAGGGGGAGATGGCGATGTTATATTTTGCTTCCACTAATGAGTCGCGCTGGGACCGCTTTTAAAAAAAAAAAAAATGTCTATGAATTACGATGCTTCTTATAAGAAATGTAATAAGGTGTAACGCTGGTGCCTGTGGTGACCTGTGAAGGGTTCGGGGTGCCACACGGCGCTTCAAGACCAATTCTAATGATCAACCTCCTACCACTCACGGCCACAAGTCTATATATATATATATATATATATATATATATATATATATATATATGTGAGACCCTTATTCTTTTGCTGACTTCTCATAGGATTTTGTTTCCTATTTTAAACGATTTTATCCAAAACATATCTTTGTATATTTTAAACAAAATCCTAGTTCAAGTGAAAGTTGGACTTTCCTATTTCAGTGGCCAAATTCTCCAACGCAGATTTGAAATTTTGGGAAGTTGATTTTTGGATATTCTTTGCTCAATTTTGAGCGTTCGCAACATATCCAATTCGAAATATTTGGAATTTCGCATTGAGCTCAAACTCGAGACATATTTTAACAGTCTTCACATTGGCTGGACGTTTGAGTCAAGTTGTAATTGCTTCGCAAAAATTCAAATTCTACCACTACTCTCTCATTGTCCCTAATGGGCTCAACCGCCATAGATTTTATCCAAGTCCAAGCTTCGCTTGAACTTCGCCATAACTGAAGACCTCATCAGAATACCAACTCCACATGCACTTTTAACTACTTCGTAAGGATTTTCCGACGCAACCTCCTTAACTGCAGATAAAGCAAAATCATTGTTGCATCCATATCTATTAGAAGATCGAATACATACCTTGTTAATTTCAGCAGTTACAGCAACCGTTGGTTCTATAAGCTCCACCTCGCTACAAGCACGATCTATGTTGATTACTTTGCTAATACTCATACCCGCTACCTCAAGAGTTTCTTGTCGCAACTCCACCTCAAGTTGAACATTGTTCAGAACTGTTTGAACACTGCTATAATCACTTATAGTCAGAAGTACTGGAGACTCGTCAAAGTAACTTCTCTATTGATAATAGGTGAATTTAACTCTGGGCACCACAATCGATACTCAAGCATAGCCTAGGAATATGCATTTTCTTACCCTTCCATCGAGCTTACCATCACTTGCTCGAACATCACATGGGCAACCAAATATTCTAAGAACAGAATAATCAATAACGTTATCTGACCACACTTCTTCAGGAGTTTTATATCCAGTCACAGTCGATGTGGGATCTATTCATCAGGTAGCATGCCATACTTAACGCATCTACTAGGAATCTCCAAGCCATACCAATACTGGAGAGCATTTTATGAGCTGATTCTAGCAATGTTTTGCTCATCAATTCAACAACATATTGTGGTTTATCAGCATTAGTGCGACGTTTCACTATGCCTTCCTTCATGCAAAATTCTTTTAATAGTTTCGAGCAAAACTCCATACTATTGTTAGTCCGCACTTGCTTGATCATCTTACTAATCTCCTTTTCGATCAAAGCGATCAACTGCTTGATCCTGACACTCTTCCTCAAAGGAAACCATGACAACCTATGAACATTCAAGTGAACTAACTCTGCAATTTCCATGGTTTATTTGACAATCGTACTGAACTACACTTTCCGCCGTTGATCTAAATCACAGTACCTGCATACATTCAGTTCGTTAGGAACATAAACCACATAGCATATTTCTTCTTTCCCTTAAAACCTTCAGGCTTCTTTCGCCAATGTGCCCCAAACGCATATGACACAATTTAGACTCTCGAATAGATTCATCCGACGTCTCCGTAGTAAAATTTGTCACTGTCTCACGTTGAAGCTCATATAGGCCATTGTGCTTGATTCTTTTCATTATTATCAAAGCACCTTGAACAATTTTCAGAATACCACATTTTGAAATATATCGATACCTAGCTAAATCTAGGGCAATCAAAGAAATTAAGTTTTTTTTTTTTTTCAACTCTAGAACATGCCTTACTCCAATCAATGTCCTCATGATATCATCATGCATTCTGATTCTAACATTACCAACACCGATGGCATCACATTCAATGTTGTTCCTCAATTGTATTTTACTATCATCCATGCACTGATAAGTACTAAACCAATTTCTATTTGGTGTGACATGAAAAGAACAACTAGAATCCATAATTCATCCATAAACGATGAATAATAAGTGATAGACAACATAATTAGTATTACTGCTACAGTTGCAACATTATTTGCAGAATCAACTATAATTCCCTTATCCTTCTCATTCTTCAGCTTAAGGCAATCCTTCTAAGATGCCCCCTCTTGCCACAGCTCCAACAAACAACATTAACAGTCCTAGACTGACTATGCCTATTCATATTAGTACTACTTTTACCCACACATGTTCTAGATCTTCTTCTATTTTCACCTACTAAAGTAGCAGATACATGTTCGCTAGATTCTCTTCTATGGATGTTCTCACTTAGAATCAAATCTCGAACCCCATCAAATGTCAAACTTGTTGACCAAGAGGAATTACTAAAGGTGGTAACAATAGCATTCCAATTATCAGGTAATATGGATAATAGAATCAAAGCACGTACCTCATCTTCAAAGTCAATCTCAATTGAGCTCAATTGACTAACAATCACATTAAATTCATTGATATGATTTGCAACTTACGCACTTTGCTCATCTTCAAATTAAACAGATGTTGCATCCAATAGACTTTGTTGATCACAGAGGGTTTCTCGTACATATCCGATAGGGCTTGCATCAAATTAGTAGTGGTCTTCTCCTTCAAGATGTTAAACGTGACATTACAGGCCAACGTCAGCCGAATAACACCCATAGCTCGTCTATTTAGCAAATCCCAATTAGTTTGCTTTATCGACTCTGGTTTTTCCCCAGATAAGGGCAAGTACAGTTTCATCTGGTAATGATAATATTCAATTTGCATTTTCCAGAAACTAAAATCCTTCCAATCAAATCTGTTAATTCTCACTTTTATTTCTTTAATTGCCATCGATTCACTTTAACTTAGCCAAACCTGGCTCTGATACCAATTGTTGCGAAAGGCAAGCGATCGAACAATAATATAGACAGAAGAAGAAAATAAATCGAACACCAGATTTACGTTGTTTAGTCGTAAAGACTTACGTCCACGGGGAGAGCAGTGACGAATTTCACTATAGATCAAGCGATACAAGGAGATTACACACTCGAGTCACTCGAACACTCTATCGGTGTTTCCCAAACCCCAATTACACCCAACAATGCACGCAGTGTTTAGCCCCAAAATTTCTCAAGAAATAATCTCTCAATCTCACGAAGGAATTACACGCAAATCTTACCACAAGATTTAATTGGCTTGAACACTAAATCTTCTTGGATGCAATTCACGGACAAGAATGACAAAGAAAAATAACTCCCAAACACTCGACAATGAGACGACGCTTCAAGACCTCCTACCACCCACGGCCACAAGTCTATATATATATAAGTGAGACCCTTATTCTTTTGCCGACTTCTCATAGGATTCTATTTCATATCTTAAACGATTTTATCCAAAACACATCTCTGTATATTTTAAACAAAAATCCAAGTCCAAGTGAAAGTTGGACTTTCCTATTTCAGCGGCCAAATTCTCCAATGCAGATTTGAAATTTTGGGAAGTTGATCTTCGGATCTTCTTTGCTCAATTTCGAACGTCCACAACATATTCAATTCGGAATATTTGGAATTTCGCATTGGGCTCAAACTCGAAATATATTTTAACATTACCATTGTTGGTTTTGGGGCCGGACGGGTGTTTTGCGGCTTGCATGTGGGGTTCATGTCTGGAATAGGGAGTATGAGCGTATTAGGGAAGCTGTAGTTTGCTGTTGGTTCGGTAGAAGGTTGATGGTGCCGCGAGATGGTCTTGCATGTCAGTCTAGGCGGGCTGGTCGCTGGTTTGTGAGTCCGAGAGTCTTGTTCTAGTTCGAGAAGAGGTTTTGGTGATCGGTGTGGACCTTAGCTATTGTATATGGGTGTGCTTGAGGCTTGAAAGGGGCTGGTATAGGGAAGTGTAGAGCAATAGAGGCCGAGCTGTAGGGTTTCTAACGATGCAGGCGGTCTGTCCAGAATTGGGTGCTCCTGGTCGCGAGACTTTGTGAATTTCATACCAAAAAATCTACCATGAATTTAGGTTTATGTTCTGTAAGGAAGTTGTAGCAAATTATTTGTTCTATATCATATACTTTTCTTAGATTTTTCTGTAAGTAGTACAAGAAGTGAAAAGGTAAATTCTTTGTAGTGTAGTAATTTGCAGATGGGTAAAAATAGTGGATATCAGTTGGTCATTTGATTATTCTGTCATTTTCGGGTTATATTCAGATCTCACACTCTCCATGAAAGTTGTAGGGTTGGTTCTTGTGTATAACATACTAAAATTTGGTGGTGGTCGGTTAAGTTTTGAGCACCGAAATGCCCGTTCTTAGTGCGTGACAGATTCTGGAAAATTTAACAGGTTTTAGGGGTTAATTGAATGACTTGCTGCTTTCTGTACAGCAAGAAATAGGAATAGATTCCTCACGGAAAATGTTTATCAATGTCTTTTCTAAAACATATTAAAATTTTACAATTTTTAGAAATGATTTACTATTTTTTTGACCTCTGTATTCCAAACTGCTCAAACCTGCCTATGTTTTGCTCTAGTACGAATTATTACAAACCTTTGTAGACATCTTGTTTGAACTTTTTGGCGACCCCTTAGGAGTCTTGTGGCCTCTTATGTATGTATATACATATACACATATACATATATGTGTGTGTGTGTGTGTAATGGTTTTGTGCATTGAGTGGGTAAGCATGCTGTTGTGATGTGATTATTCTAAGTGTGATCATGAAATGTATAGAATAAACTGAATTTAAAAGATTTCCATTGACTTTGTGATACCGGTGATGCTCCCGAAGAGTGGGGTGCCATGTGATCTTGGATGCCTCGGTTGTGTGTGATACCGGGATGTTTCGGAGTGAGATGCCTTTGTTGTGATAAGGGATGTCTCGATTGTATGACATCGGGATGTCTTGGAGTGAGATGCCCCTGCTTTGTGATCATGGGATTTCTTAGTTGTGTGATACTAAGGTGCCTCGGAGTGAGATGCCCATGGTAGGGATTCCATGAAAGTCCGAATGAGGAATTTTGGAAGTGACTTGATTGGATTGGCTTGTGATTCGGTGAAAATCCTATTCAAGGGTAGATATTGAAATATATGATGAAAACACTCGGCATGTGTTCATGTGTGGTTTGCTCATATCTTAGCTTGATCAGTTGCACAAGACTTGTGTGTTCATATTGTTGTGCTTTATTTGTGGTAAATACGAATGTAAACAAGGGTGACAATGGAGTGGTCTATGTGATAGTTTTCGTGCTAGTCTATGTGTGTTGCTTATTGTTAAATCCTGCATTTTCCTTAGCGGCTAATGGATCACCTAGTTTGGAACCCTATTGTTTCTTTACTAGACAATGCATATTCCTTCATCCTTTTCAGACAGTTAGAATGAACGTTCCACCTATGGTGCGGTACGAGGTCATCACTTACATTGACATGTCTTTCCATGATGTTTATGACCTTGACATTGAAATGATCTATATTCGGTATGAAGCCACACTATGGATGGCGATGGACATGTCGACTAGATCCTTACGTGGTTTGAGGCTTGGTTCATTAACCATGAAGGAGAATTGTTTGGACCTTTTTGGATTGGTGATAGTGGGTCTAGAGCTAGAGCAGGCGGTGCTTAGAACACCTCAAAGCTGAGGATGTTTTTATTTTTTGAGCGACATGGATTTAGCTTAAGAGGTAGTGTAGCTAGGCTCCTTTTGATCACTTCCTAGGCTCGACACATACACTTTTAGTTTATGTCATGTAAATATTTCCCTATGTATGCGCGGTACATGTAAGCTCCCATGTTGAAGTAAGTGAGAAACATGTGATGAACTTAACAGGAAACGAGGTGGTGCCACTTCCATGATGATTAGCGTATGTTTATAGATGAATGGTTGATAGTAAATTACAAGACAAGACGATCATGCCTAAGAAGATTTCAAGACCTTGTAATATTCATATTATACATGCTAATCATTTAGGTCGGAATATCTTAATACAATTATTCATTAAAGCAGCTCTTGTTAATATACTGATAATAAGTTTCCCCTTGCGTTTAGTATATGACGTTGTCGGGGCATCACAACATCAATGCCCCTATTACTCAAAAAATTGGTTGAATTCTCATGATCTCATGTACATAATTCTTCACATGATTCTACTCCTTTGGAAGCACCCTTACGAGCTTGTGTCACGGTTTCATCTAACTTCATCTCAAACATTTCGTAATTACTTGGGAGAATGTTTATTTTTTTGTCTCCCTTACTCGATCAGTTCCCTCAAAGGTAATTGGGAGTCGATCTTAGATTTCTTTAGTTGAGGTACAAGAGGAAATTTTGTTAAATTCAAACGGAGGTAACAACTTTTGCATTTAGTGCAAATCTTCTTTCAATTTCTTCACAGATAGAAGCACGTGGTGCTAACGGAACTTTTTCTTCAACTAGTGGTACTAGGGGTGTAGTAAGTGGAGGAACTCCTAGTTCATTTTCAATTACTTCCCACATGGCAATTTTAGTGGCCTACAAATATGGCTTTGCTCATTATTTCCAATAGTCATAGTAGGTTCCATAAAAAAATGTAGGCTTGCTTGGAACTTGTAATTTAGGAAAACCAAAACGAACAATCTTAGCCATAAGTAAGATCTTTATGCTAAGAAGCACAACACTTCAAGTAATATGTAACGAAACTTTGATATCAATTATGGGGACTAACAATACAACCTAGAGAATTGTTTTTATAATTAAATGAATTTTCTCGTGGAAGACAATAAGCGGAAGTTTAACAATGATTAGTGGCAGATCAATGATGACAAGTTAGATCAACAATGACAGGTATAAGTGCCCTATTAAGCAAATGTGGCAAATAATGAACAATGAAGAGGATAATGAGGAGATATGAAATTGTGCACAAAGGTTCGTAAGGGTTCAGCTTTTTCCTAAGCCTTATGTCCTCTTTCTAAGGTAATAATCTTAACATTGGTCAAATTCCACTAATAATCTTCAAGGCAAGTTACAATCAGGACGTATTGTTCCTATCAAATGATAGATCACACTATAAGGACACAAATACTACTATCACACTTGTACATTTGTTTTTAACATGATTATAAAACAATAAGAACACTACATAGAGAACTTTCAAGCGGACATTTCTAAAATTTATGAAGCACTGACACTTTCCAAAAGCCTTCATGTCAAGTCGGACACTTTGACATGTGTCCAACATTTTTGGACACTCTTGGACACTCTCTGACACTCGGTCAACACGTGTCGGAAAATCCGACACCTGGTCAACTTTCTCGACACTTTCCGACACTCGAGTCGGAATTTTGACATACGAGTTTTCGACAAGTGATTCCGATATCAAGGTCAATTTTAAAAATTCAATAAATGAAAGGTCAAAATATATGTGTGTGTGTGTGTGTGAAAAAAACACAATAATAAAAATAATAAATGGAGAAAGAAAAAAAATTCAATATTATCTTCTCTTCTAACTCCCACTTTCCGTGATACACAATTCATCCCTTAAGTTTTTTTTTTCTCCTCTTCCAATAGATCTAACATGTGAATCCAGAATATGGATTATTTATTTTTTCTCCAAGTTTTATGAATTATTGAAATAGAGTTGAATTTATCAAATTGAAACAATAAGTGATACTAATAAATGACGGATTAAGGTTTTTATGTATATTCATTCTAGGCTTTTTTAATTATTTATTTATCTATGAATTTGATTCAAATTAATTTGATTGAAATAATCATAAAAATGATAATTTATTATGTATATATAAAAATATATATTTAATATACAACGTGTCGAATGTGTCGGAATTCTTTGTATTTTTAGAAATAACGTGTCAGCGTGTCGTGTTGTGTTGTGTCGCGTGTCGCGTGTCGCGTGTCAGTGCTACTTAGTCTACAATATTATTGGAAAAAGAGAATGATGAACGGTTCTAGTACATCTCTATTTTTCCGTTCAACCCTTTTGAGCTCTTTTAATCCTTTTTATATAAACATCTTCAATCCATTCGCCAAAGTAATTTGGGAAGCAAGGAGCTATTGGGGGTTGCTTAGAGCAGATACCATGCCCATATAATCCGTTCTAGCGGAAATAGCAAGGTTTTCCCAGATAGTGTCTGCTAAAGCTGTTACACTCATTGTTCTTCCTAGAAATTGCCAATTGTTCTCTGCATGTTCCCGGCACTCCGGCCGTAGTTTCCTCAGCCTGTTAATGGCAATAGTCCTTTAAAAAATTGGTCATCTTCAAATGACACATTCGGCATCATCTCCCAAGGCTCATTATTAGCACAATCCGAAGTTCGTTGTCACCCATAATTATTAGTCCGTTGATTCTGTCCATAGTTGAACAATGAGACATGAATTGTTATCAATTATCCAATGATTTTCTTTCCTACGTGTCATTATAAGACTAAAAAAACAACGTGTTATGGTCCAATTCCTAATTTTTTTACCCCATATCTTATTTAAATGAAAGTTTTCTTGGATGGATTTAAATGAGATTATAAAGATAAAAATGCTTCAATATTTTTCAAAAAATATATATAAAAGAAAGAAAAGAAGCCACATATGAGAGAGGATCGCCCTCATCGGTTCATTTCGGCGATGGTCAGGTAGAGTTGCTGCACCCATCTAATCATTTCGCCTCACCATTGGTGGTTTTGGCCGTGACTTTTTTGCTTTTTTGCGTTCGTTTCATAGAAAATAACTTGCAAAAAAATATTTTCTGAATTCCGATATTTGTTTCAAGAAAAATAAATTAGTTAGGAAAAATATTGTCCTTGAAAGGAAAGAAGTCTTCTAAGATTTGGGAAAATGTTTTCCACTTTTGAGAAAGAGTAAAATATTTTCCACACCTTCTTCTTTCACCTCACTTTCCTTTATCAAATACCTTTTTCCTTTTATTTTTTTTAAATTTAAAATCAATTTTTAATTATTTTCCATTCTTTTTCTTTTCCTTTTCTCTTTTTTTTTTTTTTTTCCTTTTCTTTCTTTTTCCTTTTCTTCTTCATGGGTTGGTCATCGGCCACGACGGTAGCTGGCGATTGGCCTCAAGCAAGCTCGAGCCCCACCACATCCAGCCATCTAAGTGATGTTTGAACCTTGCTGGAGGTCACCAAACATCAACATAAGGCCCTAGCTTGCCTGATTGACCTTGAGTGAGCTCAGGTCTCACCAAATTCACCCACCTGGGTGAGGCTCGATTGAATCTGGTAGGCTTGAGCTCTCCGGTGTCGGCAAGCTCGGCCTCACTTGATCGGGAGAGGCTCCAACTTGCCTGTGGCCGTCGCCGTGGTTGGTGATCGTCCAATGAAGAAGAAAAGGAAAGGAAAAAAAAAGAAAAAGAAAAAGAACAAAAATCACTTTTAAAAAATATATATAATAAAAATTATTAAAATGGGTTCATGGAGGAATTTTTTTTTTTTTTTTTTTATGGAATGGGAAAAATTATTTTCTAATTCATTTTTAGATTTCGACCGAATAGTGGAAAATATAGTTATATTTCTGGAAAATGGCTTTATGAAAAATATTTTCCGTGAAACGAATGGAATCTAATTTGTGTTTGTTTTCTCAATAAAAAATTGTGCCTTTTCTTTAGTCACATTTAACTAAGATCTAGGATTAAAAATTAGAATTTGGACCAAAACAACATTGCTTTAATCTTATGCTCCATGGTTTAGTTAACATTAACGCAGCATAATAGAGAGAAAATAACAAAAAAGACATGCTATATATTTTGTTAATCAAATTAGATGGACTTAACGGAAAGACTTAATTGCACTTTTTGAAAAAAATTATAATTTAATTGCACTATTCCGAAAAATTTTAGGAATCCTTATGCACTTATCCCTTTTTGTTTTAGGCTTTCTCAACCCAAATTACTCTCATTTTTAAGGTTTCTCTCCCTTAAATTTTGGATGAATATCATGCAATAAGCTTGTGCAACTTCAACTGGCAAATAGACCATGGCTCCTGTAATTGATCTCTATGAAGTAGAATGCCCTCGTGTTTTTGATGGTTTTGGAGATTCTTCACCAAATTCGTATTCTAAATCGACAAGAGAAATTGCAAGTTTTATTGAAATTGAAAATGGAAAAGGCATACAATTGTGTTGAATGGGACTTTCGTTAAGCACGGATTTTGTCCAACAGTGGATTAACTTGGTTGTGCAATGTCAAAGACTATCACTTTCAACATTAGGTTTAATGGGGAACCTCTATCTTATTTCAAACCTACGCATGGAATTCGGTAAAAGGCCCTTTGTCTCTTTATTTATTTATTTTGGTTGCAAATATGTTGTCCCCTCTTATATATTTATTTATTTTATCTTTTTTTTTTGTCAGTCCTACTCTATTTCTACTCTAACACTCATTCTTAGACTTTTGCCCAATCTCTTTGCACAGCATAGGAATCGAAATCTACTCTTAAAACTAAATCGTCCCCGTCCCAATCCCCTGAGAAGGTGAGGATTCGAATCCCCCCACCTCCTCCTTCCAAGTTGAAAGGGTGGCCACTGGGGTAAACCCGAGTGGTTGTTGTCCCCTCTTATTGACAAGCTAGTGGAGAATGGCTCTATTTAAGGGGTTTAATTTAACAACAATTCTTTCACCTACCTTTTGTAGACGACATCTTTTTCCTTGACGGAACCCTTTGAGAATGTCAACAAGTCTCAAAAGTGTTAAATTAGCATCGACTATTAATCTCAACAAAATTCAGCAAGGATGATGTTCTAAGTCCTTGAGGAACAACCTAGTTGCAGAGTTGAGAGTGACCATAATGGAAAAAAAAAAATGAAATATGTTGGGATCCCCTCTGACAGGAGAATTTCAAAATATCTGACGTTGCATGCATCTTATCTTATCGAATGTTAGTAGAAAACTAGAAGATTGTAAATAAAAAGGGTTAATGCCCTGAAAAATCCCAAATTGGTACAGCTGTGGCAAATTTACCCCAAACTATTTTTTTGACTTTGAAAAACCCTAAACTGGTACACCCGTGACAAATTTACCCCGATTGACAATAAAAAATCTTAAATTGGTACATTTATAATAAATTTACCCCAAACTAATTTATTCAACCACAAAAAACCTAAAATTGGTAAATTTGTGACAAATATACCCTCTGCTAAATTGGATTAATACCACAAAAAAATCATAAAAATTGTAAACTGTGACAAACGGAGCGTAAAATCTCAAATTGGTATACTAGTGAACTGTCATGTGTCATTTAACTTAATAATTTGATAGTAAAATTTAACGAAAACTAACGGAGGGTAAATTTGTCACAAGTGTACCGGTTTGGGATAAATTTGTCAAAGGTATACTAGTTTGGGGTTTTTGGTAGTTAAAAAAATAGTTTGGGGTAAATTTGTCACAAGTGTACCGGTTTGTGGTTTTTTAGGGTATTAACCCATATAAATAAAAATTGCTGTCAAGAGCTGGCACGGAGATATTTCTGAAAGGCTGTTGTACAAGTATTACCTGCATATGCTCTTGTCTGTCCGATTGAAAGGATTTTTGTGGAAAATATCTTAAATCGGAGAATGGCCACATTGGAGGGGCTGGGAGGGAAACATCCACAAGGAGGAAGGATGGTGGTCTTGGTTTTAAAGGTTTGTTACCTTTTAACAAACCTACGCTTGTTTTAATTCATGCAAAACAAGCATGGGACCACCCTCAAAATCGTGACTCTCTCGATTGAAGTTTTTAAAGGTCTTTACTCCCAAAACTGATTTTCGTCGGGCAGGGAAGGGATCACATTTATCATGGGGATGGCAAAGTCCTATTCTAAGAAAAAAAATGTGATATTAGATTTTGTGAAGATCATGGTAATCCTTAAAATCTTTCAATTACTTAATGAAAATCTACTGTCTGTCCTGACAAAAAAAAAAAAAATGATCATTCTTTGGGTGATTCTGTGATACCAGAAGGCAACTTTGGATTGAAATGTAACAAATCTCAATCTGGACTATTGTAGTTTTTTTTTGGCTTTTCAATGTAAGTTGTAACAACGAGAAGTCCAGAAGATGCAGTCTATTGAGGCGAAGGTTTAGAAGACCTATCTAAGACATTCAGGAGTCCAAGAACTCTAGAGAACCCTGCCACAAGGGTTCAAGCATACATGATAAGGTTCTGTCAATTTTCTTTAAGACCATAATGAATTAACAGACTTTTAAGTGGATGATCCAGATAGCAGGGAAAAGGTAAAGGGAACGAAAAGTGAAAGGGAAAAGCCCGTCAACGTGCCTAGAAAGTCATGTCTCTACTACAATCACCTGCACTCAAGAAACCCCAGTCAAGTTTCAGATTAAAATGGAATGATAAAATATATAAGAGGAATTTTCAAAAAAGAAGACCGCATGAGCATGCGGGTGTCCTCACGGTAATAAAAATAATTTTGTTGGTCAGGCAGCCACGGGAAAAAAGGAATAGATAATTGTACAATCTACGAACTCTCCGGATGTACCTATCCTCTCGTTAAGAAAATGTATAATTTCGAATTTGTAGTACGTGCGCTAAATCTGAAGGATGTTTGGCATGTCGGAAACCAATAAATGACGACACTAGCATTCACGAATGTAAATCACATTGCAACACCGCAATTCATAAAGCCATTTCTTTCATAAAAGTTGGGGCTGTCTTGAGATTACAGGGAAAGGAGACTGCAATGCTTCTAAATGTACAATTAAGACTACATTCCCATACCACTACAGTTAGTGAGAGAGAACTCAAACCTCGTGAGCACTAGGCTGTGGAGATCTTGCTTTCCCAGAAGCAAATTAATTCGTTTGGGTTCACTTTGGTCCCAAGATTCAACAGGCAAGGCCTAAAAATTCACAGGGGAAGAATATCAAACTCATGAGGCATGAAGTCTTCGCTGGGTCTGTAGTATTTGTCCGGTGAGTACAGGCTTAAGTTGGATACTTGGCTTGTATAGAGGCAGGCAAATCTCTCGACCTGCATATGGTAATTTTTGTGATAAAACCTCTCATTAGGTTAAATCTGACCAAAAGCCAGGACGCAGCTACATAAAAAGAGGTTACATTGTTGGACAATACTACAGTAATATCATGCTGGTTCACATTAGCCAAGCTAGTATTCATGATAGCGACAAAAATTAAGACAGGTGCTTATAGATACAACATAAAAAGCTTACTTGATGGGCAAAGCGGGAGTTCTGATATCCAGTCTTCATAAGTTGTCCCCAGACTTTGTGAAACTGAATTGTTCATGAAAAGAGAAGTCATGGTTCCATTAATGTAGCTGGATTTAAGGACCAACAAGCAGCCAAAGAGGAAACAATAAACATAACACCAACATTCTTTACCTTATGGTGGCAATCTCTTTGAGCCAGTTGATGGCTGAGGCGCACTTGATTCCTTAGAGACTACATTAAAATGATGAAAAGGAATGTGTCATCATCAATGTCATACCAAAGAAATATTGCTTGGCTTTGTCCTTACCTCCAGTTCTTCCACCTCGGAGGATAACTTTCGCTTCTCTTCAGGATTAACACTTTCAAACCTGAACAAAATGACAATGTTTAACATACTTCACCAGTCCAAAATATCATTCCACACTAGGATAAAGAGCAGGCAACCATAAATTTCTTTACTATTAAGAGACAAACGACTCATAATTCAAGTAGTAGGATTTAATGGCAAATCAAATCAAAGGACATGATGCAAGAATCAACTGTACACATGAGAAATGTGAAAAACTAGAATTATCTAATACGGGATGAATGACAGGTAAAATTTCTACCTTGGCCAGAAACCCCAACATCTTTTCCAGTTTTTGTCATCATCTTTTTGTCAAGTCCAAAACCATATTTATTACCAGAACTTAAGGCAACCACTTGGGAAGCAACATCATTATTATGTGGACGCATACGTAAACAGACACAATGAACTAATAGAAATTAAGAGCACTTTCACTTCACATGATTGAAGATTGCTTGAATGGATGTGCTCACTTCCTTTGGAAGGATAGGGAATTGCTTCTCCATTGACAACAGTTGGCTAATATAAATATGTACAACAAATTAAGTTTATTAAAAAACATGACCTGAAAAGAATTCACAATTACAAAAATAATAATGATAATAGTAATAATAATTGAGCGAGCAACATAGAGACCTGAACTAAAATTGGAAGACCCGACTGGTAAACCATCAGTTTGAATAATACAGATAAAACTGACTGCCTCATTAAAAAGAAAAAAGAAAATACATAATAACAGTAGACATTTCGAATACCACAAATTTCCATAATCTATGCATCTTTCTATATACTACTTACACATTTTTTTTTTTTTTGGGTCAGAATATAGTACTTACTTGAGAGACCACTTTAGATGATGGATTTTATCTTCAATATGATCCCGCTCATTCCTCATTAACCTGAGTTGCTGCATGGAAATCCACTTACATCAGGCCGATGTGTATTATATGTTACCACCATATCTATGGATGATATAGTGGACTAAAAGTGTGGATGCCCCTCCATCATCTAGACCCTTAAAAGAAATCCTTTACCGAGGAAAAGAAGAACCTCAAGTCCCAATAGACCTTCTATACATTATTACTATTGAATGAACCAAAGACCTGCAAGGTATCCTAATGTCCAAGGACAAAAAGGAAAGCTTAATGCCACTTGAATTCTAAATTTTAGCCTGTAATATATCAATACCACAATGCTGGTGAATTGACCAATCATATCTCCACAATAATTTTGAAAAACCTTAATATAGTCTAGTAAAGAGGAAAAGGGGTATTCCATTGCACAAAGCTCCTGTACTATGGGGTCTGGGGAGGGGTGAAAGAATGCAGTCAACCCCTGGTTTTCCAGAGGCGCTGTTTTTGTGACTTGAGTTGGCGATCTCAGGCCACATGGAGTAACCTTTTACACCACATCAACCCTCACCCTCTTACATGGTCTGGTAAATAAACAAATAAAAAAGTACGGAAGTTTTCTCCACAAACACCTTGCGGCTGTCCCTTAATTCCCATAGAAGTTTAACCTCCCTTTCAAGCTCCGGAACAACAAGCATCGTACGCCAACCTGCTCAACAGACATGATATAACCAGCATAGAGCAGTTAAGCAACTACAACATATGGATTTTTAGAATGAATTAACTAACAATAACAATAAAAAGGAATGCCACATGAACATCAAAGCCGTAAATTCAAGATTCAGTGTACACTAAAAGCACATTTAAGAGACTTTTAAATTATTTTGCAATACACATGACATTCCTACGATGCAGTCCACCTCAATTTTTGCCCAGGACAGCCATCTTCCACTATTTTCCATTTGTAAGTGTTACTACCTTATTGTTACTAAAATTGGAAACTAAACCCTGCTTCTTATTTAGTACAATTTCCACTCCACATATGTACATTCATAACTGATTAAAGAGACTTGCTATATACCACAGATGTCAGATCTTCTTCAAAATCCTCTAGGTGTTGTCTTTTGCCAAGTTCCAATTTAAAAATGTAAATCATACAGATTGCTCAAAACTCCAGTAAATAACTGGATGAATTTGGATATTGTCCTAAATGTGCTTGAAGATGTAGCAACCAAAATCGTGCCAGCAATCTCTGACACAATGCAAGAAGAAATGATCATATATGATAGTCAAATGTCTCTCATTTTCTCAGTTAAGGTAAAACTGACAGATGCTGCTAACAAATCAGTAGATTCATCATAGAACATAAAACTGACTGATCAGACTACAGTTGGCAGAAACTGCTTTAGCAAATTAAGATAGTCATACCGAGGACCTTTTTACTGCGCAATATATCCCCATAGATGTGATCCCCAACATAAAGAACCTACCAGAGAGGTGGGCTATGTCAATAATACAAGTATTTTCAAGCATGAAAACTAATAATAAAAGTAACAAGTGTATCCAAGCCTTTCAGCTGAAACATTGGCACTGAAACATCTCAATAAAGAAATGAGATGAATCAGATCTTACATATGCAATAATATCAGGACAGTCCAAAGCTAAAGACGAGAGATGGTTAATGTTCCAATAAAATAGAAGAAGATTGAGAGAGAAATTCACCGTGATTTTCATTTTTATGTTACTCATTAGCAAATGAAATGATAAAGGTTCAATTGCCAAAATGATCAGAAACATGTACAAAATCACCTGTGAACTTGACTCAATGGACAGTAGTTTATGAAGATGACCAACATTTCCTCCCTGAAAAGACAAGTTTTAAGCATCATTTATGATGGAAAACAGTCATTCCGTTCGAGCATAGTTATGGACTAAAGCAAGTACATATTCATTTAGGAAGAATAAAATGTTTGTCAAAGAAATACCTGAAAAACTCTGCAACTCTTATTTGATGGCTGCAACATCAATCTTGGCACAGTGTCTCCTACCTTCAATTACCCTTAATTATCAGGGATATGGCACAAGCATATAAAGGGCTCAAAGAACTGAGTAGCACCACAACTAACCTGAGGCATGGGAGTGCCATTATCAGTATTAAGCAGCATCCCGGACTCAGGTTCAACCTCAAAAAGATTGGCCCGATTATCCTCATGGAAAAAGCTAGGCTTTGCACTGCATAGGCAGCTCTGTCCGTTTAGTTATTGCCACATAATTTAAAGGCCATGAACATATGTTGACCACCGAATACATTAACTCAGATTTATAATCCAAAAGATCAAAATTCAATTGAATCATGCATGGACGTCACCTTTCAGTATTTTTTATGAGTTGTGAACTTAATTTAAAGGAGTACACCAGCTAACTGCATGGCATTCTCTCTTTAAATCAACCAAGGAGATGATACAGATATATACTTGAAATTTTAGATGTCTCAAACTAAAATCTATATAGAAGTGTTCAACAGTTGGGGAATAAGACACTGCTTCCTAATGGCATACAAATCTTAAAACAAGAGAATCCTGACATCCCACCAGACTCTTGCTGAAGTTGTTCAAAAAGTAGAGGAGCAGCAGATATAAGGACAGCTGCCTGGCATGTAATCATGCTACAGTTTGGCAGCTACGGTTGCTAAATGTGAAATGTGAAGGAAGCAAATGTTTGAATTTGATCTAGTTACTTCAAAAACCAACATACCTGCCGGTGATGATGACATCAAAGTATTGGAGCCAGTCAAAATTGCAGGAGGTACTACCCCCTGATGTATGGGGACCACAAAGATAATTCATTACAATATTCGTGTAGTCCCATAAACTGCAACAAAAGAATAAAGAATATATCAATAGCAGAATGGAAAACTTAAAGTGCAAAACCTTTACTAAGAGTATTTCAAAGTGAAAATGGCTGGCTATCAAAAAGGAAATGAGAAAAGTTGTGCCACATTCCATAGAAGATCATCATAAAGAACCCGATACTTAAGAAACATAGATAATTAAAAATGACATAACCACATTGAGATACAAGCATAAAGTTACTACACTTCTGTTCAAAAGACAATGAATACCATACCTGTTCGTTGCTAAGAATGTTGCACGTCCAGAATCCCTGAGCATTTTGAGCAAAGGTACTATACATGCATCCTCATTGATATACCTTGCAAAAGAACAACCAAAAGCCCACAAAGAGAGATTATCTGTCCGCAACCCAGCAAGTGTAATTAACCAGTGCTACACCGCAGCACTCTATGAGATGAAAGACCTTCTCTGGATAGAAAGCTGTCCCTGTTAGAAGTTGTTAAGTAGGCTGCTATTGACAGATTTTTTATATCTACCTTTTAGGATCTTTTGCAACCATTTGCTTCAAAGTCCCATCTCGATGACACAAATCAACTGCAGCTCGAACGTCTTTGTACATATGAGCATAGCTGGAGGGAAAATTTACAAAATATAATGGGTAAAGTAAGGCAGGCATATACAAAATAATGTGACTTAAGGGAAAAAATTGTCAACAATTCTCTCCCATTGGGTGCATCTTAACAGTCTTCTCAGCCAGCAAGTTGTGTGTGTACTTCATTAAAAGAAATCACCCATTGATGTTTTCATGAAAAGGACTAGGCTATGATTGAGCAAGTAAATTATAAAACCTTGCCATTGCAATTTTGCGTAAATGTAGGAAGCTCAATTTTTTTACCAACGTTGGATCTTTCAGTGTTGCACATGTCATCCAACAGTAATACATATTGTAGGACTGTACTTGTAAAAGGACAGAAGGGGCCACTCCTGCACTTCCACTAGAACATCCTCAAAGTAAATCTACTTTCCCATCTATCTAGACATTTAACCATGGCTGTTAAGTGAAATGACCAGAAGGAACATCTATCTTATCAATTAGAGAGTAATTACGAGTCTATTTATATTAAAGTTGTCTGTGAAGTGCTATTGCAGTTTCTGAATTGCAAATTCTAGGTGTTGCAAGAATCTTATAGGAGCATCAGTCAACAGGTTTTGATAAAAGATCACAGAACATGAGGTCACAGTTCCTTAAGTAAAGAAACGATAAAACAGGGGTAATCACCATGATAATTATCCATCATGTTATGGAAATTGCTATAGACCTCTGTTGACGAAAGTATGGCTCCATTTTGCATGTAAGAGCTTTTGTTACAGCTATTAAAGGCCCTACTTGTTAAAGGATGACAAAGAAATATAGTTGCATACACAAACATGTTAAGCTGCAAAGAGAAGGTCAATTTCCTCTTACTTGGTGCCTTCTGCAATCTTTCCAGGATTCTTGTCCTTAAAATCAACTAGTTGTGCAAACAAATAAGCTTCAGCTAGCGAAAACAGGGTATCAATAAGGGCATAGTCTGGCTCATCAAAAGAATCTCGTATCAGAGTATTGCCATAGGTGCTGACTTTCTCTTCCTTACTTAACTCTCTGAACCCGTGGTAGGCTACTTTCACATATTTATGCCTATCCATCTGCGTAATGAAAAGTTGCATAACACTAAGTGCTAATCTAATAGAAAGACTAATGGCCTAAAAAAGTAGCAACTACCACAAAAACTAAAGGAAGACCTTTAAGATGTTGCCTCTCTTCTTATCAAGAACCAATCCCCTCACCATGTACTTCCAATCAAAGGACCATTCCAACAACTGCATAGATTGATCTCAGTCAGCTTGCATATTAGTTTATAAAGCACAACAAGTACATCATTACTAATCTTAGTGATCCAAAAAGATAAAACAGGAAAAAATTCTGCTGAGAACTTGGTCTAATATATTTGCACATTAATTCCACTACTGGAGCCAACTTTTACTATCACAATCAAGCAGAGATTACTGGAAAAGGTAGTCTAGCAATTTAGATTGCATCAAACATCACAGTTATCTAAAACAAGCACAAGATACAAGACAAAGCTATTTTAGTTGCTAGAAGAATATGTCACAAGGGCAGAAAAGATATAAAATAAACCTCGATAGGGTATCCCAAATCATAGACCAGTTTCTTGATTGTGCCTTCATAAGCAAGGGACTCAAAAGTATCAGACTTGTATTGAGCCAAAGTGTAGTCCATGTCAAACCCCACGGCAACAATATTCCTCATATTCAATGATCTGTTGCAAAAGATCTGCTGTGCTATGTCAATCTTCTGTCCTCCTTCTGGAGCTGACCATATGCACGGCTTCAAACCATTATTTTCAAAACTGCCCATCTGTGAACAGTCTAAACTCCTGTCATCAACAGTGGTTGCATGAATCCCGTCCATCGAGTAACTTGCATGCAACCGACAGGCTCCTGCTTTTGTTAAGGAGAGAAGCAACAGCCTTGATGAGAAACCGTGTAAATGTACACATTAGCATATGCTTGTTGCTCATAGGTACACAAAATAAAGTAAATACAGGTTCCAGAAAGAAATCATAAAATTGTAAATATGACCCAGAAGAGGTTGCCTACAAAGTATCTGGTAGTAGTAACTAAGCAACAGACAGAAAGACTGTCGAAATCTGTACCATGTCAAATCCCCACTAAAAAACAAGCAAGAATAAGATAAGGAGTTTGGTTGAACTAAATGCCGGCAAAGCTCGAGCATAGGCTTGGAATTAGCAAAATGCACCACAAGAGAATTTATTTATACTTTTCACCCCCAAACCCCTATACTAAGGTCTTGACCATCCCTTTCTTCAATCAAAAGTTCATCTTAGCTGTTCAACTAAGTCCAGTCCTGATAACTTACACTCTTCTCCCATAAATTGCATCTAGAAGTACCCTATTTAAACATGAGAAAAGCAAAAAAGGATATCTTACCTCACATTCAATCAAAAGAGAACATAGCACTCCACTTAAATGTTCCCCACTCTTAGAACTTCCCGTGCATGCTCCAAGTATAACCTAGAAATTTGAAATCTCAATCAAAAAGCAGCTCTTTGCTCCCAAGTAGAGTTACCTACTGAACCAGCTCAACTTCTCCCCAAAAACCACCTAAAGACACTAAAGGAAGCAATAATTTTGATCGAATAACTAGCATAAGCCCACTAAACAACTTCCCAAAGAACAGATTCCCTAGAACAACTCAACAGAAACCATAATGCCAGACCGGATAGAACTCCAAACACTGGAACTCAAAGCCAATCATCAACGTATCTAGAGCTCCAGAATACAGACATTGAAGGCAATAGTTTAACAACAGATTTAAACATCAGCTTAAAAAACTAAAACAACAAACAAGCACCGCCAAAATACGAGAACATGAGAAAACGAAGAAAGCCGAACCTAAAGTGAGAATCCCTCTCCTCCTAACGGAGAAGCGCGCGGGCCTCGAGAGACAGCGCGAGCCGAACCAGACGCGAGAGTCGCAGCCGAGAGGCGAGAGCGGAGGGAAGAGAGAGAGGCAAAAGGAGACGGGCTTCTTCGGGACTCGCATGGTGGAAGGGAAATGAAGACTGGTGGCTATATTTATACAGGCATCTCCGTCCTCGCCTCGGGAATAATGCAGACCACACGCGTGGAGGCGAGGAGGCAGAAGATGAAACGGAAACGGAAACGGAATCGGAATCGGAATCGGGTGCTAGCAGCAGCAGCGGCAGCGGCAGCGGCAGCGGTGAGTGATTCCAAGTTGGCGATTCGGTTGCGAGCAGAGGCATCTACGCGACGATAACGATGACGTCATCACCACCATGGCCACCGTTGGTCCACTCGAGCAGAAGCATCATCTGCACTGGGTGGTCGTCGTCGATTCGGATGCGGACCGAATCGAATGATTATTTGTCATCGGGAAGTGGATGAGTAACTGTCTCTGCATCTTTGTAGGGAGAGAGAGAACTTGATTCCCGGGAAGATTCGCGTGGAGCTGGGGATTTGTTCTGCTTTCGCTCGTTGCAGAAATTAGAAATGGTGGGTGCGACCTTGTTTGTTGGTTCAGTTAGCGAGAGAGAGAAATGGGGAATCGGAGACGTTACGGTGTGTTTGGATGAAGGGGAATGCTCGGCTGCCACGTGGGAATTTTCGGGATGCTTTAGAGATGCCGATGACGACTGATGACTCATCGCCTGCGGGTAGCTTGTGGCTTTGTGTGGATTGCGGACAAAGGTGGTCCGATTTGGTTCCAATTTTACCTTTTTCAAATTTTCTCACCAAAATGAAAAAAGTTTGGGTAGTGAACAATTTTGGCAAAAGTCGGGTCGGGAAGAACCCGGAATTGATTCTTTTCTTGGGCATTTTGCTTAAATAACAGTGTTGCAGTGCTTTGGGAACATAAGATTGGGCATGATTAATGCTTCTTGATTGGGGAATAATTTTTTTCCAGAAATAGTTATTTTCTATTTTTATTTCGAAAAACAATTTCTTAGTAAAAGAATTCGTTTGATAACTACAAAAATTTCTACTCTTAAAATAGAAAAATAATATAAATGCGTTTAATAACGCAACAATTTCTTTTTATATTTATTCATTTTTTATTTTTACTTACGGATCGTCGTCGTTGCCGTCGCCTGCCGCTTCCCGCCGCCGCTGTTGCACGACCGCTAGCCGCCGACCGTCACCGTCGATCGCCACCGCACAGCCCATCGACCGTCGACGACCGTCGGCCATCGATCACGGTCTACTAATTGTAGAATGGTTCACAAACCAATTCAAAGTCTAATTCTACTAATTACACATTGATAGAAGTAAACCCCTTATCGTATCCTGAATAGGGTCAAATTTTGAGGATGTCACATCGGGGGTATCCACAACCATGGGTCCCGAACAGTGCCATTAGATCCCCCTCCTAATGATCCATCAAAACACTAGAGAGGGCCTCAACGCTCTCCTCTAAACCAAACGTACCAAGCTTTGAACTTATGGGGCACTAGGTTAATCAGTCTCTCATTAACCCAAATGGTGGTCACCTACTTCTCGTATCTAGTGTCCCTTACCCTCAACTGGATAGGAAATCACCTCAGTGTCTTGATCCATAGGCACCCCAAAACAAGTATAGCAAAATGGTTTAGACATTCTTAGAGCCTGAAAACATTTAAACAACAATAGTGAGATAAACTCAATGAGTAAACTTCCTAAACTTTGCACAAGGAGGTCATTCACCTCAGAATGGCCCAAACTTGTGTTGACACCTTTATTTTTTGCATAAAAAAGTTAATTAATTAATTAATTGCATATCATATAATTTTAGGTGTATTTATTCTTAATTTGTATTTGCATTGGACTGATGATAAATGGGTTCGAATTGGTGGTTCTAAGCTTTAAATTGATAGATTGGATTAAACCTACGAGGAAAGCAAATTGGCTCAAGTCTGTATCCTCGAGGAGATATTACGAACTCATTTTTGTGAGATTTCAAATTTGAAGAAATCCTATTGCAATTTTGAAAAAATTGGTAGAGAATGTGGAAAATAAAAAGTAATATTGTGTGTAGAAAAGAAATCTTCGTGGATGTTAATTTGAAAAAAAATTAAAACTCTAATCCTTGGCCTATAAAAAGGTGGTTCACATAGGGTTTTGGGGGCTTCTCTAGGTTTTCTTTGTCGAAAATTGAAAACAAAAGAAAAATTGCTTTCTTCGGTTTTTTTTTTTTTTTTAGGGTTCTTGGGGGTGGGCTTTCTTCGTTCATTGAAAAAGAAACACAAAAAAAAAAAAAAAAAAAAAAAAAAAGAAGAAAAGGAAGAAGTGAAAAGAGGGAAAGAGGGCAGAGAGAGTGGACGTGAGCAAGGAGAAAATATTGGATGGTCCGGTACCTTCATGTCAGCAATCCTCGGCCACTCACGAGGTGCCATGTGGAGGGGTGGGCTCCACTTGGTGTCCTCTTCGATTTTCTCTTGCTCCTCAACGCAGCGCTCCTCTCTCTCTTCTCTCTTCTCACTCTCTCCCAAATAACTCTCAGCTGGTGGCTCGGCTCGGCTGGTAGAATAAAGCATGGGTCAATGGATAATAAATGCGCAACACTCCCGCTTAAAATTTCTCTCTCCTCACTTAAATATTTTCTGGGCTCTCTCTCTCCTCGCGGATGAGCTGCACTTCCTCTATTTCCTTCTCAGCGCATCCACCCCCTCTGCCTAAGCCTCGCCGGTCATCTACCTTTGCACATCGCCTCCTCCAAGAGCCTCGCCTGTCGCAACTGTCTCCCCTCGACGAACTCGTCATCAACTCCGACTCCGAGCCGCCGCCGTTAATGGTGTCCTCCGTCTGCTCGTCCTCCCCCTCCCTTAGACTGAAGACACCGCCGGCCTCCGCCGCAGGAGGGAGGCGTCCTCGGTCTCGTTCCCAAGCGATGCCAAGCTCCCTGTCGTCGACCGGGTGCTATCCCTGTCGCTGGCCCGATCGGTCGCGAGGGAGATCTCGATGGACCTGGGCAGGGCCGACGCCTTTCTCTCTCCACTCGACGGCCAATTTCGCTTGCCTCGACTCGCGACCGCTCCGCCCTCTCATCTAATCTTCCGTCGATGACTTGCTTTCCGCTCTACTCGAAGCGGTCCCTCGTGAAGCCCTAAATCTACGATCGTAAGTCAGGTTAGATTTTATTTCCTTGAGTTTGTATGGTCGCATCTTTATTTTAGGGGAGAAAGTACTTAGAGCTTCTGATTCTAAGCGCAGCAACGCAAGAAAGCTTGGCCTCTCCTACATAAGCGAACATTTTATGGATGAAAGTGCATCGCTGCAATGTTGTTCTTACATAAGCGATCATTTTTCAGCTACTTTGATCGAGTCTGGTTTATGATCAGTTCCGATGCAAATGACTTTGCAGGATGGGCCACTAGTTTGTCTGCTTTGAAAGCGTTGTGGATTCAAATGTTCCGTTCTTTAATGTTGTTATTGAGATGACTGATGTTGGTCACGGTATGTGGTATGTTGTTCTGTTCTGGCTATTCTTGCCTCTGGGTGTTTCTCTGTTTTTCTTTCAAGTCATTTGCAAAAAAGCATTCTCACCAACTTAGGGCTTTGCTTATTCCTTTTGGCAGAAACTCGGTTGTGTAAGAAAGCCCGGATTACGAGGCTTGAAATTCTAATCATGTATTGCACCAAAAAGCATAGCACACGCAAGATATCATGGGATTGCTCTTTAAATACATTGACATCTTACACCAGTCTGGCATTTGCGAGTGGATTTATGACGAGGTATGGATCCAAAATACCTATTTAGGACTATGAGTTGCAAATATGATAAGTTCAGGATACTACCCGCAGCCCTTGCATGTATTTACTCATTTCTACGTTATACATTAGCTAAGGAGGTAATTGGCTGGTGTATGGACTTTATATTACAGCGACAATGCTAGCCAAGAATCCTGATGCTCCGCATTGCAGCATTTTCGTAATTGGGAACTTGAGGCTACATGCATTCGAGCTTCTTCTATACTTTGCTAGATACAACTTCTATCAAATGTTGTCAGAGCAAGTCTCTTAGGGGACATTCACATTATCAATTGTATTAGTTAAATAAATAATAGCCTCTAACAGTTGTGAGAAATCAACCTTTTGATGACACTTGTGCTTCTTAAACATCCCTCTGTCCTTTAATAGCTGTCACAAATGTGATGATGTTTCCATCATGGCAAAAGTTCTACAAAATGTGGAGAAAAAATTTATTGGATGACTCTGAACACGGGTAGAACTGGCAGATGTATCCATTAGGGCTTCAATGGAAGGGAAGTCATCTAAATTTTGGTCCTTGCAGCTCTATCTTTGATTGTGACTTTCGTAACATGGTAATGCATTATAATGTAAGCTTACAAGTTCAAGAAGCTTGTCAAGGGTACTTTTCTTACTAGAATAGTTGCTTTTAGTTTGTCAAATGAGAAAGCACTACCTCATTTGTGTTAAAAGAGAATAACGCATCTGTTGAATAACACATCTGTTGAAGTACCTCACATCACATGTCTACCGGGTTTATATGGGCCTTATATTCTTGCGGTCTCCTTACACTTACCAGCTTCAACTTTTGGGTTGGACATTTTAACAACATCAAGGTTGGTTTTTGACGGGCCTGATAAAAAGAAAGAGATCGTAATTCTCTAATCTTTGTTGTTGACACCTATTTTTAGCAAATCTAGGAAAATAAAGAAAATAAAAATTGCATTGGAGCAAATAAAAGGAAAAAATGAAAAAAAAATGGGGGAAATTGATTTGATTGATTATGCATGGAAAATTGAAATTATGATGGATATTCAGATTTTATTAAATGCAGAAGCAATTTAAAAATCAAGTGAATAAGGAGCAAGAATTTTCACAAAATGGAATAAATTGGAGTAAAATCGAACTGATTGCGAAATCATGCTCCGATTTGTATCCATGATTTAATGCAATAGAAGATGGAAGTTTAAAATTTTCCATAGAAAGCGGCTAATCGGAACCACTATAAAAAGGAGTTGACTTGTACAGGGTTCGGGAGAGAGATTTTCGAAATTTTGGAAAAAAAAGAAGACGGGAAATTGTGAGATTTTCGAAAAATTGAGGGCGAATTCGAAGACGGAGAGAGAATTCGTGAAAGAACCGTGTAAAAAAAAAAAGGAGAAGCCTCGTCCATCTTCGGTCAACAAAAGGGGTCATTTCCCTTCTTCTCTGACAGGCTGCCAAAGAAAAAGGGAAAAGTCAGCAAGCTACAGTGAGGGAGACGTAAAGGGGACGTGCGAACAGAGAGTGAGAAAGGAGAGCAGAGGAGAGAGAAAAAAAAAAAAAAAAAAAGAAGTTTACTATTTCTCTTCTTCGGTGAGCCCCTCGCCGACCTTCGAAGCAGCACCAGAGTTCCGCCTTACCGTGCGACCACCGCCGTCTATTGCACTTGCGTAGCCACTCCAGTCCTGCCCTGCCCCGACATTCGTTTGCGACCTCCCAGCACAGATCCCACGTTAGCCGCGTCTTCGCTCGCTATTTCCGAGCACCATCGTTGCTGCGATCTGGCACGAGAAGCCGTGGCACCCGCTGAGATCCCGCCGCCGACGCCCGTACCTTCCTGCCGCAGTACCTCAGCCCGTGCCGATCCGCTCGACGCCGCTGGTTGCCGTGCCGAACACCTGCAACGTCGTCACCGCCCCTGCCCTCGGCATCACCGGTAGCCCCGTCACCGCCTAGCTTCGCCGGAGCTCCGACCGCGACGCCCTCGCCACCGATCCGAGCCACCCCTGGTCGAACCCCACGGCTGCAAGCCCTGTTTTTCAAAAAAAAAAATCAAATTAGGTAGATTTACTTTATTTTATTATGCAGATTATTTTATCTATATTTTATTTATTGTATCTTGTTTTCTTTATTTGAAATGTTTCCCTATGCATAATTAGAAATTATGACATGCCACCTGATTCGCAACTGCACCCGAATTTTTTATTTCATCTATCAGGCTTTAGATGAAATAATTAATTAAGTGGGTATAAAATTGATACTTTGATCTTTAAGGCTTAAGATCAATTTATCGATTTTACTAGCGAAATATTATCCCTTGATCTGAACAATGTATGATATCTTTGATAATTTTGAATGGTTTGGCTTGTCTTGATTGCTTTGTTTATTTTGAAATATGTTTGAGTTAGAATATTGCATGTTTTAGGGTTATTTGCATATTTAGGTTAAGCATTCTATTTATCATGAATTTTAAAAAAATAAAAAAAATCAAAAATCAAATCAATCCATTTAGGTTGCTAGATTTTAATTTGAATTGCATGGCAATTATTAATTTCAAAAATTAATTAAAAAAAACAAAAATCATCATGCACTTGTCATGTAGAATTATGGCATATTTTGTACGTCATTGCATATTAGGGTTAAATTGCACTTGGTTTAATTTTAGATAATATTTTTCTTAATTTATTATAAGTTTAGGCATTTTCTTAAATAGATTGCATTTTAGGATTATTTGGGTTAAGATAATATTTTAGTTTAGATTAGGATTTAGCTCAACCTTATTCCTAATACAAATTGAATAGGATCTTAATCTAATTAGATAATTTTCACATTTTTCTAATTTCGAATTTCATAAAAAAATTCAAAAAATGTCTTAGAATAAATTAGTTTCAATCTCTAGGATAGATTGCATTCTTTTAAGGAAAAAGAAAATAAAAGATGTCATGCGCATGTCATTAAGATTAGATTCATGAAATGCATGCCATTTAGTGATTGTTGCTAGGTCCATTTAATTAGTAATTTCATGTTATTAGAATTAGGTCATTTAATTAATATTGCATTGCATATTGCATGATTTCCATTAATTAAGTGAAAACAAAAAAAAAGAAATTGCGTGTTAATTAGAAATCATATTTAGGATTGTCGATGTGAATTCTGATTTAACATTGCAGATGCTTTCGTTGCTTTAAGGTAAGTTCCTGCAATTTATTCATTGCTTTCCTTGGATGTTAAATTGGTGGTTTGCGCACCCGCATAATCACCTCACATGTTAGGGAAATAAATTTAAAATCAATCCAAACTGCTTGCCAAACATTTTTCAAAATAAAAAGAAAGGTACCGAAAGGGCATTAGAGAAATCTAGTGTAACCAAGTCCCTGTATCCATAGTTTCTGGTTCGTATGAGTAAAGTAAACCTCCCGTTACTTCGCTTGTGTTTCTAATCGACCTACCAAAAAATAGATTAGTGGTGACTCCTAATTGAAAATCAATTGCATATTAAGAACTTAAACCTAAGTCGCGAATTGGTATGGGTTTGGGAGAGCCCGAGTTAAGTCTAGGCTTAACAATCCATTAACCAAATCCTAGATGGACCACCCGAAAAATTGGTCGCGACATTTGTCATTGATTTGTTGAGCAGTAACTAAACACACTTGCAGACCCTACCATGTGTACATGTTTCCATGTCTAATATATTTTGAAATGAGTAAAATGGTATTTTAAATCTCTCTTTTGCACCAAAAGAAGAAATGAATGAGTAAATTCTTGCATTTCGTACGTGACTAGAAAATTAGGCATAACATTTCCAAATTGCAAAGTACATTAAATCTGTCGAATTGATCATAAATGGCAGTGGCATGGAATGAGTGAATGTGATTCAAGTTTGAATTGGAATTAAAGGATTCTAAACCCACCCTGTATGAGCACCTCATCTTGTGTGATTAAATATGAATATCAGAGGTTCTGTGTGGATCCTAATTTAATCTTTCGGTGAATATTGCAGCTGTAAGGGAAGACGATTGTTGCACAATCAGGATAAGATCTCTCCAATGAGTTATGTGGTCTCTATAGCATCAAATATAAAGGTATTCAAACTTTCTTGTATAATGTGTTTACCTCTCTAAATTGATGATGTGCATCCATTCTATGGAAAACATTTGTATCTTTCCTAGTTCAAACTTCAGACCAATCCTGCTGGTCCTCTTCAAGTAAACTGGAATAGCATGCGATGTAGATACTAGATATTTTCTCTTGGAAGTTTTGGAGTCAGAGGGAATTGGTATGATGAGATAACATAAAGTCCTATTCAGATTTAACTTTGATTTTTGAGTTACAATGACACCTGACGGAAGTCATAAGATGTGATCAATTTCCTTTGCTAGACGATAAGTATATCTGGTTGTACTTGGATGTTTCTTTTGACGGTTGTACTTGATGTTTTTCCAGGGCAGTATCAAAACTTTTGACTTTACTTTCCTCTTTTATTCAGGCCAGCCTTAAAATATTGGACTTTAGCATGTAGCTTCTACAAATTTTTTGCCCCTTTCTCCACTCACTCCATTACTTTCGTCTACTTATTTACAGCTCTCTCTTTTCCTGCTAAATTTGATTTTTGGCATATGAATCAAGAAAAGTGGCATATGATAACTATTTCAGTAAAAAAAATCTCCAAAAAGCATTGGAATATTTACTTTAATATCAATTTTTGTCAGTTGTACCCACCAAAAGATTGGCTTGTGAAGTCATCCTTGCCCTCTAAATTTAATCCCAGCATCATCCGTGCAGTACTCGAGAAGCTTTCTTCAAGAAACTTCCAGTAAGATCGTCTCATCCTGCATCCATTGATATGCGTATATTAGATATTGTCCTTTCCTCTTATGGGCATCTTGGAGAAAAAGGCTATAACAGCCGTCAGTTATTTTTGTTTCTGAATATATACCATAGCAACTGGAAAGCATCGTGAATGTTTCAAATACATCGACATAATGGATTTGCTGCTACACCATCAAATTTTCATCATTTATTTACTTCCATATTTATGAAAGTTACTGCATTCAGGAAAAGGATAAAATGCTAATTTTTACTCTTGAGTGACATAGGATTGCATTGTCAATCTTTTTTTTTTTATTTTATCTTCCTAGGCTTCCCTCTTAATGAACGCAGTTCGAAAGAGTTAGATTTCATTGTCATGACTATCTGAAATACTTCCATTAGCCTAATTGTGTTCATATGCTTGAGCCTGGAGAATTTTCATCACGTTCTTTCTTGTGACCAACAGAATTTTTTTGGGTGTCAAAGAAATTTGAAGGGGAAACTAACATGGTCGAGCCATGGTATGCAACTGCATATTGCGTAGATAAACTTACTGACTCGACAATCCAGGTATCAAAAGATGTAGTCCTCATAGACCTTAACTGTTTGTTACTGTATAGTCAAACTTCCAAAGAATGCATTTTGGTGTTCGCTTTTGATTCCTTATTATATATCAGGAGTGGATGCAGCGAGCTCCGAGTGAACATCTTCGTTTGCCAGTGGCTAATCAGTTTATTGCCACTGACTTGTCCCTCAAGAAGACTGACAAGGTGGTCTGATCAATCTTAGGTCCATTTGGTGTGCTTTTTGAACTAATCCACCATCTTGACATTCATAACATTGGATCAGGTCATGTATCCAGTGATTGAACTTTCACACTTCCTGAGATGTTGCCGTTTATCTTACATTGGCTTGATAATAGGGTCTGCTATTGACATGATGACCAGCACCATAACTGTTGGTAGTCAAACCAACTGTTGCTCATAATGCTGAGGAGGATTTAATGCTGTAAAGAATGAAATTCGGGGTAGTCAAACCAGAAGGTGGCAAGCAATTGAAATCTCAAGGCATGTTCTGTTCAGCTATTGTACCTTGGAGATTAAAGAAACATGCCATTGACTTCTTGCTTTGTACCACAGAAGGAGATATCTCACAGGAGAGTAAGAGTGAAACTCTAGATTTCTCATCATTTGTTCCTAGCCATTTTGCTACCTTGTAGGTATTATAGTTAAAGATGTTGATTTTGTGCCATTTCATTTTGTATATTCTTCTTATCATTAAAGTGCAAAATCTTGGGATTGACAACGTCATCATGTACACATCGGATGTTGTGCTAAGGAAGAAAGCTTTTGATGTACCGGAAAGGGTTAGTGTTTTTGACTTAAGATCCTCTGCTCTTGCTTCACTAAATAGCTTGTCACTCTTGTAGTCCGTTTCTCTCTCGTTTAAGTTGTGCAATTATTTCCCAGTTTCCAGATGCTTGCTGATATTGCAATTTCTCAAAGGCTTGACCTCTTAAAAGCCCTAATTACAAATTGCATCTCTTCCTTTATGGTAATTGCATGGGGAAGTACATGGAATTGTTGGATCTAGGGGTGAGGATGGCTGCAAGGTTCCACTCTTCACTACCCACAAACCGCACGTTTGTATTACCATCCTCTCTCCAACCATGATGACGACAACGATGACGATGACCACCCCTCCTCGAGCGGTGGCATAGGCGATGCCCCTCGTCTGGACCATAGGCTCAGAATCGACTCTATTGAACTCATGCTTTTTCTGTTGGGTGAGGAAGAGTTTATATTTCTCTATTTGGGATGTGTTTGAGCATTTATAGGGAAGACATTCAGCTAAAAAATTGAGTTGTTTCTTGTCTTCTCGCATATTTTTTCAAACACGAAATGTGTCTCCATTGTCAATTTTGTCCCTAGACATCAAGCCAAAAAATCAAGTTGTTTCCTGTCTTATCACATATTTTTTCACATAGATTGTGTCTTCATTCAATTGGTTCAATTTGGTGCCTAGATAGCTTAAATCGATAATTCATGTAGCAGTGATTCATTCTTTTGAATGAATGAATTTTGTTCTTAGTTCGTTTTTCTTGACCAGTTTATCGATAGTCGATCTCGATCAATCTTTTGTTAATGGTTTGACAATGTCCAAATTGATAGTTGTTGTCCCCAAGCGCTATGGTGTTGTGCCTTAAATGCTCCTAGAAAACAAGATCTAAAAAACAAGCACTATTGTCTAATTTGAGAACAAGAATTTGCTCTACAGCATCCACAAATTGACCACGGAGGACAATGGAACAATATTGCGTGGCACCATAACTACATCATTCGCCGCATTTTGCACTGCGATCTAGGCTATGTCTCATCAATTCACGGCCTTTTGCTAGCATTTTCCCATGCTTCGAGGTTATGCAGCCTCTCGGCAGACGTCCTCAACATGAATCAAATAATGTTTTACGGAGCCAAGGGGCCAAGCTCTCGATATTTCCAGATGCCTCTGGTACTTAATTGTGGGAAGAGCTAGCATTTCACTATAGAGCAAGTATGCTTTTATGGAGAATTGGCAACTAGGACATTCTTTAATTTGAAAATTCTCATAGTTTATGAGCTTGTTTTGCTATGAAACTCTCAATGGTATAGATCCGTATATGCATTACACCCTAACTCTAGCACCAGCAGTTTTGCTCACTCGGTTAGGAACATTGAGTTGGAGCAAACACCTATTCTTGTGTTCCGCTGTCTAGTAAAATCCCAAGTAATACCTTTAGTCATTTACACACACCAAACACTAAAACGCTATAAGAAACAAACGCCACAGGGCAAGTGTGGCGTGGTAGTATAGATTTTGGAGAAATGTTTCAGGAGTACATTATCCAAGATTCCTCAGTTCTAGCTTATTTAGAACTGCTGTGAACTTCCATATGTTCATACCCTCTTCTATGTGAACCGTAAAGAGGTTGCAATGCCCTGAAGCTAAAAATGTCATCTATTCGTACTGTGTTTGGTCCAACTGCTTCATCGTTATCCACTTCAAAATTTGATGGATGCTTGCTCCCATAAACTCGTACCCTAAGCACCTTCCTCTTGGGCGCTCCTATTTGTATGTGCTTGTTGAAGAAAGCTATCAATTCTTGTTTTGCCGGCTTCCTTAATGCTGCGACCTAGTCCAATGCAAACGAAGAGAATTTTTGTGAGTTGCTTTGCATGTCCGGCTTCATGAAGATAAATTAGGCAGTTTCAGCTGAGAGGAGGGAAAGGGCATACTGCCAATTGTATACAGGTAACTTTAGTTCCATAAAAAGAGATCAAGCAAAAGATGAATGTAGGCGAAACCAATAGTAGATGAAAAATAGTGTCGATTTACTCAGTCACTACTGAGAAGACTGGGATTTGATGCCTGCAATAGAAAGAGAGAGAGAGAGAGAGAGAGAGAGAGAGAGAGAGAGAGAGAGAGAGAGAGAGAGAGAGAGAGAGAGAGAGAGAGAGAGAGAGAGAGAGAGAGAGAGAGAGAGAGAGAGAGAGAGAGAGGCAATATCTTGTACCTCAGTTTCTATTCGATCAAATAGAAAAGTTCTATCAGTTATCTCTTCCTAGTGACGTTCAGATTCTTCCCACAAATTCTTGTCCTTCTCCATCTTTGATTCAATTAGTGTGTTTAAATGGCTCTGTCAAAGGAAGAAATTCCACAGGTTCGATGTAATGGTTTAAAGATTATTTGACAAGCTGACATGATTTTCACGATGGAACACGGGAGAAACAACTCACCTTGAAATCAACCTCACTCATCTTAAGGAGTTTACTTTTGAAAGACTCAAGAAAGCTCTGGACCTGTGTGTCGATGTACCTTGGACCCTGTTAAGATTAACAAAGTGAAGGAGTTAATGGTGATGAGGCAGTCAAAACACTTAGAACCTTGTGGTATACCTTCACAACAGACAGAACAGTGAACTGTAGGCCATGCACACTGAGGTAATATCTGCATGAAACCCTTAGAATAATTAGCAGAACACACATCTGGGGAGAAGAAAGGAGAAATTAAATGGTTCTACTGATGTGTGAGCAAACAGACATAACCAAGTTGCTCAACTGTTCTAAGCTGGTGGAAGGCTTCATGCCTTGCAATAAAAGCCAAAAGCTAAAGTTGTACATTCTAAGTAATGTCATCTTGATGGATCTGCAATTATCCATGGGGATTGTAATCAAATACATACAAAAAAAGACTAAGTAGACCTACCAAAATGAGTTACTCTATGATTTTTAATGCTTGTAATCTGATGAACTTTTTGTCTTTGCTAATGTACAAACATATACTTTTTGAAAGTGAATTGGTGTGTCAGAAATCAACCATCCCAAGGGGGTAAACCATGCGCAATTCTAATTGTTGAACCTACCCCCAAGGGGGTAAACCATGCACAATGTGTCACCAGATAGATTTTTGGCCGAAATTACAAGCAAAACACAGCCTCACATACCCAGAGAAACATACAAGCAGATCAAACGTGGCCTAGGCCAATTAAGTTCATTGGAGCCGGGAGTCATCTTGAACGTTTATTCAGGAAAAAGACAGGCCAGAAGATTTCATGACAAAGTTATGCGGACAGAAATTTGTTCTTTTCATTAATATTGTTGAGTAAAAGTACCTGAATATAGTGAAGCAATGCATAATTCTCATCAATTGGGTTTAGGCCTTCAGTTGAGTAGATGTAACTTACACCCTCGTCAAGTGTGACGAGTCTGCTGGTCATGAGCTGGATTGCATATAGGATGAGAACCATTAAAGAAAACATCTTCGACATGATGAACAATTAACTCTGCTTCATCACGCTCTATATTCCCTAGTGAGTGATGACAAAATAAAGTAGATCAAGATTCAAATATGAGAGAGTTAACTTAAAAAAGAAAGGGATAACTTCTAAAATCACTGAACCTGCTATGTAACACTCTAAGAATGCTCTCGAGAGCATTGTAGGTGCAAACCGAGAAAGGTCTTCAGGCTGAAGAGTCTCAAGTATTTCTAGATCTTCCTCCCAAGGTCATGAGTGGTCATTTAATATTAAAGAGCGATAATATGAGGCATGATATCTTGGCTCATCAAACTTGAAATTCTGATAACTTTTTGTCAACTTCTCCTGGAAGACAATAAAAGATGAGTCTTAATAGTAATTGGTGTAGCCGGCACATAGCTCAGGAAACTCGATGTATAAGATTACTTTATGACGTTTTTTATGTCAAAGCATAACGGAATCAATCTGGAAGCTACTGCTCTAGTGGCGGTTCTTTTTAAGAGGTATTGCTTGAATCAGCAAAGTGTGTTTGGACCCTTTGCAATTTCACTACTTAGTCATGTACGAAGAGATCTCCTGATTAGATATCGAATATGACCAGAGAAAAACATTACTCTGCAAAATGATTGGCATTTTTGCCTAATGTCGTGGAAGCTTCTTGAGAAAAGTTGACTAGAGTTCACAATGAATTGGTCTTCTCCAAGCTATTTGATCTCGAAGAGAACATGGATTATCAAGTTTATGGCATTTTGTGCCAAGATGCACTTTGACAGTATGAATAAGGCAAAGATAATATCAACATTTCTTAAAGTATTTCAATACATTAAACTTGTTAGAATTTTAAAATTTTAAGTTATGTCTCCATCTAATAGCTTGAACTTACATGTTCCTGCAATTTCAACATGGTATTATAATAGGTCCTGACAAATCTTTTGTGAGCCCCTTGATCGTAGTCAATTTCCACGCCTCAGTCTTAGGTCAAAGTTTAGCCTATGCATGTGGTGTTGTTGAAACATTTAAACGGTAAAATACTCCTTCACGTAATAGCTTAAGCTTTTAGATCAATTAGTAGAAGTATCCACAATTTCCACCAATAAAAAACCCACATAACAGGATGCTTCTCCTATTGTTCTGCACTCCTGACGGCCCCACCAAATTTTTTTTGCAGTCCTTACAGGAACCAATGCAAATGTTTTGATAGATCATATAACAAAAGTAAAAAAATGTAAGAAGTAGTTGTTGCTTCTAGCCTGCACTTATCTAGCTTTCCTCAACCAAGTGTATGAAAGATTATTGATACACAGGAACTGATATAAGCTTCTTTCTGCAGCATAAATTTCATGATTACCTTGATCACAGAAAATCTTTCTGGCTTCACTATAAAATCTGCCATTGCTTTCAAGATGGTATCCAATAATACCCGCAACTTGTGATAATAGTCACCGACTTCCAGCTTAAGAAAATCATAAAAAGAGTGAGCATGTTGTAAATGGAGAACCCCACTTACTAGAGGAATAAGGATGTGAAAAAGGAAATATTTCTGCATCGAATCAATGCCCAATTTGTATATGTATGTAAATACACACACAAAATAAATGTACATATATGTGTATTTTTTTCCTATGGCCAGAACTCTCTACATAAAAGAAGCTGATTCTTTCACCCAGGCAGGCAAATTGGATAGTCAGAATAATTTATAACACATTCAAGAAACCTTGGATGGGTAGTGGGTTGGGGCCTTCTGTAGCAAGATAAAGTATCTATATGTTGGCATGGGATAGAAAAAATGAATGACTAACCAATAGCCACAAGCAAAAAATCTATAGGTTGATGCAGGCATTGTATATCATTCCACTCTTACCTCAGTTAATGAATGTGCTAAAACTAACCAAGAATCAGCAGTTATTGATAGAAAATGAAACTAGTTTGATGGCAATCATGCATGACAAAATGAGGCCGCAGATAGGAAATTGACACAAGTATAATAGAGAACTGTGCAACTTATTTCTTAACTTATAGGAAATCGGGCACATATTGAACCTGCACTCCAGATACTCAACTGTCTTTTTTAGTTATTTTCACGAAGATGCTCATCAGTCCCTAATACACTAAAAGAATGGTATGAGATAAAGAAGGGTCAACTCTTGCCAATTACAACAAATTTTTGAAAGTCCAAAATTTGGCCCAATAATCGCTTCTCTCATTCTTGACTAAGTGATTCCACAAACAAAATGCAGGTAAAGGCATCGCAAGCCGACCATCAAAGAGTCCAGAGAGCATCTGGTTATCCTCTTGCACAGGATAAGCTGCAGGTAGTATCCTAAACTTATCATATTTGCAACTCATAGTCCTAAATAGGTATTTTGGATCCATACCTCGTCATAAATCCACTTGCAAACGCCGGATTAGTGTAAGATGTCAATGTATTTAAAGAGCAATCCCATGATATCTTGTGTGTGCTCTGCTTTTTGGTGCAATACATGATTAGAATTTCAAGCCTCATAATCTGGGCTTTCTTACACGACCGAGTTTCTGCCAAAGGGAATAAGCAAAGCCCTAAGTTGGTGAGAATGATTTTTTGCAAATGACCTGAAAGAAAAACAGAGAAACACCCAGAGGCAAGAATAGCCATAACAGAACAATATACCGTAACCAACATCTCAATAACAACATTAAAGAAAGGAACATTTGAATCGACAACGCTTTCATAAGTAGACAAACTAGTGGCCCATCCTGCAAAGTCATTTGCATCGGAATTGATCATAAACCAGACTCGATCAAAGTAGCTGAAAAATGATTGCTTATGTAAGAACAACATTGCAACAAGCGATGCACTTTCCTCCATAAAATGTTCGCTTATGTAGGAGAGGCCAAGCTTTCTTGCGTTACTGTGCTTAGAATCAGAAGCTCTAAGTACTTTCTCCCCCAAAACAAAGATGCGACCATACAAACTCAAGGAAATAAAATCGAACCTGACTTGCGGTTGCAGATTTTTAGGGCTTCTTGAGGGACCACTTCGAGCAGAGAGGAAAGCAAGTCGTTGACGGAAGATTAGATGAGAGGGTGGAGCGATTGCTTCTCGGTCGCGAGTCGAGGCGAGCGAAATTGGCCGTTGAGTGGAGAGAGAAAGGCGTCAGCCCTGCCCAGGTCCACCGAGATCTCCCTTGCGACCGATCGGGCCAGCTACAAGGACAGCACCCGGTCGACAGCGGGGGAGCCTGGTGCTGCTTGGGAACGAGACCAAGGCCGCCTCCCTCCTGCGGCGGAGGTTGGTGGCGTCTTCGGTCTGAGGGAGGGGGAGGACGAGTAGACAGAGGACGCCATCGGTAGCGGCGACTCGAAGTCGAAGTTGATGATGAGTTCGTCGGGGGAGGCAGCTGCGACAGGCGGGGCTCTTGGAGGAGGGGATGTGCTAGAGGTAGATGACCGGCGAGGCTTAGGTAGAGGCGGAGGGCGGAGGGCGGAGGCGGAGGGGGTGGATGCACTGAGAAGGAAACAAAGGAAGTGCAGCTCATGTTTGCTCTTCCACGAGGAGAGAGAGAAACAAAACCCAAAAAATTTAAGTGAGGAGAGAGAGATTTTAAGTGGGAGTCATCCTTTCTTTTGTCAGCCCAGCCGAGTCGAGCCACCAGCCGAGAGTTATTCGAGAGAGAGTGAGAAGAGAGAGGAGAGAGAAAGAAGCGCAGAAGAAGACCCACCCATCCACAAGGCACCTCGTGAGTGGTTGGGGACCACGCTGATGTGGAGGTCCCAGACCACCCAATATTTTCTCCGTGAGCAGGGAGCAGAGAGAAAAGGTACAATGGCAGAGAGAGAGGGGATGTGAGAGTGAGGGGGAGAGAGAGAGAAAAAAACAAAAGAAAGGAAAAAAGGGAAGCAAAAGCAGAAGCACAAGAAGAACCGGTCTTCTTCTGCTGCTGCTCGATCTCCTGCGTGCAGTGACGTCCCTCCACCACTGCTGTCTGTTCGCTTTGTGTCGACTGCCGCAACAGCAACCTGAGCTAGTCACCGCACCCTTGAAGTCCGTTGGTTGCTGCTGTAGCCTATGCCTCTGCCTATGCTTCTACCTGACCCCTCTACTGCTAGCCTCTGCCTTCGATCAATGTAGCTGTAGCCCAATGCCAGAAGCAGCAGCCCCTTGCTTCGTTGTGCCTCAGTCCCTATTCTACCTCGCCGCTCCGCCACCGCGCCTCCGCGAGCACCACTTGTAAGCGCCAGCAGCCGGGTCACCTGCGAGCTCGCGCCTCCGCCTTTGCCTAAAGCTACGACACCGCTGCCCATGTCATTCCGCCAGTAGCCGCCAGCCCTGTCAGCGAGCCGCCGCACGCCTTCGCCTCTAGTTCGACACCCAATAGCCCCCTCTTCGAGTGACACCTGTAGCCGTTGCAACCTGAGTTGTTCCGCCCCTTTGCCTACCGGTCCGCTCACTGTTGGTGCGCCTGCCGTCGGTCCTCACCGGAGCTCCGGCGACCCACCATCACAGTGACCCGACTTTGAGCCATATCGAGCCCCATCGCAATCCAATCGGTCGTTAAATCTCGTTTGAAAAAAAAATCAAATTAGTTAGTTTTTTATTTACTTTATTTTATTTTTTATTTTAATACTTTGATCCTTTGTCTGAAATGGTCACCGATGTATGATCGAAATTCCCGACATGAAGTAGCCTCTTAAATTAGGGATTGACAGTCCGATTTTCGCGCTCGAAATCTAACTCACAATCGCCTAGAAAATCGCCGATTCGATTTCACGCACGAGATTTGATTCGCGGTTTATTTAAAATTGATCAATTCGATCTCATGCACGGGATATGATTTGTTAATTTTTGGATATCGATTTTATCTTGTTGGATGTGCTGTCGTGTTGTTTTAGTCGATTTTTTTTTTTAGTGACCTAGGAACCACCGTACAACCGGCAGTCAGCGGTGTAAACCTAGCAATAGGAGTTTTATTTTGATATTTAAAAATAAAAAATAAAAATCTAAAAAAAATCAATTTAGGATGCTAGTTTTTTTAAAAAAAAACTTAGACGCATGTTTAATTATTTGACAATTTTAATTTCGATTTTTTTTATAAACAAAACACAAAAATTATCATGCATATGTCATGTAGAATTAGAACATTCTTTACACACCATTGCATATTAGGATAAGATTGCATGTTTAATTTCAAGTTTAGATAAATCTTTTAGATAGATTGCACTTTAGGTTAGAAATTACCAAGTTGAGATAATATCCTAGTTTAAATTAATATTTGGCCTAACCCAATTATTAACATAAGTTGGATAGAATCTTAGTCTAGCTAGATAATTTTTTGCATTTTTTCTTAATTTCGAATTTCATTTAAAATACCAAAAAAATTATCTTAGAATAAATTCATTTCATTATCTAGGATAGATTGCATGCTTTTTAAGAGAATATAAATATCATGTGCACGTCATATAGAATTAGATTCATGTCATTTAGTTATTATTGCTTGGTCCATTTAGTTAAAGATTTCCCGTTATTAGAATTAGGTCATTTGCTTAGATTGCATTGCATATAAATTAGATTTTATTAAACAATAGAAAATTAAAAAAAAAATTGAGTGATTGTATGTTAATTAGAAATCATATCTAGGACTATTGATGTGAATTCTGATCTAATATTGTAGATGCTTTTGTTGCCATGACATAAGTCTTGCAATTTATTCACTACTTTATCTGGGTGTTAAATTGGTGGTTTACGCACTCGCATGATCACCTCACATGTTAAAGAAGTGAATTAAAATTAATTCAAGCTGCCTGCAAAACATTTTTCGAAATAAAAAGAGAAAGGTACCGAAATGGTGTTGAAGAAGAATCTCCTCAGACATCTCCACAACGCAACTCGAAGGACACTTCACAAAATCCTCCTTGTGAACTGTTGGAAGAGGAAGTTGAACAAGATGTTGTTCCTCTTCGTACCTTGACTCCCCAGGTTTTGTACAAGCTTTATGATAGTCTGAAAAAGGGTGGTTTGCCAATGTTCTTTATTACTAATTTTCTAAGGGAACATGGTTACAAGAATGAAACATTATTTCTAAGAACGATGGAGCGTTTAGGAATAGCAAAGAAAGGAGCAGCAGATGAGGCTTTCCTTAACTTTCCTGTCGATCCTAGATTTAGCTCTTTCAATCAGCCTAAAAGCAAAGACAATAATGAGAGAATGTATTCGAATTTTCAGCTGAGGATAGGCATTGCTAATGAAATGCCTGGTGATGGAACAAAGCTTTTTCATTCTAAAGATCACAAAAGGGTTTACACCCAATTGCTTAAAAGAGGGGTGATGAACCCTCGATCAGTCGACTTTGACTTTCTAGACTCGATCAAGGAGAATTTGAGGGAAAAATTCGCTTTCCTTCAACTTGAAAACTTCTGCTCTAAGGCAACTGTTGCGTATCCAGAGTTGACTGCCTTTATCTATTCAAACTTGTCTTTCCTTGACTAGAATCATTTCAAATTCACAGTGAGTGATAAGGACTATTTGGTAGATGTTGACACATTGGCTGACATTATTGGGGTGGAAAGGAGTGGTTTCCAACCAATAAATGTCTCGGTTGGTCATGCAACAAGATTCATTGTTAGGGACAGACTACCTGAAGGAGGCATCACTTATTCTAAATTGATAGCCTCAAATGTCTTGTTGCATAAATTTGTGATTAACTGCATTAGACCAAAGGCTGCTTCCAAAATAGATGTCTCCAGATTTGAAGCAAGACTTATGTTTGCTATCTCCAATGGTATGAAGTTCTCACTCCCTCATACAATCCTAATGCATATGTATAGGACTGTTATGGAGGATAAGGGATAGCGGCCTTATTCGGCATTAGTCACAAAATTGTTCAGACATTTTTAGATCAAGTTTCTAGCCTCTCTTTGCACTCGAACTGTTGCTCCTATGGTCATAGAGCTGAAAATGGTTTTGAAGATAAGGTTGAAAGATATGAACAAAGCTATAGAGTGCTTGAAGAAGGATTCCTCAAGTAAACCAAATGAAGATTCTTCTGCAAGGAAGAGAAAAGGCAAGGAAATTGTGAAAGAACCTGTCAAGAGGAGAAGATTCCTCATCTTGCAGGACGAAGAGGATGAAGATGATCTTACCATTTTAGCATTTTCCTTGAAGAATCTTCAAAATTTTGTTCGCTTTGAGCAACCTCAGGAGATAGAAGAAGGAGAGAGAGAGCAGAAACAGAGCAAAGAAAAGAAGGAGGAAGAGAAGACAAAGAAGAAACAAAGGAATGAGAAGAAGCAGGAAGAGAGGCTGCAGAAGAAGAGGGTCAGGATGACTCTTATGAAGCAACAATTGCAATATCTTATCTGAGGATTCAGAAGCTACTAGGAGTGGACAAGTAGGAGAAAGAACAGAAAAAGAACATCACTTTCGTGCTGAAACCAAGAAAGAATAAGAAAAAATTTTCCATTCTCCACTTGTAGGTACAGAAACATAGGGAACTCGTGAGAAAACTGTTGGAGAAATATTCTTGAAATGTTTTGAAGCTGACAAAACGTTTCCATCAGTCTAGTCTGAAGGTTTGCAGACTCTGTTGTTTAAAGTCTGAAGACCTCCAGGACAATGGACTCAAGATTCAAAGTCTATCCTCATTGACAGTTTCTAATCCATTGAAGAAAGGCTATCCAGAACTAGATGTTTTATTAAGGATATGACCTTATCGACTGGAGAAGATCTCTTGGCTGGATATGACATAACGGAATCCTTTATTTGATCATGATTGATTCGAAGATTAAGGATCCGATGATTGGCGAAATAGTCGTGGAAGGTTCTACTTATGGAAACCGAGATCCTGATTGTATGGGCGAACAGGATTGATGGGCTATCGACATGTTCCTTTAATAGCTCGAATGATTTTCCTAATTGATTCCGTCCAACGGGTAGATTGGAGGAATTCCTTTGGTAAGTGCCAACGGATATAATGGCGTATAGGAGTATATAAGGAAGACGTTCTAAGTTGTTCGAGAAGTGCGCGATAGAAGAATTCCAAAGTCTGAAGCTCCTTGTTGTTTAGTCAATTCCTTTGAGCGAAATCATGTACGCAAAAGAGAGTTTATATTTGTGAGAAACCTTGAGGAAGTGTGGTAGAACATCTACACTGTGGAATCAAGGAAAAGCTGTGCTGTAACATCTCTTTTGTTCATAGTGGAATCCAACCGATAGGCTGTCAGTGCGGAAGAGTGGACGTAGGCTTGGGATAAGCCGAACTACTATAAACCTTGTGTTTAATCTTCTCTTCCCTACTCCTTGCTTTACTTTGATCGTATTTCATTTTGTTAACCAAAAGAGAACTCATTTTCTATCGTTTCCCTAGTATCGCTTCCGTATCTCGAGAAATTATTTTTACACCTATTCACCCCCCTCTAGGTGTTTATACTAGCTACATTAATTGGTATCAGAGCCTGCGTACTCACTTTGTTTGAAGTGTTTTACTTCAGAGTTAAAGATCCATGGCTAGTATGTTGCCTCCAAGGCTGGTAGAAGGGCAAAGCAATACTAGACTACTTTACTTTGATGGAAATGATTACAACATATGGAAAAACAAGATGAAGGCGTTCCTAAGATCAAAGGATCATCTGGAATGGGATGTTGTAGAAAAAGAAATCATTCCTAAAGCTGCACCTGTCTTAGAAAGAGGAAAAGATATCTTGTGGAGTCTAGTCAAATGACTCAGGAAGAGATAATCAAGAGACAAGCTCTTGATGCAAAAGCAATTTATTCTTTATATTGTGCTTTATCTCCTACTGAATATAACAGAATATCTTTTTGTGTTACAGCTAAAGAAGTTTGGGATAGATTACATATTACCTATGAAGGAACCGATCGAGTAAAAGAGACTAGAATCAACATTCTCCTCGGTCAATACGAAGCCTTCACAATGAAATCGGGAGAATCTATAACTGACATGTTTAGTCGTTTTACAGATATCGTGAATGGTCTTGAAAATCAAGGTCAACCAATTTCTGATCCCATGAAGGTAAACAAGCTACTGCGTGGACTCTCCAATGATTGGAATCACATAAAGACCTCAATCGAGAGACCCAAAGAATCATGCCACTATCTCGTTGATGAGTTGGTTGGAACTCTTCGTCTTATGAAGTGGAACGAATCAATGAAGACGAAGACCCTAAAGGTAAGAAATCCATTGCATTAAAATCCAATGATGATTCGATGTTGTAGATTCTCGAAGACGATATGGACGATGAGGAGCTTGCTCTCATGATAAGAAAATTCAGAAAAGCCGAACGAAAAGGAAGAAGATTCAATCTAAGGAAACAAAGTTTTCAAAAGCAAAGACTAAGTCTGTTGAGGATGATGAATCAAACAAAGATGTAGTCCGCTTTGAATGTAAGAAAAAGGGACACATCGACCCAACTGTCCTCTTCTGAGAAAGAAGAAATGAAAAGCTGAAAAGTATCGAAATGCTCTTAAAGCGAAACACGGAGTGATACTGAGTGTGAAGAAAGTGATGATGATTATGCAAATATATGTCTGATGGCACAATCGGATTCATATTCAAACTCCGAGACAGGACTCGGATTCGACGGTGAATTTGAGGTGAGTAACTTCAAAATCCCTATTAAAGTTTCTAAATACATTGATGAGTTGTGTTTTAGTCTTAAGACCTCTTAAAAAGATTTCCGAACTCAAAAAGGAAAATTCTGCCTTAAAACAACAAGAAAATGTTTTGAAAGAAAAGGTGAAATGTTTAGATATGAATGTTTCTTCTCTTAGAGAAAGTGAAGATAATCTTTCAAAAGAAAATGAATTCTTAAAAAATGATATCTCAAATATTTCCAAAAGATTTTCTATAGGATCCGAAAAACTAGAAAAAATACTTTTTGTTCAAAGACCTTATTTCAATAAATCTGGTTTGGGAATGATTTGAAACCATTCCTTTAATTGATTTTCCTAAAGTGAAGGAAAGAATCAAACAAAGACCCACAAGAGATGCTTACAAAAATCATTTTAAAAGGACCTTTGTAAAACCAGTAGGTCGCAATGCTCTTAGATGTTCAAAGTGCAATAGTGCAGATCATTTTGAAAAAGAATATCCTATGATTTGGAAACCTGTCAATAAAGTATGGGCAAAAACCGCATATCATACTAACACGAATGGACCCAAGAAAAGATGGGTACCAAAGAAAGTTTGAGTTTCTTTTTTAAATGCAGGTCACTATTAAGAAAAAGGTAAAATAGTATCTGGATAGTGGATGCTCAAGACACATGACAGGAGACTCAAATTGTTTCATAAAACTTGTTCAAGTAAATGGTGGAAAAGTCTCATTTGGAGGAAACAGCAAAGGAAAAATTGTGGGATTTGGAACTGTGAAGATTGGAAACCTCACAATAAGCAATGTTTCTTTAGTTGAAGGACTCAACTACAATCTGCTCAGTGTTAGTCAACTATGTGATACCGGTTTCAAAATCTACTTTTAAGAGGGAATATGTTCAGGAACCAGTAAAGACTCTACTCAGTCATTCATGGGTCGAAGACATGGAAATATCTACCTCTTGGATGTGAAACCAGATGAATCGCAATGTTTAATCTCAATACAAGATGAAGCAAGCTTATGGCACAGAAAGCTTGGACACATCAATATGAAGTAGATAGCCAAAATTTTAACAAAGAAGCTTGTTCGTGGTCTACCCAATTTATCATACCAAAAGTCTAACCTATGTACACCATGCATATTGGGAAAACATGTAAGAAATTCCTTTAAACCAATAAATCAAGTTTCCACTAACCGTGTCTTGCAGCCTTACGCATATGGATCTCTTTGGACCAACTAGAACACGAGCATTGTAGGTAAGAAATATTGCCTAGTAATTGTGGATGACTACTCACGATTTACTTAGGTGTATTTCCTAGCAAGTAAGTCTGAAACTCTCTTACTTTGAAAAATTTGCTAAAAAGGTTCAAAACAAAAAAAGGATATGTTATTTCAAGTATAAGAACAGATCATGGAGGTGAATTTGAAAATCAAGATTTTACAAAGTTTTGTGATGAATCTGGTTTTCAGCATTTGTTCTCCTCTCCATATACTCCAGAGCAATATGGAGTTGTGGAAAGAAAGAATAGATCGCTTCAAGAAATGGCTAGAACTCTCTTAATTGAAAGCAACATCTCTTCACGTTTTTGGGCTTAAGCAGTTTTTACAGCATGTTATATTATCAATAGAGTTTTTCTAAGGCCTATTCTAGAAAAAACCCCCTATGAACTATTCAAAGAAAAGAAGCCTATTGTTTCATATTTTCATGTATTCGGATGCAAATGTTTTATTATGAAAAATGCAAATGATCGAGTTGATAAGTTTGAAGAAAAGTCAGATGAAGGCATCTTCCTTGGATATTCAACCTCAAGCAAAGCATACAGAGTTTATAACAAGAAGAGTCAATCTGTGGAGGAATCAATGAATGTCAAATTCCAAGATTTTTTGCAAAATGAATCTATTCAGACTCATCTTGAAGAGCCTGAACCTGCTCCAGACTCTACAAAGTCTAAATCTCAAGAAGCAGCTCGAGACTTTGAAAGACCAAAGCAACAAGTGATCGTTGAAGATTCAAATGAAGGAAGTGATCACCATCCCGATAAATCAACCAAGAATCGGAAGCATAAGTCCGAGTCATCCCAAAGATCTTATTATTGGTGACATTAATGAAGGAATTCGCACAAGATCCAAAAGGCGCAAAGAGTCTAGTCTTTGTGGCTCTTATTTCGAAATAGAACCCAAAAGCATAGATGAAGCTTTATCGATGAAAGCTGGATTGAAGCCATGCAAGAAGAGCTCGAGCAATTCGGTATCAACGATGTCCGGAATTGACTCCTAAACCAAAAGATAAATCTGTTATTGAAGCTAAATGGGTTTTCAGAAACAAGATGGACGAGAAAGGCAAGGTCGTAAGAAACAAAGCAAGACTAGTGGCCAAGGGAAACACGCAAGAAGAAGGGATAGACTATGACGAGACTTACGCACCAGTAGCAAGGTTAGAAGCAATTCGTTTATTACTTGCATTTGCTTGTCATAAAAATTTCAGGTTATTCCAAATGGATGTCAAAAGTGCTTTCCTAAATGGATTCATCCATGAGGAAGTCTATGTGGAACAACCACCGGGTTTGAAGACCCAAGGAAACCGGACTCGTATTCGAGACTCAAAAAGGCCTTATATGGCTGAAAACAAGCACCTTGAGTTTGGTACGACAGGCTGAGTAAGTTTCTAATTCAAAATGGCTTTGTTAAAGGTAAAGTAGACACTACTATTTTTATTAAAAGAGAAAGCAAAAGTTTTCTGCTTGTTCAAATATATGTCGATGATATTATTTTTGGATTCTCTAATGAAAGTCTGTGCAAGAAATTCTCTAAGACTATGCAGGATGAATTTGAAATGAGCATGATGGGTGAGTTAACCTTCTTTCTCGGGCTTCAAGTGAAACAAGCGAAGGAAGGAACTTTTATTCATCAAGAAAAATATGCTAATGATCTTGTCAAAAGTTTGAATTTGGACAATTGCAAAAAGGCTGACATTCCAATGTCAAGTTCCTTGAAGATAGACAAAGATGAAGGAGGAAAGAAAGTCGACTAGAAGTTATACAGGAGTATCATTGGCTCACTTCTTTATTTTACTGCTTCTAGACCTGACATTTTGTTTAGTGTTTGCATTTGTGCCAGATTTCAAGCAGACCCTAAAGAATCTCATTTAAGTGCTGCAAAGCATATTATCAAATACATTGCTTCAACTTCAAGCATCGGCCTATGGTATCCTAAAAGAGGAGACTTTACCCTTCTTGGATACTCAGATGCAGACTTAGCCGGATGCAGAGTTGATAGAAAAAGCACCTCGGGTACCTGTCAACTACTTGGAGGCAGGACGGTGTCTTGGTTTTCAAGGAAGTAGAGTACAGTAGCTCTGTCTCGCCAGAAGCGAGTATGTAGCTCTTGGAAGTTCTTTGTTCACAAATTCGTGGATAAAACAACGGCTAAGAGACTTTGGAATTGAAGATTCATGCACGGAGATTAATTGCGACAACACCAGTGCAATCAATCTTACCAAAAATCCAATTCTTCACTCAAGAGCAAAGCATATAGAGACTCGACATCGCTTCATTAGAGATCATGTTCAAAATGGAGAAGTTTCGATTCAGTATGTTAATTCAAAGAACCAACTGGCAGATATATTCACAAAGCCTTTGGAGAAAAATCAATTTGAAATTATCCGTTCCAGACTCAACATTTTGAGGTATGAGGAAATCAAAGTCTAGAGACTCTCAGACTCAGACAAACAAGACCTTGACTGTAAGTTATTCTCTCTCTCGAATCTCATCTTGGAAAGGTACGATCAGCAACCGTGTTTTATTATTGATATCTTTAATCGACATAATTATTGCAACATTTCCTTTTAAAAAAGAAGTTATTTTGAAATGACTATTTCTCGGAAAAAAGGTAGTTATTTTTTGAAAATGCATCTTTTCACCTTTCTTTATGACGTTCCGTATGCCCCCTTTTTAACCGATTATGCACTATTGCTTCTTCTTCGCTTTACTCTCCAAAAACCCTAAAAAGCACCGATCTTCCATTCCTGTTTTCTTCTCTTGCTTAATCTTCGAAAAAGTTGTCATCTTTCTTGGGAAAGTCAAGTAAGGAATCTTTCAAATAGTGAGAAAGATGTCGTCTTCAAGAAAGTCTTCGAGGATCGCAAGCAGGGGACCACGGCGAATGAGTGAGGGGCCTACTCACTTCGATCTCACCGAGGAAGAAGTGTCTCCAAATCAGCAACAGAGCCCATAATATTCTCAGCAGCGTCATTCTCCTCCATCTAGTCCTCAGAATGTTGGTCATCAACAAGAGGAAGAAATCATTGAAGACACAGATCCTGTAAGAGTTCAAAGGCCCTCTTTTATTTATAAGCTTTATCGTGCTTTAAAAGGGACTGGTACTCCATTGAACTACGTCGATGATTTTCTTAAGGACAAAGGATATGGAAATGAATAGATCTTTTTGCGGAAAATGAAAAGTTTGGGAATTGCTCGTAAAATGGTGGCAGAAGAAACCCTTGCAAATATCCTAAGTGATCCTCGTGATTGAGGATTTAATCCGATAGATGGGAATGATGATGACAAATTGGACAGCCGATTTCAATCGAGGATGGGTATTGCGGCGGAAAATCGAGGAAAAATTAGAGAGTTGTTTAGATCGAAGGAACATAAGGATCTATATTCAAAATTGCTGAAGCGTGGGGTGATAAACCCTAGGAGTGTGGATTTTGATTTCCTTGATGCTGTAAATGTCAACTTGAGAGAAAAGTTTAGTTTTCTTTAACTTGAGCAATTCGTTCGACACCATAGAAGCTTATGCTGAATTAACTGCTTATTTCTATTCGAATATTAGTTTCCTGGATGCGAATAGATTCTCTTTCAGTGTCAAATATCAAGATTTTGTAGTGGATATGGATATGCTAGCAGATGTGTTAGGGGTTGAGAGAGGAAGATATCAACTGATCAAAGTTTCTATTACTCGTGCTACATTGGAACTTGTTAAGGACATGAGAACAGAGGAAAAGATTTCCTACCTAAGGATGAGTGCGTTCAACATTCTGCTTCACAAGATTGTGATCAATTGCCTCGGACCGAAATCAACTTCCAAGACCGATGTTTCAAGCTCGGAGGCAAAGCCGATGTATGCCATCATCATTGGGAAAAAGTTTTCTCTTCCTCACACTGTTATGTTCCACATGTATAGAGCAGTGATGAAGGACATATGTCAACTTCCTTATCCAAGTCTTGTGACGAAATTATTCTGACATCTGAACATTCAGCCTCCACAAATTCTTTGTGCTCGATCGTGTGATCATATGGTGGTAGGGCTAAAAATGGTGACTAAAATGCGTCTGAAAGAGCTAAGTAAGGCGTTGGAGAAATTTAAGGAGAAAACTCCTATAAAGTCTCATCAAATCTCTTCTGCATCAAAAAGAAAAGGGAAGGAGCCCATGGTTGCTTCACCTAAGAAAAGAAGAGCTCTCATCGTGGAAGATGAAGATGATGACGACCTTACCATTTTCGCCATAGCTTTGAAGAAGCTAAGTCGCATCTTGTTCGAGTCAATGGAACAACATGAGACGAAGGAGAGGAAAGAGAAGGACAAGAGAAAGAAGAAGAAGAGAAAGAAGAAGAAGAAAAAGAAGAGGAAGAAAGAGAAGTTGGCGAAAAAGAAGCAGAGGAGGAAAGACTTGAAGAAGAAGAAGAGAGAATGAATCAAGAGGAAGGAAAGCTCGAAAAACACTCTTCTCCACCGAAGGCATAGAAACATGGGGAGATAATGAGAAAAGAGGGATGTCAATGCTACCGGTGAGGGAGTCGGCCCGCTCTCACCGACCTGAAGACATTCATGCCTCTCATTTTCCCGAAGAAGAACATGATGCTTCATCGCCAAATCTGCGTGATTATATCGATATGCCATCGTCTGCAAATCGTGCCGAAGCCAGTTTGCAGACCGACAGCTCAGCAGATTTTCGCAGAATTATGGATATTCTCTTGGAGATGCGCGGTCAAATTTATGCTCTAGGATGCGAGGTTCAAAACTTGCAGAATGCGGGTCAAGTTTCTTCAGGTTTCTTGAAAGATCAGATCCAAGCCCTCTCTGTTCAAATTCAGGCTAATGCTAAGGGTGAGGAGGTTGCACAACCGAAGGAAGACTTGAAAATTTGGAAGGGATCGTTCGATCCATGGGAGATTTCCGGCTTGTCCGCGTTCCCAAGCAATCTTGACTCTATTCCATTTTCATCTCAACCTTTTTAATGCTGACAAAAAGGGGGAGAAGTGCAAGATTTGAATCAAACTTTGAATTTTTAATCGTTTGGATTGTTTGATTTGGATTGATGTTTGACTTTATTTTTGTGTCTGGATTTGAATTTGGAATTGACTGCTATTGATTGCTATTGATATCTTATGGATGGTTTTATCATATTCAAGACTAACCTATTTTCTGTGGTTGCAGATTCTAGTGTTATTCATTTAGCCATTTATCTTTATAAGATATGTATATTTGTTTGAGAAATGTTTTGCAGGTCAAAGTTATCCAAATCTACAGGAAAGTTTTGTCCCTATCAAAAAGGGGGAGATTGTTGGAGAAATCTTCTTGAAATGTTTTGAAACTGACAAAACGTTTCCATCAGTCTAGTCTCGAAGGTTTGCGATTCTCGCCGTTTAAAGTCGAAGACCTCCGGATAGCCAGACTCAAGATTCAAAGTCTATCCTCATTGACAGTTTCTAATCCGTTGAAGAAAGGCTATCCTGAACTGGATGTTTTATTAAGGATATGACCTTATCGACTGGAGAAGATCTCTTGGCTGGATATGACATAACGGAATCCTTTATTTGATCATGATTGATTCGAAGATTAAGGATCCGATGATTGGCGAAATATTCGTGGAAGGTTCTACTTATGGAAACCGAGATCCTGATTGTATGGGCAAACATGATTGATAGGCTATCGACATGTTCCTTTAATAGCTCGAATGATCTTCCTAATTGATTCCGTCCAACGAGTAGATTTGAGGAATTCCTTTGGTAAGTGCCAACGGGTATGATGGCGTAAAGGAGTATATAAGGAAGACGTTCTAAGTTATTCGATAAGTGCGCGATAGAAGAATTCCAAAGTCTGAAGCTCCTTGTTGTTTAGTCAATTCCTTTGAGCGAAATCTTGTACACAAAAGAGAGTTTATATTTGTGAGAAACCTTAAGGAAGTGTGGTAGAATATCTACACTGTAGAATCAAGGAAAAGCTGTGCTGTAACATCTCTTTTGTTCATAGTGGAATTCAGCCGATAGGCTGTCAATGCGGAAGAGTGGACGTAGGCTTGGGATAAGCCGAACCACTATAAACCTTGTGTTTAATCTTCTCTTCCCTACTCCTTGCTTTACTTTGATCGTATTTCATTTTGTTAACCAAAAGAGAACTCTCTTTCTATCGTTTCCCTAGTATCACTTCCGTATCTCGAGAAATTGTTTTTACACCTATTCACCCCCCTCTAGGTGTTTATACTAGCTACATCAAAAACAGGTACTTCTTCTCATCTTGCAAGTAGTGATATAAGTAGATCTCCTGCCGACCCAGAAGAAGTCTATACTTCTCATTTTCCTAAAGCTGATATTGGAGAATCCACTCCAAGTCTTGGAAGTAGAAGAGTTGATGTTCCCTCTTCTCTCAACACTCCACGAATTGAACGTGCTAAGACTATTGCGCAAACAGAACCTAATGCAGACTCTCAAAGGCTGCTCGAGCTCCTTCTGAAGATAAAAGCACAGCAATATGGTATGGAGTGTCAGATCCGGAAGCTTCACTCTACTTTGCAATCTACTTCAAATTCTCTTGATGAGAAGATACAGTCTTTAAACTTTCAAGTTCAAAGCTTTACATTAGCAAGTTTCGCAAACTGCCAAGATCGAAGATGTTGAGAAGCTGAAGGAGACAATGCGGAAGCTAGAGGAGACAATTCAGTCTATGGGGGATTTCCAACTTATTCGGATTCCAAGACAAACTTGATTTCATCCCATCTCTTTTCAATTTTGTTTTTCTTCACTTTTTGCTGCTGACAAAAAGGGGGAGAATGTGTAGATTTAAACTATTTGATTTGAACTTTGAACTTTTGTTTATTGCAGATTTGATTGTTATGTTTGACTATTCTGCAGAAACTTTTGTGGTCATGATTATGGATATGGATGAATGCTTAAATCGTGATATATGTCTAATTCTTCAAGATTAACTTGTTTTTTGTGGTTGTAGAATCGATACTATCCAGATCCTTATCTATTTGTTTCTTAGATATCATATACTGCTAAAGTGTTGTTTTGCATGTTATAAGTTCTTAAATCTGCAGGGCAGTTTTGTCACCATAAAAAATTGGGAGATTGTTAAGGAAAATTCTTTCGTTGTTTTGAAGTTGACACAACTTATTCAAAGTCTATTCTGAAGATTTTTAGACTTCTTTGTTAAAATCTAAAGACGACCAAACTTTAGTGTCAAAGTCTGAAGATTCTTAGACTTTATGTCAAAGTCTGCCCACACTGATAAATTCTAGATTGAACGCTACCAAAGAAAGAAGACTTATCCATATGCGGGATTTTATTTATCTCTTCAAAAGTTCGATTCAAGTGGTTTATGAATGGCTTTTTGGTTGGATATTCCACCTACGGAATTGATTATCTTTATTGGAATCAATTTAGATAAATCAAATCTTTTCGGATTGCAAGTAAATATGGAAAGAATAAACTTATGGAACCAAGATTCTGATTGTATGGGCGAACATGATTGACGGACTTTCATCATAATCTTCAAACAGCTCGAGATCTCCTTGATTGATTCTGTCCAACGAGTAGATTGGAAGAATTCCTTTAGAAACTGCCAATGGTCGAGAAGGTACGAAGGAGTATTTAAGATGGATTCTCCAGTTGTTCGATATAGTGCGTGAAAGAGAAATTTCAAAGTCTGAAACTTTCTATTTCCTTATTACTCCAAATTATGTGCTCAAAGTTGTATACAAAAGAGAGAAACTTATAGTGAGACTTCGTGAGAGAGCAGTAGAGACTCTTTTCTGTAAAGTCGAGATCACAAGGCTGTAAATTCTCTTTTGATTCTTAGTGGAATTTAGCCAATAGGCTGTCAGCGTGGAGAGTGGACGTAGGGTTGATCTAAGCCGAACCACTATAATTTATGTGTTTTTATTCTCTTCCCTAAACTTCTTTATTTTGTTCGTAATTCTATTTAACTGCCAAAGTTTAAACTCACTCAAAGTCTGTTGTTCTTCAGACTCTGTTTTAGAAGCAAAATATTTCTACTATTTCTTGCGAAAAATTATCTTCACAACTGTTCATCCCCCTCGAGGTGTTCATACTAGCACTTACAGATATAAGGGATAGGGAGGATGAGAAGGCTCGGTTAACAATGGAAAAAGGGAGAGTTTGAGGGAAAATTCGTCTAAAGGGGTGGAAAGAGAGAGAGAGAGAGAGAGAGAGAGAGAGAGAGAGAGAGAAATGAGAGAATGAGAGAATGAGAGAGAAAATGGGTGGTTGAATGAGCTAAGGGAGAAAGAGAAGAGGGTGAGCTCATGTCCAAGCTATTGGATGGTCAAGATGCATATTTGTTCCCTAAGACAAGAATGGAGGGCCAAGATTGTTCTTGCAAAACTTCTCCTCCAAGTCCCATTTAATGCACCCATCATGCCTAAGCTAGAAATAGGTGAAATAGGGTAGGGATGATGTCATCTTCTCTCTCCTCCTCACCCTTGAATGCCTAACACCTTCTTTATGCACATGATTTTTTGTTTTATTAGGCTAAAATGGCAAAATGGTAATTTCATTATCCCTGGGTACTGTTCATACACTATTCATACACATGGATCATTAATGAGGACTTGAAATGACCAAAAAGGCTTGAGTGGTGCATGGCTCCTTTGGGCCTCTCGCCACTCATCTTAGGCATGAGGCCGTTGGGCTGCCCACATAGGCTTTAAGCCTATTTGGGTCGTCCATGGTGGGTTTAGGCCCATTGGGTTGCCCAATATGGGCTTGGGCCCGCTTAGGTTCTTGCTTGTGGCTTGTTTCCACTTTTCCAAACTTTTACGTCCCGCCGATGAAAAATTGAGTTTCGCCCAAAGTGGCCATTTTGGTGTTTTCGTCATCCATTGATCCTCATTGTAATCCCATTCTAAAAATTGGGGTTGAATTGAGGATGCCATAGCTCTCATCAACCGCTAGCGAGGCCTCAACAACCTCGCTCGAGGCTTCCATGGCAGAGGGCGAGGGCTAGGTGAGGATTTTGCGGCTAGTGAGGGTCGCCGATGACCCTCACCAGCCCTAAAGAGAAAAGGCAACAAGAAAAGTAAAAAATTAAAAATTAAAAATATTAATAATATTAAAATAAAATTTTCAGGTGGCCATGTTAGCTTTTTCGACTAAGTAAATGAGAAGTGGCCCTTTAGTGATTAATTTTTTCAAATTTGTAGCACTCAAGTGAGCAACAAAAAGTTTTAACACTTAAAGGGGTGCATGACAACCATTTTGTTTGAAATAGTTTAGAACGTAAATATATTTTTCTATTTCTATTTCTAGAAGAGTTTCTAAGCAAAAATAACCGTTTGATAATGACACAAAATTTCTACTTTAAAAATAGAAATTCGTTTGATAATGACACAAAATTTATTCCTTTCGGACGGTGGTGGACCGGCGATCGGCAAGGATGGACGGTCGGCGGCGGCGACAAGGTTGGCGGCCGGCGATCGGCGACCGGAGGGCGGCGGCGGCAACTAGCGGCAACAACGACCGGCGACCGGCGGCTGATGGCGGTGGCGGTGGCGGGTGATTGGCAACCGGCGGCGGCGGCGGCGGGTCGGGGCGGTGATCGCAACAAGCGGCGAGCGGTGGCGCGGCGGTCGGGGCGGCGGCGGCAATGGAGTGGCGGCGGCGGCCGGCAATCGCGCGGCGACGACCGGCGACCAGCCACGGCGACAACGAGCGACCGACGACGATGGTCAACGGCGACGAATGAAGGACCGATTGATGAACGATGAGAAGAATTTTTATTTCTAATTTCTATTCCATAAATAGAAAAGTAGAAAATTTTAGCTTCTGATTTCTCTTCCAAACTTATTTCTGGAATAGAAATCTATTCCAAAAATAGAAAAACCGAATAAGTTTATCAAACGGATTTCTCTTCCGAAACAGTGCGGGAACAGAAAAACTATTTCGGAATGTAAATGTTGGTTATCATGCACCCCCTAAGTGAGTGCCGTATGAAAATACTAGCATTTGTACTGTACTTATACCAAATAAGACTTAGAAAATAGACACACATTAAAAGATATGAGAACTAGAAAACGTAATAAAGAACTAAGAACTTAGAGATGCAGATAATGACATGGAAACTCGTACTCTGAACTTTTCAGCTTTGTGGTTTATCTTCCATAATTCGTTGACCAACCTTGACTAAAACAATAACTATCTTAGAACTTCAAGAAAGAACCAAGAAGTCACTCAGAATATATATATGTTTTTGGTAAGTGCATCCCCTTGATATTTGATTAGCATTGAAATTGAAAATTATTCTGGTGAAACGAAACTTAATCGACAAAAGTCAAGAATTGACAACTCCTTATTCGATGGTTTGGTAGTCAAGCCGCAATCATTTCTTTCATATTAACAACATGATTCATTGTCTCCACATTGACGACATGATTAATAGTCTTCACGTCAACACCTTCATTCTGGACCAAGTGCTGCATGTTATGATCAAAGTCTGTCTTGGCTTGAATAAACATCAATTGTATTGGGCTCATCGAAGGAGTAAAATCGGATGCTCCCACATCAAAGTCGAAGTTAATTAAAGTGTTGCAAAGTAATCTCTTTTCTATTTATTGATTAGTAAAACTCAAACATCATAGATTCATCGTGAGTCTAAGTTAATAAAACCTAGATTTGCGATCAACCTCTGCCACGAGTCAAGCTAAAAAAGTACGGTGAATGCATGAGCTTAGTTACAATATTGAGCGTCTCGCCTGCAAAATGGCATAATTGACAAAATTTTGAGAAAATCAACTCTGGATAAAGGATTAACGATGTTAAGATTTTTCCCTTATTTCAAGTCCCATGGTCCATTACCTTTTTAACCGTAGAAAAAACCTTGGAGTTCAACTCCTAAATCGGTTTTCTTTCTTTCTTTCTTTCTTTCTTTCTTTCTTTTTTTTGGCTTTTTTGAGTTTTTCATTTTTCTTTTTAAAATTTATCCAAATTTTATTTTGGATAAAAATACCCTATCTCGATTGTCGAGAAAATCAAGTGCTCACTATCTGGCGAAAATTTGGTTGAACGACAAAATCAGATTTTTTAGACTGATATGCAATTTAGGCCTTTATTTAAAATGAGATCCACTCTATGCCTTTTTTTTTTTTTTTTATAAAGAAAATGACTTTGTTTTAATACCTTATTTGGAATTTTTTTCTCCAAAAATTTTTGAAAAAGTTATAGCCAATTAAATTTGGATATTCATATATCTCTTTGCGCGAGCTAACAATAAGCTCGGTTCAGGCCAACTTAAGCTAAGATTTAAAGCTGGCCTTTTAGGGCCTTAGAAGTCATTGTTCTTGCAGATAGGATTCATGAACAACTCGACATTCCCCCGTGTAATTTCAGAGTTTTAAAAGGGCATTCTTCTATTTTGATTATGTGATTTTATCATCGAGAGCGCTTTTGATAAATTTAGTCTCCATTTATTTTGAGAAAAAATGATTTAAATAATAATTTATTTAAAATGATTGCTTATATAATCTACAAAATGAATGAATGAAAGATATATTTAGTCTATATGGATGTTTAGACAAGACTTGTTGTCAATAATAAAAACATTTTTCATTGGCTAATTATTTCGATACATGTTACGATTTTCAGTAAGAAAATTTTCAAGGAATTCATTTTCTTGAAACAAATGGAGTCTTGAAGAAATAGGTCTAGACAGTTTCCGATTAAAACCATCGAGGACCATTTTTTTAATTGTACTTATATCAAATTAATGCGAACCTAGTGACCCTAAACACTTGTGATTACATAAAGTTTATTATCAGGGCCGTACTAACTTGAAATCGTTTCTTTATTTTGATTTAAATGAGTCCAGATTTCCTCATATTTTGTATATAGGGAATTTATGCATTTAAATAAATTTTGAAACTCCTAATGTTAATTATATTTACAAAGAATCATTTCTACATAAATTTTGAAACTCCTTATCTTCGACCGAGTGCATTGATTTTTAGGATCACTTCTAAATCCAAGTTTGGGTTATCTGTGACATCAAATGATGAATTTAGTATATATTACTTCACTATTTAACAAATAATATAATCCAATCATTAAAAAAATGTATTAATGGGTGAATATGTCAAATGCACTATTTCATGACATTTTAAAGATTTTTGTTTCATTTTTTTTCGTTTATAATTAATTCTCATATTAAGCAGATTCATTTGATAGAAGATGGCATGTCATCATATGACTAGAAAAGATAATGGCAAATAGATTTTATGGTGGATAGAATTCATCAGAGTGCATGAATTATATATGAACTGTGAGCCGTATTTTACTATTTTCATGATTTTCTCAAATCATGTCTCTCATTGGAGAGTTATTGTGATGACCCCAGCACGTTACAGTCACCATGCCATTCTATTATTATTATTATTACTATTATTATTATTATTATTATTATTATTATTATTATTATTATTATTATTATTATTATTATTTTCATGCGGAAATCTGTAATGACATTTCCATTTTAATTTAAAACGATGCATACGAAAATATAGAACTAGACACCTTTATATATTTATATATTTTAAACAATCTAGGTCGGTACATTAGGTCAAAAAGTTCCTTTTTCTCGCTATATCCAAAACATTGTCCCGACAATCCTACTGCCTATCTACACGGCCATCTGCATAACACGTCCTAGTCTTGCCAAAAATGCCACATTTGTCCCATGGGCCCTCCTTCTACTTGACCCTACCATCACCGTCGTCGTCATCGTCTGGGAGTGGAAGTGGTCCCACCGTATGCCCATTGACCCGGGCGTAGAGTGCGATAAACCCCCATTAGCACAGGGCCTGATAGGAGACCAGCGTCTACCGTCAAGATCATAGTGATCCGAATGAATGTAACCTCAGGGAAATTAGGGTCGACTTGCTCCACTTGGTCCCATGTGAGATCGGTGGGGATGCCGTAGAGCATCATGGAGGACGCGGGTTGTAGAGGCATACTTACATGTCTGAAAAATAGTATAGTCCACAAGGGGTGATGTCACGCCTCGATCCTCAAGCATGCACACATCCCTTACCTTGGTCGATTAATGGCGACGTCCCAGGACACATCGCCAACTCATTCATTTTATATGCACATGCGGAAGCATATAAATTATCCCTAGACAATAAAACATTGGGATAAAACAGTAGGACTAAATTTCAAACCTTTAAAACATTCACCTTTATATACATTGCAATACAACGCACATATATCTACAAGGTAAACTATTAAGTCAAATTCAACTTAAGCCAGTTTAAAAACAAGGTCTACAAACAGGAGTAGGGTTCTACAAACTACGGATCCTCGTCCTCCTCTTCATCATCCCCCACACTCCAACTAGAGCCTTTAGCAGACTGCATTGGACTTTCGAGATTTTCAAAATCTAAGTCTGCTGCATCTAGGGACCCGAAATGGTTATTCAATAACTAATGAGACAACGTCTCATCAAGTTCTACCTCCTTAGTAAACCAATACGCTATCCAGGCTGCCTATGCACACACAAGTCAAAGGACTTACCTTGGCTTCAGATTCCACCTGCATATTAGTATATTTCAAATAGGCACCCATCATAATATCACGGATCGAGACATCGATCAAATCGACTTAGTCGATTATATGTCAGTCGAATCATCGCAAGGTCATTTCCACTCAATCAGTCAATTCACAATATCAGATTGAACCATTGAATCACATTAAATCCACACTCAGATCGAATCATCGATCAATCGACATAGTCGATTACATAACAACAATACTACTCACTGACCATTTCAGTCATTCAATTTCAATTCTTACTAACAGCTCAATGAGCCTAACCTATCAATTTCTTGGCTATAAATCTTGGTCCTAAAGGACACAACCTATCTTTAGGTGATAATCACGGCCCAATGGGGGCAACTTTTGATAGAGGGCAAATCACATCCTTATGGTACAGTCCAGGCTTAGTGGTTATCACGGCCCCACTTGGCACAATCTTTACTAGGTGGTAAATCTCGGCTTGATTGGGCACAACCTTTAATAGGTGGCAAAATACTTAGTAGAATCACGGCCCCACTCGGCACAACCTTTAATAGGTGGTAGATTACTTAGTGAAATTATGGCCCCACTCGGCACGACCTTTAATAGGTGGTGAATCACGGCCCTATTGGGCGCGACCGATTCCAATTTGGTGGCAACTCTCGGCCCAATTGGCACAGCCATACTTCAACGGCTTTCTAGGCTCAACTTATAACCTCTCACGGTCATTTTCCAATCAATACCAACACTTCTCAATTTTGGGACATTTTCCCATATTCACCAATTTTACTCAATTTTCACAATTTTCGTAGTTCAACAATCAATTAAACACTGACAACCGATACCCAGTTGTTCCTTGATCAATTACTCAAAATCAACTTATTTAGGAATATATCCTAAAAATCCACAATTTATTCAATTCAACATAGAACTCAATTAAATAAATGGACCGCACCACGACGATCAGCATAAAATTCCGGTAGTCGACTATCTCTACCTAATTTCTAGAAAATAAATAAATAATTAAATAATTCCGAAAATTAATTATTAAATAGCAATAAATCCAATTTAGGCCCGTAATACCTAATTGAAGCCCGATAAGGGTCGGGAAAAATCTCAAGATGCATTCAATAAATAATAACACATTTCTACTTGCTAATGACTATGTCTAACCATCTAACATGCATCACATTTAATTAATAATCACTAATCTACTCTAATCTAACCACCTAATTACACTTAATTAAATCTAATCAACATTTAAGCATAATTACCAAACTAAGAAGAAATTAGTGAGTTAACGAGCCGATCGGACCAAAACGACGGGATCGTCGCGAGCATCGACTTTCCTCAAGGCGGGCCAAGCATTTAGGGTCGGGAAGCTGGCCAAAACAAGCCACAAAGCTGTTGCCATACCCATTTTCCTACTCGCTGATCGCTACTGGTCGAGGGCAGATCCGAGGCTGAGTCGAGCTAGATAAGGCCGATGGTGGTCCGGCGAAGTTTCAGCGGTCCAGGTGGTGGTGTACGGCGGCGAAGGGAGCTCCGACGGTGGCTCACGATGCTGGACAGTAGCTCTGGATGTGCAAGCAGCGCGCGAGCTGGCTAGGCGCGGGCAAAGGAGAAGCAGTGATAATAGACGGCTAAGGGGGTGACGATGGTTCAAGCAGGGTCGGGGGACAGCTGGATAGAGACAGAGGGAGTTCAGCGGGGCTGGGATGCATCTCGAGCAGCTCGGAATAGAGAACTAGGACTGCGACGTAGCAGGAACGCACGGCGACGAGCTTAGGTGCGCGCGAACAGCTCCGGTGGCTTGCGGCGTTCTAGCATGAGGTGTGCGACGACGGGGCTCCTCGGCGGCGTGCGGCTTCGGACGGGGCTTCTCTGGTTTGCTGCTGGTTTCGAAGAAGAAGAAGATGGAGAAGAAGCCCGACGGAAGAGAGAGGGGGGAAAAGGAACCGGTTTCTCTCTCTCTCTCTCTCTCTCTCTCTCTCTCAAACATGGCCCACCAACCCAGCTATCTTCCACTCACATTTCCTTGACAAAAATGCTCTTTCTTGAAGCTTTTAGGTAGTCCAAAATGTGGGGTATATATGGCATACGAATTTTGCTAGGTTTTCCCACTAATTGAACCTTAATCCCACTTGAATCAAATCAAATTGACCCCCATAAATTCATTCAATGCTTCATCGATCAAATTGATACTTTTCCTTACCAGCATAGCCCACTTGCATCCCAAATTCACAATCAAGAACGGTCCTCTGCAAATTTTGATAAAAACGGTCCTACCTCGATTTTTTTTTAAAAAAAGTCTTGGTTTGCGAAAAAATCCTTTGAGACTGAGTCGACATTCCTAAAATGACCTGTGACATGACAAAACTTCCAATTTCTAAAATCGGGCTCGAATTGGTGGTTAAATTCACTTCGATACATTTTTAGCGTGACCTAGACTACTAAGTAGTTTTCAGAACTTTTTAGGGCAAATGACCCATGGTCGATTTTCTTCGAGCCACAATGAACCTACTCGACTCATTGGCGACTCTCGGTTGTTGTGAAAATCTTGAGCATCCAAATACGGACACAGGGTACCAAAACGACAATAAAATCAAATTAGTGTCAGTCAACGAGAATTTTTCAATTTAATGGAATCATCCACGATCGGCCACACATCTCAGTCGAACTAACCTATTTCTGATCTCAAATCGATTTGATATTGTGCCGTAATGACCTCTAAAGATTAGCACGGTCGAGAAGTCGATTCTTGGTCAAATTCTCAAGTTTATTTGCCTTAAAATCTCTTAATGACTTCTCCAGATGGTCTAGTTATCTCATGAGTGGCCAACTCTGAGAAAAACACTATAATCGCGTCGATGAAAAACTCAACTTATCCGATTGAAATCAGGACCTAAAAATCAGAATGTCACAGGTGAGTACAACTACTCAGCAAGTAAAAGCCTATTAGACTATACTACATGAGTATACCACTACTCATCCAACGAAGTCGTAAACATACAATATACAAAACCGAAATAGCTCAATTTGCAATGACTAAAGGAATTTCAATCATTATATCTAGTTTGGATCTAGCTGCCGCCATCTTCTGAAGGGAACCGCGTTGCACCCCTCCAGGCATCTCGCATCCCAACTAGCATTACGAGGACCTCCGGGGTCCTTATTTCTCGAGCATCTAGAGAGCGTCACGTTACACCCCTCCGGGCATCTCGCATCCCAACTGGCATCGCGAGGACCTCTGGGGCCCAATTACATCCCCCAAGCATCTAGAGGGCACTATCTCACACACCCCTCTAGGCATCTCGACACCCGGGGCATCGTCGCCACGGTGGACCAACGGTATCCAATCAATTTAAACCATGGTGCAACAAATTAAGGATTCTATTTGAAGTCATCGAAGCATAACTAGGCCAACCATCCCCTAATGCATAAGTCTATGGCCATTAACCTATCCAAACTTGAACTATTTTGAAATCGACTTAGTTTTACCGATTCGTCTAAGGAATTCTAACACCTGAAACACTAGACAAAACATGTAGGGTTGTCCTAGCGCAACAGTATACGTCTAATACGACTTGAACGTTGCAGGGTCACATAACTCACTAACTCGACCATAACCTCTACTAATCCAGTACCACATCAATGCAAATTTTCTTGGGTCCGAAAAGAATCTACACCTAGACTAGACCGACTCACAACAACACAAACTATTGAAGACCGATGTTGCCCTCTTCAACGTGTTGGAGAAATCTTTTGAAATGTTTTGAAGCTGACAAAACGTTTCCATCAGTCTAGTCTGAAGGCTTGCAGACTCTGCTGTTTAAAGTCTGAAGACCTCCGGACAGCCAGACTCAAGATTCAAAGTCTATCTTCATTGACAATTTCTAATCCGTTGAAGAAAGGCTATCCAGATCTGGATGTTTTATTAAGGATATGACCTTATCAACTTGAGAAGATCTCTTGGCTGGATATGACATAACGGAATCATTTTTAATTGATCGGGATTGATTCGAAGATTAAGGATCCGATGATTAGCGAAATATTCGTGGAAGGTTCTACTTATGGAAACCGAGATCCTGATTGTATGGGCGAACAGGATTGATGGGCTATCGACATGTTCCTTTAATAGCTCGAATGATCTTTCGAATTGATTCCGTTCAACGGGTAGATTGGAGGAATTCCTTTGGAAAGTGCCAACGGGTATGATGGCGTAAAGGAGTATATAAGGAAGACGTTCTAAGCTGTTCGAGTGGTGCACGATAGAAGAATTCCAAAGTTTGAAACTTCTTGTTGTTTAATCAATTCATTTGAGCGAAATCTTGTATGCAAAAGAGAGTTTATATTTGTGAGAAACCTTGAGGAAGTGTGATAGAACATCTACACTGTGGAATCAAGGAAAAGCTGTGCTGTAACATCTGTTTTGTTCATAGTGAAATCCAACCGATAGGCTGTTAGTGCGGAAGAGTGGACGTACGCTTGGAATAAGTCGAACCACTATAAATCTTGTGTTTAATCTTCTCTTCCCTACTCTTTACCTTACTTTGATCGTAATTCATTTTAATTAAGCAAAAGAGTATTTCCTTTCTATCGTCAGCTTAGTATTGCTGTGGTATCTCGAGAAATTATTTTTACACCTATTCACCCCCTCTAGGTGCTTATACTAGCTACATCAATTGGTATCAGAGCCTGTGTACTCACTTTGTTTGAAGTGTTTTACTTCAGAGTTAAAGATTCATGGCTAGTATGTTGGCTCCAAGGCTGGTTGAAGGGCAAAGCAATACCAGACCACCTTACTTTGATGGAAAGGATTACAACATATGGAAAAATAAAATGAAGGCGTTTCTAAGATCAAAGGATCCTCTGGAATGTGATGTTGTAGAAAAAGGAATCACTCCTAAAGCCGCACTGTCTCGAAAGAGGAAAAGATACTTGTGGAGTCTAGTCAAATGACTCGGGAAGAGATAATCAAGAGACAAGCTCTTGATGCAAAAGCAATTTATTCTTTATATTGTGTTTTATCTCCTACTGAATATAACAGAATATCTTCTTGTGTTACAGCTAAAGAAGTCTAGGATATATTACATATTACCTATGAAGGAACCGATCGAGTGAAAGAGACTAGAATCAACATTCTCCTCGGTCAATACGAAGCCTTCAGAATGAAATCGGGAGAATCTATAACTGACATGTTTAGTCGTTTTACAGATATCGTGAATGGTCTTGAAAATCAAGGTCAACCAATTTCTAATCCCATGAAGGTAAATAAGCTACTGCGAGGACTTTCCAAGGATTGGAATCACATAAAGACCTCAATCAGAGAGACCCAAAGAATCATGCCACTATATTTTGATGAGTTGGTTGGAACTCTTCAGTCTTATGAAGTGAAACGAATCAATGAAGATGAAGACCCTAAAGGTAAGAAATCTATTGCATTAAAATCCAATGATGATTATGATGTTGCAGATTCTGAAGACGATATGGATGATGAGGAGCTTGCTCTCATGATAAGAAGATTCGAAAAAACGAAAAAAGGAAGAAGATTCAATTCAATGAAACAAAGTTTTCAAAAGCAAAGACTAAGTCGTTGAGGATGATGAATCGAACAAAGATGTAGTCTGCTTTGAATGTAAGAAAAAGGGACACATCAGCTCTTTTGAGGAAGAAGAAATGAAAAGCTGAAAAGTATCGAAAGGCTCTTAAAGCAGAAACCTGGAGTGATACAGATTGTGAAGAAAGTGATGATGATTATGCCAACATATGTCCGATGGCACAATCGATTCATTCAAACTTCGAGACAGGACTCGGACTCGGACGGTGAATTTGAGGTGAGTAACTTCAAAATCCCTATTAAAGTTTCTAAATACATTGATGAGTTGTGTTTTAGTCTTAAGACTTCTCTTAAAAAGATTTCCGAACTCAAAAGGAAAATTCTGCCTTAAAACAACAAGAAAATGTTTTGAAAGAAAATGTGAAATGTTTAGATATGAATGTTTCTTCTCTTAGAGAAAGTGAAGATAATCTTTCAAAAGAAAATCCATTCTTAAAGAATGATATCTCAAATATTTCCAAAAGATTTTCTATAGGATCTGAGAAACTAGAAAAAATACTTTTTATTCAAAGACCTTATTTCAATAAATCTGGTTTGGGAATGACTATTGAAACCATTCCTTTAATTGATTTTCCTAAAGTAAAGGAAAGAATCAAACAAAGACCCACAAGAGATTGTTATAAAAATCATTTTAAAAGGACTTTTGTAAAACCAGTAGGTCGTAATGCTCTCAGATGTTTAAAGTGCAATAGTGCAGATCATTTTGAAAAAGAATGTCATATGGTTTGGAAACCTGTCAATAAAGTATGGGCAAAAACCGCATATCATACTAACATGAATGGACCCAAGAAAAGATGGGTACCAAAGAAAGTTTGAGTTTCTTTTTTTAAATGCAGTCACTATCAAGAAAAAGGTAAAATGGTATCCTGGATAGTGGATGCTCAAGACATATGATGGGGAGATTCAAATTGTTTCATAAAACTTGTTCAAGTAAATGGTGGAAAAGTCTCATTTGGAGGAAACAACAAAGGAAAAATTGTGGGATTTAGAACTGTGAAGATTGGAAACCTCACAATAAGCAATGTTTCTTTAGTTGAAGGACTCAACTACAATGCGCTCAGTGTCAGTCAGCTATGTGATATCGGTTTCAAAATCTACTTTCAAAAGGGAATATGTTCAGGAACCAGTAAAGACTCTACTCAGTCATTTATGGGTCAAAGACATGGAAATATCTACCTCTTGGATGTGAAACCAGATGAATCGCAATGCTTAATCTCAATACAAGATGAAGCAAGTTTATGGCACAGAAAGCTTGGACACATCAATATGAAGCAGATAGCCAAAATTTCAGCAAAGAAGCTTGTCCGTGGTCTACCCAATTTATCACACCAAAAGTCTGACCTATGTACACCATGCATATTGGGAAAACAGGTAAGAAATTCCTTTAAACCAATAAATTAAGTTTCCACTAATCGTGTACTGCAGCTTCTGCATATGTATCTTTTTGGACCAACCAGAACACAGAGAATTGGAGGTAAGAAATACTGCCTAGTAATCGTGGATGATTACTCACGATTTACTTGGGTGTATTTCCTAGCAAGTAAGTCTGAAACTTTCTCTTACTTTGAAAATTTTGCTAAAAAGGTTCAAAACGAAAAAGGATATGTTATTTCAAGTATAAGAACAGATCATGGAGGTGAATTTGAAAATCAAGATTTTACAAAATTTTGTGATGAATCTGGTTTTCAGCACTTGTTCTCCTCTCCATATACTCCAGAACAAAATGGAGTTGTGAAAAGAAAGAATAAATCACTTCAAGAAATGGCTAGAACTCTTCTAATTGAAAGTAACATCTCCTCACGTTTTTGGGCTGAAGCAGTTTTTATAGCTTGTTACATTATTAATAGAGTTTTTCTAAGGCCTATTCCAGAAAAAAAAACCCCTATGAATTATTCAAAGAAAAGAAGCCTATTGTTTCATATTTTCATGTGTTTGATGCAAATGTTTTATACTGAAAAATGCAAATGATCGAGTTGGTAAGTTGGAAGAAAAGTCAGATGAAGGCATCTTCCTTGGATATTCAACCACAAGCAAAGCGTACAGAGTCTACAACAAGAAGACTCAAATTATGGAAGAATCAATGAATGTCAAATTCCAGGATTCTATACAAAATGAATCTATTCAGACTCATCTTGAAGAACCTGAACCTGCTCCAGACTTTACAAAGTCTAAATCTTAAGAAGCAGCTCAGACTTTGAAGGACCAGCAGCAAGTGATTGCTGAAGATTCAAGTGAAGGAAGTGACCATTAATCTGACAAATTAACCAGAATCGGAAGCATAAGTCCAGTCATCCCAAAGATCTTATCATTGGCGACATCAATGAAGGAATTCGCACAAGATCCAAAAGGCGCGAAGAGTCTAGTGTTGTGGCTCTTATTTCGAAAATGTAACCCAAAAGCATAGATGAAGCTTTATCGATGAAAGCTGGATTGAAGCCATGCAAGAAGATCTCAGGCAATTCAGTATCAATGATGTCTGGGAATTAACTCCTAAACCAAAAATTAAATCTGTTTTGGAGTTAAATGGGTTTTCAGAAACAAGATGGACGAGAAAAGCAGGGTCGTAAGAAACAAAGCAAGACTCGTGGCCAAGGGATACAGGCAAGAAGAAGGGATAGACTATGACGAGACTTACGCACCAGTAGCAAGGTTAGAAGCAATTCGTTTATTACTTGCATTTGCTTGTCATGAAAATTTCAGGTTATTCTAAATGGATGTCAAAAGTGCTTTCCTAAATGGATTCATCCATGAGGAAGTCTATGTGGAACAACCACCTGGGTTTGAAGACCCAAGGAAACCAGACTCAGTATTCAGACTCAAAAAGGCCTTATATGGTTTAAAACAAACACCTCAAGCTTGGTACGACAGGTTGAGTAAGTTTTTAATTCAAAACGGTTTTGTGAAAGGTAAAGTAGACACTACTCTGTTTATCAAAAGAGAAAGCAAAATTTTTGTGCTAGTTCAAATATATGTCGATGATATTATATTCGAATCTCCTAAGGAAAGCCTCTGCAAGAAATTCTCTAAGACTATGTAGGATGAATTTAAAATGAGCATGATAGGTGAGTTAACCTTCTTTCTCGGGCTTCAAGTGAAACAACTGAAGGAAGGAATTTTTATTCATCAAGAAAAATATGCTAATGATCTTGTCAAAAAGTTTGGACTGGACAATTGCAAAAAGGCTGACATTCCAATGTCAAGTTCCTTGAAGATAGACAAAGATGAAGAAGGAAAGAAAGTCGACCAGAAGCTATACATGAGTATCATTGGCTCACTTCTTTATCTTACTGCTTCTAGACCTGACATTTTGTTTAGTATTTGCATTTGTGCCAGATTTCAAGCAGACCCTAAAGAATCTCATTTAAGTGTTGCAAAGCGTATTATCAAATACATTGCTTCAACTTCAAGCATCGGCCTATGGTATCCTAAAAGAAGAGACTTTACCCTTCTTGGATACTCAGACGCAGACTTAGCCGGATGCAGAGTTGATAGAAAGAGCACCTCGGGTACCTGTCAACTACTTGGAGGCAGGACGGTGTCTTGGTTTTCAAGGAAGCAGAGTACAGTAGCTCTTTCTACAGCAAAAGCAGAGTATGTAGCTCTTGGAAGTTGCTGTTCACAAATTCTGTGGATAAAACAACAGTTAAGAGACTTTGGAATTAAAGATTCATGCACGGAGATTAATTGCGACAACACCAGCGCAATCAATCTTATCAAAAATCCTATTCTACACTCAAGAGCAAAGCATATAGAGATTCGACATCACTTCATTAGAGATCATGTTCAAAATGGAGAAGTTTTGATTCAGTATGTTGATTCAAAGAACCAACTGGCGAATATATTCACAAAGCCTTTGGAGAAAAATCAATTTGAAATTATTCGCTCCAGACTCAACATTTTGAGGTTTGAAGAAGTTAAAGTCTAGAGACTCTCAGACTCAGGTAAACAAGACCTTGACTGTAAGTTATTCTCTCTCTCGAATCTCATCTTGAAAAGGTACGATCATCAACCGTGTTTTATTATTGCTATCTCTAATCGGCGTAATTATTGCATCGTTTCCTTTTAAAAAGGAAGTTATTTTTGAAATGACTATTTTCTCGGAAAAAAGGCAGTTATTTTTTGAAAAGGCATCTTTTCACCTTCCTTTATGATGTTCCGTATGCCTCATTTTTAACCGATTATGCACTGTTGCTTCTTCTTCGCTTTACTCTCCAAAAACCCTAAAAATCACCGATCTTCCATTCCTGTTTTCTTCTCTTGCCTAATCTTCGAAAAAGTTGTCATTTTTCTTGGGAAAGTCAAGCAAGGAATCTTTCAAAGAGTAAGAAAGATGTCGTCTTCAAGAAAGTCTTCGAGGATCGCAAGCAGGGGACCACGACGGATGAGTGAGGGGCCTACTCACTTCGATCTCACCGAGGAGGAAGTGTCTCCAAATCAACAACAGAGCCCACAACATTCTCAGCAGCGCCATTCTCCACCGTCTAGTCCTCAAAATGTTGGTCATCAACAAGAGGAAGAAATCATTGAAGACGCAGATCCTGTAAGAGTTCAAAGGCCCTCTTTTATTTATAAGCTTTATCGTGCTTTAAAAGGTACTGGTGCTCCATTGAACTACGTCGATGATTTTCTTAAAGACAAAGGATATGGGAATGAATATATCTTTTTGCGGAAAATGGAAAGTTTGGGAATTGCTCGTAAAGGGGTGGCAGAAGAATCCCTTGCAAATATCCCAAGTGATCCTCGTGATTGGGGATTTAATCCGAAAGATGGGAATGATGATGACAAATTGTACAGTCAATTTCAACCGAGGATGGGTATTGCGGCGGAAAATCGAGGAAAAATGGGAGAGATGTTTAGATCGAAAGAACAGAAGGATCTATACTTAAAATTGCTAAAGCGTGGGGTGATAAACCCTAGGAGTGTGGATTTTGATTTTTTGGATGCTGTGAATGTGAACTTGAGGGAAAAGTTTAGTTTTCTTCAACTTGAGCAATTCTGTTCTGACGGCACAGAAGGTTATGCTGAATTAACTACCTATTTCTATTCGAATCTTAGTTTTCTGGATGCAAATAGATTCTCTTTTAGTGTCAAAGATCAAGATTTTGTTGTGGATATAGATATGCTGGCAGATGTGTTAGGGGTTGAGAGAGGAAGATATCAACTGATCAAAGTTTCCATTGTTCGTGCTACATTGGAACTTGTTAAAGACAGGAGAATAGAGGAAAAGATTTCCTACCTAAGGATGAGTGCGTTCAACATTCTGCTTCACAAGATTGTGATCAATTGCCTCAAACCGAAATCAACTTCCAAAACTGATGTTTCAAGTTCAGAGGCAAAGCTGATGTATGCCATTCTCATTGGGAAAAAGTTTTCTCTCCCTTACACTGTTATGTTCCACATGTATAGAGCAGTGGTGAAGGACAGAGGTCAACTTCCTTATCCAAGTCTTGTCACGAAGTTATTTAGACATCTGAATATTCAGCCTCCACAAATTCTTTGTGCTCAATCGTGTGATCATATGGTGGTAGGGCTAAAAATGGTGACCAAGATGCATTTGAAGGAGCTAAGCAAGGCGTTGGAGAAATTTAAGGAGAAGACTCTGTAAAGTCTCATCAAATCTCTTTCGCATCAAAAAGGAAAGGGAAGGAGCCCATGGTTGCTCTACCCAAGAAAAGAAGAGCTCTCATCTTGGAAGATGAAGAGGATGACGACCTTACTATTTCGGTCATAGCTTTGAAGAAGCTAAGTTGTTCTGTTTCAGAGTCAATGGAACATCATGAGATAGAAGGAAAGGAAAGAGAAGGTCAAGAGAAAGAAGAAGAAGAGAAAGAAGAAGAAGAGAGAGAAGAAGAAGAAAAAGAAGAAGAAGAAAGAGCAGTTGGCGAAAAAGAAGCAGAGGAGGAAAGACTTGAAGAAGAAGAAGAGAGAATGAATCAAGAGGAAGGAGAGCCTGAAAAACACTCTTCTCTACCTGAAGGCATAGAAACAGGGGGAGATAATGAGAAAAGAGGGATATCAGCTGCTACCAGTGAGGGAGTCAGCCGCTCTCCAGCCGACCCAAAAGACATTCATGCCTCTCATTTTCTTGAAGAAGAAGATGATGCTTCATCGCCAAATCTGCGCGATTATTCTGATATGCCATCATGTGCGATCGTGGCTTGAAGCTTGCAAGAGTGCATCGACGGCTCGTAGATTTTCGCAGAATTATGGATATTCTCTTGGAGATGCGCGGTCAAATCTATGCTCTAGGATGCGAGGTTCAAAGTTTGTAGAATGCAGGTCAAGTTTCTTCAGGTTCCTTGAAAGATCAGATCCAAGCCCTCTCTGTTCAGATTCAGGCTAATGCTAAGGGTGAGGAGGTTGCACAGCTGAAGGAAGACTTGAAAAGGCTGGAAGGGATCGTTCAGTCCATAGGAGATTTCCAGCTTGTCCGCGTTCCCAAGCAATCTTGACTCTATTCCATTTTCTTCTCAACCTTTTTAATGCTGACAAAAAAGGGGAGAAGTGCAAGATTTGAATCAAATTTTGAATTTTTAAATCGTTTGGATTGTTTGATTTGCATTGATGTTTGACTTTAATTTTGTGTCTGGATTTGAATTTGGATTTGACTGCTATTGACTATTATTGATATCTTATGGATGTCTTTATCATATTCAAGACTAACCTATTTTCTGTGGTTGCAGATTCTAGTGTTATTCATTTAGCCATTTATCTTTATAAGATATATATATTTGTTTGAGAAATGTTTTGTAGGTCAAAGTTATCCAAATCTGCAGGAAAATTTTGTCACCATCAAAAAGGGGGAGATTGTTGGAGAAATCTTCTTGAAATGTTTTGAAGCTGACAAAACGTTTCCATCAGTCTAGTCTGAAGGCTTGCAAACTCTGCTGTTTAAAGTCTGAAGACTTCCGGACAGCCAGACTCAAGATTCAAAGTCTATTTTCATTGACAGTTTCTAATCCGTTGAAGAAAGGCTATCCAGATCTGGATGTTTTATTAAGGATATGACCTTATCAACTTGAGAAGATCTCTTGGCTGGATATGACATAACGGAATCCTTTTTAATTGATCGGGATTGATTCGAAGATTAAGGATCCGATGATTAGCGAAATATTCGTGAAAGGTTCTACTTATGGAAACCGAGATCCTGATTGTATGGGCGAACAGGATTGATGGGCTATCGACATGTTCCTTTAATAGCTCGAATGATCTTTCTAATTGATTCCGTCCAATTGGTAGATTGGAGGAATTCATTTGGAAAGTGCCAACGGGTATGATGGCGTAAAGGAGTATATAAGGAAGACGTTCTAAGCTGTTCGAGTGGTGCGCGATAGAAGAATTCCAAAGTCTGAAGCTTCTTGTTGTTTAGTCAATTCATTTGAGCGAAATCTTGTACGCAAAAGAGAGTTTATATTTGTGAGAAACCTTGAGGAAGTGTGATAGAACATCTACATTGTGGAATCAAGGAAAAGTCTTTGTAACATCCGTTTTGTTCATAGTGGAATCCGGCCCGATAAAATCGGTGCGGAAAAGTGGACGTAGGCTTGGAATAAGCCGAACCACTATAAACCTTGTGTTTAATCTTCTCTTCCCTACTCTTTACCTTACTTTGATCGTAATTCATTTTGGTTAAGCAAAATAGTATTTCCTTTCTATCGTCAGCTTAGTATTGCTATGGTATCTCGAGAAATTGTTTTTACACCTATTCACCCCCTCTAGGTGCTTATATTAGCTACATCACGACGGTCATCGCGATTCACCGCCTTACAATCCGAAACCAACGTTGACCATGCTGACAATCATTGCGGTACACGACTATACAAGTCAAGATTGAATCAGCTTTAACTGAACAAGAAGCAAATCGGATACACAACAACTCGACGCATTCGAGCCCAAATTTGTCGATTCCTAGAATGGAAACCCAAGTAATAGCACCACCACAAATATAGAGAAATAGGACTTGCCTTGAATCTTCAGTGGTGTGGGCTGTGGTGCGAGCTGGTGGCGGAGCAATGAGACGACGTAAGCAGAACGACGGCAAAGCTATGAGGTCTCTGGTCGGCAGCTAGAATAAAGTGAGATGGCAGTGCGGCAAGGTGGTGCAAACGGCAGGCGTTGAGTAACAAAGCAAGAACGAGGCTGTGAGGGTCTGGATGAAGATGACTCTTTGTTGAAGACGCTGATGGACCAAGGGAATTGTGTGTAGTGAGGGAAAAATGAGAGACGGTCTCCCTTTTATGCTTCGGCTTCTCCGCCTGTTGACTATCTTGGTCAACTTTTCTTCAAAGTTCGTGGCAGCAGAAGGAGAAAACAGCTTTGTGGATTCGTGTCTTTGGTGTGAGAAGTCTTCACCTGTTCATGACACCTTGCAAATTAATGCAAGGACGTGGCTGAATTTGATGGTCAAGGTCTCCGTTTGTTGGCAAGCTGAGGAGAAGCGAATGGAGTTGACGTGGCCACGGGTGGTGAATCTCAATTCACCAAGTCGATAGCTCAAAAAATTAAGTAGCTGGTGCGGGGGATGAGGTGGTGTATGGGGATGTGATGAGGCTCGATGGTTCGGTGAGATAACGGTGGTGGTGATATGGTGGCCGTGGCTGGTGCCAACAGCATAGTCCGATGACAAGCTTGTTGACGCGGCATGGATCGTTAAGTATTGGAGGCTAGGTGAAGTCTGGATATCAAACGGGCAAAGTCCGGATGTCACAGTTATAAGTAGAACAAATATAAATATCAGCCTTGTTTATATTTAATCCATACGATGTAGGTGGAGTTTCCTCCACAAGGAAAAACTTGGCTATTTTTCTTAGTAGACTTAGCATGGGCCTCACTCTTTCTTCCTACGTGATTTGTGTGGTCCTTTTTGTGTTGTAGTTGATGGGTGATTCTGTGGTCTCTAGAAGACATCGCGTCCTTATACTTTTTTAGCATTTAATTGAAATACAAACAATTTTTGCCGTTCAACAAATCTTAACATGGATGGTTGTGATTTTTTATTTCTAACTCAAATGTCAAAATGTAGAGAAGGCATGGTGCCTCCTTGGACCTTAGATTCACCTTTAATTGGCATAGTCTATTAGAGACCGATTGTTTCACTGAGGACTTCTTGTCATTGGAAAATGTTTTCAAGAAATTCACTTTGCTAAAGTATCCCATTTTTATAGCGTTTTTTTTTTTTTTTTTTTTTTTTGTGTTAGAAAAAGTTGAAAATTTTGATTTCATGGTAATTGGTAAAGTATCACACAAAAGGCAACTTGTATTGTTAAAAATGATATATGTAATGCAAATAATAATTAACCAGAGTCAATATCTTATCTGTCTCTTCTCTAATACATCAAAATGACAAGAACCACAAAGAAATTAGGAAATACATTATAGAATTTTATTCAAAAAATATTTTTAATGGTTGTTCTTTTTGGAAATGCAGTAGAGCATTGACATTAATGAAGTATATTCAAAAGACAATAGACATGATTTGTCGAAAAATGATTTTTTCTTATAAAAAAGGGAAGTCTTTTTTTTTTCAATCACTTCCCATTGATCTAAGTAGTTTAGGTCATTCAAATGCTCAAAAGTCTGAAAGTACTTTTTCCGAAGGTGGTTTCTCATTAGAGAAGCTTACTCGATTATTTATCTTAGGACCTATTTGGTAACATATTAAATAGTGTCTGATTCTATTCTTTTGCTCCTCTCTATTTAGTAACTTTTTTGCTCTTGAAAATAAATTTGTTCCCGAAAATAGATTTGTAACAAAATTAAAAAGTAGAAAAAAGTTACTTCTTTATTCCCAAAAACAATACCAGAATCGAGCCAAATTATGTTTTTTTCTCTATTTTCGTTTCTTCTTTATCCTTTTCTTTTCTATTCTTCGTCCTCTAGTCATTTACAAAAATATAATGAAATTATAACATGAAATTATATTAAAAAATACAATAAAATTACAAAATATAAAAATAGTTAAAATATAACAAAATTACATAGTTAAGTTATATTAAAAAAGGGCAAATTTCAAAAGGGGACCCGAAGTACCATATTTTTTTTAAATAAGGGCCCGAAGTGGATCTTGTTTCAAATAAGGACTTCGAGTGCCTTCATTTTTTCAAATAAGCGTCTAAAATAGATGTTATTTCAAATGAGGATCTTAAGTGGTTATGTTTATTTTAATTAAGAGCCTGAAGTGGTTATGTCCATTTTAAATAAGGACCCGTCTTTCCAGCGATCAAGGGTATTTTCGTCATTTGTCATTTCTCCATTTTTTTTCCAATTTTTTTGGTTGGTTCTTCTTCCTCTTCGCCAGTGGCCAGCTGGCCACTGGCAATGCCTATAAAGGGCTAGGCAAGGGATGGCCTCACTTGGGTATGGCGACCCTCACTTAGGGGCCATCCGCGAGGTCAGCCTGTGCTGGCCCTAGGCTAGGCCAACAAGGGTTGGGCGACCTCGACAGCCACCCTCGCAGATGGCCCCTGGGCGAGGGTTGCTATGCTCAGGCAAGGCTGTCCCTCACTTGTGGCCAATGTGGGTGGCCCTCGCAAACGGGGCCCTCGCCGGCGGGGGCGACCCTCGCTTAGCCCTCTATGGGCATCGTCGGTGGCTGGTCGACCACCGGCTAAGAGGAAGAAGAAGAAGCAGAAAAAAAAAGGAAAGAAAAAAAATGTGAAATGCAAAATGACAAAAATATCCTTGATCGATCGAAAAATTTAGCCAGTCAGTGATCGGCAAGGTCGGGTCCTTATTTGAAATAACCAAAGTCACTTTAGACCCATATTTGAAACAACTAAGGTCACTTTAGGTCTTTATTTGAAATAAAGTCCACTTCAGGCCATTATTTGAGAAAATAATGACACTTTGGGTTTTTTGAAATTTTCCCTTAAAAATATGATAAAATTATATAATAAAATTAACAACTATAAAATTGGCATAGTCTATTAGAGACCGATTGTTTCACTGAGGACTTCTTGTCATTGGAAAATGTTTTAACTTTACCAAAAAAAAACTATAATAGAATAATTAAGAAATAAATTTATTTAAAGATTAAAAGAGTAAAGTAAGTAAAATTATTACAAAATTAAAAGAAATTCTAAGTCACAAAAAAATTTAAAAGTCGTACTAAATACATTTCTATTTCGGAAATATAAATTTTTAATAGTTATCAAAAACTTTCAATTGATTAGAAGCTTGTCCAGAAAATAAAATAGAATAAAATTATTTATGAGAATAAATTATTTTTAGAAATAGGGTGGCTACAAAAAAAGCACTAAGAACTAGGGGGTTCTCCTAGCTGCACTGATTGCCACGTGTCAGCCTCCCGGTTCGTCAACTACCTCTCTCCCACCGACCGGAGCTTCACTTTCTGAGACCAGTAAGAAAAAACTCATCGACCACCATGACGCCGTCTCTGCACCGCCTCACCTCCTCCATTGCCACTACTTTAGCCCCTCCTTCACACACTCTTTCCTCTCCAAAACCACCGAACCAAAAGCTGCAAACACTCACACCTCGTGACGACAAGCACCATGGACGCCTTCACCTCCAAAACGGCATTGCTCGCAGAGACGCCGTTTTTCTCTCGCTCCTCTCTCTCTTGCCCTCCCTCTCTCGGCCTGAACCAGCAGCTGCATTCTCCATCGGAATCTGTACTCTCTTCTCTCTTACGATTTGAATTGAGCGAAGGCTTTTTGTTGATTGCAGCTGCTTAAAGTTTCAAATTCTATCCGTAATTATCGAGAAACGTGAAAATTCAGCAGGACCGAAGGAGTGGCTGAAAGAGCAGAAGAAGAAGTCCTCCAAGTTTCTCTTGGCTCCGATTGATGCCTCTCGAGAGAGCCTGCGCGCGGCTTACCTCATTCTCAGTTCGGTTGGGTCGTTGATTTGTTATCCTGTTGCTTTAGAAGGTTGATTTCCTGTTTATTTGAGTCGAAAAATCTGTTGTAGTTAAGGCTTCTGAGAGTACGAGTGATGATTTGGAGGAAGTTCAGAGCTTGTTTAGGTCAGCTGCTAGGGACTGCGTTGCAGAGGACAGAAATTCGTTCGTTGCTTTTCAAGCCAATACAGGAGTAGAGGTTTGTCCTGTAGTCCTGCTTTTCGTTTGAAGATTTTAGATGTTTGTCCTAAGTAATTGATGGATAACTGTGGTAGGTGCTATGACAATTTTGCCTCCAATTTATCCAAATCGAGAGCTTAATTGATGCACTGAACAGGTCTGCACATTCAAGTTGATTGTCAAGAATGCAGCTTCTTTGCTTGCTGATAAGGACCCTGTAAAGTTAGAAGCTGAAGCTATGCTTGATCATCTTATTAGGTACCTTATCTTTTCAGGTTTGGCAGTGGATTCTTTCTTGGTGAGTATGAAAATACTAGACTAATTGTGCGTAGGAAACTAAAAAAATGTGATGATCAAATTTTAGCTCTTCCACCTATCATTCTCAACTGGATGACTTGTGTTGCAAGCGAATTCAGATTCCCCACACTTGATTGTCATGAAAAGTTGTGCACCACCATATGGGACAACATTTATAGGAGAGATAGGCATTAGAGTAAACAGAAACAGTTCTTAATTCAGTTGGTTTTCTGTAGTCTATCTTAGAAACATCTATTTTTGAAAGGTCTGATCTTATAGCTTTTGTTGCATGTGACTATCTTCTTGGAAGATCAAAGCTCCAACAGACCAGGAAGATACTCTCTCTACATTTGGTGCTCCAAATGACTGCAAAAATTGATACATTTACTCTAGCTGCTGATAAAAAGAAAAAAATGGTTATGACATGGTGGTCACTCTAGTTATGCTGTTTGTGGTCCAACCAATCTTATTATGTGTCATTACTAGTCTCTGTGAACTGTCAGGATAATTATTGAATGACGTGGTGAGACATCAGTATTTTTTTATTCAATATTTTATTATCCAATTTATGAGATCCATAGAAGATGTGGTTGGAATGGTTTGGTTAGGCATCCATAGTATCTTTGATGCATCACATTTAGAGGGCCGGGAACTCTATTTTGCATCAACAGCAGCGGTTATCAGCATCACCTTCTTTTACCAATAAATAAAAAGTACTTATGAAAAATAACGATATTTGACTTATCACTTAGTAGGTATACCATTTTAGCAGAAGTTAAAAGGATCTTTGGCATTTCTCTTCCCAAGAACCCTCTACCTATAAGCTATAACTTAGACATTGCACAGAACTCTTCAGGTGGAGATATGTCGAAAGATTATTGGATGAGCTAACTTCACTACTAGCAATGCAAATAACAAGTATTGAGAAATTGGCAGAAGTTTTGGCTTTATGATCTCTAGTATGAGGCATATGGAGTCCTGTATATAGGAAATTTAGTTTTACATTTAGATGGCTCCTTAGCCCATGCCGTCGTCGAAGACTGGAAAAAGATTTGGAGCGGATGTCATACTTGTATAGAAGAACCAGACTAATCATACGCCAAAACAATAGGGGAGGTGGGAAGGAGAGCATCTGCCACCACCTAATTAGAAGATCTGCACATGTTTAGGAACAGTTCTGTCTTTCTAATGTTTGAAGTGATCCATATAAATAGAGAAGTCCTACTTTAGCAATAGTATTGTGGTTCTTTTTCATGATTTGGTACTTTGGTTCATTTTACCTTTTCTCTGTCTTCTTTTTACCTTCTGTAGATCTTTCTCATCTCTGAATGGTCTGACAAGCAAGAGTGATCTTCAAGACACTACCTATAGGTATGTCTCTCTCTCCAGAACACTAAATGCTGGCAGTATGAAAGTTAAGTTTGTTAGTCCTGAAAATCTGAATGAGTTCTATATTTCTCAGCTTTTCTTAACAATACAACATGCTGCACATGCACGCACATGCACCCAGAGGCAGTTGTTGTCTTTGCCCTTGGATTTCTGCTCACAAGCCTACTCCTGGCATTTCTAGTCTGTTTGAATTCAGTATATTTTAAACAACTCTGCAGAATGCTTTTGTTAGCTTGAAGATCTTCAAATTCACTGCATAAACATTTTTTACAGTTTATTGATCTTTTGCTGCAGAGCAAGAGTTGCTGATGCGCTCACGAATACCATATCTTCTCTGGACAAATTCGAGCAGGGCATCAAGGATTGCCTTGAAATATGAGCATATGGCTCTATTCAGCATTAAGATCTCACTTGAAGCTTTCAGATTTAGCTTATGAATCTGATTGCAACACACAAAATAGTGGAAATCTAGAAGATGGTCCTCAGTGATTTTCATTGTTATTTGCGTGGGAGAGTAAAAACATGTACTTCCTTTTGATATGACTAACCATACCTTGGTATTGGAAGATCCCTTTCAATTTCTTATTTCATCAAATTAACATATACATGCTTCCCAGTTTTAAGAATATTGTAACAATGACATGAAAAGAAACAGCCTACTTGCATAGTCTGCCACTTTTTGATTTTCCAATAAATTAAGAGATGACTATATGTTTTCTGCTTGCGCCTCATTGCACCACCGGGCCAGGGCAAAGATTTTTCATGGTACATCATGTGATTTTACCCACATTCTAACAACTCTTCGTTTTGTTGCTTGGACCAGTGAGTTAATTATGTATTACTGTCTGGTTAAAAATGTGGTAAATTGACTGAAGAATCAGAGGCAAGATCTGATGCATTTTTCCCAGACTTATTTTTAAACTCCTCTTTAATCCCTTTGTAGAAACACTTTATCAAAAGTTATTCAGTGAGATATTCGGCCTTAGACAGTGGTTCTGTTGTTTTCTTGGTAAAATAGACAGCAGTACTTACTGTCTGTGTTGGACGTATTGCACCTTTTCATTTCAGTATAACTGTTTGTTAACAATGTGATTCATAAGGAAAAAGCCTCACTTCATTCCATGTCATTTTTTCATGGAACTGATGAATATTAATGTAAATGCAATATCTTAAGGTATATGGATTTGTTTTGAATTTGTTTCTTACCTTGGGCGGATATATTGAAATAATGCAAGATATGCTAGATGTGCTGTTTGCTTCTTAGTCATATTAAGTGATCTTCTTGATGGCTATGATTACTGAAGAATGGCATGAAAAAGGCGAGAATTTTGTTACTGAGACATGAATTTTAATCTCAAGTTGGCATCATCCAACTATAAGGACTGTTAGCAAGTTAGATTTTTCATTGCATTCGGAATTTTCTTTAGGTGGTAATTATCTAATGTTTTCCTCCTCTACAATGAAGTCACTCATTTGCTTTTCCGTTGGCCTTGTATATCGCTGCATCTAGTTGAAGAAAGTTAATGCCCTTTGGGTCTGTGGCGAATGATTTCTTTCTAATCGAAGTTTCTCAGTGATGTTAAAATTTTAGAGAAGCAGAAAAGGTATCGTGGCCTGTATATTTTATGCTCTAAATTGTGTTTCTCCATGACAAAGTGAGCATTTTCTAATTGCAACTTGGCTGTATTTTTATGGGGATGAGTCATGTAGCCAGAAACTGATCTCATGGTTGCAGTTCAATCAGGTTTTGCATTCCTACTTAAAGCTGCAAATAATGTCTATACTTTGGAGTCATTGCCTATAATTTATGTACCCCAAGTCTATCGCTAAAGATAATCTTCAGTTGGGTGAACCGAAAGCCTGCACCAAGTACAAGCGACGACATGGTGTTCCATCTTCAGGGTGGATATGTACTGACCGAGGCAAACTGCGAAGCTTGTTGAACAGGTTTAAGGGATCATGCATGAGCCCGAAGTTGGCATCTGGATCACCAATCTGTGAAAGCTTGACATCAGAAAACCCGAGAGATGGGAGTAGATGGTCTGGCCAGTCGCTGTAAAACTGGAAGGTGGAACTGGAGAGTGTGGTGGACGGTTTGTTCATGAAATCTGCTAAGAGGACCGTCTTTGTATAATTGCACTTGTCTGCAATCATCTTCAGTACTTGCATGGCATGTGATTGGGGAAGATAATAGAGTAATCCTTCCAAGACCCACACCGTGTTCCTCTCTGGCATGTACCCTGACTCCTGAAGCTTTTCCAGCCAGACATCATCCCTGATGTCAGCTGCTACTCTGGTCAAGGATTTTGCTATCACCTTTAATTCATAATGATCATCTGGGGATTCTAGTGCTGCCTTTATTAGGGCAGCCTTTACCTGCAGGACATCTGGAAAATCAACCTCAAAAACATCACTTTTGCTCAAGCAGCTTAGACGGTACGCCCTTGCATCCATTCCTGTATACATACTGTCAGTTAATAAAAATTCCCCCTCCAATTAATGCGAAACCACCTATATCACCATAATAGGTGGAAGCTTTATGCATGAATGCTTTGTTTTGAATTGATTCTCTTGTATATGGGGGTTCCTATTGCAAGAGTTAGGCATATTTCACCCTTTCATGGCAGTTGTAGGTATTCTCACCTCGCCGTGAGTACTCGATAAATTATTTTGTTGGTTCCTGGCAATCAGTAGTTCACAGCTCATTTTTTATGTGATTAGAATGTTTGCTATGGAAGCATACTACTTACAATGTTAAAGAAGGATTCATCAGTTCAAGACCTGAGTCGAGTGAAAAGTGATGTGGTCTATGCTTGCGGCCTAGGGCTAATACTCTGTACCTATCATTGTTTGACCCTCTTTAGAAACAGAATTCTGAGTTTCTCTCAAAACTCGTGAGCTTAGGGGGGATTTGGTGCAAATGAGGAAGTACTACATTGGAAATTGGAATGCGGAGAATAGAGTGGTTTACCAACCTGCACCAAGGAACACCACCTGCGCTGCTCCACCATCGAAAGAATTGACGACAGCTTCGAGTTTTGAATCAAACCATAACGTCCGGACTGCAAGGATCACTCCAGAAATTTCACGAGCATTGTTCGTGCAGTCTTTCTTTATCTTCTCATGGAGACTCCTCAGATATGTCTCTCCCGCAAGCACATCTGCGAAAGGATCGTTAACGACATGCTTCCACAGGGCTCTTCCTGCAGCCGTTTGGCATGCCGACTGCTGAAGGGAGTCCCATTCCTTTTCAATCCTCAAATGCAGTCCCCGGACCGCGTTGTCGAGCAGCAAGTCGGGGAGCTTGAATTCAATTGAGAACAGGTCCTCGGGTAGTCCATTCTCGTGATTTGACATTCTCTTGCAATCTGTGAATCGTGAAAATACTAGTAGAAGCGAAGCGGAGGATATGTGCATGGTATATATAGAGAGGGTTTATGGGAGGGAGAAAGAAGAGTTGTTGTGTAGGGATAAGAAAAGAGAGCCACACACAAAACCAACGTCTGAGAAGATGGCTCAAATCGTATCCTGCTTCTTTTTCCCTTGATGGAAAGGAAGGTAATGAGGTTGTCCACGAGAGCCACCATTTCGTTCTATGCATAATACCCTCAACCTGTCCCTTTGTTGAATAGGAAGAAAAAAGTAAAGGACTAAACGGCTCCACCAAAGAAAGGTCCTATTAACATCGGGTGGTGGCTCCCACTTCCTAAGAGAAGAGAAAGCCAAGTAAGTACAGTTGGTGGGTGCTAACTCTGTGTGGCCCAGGAAAGAAAGTCTTTTCGTCATTTGTTTTGTTTGTTGTGGCACATCGCATCTGTTCAGCCTTGTGTTTCTAGTGGCTCTGATAGTGGCTGGTGCAACTGAGAAAAAACTCATATGATCTCGGGCACATTATTTTAGTTGTTGATTGGGGAGTCCTGCATTTTGGATCCAGATTAAGACCCATGGCAGTGATAGATCATATTCATGTGCTCCAACGTCCAAAACAAAATCTCCTAAGCCACTAGTGGCAAAGAATCTTAGGTGGATAGGGTGTTTGGGAGCTTGTAATAGGGTTCCATTAGCCTAATTACACCTTACGAGAATAACTCGGTTGGTCTAGGAGAGGTTCTATCGCATGAATTTTTTTATACATATGATATGATAATGGTAGATAGAACTAATTATAACATTAGATATTAATGAGATGTTTGTTTTTTGAGCTGTTTAAAGTGGAGAATGATTTAGTCAAATAGATCCACTTAGGTTATTATCATTGTGGTTTTAGAGATTGAAGTGTCATTCATGAAGCTCGGTAGTATCGAGGCTAGCTTGATGGTACTAAAATAGCCTGGTCACTTGGCGACTACATGCTAAATAAATATCCATTTTGGGGACTACTCAAATGCAACCGATGCCCCTGATAAATATTTGACAATGAACTCGTGGCTTAGGCTAATTTGAGTTGTCAATTTAGGTGTTTTGAAAAACTTTGATCCTTCATCAAACTATTGAATGCTCTATTATAAAGGATTTTGATCCTATCGGTTAGATTTGTCAAAATGGGTTTTAAATCCATATATGATCAATTTAAAATATAAATGAACTATAAACAGGTCACTTATATCTTGGAAAGAATATTTAAGGGGGTTTAAAAATTAAAAACTTAAAATAAATGGGTTGTAAATGGGTTGGACTTAGAACTCATTTTCAACCTTAGGCTAATACTTACTCTTTCCCTCTTTAGCCTTATAAAAATATGTTTTGTAAAAATCGAAAGTATAATTATTATTTATATTTCTCTTTTTTTTCCCTTTCTTCTTCCATCTTCCTTAACCAATGGTCGGCACGACGATTAGCAAGGATCGAGATTGCTGACGATTGGCGAGGCTCAAGCCTCAAGCCTCGAGCTCATCGGTGTTGGGCAAGCTTGAGTTTGTCGATCTAGTGAGGCGGAGGCCTCGTCAATGTCTAGTGAGACTCGAGCTCGCCGGCGTCGGATGAGCTATGGTCATCATGGTGACCAGCTGAAGAAGCAAAAAGCAAAAATAAAGATAAAAGAGAACAAAAAAAGGAGAAAAGAGAAAAAGAAAAAGAAATAATCAAAAACTATATATTTTTAAATATAAAAATAAAAATTAATAAAAAAATTCTATTTTTTAAATAAAAAATAAATAATATTAAAAGGAGTCACATTAAGAAAATTTAATCATATTTTTCATACCAAACGGCAGAAAATATTTTCTAATTTATTTTCAGATTTTACACAAAAACAAAAAAATATTTTAATTTTTCTAAAAATATATTTCTCAAAAAATATTGTCCAAGAAATAAACGAAGGTTATTTATTTTAACAAAAATATAAAAATTGTCATAGATTTGTATTGCATGGAAGTGCTTTTAGCAATACCAATTTAGAAAAAAAGAAAGAAAAAAAGAAAAAAAGCTTTCTTAGGTTTAGTTAAATTAGTTGGGTATGACTTGCGCATGGGTCTAGTCGGGTATGTCAAGAATTTCGCACTACGATAAATGAGTCATAAATATGTTAAATGAATCGATTTGGGTTGGACCATTTATGACTCGATTCAAACCTGACCCAACCTAAACAAGACTCGACCTACTCATTTGATAGGTCAACTCGGTTTAGAGAAAGTGGGCATAGTAAATTAACACCCTTAAGAGTTCCTAGCAGTTTCACATTCAATTCCGACTCAGCCCACATGAGCCCAGCAACAAAGGAAAGATTCCTCGTGATGTGCCTATATATCAACGTGAATGGTCTACCTTTGACTGAATCAAGAAGGTGCACTTAATCTTTACATGAAAGTCATCGTCAAGTCGAAAGCCTAATAATAAAAATATTTAATTGTTCTTTGTTCAAACTTTCACTCCAATTTTCAAAGCCTAGTCGCTCAAAATGCTATCACACCCAAATCCCAATCCTTCCTTCACACATCACCACTACCGGTCATTGCCCAATCACCTCCATTCACCTCTATGACATCCTCAATCTGACCTCAATTTTCAGAACGAGATTATAATAGTAGCAAATCTTCATAGCGAGATTGCAATAGGGATCGATAGGTCACGAAAATGTTGAGAATGCCACTTCAGGGCAAAAACTCAATTTTTCATCGATGGGACATAAAAATTAGGAAATGTGGAAATGGGCCACGGATGAGGACCCATATGGACCTAGGCCCACAAGTGGGCCCAATGGGCCCTTAGATCCAAGAAGGGCAGCCCAATGGGCCTAAGCCCAAGGTGGGCAGCCCAATGGGCCTTATGCCCAAGATGGGCGGCCCAAAGGAGTCCATGTACTACCCAAGCCCTTTTTGGTCTTTTCAAGTCCCTCATTAATGCTCATGTGCATGAACAGTACCCAGAGCTTGTGAAGTTACTATTTTGCCCTTTATGCCTAATAAAACAAGAAATGGGTGCCCAATGAGGAGATGAGAGAGAAAATGATGGCATGCCTAGCCTACCCTACCTAGCTAAGCCTACGTATCCTATTTTCTAGTTTAGGCATGATGAGTTCATCTAATGTGCAATAAATGGCATTAATCGAACTTGGGGAAGAAGTAAAGTAAGAAGCAATCTTGGCTCTCCATTATTGTCTTGCGGAGCAAGGATACATATTGGCCATCCAATGGCCTAAACTTGTGCAGCAATCTTTCTCTTTCTCCCCTAGCTCATATCTCTCTCATTCTCTCATTTCTCTCTCTCTCTCTCTCTCTCTCTCTCTCTCTCTCTCTCTCTCTCTCTCTCTCAGCTGAACCGTTGTCCTCACCACCTCATGCCATTGTCCCTTGGTTGTTTTGGCCTTGTTGTGGGCTCCCAAGCACTAACCAGCCACTGCCAAGCCTCGCCAAGCCTCACCGTGAGCCATGCCGCCAACCGTTATATTGCACGTTTTTTCTGTTTAGCTTCTGAGTGTAGAAGGTGTTTCAAAAATTGTTTATATGCTCATATTGATGGCTTTGAGGAAACAGAATCACTATTCATGTTATATAGTTAAGGCAAAGTAGAGGTTGCTTTGCTATTGATCTGCCATCGATAGATAACTTGCACATTTAGGGTGCTTCCGAGGTGAATGACTTCCCTACGCGAGGTCTAGAAAGTTCAATCATTGAATTTATCTCACTCCTCGCCGTTTAACCTTTTTTCAGGCCCTAATCGTGACTAGCCAAGCCTGAGCTATGGTATATTGAGTTGGACACGTACTAGACACGTGAGGGATACCACCCTTTTCAAGACACTTCATAGCACAAAGGAGCTAGACTAACCTTGAAACCTTTTGGAAGCACGGATGACCCGCATTTTGATTGAACATGAAATGGCGTAATGAGTGACGTTGAAGTTTGGATAAATAGCTAGTATGTTGTAATGATGTTATGGATGCATATGTGTAAATGTAAGTGTGTTTGAAACTATCCATATTTATTGATAGGGTGAATTATTTATGCTTCCGCTTGCGTATTTAATTGAATAAAGTGATTGGATTGGCGACACCTTCTGAGATATCGCAATCAAATGACCTAAAGGAAATGAATGATGACAAGTGTGGGTTGTTGCGTGTCTCGAGCGGGTTGGGGTGACATAGTTGATACTGCCATCCTTCTATGAAATCCACGATGTGGGCTTGCAACATATCCTCGAGCGTATGAATGGTCGAGATTGATCATCCATTTGAGAATGATAAGCCATGCCAAATTGTAGCTTCGTTCCTATGGTAGTTTATAGTCTCTTCAAAAATGCTGCAGTGAACGTGGGGTCTCGATCCAAAGTGATTGTCAAGGGCACTCCATTCAAAGCGTGCAAACATAGTCTATCAACTATGACCTAAATAGAATTGTTATCTCTCTGGCTTCTCAGTAATCCCACCACAAAGTTTATCGTGATATGGTCCTCCTTCCACTTTGGAATTTCTTGTGGCTTTCAGGTTTTTAATGTTGCGCTTTCAGTCGTTGGCTTGTTAAGCACTCGGCCGTGTGCCAAGGAACATTAGTTTTCATGCCAGCTGGATGTATGCTGTAATTGCTTTGGTGAGTTTTTGCCAGAATCTCTTCCTTGAATTTTGCATTATCGGGCACACATAACTGTGCTCGAAATTTCAATATCCCATCATCCTCCGCAACTTGAAAATCTGATTCCTTCATTTTCATGCTCTCTTGCAGAATTGTTGGGATTGAAGGGCTTGTTGACTATAGTGCTTTAATCCTAGTTTGCACTTCTAGTTCTATCTAGAGAGTAGCCATAAGGCTAGAGAGGTTGCTTACCTTGAATTTGAAATCCAAATCTCGTATTCACTTGAGTGCACAATCATTGATTTCACTTGAGTGCATCCGCAACCTTATAGGCCTTTCTAGGATGATACTAGATGTCACTGTCGTAATCCTTATAGTCCATCCAGTGTTGGTATCTCGCGTTTAGCTACTTCTACGAAAACAGGTACTTCAAACTTTGATTGTTAGTGTAGATCGTGAGCTTTCTTTCTCCACACAAATAGGCGTACTTCTAAATGAAGATAATTGCTACCAATTCCAAGTCATAAACTAGATAGTTCAATTCATCGAGCCTTCGTTGTCTAGACACATGAGCTACCACTCGTCCATCTTGCATTGCGACGTAGCCTTGTCCTTATAGGAAGCGTCGTAAATCTTGTAGCCTCTAGGGTTGGACGGCATCGTCAATATTGGAGCAGTAATTAACTTGTGCTTCAACTCTCAAAAATTCTTCTCGCACTTATCTGTCCATTTGAATTTTACTTCCTTCTTTAGTGGACGCATTAGGGCAGTAGCTATTTCAGAGAATCTTTCCATGTATTTATTGGTAATAGCCAGCCAATCTGAGAAAACTCCAACCTTTGACCACCATCGTTGGTCGTGGCTAGCTCTTGACTGCCTTGATCTTTCCTTGGCCCAAGAAAATTCCTTTGTTGGATATTACGTGATCTAGAAAAGCTACTTGATTAAGCTAGAACTCACGCTTACTAAACTTAACGTCAAGTGCATGTTGTCGGACGGTCAACAATACCATCCTTGAATGTTGTTCATGCTCTTCCATGCCCTTTGAGTACGACATTCTGTCATTGAAAAAGACTATGATGAACTGATTCAAGTATGCCTTGAACACTTAGTTCATTAAGTCCATTAAAACAGCTAGGGCAATAATTAACCCAAACGGCATCACCGTAAACTCGTAGTGACTATTGAGATGCAATCTTTGGAATATCCTTCTTTTTAATCCTCAGTTGATGATAGCTCATGCTCAAGTCTATCTCAAGAATACTGAAACTCCTTGAGCTTGATTAAGCAAGTTGTCAATCCCCAGTTGATGCTACCCTTAGCAATGCGCTAAGGAAAATGAATCCCTTATTGAGCAATTTCGATAACGACATTCGATACGATGCCTTAGAGATTGATTCCATTCCAGGGGCCAACTCGATGATGAATTCCCTCTCTTTTTGAAGGCAATCCTAGTAACTCATTCAAATCAACTTCTGCGAAGTCTCTTAACACTGCAATATCCCCCAACTTTGAATCCTCCATTGTCATATCCATCATCATTGCTAGAGAACCCCAGCAACCTTCTTCTAGTAAGTTCTACTTCGAGTGATGTAATCAAGGGTGCAAATGACCTTCCTCCGTTCCCTACAAATTCATATCTACCATTGTTGCTAGATAACCCTGACAACCTTCCTCCAATAATTGTTATACCTTGAGTGATGTAATTAAGGGTGTAGATGGTCCTCCTCCATTCCCTGGAAACTCATATCCATCATTGTTGCCAAATAACCTTGGAAACCTTCCTCCTGTAATTGTTCTACCTCGAGCAATGTAATCATGGGTAGAGGGTCCTCCTTCACTTCTTACAAATTCATATCCACCATTGTTGCCAGATAACCCTGTTTTGCTGCTTGTTGAGCCAATTCATTCCAATTATGACATCAAAGTCATATATGGCCAGAACAGCTAGATCTATCAACTCCTTCCAATCGCTAATAACTATCTTGCACCCTCGACAGCCTAAGACAAACACAAACTTGTCCTTTATAATAGGGGTTGAGATACTAAGGGCCTATTTAGCAAGTTGCTAAACAGTGTTTGTTTTTGTTTTTTTGTTTCTGGGAGTAGATTTAGAATAAAAATGTGTTTGGTCAAATTTTTGTTCACAGGAACAAATTTTTATTTTTTTGTTCCTAGAAGTAGATTTGGAACGAGAATTGAGAATTAAAAAAAAAATTGATTTTTTGTTCCTGGGAACAATTCTTAATCAAGTCAACCTATTTTTTCTTTTTCCTCTTATTTCTTGTTGTTCTTCTTCCCTCTCCCTTGTTCTTCAAATGCCGCCCGTTCACTGCTGCCGGTCACTAGTGAGCTCGCCTAGCCACCGGTGAGGCGAGGCTAATGGCCAGGCAAGTCTTGCCCGAGCCTCCTCTAGCCATCGGCGAGCCTTGCCTGATCAAGCAAGGCTCGGCCCAACCATGGCTGGGTGAGGCCAAGCTCACCCAACCACTAACAGAGCTCGACCTTGCCATGGCACCACAAGGTTAGTGTCGCCCAGCCAAGGTGAGGCCAACCTCACAATGGCTCTACGAGGTCGACCCTTGCTGGCAATTGGGTGAGCTTAGCCTCACCAGATTTGGGTGAGGCCGCTCGCCCAGGTGCCGACAAGGCTCGACTGATGAGGCACGGCCTTGCCGAGGTCTAGCGTGTGGCATCCTAAAATTTCATAGCAACTCCTAAATATACCATGAACCATGAATAGGTGATGGGAGCGCCATCGGATTATATTATAGCAATTAGACCAATGAATTACAATAAATCAAGGCCGAGCATTTAATGGACAATTATTTTGTTGGAAATATATTCTATGTCCATGAGTGATCAAGGATTGTACTAAGGGACAAATTGATAGGGAAAATTTTTATTCTTGACCGTGCGCTTTATAATTTGGATTTTTATTGATTTATGTTACAAATTTTTATGGCCATATAAATTTGTAATTAGGTATTTATATAGGTTGGGATTAAATGGAAAAATAGGAGAAGGTGTGGGCTGATTTTCTTAAGGCCGAACCAGCCCAAAAACCAGCTCACAGCCCCCACCGTTTCTCCCCCCATCTGGTCGACTAAGGCTGGCCCAAGCCCAGCCGAATGAAGCCCAACCCCTTTGCATGGAAATCTACAAGTGGCGAGAGGAACTTACCAAGTATCCATTGCCATGCAAACCTCATGATTACTAGTTAATCATGAGGGTGAAAGGAAGAAAGAGAGAGAGAGAGGGGCGGATTGCTTGAGGGATTGAAACCGAGAGAGAGAGAGGGGGTGTTCGTGCGAGAGAAAGAGAGAAAGGAGAGAGAGGGTTGTTCGTGTGAGTGCTTCAGCGAAGGGAGAAGAGGACTGGCCCCGCCGTGCATGCACCAGCAGCCACTGTTGACGCCACCTAGTACCGCCGCAGATCGAGCTCGCCAAAGCCCCGAGTCGCTATTGTTTGCTCGTTTTCGTTGAACTTGAGGCAAGTAAAGTCCGTTAGCCTACATTTTGCTTGTTGTGGTTGTGTGTGAAGTGTAATGGGTGTCAGAGATGCTTGAGTTGTGATGTTAGATGCTGAAAATCGAGTGACTTCCTAGAACAAGCAAGCTGTTACATGTAGGAACAGTCCGACCCCTTGTGATTCCGTGAATTTTATAAAATTATCCAGTTAGAATTTGACTTCGTGTCCTTATGAAAGTTGTAGATGACATCTTGAGGAGTAACATACTAAAATTTGAGAATAAATAAACAAGTATTGATGGGGGAAACGAATTTTCTTTGAAAGGGATTAATCTGGAAAACTATACCGAGAGTAGGGAGAATTAAATCGACTATAGCTTTTAATCCAGAACGAAATTGATTTCGATTTCTTCACGAAAATTTTACCTCTAGGTCTTCACTATGACATATCAAAATTTCAGAATTTTCTGAGTTGATTTAGGGTTTATACCAAGTTTATGAATAAAACTGTGCAATGGTGATGTTCCGAAACTTTAAGCTGTGATGCATGGACCGTAGCGACTCGTACGAAACTCTTTTGACATGGTGTTCTTCATGAAACCTTTTTCTCTATATCTTGTTATAACATGTTAAATTTTCAGAATTTATTGAGATCGTTTACTAATTTTTCCATAATTTTAATTAAAGCAGTGCATTCTGCTTTATCCGAAAATTTGCTTCATTTTCAAGAACAAATGAATTACTTTATGAAATGTGATATCTTGGGTGTTATTTGTACTGCATATATGGTGACATTTGGCATATCATATGACATCAAAAAGGCTGGTTTAAATCTCTGACATTATTGCATCAAATGCTAATTTGAAAATGAGATATATGTGTGAATATATATTATGATGATGATAATACCGTCAGAGGTTTGAGCCGACGATGTCCCGGAAGTGTCGGGATGTCCGGAGTGTGTGTGCTGGATGCATGAAGGTGTGTGTCAAATGTCCTCGGGAGTTTCGAGATGCCCGAAGGTGTGTGCCGGATGCCTGGAGGTGCGTGTCGGATGTCCTCGGGAGTTTCGAAATGCCCGAAGGTATGTGCCGGATACTCGAAGGTGTGTGCCAGATGGCCTCGTGATGCCAGTTGGGGTGCAAGATGCCCGGAGGTGTGTGCCGAATGCCCAGAGGTATGTGCCGGAGGTTCCTCGCAATGCCAGGTTAGGTGCGAGTGATATATGAGGGATGCAAACATTGGTCCCTGGAAGGAAAAATGAGATCCTTTGAAAATTAAAATGGGAATTGAATCATGTGCATGTGTGTGTGCATATGGCATGGGATATAATTGCCTATGAAATTGAGTTGATACCATATGATATTGAGAATGCGATCATGAAAGTATTGAATGGATCTCATGGGGATATATACATGATTGTATGGATGTTATGAATCATGCGCATGTATGTGTATATGGCATGGAACATGAATTGCTTTAATGAATGAATCTCATGGAAATACAAGCATAATTACATGGATGATATGTGCATTTCACACGAAATTGTGGTTGTTTTGCCTGTTGCACATGTAGTTTGATGGATTTTTACTGCTAAGTGGTTGTACTAATCCCTTTTGAATACTAACATTTCAGATTGAGAGATGCCTCTATCACTTGTCACGCATGGTACATTTTATGGCTTACCGTCTAATGTTGAGGTCGAGTGCTCGGAGCACCCCTACGTTGGTGTTCATTGTCTGGTGTTTATCCATGTTCGTGTTTTGGTTATATATGATGTGGGTCTACCTGATGGCTTTGTAGTCCAGGAGTTCCTGTCTGTCCATGTTCGTCGCGACAGGAGGATGATGGGGATGCTGTTGCCGCCACCGGCCTATGCACCGGGCTAGGTGTGATTAGAGCGTGTGACTAGTAGAGGATGACACTTTTTGGATGGCCAACACTGGGATGATGGATTGATGTACATGTTTGATGTAGAGTCAGGTTCTTTTGGGTTATAGCCGAGCTTAGTTAAAGCCTTGGCCTTTTATTGTACCGACTCGTGATGTCCATCAAAGTATGTAAATAAAAGTGGTTCGGCATTAACTTCTATATATATGAAAAGTGTAGTTGGTGTGCATTGCATTGTATTATTTAGTTTAAGTACGGGTTAGGGAGATGTTGAGTATGCTTCCGTTATATGAACTACGCTGGGACCAATTGAAATGATACAAACCCTTAGGATTTATGAACCCACTACAATTCAAATGGTATCAGAGTGACATGTCAATAGGATAAGTGAAAGGCAAGCAAACTGTGGCGACCCTAACGGATCGGGGGCTGTGTCAAGGGGTGTCACATAGCAACACTTCGATGAGATCATCGGCCCTCGTCTAGCCAGTCGCCAGCCCTTGTCTGACCGGTCACCGATCATCCCAAGGCCGGCGACCGGCCACCTTGAAGAAAAAGAAGAAGGGGAGAAAGAAAGGAAAAAAAGAAATAAAAAGGAAAAAGTAATATAATTATATAAAATATAAAAAAATTATTTGAAGTAGGACTTGAAATTTTGCTATATATAAAATACATATTTAATTTTTTAAAAATTTATTATTTACTATTTATATTTATAGTTTATACTATATTTTATATTTACTATTTAATAAAAAAACTGATTAGTTAATATTTTTATTACTTAGTATAAATATAATTAATCAATAGAATTTCTATGATTTGATAGAATTTTATAATGGAATAGAATTCTAAATTCGAATTCTTTTGAAATTGGAAATATAATAAAATATAATATGATTTATTCACTCATAAGAAGACAATTATATTGGTGAGTGGTTCATGAGAATTCAATATCAAATTTACACTCATCTAAAAAGGTAATTGAAAAAGAAGTGAAATAGAAATTTTATATAGTTACCAAAAGCATTTCTGTTCCTTTTTTATTCCAAAATCAAAAATTTTGTGTAGTTACCAACTGTTTTCTTTTGTTCAAAAATTATTTCTAGGAATAAAATAAAAAAGAATCATTTCTGATCAAAAATTGTTCCCGAGAATAGAATGGTTATCAAATGCGCTCTAGGAACCATTTCTAACGGCTTCAATTCTAATACTACTATCCTAACGAACTGGTCTACTTCGAACGAATAGGTAGGTCCTTAACCCATGGGGCGGTAGCGTTGGGATCACCTTTTCTAGTGACCTATGATGACTTCAGTTTTATGAACTCCCTTAACCAATTTGTTGGCCACTGTTCTCGACGCCAACTAAAGGGGCATCACTAGAAGCAGCGACGATGGCAGAAGCAACAATAGCCTACTTTTGTGCTTACTGCCTCATCAAGTCTAAGTTCCCCTTATGCCCTTTCCTAGCACTAGCTTGGCCTAGAGTTGCCCTTCTTTTTTACATTCTCGGACCTAGGTTACTCATCCTCAGAGTTCTAAGAATAGTTGGCTCCACAATTCGAACAATACAATAATGAATTCAGAACTATAAATCAATAAAACAATCAACAACTACAGCATAGCATGTGTTCCTTGCTAACTATCCTAAAGTCTTAGCACACCTTATCACTCTAGTAATGACCACACTTTGAGGCCAACAAACGCTAGAGGTCATCCCAAACATGGGGATGCATGGCATCCGAAGGTCATTTGATTGCGATGTCCTAGGAGGCGTCGCCGAGTCAAAATATTTCATCTTTTGATATAACACCCACCTAATCTTTCGTATCAATTGGGATAGCATAGAACCCACATCCAAACACACTTTCGCATGCACGCACGCATGCACAAATACACACATCCGCAGTACGGATTCCTTCCAACTTGTCAAAAAGGGGTTGGGGTTGACTTAGTACTTTCATACTATGAGGATGACTTTAGAAAGTGGTGTCCCCTATGCATTTAGTACTCGTCTACATTATAGAACCACGGGTCAAGCTGAGGGTCTGACTTTGGACCTAGCTCCACCTCTCGGTCAATGATCTCACCATCAGGGGTATCCAAAACTATAAGCTCTCAAGCAGCACACTTGGATTAGGGGTGAGTGGTTCTAGGTTCTTTATAGTTTTCACCCAAAACCTGAAAACTACCCTCGGAATCTAGAACATGGAACCAACCCGTTTAGTACATATTCCTCATTTTTTGGAGCTTGAAACCAACTTGTTGGAATCTAGAACTTGGAACCAACCTTGTCATAAGTTCATGTTTAGTTAAAGAAAATGCAGATGATTGCAACAATACCGAACAAACTTGTCAATCACCAAAAGAGAATACATCACATAGAACCTTGTGGCAGTTGATTTGAATTATTCAAAGGCTTGCTATCTTGAGACATCAATGAAACAAGAAGCTACTTTATACCCGATTCAAGTTTTGCTTCACAGCTCTCCATAACATTCATTGCAAGCTTTCTAGCTGTCATGCCCCGACCTGCTTTATGCTTGCAACACCCTTTGCTTCCATACTTATGGCCATTCGATTGCGACATCTCAGGAAGCATCGATGACCCATTCATGTTATCGTTTATATACATGAGTGGAAGCAGAAAGAAATCACTGAGCCATTCACAACAAAACAGGGATAGTTTCAAACACGCTTATATATAATTATATGCATTCATAACATTATCACAACAAATAAGCCATTTACATTCAAACTTCAACATCACTTATTACACTACTTCATAGACAAGCCAAAAGCGTGGCTACAACCATCTCCAGAAGGGGTCTTGGGGGTAAGCCTAGCACCACTAATACTACGATGGCGACTTCAAAAAGTGATATACGCCACTCACTCTTAATACGCGTCCAACTCAAAATACCATGGCTTAGGCTCAACTAGTCACGATTTGAGCCTAAAAAATGTTAAACAATGAGTAGTGAGATAAACTCAACGAGTAAACTTCCTAGACCTATTGATAGCAGATCAGTCGTAAAGCAACTCCTGCTTTGCCTTACCTATAAATAGGAATGTTTATCTAACCTTCTCAAGTCATCAAGACATATAAGCACATAAACAATTCTTATAACACCTCTCATACATTTGGAGCCAAACATAAGAATATGCCATATAACATAGTAATGTGCCCGTGCCACGCGGTAATCCAGACATGCTCATATATCAATTTCATGTCACATGCGTGTCTCATGCACATTACACACATGGCATCCCAAGAATCGCATGGCATCCCATACTACCATGAAACCCTCAAGACCATGCTTTCAGAGTATTATGGCTGCTCAAGGCCCAAGACCAACTCGAAAGTTTGCAATCATCTAGCATAATCAAGCATCGTCTCGCTCCCTCATGCACAACATCATCTCGCATATGCATACGCCTCAGGACGTGGGGGCATCCTATTGACGTGGGGGCATCCGAACTTAATCGGGCATCGTCCCAGATAATCATACACATAAGGATGGAGCCATCACCTCGCATGATCATACGCATTAGGATATTTAAGTGATCACACGAGTATACATCACTCGCCTAATTTCATATCTTTCTCATTAATCGACGCAAGAGTGTGTAATGCTCATATAATATGCGACAGCATTAATTATATACAATCATGTCATCCTGTCATTCCACATGATTACATCCCAATCATACATTTGTCAAATTAACGATACCTCTATCCCATGGCATATTGTATCATAATAGCACTTAAACACTTCATCATACTATCTTTTCTCATACTCATACATATGCACTAATTAGTCATATGCCATCATGTCATGCTTGTATCTCATATCATATCACCCAAATACATCACTTGAACACTTCATTATGCTATCCTTCCACATATCTCACATGCTTACTAATTGGCTAAAATCAAAGAGTACCATAACATTTATCATTTTTTCTATTATAAAAGATACATAAGCATCCATTATATTCAACTTTAGCAACCAATAATACATCAATCAAATTAGAACTCATGCCATACAGAATATTCATGAAGGTAAGATAAATTATTACAATTGAGTATTTGTTGTTAGAATAATCTACCACATGCCATCACAACCTATGCAACGACTTATTTCACATTAATATAACTTGTCTTAATAACTTAGCACTAATGATCTATCGCAACATGATAACTTGGTTTGTAAACGAGCAGTTAGAGAAAGGAAGCGGTGAGTCCAAGATTGAACCCTTCCTATGATTCTGCCAACAAGAGTGCAATAATCGGCTTTGGTGAGCCTCGAAGTAATAATAGGAACCCCCAGATAACGAACCGGCAAGCTACCTTCAGGGAATCCAAACTCAAAAAGAATCTGATTTCCTAAAGTAGACGTGCCTCCTGCAAGGAAAATTTCGGTCTTAGTAGCATTTGGCCGTAGGCCACTCTAGGCTAAGAAGGTTTGGAGGCCTTCTTTGAGGAGGGCCATCGAAGGTAAGTTAGCCTCGCAAAATAAAAAGACATCATCCGCAAAGAACAGATGCGAGAGATTCGTTGATTTGCACCTCCAGTAGAACTTAAATTCTAGCTTCGAGGAACACCTGAATAAGATCCCTGAAAGCACCTCCATAATCAAAGTAAATAGGTAGGGAGAGATAGGATCACCTTGACGAAGACCACAACCACACGCAAAGAATCCATGCAACTCCCCATTTAGTGCTATTGAGTATTTAGGAGTGCGTACATAGGTCATAATTAGTCGCACCATAAACTCAGGAAACCCAAAATGTGGCACCCCCAAATAGCTAAGGTCACCACAGCTATCTATCGCTCTACCTAATGAATACCAGTTACAAATCTTTGCTATAAAGAGGTTTAAAGAAGGACCGAGGTCCATAGGCTTTTTTTTTTTTTAAAAGAGTTTAGCGCAGCTCATAGCAAAATTAAAGACGAGTCTCACCATCCCTCTACTCTCTTAATGATGGTACAATACACACTAGCTACACATCGAAGGAAAACATAAGTCGAGCCACTTTTATTTACATTTTAAGATAGATATTTTGGGTCAGTACAACAAAAAAGCCAAGACTTTTAACTAAACTCGGCTACAGCTCAAAAGAGAGATCTCAACCCCCTATATTGATCATGTATAACCCTCCATCTACAAGTGTCAGCTATCCCAAAAAGTCAGCTCCCCCTCCTCACACGGGCCATCACACCCATCCCGGTGCATCGGGCGATGGCGGCGGCAACATCCCTCACATCACTCCACCACAGCGGACGTGGATAGACAAGAACTCTTGGACGACCGGGCCCCTAGCCAGGCCCACATCATACATCACCAGCACCCGAACCCATATGGACGTCAAACTAGGGATGGTAACACAATCAAGCTCCGTACAATCAATCTCCACGTCAGATGGAAGGCCGTAAAAGGTATCCTGCGTGACCGAAGAGAGAGGCATCTTTCTACTCTGAAATGTTGGTCCCCAAAAGGGTGAGTACAACCACTTAGCAGGTAAAAGATCCATTAAGCTACTCAATGCATCAAACAAACAATCATAACATCATAGTAGAGTACATATCATTCGTGCATCTAAACATAACTTACCTTGCAGCCATGTGTCACGGCCCAAAAGTTAGCATGTCCAAGAGGTTTCTATGAGTCAGGCATGACACCTTCTGACCCTCGCCTTATGTTCCCGAGACGTAGAGTATTCTCCTAAGGGCGGGCGATACTGTATTTGTACGCATATGATATAAATGTGAGTAGCTAGTAGTTGGCAATAAATGCCGGTAGTTATGTGACATCCCAGAAATTCAAAGCCAAGCCATAAGGTGTGTTAAAGTCTTTAGTTAGGTGATAGAATTTCCATGGCTTATGTTTTAGCCATTAGTCTTTTAATTTGATGATTTGTGCTTGTGATTGTGGAAATTTAAATTTAATAGATTAATGCTTGGCCATATGATTTAAATTTCAATAATCAAAAATGTCCCAAGACTTTGGCCAAGATGAAAATTGGAATTCAAAAAAAAATATTTATAAAAGGAATTAAAAAAAAAAAGAGAAAAAGGGGTTAATTTTTGGAATGGGCCTTGGGCCCATTGGCCTAAAGCTTGGTGGGCCAAGCTTGTCGGCCCATTAGAGCCCAAGAGGAGAATTCGACCAGCCCAAGGGAGTGGCCGGATGGGCCTAAGCCCAAGCCCAATCAAGTTTAAAAAGAAAATGAAAAATGACAAGTGGCAAAGAGAATGGGCATGCATTGGTTGGTTTTAAGGCTTGTAATCATTGCAAATGATGGGATTAGGGGAGTATAAAAGGAAAAAGGAGAGAGAGTGGCCGGTTACTTGCAGCATTCGGCCAAGAAGAGAGAAAGGGTGAGAGAGAGAGAGAGAGAGAGAGAGAGAGTTCGAGAGGAAGGGAGAAACCGAGAGGGAAGGAGGCGGAGCCGAGAGGGAGGTGCCGCCGTTCGTTCGCCGTCCGATCGCCGTGCACGCCGCCGTGTGCTCGTCGTTTGTTCATCTTAGAGGCAAGTGGGAGTCCTTAACTTCTCTTGCATGTTTGTTTTGTTGGTTGCATGTTCGATCTTAGGTGTTATTTGTGCGAAAAACCGAGGTAAGGGTTGGTTATTTTCAAACCGTGTGACTGTCCTTGTTCGGTTTGTGGGAGTCAGTAGCTTGTTCGAGCTTGCATGTGTGTTTGGAGTCCGATTTTGGCTTCGATGTCTTCATGGAAGTTGTAGCTAACATCTTGTAGTATAACATACTGAAATTTCGTGGTAAATGATGGAGTTTTGAGGGGTTAAAGTCCTATTCTACGGAGACCCCAGATCTGTGAAGTTTCCACTGACCTTTTGTTGGATTCTTGGTTGCATGTTGGCTTGTGATGAAAATATGACTTCGATGTCTTCATGAAAGTTGTAGATAACATCTTAAAATACAACATACTCGAATTTGAAGAGAAATGAACAAGTATAGCCTAGTAAATCGGCTAGATCTTGGAGACGATGATTCTGGTGATGTGTTCCGAGACACCCGAGACTTCATGGACTTAAAAGATGACTATACTTTGGTTATTTAGCCGAGATCTCTTCATGAAACTTGTAAAGGACACCTTGATACATAACATACTCAAATTTCAAAGGAAACGAAAGATAATAGATGGGTGAAACCTTAATATTTCGGAGATGTGTGTTCTGGACGATGCGGTAGTGGTTCCAGAAGTTTCGTGGGGTTGTATAAATTAATCTAAAAATAATTTGGCTTAGAGTTCTTCATGAAAAGTGCACGAAAATGTGTTGGCTATCACCCTGTAAAATTTCGTAATTTTTGAAGGCCATATGAGTATTTTAATCGAATTTATTTGGAAACTGTGCAATTCTGGCCATTATCCGAATATCATGTGTTATTTTGTGGAAATTGTGAAATTATGAGAAATTCTATTTGGCCATGAATTTTGTATGAAATTGTGATTCTATTGATTTGTTTAGTGATTGTTTGAATATTATGATTTTGGGAAAATCATAGATATGGAATTTAATATTTATTTATGAAAATAAATAAATATAATAATAAAATAAAAAGGGATTATTTTATTGGCCATAAATTCCATTGAATTTATTATGCATTGTTACATGTGTGATAAGACATTGGTGTATGTATGACCATGAATTGTGATGCATGTGTGAATCATATGCCATGTAATAATGTGATCAAAAGAATGATAAATGTGGATAATGATAAGTGAGTAAGTGGTTGTGGTGGAGGATGAGGCCGGAATGTACAGAGATGCATTGCCGGAATTCCCTGGGAGTTTCAGGATGCCCGGCTAGAAGGGTAAAGGCCGGAAGCCCTGTCGGAGGTTTCTGCCCGAAGGGAATGCCTCGTGATGCTAGTTGAGATGCGAGATGCCCGGAATTTGGGGGGCCGGAAGCCCAATGGCCTGGGAGGCTGAATGCTGGAACCCTGTCGGAGGTCTTTGCCCGAAGGGATGTGGCCTGGGAGGCCGAATGCTGGGAACCCTGTCGGAGGTCTTTGCCCGAAGGGATGATGAAAATGATAATTGAGAATGGGTGATCAAATCTAAAGATAAAAATGGAAATTATATGCATGAGATGAGATACATGATGATGATGGTATGATATGATATATTGATCACCAATTAAATGATATGCATGATGATATGCATGATGATGATGATATGTGATGAGATATGATGATCACCCATGATATTATATGCATGATGATATGCATGATGATGATGATATGTGATGAGATATGATGATCACCCATGATATTATATGCACGATGATATGCATGATGATGATGATATGTGATGTGATATGATGATCACCTATGAGATGATATGCATGATGATATGCATGATGATATGATGATAACGATATGCGATGTGATATGATGATCACTTATGAGATGGTATGCATGATGATACGCATGGTGCTGCTGATGATGATGATGATATGTGATGTGATATGATGATCATCCATGGTATGATATGCATGATGAAATGCATGATGATGATACTGATGTATGGTATACGATGATGATAATGATGATGATATGTGACATGTATGATGACATGTATGATGAGCTGATACCAAGATGATGATGATATGTATGATATGATGATGCATGATTACGCATGACTTCGGGGTGAGTAACGCCTGCAATGCATGTATGATTTGCTTGATGCATTGAGTTGTTACTGGATTTCCCTATCTGCTGAGTGGTTGTACTCACCCCTTTTGGGGATAACATTTCAGATTAGCAGTATGCCGCTACCTGCCGTCTCGCGAGGGATATTTTATGGTCTACCGTCTGACATAGAGGTCGAGTGTACGGAGATAGATTGTCCCTCTGTTCCCGGACTGACTTACATTCGAGTACGCTGTCTAGTGATGTATGACATCGGCCTGGCTGGGGGCCCTGTCATACAAGAGTTCATTTCTGTGCACATTCGTCGGGATGGAGCTATGCGAGGGATGTTGCCGCCGCCACCGCCTGATGCACCGGATTGGGTGTGAGACCCACGCGCGATGAGTAGGAGTTGGATCCTCTTTTTTTTTTTTGTGTAGATAGTCGACGCTTTCGATGGGGGGTTTTGTGCTTACACGATGTTAGGGGTCGAGATTTCTTTTTGAGATTTTAGGTAGGACATGGCAGAGTCCTAGCCTTTCTTGTTTTGTACCGACCCAAAGGGAACCTCATCTTGATATATATATGTATGTAAGTAAAGCGTCGAAGTTGTTTATAAAATCCTGATGTTTAGCTGGTGTGTATTTGTATCATGGATTGGTAGGGGGATAGATGACGATGTTTGATTTGCTTCCGCTAGTAGTCGCGCTGGGACCGCTTTAAAAAAAAAAAAAAGTGTGTCTGCGAATTAGGACACTTCTTCAAATGAAAGAAAGGTAATTAAGGAGTAACATCGGCGCTGGTGACGATCTGCGAAGGGTTCGGGGTGTCACAAGTTAGTAGATGGGGAGGTTCAATCTCCATCGTTAGATCTAAGGAGATCTACGGATACAATTTGTATTATACTTGTATATAAAGGGGTCTCCTCCCTCATTGTAATTCATCCACAAGTTATATGAAAAGCAGAGCTTCTCTCTCTAAGAAGTTTCTCTCTCTAAAAAGTCCCTTGTGAGTCAAGTGTTGAAAGGCTGCTTAGGGGTAAAACCTTAAGGCCGCACGGGTAAGCCAAGGAATGATCGAGAGCGAATCGATCGGCCCGTGACAAGTGGTATCAGAGCTGATTTGTGATCCAAGCGCAAGTGCAATGGCTGATCCAAGATCTGATGAGGCGTTGGCCCTGGGTGGTGACTACGCTGATCGTGGGCAGAATGCCGAGAAGGGCGGTGCCAAGGGGAAGAAGACCTGTGGTGGTTTGAAGGAGCAGACGTGGGATCTTGCACAACGAATGGAGCTAGAGTTGTTCGTCTCCGATGTCCAAAAATCGATCGATGACCTGACCCAGACCGTGGACGGAGTTGACGCCAGAGGGGAGGAGTTGGTTGCGGAAGTGTAAGAGCTCAAGACCGGCATGGGAGAACTCCGCCACGAGTTGTTGGGGACCCTACAGGAGGAACTAGCACAATGGTACGAACCGTTGGAGGCCACGATGGCGGCCATGCGTGCGGAGATAGCGAAGCTTACGGGTAAGCTCGTGAAGCACAAGCTGCACGTGTGAACGCTGTGATCATGGTGCAAGGTCCACGAGTGGACACGCCGAAGCCGAAGGAATTCCGGGGCTCGCGGGTGGCCAAGGATGTGGACAACTTTCTATGGTACATGGAGCGATACTTCAAGCCATGGGAATCAATGACGACCAAACACGGGTAAACACTGCATCTATGTACTTAGCAGATAGTGCTTTGTTGTGGTGGCGTCGTCGGTCGGATGATAGGTGTGGGAATCCTATCCCGACCTAGAGTGGTTTCGTCGAGGAGTTCCGACAAAACTACTTTCTCGCTTATGCAGAGGAGGAAGCTTGTGACGAGCTAAAGCGTCTCGAGCAGAAAGGTGGTGTGCGCGACTACATCAAGCGGTTTTCGGAGTTGCTACTCCAAGTCCCCTCGATGAATGAAGTTGAAGGGTACCACCAGTTCATGAGTGGTCTCAAGCCATGGACCAAACAAGAGTTGAAGCGGTTCAATGTGGGAGATCTCACGACGGCCATGACCGTAGCCGAGTCGCTCGTGGACTACAAGGCGTCGCCTTCCACATCCCGACTGGACACCCGTCCAAGGGACAAAGGCACTAGTGAGGGAGATCGGGGTAGATTCAACAATCGCCCAACTAGAGCAAGATCGCCGAATGGTCCCCATCCTCACCAGGCTCATGCGAGGCCAAATGGAGGTGAGCAAAGGAAGGTATGCTCGTATAGCTGTTTCTTTTGCGACGGTCCGCACATGGCGCGGGATTGCCCGAACAAGGCCAAACCGGCCGCTCTTTGCAAAGAGGATGAGCCTAGGGAAGAAGCACGGTTGGGATCGCTGCGACTCCTTAGCACAATCAAAGCCAAGAAGGCGAAGGAGCCTAAAGACTTGATGTTCATGGACATGAAGATCGGAGTGACCACAGTGAGTGCGCTTGTAGACACGGGAGCATCCGACATCTTCATCTCGAAGGAAGCCGCAAAGAAACTTAACCTACGGGTTGAGAAGGGAGCCGGTTGGCTCAAGACCATGAACTCAAAGGAAGTCCCTGCGATCGGGGTTGTAAGGGACGTGGAGCTACAACTCGGGTCATGGAAAGGCAAGGAAACTCTAGAGGTAATTCCACTTGACGACTACAATATTGTCATTAGAATTAAATTCCTAGATAGGATCCATGCTATTGTAGTTCCCTTTGCAGAATGTATATGCGTGTTGGACAAGAATAGTCAATGCGTGATTCCGGTCCATCGTGAGTCGAATCATGATCGGAAGATGATCTCGGCCATGCAACTCACCAAATGAGCAAGGAAGGGCGAAGTGACCTTCCTAGCAACCTTGAAGGTTGAGGAAGGCAAGGGTGAAGGGAAGGAAGTGCCGACGGAAGCAACCCAAATCCTCAACTCGTTCAAGGATGTTATGCCTTCGGAGCTGCCGAAGGAGCTACCACCCAAGAGAGAGGTGGATCACCGAATCGAGCTAGTGCCTGATGCTCGACCGCCTGCCATGGCACCTTACCATATGGCGCCACCTAAATTGGAAGAGTTGAGAAGGTAACTTAAGGAGCTGCTCGATGCGGGTTATATATGGCCATCTAAAGCCCCATTCGGTGCACCGGTCCTGTTCCAAAAGAAGCACGATGGGTCACTCCGGATGTGCATCGACTACCGGGCACTGAACAAGCTGACTATGAAGAACAAGTACCCGATCCCGCCTATTGCGGATCTGTTCGATCAACTTGGTGGAGCTTAGTGGTTTACCAAGCTGGATCTCCAATCGGGCTACTATCAAGTTCGGATCGCCAAAGGAGACGCACTGAAGACCGCATGTGTGACGCGATATAGATCTTACGAGTTCCTCGTGATGCCGTTCGGCTTGACGAATGCTCCGACTACATTTTGCATGCTTATGAACAAGGTACTCCACCCTTTCCTAGATAGGTTTGTAGTGGTTTACCTAGATGATATTGTAATGTATAGTCAAACGCTCAAAGAGCATATTGAGCATCTAAGACAAGTCTTCCAAGTCTTGCGCGAAAATAAGCTGTATGTTAAGCGCGAGAAGTGTGCTTTCACCCAAGAGGAAGTTCCATTCTTGGAGCACATCGTCGGAAGTGGACGTGTGCAGATGGACAAGGCGAAGATTCGATCGATTGTCGAATGGGAGCCGCCAACGAAGGTGCTTGCATTGAGGTCATTCCTAAGCCTCACCAACTACTATCGACGGTTTGTCCGGAGTGACTCAAGCATCACCGTGCCACTCACGGATCTACTGAAGAAGGAAAAGGCATGGGAGTGGACGGATCGGTGTCAAAGAGCCTTCGATCGATTGAAGACCGCCATGACCGAGGAGCCGATGTTGGTGTTGCCCGACCACACCAAACCTTACGAGGTAGAGACGAACGCATCGAATTATGCAATCAGTGGCGTTCTTATGCAGGATGGACATCCGATGGCGTTCGAGTCCCGAAAGCTAAACGACACCGAGCGTCGATACACCGTCCAAGAGAAGGAGATGACCGCAGTGGTGCACTACCTTTGGACGTGGAGACATGCATCCTGGGATCGAAGTTCGTCGTGAAGATGGACAACGTGGCCACGAGTTACTTCCAAACCCAAAAGAAGTTGAGTTCGAAGCAAGCCCGATGGCAGGATTTTCTGGCGGATTTCGACTACACGTTGGAGTACAAGCCGGGGAAGGCCAATTCTGTGGCAAACGCATTGAGTTGAAAGACAGGGCTTATGAGCCACACTATGAGTCGACCGAGCTGTCCTTGGGTCGACCGCATCAAAGAAGGGCTGGAGCATGATCCAAGAGCCCAAGCTCTCTTCGGGTATGCCAAGGAAGGTAAGACTCGACAGTTTTTGTGTGAGGACGAGCTCCTCTACACCAAGGGAAGGCGGCTGTACGTGCTCTTCCATGGGAAGCTGAGGAAGGAAATCTTGCGCGAGTGCCACGACTCAAAGTGAGTGGGTCATCTAGGGATCCATCGCACGTTGGCCCTCGTCGAAGATCGCTACTACTGGCCCCAAATGCGGGACGACGTGGAGGCATATGTGAAGACTTGTCTGGTATGCCAACAAGACAAGCTGGAGCAACGGTCGTCGCCGGGGTTGTTGGAGCCACTTCCCGTTCCAACTCGTCCATGGGAAAGCATTTCCATGGACTTCATCGTCAACCTACTGAAGTTTGAAGGGTGCCGGACTCTAATGGTGATGGTTGACCGGTTCTCAAAGTATGCAACCTTTGTACCTATGACAAAGGATTGCCCGGTCAAGGAAGCGGCCAAGCTGTTCATGAAGCATGTGGTGAAGTACTGGGGGATGCCACAAATGATCATGAGCGATCGGGATCCCCGCTTCACGGGACATTTCTGGTCCGAGTTGTTCAAGCTGCTGGGGTCGGAGCTGAACATGTCAACGAGTTTGCATCCCCAAACCAGCGGTTAGACGGAGCGAGTCAATGCACTCTTAGAGATCTACCTCCGGCACTACGTGAGCACGACGCAAGTGAATTGGGCGAAGCTGATCGACGAAGCCCAGTTCTCCTACAACTTGCAGCGGAGCGAGTCGATCGGCCAGAGTCCGTTCGAGATTGCGACTGGACAACAACCGAACACCCCGAGCACTATTGCTTCGAGTTACCAAGGGAGTAGTCCACCCGCGTACAAGTTCGCCAAGAACATGCAAGAAGAGGCGGACTTGGCATGGGTGTGTCTGCACAAGGCCTCCAAACGTATGAAGAAATGGACGAATAAGAAGCGACAGCACGTGGAGTTTCAAGTTGGAGACCAAGTGTTGGCCAAGCTGCACGTGGTTCTTCGATACAAGGACGTGCACAAGGGGTTGATCCGTCGCTACGAAGGGCCATTTCGAGTGCTACAACGGGTTGGAAAGGTAGCATACAAGCTAGAGCTACCACCAAAGCTAAATGTGCATCCGGTTTTCCATGTAAGTATGCTTAAACCCTTCCAAGTTGATGAGGAAGACCCGGATCGAGGGGAGTCACAACAAGCGCCACTCGAGGCAAAGACCTCATATGATCAAGAAGTCAAGAGCATCTTAGCGGATCGAGTCATACGGAAGAGGTATTGTGTGGCCAAGCGCGAGTATTTGATCCGATGGAAGGGTCTTCCAGAGAGCGAAGCCAGTTGGGAGCCCGAGGAAAGTCTTTGGCAATTCAAGAAAGAGATCGAAGACTTTCACGTCGAAGACGTGACGAGGGCGTCGCCTGATTAGGTGAGGGAGAATGTCACGGCCCGAAAGTTAGCATGTCCAAGAGGTTTCTATGAGTCGGGCATGACACCTTCTGACCCTCGCCTTATGTTCCCGAGATGTAGAGTATTCTCCTAGGGGCGAGCGATACTGTATTTGTACGCATACGATATAAATGCGAGTAGCTAGTAGTTGGCAATAAATGCCCGTAGTTAGTAGATGGGGTGGTGCAATATCCACCGTTAGATCTAAGGGAGATCTACGGATACAGTTTGCCTTATACTTGTATATAAAGGGGTCTCCTCCCTCATTATAATTTATCCACAAGTTATATGAAAAGCAGAGCTTCTCTCTCTAAGAAGTTTCTCTCTCTAAAAAGTCCCTTGTGAGTCGAGTGTTGAAAAGCTGCTTAGAAGTAAAACCTTAAGGCCGCACGGGTAAGCCAATGAGTGATAAAGAGCGAATCGATCGGCCCGTGACACATGCATATGTCATCATACCATATGTGCATACACCATCATGCACTCATCATCAAGCATTCATACATATACCATCATGCCATAGGTGCATATACAATCATGCACTCATCATCAATCATTCATGCATATCCATCATGCCATAGGTGCATATACAATCATGCACTCATCCATATTATATCATACATCCATGCATACATGTCACCATACCATGCATGATTCAATTTCAACTTTTTATCTTTCAATTGGGTCACCACATTTTTCTTTCCCAGGACCAGTAATTTGCATCCCACATTCTATCGCTCGCACCCAACCAAGCATCTCAAGGAACCTCCGGCACACACCTCCAAGCATCCGGCACCCCTACACTCCGAGCATCTCATATTCCAACTAGCATCACGAGGTATCCCCCCGGCACACACCTTCGAGGCTTCCGGCACTCCCACATTCCGAGCATCCTGACACTTGCAAGGCATTGTCAGCTCACACTTCCGACGGTATCCTCATTTCCATAATTCATATTCACATTTGTGTCTCAATATCAACATGGCACATGATGTGATGGCAACAAAGTCAATTCAGTTTTTGATCTTATATGTAATGCCAAATATTATCACATGTGCAGTAAGATTCAATCACTTAAAACAATATAATTCATGGGGCTCATACAAAACAGAATAGTCCATGCATTACAGCTTTTGAAATTCGCACAATCCAGTTTGCACAGTTTTAGAAAACATTTTAATTTAATACCCAAATGACCTTCAAAAATTATGAAATTCGAACATGTGATAGTCAAGACATAAAGGCAGATATTCCTTGAAGAACACTGCACCAAAAGTTCCCATATAATGCAATACAGAACACGCATCACAGCACTACTAATTCTATCCGTTCCACTTGCACAGTTTTTGTAACATTTTTGGTTAAATAGACAAATGAACTTCAAAAATTATGAAATTTGAATATGTTATAGGCAAGACATAAACAAAGATATTTCATGCAGAAAACTTTTCCAAAAGAATCTCATACAAAACGGTATAAAAACAACTCAACCATCACAATGCACAGTTTTAGTAACAATTTTGGAATAACCCCTAAATGAACTCAAAAAGTTCTAAAATTTTGATATGTTATAAATAAGACCTAAAGGAAAAAGTTTCATGAAGAACACTAAGTCAGATTCATTGTATATCAAGAGCAGTAATTGCTATATTCTTTACTAACATTCTGTAATAGCTTCCAAATTTAACATTTACAAAGAAAATCGTTTTACTGACCAAACCTTGTCCATTTATTCTCAAATTTTGATATGTTATTTCTAAGGATATTTCCTACAACTTTCATTAAGGGCTCAAAGTCCAATTCTAACTAGATAATTACAGAAAATTCACGGAGTAATCAAAGGTCATGCTGTTTTCTGTGAAATAGTTTACTAATTCTAAGAGAACTACTTCTACTCATTCAAAATCCAACGTCCAACATCCAACATCCACAACCCAAACATCTCCAAGTCTATTGCACTTCACTAGACAACAACAGTACAACATGATATAGGTTAATGGACTTTCACTTGCCTCTAGCTCTTTAGCTCAATTGCAAGCAAAACAGAGGGCTCAGCTCAACGGCGGCGAAGACTAGCGGCGTCGACGGTGGCAACTCGAGCACGGCAGAAGGCAGTCTCCTTCTTCCTCTCGCTGTTCACTCGCTTGCTGCTCACTCTCGCTCAAACTCTCTCTCTGTATTCACTCATCCGCTCGCTACCTCTCTCTCTCACTCACTCGTTCGATTCATTCTCTCTCTTCCCCTCTGTGTACGAGGGTTTTGTTCCTCACTTTGTTGACAATTTAGTCAACTGCATGGGGCTTCTTTCAGTGGCTATAGAAATCGAAGACAGCTATGGAGGGCGTGGCTCTCCCTCACTCGGTTCTCTCCATGCGCTGGCCACCAAAGGAGAAGCAACATGGCTGTTGCTGGGCTTCTCTCGGTCAACAAAGTTGAAGAAGTTTCAAGGATTGTTGACTGGCTTTGTCGACAATTAAGGGAGAGGTGATGGGTTAATTGGGCCAGCGAAGTTGGGGCCGTGCAGTCCTTACTACATGGTCCAACCCTTCCAAAATTAAATCCTAAAATTTCGGTACATGCATGTTCCTCATGCATAGCTGAATTCCATTTCTTTCGGCTCTCTAAAATTAATTGATAAAAAATCAAGTCATCTCTTATTCCACATACACTTAGGTGTCTAGTTGGGTCGTGTCATCGAGAGAAAATATGTACATAAATCGGCGGGGTCTAACATCGGTGTTGACGACGAAGTCCAACAATAAATTCATCAATCCACAATGTGTCATCATCTTTCTGAAGTAGGCAAAATTACTGATGAAATTGGTCTCACCAATAACCTTAAAAGTAAAGGGATTCCGACAAGGCTATGATTTATTCTACAATCGGACCATTACTAAAAATGACCCATTGGTCCGATGGTGATAACAAAACAATGTCCGTACTTGATACCAATGACACAGTCCAATGATACTTCCGTCAACTAGTCATGGACCATCGTATATCTAAGGGTCGTCACAAAATTCTGGATGCCACAAAAATCCTCCTAAAAATAAGGGAAACCTATTCAATGTGAGGACATACAAATTTCATGAATGAAAATGGTGAGATTTCCTCTAATTGAGTGAACTTCTTCGGAGAGTGGATAACTCCTTTCGGTCTCTTTATCCTTGGAGCATAGATCACTCCTTGGTGGTGAGCCAAGAAGCCCTTTATCCTTGGTTGGTGGAATCTTTAGGCCTTGGTGGAGAGCTTCTCCTATCCTGAAGTCCTTTATCCTTGGCTGGTGGAAGCTTTAGGCCTTGGTGGTGAACTTCGTAGATCTTGATCCTCATTTTCGGTTGGTGGCGTGGCCTTTATACCTTGGAAAGAGATTGTTCTATCTTTTCTTATTCCCTTTCGTTTCTTCCCTGTATACTACTCTATACACTTAACCAAAAAAATCCCAAAAGAAAAAAATTTCCGTTCTAGAATCAATTGCCCCATCACACATCACCTCCTAATCTAATGGCTCATTGTTTTGTAGCTTGGTATTTTTTGGGTAGGAGATGAGAGACATGGTCCCATCTGCTGTTTTGATGGACCTCCAAGTGTCGGAGGATCAGGAAGAGGCATCAATTGGGATGCCATGGATGTAGATGTTCTCGATGGGGAGGTGTCCGATCCCAAGCTTGATCCCAATATGATCGTCGAGCTAGAGCCCTGGATTCTGGAGCCCGTAGATAGTTAGGTGATAATGGGATTAATAATACTTTTTTGACCGCCCTCATAGTACTAGAGGTGCTAGGTTTACCCTAAACCCCTTTTTGGCTGCGCTTATAGACTAATCGGATGTGGCAAGCAACTAAGCTTAGTTTTGTGTTTTAAACTATTTTGATCATCGCTTGTATAATAGGAGAATCTTTTGATGCATATGTGTATATATGAGTGTGGTTAAAACTATCCCTATTTGTTGATTAGGTGAATTGTTTATGCTTTCGCTTGAGTATTTAATCAAATAAAGCAATTGGGTCGGCAACATCTCCTAGGACGTCACAGTTGAATGACCTAAAGGAAATGAATGACGACGAAGGCGGGTTGTCACGCGTCTTGAGTGGGCCAGGGCATGACATGAAGACCAAGAGGTTTTTTTCTAGAACCCTATCAAAATGGACATCCTATTTTAAGGGTGCTTGGACAAGCCAAGTTGAGAGTGCATTGACAAAAGACAAAGGTAAGGAGAAGTTTGCCAAGCCTTCTAAGGACATCCAAAAAAACTCGATGTTGACACAAGGAAATGCTTTGAGTGATGGCTATGGGCATTTTCAAGCTAATTGTCATAATCAAAGAGTTATGACTATTCAAGAAATTGAAGAGATGGATATGGCACTTCAAGTGGCTGAGGATAATCTGGACCAAAATGGTTTTGAATCTAAAAAGGAAGAGGAGACTATGGAGAAAGCTAAATGATGGCAAGTTATTAGTCAGTCGTAGAGCATTACATGTTGAAGTTTCTCCTCATGAGAATGAGCAAGGGAGAACATCTTTCACACCCGTTATACTATTAATAGGATGTTCAATAATCATTGAAGGTGGGAGCTGCAGCAATATCATATCGACAACTTTGGTCGATAAATTGAAGCTTCCAACAACTAAACATCTTCAATGGCACAAGCTCCAATGGTTCGGTCAAGGGAATGATCTCAAGATGACAAAACAAGCTCTGATATCATTTTCAATTGAGAAGAATTATCAAGATCAAGTTCTATGTAATGTGATTCCCATGGATGCATGTCACTTGTTATTGGGAAAACCTTGGCAAATCATAGAAATGTTGTGCATGATGGGTGTAAAAACATACTCTTTTCACATTAGGTTTTGAATTTATGATCGGTAGATCACAATATTCTTAATAAATCTCTCTCCATTTTTCTTGGACTAGAACTGTGGGGTAGCCGGCCATTTTTTTTTTTTTTCGAAAGATTTTCTTTTTTGATAGAAAAGACAAAGGGAGTTCTTTTGGCTTAAAATCCGAATAATATTCATTACTTGCTTGAAATAATATTCATTACTTGCTATTCATTACTTGCTTGAATTGGTTCTTTCAAGCATTTATCGAAAAGGGCTTCGAATTTGATCAATTCAATTGAGGTATCTGGAAACAAGATTTTTTCTTATTTCTTCATTTGAAACGGGCTCTTATTCTATTTCGTACTCTTTCTAAATTCAAGGACTAACTCTTGAATCACAAATAAAAAACAGGGAATAGATTCATAGGTCGATGCCCCGTAATAGAACTTAGGGTTAATAGAAATAGTAGATCACATAGATTCAACAAATGAGGTGGGTTCATTAACAATTCAAAGATGAAAAAATGGTAAAAAAGAAAGCATTTCTTCCTCTTCTATATCTTACATCTATAGTATTTTTGCCCTGGTGGATCTCTCTCTCATTTAATAAAAGTCTTGCATTTTGGATTACTAATTGGTGGAATACTAGGCAATCCGAAACTTTTTTGATTGATATTCAAGAAAAGAGTATTCTAGAAAAATTCATCGAAAAATGCCTTCTTGTACCCATGAATCCATATGTGATACTTAAAAATGAACCTGGGGACGGAAACACGAGTTAGGAAACTCTACTCGTAAACAAAAGAATATATTTGCTTTGTTTATGATAGAGAAAAAGAGTGAGATAGATACATACAAAGATGCATTCCTTGTTAAAAGAATTTGCAGATGCGATCCCATAAGAGTTGCCACCTGGATTACCTCCAATAAGAGGTATTGAACATCACATTAATTTGCTTCCCAATGCTCCTCTACCCAACGAACCGGCCTATCAATGCAATCCAGAAGAAACAAAAGAATTGCAATGACAACTCGATGAACTTATCGATAGAGGGTATGTTCAAGAAAGAATGAGCCCATGTTTCGTTGTTGCTTTTCTAGTGCAAAAAAGGATGGTTCATTCAGAATGTGTGCCAATAACCAAGCCATCAACAACATCACCATTAGATATAGGTACCCCATACCTAGACTTGATGATATGCTTGATGAGTTATATAGTCCTACTGTGTTCTCAAAAATTGACTTGCAAGGTGGCTATCACCATATTAGAATGCAAGAAGGTGATGAGTGGAAGATGGCTTTCAAAAATAAAAGACCTTTATGAGTGGGTTGATTATGCTACTCGGATTATTGGATGCTCCTAGTACCTTCATGAGGTTTATGAGTGAGATTCTTCATTCCTTTATTGGTCAATTTGTTATTGTATGTTTCGATGATATTCTTGTCTATAGCATATATCTCATTTGAAACAAGTTTTCAATGTCTTGAGAGAGTAGAAACTCTATGCTAAAATGGAGAAAAGTGAGTTCTTCTCTCCAATTGTCATATTCCTTGGATATGTGGTTTCAAAAAATGGGATCTCCGTTAATCAATCTAAGATAAAAGCTATGAAGACTTGGCTGATTCCAAAGTCCATTTCTAATTTAAGGAGTTTTCATGGAGTTGCCTCTTTTTATCAACAATTCGTGAAAGATTTTAGTTACATCATGGCTCCTATCACCAAATGTGATAGGGTGATTTCAAATGGACGAAAGCTGCTCAAAATACCTTTAAAGCAATCAAGCAAAAGCTTTGTGAGTCCCTTATTCTTGCCCTTCTAATTTTGATAAAGTATTTGAAGTTGTGTGTGACACAAGTGGAGTTAGCATTGGCGATGTTCTTGTACAAGCCCAAAAACCTTTAGCGTATTTCAGTGAGAAGTTGACAGATTCGAAGAAGAATTCTTCAACTTATGATAAAAAAAATTTATGCCATTGTTAGAGCTCTTGATCATTTGAGGCCAAAGCAATTTGTTCTTCATTTTGATCATGCTCTAAGTTCATTAGCAGCCAACACAAGCTCAATTCAAGACATGCCTTGTGGGTGAGTTTCTTCAATCCTTTTATTTTGTCTCAAAGTACACACCTGGCCACACTAATGTTGTAATGGATACTTTATCGAGAAGATATTCTATACTTGCTATTCTGGATTCTAGAATTCTTGGTTTTCAATTGATGAAAGAACTTTACTTTCAAGATTCTAAGTTCTCATCCATCATCGATAATTGTAAGCAAAGAGTTCAAGGTACTTACTCTTTACAAGATACATTTCTTTTTAAAGAAAATCATTTATGTGTGCCAAAAAGTTCTTTTCGAGAGTTGTTGATCCAAGAAGCACATGGTAGTGGATTGACCGGTCATTTTGGAGTTAACAAAACTCTTGAAGTTTTTCAAGATCACTTCCATTGACCAAAGATGAATGGAGATGTACACGCTATCATCTTGAGGTGTGCAACTTGCCAAAGAGCTAAAAGTCATTTCCATCAAGGATTATATACTCCACTTCTTGTTCCATTGTAGCCTTAGGAAGATGTGAGTATGGATTTTAATGTGGCTCTTTCGAGAACTCAAAGGGGAAAAGATTCCATCATGGTGTTTGTTGATCGGTTCTCTAAAATGGCCCATTTCGTGCCATGTCGTAAGACGGATGATTCTTCTCATGTTGCTAAATTATATTTCAAAGAGATTATTCACCTTCATGGAGTATCAAAGACCATTGTGTCAGATCATGATTCCATGTTCTTGAGCTGCCTTCTACACTACAAAGAATACTTGGTACACAACTCTTGTTCAACACCACTTGTCATCCCCTAAACTAATGGCTAAACGAAGGTAACAAATCGAATCCTTACCACTCTTCTTCAAAGTATGGTGAGTAAATATTTAAAAGACTAGGATTTGAAGTTAGCACATACTAATGGTCGATCACCTTTTGAAGATGTGTATGGAATCAATTCCGTCCAACTCTCAAGTGAACTTCAATTGCAAAGAAACGGCTAAGTTGATGAAGAAGGTCCATGACCAGATTCAATCAAAGAATAAAAAGGCCAACGAATCTTACAAGAAGAAAGCTATTCAACATGAGAAGAAGGCTCAATTTCAACGTATAGGTTCTCTTGAGGAAGGAGAGATTTCCATCTCGTCACAAGAGCAAGCTTATGCCTAGAGCTAATGGTCCATTTAAAGTTATCAAGCGAATCAGTGACAATGTTTATAACATTGATCTTCCTAGAGAATTTGGAGTTTTGACGGCTTTTAATGCGAGAGACCTTTCTCCTAACTTGGAGGATGAAAATTTCTCATATTTGAGGACAAATCTCAAACAACGCGAGAAGGATGATGCGAAAGCATCCAATTTAGCTCCATCAGCCCACTCAGCACCATCATTACTCATTCAAGCCAAGATAGAATTTGAGTATAACGTGTTTCAATGGATTGAGATTGAAATTTCCAACTATAACAATATCGACCCATTCTTACCAAAGTTATCGGTATAATATATTAATCGTTGATTTCTAGGTACACTTTAGTAGTTACTAATCTCAAAGTTTCTCAACAACATATATCAATGAAAGGCCATTCTGAAAACCTTCCTTGGTTATTTGATGAAGTCATGAGGTACTTATCTTCTAGTCCAAACGGGAGCACAAATGTTGCAAGGCTAAAGAATTAAGAATGCAAGTTCGCGGGTCATTAAATGCATCACTATTTTCATAGGAGTCTTTATTGTTAGGTAAAGTTTCAAGAGTCAAAATTCTAAGTTCCTAGGTCTTTAATGTTAAGCTAGTTTCTATGTCTATTTATTACTTTTCTATTTCCTAAATTGAATTCCTCCAATAAATGGAGGAAGCCTCTCTGTTGTAATGCAGACTAGATTTGATGAATGAAAACACTTGAGGTTTTCTACTACATGAGCGAATATCTTTGGAGAGTGGATATTTCCTATTTTAGACCCCTTATGTTTGGAGAGTAGGTTACTCCTCGATGGTGAGCCAAGAAACCCTTATTCCTCGTCCGGTGGATTTTCTTTTAGGCCCTAGTGGTGAGTTTCTCCTATCCCCAAGTCATTTATCCTTGGCTGGTGGTTTGTCCTTTAAGTCTTTGTGGTGAACTTCGTTTATCCCGATCATCAACCTAAGTTGGTGGCACGGTCTATATACCTTGGTGGCGATCGTTTTGTATCCCTACATTCACATTCATCCTTTGATATCAATCCTTATACGCACCATCCCATATACCTAACCATAAAAATCCTCACATCTCAGAATCACTCGCCCACGCACGCATCACATGTTATATTCTCATTGCATATGAGTCTTTTTTGCTTAAATAAAATCTCTTGATATTGAAAGCAACGTCAGGCATGAACCATGATGAACAGCTAAGCACCAACACCAACACTCTCTAAGAACCTTCATGTCGTGTCCGACACTTCGACATGCAGTCAACAAGTGTTGAAAAATCCGACATGTAGTCAACTTCCCCTTGACACGCTTTGGAATTGCACCATAGAATTCCGACATACAAAGAGTCAATTTTAAAAAATTTCAATACTTGAGAAATGAAAATGTAAATATATGAAGAAAAAAAAAGAGGTAGGGCTAGTGGCTGGGCGTCACTACAGCTGCCACCATCAAAGGGGGCCAACTAGGTGGTGGAGGGGGGCGATCCTTGCCAGCCAGGGTGAGGCCATCGCTGACCATACAAGGGCCAACAAGGCTTGCCCAGATCTTAGCAATGCCTTGACTGAGGCCCTGGCAAGGCTTGCCCAGATTTGGGCAACGTCATGCCCTCGCTCAGGCCTAGCAAGGGTTGCCAACCCTCGCTTGGGCTTAGCAAGGCCTTGCCTAGGGCTAGGGAGATTTGGCCATAAGCGACATCGTCCAGATCTAGGCAAGCCTCGCCTGGGCCTCACCTGATCTAGTGATGGTCACCCCCCCCCTCTACTGCCTAAGGTTGTGCCCCCTCCGACGATGGCTAGGCACATCGCTGACGGTGGCAACAACGGCGACGCGCCCGGCCACGATCGTGCCTCTCTTTCTTTTCTTTTTTCTTTTTTTAGTTTTTTTTAGAATTATTTTAGGTTTTTTAAAAAAATTACTATAAAAAAGTAATAAAAATTCCACATAGGATAAATATAAATCTAAAAATACCACTTTGGCATTTTCCTTTAGACACTGTTGTTTTCCTCAAAGTTTAATGTATTATTATGATAGAATATGGTTGAATTTGTCAAATTAAAATAATGAATGATATTAACAAATGTCAAATTAAATTTTTAGTGTAAATTAATTCTATGCTCTTTTTATTATTTATTTATTTGTGTATTTATATATATATATATATATATATATATATATATATATATATATATATATATATTTAATATATAACATGTCAAAATGCATTGAAATTCTTTATTTTTTAAGAAATGACATGTTGGCATATCGTGTCGTATTGTGTCGATGCTACACAGGTGATTGGTGTATTTCACCACATACCATTATGTTATGTATGAGTCATACATAATAATTTCTCATTTGTATATTACTCAAATTCGTCTTTTACTAAAATTACATGTGTTTAATGTCTGAATTTATTGTTGAGCTTGATTTCTCCCAAACAACCCTTAATCATGTTAACTTATGCTATTTTGGTTAAATCTTTGGTTTCTAAGTAGTTTGAAACAAATCTGCCCATTCCTCTCTGACCCTAGTTCGCAGGCCCGAGTGGTTTCAAGTGGGCACCCGATTAGAGAACACCAACACCTGTTATGTAGCATATTTTCGTGGGAGAATTCAATAATCTAAGTAGGATGACTGCATATACTCGTGATATGAGGTGTCAAGCCAAGTTGATTTGAGTTTGTTTGTGGAATGTTTCTTCTTTTTTTTTTTTGGTCAGAAGTACATGGAGAGTTGAGCTCCCTGATTAAACAACCTTCTTGTAATATTTCGATTTCATTAGTGAATTTCGGGAAATTCACAGCAAATTCGAGAAGTGAAGTAGGCAATGACCAAACCACTATAATTCCACTTTTACCTACTCCCTTTTTGTTTGGGCATAATTTTGTATTTGCTTACTTGATTTATGTTTTAGATAACTTTGGGCGTTGTGGTATCTTTTTATTTCGATTGGTAGCCATTTCTACTTTTAACCTTAAAAAAGTTGTAAATAAAAAGGATCTCAAGTTGATAAAATAAAACGAAAACGAAATGGAAAACGATGGGGACCGAAGTAATATGCCAAGATATATTCCCACAACAGCATTGGGAAAAAATGCAAGACGTGGACTCCCGTCGAATTGATGGACTCGATCGCACGGTTGAGAATGGCCGGGTTCTAATCGTACGGTGAAAATATAAAGCTCAATTACTTCTCTCGCGAATCCGACGCATCTTTTGATAGGTCCACACGGCCACAGGCACACCTAAAAGACTGTTGTCGGTACGCGACACGTCATCGTTTTTTTGTTTTTGGTAATGGTTGAAAATATAAAAGTTAAAAAAAGGTGAGGAGAAAAGTACAGAGAGCTCGATCAGCGAGATAGCAATTCCGGCTCTCCATCTCAACAGCGCTCGCGCAGAGAGAGAGAGAGAGGGAGAGAGATGGCGTCGTCGGGCTCGGACTTGTCGAGCTCTGAAACTGAGTTCTGGCTGTTCGTGCTGGCAATAATAGGGCTGGTGAGCTTCGCGGGGCTCATGGCGGGTCTCACCCTCGGCCTCATGTCTCTCGGCCTCGTCGACCTCGAGGTCCTCATGAAGTCCGGTCGCCCTCAGGACCGTATCTACGCCTGTAACTCTCTCTCTCTCTCTCTCGATCGCTGGATCGGGTCGTCCTCTTTGTAGCTTATATTAGATGAGCGTTTTGGCTTGAGAATTAGCGATTCGCTCACGGCATATGCTGGAGTTTTCCCGTTCGCAGTGTCTAAATCGTGTTCGTTTTGATGTAATCCGCCGGCTCGGGAGACGATTTCTCTTCCCACGTTATACATTTTATGTAAATTGAGTCATGCTCTCTGTGTCCCCGGCCGGATCGCTAGCTGATTGGATGATAGGTCGGATTGCAGAGAAGTGATTCGACGCAATTGCCCCTTTTACATATCTATATAATTAGGGCGACTGCATCGGTTTAACGTGCTGAGTTTCAATTTTCGGGCTTAACTCCTTGTTTGTCTAGTAGTCATATTAACGAATTTCTCTTGCTTTTTTCTGTCATCAGCAAAGATTTACCCGGTAGTGAAGAATCAGCATCTTCTACTGTGCACACTTCTGGTTGGCAATTCTATGGCTATGGAGGTACTGAACGAGGTTCTTCTTCTTCTTGCAGGAAGTGGGAAAAAAGGGAAATTTTAATTTGAGGGCTGTTTCTGTGGGGTAATTGCTTGCAGGCATAAATATTCTCTCTTTGTGATGTAGGCTCTTCCTATATTCTTGGATAAATTGGTGCCTCCTTGGGCTGCTATTCTGATATCCGTGACTCTGATCCTTATGTTTGGAGAGGTATGCAACTGTGAGATTTTGATTTGAGTTAAAGAGTCATGCGGCCTCTGTAGTATTTGAATTAAATCAGTTTCTGAACTGCAGATATTGCCACAAGCGGTCTGTACTCGCTATGGATTGAAAGTTGGTGCATTTATGGCACCGCTTGTTCGTGTTCTTGTTATGCTGTTCTTCCCCATAACTTATCCTATTAGTAAGGTATAATTGAGAAAGACAAGAACTGAATGCAGGTGTAGTGAATATGCACTTTTGGGTTCGGTTGTCAAATTAGGCAACTGAGATTGTAATTATCTGGTGTAATTATCATTCAACATTGTTTGTGAGTTGTTTCTATATTATTCATGGGTTTCAGGTTTTAGACTGGATGTTGGGCAAGGGCCATGCTGTCCTATTAAGGAGAGCCGAGCTGAAGACCTTTGTTGATTTCCATGGCAATGAGGTACTAAATGCTGGCACATTCCGAACGACTTGACTTCTCTTTATCTAGAGCTATGCATCTACTCATTCAGTTTCAAAATGTATTGTGCATGGAACTTATGCTAAATCTTTTTGTGATAGACATGATTGTCTGACTTGTGATTAGTTCAGTTTCATGCTTTCTGATTACATGAGACATGTATCTTCTTGTCCATGCTCAGGCTGGAAAGGGTGGGGACTTAACCCACGATGAGACAACAATCATCGCCGGAGCACTACAATTGACGGAAAAGAAAGCAGAAGATGCAATGACTCCTATTTCGAAGGCATTCTCTCTTGATCTGGATTCAACTCTTAATTTGTGGGTTTCTTGTTTATTCTTTTAATCTTGTTCAGTAAGCATTATTTATATTCTAACTACCCTTTGTTCATTCAATACAGGGACGTGTTGAATGCGATTATAACCATGGGGCACAGTAGAGTGCCAGTTTATTCTGGTGATCCAGCAAATATAATTGGCCTTATCTTGGTAAAATTTCTTCTCAGGAAGTATGTTCTGGTTGTTTTTTCGCTGCCATTGAGTACAGTTACTTTTTGTTTGTGTTATTTATTCTTGTGAGAAGTTGAAAGGATATTGAGGATGCGAAGAGCAAAGAACCATATGTAGATGTTTGTATCTTGTCGTGTTAACATAAAATTCTCTGTAATCAAGAAGAGTGATGTAGTATTTATTCTTTTTAAGGTGACATCTTAACATTCATGTTGGTTGGAGCTTGAGAACGCTTCCAGTGTTTTATAAGATTCTCACATAACTCTGTCAGAAGAGCTAGATGGGCTGTGGCTAGCGGGGTTGTGGGCTTGCCGGTTTGTGGGCTTGTGTTTTTACTGTTCTGACAGTGTTATGGACATTGCTGGAGGTGCATCATTGTGTAGTTCTGCTTATACATTGCAGTTATGTATTGTCTTCTGAATGTGATGCGAACCTTCTGCAAATGTAAGATCACTTTACTCCGACATGGGAGTCTTGGGTTCAGTTTGCTGAAATGTCTCTTATCAACGCTTTCCCATACAAATGCAATGTATGAGTCTTGTGTTTATGCCCTTAGTTTATTGTTTGTGAAGGTGATTCAAGTTGAGCTAGTTTTGTTCGTATTTGAATTGAAAGACTTCTTTATTGAATCCTTGTTGTGTGTTTGTAGACGGTATAAGTATGGTACTTCGGCTGTGTTATTCAACAGGTACATCATGGTGTTTCTTTGTTATTCTAATTGTTAGTCTGAATTAGGAAAGAAACTCAGGTTATTACATCGAGCTTGAATTTGGTCAAATCTTTGCTGCTACACCATAAGAAATGACATCCTGACCATTGTAAACAAAGGATATTACGTTTGCAATTGCTGACATGTTTTCGAACTTTATGCATCATATCTGAGTTGCTCTTTAATTCTGTGAAATAGCTTTTCATATGGCAAAGCTATGTGTACTGAATCTGATTTTCGTTGTTAAGGAGTGGTTTTCCCCTAGAAGAACTATAGCATAGACCTTTCCTCCTTTCCGTGTAGGCTTTGATCCTTTTCCCCCATGGGATTATAACACAGAAACTTTGCAGGTAAAGAATCTTTTAGCTGTGGATCCTGATGACTCAGTTCCTCTGAGGAAAATGATGATCAGGAAAATTCCTCGGTACGAAAATGCATTTCCTCTGTTTATTTTCTGTTTGACCATGAGTAAGACAAATTAATAGTTGAATAAATGGTGATGATGGCTTTAAAAATATGGGTTTGTGATAACCATGCTTGTATTAGAATTTACATGGACGTCAGCAGCTGTTTCGTTTTCTGTCATGCATACAGGGTTTCAGAGGACATGCCACTATATGATATTCTGAATGAATTTCAGAAGGGTCATAGCCACATTGCTGTTGTGTATAAGGATGTAACCAGGCAAAAGGAGTTGGCAAAGGAAAGTAAGGAGGGTGAAAATCTTGAATTCCAGGGTAGGTTTAAGAAGAAAAATAAAAAACCTGAGGCATCATCAAGGAAAGGTGAGGATGTCCAAGCTTCAGGAAATTTCATCATGCAAATATTTCAGTTCCCTTTTCTGGAGCTCAATCTTTATTTTTGTATACTGTGTTTGTAGCATTGAGCCCCTGTCATGAAGCTTACACCCGATTGTTAATTTCTCACAATCATCTCTATTTGTATATTAAAGTTTCTGTTCGCTGAATTCTTCCGATGGATAAACTGCCACTTATCTAGTTCGACATCCTGTGAAGGAATGTATTCCATAGGATTTCAGGAACATAATATAAATTGCTTTGCTTGGTCATAACTAGATAAGAACAAAGGTGGCCATGCTGGCACTGCAAATAATCCAGGGGTTAAGCTTGGGTTTGATGATACTGGAAGAGCAACTACGAAGACTGAGGAAAGTCGGGCAACTAAAAAGAGTCCACCTGCCACTCCTGCTTTTAAGAAAAGGCATAGAGGTTGTTCTTTCTGTATTTTGGACATTGAGAATGCCCCTATTCCGGAGTTCCCCCCAAATGAAGAGGTTGTTGGTGTTATTAGTATGGAAGACGTCATCGAAGAGCTTCTTCAGGTACAGTCCAATTCACATAGGCAAAAAGAATTTGTATGGCACTACTGGAGAAAGCTATATCATGGAGTATAGTGAAACAGCAGGGTTTAAAATATGCAGCTTCAGTTATGTCAGAATTTTGGTTTGGTTTCTCAACTTTTAATGCCATTGATGACCTTTAGTGTCTTTTACTTATTTCAGGAGGAGATACTGGATGAGACTGATGAATATGTCAATATCCACAATAAGTGAGTTTAATCTCTTAACTGCATTTCAGACTAATTTCAGGTGTATTCCCTGGAGATTGCTCTTCGTCTTGCTCAAGCGGGGCAAAACACAATTCTTTGCTACAAATTGAGAAAACTTATCAATATCTTGGGCTTAATTATTTTGTCGACCTCCAGTGGTCTGTTGACAAACTGATATTTGGATAAATACTGGGTGTTGCAGGATTAAAGTAAATATGCATGCTATTCCAGACAAGGCTCCAAATCAAGTTCAATAAATGCTTCTTTGGAGTCTTCTGCAACGACCACGCCTTCTGTGATCTCTCCTCGCTTGGCAGTTGCAGGATCTACGCCAACTTTCTCAGTATCGACCAGTAACTCCATAACTGGTTCACCAACGATAAGCTAGTATTAGCAAGTCTCCTCAAACTATAGTTAAACATAGATGTTGGTACAATGGCAGTGAGAAGTGAGACAGTTGGATAGTGCTAATAATGTATCTAAATCAGTTGGGGGGGGAGCGCGGTGGGGGAGGGGATGGACGGACGGACAGTACGACAATCGTCACGGATGTGGTGGCATTGTTGTAGAGAGTATATTTAGTGATTACAATGTCACATCTACAGCTGATGTAACAAGCATATTTTCTTTTTATCACGTGGCTATGACGAGGAATAAAAAATGACGTAATTTCTTTGTAAAATTGAAGAAATTGAGAAAGGAGAGATGAGATTTCTAGTTTTCTATGGAGGTGGTCTCCACCGCGGTACCTCTGAATATGGATGGCGGCGGCTCGTCACTTATCTGAAAATTCGCATGGGTGGTCATGGATGGTGGCTTATACATAAATTCCGTAGAAATTGGCCATGGCTGGGCACTTCATCTTCCCCAATTTGTCCAACCAGCTGCTCTGGTTGCCGGATATGTGAAAAAGCCATGTTTGTGACATCTTTAATCCAATCCCTATCTATGGAGCAAAAGACTGCAAAAAAGCTATAAATGACCACCTTAGGATAAAAATTCAACTTTTCATCAGCATACCGCAAATTATCGGAAAAGTGAAAATAAGCCACAAAGTGGGGTCATGAGCCCAATGGGCCTCACACGCACTATAAGTAGTCCAAGAGGGTCCATTAAGTCATACAAACCCATCTTAGTCTTTTTGGAAGCTTGCACATTAATATGTCCATGAGCATGAATAGTAACTTGGATTATAGTTTGGTTTAATTTCCATTTTGCCCATTCTAGAAGTTAGTAGCTAATGTGATAATTTTGGACATACAAAGGAGGAAGTGGTATCCAAGAAAAGAAGAGAGAAAAGACCTACTAGTTAGCTTACTTAGCCCACATCCTAATTCTAGCATGTGTGAAATCTTTGCATTGAATGCCTTGGATATGATGATATCAAGAAGCAATCTTAACCATGTGAATGGCCCGGCTAGGAGCAAATTAAGGAAATTGTACATTAGCTTATTAATGCTTGGGATCAGAAGATCTTGGATTGCACTAATTCCTTTCTCTCATTCTCTCATTTTTCTCTCTCTCTCCCCTATCTCTCGGTCACTCTCTTTCTCTCTCTATTTTCACTCTCAACCAAGTCCTCACCTTCACGCCTCATCTTCCTCTCGTCATCAATGTCCACCATCGCCCGTGCTGTTGTCCAACATGCCGTGCCCTCGCTCGCCCTCACATAGAGCCACCTCACCATCGGTGCCTCAAGGCCGTGAGTGCCACGCCCTTCCACTGCCCTCACATCATTTTCCTGGCGGTGAACCTCTACCATCGCTTGCTGTTACCATTGCCATTTGTTGTCACGTTGTGAGCAGCCATTGTCGAGCCATTGTTGTTCACTGTCTCTTGTCACTCACCGTTAAGCCTCACCTCACGTCGTCGCCCTCACCGACCATCCCTCACGCCTCACCAAGCCACCATCATGCTAGACCACCATCTACGTCATGAGCCTTGCTACCACTACTCGCCATCAAGCTATATTTGGATGGTCAATAACTTCTTAACCCTTGTTTAGAATGGTAGTCACGCTTAGGATTAGAGTTAAATTAAGGCTAATAATAGTTATTATGTTATAAGTGGATTAGTATAATAAGCTATCAAGTGATAAGTGTAAGTGATAAGCTATCATAGATGGTGATAAGTGCTAGTAATAAGTTATCATGATAAGTAATAAGTGCAAGTGATTAGCTATCATGATAAATGATAAGTGCAAGTGATAAGTTATTATGGATTGTGATAAATGCTAGTGATAAACTATCATGGATGGTGATAAGTGCTAGTGATAAGCTATTATAGACCATGATGCACCACCACGTTGCCGGAGCTTCCGCGTCGTGTTTGACACATGTCGACGTGTCCGACACGCTTGGACATGTTCGGACACGCGGTCAACATGTGTCGGGAATCCCGATACGTGGTCAACCTTTCTCGACACGTTTTGATGCGCGTGTTCGAGAGAGTGGAGGCGAGGCCAAGGGAGCGGAGGCAAGGCCAAGATGGCGAGGGAGGGCCAGAGGAAGAGCAGGCGATCCAGGGGGCCGCGTTTGCAATGCTATGATGGAGGGCCGGTGGCGAGGCTGCAAATGCGAAAGAGGGCCCTTCCGGCAAGCGACGACAGTGAGGCGACCGAGAGAGAGCCGTGTGATGAGGAGGAAGAAGAGGCCATGGTTAGGGTTTTAACGAGGGGGAGGGTGGTGGGGGACGATGGAAAGAAACCGGGCCGGAGAGGGAGTGGCATGACGATGAAATAAATCGGGGCCGGAGGGCCGGAGAGGGGAGGTGGCGTGGGGTAGGGAAAGAGATAAATCGAGGGGGAGGCGTGGGGGAAGAAACCGAAGGGGGGGATGGGGGTGATTGATGGGGGTGGGGAGCAGGGGGAGCAGGTGCTATTGAGGGGAAGGGGGAGAGAGAGAGAGCAAGGGAGAAATCAACGGAAGATCTGGTGGTGGCAGGTGCTGACATGGGGGAGGAAGAGAGAGAGGGGAGGGAAGAAATTGAGGGCAAGATTTTGGGGTGGCATGGGGGATAGGGGAGAGAGAAATGGGGGAGGGAAAAGATTTTTGGGGACGAGAGTTTAGAAAGAAAAGAGGGGGAAATAATTTTGAGCGATAAAGTTATTTTGTTATAAAAATAAATAAATGAGTTAAAAAATTATTTCAAGAAAATAAAAATATTGAAAGTTAAATAATAATAAATTTTGATGATTATAGAATATCATAGATTTATTTAAATAAAGTTGAATCTATTTTTTTTTGTTAGTCATTAGTTTTATCCATAATTTTTATTAAAGTTAAAAACGCGTTCCCAAATATGGGTTACGCATTAATTATGAATATGTTTTTCAAATTTTCTAAGAATAGATTTATTAATATTATTAGTATAAATTCATTGTAAACTCTTTATTTATTTATTTGTGAATTTGAATCAAATTAATTAAAAATAAAAATATTTATTTAATAATAAAGTGTCACAACGTGTCGAAATTCTCTATTTTTTGGAAATGACGTGTTGATGTGTCGTGTCGTGTCGTGTCACGTGTCAGTGTCGCATGTCCGTGCTACATAGATTATAGATTGTGATAAATGCATTTTATATTGCAATTTAAAATGTGATAAGTACTTATTAAATCCCAATTTTTAGAATGATCAGTGTTTATGAAATCCTCATTTTAAAAATGATAAGTGTTCATGGTACTCTATTTTAATCAACGATAAGTGCTTGTAGAATGTTATTTTGAAAGTAATGTGCTAAGTTAATAATTGAAATTATGGTTTGATATTATATGTTATGAAGTTGATGCATGATTATTTTGTGGATAAATAATCAATGGGTGATCACATGAAATTATTTCATGGTATTTTTGTGTGCAAGGATTGCTAGTATATGACGTGTGAGTACTAAACTCTCTTGCATTGACCAATTAGAAAGACAAGAATTGACTTAAGTAGTTGATGTGCTTGTGTGATCACATAATGGTTCCATACTTATATGATTACGAGGGAGATGCTCGATGCATTTTAGATGCCACTTGTCAACAGGATGTTGTCCACAGATAGATTTCGAAAAAAAGCTCCTCAATTGGAATGCAATTTTCGAGTGAGATCGAGATGTTGCCATACTTGATGGGACGGGACGATACCCGATCATACTAGAAGACCACCAAAGTGAGTGTTAATAATGGTCGAGAGAGGTTGTGATAATATGGAATTATGATCTTCATGACAGTATGGGATGTCATGCAATTCTTGAGACATCACATGTATAAAGTGCATGAGTACTAAATGTCTCACGCCTCGACCCGCTTTGGGCTCGCGGCACCCCATGCTTCCATACTTATGGTCATTCATTGCGACGTCCTAGGAAACATTGTGTGGCATCCCAAAATTCATGACGACCTCCAGTTACCTTAAAGTCTATGAATAGGTGATGGAAGTACCATCAAGTTATTTTATAGCCATTTAATCCATAATTTGTAATAAGATTTATGGCCAAGCTTTTAATGGATAATTATGTAATAGGAAAAAAAATTCTATCATTGGCCATGTGTATTATAAGTTGGAATTTATAGATTTGTGACTACAAGTTTTATGGCCTTATTATTTTTGCAAGTTAGGTATTTATTTGAGTGGAAAATGTTAATAGATTATTAAAAAGTTAGTGGGCCGAAATTCTTAGGCCAAGCTAGCCCAAAAACCCAGCCCAAGACCCCCACCACTTCGGCCCAAAGCCAGGCCCATGAAGCCCATTGGGCTGTCGACCGCATGGATGGGGAGAGGCGCCGGATGGGCCTCCTCCAAGTGTCTTCGGCAAGGGAGACACTTGTCTCCTTCTTAGGGACAAGTGTCCCCCCATGCAAAATGAGGATGCATGCAAGCTTTCTTTTCAACTAAAAGGGAAATAAAGAGAAGGGAAGTGACCGGTTTTGAGGGGGTAAGAGAGAGAGCTGTCGAGAGAGTGAGAGAGGGAAACCGAGAGAGGAAGAGGGAGGCCATGCAAAGAAGGAGGAGGAGGATTCGTCCACCCGTTCGTCCGCTGTTCGTTGCTGCTTTGTCATTGTTTGTTGCTGTCTTGTGCTTGAATCTAAGGCAAGTGAAGTCCTAAAACCTACTCTTTGCATTGCTGTGTGTATGTATAGTAGATGGTAAGTCTTGGTTGTGGTAGATGGGAAGAGATTTCGTAGCTTTAAAGAGAGATTCGTTGGTCATGCATGCTGATTTCGGAAAGACCAGTCCGACCGTCCACGAGTTTGTGTGTTGCATGTAACTTTTCATTTGGAATTTCACTTCGACCTCTTCATTAAAGTTGTAGAGAACATCTTGAATTATAACATACTAAAATTTGAGACAAAATGGACAATTATTGAGGGGTGAAACCCTTTTTCTACGAAAACATTAGATCTGGAAACTGTTTTGTTGACCTCTTGGTGATTTCGTGTGTTGCATATGACTTTTTATTTGGAATTTCACTTCGACCTCTCCATGAGAGTTGTAGAGAACATCTTGAAAAATAACATACTCAAATTTGAGGTAAAACGAACAAGTATAGCCTAGTAAAACGATTCTTCCTTTGAAGACATTAGATCTGGAAATGTTGTACTGGGCTTCAGTGACTTCGTGGACTGTAAAGTGACTTTCCGTTGAAAGTCTCACCTTGATCCCTAATGAAAGTTGTAGTGGACCTCTTGAGGCAAAACATATCAAAAATTCAAAGGAAAAGAAGGAAGATAAGGTGAAACCTTGATTTTTCGGAGACGGCTAAACCTGGAATGTTTAGTACTAGGAACAGGGGCTTCAACCGTCCATAGTTAATTATCTAAGACGAATCTGGCCTTTGTGTCTTCATGAAAAATCTACCTTAGGGTCTTGACTATCACATGGTAAAATTTCATAATTTTTTAAGGTCATTCAGGTATTTAAATTGGAATATCTCAAGAACCACGCAATCTGATGTGTCCGAATTTTGCAAGCTGTAATGCGTGAGCTATATCTTTTTGTGTGAGGTTCTTTTGGGCATGTGTTCTTCATTGAGTTTCTGCCTTTATGTCTTGGCTATCACATGTTCAGATTTCATAATTTTTGAAGATCATGTGGATATTTAATTAATATGTTTTCTGAAATTGTGCAAGCTGGATTTTGTAGATTTCAAAAAGCCATGATGTATGGATTATTCTAAGTTGTATGAACCCCATGGATTATATTGTCTTAAGTGATTGAATCTTGTTGCATATGTGATGATATTTGGCACTACATATAAGAATCAAAATGCTGAAAATGACCTTGTTGCCATCATATCATGTGCCATGTTGATATTGAGACACAAATGTGAACATAAATTATGATGATGATGATACCGTCGGAGGTGTGAGCCGACGATACCCCGGGAGTGTCAAAATGCCCGGTGGTATACGGTACGTAATTCTAGGGGAGGCTTGGTGGTATGTCGGTACGTAATCCCGAAAGCCTCAAAGATGTGTGCTGGGGGATATCTCGTGATGCCAGTTGGGGTACGAGATGCCCGGCCAGGGAGTGTAAATGCCGGATGCCCGAAGGGTGTGTGCCGGATGTCCTCGGGAGTTTCGAGATGCCCGGGATGTGGGGGTGCCGGAAGCCCGGAGGTGTGAGCCGGGGGATACCTCATGATGCCAGTTGGGATACGAGATGCCCGGAGTGTGTGTGCTAGATGCCCGGAGGTGTGTGCTGGAGGTTCCTCGCAATGCCAGGTTGGATGCGAGCGATAAATTGTGGGATGCAAACATTGATCCCTAGAAAAAAAAAAAAAAACTGTTGAGATCCTTGTGAAAGATAAGAATTGAAAGTGAATCATGTGCATAGGTATATGCATATGGCATGATGCATGATCTGCTTATGAAAATAAATTGATGCTATTTGACATTGGGAATGCTATCATGAAGGCTTGAATGGATCTCATGGTGATGCATGCTTGATAGTATGGATGCACGATGGCATGGCAAGATATGCATGACTGCATAGCAATATATGCACGACTACATGGTGATGTGTGCTTGATAGCATGGATGATAAGAGTGCATGGTGATATATGCATGAATACTTGATAATGAGTGCATGGTGATATATGCACATATGGCATGAGTATGCATGAATGCTTGATGATGAGTGCATGGTGGTATATGCACATATGGTATGGGTATGCATGAATGCTTGATGATGATGGCATGATGATATACGTATGGTTGCGAGGTGAGGTATGCTTGATATACATGAATGATATGTGCTTTGTTATGTTGCCTTGATTGTTCTGTTTGACGCAATAAGTAGTTTGGTGGATCTTTACTACTGAGTGGTTGTACTCACCCCTTTTGAGGAATAACATTTTAGACTAGATAAGATACATTTGCTGCCACTGCTACTAGTAGATGGATCAAGTGGTTGGATATGAGCGCAAGGAGGAGGATAGCAAATGAAGGAACTTTTGGACGCTGACGCTGATCAATGGACTTTAAGTATACGACTGTTGGAGGAGATGTCGGTCATCTTTTGAAGTATAGCCGAGTATAGAAGACTACGGCATTTTGATGTACCAGTGAATGATGTCCATCTGGTTTAAGTAAATAAAAGTGTACGGCTTCTACCTATAAATATTTAGTTGGTGTGTATCGTTTTCTGAATATAAGGAAGGGAATTGTTTAGATATGCTTCTGTTATATGAATTGCACAAGGAACCGATCTAAAAGATGTAAACTCTCAGGTTGTATGGACCCGCTGCATTTGAAATGGTATCAGAGTGAGATGTTATTAGGGAAAGTGAAACGTAAGCGAATTATGGCGACCCTAACGGATTGGGGGCCGTTCGAGGGGTGCCACACGTTGCCGACCCATTCGTATTATCATTTATATACACAAGTGGAAGTAAAAACAAATCACCTAACCATTCACAACAAAACAGGATAGTTTCAAACACGCTTATATATACTTATATGCATCCATATCATTATCACAACATATAAGCCATTTACATTCAAACTTCAATATCACTTATTACACTACTTCATTTACAAGCCAAAAGTGTAACTACAACCATCTCTAAAAAGGGTCCTGGGATAAGCTTAGCACCTCTAATACTACGAAGGTGACTTCAAAAAGCGATATACCCCATTCACTCTTAATTCATCTCCAACTCAAAATACCATGGCTTAGGCTCGACTAGTCATGATTAGAGCCTGAAAAGGGTTAAACAACGAGGAGTGCGATAAATTCTACGAATGAACTTCCTAGACCTCGCGCAGTGAGGTTATTCACCTCAAAACAGCCTAAATGTGTAAGTTATCTATTGATGGCAAATCAATCGCAAAACAAATCTTGCTTTGCCCTAACTAATAAACGAGAACATTTATCTCACCTTCTCAAGTCATCAAGACAAGTACATAAACAGTTCTTATAACACTTCCCATATTCAAGGCCAAATATAAGAATGTGCAATATAATATAGTCATGCGCCCATGCCACACGATAGTCCAAACATGCTCATATATCAATCTCATGTCACATGTGTGCAAACTATAACATTACTCTCAAAATATGCATTCATGCACTCATGCACTTTACACACATGGTGTCTCAAGAATCGCATGGCATCTCATACTACCATGCAACCCTCGAGACCATGCTTTCAAATTATTATAGCTGCTCAAGACCCAAGGCCAACTCGAAGGTTCACAATCATCCGACCTAATTGGGCATCGTCCCACGTATGCATGCATCTTAGCACGGCATTCCAATAAGGAGCTTCATTCTGAAATCCATTCGCGAACGGCATCCCGTTGACATGGGGCATCTGAACGTAATTGGACATCGTCACGCATAATCATATGCATCAGGGCAGAACCATCACCTCGCATAATCATATGCATTAGGATATTTAAATGATCACACGGGCATACATCACTCAAGCTCATTTCATATCTTTCTCATTAATTGATAGAAGAGTGTGTAATACTCATATAATATACGACAGCATTAATTATATACAACCATGTCATGTTGTCATGTCACGTGATCACACCCCAATTATGCATTAGGGAAACAAGAATAAAATTGAAGAGAAAGCTTGCAATGGAATGGAATTGGAGATGGGTGATAGTTGGCCAACACAAGGAGAGAGAGAGAGAGAGAGAGAGAGAGAGAGAGAGAGAGAGAGAGAGAGAGAGAGAGAGAGAGAGGAGGGGGGGAGGTGAAGAGCAAAAGTGGGAAAATGAGAGAGAGAGTGAGAGTGAAAGGTTGATGGTTTTGGGAGAGAGGGAGGAGAGAGAGGTTGAGAGATTTAGCTCATTAATATCCATCCCATCTAAGCAAGCGGAAGGTAATTGATGAAGCAAAATCCAAGCATTAATGGAGGAGATTTCACATATGGTTCAATAGCTTTAAGGTAGGCTTAGAATAGGCTAAGTTGTCCTTCTTCAAGTCTTCTCCAAGCATGTGGTGGGTGCCCTCCCAAGTCCTCTTTCCCTTATTGCCCTTTGGTCCTTAGTTGTATGAGAGGGCAAATTGGTCAATTCACCAAAATTGTGCACTGTTCACACACATGGGGTGCATTTAATGTCAAGATCTTGTAATGGATGGCTTGGTGGGCTTGGAAGGTCCATGCCTTCCCTTGGGCCGCTCACTCCTTGGGCATGTGGCCCTTGGGCCGCCCATCATAGGCTTGGGCCCATTTGGGCCAATCTCCATGGGCTCGGGCCCATTGGGCTGCCCAACGTGGGGCCTGGGCCCACTTTAGTCTTCGTCTATGGCCCACTCTACTTTCCTGAGTTTTAGCGTTCTGTCGGTGAGAAATCAAGTCTTCACCCCCAAACTAGCCTTTTCGGCGTTTTCGAGGTCTAACAATCTCTATTGTAATCCCATCCAAAAATTGGTTGCTAATATAATTCCATTTTGAAAATCAAGGTCAGATCGAATATGTCATAGATTGGGTGATGTTAATTCTGCTTCCACTAGCGTATAATTGAAAGATAAAATGAATGGGTCAGCAACGCATCTTGGAACGTCGCAATTAAATAACCAAAGAAAAAGAGGATTGTCGCGCGTCCAAAGGTTGGGGGCTGACAATGGTGCTCATAGCCATGGCTCTAGATTCGGAGCTCATCCACTTATTGCTCTAGATATGGAGTTCTTTCAAAAACCATGCTCGTGGCCAAGGATGATTATTGCTCGAGTCATGGCCCCAGATTTGAAATTTGTCCGCCTACCGCTTCAAATCTGGAGTTCATTCGTGATTTTTGAATTTATCTTCTTTCTTTAGATTTAAAGTTCTTTTGTGGCTTTTTAAATCTTCTTCTTCCTCCTCCCAATTACAACACTTTTATTATTTTCTTTTTCCTACCCTGTGTTAAGGGCTCCGATTACTTGAATTATTTAGTCTTTGGTCTATAGTCATAACAATTGAGTTTATCGTTTCATACTTTGCTGAAGTGAAGTTTGAACAGCCAACAGCCTCCACTTTCCATAAAATAAAAAAAAATAAAAAACCAAAAAAAAAAAAAATGGAGTTCATTCACTGTCATCACTCGCGGCCATGGACGGTGCCTCAAGTGGTTGGCCATGCGAATTCCTTTAGATCTGACCAAGTCAAGCCGTGATTGGAGGTTCCGCGATGGACTCGAGATTGAAGGTTGCGGCCACTTGAGCGGTGGAGATGATTGTGCCTTACTCGTCTTAGGCCAATTGAAGGAGTATGTTGGTGAAAAAAGAAAGAAAAGAACAAATTCCACATCATTTTTTTAATTACATATTAGGAGTCACGAGTCAATTTATAAGTGGGTAAGAATCAACCTGACGTTTTGCAATTACTGAATATTTTCTTGAATAGTGTATTAGTACAAAGGCAAGAGAGCATCATTATTATTTTTTTAATCAAGAAAAGGGTAAGAAGGGACAACCTACCTAGCTACTCATGTAATCTCATAAAAGATAGTACCACATTTTTATCACTGGATTACTATGTTCAATGGTGACATAGCATACTCATTAAATGTATGGGTGGATGGCATTTCCCATTTGCTCTTTTCTCCTCTTTTATTCACTGGAACGCTCCAATCCCAAATACATATGCATGAAATATGTGTCCAGAGCGTGAACCAAAATATGTGAAGCAATATAAAAAACCAATAGACTTGAAAGGAGTAACTTGGGATGGTATTGTTAGAAAATAGTTCTTCAAGAAACCTAGGGCTCCCTACTTCATAATTAGCTCATAATCATGGCAGTCTACTAATACGTTTAAAAAACCACGTTCATAATAAGTCATGTTAGTTAAGAATAAAATTTTTGTTATGAAATACATGAATGAATATTCATTATATTCATCTTATCTAATGTACTTATTATGGTACATTTGTATCATACATTTTAAGTACATCTCCCTATACAATTAACGTTCATCTCTTTATCCAGTACATGTATTATTCGATACATTGATATTAATGATAAGTACATTTTTGTTCTCCTATAAATAGGAGTTTAGTTTTGATGTACAATGAAACAACACAGTGAAATACAGTGATACATTGGAAATAAAACTCTTTCATCTAGCTTTCTCTACTATCTCTAGTGTTCACTTACTTTCTCTTCTCAATCTCTTCTCTATTATATATTCGCAATGCAATATTTTACAACACATTATCAGCACGAAGATCTACCAATTTAGTAAGTTATTTTTACAAGGTGGGTATTCTTTTTATTAATCAACTTATACTCCATCTTCTTCTATCAATTCTTCATTTTTATTTTTCTTGGCCCGAAGCCAATTTCAAATCTAAATGTATCCTTCTGCTCCTGAGGTGGCAGTGGATATTAGGAAATCATTTTAATTAATTTAAGGATTTGATTTTGCAAGGATTATATGCAAATTTTATAATACTTGACACCTTAAGTTGTTAATATAAATGCAAATGAAAAATACCGAGAAAAAGGAAGATATTTGTTTGCTTGATAGTGCAACAACACATACAATATTTCGTAATAGACATTTTTTTCTCAAGTATGACATTGCGTAAGGCACAAATCCATACAATATCAGGTCATGTTCCGATTATTGATGGTTTTGGGAATGCCACAATTATTTTGCCAAATGGCACAATCCTACATATTGAGAATGCGTTTCTAAGTATTAGATCAAAAAGGAACCTACTTAGTTTCAAATATGTATGCCGTAATGGGTACCATATTAAGACTATTTATGAGTAAGATAAGGAATATATTGGCATTTCCTCTTATAAGATGGGCCTGAAGACCATCCATAAAAAGCTAAAAGCTTCTTCTATAGATTTGTATTGTGTCATGATTAAGGCTATTGAAACCTACACCACCATATCCTGGAAATTGGTAAATCATAATCAGTTTGGACTGTGACATGATCACCTTGGTTATCCTGGCGCTTCAATGATGCGTAGGATAATTCAAAATACAAAAAGGCACCCTTTCAAGGATATAAATGTATTGTTGTCCAAAAATTATAATTGTGAGGCTTGCTCACAAGGAAAGCTCATTATCAAACCTTCTATAACAAAGGTTAATCTTGAATCTCATTTATTCTTGCAAAGAATTCATGGTGATATTTGTGGACCAATACAACCACCAAATGGACCATTTCGATATTTTATGGTATTAGTGGACGCATCATATAGATAGTCCCATGTTTCCTTATTATCTACGCGCAATGTCACATTTGTACGTTTACTTGCGCAAATTATAAAGTTCCAGGCACAATTCCCTGATTATCCAATAAGAGCATAAAGATGGATAATGCTGATGAATTTATATCAAAGAGTTTTGATACATATTGTGTTTCATTCGGAATTGAGGTTGAGCACCCGGTTGCATATGTTTATACTCAAAATGGATTGGCAGAATCCTTAATTAAACGTATTTAAATCATTGCCCGTACTCTATTATTGAGAATGATTCTCAATGATACAGCATGGGGTTATGCAGTTTTGCATGTGACAGCTCTAATAAGATTACGCCCAACTGCTAATCTTTTACAATCTTCCCTTCAAATGGTTCTTGGTTATGAACCAGATATTTCATATCTACGCACATTTGGTTGTACAGTACAGGTGCCTGTAGCACTGCCAAAAAGGACGAAAATGGGTCCTCAACGCTATTTGAGCATTTATGTTGGGTTTATAATTCACTATCTATTATTAGATTCTTGGAACCAACTACCGATGATCTTTTTACTAACAGATTTGCAGATTGTCATTTCAATGAAACTAAGTTTCCATCAATTGGAATACCTACAACTTTCATGACTACAAAACAAAAACCAGTTAAGGTTTTCTCCTAGAATGACAAAAATTTATCTCAATTAGACTCAAGAACTCCTAAATGTGAAAATGAGGTGCAACGCATAATCCATTTACAGGGTATGACCAATAGACTTCCTGACGCATTTAATGATGCTACTAAAGCAACGAAGTCTCATATTCTAGCTGTAAATGCTCCAGTTAGGATAGTTGTTCCCGAAGAACAAGCTAAAATGGATCAAAATTCCCCGCACTTGAAGCGTGGTAGACCGATAGAATCAAAAGATATTGCTCCTCAAAAACGAATGGGAAAGAATCAAGAGTCCGCTCCAAAAGAGCCTGGTGTTGTGCTTACTCCCAAAGAGCTTATTGCCCCTGAAGAGGCGTAAACCCATGAACGGAACACTAGCTCCGGGAATACCGAGAATTCCATTACATATTGTAATAAAATTTGAGATCGAAATAAAATCATCATTGATTATGCTTTTGCATTCTCAGTTGCTCATAAAATTATGAATGATGATTGTGAGCCGCAATCTATTATTGAATGTCATCAAATGCAAGATTGGCCTAAGTGGGAGGAAGCAATTAAAGCTGATTAGCTTCCCTAACTAAACGAGAGGTTTTTGGACCTATAACTCGTATCCCCGATAATGCAAAGCCCATTGGATATAAATGGATATTTATTTGAAAACAAAATGAGAAAAACGAGGTTGTCAAGTATAAAGCCCGACTCATTGCCCAAGGATTATTCCAGAGACTTGAGATTGATTATAATGAGACATATTCACTTGTGATGGATATGATTACATTTCGTTTTCTCATTAATCTAGCAATCTCTGAAAGATTGGAAATGCGTCTTATGGACGTTATAACAGTATATTTATATGACTCATTAGACTCTGATATTTATATGAAAATTCCCGAGAGATTCAAAATGCCTAAAGTATACACTCCCCGCAATTTATTCTCAATAAAATTGCAAAGATCCTTGTATGGGTTAAAGTAATCTGGTCACATGTGGTATCAACACCTAAGTAAGTACCTAATTAAGGAAGGTACAAGAATGATCCTATCTGCATATGCGTGTTTATTAAAAAATCAAAAATCGAATTTGCTATTGTAGTAGTTTATGTCAACGATATAAATTTAATTAGAACTCTAGAAGAGTTAGCTAAAACTGCTAAATATTTGAAAATGGAGTTTGAAGTTAAAAATTTGGGTAAAACCAAACTTTGTCTTAGTCTAAAGTTTGAGCATAAAGCAAATGGAATAATTATTCATCAATCAGTGTACGTTGAAAGATTACTTAAACGCTTCAACATGGACAAAGCTCACCCATTGAGCACCCCTATGGTTGTAAGGTCTCTAGATCCCCAAAAGGACCTATTTCGTTCTAGAGAATCAAATGAAGAGATACTTGGTCCTGAAGTATCATATCTCAATGCAATTGAGGCTTTGATGTACTTGGCACAATGTACGAGACTAGATATCGCTTTTGCGGTAAATTTATTGGCACATTTTAGTTCTAAGCCAACTCGGAGACATTGGAATGGAATTAAACATATTTTCTGTTATCTCCAAGGAACCATATATTTGGGATTATATTATTCCAAGGATTCTACTAACTCTAGTTTAGTTGGATATGCTGATGCTGGATATAGATTTGATCCACATAAGGCTCACTCTCAAACCAGGTATTTATTTTGTTATAACGGCACCGCTATTTCTTGGCGTTCTATGAAGCAATCGCTAGTACCTACATCTTCTAACCACTCGAGATTATTGCTTTATATGAAGCTGGAAGAGTGTGTTTGATTAAGATCCATTATAATGCATATTCATAATTCTTGTTGTTTAATACCGGTTATAAATTCTCCCACTATAATTTATTAAGATAATGCTGATTATGTTGCACAAGTTAGAGGATGATATATCAAAGGTGATAGGATCAAGCATATCTCACCGAAATTTTTCTATACTCATGAACCCCAAGAAAGTCAACAAATTTATCATGGTATATGTGCGCACACCTATGTTTTCTATTTCATTGAATGGAGATCTCCATGGATTCTTCCCTAGCAACCATGGCCTTCGACAGGGGGACCCTATGTCCCCTTATCTGTTTACCTTGGTGATGGAAGTCTTCTCGGGGATCCTCACTTCCCGTGCGGAGCTACCTGGCTTCAACTTCTCCTGGAGGTGTAAGGCCACTCGGTTATCTCATTTATTCTTTGCGGATGATGTGTTTCTATTTTGCCGAGTAGATATAGCCTCCGTCGAGCTTCTTAAAGACGGGCTTGATACATTCTCAACTTGGAGTGGTTTGATACCGAACAACAACAAAAGTGAGGTGTTCCTCGCAAGTGGCTCGGATGAATTGAAAACTCAGATCAAAGATGCCCTTGGATTTGTTGAAGGAAAGCTACTGGTGCACTATCTAGGAGCCCCTATCATCTCCTCAGGGCTCGGCAAGACGGATTGCATTGTCTTGGTCGATCGCATTACGGCAAGGGTGCAATCCTAGACTCATCGCTTTCTCTCATTTGCAGAAAGAGTTCAACTTATAAGGTCAATGCTCCATGCGATTCAGGCTTATTGGGCCAGTGTATTTATTATTCATGTCGCAGTCTTAGATCGTATAGAGCAGATCCTTAGACAGTTCTTATGGAAGGGGCCTGGCAAGTAAAGGAGGTGCCAAGGTATCTTGGGAAGATGTATGTCTCCTTAGGGAGGAAGGTGATCTTGGGATTCATAGACTACGAGAGTACAACAAAGCGGCTATGCTTAAACATATTTGGACCATCTTCACTAACAAAGAGTCCTTGTGATGCAAGTGAATTCACTCTACTTTTCTGAGAGAGAAGAACTTCTGGATGGTTAAGGCTTCGACCTGTTGCTCTTGGGCTTGGAGGAGGATCCTACACCTGAGACCCGAGGTCCGACTCAATTTCCGCTGGAGGATTGGTGATGGGCAGACGGTCTCCCTTTGGTTTGATCATTGGCACCAGAGTGGGCCGTTGGATCTGATTTGCTTGGAGCAAACTATCTTAGAGTCAGGGCTTCCTAGGTGTGCAACCGTTGCAGACCTTTTCTCTAAGCCAGGTCGAGCCTTTAGAATGGTGATGGACTCGTGGGGCCAGCTCCCTATTCTTCTCCCTGAGGTTCCGGATAAATTCGTGTGAAGTGTCGATCCGTCTGGTCTCTTCTCGGTGGCTTCTGCATGGCATTTTTTTAGAAAGAGGAAAGCGAGAGTGGACTGGTCATCCTTTATATGGAACAAAGCTATCACTCCGAGATACCAATTCAATCTATGGCTGATCATTAAGAACTGTCTTCCTACACAAGTTTTTCTTATGTCCTATGGGAAGATCGGGAGGGAAGTTTGTGCTTTTTGCAAGCTCACGCCGAATTCTATTGACAATCTCTTCTTCAGTTGCGATATTACTTCGAGTATGGCTTATTTTTGGGCGGCCAAGTGCAATCTCCCGTAGAGAAACGGGTTGTGGGTGGAAAATCTTCAGTGGGCGATGAAATTCCTATCAGGTAAGGACTTCTATCATGCTATAGGGCGCTTCTCTTTTGCTGCGCTCTACCACCTTATTTGGAGGTATAGGAACGACATTCTCTTCAGAGGTCATCCAGTGGTGCCTGTGGCTGTCAAGAAGCATCTTAAAGTGGTCAAGGACAAAGCCTTAACCTTTAGAAGCGTCGAAGATTGCTCGAGAAATAGAAGGCTTCAACAGAATTGGGGACTCGACCCTTCAATAGAAGCATCTTAAAGTGGTCAAGGACAAAGCCTTAACCTTCAGTGTGTCTTGCGATTGCCTCCTCGATTTTTGCGCCTTCCTCGGCGGCCTTGCCTTGGATCTTTGGGTCCTCCTTGTTGTTGTTCCTTGGTTGGTGTTGTTCTCTTTGTTTCCCCGGCCCTGTGTGGCTGTCTTGTCCTTGTTTTCGGCTGTGTTGGCCTGCTTGATTTGACCGCCGTGCGGTGTTCTTTTACATTATGCGCCCTTTCACTCATTTTGACGTTGTGTCTCTTTGAGTGAAAGTTTCGTGATGCCTAATCTTCTATAATTATTGGTTCTTAGCTCAATATATGATTACCTTTACCAACAAAAAAAAAAAAAGATTCGATCCATAAATAATTTTGCAGATCTTTTTATCAAATCATTGCTAACATCAACTTTAGAGAAATTAGTATATGGCATTGATATGCGGCGAGTTCACAATATGCAAGATTAATTAGCATCAACAGTGACTATATATGCATTGTACTCTTTTTTCTTTTTGTCCGGTTTTTTTCCACAGGATTTTCCCAACTTAAAGTTTTTAATAAGGCAATTAATGCATCCATAAAAGGGAGAGATCATAAAGTTTGTACTCTGCACTCTTTTTCCCTTTTATCCAGTTTTTGTCCCATTGGGTTTTTCCAGCCTAAGGTTTTTAATGAGACAGTATCATTCAATGCACATTCATAATGAATACAATGAATATTCATAGGAGAGTGTTATGAAATACATAAATGAATGAAATACATGAATAAATATTCATTATATTCATTTTATCTAATGTACTTATTATGGTATATTTGTATCATACATTCTAAGTACATCTCCCTATACAATAAACGTTCATCTCCCTATTCAGTACATGTAACATTCGATACATTAATATTAATGATAAGTACATTTTTGTTCTCTTATAAATAGGACTTTAGTTTTGATGTACAATAAAACAACACAGTGAAATAAAAATCTCATCTGGCTTTCTCTACTATCTTTGATGTTCACTTGCTTTCTCTTCTCAATCTCTTCTCTATTATATATTCGCAATGCAATATTTTACAACAATTTTAAATACATCCTCTAATTTATATGATTTTCAAGTATTAAACTCAATTAAAGATAGAATATGGATATACTTTCTCTTTAATCATTTTTTTAAATATTAAAACTCAATATAAATAAAGTATTAAAATTGGGAGAAGGTAGTATATAATTGATAATACGTTTTTTGAGTCGTCTATCCCTCAAGTTACTGTTTTCACGAATTAAATTCCAATAAGAGATGAAAACGAATAACAAATCACTAAGCTAAAAGATTATTCATTGAATGCAGACCACACATCAAAATTACACTACGTGTCTTGCCATGCGGCAATCATAGAATTGAAGTGTCAAGTGATAAATACAAAAACAAACACTCTCTGACCTCTAGCTTTAACAATAGTAGAGTTTTATACCGTCATTTGTCAAATTTTGTTGCCTCTCTTTTTTTTTTGGGCAGCACTATTTCTACCCCCATTTTGACTAAAACACTTATTTTTTCCAATGAACTTACCACAATACCCTCTCTCCCTTCAAATTATTGCTTCTTATTTTATCATATTAACCCACAAAAACTGCTTTATTCTTATCTTCTCTCTAGTCTTATCAGTTTCACGATATAACGGTCAAATACACCCAAAAACATATTATCTTACCTTGTATCATATTATCATTTTGCCTAGACAAGTTCATTAATTTAAATTTATGATCTCATATTTTAATCACAAAAGTTACATAAAATATTAGAAATTTTTAACTATGACAGCTTATGAATATATAATCAACTACTTATTTTTTTTTTATCAAATAGTTTGAGGGAAACATTATTTCAAATGAAAAATAAATTTTAATATAATTATCTAAACGATTTTGACATTGTGAATGTTTTCTCGGAATAAGTTTGTATGGATTTAAAGTTAAACATTGCTAATTTGTGCTTCTTTTTTTTTTGAGCTTTTCACATTTTAATATGAATTGCAAGATGGGGTCAAAAATTAATTTATGCCTTCTTCACTTTCTAACTCAAATAAGATTTTTTTCAAATGAACATTATAAGCATATTTTAAAGTTTTGAATCACTTAGTGTGAGAATGAATCTACAATCGTTAGTAATTACTTTCTTCATAATTAGAGTAGAACACTAAGAAGATTCTTTTTCCTCCTTTATGTGCTTATCAATTGTTAATATTTAGATCTGATCTAAATATAAATATGTTGGGCACTTGATCATTCTTCCAACAATTTAGCCTTTTTCATATTTTGATCAATTTTTTCTTTTCTATTTTTGATCAAAATTAGTATAATTAAATTGAATTTTAATTTTCGACTTTGAAATATAGTTTCACTTATACTATTTGATAAAATATGGAATTAATTGTGTATTCATAAGCTGTCATAAATAGAAAATAGAAAGCATAATTTCATAAATTAAAATCGACAACATTTTCTAGGCAATTACAATAAGATGCATGATCAATGATATTTTGTTGGGTGTAATGGAGTATTTATATTGTAACACCTATGAGAGAGGTGATAAAAATAAAGGTAGTTTTGTGGGTTAACGTGATAAAAAAGAAACAATAATTTGAAGAGAGAGAGAGGAGGGTATTTCGGTAAGTTAAGTGAGAAAAGGAGTGTATTTATACGTTTTTCTCGAATTCATAAATCCAGGTTCAATTAGTACTTTGTTTCGGGGCTTTGCAAAAGAAGGAGAAGCCCACAATGACGAGCGCTTATAAACCCGCGGTCGCTTCCTTCTTCGTCCTCTCCTCCTCCTCGAGGCTCCATCTCCACCGCTGCGAGAAGAGGTGCCTAGAATGCTTCGTCGCTTCATTTCTTGGATTCGACGCAGTCGCTCTAAATTCTGGCCGAAACCCTGAATGCTCGCTCTGCGATCGCCGTCGTCATGTACCCTTCGTCGCTTTCCGCTCGCATAACCCTCCTTGCCCTCCTCTCCGCCTCCACCTTCTACTTCCTCTACAAATCTCGTCGCCGCAAGAACCTCCCTCTCGTCTCCTTCAACCCTAACGGCGATGGCAGCCTTGACGCTCCCTCTCGTCGCAGAGGCAAGCTCTTCTTCATCTCCCAGGCCGGCACTTCCAGAGCCCTAGCTGGTCGCCTCTTCTCTCGCCTCGCCTCCAACGGCCTCCCGTTCGACCTTGTGGACCCGCAGAGCTATGAGCCCGAGGATCTCTCGAAAGAGTCCCTCGTGTTGATGGTCGCCTCCACTTGGGAGGACGGGAAGCCCCCCGAGAACGGCCGGTTCCTCGCCAACTGGCTCGGCGAGAGCGCCGCCGACTTCAGGGTGGGGTCGCTGCTTCTCTCGCGGTGTAAGTTCGCAGTGTTTGGCATCGGGAGCGGTGCGTACGGATCCCATTTCAATGCCGTGGCGAAGGACTTGTCGGTTAAGATGAGGGCCTTGGGTGCGGGGGAAATTTTGCCTCTGTCTCTGGGGGATGTTGATAAGGGTGATGTCGATGGCGTTTTCGATATCTGGAGTGAGAAGTTGATTTCGGTATTGAAGGGGGTTGAGGACAGTGGCGTGATATTGGAGAATGGCGTTGGCATTGGAGGAGAGAGTGAGAATGAGAGTGATGGTGGTTTTGAGAGCGATGAAGATGGAGAGAGTGGTGGCGAGACGGTGGTGGTCGATCTCGAAGATATTGCTGGTAAGGGTCCGTCAAGGAAGTCAGGGGCAGTTGCTCAAATCAATGGGAAAGCTAATGGGACGAGAGAGATGGTGACTTCTGTTATAAGAACTAGCTTGGAGAAGCAGGTGCGTAATTGCCAATTGAGGCTATTTGAACTGTTGTTGAATTGGGCAATTGAATGCATAAAGATAGCGTTCTCTTGGCTGGTTCAAATCTCCGCAAGTATATTTCTGTAATATATGTATATGGATATAGGTGCTTCATCACAACCTTTATGATTTCACTTTGAAGCAGCTTTTATTGATAAACTCACTGTAGAACTCTATAGTCGGTGTCTTTATTAGTTCCCATTTTCTGTTTGCCCCTCTTTATGTTACTGGTCGAGTGGGCTTTACCTGCCGCTCACCTGTGTCTTAGGTTAGTTTCTTTTGCTAACTTGATGCCGTCAACCTGCAGGGCTATAAGATTATTGGTTCACACAGTGGGGTGAAAATTTGTAGATGGACCAAATCACAACTGAGAGGTCGAGGAGGTTGCTACAAGCATTCTTTTTATGGCATTGAGAGTCATAGGTGATTATTGCTTATTATTTTTCCTAAGTTAATAGGAATAATTTGATGTTTTCATTAGGCGATGCAATTTTTGTCAAGAGAAAATGATGGAGCAAAGTTTGTGCTGCTGCTAGTAGTATGTTTTTAAGTCTCTGGATGTTTTAACTTTTACATTTAAAACTCAAAGGCTGAGGTAGCTCTGATCACTGCTTAGCTGCATTTTGAGGAGAAGGTGATATCGCTTTTGGTCTGCACCCTTCCCTGTACTTCATGGAAGGCGCTCTCTGGATTTGCAAACCGAATGCTTTTGCAGAACGAATGGGATAAGGAGAGAGAATTACGGCAACCGAGACTTGGACTGCATTAAACCCTGAAACTCTTACTCCTTATGACAGAGCATTTGGGACTAAGCCTTTTTGGAGTAGATGGAAAATCCTCATTTTTTATGTGGTCACTAGTAACATAATGACTGCTTTCTTGTCATTTTTATACTGTTTCGTATTGCTGGCCATACTCAATTGTGTTGATACTGAGAAGATGGGTTGATAGGTTGACCTTGCAGTGCTACGTATGCATCTGTCCTCATAATTCATGGTCTTTCTGTCATTGGTTTCTTTTATTATTAGAATTTGCCATTTATGTTTCTAAAGCGGAAGCAAAACAGGTGCATGGAGGCAACCCCTTCTTTGGCATGTGCAAACAAATGTGTCTTCTGCTGGAGGCATCATACAAACCCTGTGGGAAAAAGCTGGCAATGGAAGATGGATGATCCACTACAGATTGTTGATACTGCCATAGAGCTTCACACAAAAATGATCAAGCAAATGAAAGGGGTTCCTGGTGAGGTTTATTGCTTCAAATTTTTTAATTACCGGTGTGATTTCTTTTGTTGGAAGTTGGTGTTTTGCTGGTGAAGCATATGTTGCCTACGTAGATGTACTTATGAATGAGCCTCTTTACTCTTCATGACATTGTTACAGGCGTTACACAGGAACGCTTATCTGAAGGTCTCTCCCCTAGGCATTGTGCTTTATCTCTTGTTGGTGAACCTATCATGTACCCAGAGATAAATGCTCTGGTGGATGAGCTACACAGGAGGCATATTTCTACTTTTCTAGTAACAAATGCACAGTTCCCTGAGAAGATTAAAATGTTGAAGCCTGTCACACAGGTATTCCCCTCTACTTTCTTATTTGCAAGGTTTAAAAGGTTACTGTCATCAAAGGCCTTGACTGGATTTAACGGCAACAGAATTCATATTTTTGGAAATGTGCAGTTATATGTGAGTGTAGATGCGTCAACAAAAGAAAGCTTGAAGGCAATTGACAGACCATTATTTGGGGACTTCTGGGAAAGGTTCATTGTATGTGCTTTTATTTTACAACGCTTAAATTTTCATCTTATGTGGAGAAGACTTGAGCACAGTTCTTGATGAAGTTTGATACATGGACAAAAAGAAAACATGAAGTGAATATTATTTGGAATAATAGATTTGCATGTAATAATTTTTGGTAAAATCTCCATTGTAAAAGCACCATCTTGCTTGACACATTACCCTTCTTTGGTTTATTGTGCTGTTCCCGGAAGCATCTCTCTGTGAGGCGGCTCAATTGTGAATTGCACTTCCTGTTGCTTCCATAAATATTTTTTTGATATAACGACTCTCTCAAGAAAATTTAAGCACATTTTCATCCCCATCCTTCTCCCCCACCCCCTTCCCCCCCTTTTTCTCTTCCCTCTCTCGATTGAAATTCTGGTTTAGCCATTTTTGTATGATATGTGGAACTTGCCTATGCAGTGGTGCTGATAAATCTAAGTAGTTCTTTATATTTGGAAATCAGTCATCACCAACATTTAAGTTATTTGCCAGGACTCCTTGCGAGAACTTAAAGACAAGCAGCAGCGAACTGTTTACAGATTGACACTTGTGAAAGGGTGGAATACTGAGGACATTGATGCTTATTCTAACCTCTTTAGCATTGGAAAGCCAGATTTTGTTGAAATCAAAGGTGTTACTTATTGTGGATCGTACGTTTTCAACCTCTCATTTATTTTTATTTTTTTAATTAATAACTTTTGCTTTTGGAGTTCTTGACCATTCTGACATGTCTTAGGTCCGCTACATCAAAGTTAACTATGGAGAATGTGCCTTGGCATTCTGATGTGAAAGCTTTCTCTGAGGCCTTAGCATTGAGGAGCAAGGGCGAGTACGAAGTTGCTTGTGAGCATGTACACTCGTGCTGTGTCCTTCTGGCAAAGACGGACAAATTCAAAGTTCGTGGCCAATGGTTCACATGGATAGACTATGAAAAGTTTCAAGAACTGGTGGGTAAAATCAATAGGTTTGTGCATCTCTGATTTGTTTGAGTGGGACATGGTTTGAAGTATTATCAACCTCTCGAATTGCAGGTAGCTTCTGGTAATCCGTTTGACAGCAGGGATTACATGGCAGCCACACCATCATGGGCTGTGTATGGAGCCGATGAAGGAGGATTTGATCCGGATCAGTTGCGGTATAGAAAAGAAAGGCATCACAAAACGAACCGGTGATCATGTAGCTGTGCGAGTGTGTGTTCCTTTTGTGGGTTTAGAACCTCTGCTCTTAACTTCAGGTGCTTCTTCCGTGTCTTGCCTTGGACGATAGGTGATAATTCTTTGTACAACTTTTTGTGAGTAGGATATAAGAGCAAGATTATATCATTTTATGCAGAAGTGTTACTCCCAGTCTCCTCAGGGCAAAATTTTTTACCTCTAAAACTGAATTTTCCTACTAATGGGTAGTTTTTTTCTTCTCTCTCTCTCTCTCTCTCTCTCTCTCGTCTTTCACGAAGTTAGTGAATGCTGTACTGGCGTTTGCTGTAAATTTAGCGAGCCTCCCATGTTAATTCGGCTTTAAAATGAATGCGCAACTCTTTGGGAATGTATCGATCAATACTCAATACGTGACCATGTGTCTCGTATCTGCGGTTCACATTTCTTGTATGGTTATTGGATGTGATGAACTCACCTCATGTAAATTCAGTTCCGGACAAATATCGGCTCCATGTACGAGTATAACTATATGACATTTTAATTTTGACCGTGCCATCTTACATCTCTAAATATCGAACTATTTAAATATGTCTCGGCCTCCAAATCTTATATACATTTCGTAAATTTCAGCCGGTTTCTTATATTATTTTGCCGGCAAAATTGCATTTCCAAGAAAACGTCAAAGCAAATCATTCGTGAATTTTATGAGACCGAATATTGGAATCACTTTTTTGAGGGAGAAATCACCAAAAAAATATTAGATGGAAAAAAATTGGCGAAACGCGCCCTTTATTACAAATCCTGGACCTCAAAATCGAGAAAGGCGAAAGGACGGACCCAGGAGTAAACGTGTCATGGAGAGCAGAGTGGGTCCCGCCATTCACCCTTCTCTGTGCACGATGTCAACCTCCGAGTCAGCCCAGCCGAGGAGAAGATCTCTCTTAAATCTTTTTTCTTTTGTTATTTTTGGCTTTTCATCGTTTTTGACTTGGCCACTAGAGGCGCCCACCGTGAGCAGTGGGGCCTCTGATGGATTCTCAGTCGGCACCCGGTGGGTCCCTTCTTACGCGCTCGTCAACCCGCGTGCACCGCCCCGCTAAGCCCGACTTATCAACCCCTTGCCCCGACAACCCGCTAGCAAATCAAGCTAGCTCATGGGACCCCTCCGCGGTCAGCGCCGCGCGCCCCAGTAAGGCTGAGCCCCAAGCCGTAAGGACCCGAAATTAATTTAAACTATTTTTGGACATGGACATTTAATAAGAAAGGCCGATATGATCCATTCGTGTTGGACCTAACTTGAATATTTGCATATAAAAAAAATATATATGATAAACTAATTTGAACAATGTTTTAAACCATACCTTACAACTTGATTTTGAGACAATTAATGATCATCGTTCCTAGATAGTTAGACCAGTATTAGGCGGATGGTGATTTGAGAAAAGTTGATAAATATTTATTCAACTTTTCGATTTTTAGGTAGATTTAGATTATGAATTTTAACTCACATCCAATATCCTAAATGCCTCCACAATGGTGGCTTGAGCAGTGTAACTTGGCCTTTATAATTCCATACCCAAACTCATGAATATATATAATTTATGAGATCATAAGGTTGGTCAAGCCTACCTTCTCCCAAATGATTTGGGGCATCTTGGTTACATGTTCAAATCATTCAACCGGTCTTTAATCTCAAGAAGTCTTTGATTCATCTATGGTGTTAGCTCGATCGTATCATGGCATAAGGTAACCCCGGCTTTACTTTCACTAACACTCTGGTAGGTAACAGTGATGAGCTCACGCCAAATGAGGAATAATTATAGTTCAAATTGAACATCTTGTCTCGGATGTGGAATTCTTATGATAATGCCAAGAAATCATTGACACCAATTGCCCCTTTCCACACTTTTCTTTTTGCAAGAAAAAAGCAGTTGATCCTCTTGTTTGATTATGACTAGTGTTTGCTAGCCTTTTGACCTTCTTTGAGCTACTAACTATGGAGTTACCTCTTATAGACGGATTGCAAGAGAGCTTAGCTTACAACTATTTTACATGGATAGATCTATATGATCGAAAATCTTCTTCAAATGATTAAATCAAAGCTAGAGTAATTCAATTATTGTGGAACATAGAGCACATAGTAATCACACATGCAATGCGGTAATTGGTTATCACAAATCATGTTAAATAATGAAAATTTCATGTCATAATTATCAAATTTAATCTTGTTTGAGACGCTTATCGAATTAATATAGCAAACTACAGTTACCAAATATAATCTTGTTTGATAAGCTTAAGTTTTGATCTCCGGTCGTAAACAAGAAGTTGTCATCGAATTAATTGAATTTATGCCAAAATGATATGTTCTAAGAGCAGTAGCAGTGTAGGATCTTGGCATGAATATAATGTTAAGTGAAGTATTCCTGATGACAAAGGTGCATAACTTGACTTCCACACTAGGAACTACCCCCAACTTATTGCTTTTTTTTGACTTGCTTTGACAGGAAATCCAACATCTTTGAACATGACAAATAACGGGAAACCAAAATATAAAAATCACGTTGGGAATTATATCTCTAGTTGAAAATATTGAAGAAAGCTACACAAGATGATGGCTTTCTCTGCTAGAGAGATGATGAATAGGATCAAGGTCAATCAAAAGAATCATAACTTCTCTTGTTGAGCATAACGTCATTTATGTTCATTCTATTTACCATGGACAAGGAAGCAATCGACATCCAGTACTAGAATTGATATCATATTTTGTGTACAAACCTTATGGAGAAAGATATGGATTTTCTCAATAAGATGAATTTGTTCAATTACACCATCAGCACACATGTGAACGAGATGTTCTACTTGACAAAACTATAGCCTTTGTGTTTGTGATGCCCATCTTGTCGCATTATGTATACAATTTCTTGTCAATATGAATATTGCGTTATTGAACACAAGGAATCATTTTTTGCCTTTATAAATTGGATTCATAACAACAATCTTAGTTAAAATTGCAAGCAAAGAGAGAGAGAGGGAGAGAGATGTTTGTTGAAGACATTTAACGAGTTAACTAGAATGATATATCACTACCACATCAAAGTTTTGTAATCATATTAGTAAATCCATTCAACATACGATTTGAAAGGAATGAGTTAATGAGTGCTGCATGGGCACAATATTGTTCTAGCTGCTGCATCGGAAATTGAAACTTTCTCTACACAGAACACAATATTGCCAGAGCAAATGTGACCAAAATGCGATTTGAAGTCTAACCATTCGATTAGTCTCAAACAGATGGTATATTCTACCTAGCATAAGGTTAAACTTAGGTGCTATAAAATTAATGCTAGACAACCAAATAATGCTTGCGAATATAATCTCTGGGGTCGATCCCAAATTCAATTCAATTCTTAGCATGGTCCAACCGCCAGGCCTTCTGACCAAGTACTACGGCCACACAGGGAAGTGGGCGTCACGTGCCGCAGACAGCGATTAGTCCCTCTCTCTTTCTTTCTGAATTTTGGATTTCCTCTCCGATTCTTTTCTTCTTCTTTTTTCTGTTTAATTGGCGTCTTTTCAAATGGGCACAAGTCAGTGAGTCGGGCAGTGGAGGACAGACACAGATCTGCAACTTGCGAATTCCTGCCTCATTATTTTTCCCTTCTTTCCCCCATCCCCTCACAGATTGCAATTTCCCAACCCCCCCCCCCCTTCTCTCTCCTCATCCTCCTCATCATCTCTTCTTCTCGTGCTCCTCGTCTCGCTCCACCTTTCTCATTTTTCTTCCCTCCCCCACAAAAAAAGCAGAAAAGGTTTAATGAAATTACGCTTAAATGTTTATCATTTAATGGGGTTGAGCAGATAAGTTTATCCATTTCAATTGTGGACTTCAAAGACAGGATTCAATCATGATTGGATGTGTGGAGCGTGGAGTGGGCCTACCCAACATATTTTCTCATTCGTGATATAACAAAACAAAATAAAAGCACCCACAACCAGAATAAGCAAAGAAACTTGAAAATACATAAAAGAATAAAAAAAGGGAGAGCAAGAAAAACCATGTCCATCTGTGATTCATAGGTTGGTTTGCGCACACAGATAAACCACAAAGCTGAAAAACAACAAAAGAAGAGACCGATAACTTCAATCAGTGGGTAACTTCAATGAAGCGTGGGGGCATCGAAAGTGGAAACAAACCCGCATCAGAAAACCTAATTTGCAACAATATTTCATCGTCGTCGTGTCAACAGATAGGTATGAAGAATATATGTGAGCCATGTGAAGTGTCAAAAGGCAGGAATGATCTTCGATCATACTAAAATTGCCTGATCAAGACCCAAGCTACAAAACCAAAAGAGAGAATGAGTTGCAGAGAGAAAGAAATAGATAGTAACCGGGTCATCTTCTTTGTCAGCTGCTCTTACGAGGCTTGCTCTTTCTTCTCGCTCTGCTTCTGCTGCTAGTCTTTTTTGTTGATGACTCCTGCAACATCTCTTGCTTCTGCTCTTCCACTTCACCAGTTCTGGCTTTCTTTGTTTGGTCCACTACTTTAGCTTCTTCTTCTACTGCTTCAGCTTGTTGTATTGGATTCTGTTGCTGTTGTTGTTGTTGTTCCTCTTCTTGCTTTGCTTCGGCTTTTGCTTCAACGATCTTGCGGGGTCGGCCTCTCTTTCTTGGGGTTACTGCTGGAGATTTGGTTTCGTCTCCTGCTTCTGCTGCTGATGATGATGCTTCTGCTATTGCCACCGATAGTTCCTTCGTTTTCTGTGCCTTCCTCTTTCCCATCTTCCCCAAATCAAGAAAACAAAAGGAATAAAAATTCCAGCTACTACTTGAATTTTGGGTCAACCGGTAATACCCAAAACCTTCGATGAAACCTGCAGAACCGACCGAACCCAAAGCCAGATGTTTCCTCTTTCACCAAATCAAAAATAGTTTTGATGATCTTACTTTTCTCAATATAAAGTCTCTCACTCTCATCCGGAAGCTAATAACTGCACAGCAACCACTTCTTTTACTCGCTGAATGAATAGAATAAATAAAAAGATCACCATATCGTCTTTGCGTTTTCTTGGTCAAAGGAGAGTGAGACCCGACCCATCAACTTCTCTCTATGTATTGTTTTCTGTATCTCCTGCGCCTGTGTCTCCCACTCTCTGTCCCACTCTCTCTCTCTAGTGAACGAAAAGAGATATGTATGCGGAGAAAAAGGGAGGAAGAAATGAGGTCGAAAGGGGTCAGCAGAGAAACGAGGGCGGAGAGCCTAAAAATAAAAGGCGAAGGCGAGGCGAGGTGGCTCAAAAGCTAATGCTGACTGACTAGGGTTATTAACATTACCCCACCAAAGGTCTCACATATATTACTATATGATATTTCTTTAAATATTATTTAGATACATCATGCTATGGAAAGCTTGTCATACCGACGATTCAACACTTAACGAGATTTTACTGCGAAAATCTTATCGAGTGCTCGGACACCTTATAAACCTTATCTATTAAATAAATATTTTCATTTTTAATATATTGATTATACATAACTTAAAAAAAAAATAATGCATTGAAAATAACAAACCTTCCTAATTATGTAACGAGTGCTTTGGAGACTTTTGTTAAGAAAATCCCTATTCCAATTCACAGGTTTATAACATGGCCACGTGACACTCAACTTTCTCGTATTAAATGAATGTATTTAGTTCTTCTCATAATAAGCTGAACAAGGAAAAACCATCTTCACCCAAGAAGAATATGAACAGGTATAAATTAATGAAAATTTGAAAGTATAAACGAGAAACTAGAACAAAGAGAAAGGCCGCACTCAGATTTAACTTACGGACACCTTCACCAGACCAGCATGCTTGGATAATTAGAAAGAGTTCTTCTTGATACGTGATGGGGAGAGTGATTCAATAATGAAAATTTTTCAGAGGGGATTTTATGGTTAAGTGTATAGAGTAGTGAGTATGGGGAAAAATGAAAAGGAATAAGAAAAGATAGAGCGATCTCCTCCCAAGGTATAAAGGCCACGCCACCAACCGAAGAAGAAAATCGAGATCTACGAAGTTCACTACCAAGGCCTAAAGCTTCAACCAGCCAAGATTTCCGTGTTCTTGAACTTTTGGCTTTCCATATTCTTGAACCGCATTCGTGAACCTTTAGCCTTCCCAAAATTCGAGCTCCTCCCTTGACCAGAAAATAATCCTTCTGAAACTTCATCAATTGGTCATACAAGACATCTAAAATGGTCTCCCATTGATAGTTATCGATATACCATAAAGTACCGATAAGTAATTAACATTATTCATTCAAAATGATCCATCAAAGCACATAATGTCCAACTTCTTTATTGGCTTGGATAAGCATCGATGATTCTGAGTTGGTCACTGGAGCTACGTTGGATGCTCCCACATCACTTCTTTAAAAGATTATTGGCTGAATCTTGGGCACGCACATTGATATCAAAGTAAATAGTATTCGAGGAGCTCCATTGGTCACTTCATCGTCCTATGGTTTGAAATTGGATCCACCCTATGCAAACAGCAACCCTGTTGCTTGATGAGTCCCTTTTCTTTCTGCTTCGAGTGCTCCTTCACTTTTTCCGAAGTATGACAATCCTATGGACACCTCCTTCGCTTACGATGAAGTCCCCACTTTCTATGTTTATTTGTCATTTTTTTCTTTCTAGTTGCCAAACCATTCCGACATCCGCTTTTCTAACCACCGTAACAGTTTCCTTTCTAATGCATTCAAGTATATTCCGATCGTGACTCCATGCGTTAATTGAATGAATAAGATGGTTTGAAATACATGCAATCACCTCTTTAGTAAATGGGATGAAGGTCCAGAAGGACACCGACCCCTCCTCTATGGCCTTTGCCTTTCATTTGACGAGTTTGGGCAGCAAAGCACTTGATAAGGACATAGATTAGCTTTCTATCAATCAGCAAGAAGGATCACCAAATAAAAAGGGAAAAGGTACCAGAAAAGCCCTAAATATACCAATTCAGTCTTAAAACTTCTTTATTGCACAAATTCAGTTCTAAACATTTTTATATTGGTACCAATTCAGTTATGAACATTTTTACATTGGTACCAATTCAGTTATGAACATTTTTACATTTGTACTAATTTAGTTCATCCGACAATTTTGGCAGGCCAGCTCTAATGTGGACACCAATTGTCTAACCAATACTAATGTGACAATTTTCAATAATTTTTTTCAAATTTTTTTATTAATTTTTTTCTTTTTTTTTCTTTTTCCTTCTTGGATATGGCCGACAAGCCTCGCCAAAGGCTTGCCAGCCTTGGGTAAGGCCAAGCAAGGGCTTGCGAAGCCCTCATCCAATGGCCAATGAGCCACCGAAGGCTTACCGACCACCATCGGAGAAGAAGGCCAAGAGAAATAAAAGAAAAAAGAAAAAGGAAAAAAAAAGAAAAGGAAAAAATTAATAAAAAATTGAAAAAAAATTACCACGTCAGCCAACTATCATCCACATCAGTGTTGGCTAGCTAAATTTGATAGGATAGACTGAAATAATATTAATGTAAAAAAGTTCAGGATTAAATTAGTCTATTAAAGGCTTAGGACTGCATTAATATGAATGTCATAAGTTTATGACTTTTTTTATACTTTTTCAATAAGAAGTGCAAAGCCATACTGTGGAATGAACAAATATAGGTCCATTCCTGCATTGGCTTTGGGATATTGACGAAGAGCAAATTCGATCCAATTAGTGCCGATCATTCATGCCATTGTCACCACACAATCCCTCTACATATTTGATGGAAGTGAGCTAAATTTTCATATGCTTAATCACCACCGAAGCAAGATGACCAAACACCCAATACACACTCTTCATACTTCCTTTTCTTTTGGGAGCCAAGAGCATGCAATGCAAAGCCTAGGGCCACTACCATCAATGATACAGGTCGAGCCTTTCGGCATTCCATTAAAGGCCACAGGTCGCATCAGAAAGTTCGCTCAACTAAAAGGAGCAACATGGGTCGAGAACAAGTCGATCGCAGTTTGAGCGATGCTCTCTAGAAAAGAAGATACAATCGAGAGGGTCTTAGATCATCTAGACCAATACTAACTATTTATAAGAAGTTGCGTGCGAAAACATTTGACTTCTTTTGTGCAATCCCATTAAAAAGACTTGCGTATGCAATCGTGGAGCGTCGTCAAATGGTATACAAACAGATTATCACAACCAGACTTTGAAAAAGAAACTTGAACATGAATTGAAGTGACAACTGGGTTTCTACTCGAGCAGTGAATATCATGAGAAAAAGTGAATTTTTGTTAATTTTAACTATAGAGAAAAGCCCGGTTGGCAAAACTTTTTGCAGCTGACCATGGACCGACATTAAGGGATCCAAGTGGACTCGAACCACCATCCTCCCAAGCCCAGTGGGCTTGAGCGCTCTTACCATATTTGAGCTTATGGACCCACCACAAGGTAAATTCAAAGCTAAAAGACGGAGAAGGAATTAATCTAAACCACAGAAGAGATGAACAGACGTGCACCTGGAAGAAACGTCGACTTCAACATCGACTTGTCTGGGTAAAAAAAAAAAAATTCGCATGATCTAGTTCTTACTTCACAATAGTTTTCCCATACACAATCCGTTTTCCTATTTTTTTAACGTCAGAAATATAAATAAGACCGAAGATTATGGACACAAACCACAGCCCCGGCAGACAGGCCGTCAAGAAGTCTCATCATTCCACAGAAACTGAGTAATAAACGTGGGGAGGGTGCTCAAAATTGTATTATCGCTACATTTTCATCTCGAGTTAGCATATATATCGTTGTTAATTTTTCACTAGGTGCAACTACTGAAATCAAAGGATAATTTTCTAGAAAATTAAAATTATTCATGACTTGATACGGAACACGCTCAAAACAGTAACGCAGTAGAATTGTTGAATTCACAAATACTGCCCATAGAAATGGATCGCACTTTCACAACTTTTCAAAGACATCCAATTTTTTTTCTATAAATCTAAAAGAGTAAAATTATATGCAATTAATTTTTAAATGCCAAAGATTTCCAAATGAAAATGGAAAAATATCTACAAGAATCACTCCCCACTCGTCAAGCTCAATGCAACTCGATTGTAAGGTTAGCCAGCTAGCAGACAACAAAATAATCAGAGGCACAAAAAGGAAAACTATTATCCCTTTTCAAGGGCACGATTCTAGATTTTAAGCTCACCGGTCAATGACTACTCCATGCACCGGCTCCCAATACGTGAGCCCACTCCATATAAGCTGCTGGGATGGAGTGGCCTCAACTTCACCTGGTTCATAGGAGTATTTTTCCAGTAACTGACGGGGCACAAGAGGAAAAGAAACCTACGAACATCCTGCTGTCCGCTATTTCCGCGCATCTCTTAATTAACTCAAACTTGGAATTTTCCAAATTATGTTTGGAAGCCAACAGATCAAGCTCCCTCCACAAATCATGGTAATGGCTTGGCATATCCTTGAAAGAAATTGGGCGCAGTGAGATCGTGCAACAATCAACCAGATTCTGACAATACCTTATCTACTACATCCATGCATTACTCGTTGAAAAGCACAAATAGATAACATTGGTAGTAAGGACCATAACTAAGAAAGAACATTGATTTCACAGGCAGTGAAAGACGAGGAAATTTCGGTGACTTAGTGGCAGAGTCCTCAGTACTCATAAAGAATATACCTTCCCAAGAAATCGACAACAATGAAGGCAGGTACAGCTACTCAGTTCCATGACAAGCACACCATCTGCACTTAAAAGCAGATACTTCCACTTGTTTATGGATAGGAACGAAACGTGTTCATCAGTTTTCTACCAATGAGTCAGCATGCATACAATTGACTTGTCTTTGATAACGGTAGATTCCCTCAGGAGTTCACCAATAAGAGCCAAACGAGGTATAGAGTTACCAAGACAAACCAGCAGCAGGGAGGATCCATGTCTACACAAGACAACACTTCAAATGGCACCAAGCTTAGCTCTCTGCCAAATCACACAACTTTATTAAACACGATTAATCAATATATAAGATCCCAGTTACCTGTGAACATTCAATAAAATGAACCATATGAACAAGAAAAACCTAGGATGAACAAGGTTATGCCACTCAAAACATAAAACATATGTTGAGCTTAAAAGCACTGGACGCAGCTTAGACTGAATTCCACCCAAGTGACTCATTACTAAAGCACAAGGGAAACCAACAGAAAAAGAAAACCCACACGTAACATGGTTGGCACAAGCTTCCACCAAGCTGCCTAAACTCTTCCGGAGTCCATTTTCGAGCAACAGATACGTCGGGTTCAACCAAAGTAGTACAAAAATGAGGTGAAAAGACCACATTGAATCTCGAATATAGACTGAGTTGACTATATCTAGATCTGGTGCTGCTACCCATGGGAAGGACAAGCCCGGGCCATTCGCTAGCTGAATCTTCGAAGTCCTAAATCCAGTCCAGTCTGACTCTTAGTAGTTCATCTCAAAAGGCTTGACAATTCAGGCTTGCCATGTTCTCGTAATTTGGCATCATACCACCACTTTAACACCTTCACGAGATAAGTGCTCCTCCATCCAGATGCTAGAACAGCCAAAAACTAGCAGGGAGATGGCTCCATTTACATAAAGAACATACTTAATGCACACCACGCTTAGTACATGAGAATACAAGGGAATGGTCACACAAATAGAACACTCCTAGATTCTAACTGCTCCAAAAGCACATCCACTTCAGGCTACAAATAATTTCTCTACTACATACATAGCAAAATGCACATCTTACTTCAGCTATCTTGCCCAGAATTTCCATTCCCATTGCTTCATAAATAAGAATACAGCAAAATGATGGGAGGACAAAACAAATGTCCGTTCTCGTGTATCATGGATCATTTCCCTCAGAGATACGCATTGGTTCAACTTGAGAATTCTAATAATCAGCTTCACAGGAAGCAACTTGCAATTGAGTGTCTTGGAAAATATATTCATCAACCATATTATTACACACAGGCATTTATCTGGGCCACTTTACTTGCATTACTACCTTAGCTTGAAAAATATTAGATAAGAAGCCACTGGATATATTTATTCTCAAAAAAATTGCATAAGTGTTCATGAAATCACAATTAATATTGGTTACCATTCATAGAGATAGAGAGGATAGGAAATTTCTCTAACTAATAATAGCAAATCCATAAAAGTATGTAGCATGCCAATCTTTGTAATGATTCCTTTTCATGTGCCCATTTTTTAAGAGAAATTAGCTGTTCACCATCAGCAATACGAAGCTGTAAAGGGATACATAAAACTTGTGATGATATCAAATGCAGCTATGTCATGCTGATGATTAATTCAGTAAAGGCATAGTATACAAAATTGGCAGTGATATATATTTATTAGTTGAGAAGTGATTAAGTACCTCCAATATGTATTATAGGAGCAATTTCCATGGCATTACAAGAGGATATCTTCTTCTTCATGTTTTTTTTTTTTTTTTTTTTGGGTAATTTGTCCTGTGTATGTACATTCAGAGAAACCAGCCATGTCGAACCATTTTCTCACAGAGACAGAGACAGGCAGGGAGAGAGAGAGGGGAGAGCCAAGCCAAAAAAATAAAGCCCATCTGATCTCCCCCCAACTACTAAAAAAGAACATCTCATTAGGGTTGTTTTGACCTGCCATGCAAGCGCACCTGTCATGGCAAAGATGATGGAGAACATGAAACTAAACAGCGATCATATCCCCAGCTGCTAGATAGAATTTTAGAAGAACCTGTACAGCTGCATCTAAATGTTTCTCTGCCCTCTGGAAACACTTTAGCAATGACCATCCAGGATTATTTGATCCAAACTGAACAAAGGGGACTTCTGCTGACGAACCAGAATTCTAACGATACAAGGTCGATCAAGGGACCAGCACTTCACCTGTCAAAACAACGAAAGAGCAATGTCAAAACCTCAATATGTACATTTACATAAAGGATTAAGGGGAACAAAAAATAATACCTATTATTCCAAACTCTCTTCTTACAGATCATGTGCAAACACGACCTTTGCCACGAAAGAAGGACAAGCAGATCTCTCCAAGAAGTTCCAGATTACTCTCGCAGATGTCTGATGAAGAAACTGAAAACCGAAGGCAAAATCGTATCTACACGAACTTACTTTACTAGGACTATACAAAGGAGCCCATCATCGATAGCCCTCTCAGGGCATGTCCATTTATGTGAGCCACAGGATTAGAATTAAAAAAATATTGCCTAATAAAAATTTTAAGTATGATGGTGGACAGCGATCATTGGCCGTGGTGAGCATTAGCCATTAATTACGATGAGATCGCTTGAGAACAGCAATGAACAGGTAAATTCCAAGATTTACCATTGCGAATATCTGTTAAGAACGTCAAGCCTTCCACTCTTATCCACGTTCATGGACTAAAATATAGACTGATAAGAGTGCCAGTTTGCAAGCAATCCAGTAAAATTGAACGGCCGCAATTGACCATATACAGCGTCAGGCTTGGTGCTGTTATCCATGTTGATGAACTAAAATATATACGGACAGTACCAGTTTGGCCCACCCAAATTGACTGGCGGCACTCGACACCAGTGAATGGAAAGTAGATATAGTATGAACTTTTTTTTAACGTATAATATAGTATAAACTCAGAAGGCGAAGTTATGGTAGAATGGATCAAGCAGGGTAGTTGTGTACCTTTGGGTTGAATACCATTAAATAGAAAGTAAATATAGTATAATTTTTTTTGAACGTATAACATGGTATAAACTCAGAAGGCGAAGTTATGGTAGAATGGATCAAGCGGGGTAGTTGTACCTTCGGGTTGAATATCATCGAGCACTTCCTCCAGCATAAGCCGTGTCTCGTATTTCGAGGTCATCGTGTCAGAAACTTGATTGCCTTAAGATTAATGAAACAATTGGTTTCTTGCGAGATATCAGCAATAAACCACGTGCAGCAGCTCTGAGTGAGAGAGACAGAGAAAGAGAGACAGAGGGACAGAGCGACGACACCACGCCAACGGGGAAGAGCCGGGCTAAAGAAAACCCCGTACCATCTCCCCCCGACACAACCAAAAAAGCAAATTTTTATTGGGGTTTTTGACCCGCCATGCAAGCGCACCTGTCATGGCAAAGGTCGACGACAGTCGCACATTCTTATTCCAGCATCTCATCATCTTTTTCCTCTCACGACCCCTTTTTCAAAATCTCACCACTTGTATCCCCCCCACACAACCAATCATTCCTCTTTTCATAAATAATGAAAACCTACTGACCAGCAGATAATCGTGTATCAAACAGTCAAAGCCACCATGCCATCATCTCGCGAGTCCTTCTTTGTATGGGAATACAAATACACCGGCTCTGATGATCGCCATCCACACGTAAAATATGAAATGACCTCCTCAATCCGTCTGGCCACCAACATCGAACTGATAGTCCGCTGCAACACGACCTCAGCGAGGAACACGCGATCTGCCGCATCTGAACAGCATGATTGCAACGAAAGTCGTTACATATGCTTCAAAACGAAATCAGGAAAACTAACAGCTTCTTCGCTATATATGTACCTGCAGGCTAAACTCTCAGCTTTCGTGCGCGGCGATGAATCTGCGGCAGAAGAACACCAGAGACAGATATCTCGAAATACCGCCCGAATCACAAAACTCGATGCTTGATCGATCTGCTCCGAAAATCGAAAAATAAGAGGAACAGATCTAACGCGCAGAGAGAGAGAGAGAGAGAGAGTCTTCATCAATCATACAGGAGAAGCGAAAAAAGGATCTTTACCGAAGAATCTACGCAGAACCGCGCCAAATCTATGCGCGATCGGCAGATCGCGGGCGGATCTACGAGAATCCACGGCTCAATCGACCGGACATGTCGACCAAGAGAACAGATCGAAGGAGATATGCGATAAGAAACCCTAACAACGGACAATGACCACGAAATGGGGACCAGAGCACGAAGACGATGGAAAGGCACTTTGCAGCTCCGCTCCATTTTGTGATCTGAGGGCGGTGGGAGGTTCCCCGGGCGTTAAGACAAGCCATGCGGCTCGGATTTCGAGACTGGAAAAGGGCATCGACGTCGTTGTCGCAATGAAGGTTCTAGGGATTCGTGCCACGTGACGAAGTTATCCACCACGTTTGCGCGAGTTGGCGTCCGTGGCGTGGCATGGCAGGCGTGGAATAAAAGTCTAGGATGTGCCCTTATGACCGACGGGTTTTCCAAGTAGCACGCGTAAGCTTACATTTTTAAATGAGAAAAAACCATCAAAAATTTCAAACTTTGTGCAAAACAACAAATTTACCCTAAATTTTTTTTCATAACACAAAAAATTCTAAATTTGTATTCATGTGATACATTTATCCTAAACTATGTGACATATTCGTCTTTTACTTTTTTAAATTTATTTATTTTTTTTCTTCTTCTTCTCTCTTCTCTCCATCGAATTTGGTGAGGGTTGTCAGCTTGGGTTGGCGAGGGCAATGCCCGGGCAAGGATTGCCTTCGCTCAACGCTGGCTTCCCTCCCCATGGCTGGCGGAAGGAAGAGAAGAAGAAAAAAAAAAAAAAAAAAAAAAAAAGGAAAACGAAAGAGATAAAATAAAAAGACGAAAATGCCATTGGTCATAGAGTCTAGGGTAAATGTGTCGTGATTATCAAAATTTGGGGTTTTTCATGTTACAAAAAAAAAAATTCAAGGTAAATTTGTCACTTTGGACAAAGTTTAGGATTTTTAGTGGCTTTTTCCCTTTTTAAATTTAACCGCTGAGATGTGTTAACACAACATCCTAATTCAGTTTGGAAGGCCACGATTGAATATTCCTTTCTAACATTTTTTTCTTTATGTTTCCTTTCTATTTTTTGTCTCTAGCAATCTAGACTTCCTCTATCTCTTTTTATGTTCAACTTTCGTATCAAGTAAGGGGATTGGTTCCCAAGCAATTCGTTCCCACCAACAAACCTTATTCTCATCCCATGTTCAAGATTGGGAAACTCCTATTAGGTTTTAAAGTTGACAAAATTTTCCTATTCTTGTTCTTATTCTAAATAATACTAAACTTTTGTGCTATATCGTGGAATGTTGTCAAAATCTATTTTACTCCATAAGTTTTTCCCACTTTGACGAGATCTAGATTGAACTCAAGTCCAGAATAAAGATATAATTAGACTCAGGATTATTGATCTTTCAACGAGTATTCAATACGTACGAGATTTATCCTTAATATTTGGTTTTCTGGCAAAGAATCTCACTTACCTTTTATAAATGATGGAATCAATTACGAATTGATAAAATCAATCTTGAAGATAAGTTTCTTTCCGGGAAGCATCTACTTATGGAAACTTAGATTCTAATTGTATGGGCGATCATAATCATCGGATTTTTATCTCAATCTTCAAACAGCCACAAGATTTCCTTAATTGATTTTATTTAACGAATTGATTAGAAGAAATTCCTCTAGAGAATGCCAACAGTTAGAAAGGCGTAGAGAAGTATTTAAGGAGGTCATTTAACCCATTTGGGGTAAAGCATGAAAATTGAAATTCCAAAGTTTAAGGCCTTTCCAATCACTTGTTCTTCGTCGACAGTTCTTACAAATTGTATTCAAGAAAGAAAAACACAAGATGAGTGAATTAGTGGGAGAAAAAGAAATCATTCACTGAGTGTTCGTACTCAAATCGTTGTATATCTTTGTTAATATCTTAGTGAATTCCAGCCAGAAGGCTGTTAATGTGGGAAAGTAGATGTATGCTTGATCTAAGCCAAACCACTATAAATCTCATATTCAATTTTCTCTTCCCTTAACTCTTTTGATTTGTTTGTCGCAATCTTTTTCTGAATTCTGCGAATTTCTAAGCCATCTAAATTGAGTGTGAACTTACTTCAAAAATTTGGTGTCACTTTTAATCAAACTTTGCTTGCAAAATAACTTATTATGCATTTATTTGCTTAATTTTTTTTACACCTATTCACCCCCCTCTAGGTGGTAGTACTAGCATTTTTAATTGGAATCAGAGCTACGGTGTTTGTCTTATTAATTGTTTTTACTTCTAAACTAAAGATATTGTATGGCTAGTATCTTGGCACTAGGGCTGATTGAAGGACAGAGCAATAACATGTCACCCTACTTTGATGGAAAATAGTACAATGTGTGGAATAATAAAATGAAGGTGTTTCTAAGATCTAGAGATCCTCCGGAATGGGATATTGTGGAAAGATGAATCAACCCAAAGGCAGCATCAGCTTTAGACAAGGGAAAATCAGTGATAAATAAAGATGTTAAGGATTCCAATCAAGTAGATATTACCAAGAGATAGGCTCTTGATGCTAAATTTATTTATTCTTTATACTATGCCTTGTCGCCTGCTAAATATAACATAATTTTTTCATGTGAAATAGTTAAAGAAGTTTGTGATAAGCTTTACGTCATTCATGAAGGAATAGATCGTGTAAATGAGACATAAATATCTTACTTGGTCAATATGTTTATTCGCTTTACGGAAATTGTAAATGGATTGGCATATCAAGGTCAACCAATTTTTGCTCCAATGAATGTCAAGAAACTACTACGAGAACTTTCAAATGGCTAGAACCGTGTGAAAACTTTAATTAGGGAGACACAAAGAATCATGTCTCTTCTAGTTGAGGAGCTAATAGGCACTCTTCAATCGTATGAAGTGGAGTAAAAGAGGATTCAAAAGGTAAGAAGTCACTTGCATTCAAGTCTAATGTTGATTCTAATGATACAGATACAGACAATGACATGGATGACGAGGAACTGGCCTTTATGATAAAGAAATTCAGAAAACTAAATAGGAAATGAAGAAAATTGAACTGGAAGAAGCAAAGCAAGCAAAATTCCCTTAAGAGATCGATTGAAGATGTTGAAACAAGCAATGATGTCATATGCTTCGAGTGCAAGAAGAAGGGACACATCAAGTCTAACTGTCCCTTGTTAAAAAAGAAGAAAGGAAAGTATGAGAAGTACAAGAAAGCTCTTAAAGCAGAAACCTGGAGTGACACAGAGTGAGAGGAAAACGAAGAGAAATTTACAAATATTTGTCTGATGACTCATTCAAAATCAGACTCAGAGTCAAACTCAAACTCAAACACATATTCAAAATCTGACAAGGAAATCAAGGTCATTGTTAACAAGAAAAGCAAATGGTACTTAGATAGCGGCTATTCTAGGCATATGACTGGAGATTCAAGCAATTTTGTAAAGTTAGAAAAACTAAAATGAGGAAATGTCTCTTTTGGTGGGAACATCAAAGGAAAAATTATTGGATATGAAATAGTAAAGATTGGAAGTTTAATCATCGACAATGTTTCACTAGTAAAATGTTTGAATTACAATCTTCTAAGCACAAGCCGGTTATGTAACTAACACAGGATTCAAAATCAATTTTCAAGAAGATGTCTGTTCTAGAGTTAGTTGAGAATTATCTCAATCTTTTACTAGGTGAAAACATGACAATATTTATCTTCTGGACATAAGTCCAAAGAGCTCTCAATGTCTTATTTCAATTCAAGATGACTTAGACATGTGAATATGAAACATATTGCTAAACTTTATTCTAAGAAGCTAGTACAAGGTCTCCCCAAAATGGTATACTAAAAGTCTGAGTTGTGTACTCCATGTATCTTGGGAAAATAAGTCAAAAGCTCTTTTAAACCTATAAATCAAGTTTCTACCAATCGTGTCTTGCAGGTTCTTCATATGGATCTTTTTGGACCAACAAGAACATAGAGTATTGATGGAAAGAAATACCATTTGGTAGTTGTGGATGATTATAAGCAAATAAGTCCGAAACCTTCTCTTACTTTTCAAAATTTGCTAAGAAAGTTTAGAACGAGAAATATTATGTTATTTCAAGCATAAGGACTGACATGGGGGATAATTTAAAAATCAAAGACTTTGCAAGTTTTTGTGACGAGAACGGTCTTCAACATATTTTCTCCTCTCCATATACCCTAGAACAAAATGGAGTTGTAAAAAGGAAAAATAGACCGTTACAGGAGATGGCCAGAACTCTACTGATAAAAAGTAAAATCTCTTCTCGTTTTTTGGCAAAAGCAGTTTCTACTGCATGTTATATAATTAATAGGGTATTTTTAAAGCCCATCCTAGAGAAGACTCCTTATGAAGTATATAAAGGGAATAAGCCAAAACTCTCTTATTTTCATGTGTTTGGTTGCAAGTGTTTTCAATAATAATACTCATATTGTCGAAGAATTTATGAATATTAGATTTTAGGAAAGTATTTAGAACCAACAAGATTAGACTTAACTTGAAGAGTCTGAACTAGTTTTGGACTTAATAAAGTTTGATTCCTCCAAGGGACTTCAATCTTCTGGTGATCAAAGTCAAGCAAAACAAAAGTCAGAAGAATCAAAGAAAACAAACGTTTAGCAAATCCTAACAGGAAATGACAAACCAAACAGCAATTGGAAGCACAAACCAAGTTATCCCAAAGAACTCATTATTGGCAATATAGAAAAAGGAATCTGCACTAGATCCAAAGTAAAAGAAGATTCTAGTGCATTAGCACTTATTTCAGAAATAGAACCAAAAGGAGTAGAAGAAGCACTACTATCTAACGAAAGCTAGATAGAAGCAATGCAAGAAGAATTCAGACAATTTAGTATCAATAATGTCTAGGAGCTAGTTCCAAAACCGAAAGGGAAATTTGTGATTGGAACGAAATGGTTGTTTAGAAACAAAATGGATGTAAAGGGCAAAGTAACCAGGAACAAAGCAATGCTTGTGGCAAAATGATACACACAAGAAGTATGAATAGATTGTGATGAGACTCATGCACCTATAGCTAGGTTAGAAGCCATTAGATTACTGCTCGCATATGCATATTTTCATGATTTCGAGTTATTCCAGATAGGTATCAAAAAGTGCTTTCTTAAGTGAATTTATACAAGAAGAAGTCTATGTGGAACAACCACCAGGATTTGAAGATTCCAGAAAACCAAACTTTGTCTATAGACTGAAGAAGGAGTTGTGTAGTCTGAAACAGACACCTCAAGCTTGGTACGAGATATTGAGTAAATTCTTGATAATCAATGGTTTTAAGAAAGGAATGGTTGATACAACCTTGTTTATCAAAAAGGAAGAAAAATATTTTCTACTTGTTTCAATATATGAAGATGATATAATCTTTGAATCTTCTAACGAAAATCTGTGCAAGAAATTCTCAAAATCTATAACTTACTTTTTGGGTTTGTAAGTCAGACAATCAAAGAAAGGAACGTTCATCTATCAAGAGAAATATGCCAGAAACGTTATCAAGAAGTTTGGGATGGAAAACTACAAAAAGACTGAGACTCTCATATCTAGTTTTAAAGTTGACCAAAAGATATACAGTAGCATGATTGGTTCTCTTTTTTTATCTCATTGCCTCTTGACTTGATATTCTATTCAGTGTGTGCATGTGTACTAGATTCCAAACTGACCTAGGATCTCATCTTAGTGCTATCAAACGTACAATCAAATATATTGCGACTTATCTGAAGTTGGGTTTATGGTATCCATAAGAATAAGACTTTATTTTACTTGGCTATTCTGATGCCGATCTGGCTGGTTGTAAAGTTGACAGGAAAAGTACTTTAGGAACATGTCAACTGTTAGGACAAATGTTAGTGTCTTGGTTTTCAAAGAAGCAGAACACTGTGGCACTCTCAACAACATAAGCAGCATATGTTGCTCTTGAAAGTTGCTGTTCATAGATTCTCTAAATTAGGCAACAATTAAGGGATTTTGGAATAGAAGAACTATGCACCGAAATCAAATGTGACAACACAAGTGCGATCAATCTTATCAAAAATCCTATTTTTCATTTAAGGGCAAATCATATTGAAATTTGCCATCACTTTTTAAAAGACGATGTGCAAAATGGCAAAATCAATGTTCAATTCATTGACTCAAAAAAATCAACTAGCAGATATCTTCACCAAGCCACTAAAGCAAGGCTTATTCGAGTCCAACTGTGAAAAGCTAAATATCACCCTTACATTTGACTAAAGTCTGTGTATGAGCAGACTCACTAGATCAACATATGGAAAATACATCCTTTGGAAAGCCTTCTAAACTCAGGTAGTTTTATATTAAATTTTGGCAAGTAAGTTTCTTTCTTATTGAACAGGTACATTTATTCTCAATTTATTACTTGCCTTTTATATTTTTGGAAATTGTAATATCTCTACTGTTTTTTTAGAATTTATTTCGAAAATTATTGACAGTTAAATTTTTTGAATTTTTAAAAAGGGAAGTTTCTTTTTATGACGGTTCAGTTGCCGTACTTCGTTTTCTTTAAAACCTTAAAATTTTTCTTCCTAATAAACCAGATTGTCTTCAAACCCTAACTCTTGAACCCTCGTCTCTCTTGATCTTCTCTCAAATCTCTTGTAAAATTTCTCACCCATTCTCACACAAACATGTCGTCGAAGTCCTCTAAGTTTGCTTGATGTCATATCAAAGGAAATCCTCTCGTATTGCTAGTTGCAGGCCTCGGATTGTCTTTGAAGGTCCGACGCATTTTGATCTCATTGGGGACGATTTGCCTCGAAGCTCTCCTCACCGCTCAGCATAAGAGGAAGTTACTCAAGAAGCAACTCCTATTTCGGTAAGAAGGCCTGAGGTACTTCTTAAGCATTATAAATTTTTGAAATTGGGAGGAAATCCTATGGATTTCACAAGTTCTTTTTTGAAAGAAAATGGTTATGGAAATGAAACCTTGTTTTTGAGAGCCATAGAGATGTTAGGACCGGTAGAGGCTGGAACTACGGAAAAGGAATTTTCAAACTTTCCTACCGATCCTCACTTTGGGACGAAGGGTCAGACTGAGAACAAAAGGAAGATGATGATGAGAGGGTTTTCAAGAATTTTCAACCAATTGGTGTTGCTGATGAAATTGCTAGAGAAAAGACGAAGTTGTTTCATTTAAAAGATCATAAGAAAGTTTTCTCTTAAGTGCTGAACAGAGGGGTCATTAACCCTCACACCGCGAACTTTAACTTTCTGGATTCAATCAAGGTGAACTTGATAGAAAAGTTTGCCAAACTTCAGATGGAGAAGTTCTGTGTGGAGACGTTAGAAGCTTACCCCGAATTGATGGCATACTTTTTATTCCAACTTGTTTATCTTGGATCCCACTCATATGCAATTTACTGTGTGTGATAGAGTGTTTGATGTTAATGTTAATTTGTTGGCTGACGTTCTAGGGGTAAAAAGGAGTGGATTTCTACCCATTAATGTGTCTAACGAGCATGTCACTAAGTTTTTGGTAAGGGACATGATTCCTAAGGGGAGTATTACTTACTCTTGGATGTCTACTTACAATATCTTGTTGCACAAGATAGTCATCAATTGCATCAGACCCAAGGCTGCTTCAAAGACCAATGTTTCCATATTCGAAGCAAAGATGATGTGGGCCATTTGCAATGGTGTTGCCTTCTCACTCCCTCACACAATCATACTGCACATGTACAAAACTATTATGAAAGGGAAATGACAACTACCATACACTGCATTGGTAACCAGACTCTTCAAACACTTTCAGATTCAACTGTCATCCCACCTTTGCTCTAGAACCATTGCTCCCATGCAAATTGGATTGAAAATGATTTTAAAGATGCGATTAAAGGATCTTTCTAGAGCCTTGACTCTTTTGAAGAAAGAATCTATTAGCAAAGTCAAGCTAGGATCTACTACTGAGAAGAAACGCAAAGGGAAAAGTGTTGTCTCAAAAATAGCAAAAAGGAAATGACTGATTCTTCTCCGGGATGAAGAAGAGGAAGATGATGATGACGAGACCATCTCTGCTATTGCCTTGCGTGATCTTCAAGGTTTTGTTGATTCTGAGGAAGAAGAAGAGGATGAAAGTGAAAAAGAACCAAAAGAAGCGAGTGATGGTGAAGAAACTAAAGTGAAAGAGAGTGGGGATGATGACTCAGAAGGAGATGCCAATGTGAACAAGGAACATGATGAGACTGACAAGGAAGGAGAAGATATAAGGGAAATTGATGCTCCAGATGATGAGGAGATGGGAACTGGTAAACAAACTCGTGCTGGCAAAGAAAAGGTTCAAGAAGGAGAAGTTACTTCTCAAATTGAAGGCACCAAGACAAGGGGAGTAGGTGAGAAAACTCCTCTTACTAAACCAACTACTAGTGATGGCATCATTCGATCTCCTCTAGATGCTGAAGATATTTTTGCATCTCATTTTCTTGAAGTCTTACCTGAGGGTCTACGCAAAGAAGCAAATGTTCAGGGGGAGCAAAGAACTTCACATGTTTAGGTCGATTTTCCTTCACTTTTGGATATTCCACCGGTACAATTAGCTGAAGCTAGTGCCCAAACAAAACCAAAATCAAACTATCCTTGGATAGTAGAACTCCTCTTGGAGATTAAGGCACGACAATATGCAATGGAGTTTGAAATCCATAAGTTGCATGCCGCTTTTGGTACTACCTCATAGTCTCTTATAAGCAAGGTACAATCTCTTGATAATCAAGTCCAGACCTTGAATCAGCAGGCTTCACAGAATCTGGCAACAGTGGAGATTGTTTATTATTAGTTCTTGACTAAACTTGAGGAGACCGTACAGACCTTGGAGGATTTCCAACTTGTTTGTGTTCTCAAACAATCCTAATCTTTTTTCGACCCAACTTCTTTTTATGCTTAACTAGTTTTATCTTTTTGCTGTTGACAAAAAGGGAGAGAGACTATGCAGATTGAATTTTATCCTTGACTTCTGATTGTGTTTGATTTTTCTTGGTTGGTGTGTTTTGCAAACTGTTAATTGATGTGTTTTATAGAGGCAATGTGTATTTATTATAATTACTATATGTTTTCTCTATCAATTATCATGTGCTGCTAAAGTGTTGTTTTGCAAGATATAACTTTCATATAATGATTAAATCTACATGAAAGTTTTGTCACTATTAAAAAGAGGGAGATTGTTGAGAAAACTTCTATAAGGTTTTGAAGTTGATAAAACTTTCTTATTCTTGTTCTTATTCTGAAGAATACTATACTTCTGTGCTATATCGTGGAATATTATCAAAGTCTATTTTACTCCAAAAGTCTTTTCCACCCTGACGAGATCCAGACTGAACCCAAGTCCAAAACGAATATATAATCACACTTAGGATTATTGATCATTCGACAATGATTTAGTACGTATGAGATTTATCCTTAATATCTGGCTTTCTGGCAAAGAATCTCACTTACCTTTTATAAATATATTGATGGAATCAATCACGAATTGATGAAATCAATCTCCAAGACAAGTTCCTTTTTGGGAAGCCTCTACTTATGAAAACCTAGATTTTGATTGTATAGGCAAACACAATCATCGAATTTTCACATCAATTTTTAAACGGCTACACAATTTTCTTAATTGATTCTGTCCAACAAATTGATTGGAAGAAATTCTTTTGGAGAATGCCAACGTTTAGAAAGACGTAGAGAAGTGTTTAAGGAGGTTATTTAGTCCATTTGGGGTAGAGCGTGAAAATTGAAATTCCAAAGTTTGAGGCCTTTCCAATCACTTGTTCTTCATCGACAATGCTTACAAATTGTATTCAAGAGATAAAAACACTAGAGGAGTGACTTAGTGAGAGAAAAAGAAATCATTCACTAAGTGTTCATACTCAAATCGTTGTATTTCTCTGTTGATACCTTAGTGAATTCTAGCCAGAAGTCTGTTAACGTGGGAGAGTGGACGTAGACTTGATCTAAGTTGAACCACTATAAATCTCGTGTTCAATTTTCTTTTCCATTAACTCTTTTGATTTGTTTGTTGCTATTTTTCTTTTTTCTGAATTCCACGAATTTCTAAGCCGTCTAAGTTGAGTGTGAACTTAATTCAAAAGTCTGGTGTCACTTTTAGTCAAACTTTACTTGCAAAATAACTTATTCTACATTTGTTTGCTTAATTTGTTTTTTACACTTTAGGTGGTAATACTAGCATTTTCAGGAAAAAATGGTAATAACATGGTCATTCTTGATCTACATCACCCCTTGCTCTTTTTCAATACTTGAAAGTTATTCAAAAAACCATTCGATAAAGAAAATAAATAGATTGGTTCATAAATCAATATGGCTTGTTTTAAATGTTGTTCAAGTTCTCGCTAGTCAATAGATCATTCCTTAGGGACGGTTTATAGATCATAAAATTCCCACAAATGGAATGAGAAGTGGGCCCATGTAAATGATCGAGACCTCGCAAACAACAACGCTCCTTCCCCATATGGAGTTCGGAACCCAAAGGCAATCGTTGAGTGAACTCTATCTTCTTTGTGTTAGTTGACCTAAGCCGCACCATTACTGCTGGGGTGGGGCTCGGCCTCCGAACCGTACGTGAGACGAGTTTATGCCTCATATAGCTTGGCTCGAAGACCGAGGGAAGCTTAGGAGAGATGGGGAAAGCTAGCAGCTGCTAGTCGGGGTGGGGATAAGCTTGCTTCTGAAGAAGCTTATCCCCCCCTCCCCCAAAAAAAACCAACTCTATATATAGTGCTAGCACTTTGCATTCTTTCTATTCCATCCCATTTCATTCTAGGATAGGCGATTAATAAAAATCTAATAAGCGAAGTAGTCATCGTCTGACCAATTGGCTCAGACACTAGACCACTTGTGCCCGCCCATTCTGTCTTGCCCTCCCTAAATTGAATGGCTCTCTTAGTTACGATGCACCCTGACCCAAGTCCCCATGTCCGCTCTTCTCCGCCTGCAAGCCAAGAAGTTGACTTTGCCAACACAACATTAGGGCCATCCCCTTCATTTTATGCTGACCTCGACCCGAGCTGGCTTTTTGGGAAGCCGGTTCTCATCAAGCTCATGGCTCGGCTAGTCTGCCAGCGGTAGTGGGAATTCTCCAGTTCCCTGGTCAAAGACTTGGTTGGATGCGGGATCTACTCCACAAGGAGCAGTACGAACGTAGATGATATCATCACGACCTCTCTTTTCGTACCGCTATGGATGCTTAACGCCACTTAAACACATCCATAGTCTATAGTATGAAAAAGAGTTTATCATAAGTTTGCTAGAGCAAGCAAGAAAATAAATTAGCTGAATATAAATTGAACACAAATCTTCTACTTTTGGGAATAAAAGACCAAGCAAAATGGCTTCAAAGCTCATATGCAACTAAGAAAAATAAACTTTTCAAGATTTCGATCTAGAAGACTAGAACCAAGTCTACAAATACAAAGGATCCATTCCTTAGGCATCTCGAACTTAGAACTTCAACATTTATCCATAAAGGTCACTCCAAGTTCTAACCCCCAAAAGCTAAACAACAACGACTATGTATAATCATTGAGCACTAGTTTCAATTAGAATTACTAGAAATTGAAATCAATTAATGAATGGAAAATCTCACCACATATATTCATTTTATTTTAACTTGTAAAATCTATCTACGAGTAAGTTCTGAGTGATCATCCATATCTAACAAAAATGTGATATTAAATAAAACATTCACTTATTAGATACACGAAAAAAATTACAAATAAGAAGAAGAAGAAGAAGACGATATATCCACAACTTAACTCACTCAAATTTTGTTATACACTCTTCCACATTAATCAGTGTGGTAATCACTCTCAACCAATCTTGAGTGTGAATGAAAGCTTTCATTACTCTAGAGGTTAAAGAACTTTGAACCCATCAACCACATGATCAAAAGTACTGAAAGTCAATTCTAAAGCAATGAAATTACACGAATAATTAATATCTCTTAATCAATCTTCCACCACGTCAAAAGGTTAAGATCATATGACACTTGTTTCTCCTTGTCAAGAAAGCCTTCATATGTCTGTTGCAAATCGAAATCAAAATCAAAATCGAAATCGTTCTCTTTTTCTATATTACCCTCCTCATGGCTATAATTATCCCAACTACCACTAGTATCACTCAAAAGTTGGCAACCCAAATTTTTATCATAGGAACCATGGGAAGATTTCTCATAAAAAAATGAAACAAACATTTAAGGGTATTCCTCACCTTGTCATGTATCTTATCAACTTTCACACTATCATTAAGTATATATTATCTTACTTTTGCTCAAGGACTAGCAAAATGATAAGTTTAGGAGTTTGATAACTCTATGGCCACATTTGGCCATCCGGATTTTTTTTTTATCAAGATAGGACTGAATAAGATATAATATGAAATCTAGGGATTTTGTTATATCAAATCCACTATTTGGTAATTGTAGTAATAAAGTCAGATATATATTTACATCAAATCATGTATATTGTTTAATATAAACAACATATTAATATAAATGAACATAAAACTTTACAAACAAAGATGTTAAAAATCTCTTGGGGCCTACTCTAGTTTTATTTTGTTTTTTATTTTATTTTCCTCTCTTTTTTAATCAATTTCTTTTTTATTTCTTTCTTCCCATTCCATCATTCTCTAGTAAAAAAATTTTAAATAGTAAATTGTACTAATATATCTATAAAAAAAGTGATAAATATAAACATATATTTATATTTATATATTGAATTTATATTATAAGATATAATTAAATTCAAACATATAAAAAATAAGATTAAATTAAAATAAATAAATTATTATTTTTTATTATTTTGAATTTCTTATATTAAAATTCAAATATTAATTATATAAAAATATATTTTTAATTTTATTAATTTAAGAAGTTCGTTATCGATAAAAATAATTTTCCTATTATGTATGTTAGAAATCCTATCTACCTTTATTCCACCTCTCCAATATGATAATTTTATCTAGTCTATATCTCTTTCATATCGACTTTATTTTGTTTTAAGTAGGCATCAAATGTAGAATATAATAAATTTTACCCTATCATGTATTTTGTTCTAACTATTAAACAAAGCCTATAAAAATATAGTTATTTTACCTATTTTAGACAACAAATAATGCAATATTTATGAAAAATATTTGGATTTTTTTTTTTTTATGTTTATGCAATATAATGATATATAGAGAAAACAAGGAAAAAAATGGCAAAAGGAAGGAAATGAAGATTCTTTGATTTAGAAAATCAAATCAGAAGTGTTGGAAGATAAATACCAAATCAGATATTTTGCAATTTTTTTTTTTTTGGTAAGGTAAGTAATATATTGACTTTTAACCAAAAACTATACAGCAAGGGTTCACGGGACCAAAAAACTTACACTCATAATGATAAACATGTTATAACGAGTGGAAGGGTGTCAAGAAAAAGAGAAACACAAGCTGCCAAAATAGCGGCAACGATACAGTCAAACAACAGAAAGAACCAACCAAACAGCGGCAACAAACAAGAAGGGAAAGAGGAAAGGGAAACCAAACAGCAAATAACGGCAACCCTCACACAAGCGACGACAACCTCCAAAGAACTGAAACTAGCCCCCAACTTCGCTGAGTCCTCCCAACCGCAATAGTAGCAAATAACCTCCGAAGAAAAAGGCTGGAACTAACCCCCAACTTCACTGAGTGCACCTACCCACACCTACCCGAGGTATTTTGCGATTTATTCTCTAATTTTATGCAAAAAAAAAAAGTAATTGCTTTGTGTTAGGATTCTTGAATATATCTTATAAATAGAATAACATAAAGAGCCTGAAGAGAAACTAGGTTTTTATTTTTAAATTGTTTTTATTGTTTTGGGAGTTTTCTCATGTATTTTGAAAATATGACAAAAGTGGTGATAGAATTCTTGCTTTTTGATTTAAGATGTTAGGTCTAAATTATATTTTCACTTCTTCTTCTATTATGTTCAATTTTTTTTTTATTAGGGTTACGATGTAGCCTGACCATGATAATATAAATTTCATGATTTGATGTGCATATTTGAAATTTAGAAGTGATAATGTGCAATTGCTCCTTATAATAGATAATGATGAATTAAATATGGATAGAAATATACCATATTATTTGTATAACTTTAGGTGATAAAGTGGTACAAAAGAATCATTGTAAATCAGGAATGTTCATAGATTTTAATGCATTTATATTTATTTAAATTCACATAGAGATGTGGTGGATTAATAAACTAAGTAGGTTTGTTATACTTAGAGATAGGATTGTAAATAGATTAGGAAATTTCCTTATCACATGTTTAATATTGTTCTTATATGCATAATAATCAGAAATTCATATCTAGTGGTTATTGTGAAATTGTATTTTCTAGCATATTTATTTGATTGATTTACTATATTTAGTTTCAAAATTTTACTTTTAAGATTGTCAATTTTAATCTATTATCAATTCTATTTTGATTTGTTAGAAATCTATTTATAATATTTAATTGGTTTAGTCATCATTAATCTGTGTGACGATATTCTTTGTCATCATTATATTACTTACTCAACACCTTCATCATATTTAGAAGTTTACAAACACTCATCAATACAAATGAGCATTGTTCTTACTTTTAATGTGTTTTTAAACTCCTTCCACCCGATAGATATAAAAAAAAAAAAAAAACATAAAAAGATACTAACAATATCAAATAAATTAAATTTGAAAGGAAAATTATAGAATATGTTGATTAAATTATATAAAATAAAAGTTGGTAGGATTTATGCATACTCTCACTAATCTTAAAGTCTACTTGAACAACCATCATACTCTCACTAATTTATTAGCCATATTCCCTATTAATCCTCGTTTCATCTATTTTTGTAGAATTTTCCAGTTAGCTCCTTGCATGATACCACAACCAAAAAATTTATAAAGCTCTAGAAAAACAAAATTTCACACATGTTTTATTGGTCCTCAAGTTGCGAGGGTTGACTTAAGAGTAAAGTGACAAAAAGTTCTAGAGCACAAAGATTGATTATTCAATTTTTTGAAAGCATGGTTAAAGGTAATCGCATACACAATTCCCGGAGAAAAAAACTAATAAAGTCTCGTATTAGGATTGGACCGACCCGCAACAACTCGACCTACGGAAGACCGGTGCTGACTTTTCCAACGATCGATGCGGTTCACAGCCTTACAACTCGAAACCAACACCGACTGTGCCAATGGTCATCATGGTACACGACCATACGAGTCAATATCGAATATAGCTCTAACCAACAAGAAGCAAACATGATTACAACGGCAACTCAATGCATTCAAGCCCGAATTTTATCGATTCATAGAATGGAAATCCAAGTAATGGCAGCACCACATAATATAGAGAAATAAGACCTCCACTTGCCTTGAATTCGCGGTGGTGCGAGCTATGGTGCAAGCTGGTGGCGGAGCGGCGAGACGACGCGAGCTGAACAACAGTGAAGTTGTGAGATCTCTGGTCGGCAGTGAGAACAAAGCGAGATGGTGGTGCGCCGAGGTGGTGTAAACGATTGGCGTCGAGCAGCAAGGCACGGACAAAGTTGTGAAAGTCTAGGTGAAGAGATTTCTTTGCTGCAGACACTATTAAACGAAAGAAATCGTGAGGTGAAGGAAAAATGAGGGGCGGTCTTCTTCCTCTATGCTTCGGTTCCTCCGCTTGTTGACTCTCTTGGTCAACTTTTCCTTCAAAGTTTGTGGCAGCAGAAGGAGATGGCAACTCCATAAATTCGTGTCCTGGTGTGATAAGTCTCCATCGATTCATGACACTTTGCAGGTTAATGGCAAGGACGTGGCTGCGTTGTGGAGTCACAGTCTTCATTCATGTCAAGCCCAAGAGGAAGCGGATGGGGGTCAACGTGGGTGATGGTGGGAGCTCTCGGTTCCTCTCTTTAACAAGCGCACGTATGCATGGGGATGAAGGAGAATTGGATGAGGAAGCAGCTTGGTAACGTACCAAAGGAAGTAAACGTTGGTGGGAGAGAAGACGTGGCCAATCTTGAAATATTTTTGTTTGAACATCTCATGATCGTGGTCTATCTTTATGGTCACATTAATCTCGCTTGTGGCATTTCATGAAAAAGAAAATTTAGTGAGGTAGTAGACTAGGTGGGGGTCAAGTTGTCACAATACGGTGGGGGCGTGACGATGAGGTGGTGTCATGGGGATGTGATGAGACGTGGTGGTTTGGTACGATCATGGTGGTGGTGAAACGGTGGCCGTGAGTGGTGCCAACATTATAGTCCAATGACAAGCTTGTCGATGCGGCATGGACCATTAAGTATTTGAGGTTCAGGTGAAGTCCGAACATCACAGATCTCCCCTAATGAAAGAATTTCACCCTTAAAATTGAGTGCTTCTTACGTCTCATTGAAAAGATGGGGATACTTTTGCCTCACTTCCCTCTCACTTTCCCACGTAGCCTCTTCTACGTCGTGGTGTCGCCACAAGACCTTGACTAGTGGGATCACCTTTGTTCGGAAGACTTGTTCCTTCTGATCTAGTATCCGTATTGGCTCTTCCAAGTATTTCACTTTTTCATCTACTTCGATAATCTCACAATCCGGTATATGAGTAGGGTCGGGATGATACTTTCTTAACATCGACACATGGAATACATCATGTAGATTTGCCAACTTAGGAGGCAATGCCAATCGATAGGCCAAATCCCCTATCCTTGCAAGGATCTCGAAGGGTCTAATAAATCTCAGGCTCATCTTGCCATTCTTTCCAAATTTTGATATACCCTTCATTGGGGACACCTTTAAGAATATGTGATCTCCCATGTTAAATTCTAAAGGTCTTCTAAGCTTATCTGTGTAATTTTCTTTTGTCGACTCTAGGCCATTTTGAGTCTATTTCTAATGATTTGTACCGTATCCAAAGTAGCTTGTACCAGCTCTGGTCCTATTAGTTTTCTCTCTCCCACCTCGTTCCAGCATACAGGAGTCCTGCAAATCCTTCCATATAGTGCCTCATAAGAAGCCATACCGATACTTTGCTGGAAACTATTATTATATGTGAACTCTACTAGGTGTAACTTCTCGTCCCAATTTCCTTTAAACTCGATCACGCAAGCTCTCAACATGCCCTCTAGTACTTGGTAATTCTTTCTGGTTTATCCATCCATTTGCGGATGGAAGACGGTACTAAACTGAAGCTTGTTTCCCTAATGCAATTTGGAGACCTTGCCAAAAGTTTGAGGTAAATCTCGAGTCTCAATCTGAGGTGATGGTCACAGGAACACCATGTAAGCATACTATTTGGCCCACATACATCTCGGCGTTAATGTCCATTGAATAATCCATATGTACTGCTAAGAAATGGGTAGAGTTAGTCAGGCGATCCACTATTACCCAGATGGAATCGTGGCCACTTGATATCCTTGGTAACCCTTGCATGAAATCCATCGTTACATGCTCCAAATTCCATGTCGATATGTCTAGTGGTCTTAGCATTCCTACAGGCTTGCGATGTTCTGCCTTCACTTGTTGGCAGGTCAAGCACTAAAAAACGTGCTTAGCAATGTCTGCCTTCATACCATTCCACTAGTACTGTTGACGTAGGTTTCGATACATCTTTGTATTCCTAGGGTGGATACTATAATTACTCATATGTGCTTCTGACAAAATTTCCCTTCTTATCTCTTCATTATTGGGGACACATAGTTGTCCTTGGTATCTCGCTATTCCATCCTCAGAAACTTGGAACTTTGGCCTTTTCCTTGACAATACTTTGTCTTGAAACTTTATGATTTCCGGGTCAGATTTTTGTAGTGTTCTAATTTTTTGAATAATTTCCGGTTCAATTCTCAGTGCGGTTAGTACACCGGTGAGATGGTCTATTTCTAACTTAAACTCTGAATTTGCTATTATTTCTAATAAGTTCCATTATGTTGCTCTTATACTTGCCATATCCATTGTCGACTTATGACTAAGAGCATCTACTACCTTGTTTGTCTTCCTTGGATGGTACAGTATCTCACAGTTGTAATCCTTCAACAGTTCCATCCACCTTCTTTGCTTCATATTTAATTCCTTTAGTTCCGCTAAAGCCATTCTATACGGGGCTTTTAATATTGGTTTAGTTCTAGGCATCCGTTTGATTACGAACTCGATTTCCGTTCTGGTGGTAGTCTAGATAGTTCTTTTGGAAATACGTCTGGAAATTCCTGGTTAATCGAGTGGTTGTCGTGCTTCAAGAAATAATCAATCCTCCCCCAAAATGCCTTCATTAGGGGCCGAAGGATTAGGGATAACATCCTCCTCGCCCAAGAGCTTTTTAGTGGTTTCCACCTTGATACATACTCGCCAAAGTGTGCTGTCAAAGTGGATTTCCAGAAAGCCTATGATATACTTAACTAGGACTTTTTGGAGCTTACTCTCCGTGCCTTTGGGTTTCCTAATCATTTGATCAAGCTTATCACGGTTTGTATCTGCACACCTAAATTTTCCATCTCTTTAAATGGTGAGTTGCATGGTTTCTTTGCAAGTGGTCGTAGACTTCGTTAAGGAGACCCCTTATCGCCTTACTTATTCACTTTGGCTATGGAAATTTTTTCCGGGATCCTTTCCCTTCGATCCAGGCAACCGGGCTTCAAATTCTTCTAGAGATGTAAAGCAACGAGCTTATCTCACTTATTCTTTACAAATGACGTCTTCCTCTTTAGCCAAGCAAACTTGGCCTCGGTTTCTCTTCTCAAGGAAGGCCTTGATACCTTTTCTGCTTGGAGTGGGTTGTATCCTAATATAAACAAAAGTGAAGTTTTCCTTGCTAGAGGGACGGCCTTTACTCAGACCCAAATACTTCTCACCTTTGGGTTCTAAGAAGGAAAACTACCAGTTCAGTACTTAGGGGTTCCTATTATCACCATGAGACTTGGGAAGTCAGACTACATCTTTCTTGTCAACCACATTACAATAAGGGTACAATTTTGGGCTCAGCGCTTTCTATCCTTTGTAGGCCACCTACAGCTGATAAGGTCTGTTCTTCACACAATAGAAGCTTATTGGGCTAGTGTTTTTATGATGCCTAGAGTTGTGTTAGATCGCATCGAGCAAATTTTAAGACAATTTCTCTGAAAAGGCCCAAGCCTTGGAAGATAAAGTGTGAAAGTCTCTTGGGATGTTGTTTGCCTTCTGAAAGAGGGAGGACTGAGCCTACGCAAGCTTCGAGATTGCAACACAACAGCCATGCTTAAACACATTTGGATCCTTTTCACCGACAAGGAATCCTTGTGGTGTAAGTGGATTCACTCTAATTTTTTGAAAATGAGAAATTTTCAGGTTGCTAACAAGCCAACGGTTTGTTCTTGGGCTTGGAAGAAAATACTCTAGCTTAAGAGATATTTTTGCCATTCCTTTCAATGGGGCATAGGGGATGGCTGCTCAGTGCCTCTATGGTTTGATCATTGGCACCCTAGGGGTCCCCTTAATCTTTTGTTTTCAGACGCTTTTATCTACCAGTCGAGGTTGCCCAGAATGGCCTCGATTGTGGACCTGTTCTCCGCAGAGGGCCAGGAATTCAAGACCATTTTAGAGTTGTAGGAGTCTCCCCTCCCCGTCCTTTCACAAAATCCGAAAGTTTTTCTGATGGCTTGAGAGTACCTCAGACACCTTTTCAGTTGCTTCTACATGGGAAATCATTCGGCTGAAGGGAACCTTAGTTCCTTGGTTCTCGTTTGTTTGGAGCAACTCGCTCACACCGTGGTATCAATTCAAACTGTGGCTTATTATTAAGAACCGGCTGCCTACCCAAGTTCTTTTGCTTTCATATGGGAGGATTGATGATGTCTCGTGTGCCTTTTGTAATTCTTGGTCGGACTCTATTGATCATTTATTTTTTGGTTGTCATATTACCGGCCTCGCGTCTTTTTGGGCTACTAGGTGCAACCTACCTTCGCGGAACAGGACTTGGGAGGACAATCTCCAGTGGGCCTTGAAGTTTCACTCAGGCAAGGAATTCTATCATTGCATTGCTTACTTCTCTTTTGGTGCTCTTTGCCATGTGATCTAGAAAATGAGAAACAATATTCTTTTTAGGGAATAATCTTTGTTTATCCCGGCCTTGAAGAACCATCTTGTCAAAGTCGTCAAGGACAAAGCCTTAACTTTTAGCAATGTTGCGGACACCTCAAGAAATAGGAGGATTCAACGCAGCTGGGGAATTGATCCGTCCATTTTCTTTCCCGTGTTGTATGATAATTCCCTGTAATTGTGGTTTGTCGATGCTGCCACTGCTTTCACCGTTCTTTGTGATTCTTGTGTGGTATCTTAGGTGTCAGGTCTTTCCTTTATTTTTATTTGAGGATTGCCAGTGTTTGGCCCTTTCCCCTTTTATTTTTCTTAGCACCCTTCCACTCGAGTTGACTTGTCTATCTTCCTAAGTGCAAGTTTTTTGGTACCGAGTTTCTTTTGCCGTATAGCTTGTGGTTAAAGTCAATATATTTCTAACCTTTATCAAAAAAAAAAAAAATAGTGACCTAGTGTCACTAATCAACTAATAAGGGAAAGTAACATTCACATGTTACTGAGATTAGATAAGTAACATATAAATGTTACTAGTACGTATGGGTATCTCACAATCGTTACCAGCACCTTACAAGTGAAAATTAGTCACTCGTTGTTCACAGCCAATCAACTACATGCACTTAGTGTCTTATCGTGTGCGATCTATAAACCCCTTTTTCCACTAGCACACCTTATCACTCTAGACAAACCTAGGCTTTGATACCACTCTAGCTGTGACGACCCTCAGCCCGTTAGGGTCGCCGCGACGTTCCCAGGTTATTACTATTAGTTTTATGCGGAAGCGTATATCGATAGCTCCATTATTACTTAAAACGACGCACACAAAAATATAGAACCGGACACTTTTATTTATTTATATCTTTTAGATGACCTAAGTCGGTACATTAGGGTCAAAAAGTTTCTTCTTCTGGCTGTCACCAAAATACTATCCCGACCATCTTTATGCATATCTACACAACCGTCTACGTAGCACATCCTAGTCTTGCCAAAAATGCCACCTTTGTCCCCAGGCCCTCCTATTACTCGACCCCGCTATCACCGTTGTCATCGTCTAGGAGTGGAAGTGGTCCCACCATACGCCTATTGACCCGGGCGTATAGTGTAATGAACCCCATCAGCACGGGGCCTAATGGAAGACCAGCATCCACCGTCAAGATCATAGTGATCCAAATGAAAGTAACCTTAGGGAAATCAGGGTCGACTTGCTTCGCTTGGTCTCACATGAGATCAGTGGGGACGCCGTAGAGCATCGTAGAGGACATGGGTAGTAGAGGCATACTTATGTGTCTGAAAAATAGTAGCCCACAAAGGGTGAGTACAATCACTCAGCAAGTAAAAACCTATTAGACTATACCACATGAGTCTACCACTACTCATCTGACGAAATCCTAAACATGCAATATATGAGATCAAAATAGCTCAATTGGCAATGACTCTAAAGGAATTTCACAGAAATGATACACTAGGTAGTAAGTAAACATTTGGGAATTTCAATAGTCATATCTATTTTGGATATAGCTGCCACCATCTTTTGAAGGGACCCATGTTGCATCCCTCCAGGCATCTCACATCTTAATTGGCATCACGAGAACCTCCGGGATCCTTATTTCATTCCTTAAGCATCTGGAGAGTATCATGTTACGCCCCTCCAAGCATTTCACATCCCACCTAGCATCGCGAGGACTTCTGGGGCTCAATCACATCCCCTAGGCATCCAAAGGGCACCATGTCATGCCCCTCCAGGCATCCCGACACCCGAGACATCGTCGCCATGGTGGACCGACGGTATCTAATCAATTCAAACTATGGCGCGGCAACTTAAGGATTCTATTTGATGTCATCCATAGCTAGACCGACCATCCATTGATGCATAAGTCTATGGCCGTCAACCTAACCAAACTCACACTATTCAGAAATCGACTTAGTTTTACCAATTCGTCTAAGGAATTCTAACACCTGAAACACTAGGCAGAACACGTGAAGTTATCCTAGTACACGTCTAATATGACTTGGACTTTGCGAAGCCACATAAGCCCTATCTCGACCATAGCCTCAACTAATCCCATACCACCTAAACGCTATTCTCCTCGAGTCTGAAGAAGATCCGTACCAAGACTGGATCGACCCGAAACAACTTGACCTATGGAAGACCAGTGCTGACTTTTTCGACGATCGATGCGGTTCACGGCCTTACAACTCGAAACCAATGCTGACTGTGTCGACGGTTGTCGTAGTACACGACCATACGAGTTAGTATTGAATCTAGCTCTAACCAATAAGAAGCAAACATGATTACAACGGCAACTCAACGCATTCGAGCCCAAATTTTATCAATTCCTAGAATGGAAATCCAAATAACGATAGCACCACATAATATAGAGAAATAAGACCTCCACTTGCCTTGAATCCGTGGTGGGGCGAGTTGTGGTGCGAGCTGGTGGCAGAGCGGCGAGAAGACGCGAGTTGAACGACGGTGAAGTTGTGAGATCTCTAGTTGGCAGCAAGAACAAAGCGAGATGGTGGTGCGGCGAGGTGGTGTAAACGGTTGGCGTCGAGCAGCAAGGCATGGACGAAGCTGTGAAAGTCTAGGTGAAGAGGTTTCTTTGCTGGAGACGCTATTGAACAAAAGAAATCATGAGGTGAAGGAAAAATGGTCTTCTTCTTCTATGCAAAGGTTCCTCCGCCTGTTGACTCTCTTGGTCAACTTTTCCTTCAAAGTTTGTGGCAGCAGAAGGAGAGGACAGCTCCGTGAATTCGTGTCCTAGTGTGAGAACTCTCCACTATCATGACACTCTTTGCAGGATAATGGCAAGGACGTGGCTGCATTGTGGAGTCACAGTCTTCATTCGTGTCAAGCCCAAGAGGAGGCGGATGGGGGGTCAACGTGGGTGATGGTGGGAGCTCTTGGCTCCTCTCTTTAACAAGTGCACGTATGCATGGGGATGAAGGAGAATTGCATGAAGAACCAGCTTGGTAACGTATCGAAGGAAGTAAACGTTGGTGGGAGAGAAGACGTGGTCGATCTTGAAATATTTTTGTTTGAACATCTCATGGTCCATCTTTGTGGTCACATTAATCTCGCTTGTGACATTTCATGAAGAAGAAAATTTAGTGAGGTAGCGGACTAGGTGGGGGTCAAGTTGTCACGGTACGACGGGGGTGTGATGATGAGGTGGTGTCGTGGACGTGGTGATTTGGTACGGAGATGGTGGTGGCAAAACAGTGGCTGTGAGTGGTGCCAACATCATAGTCCAATGACAAGCTTGTCGACACGGCATGGACCGTTAAGTATTCAAGGTTCGGGCGAAGTCCGGATATCACACAAGGTCTAGTCCTTGGGCTTGTCAACCAGCCTAAGGTCGATTCTATGGCTAGTCTAAGATGTTGTGCCACAATCCATGGTGAGTTCGAGATTGATCCGTGTTGGGTTTATTTGATCCATGGTCGATTCTCAATTGTTACGTAATTGTGTGGGATCAATTGATATGTCTCGACACTTCACAACCAGTATAATGACCGTGTGGAATCACTTGCAACAGGTACGTGACCGTGCAAAATCAATCCATAATTGTCAATTGATCAATTCATGACAGTGCGTGATCATCCCACAACCAATCATTATGATCGAATACTCTATCTAAGTATAACCGATCCTTAAGTCACTTATTCCTGAACAGGTTAAATGGCTCATAATCGACCCTTGAGTCGGCTTATGGCCTATTCCTTACATTGGCATGCCGATCTTTAGCCTACTAAACGGAACCAAAGTAAGGGTCTAAATAAGGGATGTTACAAAATCTCTCTTTCATTTTTCTACCCATAATTTGAAGCTTAGAATTCAAAGCATCCACCGCATCGTCCAAATATTTATACAAAAGACATATCCCCTCAAAATAATAATCTGAAATAACATATGAACTCCTTGACAATCAATTAGTGGCATCATAGAACAATTTTAGAAAGTCCAAAAGAATAATAATTTTCCCAATCATTATTTTAGAAAGTTCATGGTTAAGCTTACTTGCAAAAGATATATTATCTTCTTCCATCATTTCGAAAGTTTTTCTGAACTTTATGGCAATGTCCATCATAAGTAAGTGGAGTTTCATCTAACGGCGATGTCAAGAATAATTGAACCCCTATAGATTTTTTTTTTCTCTCCATGCAAAATTGTAATGTTTTGGCTCTCATGGGAGAATCCCTCACATATCTAACCACGTTTTGGATACATGCAATAGATTCACGTACCATAGTTAAGCAATCTCTCACGATAAAATTTAATATATGAGTGGTGCATCTCATGTGTAAAAAACTACCATTTAAGATCAACAAACTTTCTTTTAAAAGTTTTTTCTTCAAATAAACAATTGCAATATCATTCAAACTAACATTATCCACGGTGTTTGTGGACACTTTTTTTTTATTCGCCATTCATAGATGTATTTCTCCATCATTTTACTAACCTTCCCACCCTATGACTATGCAAGAAAACTTCTTGTACGTTGTCAAGTGTTTCCTCATTGCGGAAGTATCATTAGCAACACGGTATTGATACATAGACTCATAGTGAACGCACTTCACTAGATATGTTTTCCCCTTCTCATCTTCGATTATTGCATAATAATTCCAGCAAATCGGATACATATTTTTTATCACAAAGAGAAAGATAAGAATCAAGTTGTGACATCCTGAATTTCGACCATATCTCAATTAAATGAATGGACATTTTGTTGACGCGTTTATGGTCCTTTTTCTTAGAGCTGATTACTCTCGAGTTAATTGATCTATCAGGTGAAGCCATTAAAAGATATAAATATGACATACTTGAGAATTCGATCAAAAATCAACTGCTCAATTGTGATAATCAGCAAGGGTCAATACGGCATCATTATAATCAATTAGTGATTGGATATAGGTCGATTCGATGAAATGACGTAATTAAATTGTAGGGGATTCCATACGATTGCGATATTTGCGGCGAATAGCTATAACCCGATTTTCTGTCGATTCTGTACCTGATACTCGTAATTGAAACTTTGAAATTTTTACGACAACCAAGAGTTGCCTATGAGTTGGAGATGCACAAACGTAAATTGAAATTATCGATCAAACGCACAAAAATCACTAAAAGCTACCCAATAGGTTGGGTTGTGCTAAAATCGCGTCTGGTCGCTTTTAATCATGAAATTGAACTCAGTTTCAGGAATTGAACGTTCGAGCGTGTCACGATTTATTTTTACAACCTCGTCTCATCTTTCGAGAAATTTCCATCGAGCTCGAAATTTTTACTGAAAAATCGATTTTGGACAAATCTGAAAAGAGTTGCAAATTCGGATGGCTGAGCAAAAAAGGGTTTTCTACCTTCAATTTGGCTTTGTTTGCGGAATTTGGAACTAATTCTCCATTGGTTGGGCCATTGACATTAAGCATGAAGACTTTTAGGTTTAACACTTGAGTGTCTAGGATATTTAGGCTTGACTTTCATGGTCCCTCTCTCTCTCTCTCTCTCTCTCTCCCTCTCTCTCTCTCTTTCTCTCTATCCTCTCCCTCTTCCTCCCTTGCATACACCCTTGTTTTAGCCGCCCATTCTCTTCTCAAATTCCCTCCTCCCCTCACACACCATTCTTCTTCCTTCTGCTATAGCAACCCACCACCTCATTCCATTTCCCCTTTTATTTGGCCGCACCATCCCACTTTGCCCCACCAATGAGCAGCCCAACCATCACCTCAGCATCTCATCCTCACTGTCAACTTCACTGACCACCAACGCCCCTCACACCAGCAGCATCTTCTTCGTGGCTTTCTCACTCACTGTCAGAATAGCCCTCCATCTTCATACCATCTTCTAGCAGCTAGTTCACCCATCTGTCCACCAACGACCACCAACAGTGGCTTATACTCACCACCAGAACTCCTTGGCCGCACCACTAGCAGCCCCAATCAGCAACCACAGAACAGAACCAAGCCCTTTGGTCGAGCCTTTGTAGGGTATTTTTCCTTCACCAGTCGGCCTCCGTTGGAGACCCGGTAGTTGCGGGATCCCACCGCCATCACGTTGCTGTTGTCGTGAGCCCGCCGTAGTCCTAATCTGGTGAATTAACTCCATAATCCTTTATTATGTTGTTAATTGCACTTAAGGGGTTAGATTAATGTTAATTAACTTAGTTAAATTAGTATTAAGTGAGATTAGCCTTAATATGGATTAATGTTAATCTATCTTGGTTAGATTAGCCTTAAGATGGATTAGTGTTGATCTAATTGGTTAGATTAACACTAATAAAGGTGGTTTAGTCTAATTTAGTAGATTTCTCCCGAATCAGTTTGCTGGAACGCTCACCATTTGTCATTTTTGTGGATCAAAATGGACTACAATTTTGAGGTTGATTCCTTCTTGAGCAATGTTTTAGACATCTTCAGCTATGACATATATTTTAATCAAGATTTTATGGATTTACAAGAATGATATTTCAGCTTCATTACAATCAAAACAGAATCTCGAATTGTGCTGGAACCTATGATCTTTTGGTGTTGTAAGGAATTTTATCAACTCTTAGAGTTATATTTTCAAAAGAGTTTCTTCACAAAAGTTGTTCCTCACATCTTGCAATTTAACATATTCAAATTTCAAATCAAACGGACATATTTTGGATCCCGAACCAAACTTTTTTTGGAAAACAGAATTTCTGAAAACGGACACAATTTTTGTAACGGTTTGAGTGATTTGCTACTCTTAATATAGAAGGATTTGGGTCAAGGTGTCTTTCATGAAAAATTTTCGTTTAAGTGTCCTTTAGAACATATTCAAATTTGAGAATTTTCTGAGCTTGTTTGATTAGGTTTCTGGATTTAAACTTGAAGACGCGTAAGTGGCCCGGTTTCTGCCGATTAGGATCGGTAGTGGTTTTGTGATTATTCTTGGTGTCGTGCTTGTTATATAACATATATTAAGTGATTTGGCTGACTTTTAGCATGCTTAGAACTTATGCGTGATGTGATGAGATTGATTGCTCTATGTTGGTTGTTTAGTATTATTGCAAAATGTGACTTCTTAGACTATTAAATAGAAAACAGATGGGGTGTCGGGTCCGGACACCAAAAATTATTTTCCCAATAAAACAATAAGGTTTTAAACTAGGTGCGTGCAAAGTTTGACGGATTAATTTTGAGTACGTGAGTACCTACGAATTTATTTCTAAACATAGTGAACAAAAATAATGGGTTACTAAGGTTTGTTTTCAAAAGAAGGTGGTTGGAAAAAAAATTAGAAAAGAAATATGGTGTCGGGTTTGGACGGCAAGTTTTATGTGCTCAATAAAACGAGGAGGTTTTATACGAGGTGCGTGCAAAGCTTGGCGGGTTAATTTCAAATACAGAACCCTGTACGAATTTATTTCGAAAGGTTTAAACAAAAAAAAAAAGTTCCCAAATTTATTTTTAAAATGGGATTTTGGTATTTTAGCTATATGATGGAAGGTAAAAGGTTGACCTGATTGATAAGGTGCCTGCACAGTCAGATTACTTAAGTAGTTCAGTTTCATTAATCGCAACTTATTTAATTACTCGCAATTTATTTATTAATTATAATTAGCGTAATTTGTGACGAATTAGCCGTTTTTCATAATTTTACGCTGATTCTCATGGTTAAATTTATATGTGAAATTGGTTTTGTATTTGTCCAATTGGGTGCTTGATTATCGTTTTGAATTACTATTGCAAAAATTGGATTTTGGTATTTAAATTAAAAAATACCGGATGTCGGTTTCTAACGCCAAAAATGTTTTAGGTACTATATAAAATCGTGGAATTTTGAAAAGAAAGCATATCACGTTTTATAAATCAATTTGACTGTGTGACCATGCACAATTATTTTACCGGATATTTTTAATATAAAGAAAATTGGCCAAGTTCATTATTTGAAATGGAAGTATTTGAGTGGAAAGCATGATGTTCTTGGTCGAGTTTGGATGTGCGTGTGAACGCTATCAGAACTATCACCCAACAGGAGTTTGGGGACAATGCCCGATTTATCGGCTATCTAGCGGGAGTCCGAAAGCTGATCACAGTAGAGCCGGACCGCTGCCCCTTTTTGGGATGCCGTTTAGGTGGGAGTTGTAGATGTTGCTGTGCCCGACGGGGCGGGATGGTGATCAATTTTTATCAGATGCCCGGCGGGAGTCCAGATGACCGCCAACTGGGGAGTTGGCCACGGCTGATGGGCCGTAATAGCTGGAACATGCATGAGTGGATGAAATAGCCGTGCCTGATTATGGGGCAAAATTGTGTGGCACGGTATAGGATGTGTCATAACGGTTTTACCTTATAATCGGGACGCTTGTGAATATTGATGGATGAAATGAGATGTTCCAGTTGTTAAGCATGCTTGTGATATCTATAATGCTTATATGGTGCACTAATGTGCAGGGATGCACCTAAGCAAGGTAAGTTCTAGATGGTGCACGTTTAAGACACCTCTGAGTGAATTCTCATCATAATCGAGGTTTAACATTTTGACTCATTGAGATTTTTATTTCACCCCATCATGGTTTAAATATTTTCAAGTCCTTAGATGGAGAACTCGGAGCCCAAGGTTGGAGGGTTTGGTGTGTAGGTGGCCTAGGGTTTTCTTTTGGATAGAGACTTGTTAATACGAAACCTTAGGTTAACTTGGCATGTATATGAAGTGTGTTTTGAGAAAAATTGGTTGTCTTGCTTTTCTATCATGTGTTTGTTGTTGTTCGGTATATGTTTAATTCACTTCCACATGTGCATAAAACGAATGGGTTAGCGACGCGTTCTGGAAACATCGCAATTTTAGTCGACTGCCAAGGGATGTGCGCATGCCCGGGATTCGGGGCGTGACACAAGTACCTTATTTGTCGCACTCATAGTAGAGATGGCTCTTCTTTACTCTCATTGCTCGACAATTCCAATTTTATGATCGGAGTCATTTCCACATTCATCCATCTCCATTGACATGTGATTGTGATACTTCAACTTCACACATACACAATAACAACAACGGGATATAATTAGAAATTTCAAAATAAAGATCAAATATTTACAAAATAGCAAAACAAATTTCGAGCCGAGGTAGCATTTAGCTCTTTAATTTAATTCTTTAACTATTGCATGGAAATGATTTCATCCCAAAAACTACAGTGCAATGGGGACAAATTGTGCCTTGTGACGTAGGTGAATCCAACCTACAAAATCAACCAAACAACAGTCAAAAAGGAAAGGGAAACGTAAACTTATTGAGGAAATCTACTTGGTAATGCATGATAGGCAAGTGATTGAGATCCTTCCACCTCTTATCTCAGCTCTTGTCCAAATTGGAAAGCTTCACTCGACCCCTGGTCCATAAGGGCTTCACAACAACATCGTTGCAAGTCCAAAAAAATTTCCATCTCAAGCAACATAGCCTATACAACATAATCAAGCAAATGAGCGAGTAACCTCACCGGCCATTACCCTAAGGTTCAACAAATCAGTTGCTCAAAATCATCCGATAGCACACTTTATAAGGAAGTATTCATTCGAGCTCAAAGATAACCATTAATCATAAATTCAAAAACATCTAAATACTAGCAATCACATAATCAAATCATCTTAACAACACTACATATCTAATTGAGCCGATTAACGAAAACCTTAGACCAATTGCAGCCGAGTGGCTCGCCAAAGAAGGCAACAAACGAAGTAACTTTGAGCTAATAAGCTCAAGTCTTGATCCCAAGCACTCAAAACCAATCGAGATGCAAAATCAGCAGCAACAAACATTGACAACATACATGACTAGCCTTGAGCCGATTCGACAAACGCATGTGTAATTGTATGCACACGTAGATTCATAAATCGAATTGAGCATGAAATTGAGCAAATTCGACATTAAGCTTACTTGCTGGGTGGTTGTTGTTGTAGTGTGTGCGTGAGAGAGAGAGAGAGAGAGAGAGTTCACTAAACTACTTGGATTTGAGCCATGGTCGCTAGCGATGACAACAAATGAAGGGCTCAGTGTGATAGCGGTGATGGAAAAGTGGAAATGAAGTGAGTCGGAGAAATAAGGCAGAGATAAGATGCAGCGTCGCAGAAAAGCTCGACGTTGCATAAGGAGAGATAGAGGTAACAGTGGAAAGAAAAGGAAATAAGTAAGGGCCTGCATGTTTTTATTCCTAAAAAGTGTTCCTGGAACACTTTTTTGTTTTTTTGTTCTAACAAAAAAAAGAATGTAAACGCATGGTTGCGTTTGTTTTTTTTTGTTCTTTTGTTTCCGAACACAAAAAGAACAAAAAAAAAAAGAAAAAAAAAAACTTACTTGTTAAAACAATTTTGAAGAAACGTTTTTCTTCTTTCTCTTCTTCTTTTTCTTCTTCTTTTTTTTCTTTTTTTTTTTCGCCGGTCGCCGGCCTCGACCATGGCCGGCGCGACCGGCCGTCAAGGGCCGGCGAGACTCGGCTTCGCCGAGGGCGGCGAGCCTCGCCGTGGTTGGGCGAGGCCGCGACCCCGTCGGCCGATCGCCGGAGGCGGCGACCGGCCGAAAAAAAAAAAAAAAAAAAAAATAAAAAGAAAGGAAAAATTAAAATTAAAATTAAAATATTAAAAAAATTAAAAGAAACAAAAAAAGAATAAAATTTACCAAACGTGTGTTTCGTTCATTTTTTAGAACAAGTTTACCAAACGCGTTTTTTATTCAAAATTGTTCTATAGGAACATAAACACTTTTTGTTTTCGTTCCCCGGCCCAAAAAAAAGAACAAGAACATTACCATGCAGCCCCTAAACTTCTCGGTTCCAGTTTCGATTCCTAAAAAAGTGAAACTAGGAAGCGGACCCTCTCTCTCTCAAGAATCCAGAACCATCCTCAATCCTAAAGTTAACTAGCGAAACTAATTGAGATTGTGCCAACTGAGCAACGACAATGGTGCCACATCATACTTTTTGAGTCCTATTTAGTTTTCCCCCCTTAAAATGCATAAATTTATTCAAAATTAATAATTCTTATCAAGAGAGGTTGCTTAATGCCAATTAAAGAACAACTTTTTTCTTCTATTGCATTGTTTGAGGAACTAATGGCTATTAATGTTAAAAAGACCATTTGTGCCTGAATAAATTGGAAAAAAATAATTACTATTTGTTTCTACAATAAAAATTAGCAATCATAACTGTTTCTTATGTAATTCATTTTGTAATAATCATTTTTATCGATAATAGCCTCTAAAGTCTCTTGCTTTGTTATAATTTTGTATTCGTAATTACCATATAGAAGGTACCAATTCAATTCCATGTATCTTTGGTTTTATGGCAAAGTCTTAAGAAGATCAAAGTTCCATATTTTTTGTTTTGTGGAAAATAAGGAATATGTTCAATGTACGCCATTTTATTGGTGATTTTCCTTATAATATTAAGGATACATATATTCAGACAAAAGAGATAGAAATATGTACAGTCATTTTTTGTACTATACATAAATTATTTATTCTGATAATGTACCTTGTCCATGGTATGAGTTCGAGACTAGTTATAAATATGAATGAAGAAAATAAGGAGATGAGGGTCTTTGTGAACTATAAATATCTACCCCCAAATCTTCCTTTCAAATATTTCTAGAGATATACCTATATGTTGAATATTAAGTGAATATAATTAACGTGGAAATCAGAAACACAAAAATGGTGAATAATGAAACGGAATGGTTAAAATTAGATCTCGAGCACACGTTATGCTTGTGAGTGGCTACTTTCATGCTTTTTTTTTTTTTTTTTTTTCGGGTCAATAAGTAAATTTCAGTTAATATGGACGTCCGAAAAATGTGCATGTGAACGTGCACAGTCAAAAAATTAGATGGACTTACATTTCGGTAGAAATATTTTTAAATTTACCTACACAGCATTTAGGGTTTTTCCTTTTTTTTGGCGGATAAATATAGCACCTTGCGTTTGATGTGGTTTCCCAATTTAACCCCACGGCTTGCGATGTAATCACGTGTGTTGCCACCGCCCTTATATTTTCTCTTTACTTCGGCGTCAGCCTCTCCTCTACCCCTCGCTGCTGCAACCAAAAAGCTTTGAAAACCCTTGAAGCAATCCCTGATTGTCGTCCGCAACCTTCGTCGATCCTCAATGGCTCACACCACCGGCTTCGATTCTCGCCCCAGCCTCTCTCTCACTCCTCCGCGCCAGATCCCCAAAGGTTCTCCCTTTTTCCACCCTCACTCCTCTCCAAACCCTAGTCGGCTCTCGTTCTGTTGTTGAGAGACCCCCCCCCCCCCTTTATTCCTTAACGTCGAGAGATGGTAGTTCACGCGGAGAATTAGGTTTTGTTGCATTTTGCTCGAGTGGCTTTAGCTTCGCGGCTTAAGCATTTTCGAACTTCTCACAGACGCAATGGCTTGTCTGATTTTCCTTTGTATATGCTGGGTTTTGGTTTCGGGGTTGTGGGCATCTATCTGTTTTTGAGATATTTGAAGAAGGGAAGTGAGTTGTATTGCACCAAAATTCACGAGTTTGGTATTTTCGAATTGTATCGCTCCAAGTTTTCAACTTTGATAGTTTTGGAATATTCTCTCTTTGTTTCTGCGAGATGTTTCAGAAATTGCTGTTGTCTTTTTTCGATCTTTTCAGCTTTTCTTTATGTTTTCTGCTGGCTGGAATAATTGATTGTGTTGATTGTAGATTTAATTCGTTATCGTGGGATATTTTGCTAGTAGGCTGTGCTGTGAAATGAGCCTTCTGTTCCTGCTGTTGAAGGATGTCTTTTTTCCCTACAAAATTACATTTTCCAATTGAAATAGATGATCACCATCGGCAGGTGTTAATGATCTTTCTATCCGCTGGATGAGAGGACTGTCCTTTTTATAGTTGATGAGAATTTGTTGTTAACCTTGATGTGAGTTTGAAGCTGTGTTGTCAATTTTCCTCCTGGAAACAGTTCCATAGGCAGCAGACGAGAGGTAATAACTAACTATTCCATGTGTGCAGTTTTGTTCTCTGCTATGGAGTATTTAGTCAATGGTGGGTGTCATTGGATGTTGACACGTTAATCCTAACAAAAACCGACCTTCATAGCCTTGGCTTTGAAGCTCCCTTGGGCTCAGCCTCTCTGTCTTGTATTTAACCTATGCCCTCCTTGTGCCCCAGGCTCTTCAGTAGATTAGATCATGTAACATGTAGAATGAAGTTTTCAAGTAGCAAGGGTTGTCTGTGGAATGAAGGGGTTGTTAGTTGAGTACAATATTTCATCAATACGTAGCTTGATGCTCAGTTTTATGTACATATGTTTTAGCACTTGTTGAATTTGTCTTATTGGGTGCATAATAATTGATTCCATCTGCTTACTATATCTGGCCTTGACATGAGTACTGATATGCATGTTTTGATTTGTCAAGTATCCTTCAGTTGGGCAATCTTGTTAATTGGCCAGATTGCTCATATCAATAACTGAAGTGATGCAAACTTCTGTTATCACTTTGTTTGTTACCTTATAGAGATTTTACAATATCAAGCTAATGATGAACAGCGATTATGCCTTTCGATAATATTGTTCCTAAATCATGCAAAACCAGAAGACAATTTATTGGTCTGCAGTCCAGGGAGTGATTGAAGTGTTTATGTGGCATAATTGTAAAGCTTAAGCTATGTATGTAGATCCTTACTTCGTAGTTGGTTTGTATTTATAACATCCCCATTTACTTCTTGATTATCTGACTTATGCAGATGTTCAAGGATCAGAAAATCCAATCCCATTGTCACCACAGTGGCTTCTGCCAAAGCCAGGAGACACTAAACTGGCTCTAGGACCTGGGGTAAGTCACTGTTTGTAGGAAACTTAGTTTCTACCTTTTTACTTCTCGGCTTTTTCGTTCTGCACCTCACTTTTCAGCTTAGATATTTGGCTTTGGGAATTTTCTTGTTTTTCAGTTTGCACTTTTCCTAAATTGCCTTGATTGGTTTATCATATTTCATGAGATTTGTGATAGATATTATATATCAATCAGGAAAACAATTTCAGCCCATGCTCAATGCATGGCCGCTCAGAGATGACCAAGTTGCCTGAAAACTGTGATGAGATGGCCGATATCCAGAAGAAGAAGGATGTTTTCAGGCCATCGTTGCTTGACATGGAAACTGGTCGTCGTGACCGCTGGCGTGATGAAGAAAGAGACACCAATTCCTCTATCCGTAAAGACCGTTGGAGGGATTTTGATAGAGAACTTGGAGATACCCGTAAGACGGAACGTTGGGAGAACTCTGCAAGATCCTTTGGGGAGTTGCGTCGAGCCCCATCTGGGCGATGGACTGATTCGGGTAGTAGGGATAATAATAGTCATGAGCAGCGCCGTGATAGCAAATGGAGCACTCATTGGGGTCCTGACGACAAGGGCACAGATGGCTTGCGTGAGAAGTGGATGGACTCTGGCAAAAATGGAGATGTTCCAAACAAAGGTTTGGTTTCATTAGGTAATAATAGGAAGGATGAGGATCATATTAGGCCATGGAGACCTAGTTCATTGCAAGGCCGATCCAGGGGAGAACCTCCTCACCACCAAACTCCAGCCAACAGACACGTTCCTGCATTTTCATATGGTCGTGGTTCTGGGGAAAATGATCAGGCAACGTTTTCTCTTGGACAAGCTAAAAATAATTCAGGTGGAAGCACATTTGACAGAACGATGCCAACTGCTGTGACAGTTTCAGAGAAGGGTGATTCTGTCCATGGGGAGTCTTCTGCTTTAAGATATAGCAGAACAAAACTGCTTGATATTTACCGAATGACTGATGTGAGTTCACTTCAAAACATAAGACATGGATTCACACAAGTGCCTTCACTTACACAGGAAGAAGTGTCGGAGCCGTTGGCTTTATGTTCACCAAATCCCGATGAATTGGTAACTTCTGCAAGAAAGATAATGAATGAAGTTTATTTATATTTTCTGCTGTTGATTTTACTTTTCACATTTTGAATAGGTTGTTTTGAAAGGAATTGATAAGGGGGAGATTATAACAAGTGGTGCACCCCAGATCTCAAAAGATGGATCTGTTGGACGCAACTTGATTGGCTTTTCACATTCCAGACAGGCCAAAATTGGTAATCCATCTGTTCTTGACATGATAATGCTTGTTGCTGAGATGTATATCTGTGAAGCGGCAGCACTGATGTTCGAATTGTATTTTCTTAGCAGAAAGCAGGGAAGATGTTCCTATTGATTCTGATGATGTGAAAATTGAAGTTTCCGAAGGTAGTAGTGTGAAATTTCCTGAGGTTTTGTCCCATGAAAAGCAGTATTCAAAGGGGTCCAGCTTGAGGATGGAAAACTTTCGGGATCCTAGGCCTTATACTGATGCCAAGTTCAAAACAGAAGGTATACATTTATGACAAAGGCAAAAGACAGACACATAGGGCCTGCATGTTTTCATTCTTTTTTTCTGTTCAAGAACAGATTTTTTGTTACGCGTTTGTTTGCGTTTTTGTTCAAAATCAAATTTTTTGTTCCCGGAACACAAAAAGAACAGAAATGAGAAAAAAAAAATTGTTTCTTGTTCCAGAAATGATTTTGAAGAAACACTTCTTCTTCTTCTCTCTCTTCTTCTTTTCTTCTTTTTTCTTTGGCCGGTTGCCGGCCTCGGCCATGGCCGGCGACCGGCCGTTGAGGGTCGGCGACCTCGCCGGAGCATTGCCGGCCCCGGCGAGGCCGAGCCTCGCCCAGCCATGGCGAGGCTCGGCCTCGCCGGATCTGGGCGAGCCCGAGCTCGCCCAGCCAAGGTGAGGCTCGGCGTCGCCGGCGTGGGCAAGGCCGAGCCTCGCCTTGGCCGGGCGAGCTCGGGCTCGCACAGATCCGGCGAGGCCGAGCCTCGCCCAACCATGGCGAGGCTCGGCCTCGCCGGGGCCGGCGAGCCTCGCCGTGGCTGGGCGAGGCTGCTGGCCAAAAAAGAAAAAAATAAAAATGAAAGGAAAAAATGAAAAATAAAATAAAATATTAAAAAATTAAAAGAAACAAAAAAAGAATAAAATTTACCAAAACGTGTTTCTATTCATTTTTTATTCCGAACAAATTTACCAAACGCATATTTCTGGTCAAAAATTGTTCTCCGGAATAGAAACACTTTTTTCTATTTCTGTTCTCTGGAACAATTTTTGAACAGAAACCTTACCAAACGCGCCCATAATTGGCTTACTGTGTTTATTAGGCGATTTTGGCAAATTTAGAGAATCATGATGATCTATACAAAAAGTTGGTTTTGAGATGCGGAAGAAAAGTTAATTTTCAGTTATTTAACATTGCACGATTCCGTATAATCTTCTTGAAGTGGAGGCGGCAATGAAAATTCTCTGGCGATTATCATTTGTAGGGATGCATAGAAGTTTAGTTGGAATTTATAGATGCTATGTTGGTAATGTTGTTTGATCTAGGACATGGCTGTAGCTTTTATAGCTGCATTGTTGTGACTCTGTATATGTATGGTGGATATCATGAACATGGTTCTTGTTCTTTCAAGATGGCTGCATGGCATGGAAGTGAGGAGTTCTCTTTTCACTTGACTTTTGGTGGTTTTAGCATTTTTCAGTAACTAAATGCTTCATAAATGCAGCTTTTGGAGAAGATGGTAACTCCAGAAAGGCTAATGATGGGATAATCAGTAGGGAGTCAATCTCTCAGGGAAACAATTCTGCAAATCCTGTCTCTGCATGGCGTGCATCTGTGTTGGGAGATCGCAATCACTCATCTTCAAGCAATTTGAGTGATACACCAAATGACATACGGTCTGGAGCCCCTGGAATTTCTTGGTCACATCAACAAAAGGGTATGAGTAATGATTGGGGAAGTCATCTGGGACATTTGTCTTGCTTGAAGGATGATGAGAATTTGCTAAATGAGGATAGGCTCTCTTCTGCTGGCATGGGAAGGGAACAAGAAGCAAGGCGACCTGTGCAAACTCCTCCAGAAGAGTTACTTCTTTACTATAAGGACCCTCAGGGTGAAATTCAGGGTCCCTTTTCTGGTGGTGATATCATTGGATGGTTTGAGGCTGGATACTTTGGCATAGATTTGCAAGTTCGCCTAGCAAATGCATCAAATGATGTGCCATTTTCTTTACTAGGTGATGTTATGCCCCACTTAAGGGCAAAAGCAAGGCCGCCACCTGGATTTAATGCACCAAAGCAGAATGATTTTGCAGATGCAATAATCAGGCCAAATTTTGGTACTTTTGGAAAGGTTAGTGCTGAAATTGATCTTAGGAGTGAGCAAAGGCACAAACAGGGTTCAACAACAGAGGCTGAAAATCGATTCTTGGAGTCATTGATGAGTACTCCTAACAGTATGCCTGTGGAGAAGTCCCCCTTTTCTGAAGGTTGGTATGCAATGATAAATGTGATGAACTTTTTTGTTCAGGAGCTTTTGTATGTTCATGTTGTGAATTGGGAAATTACGGATGCCATAGCTGTTGTAGTATCATCATTAAGATCATACATAGTTGAAATGGATGAAACAATGAACACTGTGACTCCTTTTGCTTAAGGTCAGAGGGTGGTTCCCGGGATCCTTTAGATCCAGACCCTAGTTCTTTTTTTACTGGAGTTAGATACTTGTATAGTTTCCCAATTGTGATCTTATTTAATGAGTGTTACATATTTAGATTCATTCGTTTCAAATAAGCTGGATTTGCTTTGATTCTGTATAGTTTTTGTTGAATAGAAGTTCAAGTACAGTTGGCATTAAACTCCTAGGGCGTAGAAGTAATAGCATTTGCAAGAGCAAAGCCTTATGCCCCGAAAACTGGAAAAGTACAAACGCTACTCAATTTTGATCTTCTACATTTCCGGCCATGTTTCCATTCTTTCATGATGTACGTCTGAAATCTCATAAATCCATTGAATAACCAAGCTTAGACTTTACTGTGATTGCTGGGGCAGCTTGCTAAGGTTCAGTGAGCTCAACACAAACCACCCCCCCCCGCCTTTTTTTCTCCCTCTAAGGGCGTAGAAGTAACGGCACTTGCAAAAGCAAAGCTTGATGCCCCGAAAACTAGAAAAGTGCAAACGCTACTCAATTTTGATCTCCTACATTTCCGGCCATGTTTCCGTTCTTTCATGATGTAAGTCTGAAATCTCATAAATCCATTGAATAACCAAGCTTAGACTTAACTGAGATTGCTGGGGTGGCTTGCTTCTTTTTCTTCTTCTTCTCATCAATGGTGTCATGATTCTCATCCTTAGTGTATGAGACTGGGATTTTTCTTCTGAATTTGGAGTTCTTTTTCCATCTGGTTCTGTTTACTTGAACGTGTCCTGTGGATAATGGCATAATATTGCTGCTTCTAACTTGTTTATAGCATTGAAAACGGTTCTTCTTTCTTGCTCTCTAATCCTTAGTGGAATCCTTGGTGGAAAAGATCTTGTCTTTTGCTTGAAATAATTGCACTAGGATGGTGAGTACTTTTTCCTGCGTAGCTAAAGAATAGTGCACCTGATGGATTGGCTCAGCCAAGATGTGGGATTGGATCATGTGAAATAATTGCCTAGTGGGTATTTCCTGTGTTAGATTCCAGGGGAAGGCTTTGCTTGATGTGATATCCGCCTGGATGTATCTGTGTTGCCAGCAGAAAGAAAGAAAAGGAAAAGAAAAGAATAATGATGAAGTACTTGCTAATTGAGAAACTCACAAGAGCTCATATTGGAAGGACCAATTTAATTCATGTTTATCTCATGCGCCCATACAAAAAATTTCATGTTGTACAAAGGTTGCAGTTTTAGTTGTTAGTTCCTTTTGCAACCTGAAGTTAGAGTCCTTTAGCTGATATGGCAATACAATCAAGAAGTACCTGTACTCCTTCCCAGAATCTGAGCATAAAAAAATTGGAATTGATTAATGTTATTTGTGTTTGCTTCGTAGGCTTGCATTCATATGTTGGAAATAATCCTAGTGGCACAGGCCTTTCTGGAGTGGATGGTGCGAACAATTATCTTTTAGCCAAGAGAATGGCTCTTGAAAGGCAGAGGTCTATGTCCGACAATCCTTATTGGCTGGGAAGAGATGGTGCTTCAATGCCTCCTATGTCGGAGATTGCCCAAGACCCATTAGCTCTGCAACCAAATCTTCAACCATCAGCTGCCGAAAGTATTCGTTTGCCTCATTCTCAAAGTGCTGATCTCATGCCGGTCCTTCAAGGCTTATACGACAGGTCTTCCTCTGGTATAAATAATGGAATAGCTGGTTGGTCAAATTTCCCTGCCCAGGGAAGCTTGCAGGATAAAGTTGACTTGCATCTTGCTCCAAACCTCCCTCCGCAAACTCCCTTTGGGATCCAGCAACAGAGGCTTCAACCTTCTTTAAATAATTTGCTTGCTCATGCTGTAGATAATTCATCTACTAACTTAACGCCCGAAAAGTTACTCTCATCTGGCTTGTCTCACGACTCGCAGCTGCTAGGCTTGCTGCAACAGCAACAGTTGTTGCAGCTCCATTCTCAGTCTCATATTCCGGCACAACAATTGTCCCTGTTAGATAAACTGTTGTTGCTTAAGCGGCAAGAGGAGCAACAGCAGCTGCTGCGGCAGCAACAATTACTCTCTCAAGCTTTAGCGGAGCAGCAGGCTTCCCAGTTTCTGCGTGAACCGGCTTTTGCTAATATACAGGCAGGTGCAATACCAACAGGGAATGCATCTGGTGATCCTTGCCTTCAGCCATCTCAAGAGGTGTATCAGGCTAGGTCAACTATACCAGTGCCCACTATGCAGGATGAACGAACTGCTAACAATGTTAATCTACCTTCACAAATCACAAAAGATGTTAGTCAAAGTTCTCTCTCTGAAGCTTCTTTAGCTTCACTTTTGCCACATCAGATACTTGGTAATGTGAACCATCGCAACAATTGGTCTGCTTCAGCTCCTGAAGAAATTCATGATAGCTATCAGAAGGAGCCATTGCCAGCTTCAACAGTTGGTGAGACCTCTTCATCAGAAGTTTTTGATAGGCCTTCACGAGAGCCTTCTCATCATCCACTGCAAATTTTTGCTGCGTCTGAAGTCCTTACTCCAGTAATTCCTGAGAAATCCTTCGAAAAGTTTTCGAGGACTGATGACACTATGATGGTTTCATCCTCAGAGCCAAGAAATGTTGATTCTCTGCCTTCTGAGTTTGTTGAATTTGCTGATGCCATTCCTTTAGCGAGGAGTCTGGAGAATGAAATGTCAGTGGCTGATCATGCTGCTGATTCTGAGGTCCAGCCTGACAATTCTCTTGACAGGAAGCTAACTGAGGAAGAGTTCTCCAATGATTCTTCCAGAGTGTCAGACATGAAGAGTATTGAAGCACGAGAAGCTAAAAAGACTTCCGAGAAGAAGTCAAGAAAACAAAAATCATCCAAGTCAACCTCTGCTCCTGATCAGGCAAAGGGATCTGAAACAGCTAGCATGCAGCAGACTAAGCAGTCTGAAACTGATCAGTTACTTGAGATGTGTAGAGAGACTGGAGAAGGAGTTTATGGAACATCTCCCCGGAGGATGATTGATAGGGTCACTAGTGTAATGGAAACCATGGGGTCTCAGCAAGTCAACACAGCAAGTAAGCAATTAGATAATGTTGAAGCTGATGTTAAGAGTGCTTTGGAGCCTAACCAAGTTGGTCCTGTTTCAGCTCAAAACACACAACTACCTTCAGGACAACGTGCTTGGAAAGCTGCCCCTGGTTTCAAGGTGAAGTCACTGTTGGAAATTCAGGAGGAAGAGCAACGGAGGGCACAGACAGAGGTGACAGTTTCTGAGATTTCTGCAGCTATCAACTCTGTAAATTTTTCAACTCCATGGGCTGGGGTTGTCGCCAGTTCAGAATCGAAGATCTCCAGGGAGGGATTAGAAGATGCAGACAACTCTGATTTTGTTGTGGCTAAAAATCAAAGTTCCATTGACCCCAAGGGTAAAAAGAGTCAGTTACATGACTTGTTGGCAGAAGAAACATCTGGAAAGTCTAGTCAACGAGAGATGGAGATGTCTGATCAGAAACATGGTCTATTGTCTCATCAAGTTGCTGCCAGTCAAGTGGAGACTCAGGATGATGCGAACTTTATTGATGCAAGAGAATCTAAAAAGAGTCGTAAGAAGTCTGCAAAATCTAAGGCTGCTGGATCTAAGAACCCAACTCCTGTTGCTTCTGCTGATGTCTCTGTTGGTTCTAGTCCTCTTGAGAAAGGTAAAAGTTCTAGGGTGGTGCAGCAGGAGAAGGAAGTTTTGTCAATGATCCCATCAGGGCCGTCTTTGGGAGATTTTGTTCCTTGGAAGGTGGAATTGGCTAATTCTCAGCCTGCTCCGGCATGGTCTACCGATTCTGGGAAGCTTATTAAACCAACATCTTTAAGGGACATTCTCAAGGAGCAGGAAACTAAGGTTGCTGCTGGCCAACGCCAAAACCAAATTCCGATTCCTCAGAAATCTCAACCAGTTCCATCTGCCCATACTTCTTCATGGTCACTTTCTGCATCTTCTCCATCTAAGGTGGCATCTCCTCTCCAGATTAACTCCAGTGCTTCCTCTAAGCCTAAGTATAAGGAAGATGATGATCTATTTTGGGGCCCGATTGACCAATCAAAGCAAGATACCAAGCAGTATGTCACTTTTCTCGTGTATTTCGGTTCTTAACTTTTTATGTGCTTGCCTTCTGCTTTCTATTCAATACCATCTTTTGTGATACTTGCAATCCTTTGGTGCATTTCCGCACATACATATACTAGACTTCTGCCAGAGTTCACTAGAGCAATCAGGGTAATGTTTAGCTTCAGCTTATATGTTTTTATTATTTTGCCTTCTAGGTGTTCTGGATGATGTGTAATATAGTAGTGTGTGATAGTCATTATCAATGAGCCACTCTCTTTTTTTCTGAGTGAATCAAAACTGTATCCAGATTTGATTTGAACCTCTTATTAATTTATATGCTATAGATGTGATAGTTACCTTGATTAAACAAACCTTGTGGGAGAAGCTCTTTGCCTGGGGAAAAACCCGTTCGGAAGAGAAGAGTTGAGTTCACTGTGAATGATATACTTTTCTTTGTTCAGGTCTGTATGTGTAGGTAGTTTTCTTCAGAGCAAGAGACATGTTCCTCTACCTTATTAACTTCTCATTTTGTTTGGTTAAGAGAAGACCTTGTTATGGAATAAATTAGTGTTTCTGGGAATAAGACATGGTAAGTCTGAATGCTGACACAGATTTGTGCATTGGCTTCTCAAAGGAATTTACACTTAGTTTTATGTCTTCGACTTTTATATCTTGACAATGTAGTCATTCCTTTCCTCTTGTGTTGATTAGCCTGTGCCTTCTGTTGTATTGGTTTCTTCTAGGAAGATATTTATTTCATTTTTTGCCTTGCTGAGACCGATGCTTATTTCATGTTTGCTCTGCGCAGAGCCGAATTCCCTAAACTTGCAAGCCAGACAAGCTGGGGAACAAAGAACCCTCCCATTAAAGGAACTTCAAGTGGGTCATTTAGTCGGCAAAAATCTACTGGTGTCCGACCTGTTGAGCATCATACTCTTTCATCCTCACCTGCTTCTGGGCAGACATCCTTAAAAGGAAAACGAGAAGCCATGAACAAACATTCAGGCAAGAAATTTTTTGAGAGGCTACTTATTATCTGTCGGTAAATTGACTCCTACTGATATTCAATTTTTGGATACCTCTTGCAGAGGCCATGGACTTCAAAGATTGGTGTGAAAGTGAGTGTGTGAGGCTTATCGGGACTAAAGGTACTTACCCACACTTTCTACAGTATTCCTTTAAAGTTTAATTTGGTCATACTGTGGACCATTCATAATGCGATAAGTGGTAGCAAATGAAACAAAAGATTGTCAGTGAGAGCGTGAATGAACCTTTGTAATGACTGTTCAATTTCCAGCCTATGCAACATTTTCTTTACCAGTAATATATTTTAGTAAAGAGCGTGAAGCTTCAAAATAAGAGGACCTTAGTGCATTTGATCTTGTTATTGTAGCAAAATATCATTCACTTGATTTTTGCAGATATCTACTTCCACTCGAGTATAATGCAATCATCATTATTTTTCTGTAGATACAAGTTTCCTGGAATATTGCTTGAAGCAGTCACGATCAGAGGCCGAGATGCTCTTGATTGAGAATCTTGGATCCTTTGATCCCGATCATGAGTTCATTGACAAATTCCTGAACTACAAGGAATTGTTACCAGCAGACGTGCTTGAAATTGCCTTTCAAAGTCGGAATGATGGGAAGGCACCTCTTGTCAGTGGTGCTGGAGATGTGAATTCTGATGATCTAGGGCAGCTCGATTCCTTAAGAGGTCCCGACGGGCCTCCAAAAGGAGGCAGCAAGAAGAAGGGGAAGAAAGGGAAGAAGGTCAACCCTTCAGTTTTAGGATTTAATGTTGTCAGTAACCGGATCATGATGGGCGAGATCCAAACGGTCGAAGAGTAGTTGGGTTTCATGAGTTGGATGTAAATACATGTTTCGATTGAATGGTCGAAAAGTCTTGTCAGATTTTTATGGCTGACCCTTTTTGTTCTTCCTTTTAGAGCAACAGCTGCGGCACTAATTTAATCTGCTCCAGCGATTTTGTGCACTCTGTAGTTTAGTCATTTTAGCTGTGTCAAACTTGTAACCTCTTTTCAAGGGAACTCGCTTCCTTTCTGTTCTTGGAATACTTTGAAGCTCTTTCGGTGTGATATATCCGTGGACAGCGTTGTTATCGAAATCTCGTGTTTCATCACGTAAAATTAACACAGCATTCAACATGATGTGCAGCTTTTCGGAGGGTGAATGGGGACAAAAATTGTGGAAACGATGAAGTTAATTTTTGTGAAGTCCCATGACCTGTGTCCAAGAATTTTCTGAAGTTTTTGATTTGTTAATAGCAAATAGTAAACCCTAATATCCAGCTGCGGACTATACCTTAACAAGCTAAAATTATCAATTTTTTTTTAACCCTATTATAATTTTTATTAATTTAATCCTAATTTTTTTAATTATGTCAATTAAATTTTATACATTTTTACGTTTTGTCAAAGGTCAGAAGTCACTGCATGAATGTCGATCCTATGAAATACAATTAGGATTGATGTGGATATTTAGGGCGTGCATGTTTTCGTTTCTTTTTTTTGTTTAAGAATAGATTTTTTGTTTTTTTGTTAAAGGAACAAAAACAGAAATGTAAACGCGTTTATTTGCGTTTTTGTTCAAAATTGTTTTCTTTCTTGAACAAAATTGGAACAAAACAAAAAAAAAGAAAAACTTACTTCTCCGTTCAGAAACACTTCTAGAAGAAGGGCTAAAAAGAACAAAAATGAAAAGAACAAAAACGAAACACTTCTTCGTTCTAGAAACACTTCGTTCGTGCCCTTCTCTTTCGTTCGTGCCCTACTCGAACGCTCTCCCTTTTCCGGCGTCTCTCACAAGTTCACCACCGACTCCAGCGCCTCCCACTCGGCTGACTCTCCGGCAACTCCCCACTCGGCTGACTCTCCGGCGCCGACAGCTGGTGCTCATTCATCGGCTGAAGCTTCTGAATTGAGGTAAGTTTCGCTGCTCCTCCTTCTCCGTTCGACGAGGGCTTCGGCGAGAGCCACCCCTCGCAAATCTAGGCGACGGCTGCTCGGGGCTCGAGCGCGACAGCTCGCTCGAGCCCCAAGCGAGCGTTGCTCGCCCGGATCGCGGCGAGATCGGGGGCGACGGCCGCTCACCGGAGCCGCTTTGCCGAGCTTGACTTTTGTGGTCGCTCGGCGGAGCGGGCGACTCTCACTCGAGTGACGAGAGCAGCATCTGCCCGGCTCGAGCAAGCGAACGAGCCCTAAGCGAGCATTGATCGCCCGGATCCGCCGCAGATCCGGGCACGGTACTGCCGCCGGAGCCGCTCGGCCGCTCGGCGGAGCGGGCGACGCTCGAGCGAGCGTCCTTGCTCGCTCGCTCAAGTTGCTCTGCCGAGCTCGAGCGCTCCGCCGGCTTACTCGAGCGGCGAGCAAGGACGCTCGTTCGAGCCGCTCGCCCGGCTCGAGCGGCGTGGCTACTCCGCCGAGCGAGCGAGCAAGCGGCGCGGCGATGCTCGAGCGAGCGTCCCTGCTCTGCTCGCTCGGCAGAGCAGCGGAGCGACACTCGAGCGAGCATCCCTGCTCTGCTCGCTCGCGAGCAACGGAGCGACTCGCTCGCTCGCGGAGCGGCGCGGCGACACTCATTCAAGCCGCTTTGCTCGCTCGGCGAGCAACGTAGCAACACTCGTTCGAGCCGCTCTGTCAACTCAAGCGAGCGTGGCTACTTTGTCGAGCGAGCAAAGCAACGCAGCGACGCTCGTTCGAGCTGCTCTGCTCGCTCGGCAGAGCAGCGCAGCAACGCTCGTTCGAGCCGCTCTGTCGGCTCGAGCGAGCGTGGCCGTTTACCGAGCGAGCAGAGCGCGCTGGCGACGCACGCTCGAGCAAGCGTCGGTGCTCTGCTCGCTCGGCAGAGCAGTAGAGCGACGCTCGAGCGAGCATCGCTACTCTGCTTGCTCGGCAGAGCAGCACAGCAACGCTCGTTCGAGCTACTTTGCTAGCTCGAGCGAGCAAAGCAGCGCAGCGACGCTCGAGCAAGCGTCCCTGTGACATCCAGATTTTCGGGTTTTAATTTGACTGGATAAATAGGATCCTGTCTCATCGCTCGTCAATTTATTGACGGGTCCGAAATTTCAATAAAGAAATTATCGGAAGAAAATTTGAAGCCCGAAAAGAAATAGAAAGGGAAAGAGAAAAGAAAAGAAAATTAAGGCTATTGTTTTATTTCTTTTCTCTCTCTCCCTCTCTTTTCTTTTCTTTTCTTTTCTTTCTTTTTCTTTCTTTTCTCTCTCTTCTCTCTCTCCTCTCCCCTCTCCCCTTCGTGCGAATTACCCCCCTTTTTCCACCGAATTGTGGGCTGTCACCCACTCTTCTCCCTTTGACCATTCAAACTCTCTCTCTCTCTTCTCTCTCTTCTTCCCTCATCTCTCTCTCGGAACCGACTCCTTTCTTCCCCTCTCTGTTCGTGCGAACCAGAAGCGGATTGAAGCGGGAGCAGCAGCTAGCCGCTCGTCGCCGCCGCGCCGGAGCTGGGCCTCCCTTCGTGCGACGCCCGCCCGCGCACGCCGCGCGTTCCGCCGGCCGTCCCTCGCGCCCAGGCGTCCTCCTCTGCACGATCCGGCCACTCGCCCGGCCTGTTCGGCCCCGTCCGGCCACCTCCTCCGGCCCCCGTGGCCACCACTCGGCCTCGCCAAGCCACCACCCGCTCTCCCGACCTCTTGCCGCCCCCAACCCTCTCTCTTTCTTGCTGTTTTGCGGTCGAACCAGCAAACCCGCGAGTGGGTTTCTAGCCGGTTCGTGGGCCGTTTTGGGCCGTTTCCGGGCCCCGAACCCGAGACCCGCTTTGGAGTTTATCGTTCCTCGCGTCGCCGCCGTCGGATTGATCCGATTTGCGCGCGATTTGGTGAGTAATCTCACTAATCTTGGATTAGTTGACTAATTATGCTTTAAGATTGGTTTAGTTTTAATTAATTATGCTTAGGTTGTTAGATTAGAATAAATTAGCAATTATTAGTCAATTGTGATGCGATTTAGATAAATTGATTGTGCAATTAACAAGTAGACGTGGTCTACTATTTATTGGAAGCATCTCGGGAATTTTCCGACCCCTAATCAGGCTTCAATTTGGCGATTCGCGCCTAAGTGAGATTTTTGGCAATTAAATATTAATTTTCGGAATTAAATTAAATAATTATTTATTTTCCGAAAATTCAAGAGAGATGGTTCGGAACCGGAATATTATGCTGATGACTGTGGTGAAGTCCGTTTATTGAATCGGGCTTTATTTTGAGCTAAATTGAATTTTTAATATTAATTATTTAATTTTCGAAATTAATTAATTATTTATTTATTTCCTGAAAATTCAACTGGGATGGCCCGTGACCGGAAAATTATGCTGATGACCGTGGTGAAGTCTGTTTATTTAATTGAGTTTTATTTTGTGCTAAATTGAATTTTTAATAATTAATTAATTTAATTAATTTTCGAAATTAATTAATTAATTAATTATTTTTCGGAAATTAAGATTTTGATGGCTGACGACTGAAATCTCGTGCTGATCGTCGTGGCGCAGTCCGTTTATTTATTTGAGCTCCACGTTGTATGGAATTGAATAAATTGTGATATTTTAGGGATTTACCCTAAATTGATTTGGAATTGATTGAGATTGAATGATTGATTGGTAGATGGCCGAGTATGTTTGTTTAGCATTTATAATGCTTTGATTGAGTTGTAAAGTGGATGGAGTTATGAGAGAATTAGAAATACGTTGGGATTGAACCAATCAGATACGGTGTATGGACCTACGTGGTTCGGTGATTGAGACATCACTGGCGAAAACGGCGCCTTAAAGAACGCACGTATCGGTCTAGTACATACATTATTGTGGACCTACGTGGTTCGGTGATTGAGACATCACTGGCGAAAACGGCGCCTTAAAGAACGCACATATCGGTCTAGTACTCATATTGTTATAGGCATGTATGGTTCGGTGATCAAGGACATCACTGGCGAAAACGGCGCCTTAAAGAACGCATACACTTGTCTATCAAATACATTGTTATAGGCATGTGTGGTTCGGTGATTGGGATATCACTGGCGAAAACGGCGCCTTAAAGAACACACACAATTGTCTATTGAGTACATTGTTGTAGGCATGTGTGGTTCGGTGATTGGGATATCACTGGCGAAAACGGCGCCTTAAAGAACACACACAATTGTCTATTGAGTACATTGTTGTAGGCATGTGTGGTTCGGTGATTGGGATATCACTGGCGAAAACGGCGCCTTAAAGAACGCACACAATTGTCTATTGAGTACATGGTTATAGGCATGCGTGGTTCGGTGACTAAGGATGGTCTTGGCGAAAACGGCGCCTTAAAGAACGCACGCAATTGTCTATTGGACAGATCATTGTAGGCATGTGTGGTTCGGTGATTTGGGATATCCTTTGGCGAAAACGACGCCTTAAAGAACGCACGCAATTGTCTAGTGAATATGTCACTTTGGCGAACTTGACGCCCGAGAGTATTGACCTAGAATGGTCCGTCTGATATGTAATCGACTAGTTCGATTGACCAATGAATTGATCCGATTGTTGTGAAATGATTGATTGAATGGAAATGACCGTGAGTGATCTTGTTAACATGTAATCGACTAGGTCGATTTGATCGATGCTTCGATCGGTGATATGATTGCTTGAGTGCCTATTGTGAATTGTACTGACTTGCAGGTGGGATCTGATGCTAAGGTACGTCTTCTGACCTATGCGTGTTTAGGCAGCCTTTAATATAATGGTTTACTAATTGGGTTTAGTGGGGTAGAACTCGCTGAGACGTAGTCGATCCCGGTTTGGGGAAAAACATTTCGGGACCCGATGAGGAGCGATGAGGAGTCCGAGAAGGAGAACTCGGAGGTGAAACTTGAGTAGAAGGATTTTTGGAAGAAGAAGGTAATCCTAAGAGGGGCCTTGAGTACGGCCTAGATGGATTGAGATTCTACCTTCTTTTGAGATCTCCATTTTGATGTGAATAGTTATGAAGTGATTTGTGTTTTGTATAAAAGTTTGATTATAAGTTTCAATATGAAAAATATAGCCCTGCTTTTCTATCCCATTGTTTTATTGTCTAGGGATTTATAATTACTTCCGCATGTGCTTAATAAAAAGAAAGGGTCGGCGATATATAGTCCTGGGATATCGCATATTAAAATCGACCAAGAGAAGGATGTGTGCGTGCCCAAGGATCGGGGCGTGACAGTCCCTGCTCTGCTCGCTCGGCGGAGCAGCGCAACGACGCTCGAGCGAGCATCGCGAGCAGAGCAGCAAGACTCTGCTCGCTCGAGCGACCCTGCGGTAAATTTCTTTTCTAATATGCTGAGTAACTATGAGCTCATCCAAAATCACCATGAGAATTATATTTTTTTGCAGAGAGGAACTCTAGTTGAGAAACTTATAGAGGAAAGACTGAAGGACAGGAGCCACTCTCAAGAACTTTTTGTGTTTGAAGGTAAGAACCAAGGGTAATGCTGCCTTGTGTTGGCTAAATTTCATGGTTGCATATTATATCTAGCATTACAATGAAATGCTCAGGCTGATCATTTGGATTTCACATCTCAAAAACAGGTTGGAGAGAGTAGTTGTTTAGGTTCATTTGGAGCAAGATTGAACTTTTCACATTTCCTTTATGGTAGTGTTTGAAATATGACCTATATTTTGACATGGTAGCTCAAAAACAGGTTGGAGAGAGTAGTTGTTTAGGTTTCTCACAATGCTCTTTATTTTATTTTGAGCATTCTGTTTGATTGATCATTACTAGTCATAGTACTATGTAGTTCTTGTAGCTGAAAATGCAACTTATGATCTGTTTTATACAAGTTAGTTCAAGAATTGTCAATTTTGTCATTATAGTCTTCTTGACTTGCATCTCTTGAGAATGATTTTGTATATGGCATATATAGTATTATGTTATTGATTTAACTCATAACTCATATGCTGCTCAACTGATCAAAGATTAAATGGCATCTGAGAGACAGACATTCAGTGCAAAGTGGACCAAGTCTGTAACCAACCTATTTATCGGTTTGTTGGTGGATGAGGTCAAAAAGGGAAATCGGACATCTTCTACTTTCAACAAAGCAGGGTGGAGGAATATACATACTGAATTCGTTAGACAAGCATAGTCTAGCTAAGGAACAAGATAAACAAACTGAGAAAATAATATAGCAGTTTTCAGAAACTTATGTCTCAGTCTGGATTTGGTTGGGATAATGTGAATAAAAGAGTTGTTGTTGACGATCCAAGCATCTAGGAATCTCACATCAAGGTATCTTTTTTAACTTTTTGGTCATTTTGATGTCATTATATATGTAAATTTTAAAATGTATGATTATATTGCTGAAATGTCATTATTGTGAAAATTGTAGGAGAATGTAGAGTGATCAAAATTCAGGAATGATGGATTTCCCCAGTATCCCGAGCGATGTATTGTATTTGGTGATACATATGCTACTGGGGAATATGGCATTGGAAACGCTCAAGATGTGATGGTGTCGGAGAAAGATGACAACAGTGATGGCAATGTAGGTGGTGCCAATAGTGGTTGCAATGCATATGGTGACAATAGTGGTGGCAATGCCTATGGTGATGCTGCTGGTGGCCATACAGATGACTTCGGTGATCACCACACTGATGAGAGAGTCTTTACATTAGACGATGCTGCAACTTCAACTCGTGAAAAGCACAGATTGGATAGGACTCCAAATACTAAGAGGAGAAGGAAGAGTACCCAAAATAGTATTGATGACACTTGCAAAGCCATACAAGACTTTTTGAAAGTTAAGTCATGTCAATCTGGTAGTGGTTTTGCGACCTCTGGGGTTATGCCATCACTTGTGGACCCTTTCTCCGTAGCTGCTGTGATGGATATTCTAATTAGTATGCCTGAGATAGACCAAGATGTTTACAACAAAGTAGTGGATTGAGTATGCGATAGTGCCTCATGGAGGGTGGCTTTCATTAAATCCACACCTGAAAGGAGAAATTGACTTTTTTATCATCTTTAGTAGATGTTTGGAAATATATTATGGATTGAATGAGGTTTCATTAGATTGTATAACTTATGTTATCTATTAATATTTAGTTTTTAAAGATATTAGTGTTGAGACTCTTGGTACTTATATGTAATGGCATCTTCTATTGAGACTAGAACTTATGTTATTCATTGTTATTGGATATATTTTCTAAATCTATATTGATGTTTTTATATTTTTGTGATGGTATAGGTACTATGGAAGAGGGATCGGATAATATATGTAGTGAATGGGTCGAACAAGTTGAACAATTCTTGGATGATGATGATCTTCGCATATTCCTAGCGTGGTTGTGCACGGTTGCGATTGACGCGTCCGTGCATACAAGAGAACTCATTAGGGACAGCAAATTATTAAGATCCGAATGGATAATGGAGATTGTTTCTGGACATTCAGATAGGATATATAAAGCCTTCAGGATGTAGAGACATGTTTTTCTGAATTTATGTGATTTGATGAGAGTAAGAGGTTGGTTAAAATATAGTCAATATATTCGAATAGATGAACAAATTGGGATATTCTTATATTTGGTTTGTCACGGTAACTTAAATAGAGATTTATGTGAAAGATTTCAATATTCTGGAGAAACGATTAGCAAGTATTTCAACAAAGTGTTAAAAGCAATTATCAAACTTTCAAAAGAGATAATCAAACCACCGTCCTTTGATGTCATCCCACAAGAAATTCTTATGGATCATAGTCATAAGCGCTACTTCAAGGTATGATTTCTATATCGACTTTATACCGTCAAATACATGTAGTTCATAATTTTATATAATCTTAGATTGGTAATAAATTGACAGGACTGCGTAGGTGCTATGGATGGCACCCATATAAATGCTATTATCCCGGTATCTTAGTAAGTTCGATTTAGAGGCAGAAGAGGGACTACCACCTAGAACGTGTTGTGTGTTTGCTCATTTGATATGAAATTTACTTTCGTGTATGCTGGATGGGAATGATCTGCCAATGATTGTCGAGTGCTTTCGGCATCACTCGAAACTCCTCAATTGCAATTTCCTCGACCACCACCTGGTATTTACTTTGTTTATATAGACATTTGTGATTATATTATGGTTGAATATCACAACAAATTTATATATATCATGTTGTAGGGAAATACTACGTGGTAGATTCCGCTTATGCAGCACTTCCGGGATTTTTAACTCCATTTAGAAAGGAACGGTATCATCTCAGTTCATATAGAGGGAGTGGGAGACGGTCAAGAACAGCAAAAGAGTTATTCAACTATAAGCACTCTTCACTAAGAAATGTAATTGAGAGGTCATTTGGGGCATTAAAGAATCGCTTCACCATTTTGAGACATATGCCTCCATTTACAATTCGGAAGCAAGCACTTGTTGTAATTGCATATTGTGCTCTTCATAATTACATTCATGATCAAGATAGGATGGACGGAAATTTTTCCATATATGGAGATCTGGAGTATCCATTTGGACCTACAGAAGTGGAGGTTGCAGATACATCAGATGAGTAGGAATCTGGGATAAACATGCTTAGGATAAGTATTGCAAATAAAATGGCAAGGGATCACAATATGCATGAGATTTGTTGACTTTTGTAATATTGTTTTTAAGTATTCACTGTGATGAAGTTGAACAATGAACTATATTGCTTCATTATTGTGATGTCATGTATGGAAGGGTTCATGTTGAGATGTATAAGATACTCTTCTTTTTGCTAGTTCTTATTATACAAACTTTACTTATAAAATTTTCTTTTAAGTATGCACATATGACCATGTTGAAAATATTTTTCTTCGCTCACCATTATCAAAATTAAATTGATGAGCATTTCATGAGAATGAGAATTCAATATCAAGTTTATATGTTATAAAAATAAAAAATAAAAAAAGTACTTGAAAAAATTTGATACAAACTTTACTTACAAAATTTTCTACCAAGTATGCCATATGATCATGTTCAAAATGTTTGTCTTAACTCACCATGAACAAAATAAAATTAATGAGCATTTCATGAGAATAAATTCAATATCAAGTTTAAACTTTATTTTAAAAAAAAGCATTTTTTTGAAAAATTTATAATAGAAATTTTGTACAGTTTACCAAACATGTTTCTATTCTTTTTCCATTCTAGAAACAGAAATTGATTTGTAGTTACCAAACGTGTTTTCGTTCTTTTTATTTCAAGAATAGTTTTTTTACACTTACCAAACGCGTTCTTTTGTTCAAAACCCTGGAATAGAAACATTTTTTTTTTTTTTATTTCTGTTCACGGAACAGTTTTTGAACAAAAACGTTACCAAACGCGCCCTTATTATTTTATAATTTTACATTTTTTCGAATTTTCTTTTTACTTTTTTTCCTTTAATTCTCTTTTTCTTTTTTACTGTTTCCGTCCAGGCAGCCCTCCCTAGTCACGGTAGAAAAGAGAAGAAAAGAAAAGAATAAAAAATAAATATTCAAAAAAATATTAAAATATTATTAAAAATTCTATATATCATCAATTGTGCTATATACAAGTAGGACGGTTAATATATAGGTTAGCAATTTCCAACTGGATGAATGCAATTGGTAAACATGAAAAAGTTGAAAACTCAATTAAAAGATTTAGTACCGAATAGGTTAAGGTTTTTTTTTTTTTAATATAATTTTCCCCATTAAGTAGCTAGTAGCCTCGACTCGGTTCAAGGATATTCAACCGGCACTCTATGCAAGCAATTAAGGCTTTGTTAATTTCATGGAAAATGTGTTATTTCTTGAAATTATTTTTCAAGAACTTATTTTAAGGAAAATAACAACATATTCAGTTGTCCAGCTCAAACTTAAAAATGAAGTGAAATTTATCTTTTGCCATTCAGTACCCAATTTAACTTTCCTCTATGCACTCCTTTTGATCATTTTTCATTTTTATTTTTTCTATTCCTTTTTTATTTTCTTTTTCTTTTTTCCTTTACCTTGAGCAGTTGCCAGCCAAGGTGATGGCTAGCAAGCTGACGGATGAGCTTGCTAACCTCTGATGATGCTTGAGCATTGCCGATCTATGAGGCTAGAGCCTTATTGCCCCTCTAATGATGATCGAGTGTCGTCGATTTGGCAAGCAAGGCTTGAGCCTCCTATTCTCAAGCTATGCTCAAGCCTTGTTGCCAACCTATGTTGTGGCTAGCAACCGGTTGAAGAAGAAGAAAAATGAAAAGGGACAAAAATAACATATAATTAAAAATTCAATCAAAAAAGGAAAAGAAAAAAGGAAAATAGAAAATAATTAATAATTAATAATTAAAATGAGTAGTGAAAGAATGTGTTTTCCTTTATTTTTCATGAATCGAACATTGAAAACTTGGAAAACATTCTTGAAAGTAAGTGAACGGAGCCTTGAAGAAAAAACAGCTTCACCGATCCTCTTAATTCATAAGTCTCTTTCCTGTATTTACATTGCCTTTCTTTTGTTCTTTGTCCACGTATTTGCTATGTAATTCAATTCAATAAGCAGCAGCTTGACTCATGACATTCCCTGATCTCCACCTTCTTGTTCCCTCTTCAAATCTGCAGTTGGTAAAAAGCAATCCATGGACAACCCACATATGTTGAAGTCTACCTCCTCGATCCTCCAAGTCTCCTCGATCTTCCGCTTGTGATTTTGCGCAGCTCCATACCTGAACATGGTCACTGAAGTCTTCCCACCATGAGCGATGTTGATCCCATCGACGTATCTGTAGTCCTCGATCGTCGACTCCATTGTGGTTTCCCAGAAAACACTGTCGTTCCCCCTTATCGACTTCATCCTTACTAACTTGGTGTCCTCGAAGTGGACCAAGAGGCCGGTCCTCTGGCTGAAGTAGCCCCACACCTTGTGATGGGCGAGCTCGGTGTTTGGCGAGCTCTGTGCTTCGAGGATATTTTGGGTCGCCTCGATCTTTAGAGCAAAGCAGTCTTCACCGTTGATCGTCTTCTCTCCAATGCATACTGCATCCAGGAATAGGTTGGCCGTCGATCTTGGGTCCAAGCCCTTATCATAAGTAATGAAATTTAGGAAATTTAGATCAGACTCCAAAAAGGGACCAATAAAACTGAACAAATTGATTGTTATTACGATCCCCCAACTCCAATAAATTCATCATCGGTGATGACAATTGTTGATTATTTTTTATTTTACGGCATTTGATTTGAAGTTCTTTCCCTGGAAAATCTGATCCTTTCTGGTTCTGCAGAAAGAATCTCCAATCATTCCTTGTTTCAAAAATGACTTCTTCCTGCTTTGTTTCTATGAGAACGCTCATATCTCACAAATTTAGTCACTTTTTACGAAGATTTCGAACCGTGAAGCTACCCAAGCCCGACACACGTTTTACCGAGAATACTGATTTCTAAAGCCAGAAGTTTTAAGAGTAATCATGAAAAGGATACCTGAAAGAAGCGGCGAAGGGGTCTAGGAGGACCGCGATTGGCATGGCAAGGCTGAGAGGAAGACTGGTTCCAAGCGACTTTGCCGTCGCTGCCCGCGCTCACCTTGAGTCCCGCAACCACCAGCTCGAGGTACCAGAGATTGGGGTTCTTCTGCCACAGCAACCTTGCTGCTCCCGGTGGCGTGTACGCAGCCATCGCCCTGCCGCATCTCAGACACCGCCATCTTCACCTGCCCCACCGCGTAGCGTTCAATGCCCCTTGTCCTCCTGTGGCCGCCAAGTACTGCTGAATTATGTACTGCGCGGTCGAGGCTTCCTGTTTATCACAATGCCACAGAGAGATTTACTTTAATTTCATTCTCAAAACAGTAGGAAAATAAAGGAGAATATATCAAACCATTACATATGCAAGCCACGAATACCCTATCATGAAAAAACATTTTCTCAAGGACAAAAATGAAAGAAAAGAACATGATAATTTGCAAATAAATCAAACATGATTTCGTGACCCATCGACACAGGATCTTCTGGTGCGTAAACTTTTGCAGCGACCAAAGTGGAGGGCAAAATATTGCTTTCCAAGCACAATAACGAATTAATCATCTGAAAGAGAACTAAGAATTGTTCTTCTTCTTGTTTTTGGAGGGAAAGTCAGTGATGACAGGAGGTTAGGAGTAGGCTTACAATGGAGCAACCCTTGAGGGGTCGGGTTAGAGCCTGATCCGACTGGACTTGGAAAGGAATGAGAGGCGACCCGACGAGCTTGAGCAGAGCCATGAACTCGTTCCTCGACCCGGATGACAGAATGCTGTTGTGGCGGTGATTCTGATGACGAAGAAGATGAAGCATACGAACCAGAAGAGGAGGACTTGTTGCAATAATCGATGGCGGAGGAGGACAAGGACTGGGCCTTCATTAGAGCGCGGAGGTTCTGCCACCTCAGCACGGCATTGCTACCCATGCTGGTGAACATCTCCTCTGGGATGGGCACCTCCAGGACGGTGTCGAGCCTGTCCTCCCTGTCCAAGTTGGGGCACAGCTTCCTCATCGACAGCGACGACCAAGACGACATCGTCGCGTACATTGATTATCTCTTTATCTATGTACTTTTCACTCGAAGGATTTCTCGTCTTTCCTTTTGACCCTGCAATGAGAGAGGAGGAGGAGGAGAGAGGAAGGAGAGAGGAAGGTTTCTTTTCCCCTCTCTGAGATAGAATATAGTAGTTTTTTCGGGATTGTTTTGGCTATGGTTTTGGTTTGGTTTGGAAGTTGTAAGGGGCAATCAAGAAGAGAGAGAGACAGAGAATTGCATTGCATTCTTTGTAGTTGACGTGCAGGCACAAATTCAAGGCTAAGTTTGGTTGGGTTTATTTTTGGGTAGTCAACGAGTGGGTCGTGGTCAAAAGTTCATCTGCAACTTACAATCGATTTTGGTCATTAAGAAGAGACACCGTGGATTTCAAATTCCTTTTCCATTTCTGTACCAGGTTATCTCCTAATGATATTGGGTCCCTATCAATGGAGCCGACCCTCAATATTGCTCTTGGTAAGACGGGTGACGAGAAGCCAATGAACATCTTGGTTATGTCGCGACCTAACCTTGTCAAGGCCCAAATGGATGGGGGAAAAGGTTAGGGTTTAAGAATACTTGATTATAAGAGTTCCCTAATGATTCACATCCATAAAGATGTCGAGACAAACCATTTATGAGTTCTCTTGCATATGGTCGTGAGTTCTTCCAAGCTTGTACCTCATATGATAGCAGAAACTGTCGTGATTCACACCCACACGAGTGACCCACCTCGAAAGAGGAGGTTGGGTGTGTATATCAAAATTTTGGATACCTTTACCATGATAACCCTACTATTAGTACTCGCTCTCTATGGATGGCATCACTTTATCCATTAGGAACTTTTTACAATGGGTATGCTAAACCCCGGTGAACCTTGTCGAGGCCCGTACCCCTCATGATAAGTTTATTTTATACTCGATTTAGTTATTATAACAATCTAATAAAGACGTGAGTTGCCACTAGCCTCGTTTTTAGGGGTTCGGCCAGAAAACCCAATCAAGGGTCAAGAGTTTTCCCTCAATTTCTACGCAATTAGATATTTAGGTTCGGGGACTTGTGTTATGCTAATATTAGCGCGCTCTCTGTATCTAATAGTATGTTGTGTTACCTAAGGTGTTCATGCATTTCTTTTTACCTTTTTTGGATCGATGAATCTAAACTAAATGATCGTGCGTGGATAGTCATTTTCCCGCAATTTAATATCTATGAGATAGAAAAGAAAGTACACAATTGAATCTAAAGATGAGACGTTAAGTAACCAACCAAGTAAGCAAAAAGGACAACGGTAAATCAAACATGCAACCCTAAAACTCAAAGGAAGTAGAAGGAAAGAAAAAAAACCCACTACTCGTTAGGTGTTTATACAAATGAAGTGACTCGGAACATATATCGAGGATGAATGATACAATGTCACGGTTGGATAGGACATCGACCTTTCGTTGTCTTCAAGTCTTGAGGGATCTCCCTCTCCAAGAATCTATTCTAATTCTAATCTAAAACTAGAACTAGGTATATACAAAGGAAAAAAACAATCGTTTATGACGAAACAAACAAAAAGCATGAGAAACAATTAATCAAATGAAATAAGGGAATCATGTACAAGAATGAACAAATAGGGCCTCAGGGTTAGCCTTTACACTTCATGCATTGATCCCTCTAAACATCTACCTTATTTATTTTTATGACTTACAACCATTAGTAATTATTTGTATTTTCGCATGGCCATTAATGTTCATAAGCCCCTAGGATATGTTCTAAGTAAACCCCAAGATTTACCTATGGAATCAGTCATTGCATCTAACATACATCTAAAATCCACATGCATGAGCAAGAATTAAACATGCAAGGAGGTCCTTGATTCAAGGTTCTTGACTTGTAAACCCAATGAAGATACATATTGAATATTCTTTTCATACCCTTTATGTAAGCCAACATTAAGGTCCTTTCAAAGATCTTTTGATCAATGAATTTGTACTCATTGTGAATGTTTCCGAAAACCTTTGACATAAGCTATGTGAGATCTTTCCAATGAGAATTGAATAGCTTTCCTACATCAAAGGATAAGAATAAAAGCCATTTTTGAAAGCTAGTATGAAAGACCTCGTTGATTAGGTTATTTCCAATTTGGCATATTTGATTTAACACTTAGATAATTAATCAAACTTCATTTAGTTAAAGTTATTTCCTAAGGACAATCGGTATGATTTATCAAGATATGTTTGAATGATTTTGCAATATTAGCTTTCAAGCAATCTTGGAATTACTTTTTCAAAATATATGTTCCCCAGTGGATCAGTTTTTGGTCATCCTAAACCATAACCCTTATCTTAAGTTTTTGGTAATCCTAAACCATACCCTTAGTTCCCAGTTTTTGCTCATCCTAAACCATAACCCTTGTCTAGCCTACACCATAGCTTTTGTTTTCGATTTTTGATTAGCCTAAACCATAATCCCTTAGATTCCCGATAAACCTCAAACCTCATCCCCTAGATTCTTGGTAAATCTTAAACCTTGTCATTTAGTTCTCGGTAAATCTTAAACCACGTCCTTTAAATTCTTGTTTATCCTCATAAACCTTGACTTTAGGTTATTGTTTATCCCCATAAGCCTTGACTTTAGGTTTCTAGTTATTCTCATAAACTTTGACTTTAGGTTCTAGGTTATCCCCATAAACCTTGACTTTAGGTTCTAGGTTATCCTCATAAACATTGTCTTTAGGCTTTAAGTTATCCTTAAACTTTTTCCTTAAGTGGTCATCCTTAAACCATTCACTTTTCCTAATAAATTTAGTTCCTTCATTCCATTCCACGAGAGAGATGGAGAGAAAGATCCCAAGCATAAGTGCAAACACTTTCAACGTATGAAGGTAAGTATTCAAGTTGTTCTTGACCAAATGTTATTTTCCTTTCCTTATTTCTTGTTCCTAATTGGAGCCAATTGAAAATTGCAAGTATCAATTTGTCTTTGAGTGGAATCCTTTCCTTATTAGTTGATGTGTGACATTTGTAATCCGACCCCGATTTTTAGAATGGAATTACATCTGCATCCAATCTTCAAACGGGATTACATCTGCATCCAATCTTCAAATAGTGTCATGCCTTGACCCACTTGAGACGCATGACAACCTGCACTCATCATCATTCATTTCCTTTAGGTCATTTGATTGCGATGTCCTAGGAGGCATTGCCGACCCAATTGCTTTATTCGATTAAATACGCAAGCGGAAGCATAAACAATTCACCCAATCAACAAATAGGAATAGTTTTAATTACACTCATATATATACATAATATGCATCCATAACACCATTACAACATAGCAGCTAGTTATATCCAAACTTCAACATCACTTGTTACGTAATTTCATGTTCAATCAAAATGCGTAGTTATTCGCACTTCCAAAAGGTTTTAATGTTAGCCTAGCTCCTCTATGCTACGAAGTGACTTGAAAATGGAGGTATCCCCACACGCCTAGTATGCGTCCAACTCAATATACCATAGCTCAGGCTTGGCTAGCCATGATTAGGGCCTGAAAACGGTCAAACAACGAGGAGTGAGATAAACTCAATGAGTGAACTCTCTAGACCTCATGCAGGGAAGTCATTCATCTCGGAAACATGCAAGTTATCTACATCCACATATATATATTTGACAAAAGGAGGCACTTGGTTACAATATCAGAGTATATCTATAATCCACAAAAATCAAAACGTAAACCTTCTACAAAAACTAACTTATAAACCTATTAACTATGCACAAGTCATACCAAAAAGTTTCCACCACAAAAGTCCTCCCCGAACGAACACTCACGCCTACTCGCGACTCGTTGAAGAACTTGAAAACAAGTATAAGAAAGAAGTGAGCTACCACGCTCAGTGAGTAACACATTTCTTCTAAACAGATCGAGAAATCACTATGCATATTTAAAACATAACTCAAATACATAATCATAACTCAAATACCGAAGATACCAATAGTTCAGTCCATTAGTCAATCTCATAAGACATGCATCAATGGTTTATTCCATTGATTAATCTCATCAAATCACATCGATAGTCCATTCAATTGACCAAACTCAAATCACACGTCAATGGTCCACTCCATTGATCAATCCATGCTCAAATGTCTAACCATAGTTGTAACATTAGGTTAGTGGGCCCCAAAAGAAGTAATAGCAAAAGAAGTTGCAAATGCCCCAAAAGAAGAAACTGAAAAAGAAACCGAAAAGTCATTAAAGCAAAAATGAGAGGGGAGAGGGTTCGGCTAAACAAAAGCTGTGAGTTTCCTCGACCAAAAAGAACAAGGAAAAAGAAGAAGAAGAAGAAGAAGAAGAGGAGAAAGGGGAAGAAAGGAACGGAGTTTCGGCACGTGCACGCCTCGGATGCCTCGCCAAGCCGGCTCGACTCCATAACGCAGCACCCGGTAAGAGATCAAGCCCCTCGTTCGTCCAATTGAAGTAATTTTTGGATTTATGGCTCAAATTCGGAATTTTTGGAAAATCGAGCGGCGAAGTCCGATTTTGGAGTCGTTGAGCCACGTATTTTTGTAGGAATGGTAGTTTAGGGTGTTGTGGAGCCGTGGGATTTTGTGGATTGTGATTTGAGCTTATGATTTGTCGAAACAAAATTTCAAAGTTTCCGCGCGTAGTGAAGCGATGCGCGTCCAGCAGCTTTGGGCCCGTATTTTGTAATTTTTCGACTTGATTTTGGGATGGCCAAGTTGGGATTCTTGTAATATGTGTCAAGGGCTCTCTATTGACTATAAGTACGTTCAGATCGGGGTTCGGAAGAAAAAAGTAGTTAAGGCTTGATCAAGTTTTGCGCTTAAACTTCATGTGCGAATGGCTTGAACAATCGCTTTGGTTATGCGATTTGTTAGCGCGCAGAAGTCCTTTTGTTAGAGTTAAGGCGTAACTTAGTCATTTTGTAGTCGAGATAGAATTTTATTAGATTTTAACATTATTCTTCGGTCATTTGATAGGGCTTTGAGTTCGACGATACGAGTATTGTTTGTCATTTGGTCCTAGACGACGAGGTGAGTGGTACTATATCTTCTTTGGTTTTATAAAATCATGTCTTGAAGTATGTATGTATATATATTGAATTAAGAAGAGCATTTTTTATTGCATAAAAGCCAGATCGAGCAATTGCTACTCTTTGGTTGATTGTAAATATTTGAAAAGCATGTTATACAAGGTTTGTGGAGAAATATATATGAAATTACTTTGCGGACTGATTTATGGAAAGATTTATGATGATTTGAGAAATGGATATGAAATGGATAATGAGCTATGTTGCAAAATGTTATTTGTTTGGTTTAAGATATTGATTTTTGGATTGGATTTCTGGTATTGGAGAATGGTTATTTATGCTCAATATGACTGTGAACCCAGTGAGGGGTTTTTGGGGTATGCATACCAGGTTTAGGATATCCTTCTGGGCCTAGCCACCGGCTTTGTAGGTGGAGACCTTACCAAGGGGAGAATCTTGTCGCCTTGTCACAAGGCGTTGTGTCGTGACCATGGTTAGTTATTGAGCAAAAGATTGATCAATGGATAGACCATTGATATGTGTTTTTGATGGAGATTATTCAATGGATTCAACCATTGATACTTGACTTTTGATGGCAATTCAAATGAGTTTTCCCTATTACTTTATATCTTTGATGATAAGAAATAACTCTTATAAGATTAAATACTTATTTTATATATTGAGTTGGCGTTATGAAGTTTGGTATTGCTTTGTATACGTGCATAGTGGTTGTTCGATCTGCTTAGAAGATATGTACTATTCCGAGCTGTGGTTGCTCATCCCATTCCTCATTTAATCTTTTCAGGTTCCTTCGCTAGCGGCCAATAGAGCGAGTGCGTAGTCGGTGGGAAACTTTTGGGGAGTTCTATTTTGTTTTTGGTATGGTTCAAGGAAGTGGTGCAATGATACTTACTAGTAGTTGGATCGTCTGAGTTTAAACGTATATCTATTTTCTACTTTTGGCGGATTATAGAAATTCTGATGTTGCAACCAAATTGAAGGTTTATCATATATTTATATATATATGTTAATATCAGTTTGTTGGTTGTGTTTGAGGCTGCGTTTTGTAAAGAAGGACGGCCGTGTCATCCACATTCTTTGTAGTTTTTGGGGTGTGACAATTTTGGTATCAGAGCCTAAGTTTTGATCTTTTTGGGTGTAGTTATGGGACGTTGTGAGGTTGTGTGATAGATTTTATTTTTGCGTTAGTCTTCTAGATTCTAAGGTGTAGTTTCATTTTTGGATTCAGGTGATCATGAGTACCGACTCTGAGACACTTGCCTCACTTCGTAGGAGTCGCGAGAGGCAAACGAGTCGCTACCCTTGAGGTTAGCGACATGCCTCAAGCTTCTCGCGGTGCGTCTTTGAGAAGGAGACTTGAGGACCACTATGATAGGAGTCCCGACTTGCATGAAGTCGGAGAAGAGGATCAAGAGCCAACCCGTTCAAGCGAATTTGAACAAGCAATGATCCATTGGTATCGCCAAGCAAAGGAATTGCTTGGAGATGGAGCGGCTGGTTCAGGCACTTTTGCCCATTTTAGAAAGGCGAAACCACCCACTTTTGATGGGAAAGCTGATTCTCTTGTAGCTAAGCGTTGGATTAAAAAGATTGATGGGATCTTTGAAGCTGAACAGGTTCTCGAGGATCGGAAAGTTAAATTGCCACCCAATACCACGGAAGGTGAAGCGAGTTTTGGTGGGATGGAATGAAGCCAAGTCTTGGAGGTAGGGATGTTATCATATCTTGGGAGAACTTTAAAAAGGCGTTCAATGCTCAATTCTTCCCAAAGTCATTCCGAGGCAAAGATGAAGGGCGACTTTGTACATGTATCTCGGGGTGACTCCACGGTTTTGGAGTATTCAGTCCGCTTTAATCAATTGAGTAGATTTGCGGAGCACTTGGTAGCAAATGAGGAAGATAAGGCCGACCATTTCCTAGGAGGGCTCCGGCCGAGATTAATTCCGCACTTGCACCTTTCGTATTAACAACTTATAAGGATGTGCTAGAACGAGCAATCAAGGTGGAACAAAGCATTCGAAGCATGGCACACAAGGAGCGCCTCAACCCAAAAGGTTTAAGCCCACAAATGTGCAAGGTAGCCATGCGATGGTAGTGGAAGGCGAAGAGGCTTGACCGGCCGGGACGGTTCAGAAATCCAAGTAACCAAGGCCCCTGTAATACATGTGGAAATTATCATCACGGTGAGTGTTATTGGAAAATTGGAGTATGCTTCTCATGTGGGAAAGCGGGACACATGCTGCGAGATTGTCCTACACGAAAGAATCCTCCTATTGGCAATAGATCATGTAATCTATGTGGGCGATAAGGGCACCTAGCACACCGGTGTTTCGGGCGGAGGAATACCCCTTTCGTTGGTAGGCCCCAAGAGAACCAACAAAGACAAAGTACAAGTGGGAAAGTTTTTGCAATGACGAAGGAGGATGCGGCGGCATCTAACGCGGTGGTTGCGGGTAATATTTCTATTGCCTTGCATTGTGCTTATGCGTTATTTGACCACCGGTGCTACGCACTCTTTCATTTCAACTGAATTTGCAAAGAAGCTTGATGTGTTGCCTGACCCTCTTGAATGTGAATTGTGTGTTGATACTCCTACTGGCGATTTCTTAGTTGGTCATCATGTGTTCAAGAGATGTGTGATTCGGATTAACAATGTTGAAATGCCTGTGGATCTAGTGGAGTTAAATATTCGAGATTTCGATGTTATTATAGGGATGGATTGGTTATCTACCTATCGTGCTATTGTTGACTGTTTTTCAAAGAAAGTGATATTTAGACTTTCGAATCAACTGAATTCTCTTTTCGGGAAGTTGTGAAAACACTTCTCCAAGGTTGATCTCGTCTTTGCAAGCGAGGAAACTTTTGAGAAAAGGTTGTTGTGGTTATTTAGCTTGTGTAAAAGACACAAGTAAGGTTGTAGTAAAGTTGGAAGATGTCCCCTGTCGTTAGAGAGTTTCCAAGTGTATTTCGAGGATTTACCAGGCTTGCCTCTTGATAAAGAAATTGAGTTTTGTATTGAATTGATGCCGTGTACAAAGCACCAATCTCTAAGGCACCATATCGGATGGCACCCCTTTGAATTAAAAGAATTGAAAATGCAGCTACAAGAGCTCTTGGATAAGGGTTTCATCAGACCCAGTGTTTCACCTTGGGAGCTGTTCTATTTGTGAAAAAGAAGGATGGTAGTATGCGGCTTTGCATAGATTATCGAGAGCTTAACAAGGTAACGGTCAAAAACAAATATCCTTTGCCTCGGATTGAGGATTTATTTGATCAACTTCGGGGAGCTCGGGTATTTTCCAAGATCGACCTTCGTTAAGGTATCATCAATTGAAGATAAAGATAGATGATGTGCCTAAAAGCGCTTTCGAGAACAAGGTATGGCCATTATGAATTTCTCGTCATGCCTTTTGGATTAACAAACGCGCCCGCCGCCTTCATGGACTTGATGAACGGGGTGTTCGGGGAATATCTAGACAAATTTATTGTGGTATTCATTGATGACATCCTAGTATATTCGAAGAGTGTAGAGGAACACGAACAACACTTGAGATTTGTCTTGCAAACTTTGCATGAAAAGAAGTTGTATGCCAAATTTAGTAAGTGTGACTTACGGCTTAATCATATAGAATTCTTGGGTCATGTGATTTCGAAAGATGGCATATCAGTGGACCCAAAGAAGGTTGAAGCAGTTGTTAAGTGGAATCGTCCAACAAATATTACAGAAGTGAGAAGTTTTCTTGGGCTAGCCGGCTACTATAGGTGATTTGTAGAGGGGTTCTCAAAGATTGCTGGTCCACTTACCCGTCTAACTCAGAAGAAAGTTACATTTGAATGGTCAGACCAATGTGAACGCAGTTTTCAAGAGTTGAAGAGACGGCTGGTGTCGGCTCCTATTCTAACTCTACCGTCTGGAAGTGGTGGCTTCGTAATCTACTGCGACGCATCCAAAGAAGGTTTGGGTTGTGTTCTTATGCAAGATAGCAAAGTTGTTGCCTACGCTTCTAGACAATTGAAATTACATGAGAAGAATTACCCCACTCATGATTTGGAGTTAGCGGCGGTTGTGTTTGCCTTGAAGATATGGCGGCACTATTTGTATAGTGAAAAATGTGAAGTTTTTACCGATCACAAGAGTCTAAAGTATATCTTTACTCAGAAAGAATTGAACATGAGGCAAAGAAGATGGCTAGAACTTTTGAAGGATTATGACTTGTCCATTAATTACCATCCGAGTAAGGCTAATGTGGTAGCGGATGCTTTGAGTCGTAAGTCCTTTGGAAATATGGCAGCTTTGCTCACTTCTCAGAAATCTATTCTTGAAGATATGAGGAAGTTAGACTTGGAGGTGTTGGTGCAGCAACTTGGTGCTCAATTAGCTAATCTTCAAGTACAACCTATGTTGATTGACAGAATTAAGGTTAAACAGAATGAAGATCCACAATTACAAAAAATTAGAGAAAGTGTGGAAGCTGGAAGACAAGCGGATTTTGGTTTACACGTAGATGGATCCTTGAGGTTTCGTGGTTGACTATGTGTTCCTGAGGACTCAAATCTGAAAAAAGAGATCCTGCAAGAAGCTCACAAGTACTAGATTTTCAATTCATCCGGGAAGCACTAAAATGTATAAGGACTTGAGAGAAAACTTTTGGTGGATCAACATGAAAAATGATATTATAAAATTTGTCGATCAATGTTTAGTTTGCCAGCAAGTGAAGATTGAGCATCGAAACCGGGTGGGCGGTTGCAACCTCTAGAGATACCTAAATGGAAGTGGGAGCATATTGCCATGGACTTTGTAGTCGGTCTACCGAGGATGCCAAGTGGTAAGAATGCTATATGGGTGATAGTCGATCGATTGACTAAGTCTGCTCACTTTCTATCATATCAATTTGGCCTTTCAATGGAAGATATGGCAAAGCGATATGTTAATGAGATAGTGAAGCTTCATGGAGTCCTAGTAAGCATTGTTTCTGATAGGGATCCTAGGTTCGTGTCTAACTTTTGGAAGAGTTTGCAAGGAGCATTGGGCACTAAACTCAACTTGAGTACAGCTTTCCATCCACAAACAGATGGACAGTCAGAGAGAACGATCCAGACATTAGAGGATATGTTGAGATCATGCATCATTGACTTCGGCGGTTCTTGGGATGAACATACGCATTTGGCAGAATTTTCTTATAACAACGGTTATCACTCCAAAGCATTAAGATGGCACCCTTTGAAGCTTTATATGGCCGAAAATGTAGAAGTCCTATTTGTTGGGACGACGTTGGTGAGAAAAGACTAAGCGGCCCCGAGTTCATTCAACAATCGAAGAGAAAGTTAGGTTAGTTCGGGAACGTCTCGAATGGCTCAAAGTCGTTAGAAAAGTTATGCGGATCTAAAAAGACGCAAGTTAGAATTTAGTGTGGGGGATCACGTATTTTTAAAAGTTTCTCCTACAAAGGGTGTAATGAGATTTGACACACGTGGGAAGTTAAGTCCAAGGTACGTGGGATCATTCTTGATCTTGGAGAAAATTGGTGAAGTCGCTTATAAATTGGCTTTGCCACCGGCACTATCAGGTGTCCATAATGTGTTCCATGTCTCTTTGTTGCGGAAATATGTACCAAATCCCGAACATGTGCTAGACTTTACTCCATTGAGATTACGGGAGAACTTAACATATGAGGAGCAGCCTATTCGCATTGTTGATAAGAAGGATCAGGTGTTGCGGCGACGAACTATAATTAATGGCAAAACCACACCGAGAGAGAGGCTACTTGGGAACTCGAGGAGGAGGCAAGACACAAATACCCTCACTTGTTTCACGATTGAAGTACATGCAAATTTCGAGGACGAAAATTTTTTAAAGAGGGTAGAATGTAACATTAGGTTAGTGGGCCCCAAAAGAAGTAATAGCAAAAGAAGTTGCAAATGCCCCAAAAGAAGAAACTGAAAAAGAAACCGAAAAGTCATTAAAGCAAAAATGAGAGGGGAGAGGGTTCGGCTAAACAAAACTGTGAGTTTCCTCGACCAAAAAGAACAAGGAAAAAGAAGAAGAAGAAGAAGAAGAGGAGAAAGGGGAAGAAAGGAACGGAGTTTCGGCACGTGCACGCCTCGGATGCCTCGCCAAGCCGGCTCGACTCCATAACGCAGCACCCGGTAAGAGATCAAGCCCCTCGTTCGTCCAATTGAAGTAATTTTTGGATTTATGGCTCAAATTCGGAATTTTTGGAAAATCGAGCGGCGAAGTCCGATTTTGGAGTCGTTGAGCCACGTATTTTTGTAGGAATGGTAGTTTAGGGTGTTGTGGAGCCGTGGGATTTTGTGGATTGTGATTTGAGCTTATGATTTGTCCGAAACAAAATTTCAAAGTTTCCGCGCGTAGTGAAAAAGACGCGTCCAGCAGCTTTGGGCCCGTATTTTGTAATTTTTCGACTTGATTTTGGGATGGCCAAGTTGGGATTCTTGTAATATGTGTCAAGGGCTCTCTATTGACTATAAGTACGTTCAGATCGGGGTTCGGAAGAAAAAAAGTAGTTAAGGCTTGATCAAGTTTTGCGCTTAAACTTCATGTGCGAATGGCTTGAACAATCGCTTTGGTTATGCGATTTGTTAGCGCGCAGAAGTCCTTTTGTTAGAGTTAAGGCGTAACTTAGTCATTTTGTAGTCGAGATAGAATTTTATTAGATTTTAACATTATTCTTCGGTCATTTGATAGGGCTTTGAGTTCGACGATACGAGTATTGTTTGTCATTTGGTCCTAGACGACGAGGTGAGTGGTACTATATCTTCTTTGGTTTTATAAAATCATGTCTTGAAGTATGTATGTATATATATTGAATTAAGAAGAGCATTTTTATTGCATAAAAGCCAGATCGAGCAATTGCTACTCTTTGGTTGATTGTAAATATTTGAAAAGCATGTTATACAAGGTTTGTGGAGAAATATATATGAAATTACTTTGCGACGATTTATGGAAAGATTTATGATGATTTGAGAAATGGATATGAAATGGATAATGAGCTATGTTGCAAAATGTTATTTGTTTGGTTTAAGATATTGATTTTTGGATTGGATTTCTGGTATTGGAGAATGGTTATTTATGCTCAATATGACTGTGAACCCAAAGTGAGGGGTTTTTGGGGTATGCATACCAGGTTTAGGATATCCTTCTGGGCCTAGCCACCGGCTTTGTAGGTGGAGACCTTACCAAGGGGAGAATCTTGTCGCCTTGTCACAAGGCGTTGTGTCGTGACCATGGTTAGTTATTGAGCAAAGATTGATCAATGGATAGACCATTGATATGTGTTTTTGATGGAGATTATTCAATGGATTCAACCATTGATACTTGACTTTTGATGGCAATTCAAATGAGTTTTCCCTATTACTTTATATCTTTGATGATAAGAAATAACTCTTATAAGATTAAATACTTATTTTATATATTGAGTTGGCGTTATGAAGTTTGGTATTGCTTTGTATACGTGCATAGTGGTTGTTCGATCCGCTTAGAAGATATGTACTATTCACCGAGCCGTGGTTGCTCATCCCATTCCTCATTTAATCTTTTCGGGTTCCTTCGCTAGCGGCCAATAGAGCGAGTGCGTAGTCGGTGGGAAACTTTTGGGGAGTTCTATTTTGTTTTTGGTATGGTTCAAGGAAGTGGTGCAATGATACTTACTAGTAGTTGGATCGTCTGAGTTTAAACGTATATCTATTTTCTACTTTTGGCGGATTATAGAAATTCTGATGTTGCAACCAAATTGAAGGTTTATCATATATTTATATATATATGTTAATATCAGTTTGTTGGTTGTGTTTGAGGCTGCGTTCTTTGTAAAGAAGGACGGCCGTGTCATCCACATTCTTTGTAGTTTTTGGGGTGTGACAATTTTGGTGTCAGAGCCTAAGTTTTGATCTTTTTGGGTGTAGTTATGGGACGTTGTGAGGTTGTGTGATAGATTTTATTTTTGCGTTAGTCTTCTAGATTCTAAGGTGTAGTTTCATTTTTGGATTCGGGTGATCATGAGTACCGACTCTGAGACACTTGCCTCACTTCGTAGGAGTCGCAGAGGCAAACGAGTCGCTACCCTTGAGGTTAGCGACATGCCTCAAGCTTCTCGCGGTGCGTCTTTGAGAAGGAGACTTGAGGACCACTATGATAGGAGTCCTGACTTGCATGAAGTCGGAGAAGAGGATCAAGAGCCAACCCGTTCAACTGAATTTGAACAAGCAATGATCCATTGGTATCGCCAAGCAAAGGAATTAACTGGAGATGGAGCGACTGGTTCAGGCACTTTTGCCCATTTTAGAAAGGCGAAACCACCCACTTTTGATGGGAAAGCTGATTCTCTTGTAGCTAAGCGTTGGATTAAAAAGATTGATGGGATCTTTGAAGCTGAACAGGTTCTCGAGGATCGGAAAGTTAAATTGCCACCCAATACCTGGAAGGTGAAGCAGAGTTTTGGTGGGATGGAATGAAGCCAAGTCTTGGAGGTAGGGATGTTATCATATCTTGGGAGAACTTTAAAAAGGCGTTCAATGCTCAATTCTTCCCAAAGTCATTCCAGGCAAAGATGAAGGGCGACTTTGTACATGTATCTCAGGGTGACTCCACAGTTTTGGAGTATTCAGTCCGCTTTAATCAATTGAGTAGATTTGCGGAGCACTTGGTAGCAAATGAGGAAGATAAGGCCGACCATTTCCTAGGAGGGCTCCGACCGAGATTAATTCCGCACTTGCACCTTTCGTATTAACAACTTATAAGGATGTGCTAGAACGAGCAATCAAGGTGGAACAAAGCATTCTGAAGCATGGCACACAAGGAGCGCCTCAACCCAAAAGGTTTAAGCCCACAAATGTGCAAGGTAGCCATACTGATGGTAGTGGAAGGCGAAGAGGCTTCAGCCGGCCAGGACAGTTCAGAAATCCAAGTAACCAAGGCCCCTGTAATACATGTGGAAATTATCATCACGGTGAGTGTTATTGGAAAATTGGAGTATGCTTCTCATGTGGGAAAGCGGGACACATCTTTGCGAGATTGTCCTACACGAAAGAATCCTCCTATTGGCAATAGATCATGTAATCTATGTGGGCGATAAGGGCACCTAGCACACCAGTGTTTCAGCGGAGGAATACCCCTTTCGTTGGTAGGCCCCAAGAGAACCAACAAAGACAAAGTACAAGTGGGAAAGTTTTTGCAATGACGAAGGAGGATGCGGCGGCATCTAACGCGGTGGTTGCGGGTAATATTTCTATTGCCTTGCATTGTGCTTATGCGTTATTTGACCACAGTGCTACGCACTCTTTCATTTCAACCGAATTTGCAAAGAAGCTTGATGTGTTGCCCGACCCTCTTGAATGTGAATTGTGTGTTGATACTCCTACCGGCGATTTCTTAGTTGGTCATCATGTGTTCAAGAGATGTGTGATTCGGATTAACAATGTTGAAATGCCCGTGGATCTAGTGGAGTTAAATATTCGAGATTTCGATGTTATTATAGGGATGGATTGGTTATCTACCTATCGTGCTATTGTTGACTGTTTTTCAAAGAAAGTGATATTTAGACTTTCGAATCAACCTGAATTCTCTTTTCGGGAAGTTGTGAAAACACTTCTCCAAGGTTGATCTCGTCTTTGCAAGCGAGGAAACTTTTGAGAAAAGGTTGTTGTGGTTATTTAGCTTGTGTAAAAGACACAAGTAAGGTTGTAGTAAAGTTGGAAGATGTCCCCTGTCGTTAGAGAGTTTCCAAGTGTATTTCCGAGGATTTACCGGGCTTGCCTCTTGATAAAGAAATTGAGTTTTGTATTGAATTGATGCCGGACAAAGACCAATCTCTAAGGCACCATATCGGATGGCACCCACCGAATTAAAAGAATTGAAAATGCAGCTACAAGAGCTCTTGGATAAGGGTTTCATCGGACCCGGTGTTTCACCTTGGGGAGCTGCTGTTCTATTTGTGAAAAAGAAGGATGGTAGTATGCGGCTTTGCATAGATTATCGAGAGCTTAACAAGGTAACGGTCAAAAACAAATATCCTTTGCCTCGGATTGAGGATTTATTTGATCAACTTCGGGAGCTCGGGTATTTTCCAAGATCGACCTTCGTTCTGGGTATCATCAATTGAAGATAAAGATAGATGATGTGCCTAAAACTGCTTTCAGAACAAGGTATGGCCATTATGAATTTCTCGTCATGCCTTTTGGATTAACAAACGCGCCTGCCGCCTTCATGGACTTGATGAACAGGGTGTTCAGGGAATATCTAGACAAATTTATTGTGGTATTCATTGATGACATCCTAGTATATTCGAAGAGTGTAGAGGAACACGAACAACACTTGAGATTTGTCTTGCAAACTTTGCATGAAAAGAAGTTGTATGCCAAATTTAGTAAGTGTGACTTCTGGCTTAATCATATAGAATTCTTGGGTCATGTGATTTCGAAAGATGGCATATCAGTGGACCCAAAGAAGGTTGAAGCAGTTGTTAAGTGGAATCGTCCAACAAATATTACGAAGTGAGAAGTTTTCTTGGGCTAGCCGGCTACTATAGGTGATTTGTAGAGGGGTTCTCAAAGATTGCTGGTCCACTTACCCGTCTAACTCAGAAGAAAGTTACATTTGAATGGTCAGACCAATGTGAACGCAGTTTTCAAGAGTTGAAGAGACGGCTGGTGTCGGCTCCTATTCTAACTCTACCGTCCGGAAGTGGTGGCTTCGTAATCTCATTGCGACGCATCCAAAGAAGGTTTGGGTTGTGTTCTTATGCAAGATAGCAAAGTTGTTGCCTACGCTTCTAGACAATTGAAATTACATGAGAAGAATTACCCCACTCATGATTTGGAGTTAGCGGCGGTTGTGTTTGCCTTGAAGATATGGCGGCACTATTTGTATAGTGAAAAATGTGAAGTTTTTACCGATCACAAGAGTCTAAAGTATATCTTTACTCAGAAAGAATTGAACATGAGGCAAAGAAGATGGCTAGAACTTTTGAAGGATTATGACTTGTCCATTAATTACCATCCGAGTAAGGCTAATGTGGTAGCGGATGCTTTGAGTCGTAAGTCCTTTGGAAATATGGCAGCTTTGCTCACTTCTCAGAAATCTATTCTTGAAGATATGAGGAAGTTAGACTTGGAGGTGTTGGTGCAGCAACTTGGTGCTCAATTAGCTAATCTTCAAGTACAACCTATGTTGATTGACGAGAATTAAGGTTAAACAGAATGAAGATCCACAATTACAAAAAATTAGAGAAAGTGTGGAAGTTTGGAAGACAAGCGGATTTTGGTTTACACGTAGATGGATCCTTGAGGTTTCGTGGTTGACTATGTGTTCCTGAGGACTCAAATCTGAAAAAAGAGATCCTGCAAGAAGCTCACAGTACTAGATTTTCAATTCATCCGGGAAGCACTAAAATGTATAAGGACTTGAGAGAAAACTTTTGGTGGATCAACATGAAAAATGATATTATAAAATTTGTCGATCAATGTTTAGTTTGCCAGCAAGTGAAGATTGAGCATCGTAAAACCAGGTGGGCGGTTGCAACCTCTAGAGATACCTAAATGGAAGTGGGAGCATATTGCCATGGACTTTGTAGTCGGTCTACCGAGGATGCCAAGTGGTAAGAATGCTATATGGGTGATAGTCGATCGATTGACTAAGTCTGCTCACTTTCTATCATATCAATTTGGCCTTTCAATGGAAGATATGGCAAAGCGATATGTTAATGAGATAGTGAAGCTTCATGGAGTCCTAGTAAGCATTGTTTCTGATAGGGATCCTAGGTTCGTGTCTAACTTTTGGAAGAGTTTGCAAGGAGCATTGGGCACTAAACTCAACTTGAGTACAGCTTTCCATCCACAAACAGATGGACGGTCGGAGAGAACGATCCGGACATTAGAGGATATGTTGAGATCATGCATCATTGACTTCGGCGGTTCTTGGGATGAACATCCGCATTTGGCAGAATTTTCTTATAACAACAGGTTATCACTCCAAAGCATTAAGATGGCACCCTTTGAAGCTTTATATGGCCGAAAATGTAGAAGTCCTATTTGTTGGGACGACGTTGGTGAGAAAAGACTAAGCGGCCCCGAGTTCATTCAACAATCAGAAGAGAAAGTTAGGTTAGTTCGGGAACGTCTCAGAATGGCTCAAAGTCGTTAGAAAAGTTATGCGGATCTAAAAAGACGCAAGTTAGAATTTAGTGTGGGGGATCACGTATTTTTAAAAGTTTCTCCTACAAAGGGTGTAATGAGATTTGACACACGTGGGAAGTTAAGTCCAAGGTACGTGGGATCATTCTTGATCTTGGAGAAAATTGGTGAAGTCGCTTATAAATTGGCTTTGCCACCGGCACTATCAGTGTCCATAATGTGTTCCATGTCTCTTTGTTGCGGAAATATGTACCAAATCCCGAACATGTGCTAGACTTTACTCCATTGAGATTACGGGAGAACTTAACATATGAGGAGCAGCCTATTCGCATTGTTGATAAGAAGGATCAGGTGTTGCGGCGACGAACTATAATTAATGGCAAAACCACACCGAGAGAGAGGCTACTTGGGAACTCGAGGAGGAGGCAAGACACAAATACCCTCACTTGTTTCACGATTGAAGTACATGCAAATTTCGAGGACGAAAATTTTTTAAAGAGGGTAGAATGTAACATTAGGTTAGTGGGCCCCAAAAGAAGTAATAGCAAAAGAAGTTGCAAATGCCCCAAAAGAAGAAACTGAAAAAGAAACCGAAAAGTCATTAAAGCAAAAATGAGAGGGGAGAGGGTTCGGCTAAACAAAAACTGTGAGTTTCCTCGACCAAAAAGAACAAGGAAAAAAAGAAGAAGAAGAAGAAGAAGAGGAGAAAGGGGAAGAAAGGAACGGAGTTTCGGCACGTGCACGCCTCGGATGCCTCGCCAAGCCGGCTCGACTCCATAACGCAGCACCCGGTAAGAGATCAAGCCCCTCGTTCGTCCAATTGAAGTAATTTTTGGATTTATGGCTCAAATTCGGAATTTTTGGAAAATCGAGCGGCGAAGTCCGATTTTGGAGTCGTTGAGCCACGTATTTTTGTAGGAATGGTAGTTTAGGGTGTTGTGGAGCCGTGGGATTTTGTGGATTGTGATTTGAGCTTATGATTTGTCTGAAACAAAATTTCAAAGTTTCCGCGCGTAGTGAACAATGACGCGTCCAGCAGCTTTGGGCCCGTATTTTGTAATTTTTCGACTTGATTTTGGGATGGCCAAGTTGGGATTCTTGTAATATGTGTCAAGGGCTCTCTATTGACTATAAGTACGTTCAGATCGGGGTTCGGAAGAAAAAAAGTAGTTAAGGCTTGATCAAGTTTTGCGCTTAAACTTCATGTGCGAATGGCTTGAACAATCGCTTTGGTTATGCGATTTGTTAGCGCGCAGAAGTCCTTTTGTTAGAGTTAAGGCGTAACTTAGTCATTTTGTAGTCGAGATAGAATTTTATTAGATTTTAACATTATTCTTCGGTCATTTGATAGGGCTTTGAGTTCGACGATACGAGTATTGTTTGTCATTTGGTCCTAGACGACGAGGTGAGTGGTACTATATCTTCTTTGGTTTTATAAAATCATGTCTTGAAGTATGTATGTATATATATTGAATTAAGAAGAGCATTTTTTATTGCATAAAAGCCAGATCGAGCAATTGCTACTCTTTGGTTGATTGTAAATATTTGAAAAGCATGTTATACAAGGTTTGTGGAGAAATATATATGAAATTACTTTGCGACGATTTATGGAAAGATTTATGATGATTTGAGAAATGGATATGAAATGGATAATGAGCTATGTTGCAAAATGTTATTTGTTTGGTTTAAGATATTGATTTTTGGATTGGATTTCTGGTATTGGAGAATGGTTATTTATGCTCAATATGATTTGTGAACCCAGTGAGGGGTTTTGGGGTATGCATACCGGGTTTAGGATATCCTTCGGGCCTAGCCACCGGCTTTGTAGGTGGAGACCTTACCAAGGGGAGAATCTTGTCGCCTTGTCACAAGGCGTTGTGTCGTGACCATGGTTAGTTATTGAGCAAAAGATTGATCAATGGATAGACCATTGATATGTGTTTTTGATGGAGATTATTCAATGGATTCAACCATTGATACTTGACTTTTGATGGCAATTCAAATGAGTTTTCCCTATTACTTTATATCTTTGATGATAAGAAATAACTCTTATAAGATTAAATACTTATTTTATATATTGAGTTGGCGTTATGAAGTTTGGTATTGCTTTGTATACGTGCATAGTGGTTGTTCGATCTGCTTAGAAGATATGTACTATTCACTGAGCTGTGGTTGCTCATCCCATTCCTCATTTAATCTTTTCAGGTTCCTTCGCTAGCGGCCAATAGAGCGAGTGCGTAGTCGGTGGGAAACTTTTGGGGAGTTCTATTTTGTTTTTGGTATGGTTCAAGGAAGTGGTGCAATGATACTTACTAGTAGTTGGATCGCCCGAGTTTAAACGTATATCTATTTTCTACTTTTGGCGGATTATAGAAATTCGATGTTGCAACCAAATTGAAGGTTTATCATATATTTATATATATATGTTAATATCAGTTTGTTGGTTGTGTTTGAGGCTGCGTTCTTTGTAAAGAAGGACGGCCGTGTCATCCACATTCTTTGTAGTTTTTGGGGTGTGACAATTTTGGTGTCAGAGCCTAAGTTTTGATCTTTTTGGGTGTAGTTATGGGACGTTGTGAGGTTGTGTGATAGATTTTATTTTTGCGTTAGTCTTCTAGATTCTAAGGTGTAGTTTCATTTTTGGATTCAGGTGATCATGAGTACCGACTCTGAGACACTTGCCTCACTTCGTAGGAGTCGCAGAGGCAAACGAGTCGCTACCCTTGAGGTTAGCGACATGCCTCAAGCTTCTCGCGGTGCGTCTTTGAGAAGGAGACTTGAGGACCACTATGATAGGAGTCCTGACTTGCATGAAGTCGGAGAAGAGGATCAAGAGCCAACCCGTTCAACTGAATTTGAACAAGCAATGATCCATTGGTATCGCCAAGCAAAGGAATTAACTGGAGATGGAGCGCGGCGGTTCGGGCACTTTTGCCCATTTTAGAAAGGCGAAACCACCCACTTTTGATGGGAAAGCTGATTCTCTTGTAGCTAAGCGTTGGATTAAAAAGATTGATGGGATCTTTGAAGCTGAACAGGTTCTCGAGGATCGGAAAGTTAAATTGCCACCCAATACCCGGAAGGTGAAGCGAGTTTTGGTGGGATGGAATGAAGCCAAGTCTTGGAGGTAGGGATGTTATCATATCTTGGGAGAACTTTAAAAAGGCGTTCAATGCTCAATTCTTCCCAAAGTCATTCCAGGCAAAGATGAAGGGCGACTTTGTACATGTATCTCAGGGTGACTCCACAGTTTTGGAGTATTCAGTCCGCTTTAATCAATTGAGTAGATTTGCGGAGCACTTGGTAGCAAATGAGGAAGATAAGGCCGACCATTTCCTAGGAGGGCTCCGACCGAGATTAATTCCGCACTTGCACCTTTCGTATTAACAACTTATAAGGATGTGCTAGAACGAGCAATCAAGGTGGAACAAAGCATTCGAAGCATGGCACACAAGGAGCGCCTCAACCCAAAAGGTTTAAGCCCACAAATGTGCAAGGTAGCCATACCGATGGTAGTGGAAGGCGAAGAGGCTTCGGCCGGCCGGGACAGTTAAATCCAAGTAACCAAGGCCCTGTAATACATGTGGAAATTATCATCACGGTGAGTGTTATTGGAAAATTGGAGTATGCTTCTCATGTGGGAAAGCGGGACACATCTTTGCGAGATTGTCCTACACGAAAGAATCCTCCTATTGGCAATAGATCATGTAATCTATGTGGGCGATAAGGGCACCTAGCACACCAGTGTTTCAGGCGGAGGAATACCCCTTTCGTTGGTAGGCCCCAAGAGAACCAACAAAGACAAAGTACAAGTGGGAAAGTTTTTGCAATGACGAAGGAGGATGCGGCAGCATCTAACGCAGTGGTTGCAGGTAATATTTCTATTGCCTTGCATTGTGCTTATGCGTTATTTGACCCTGGTGCTACGCACTCTTTCATTTCAACTGAATTTGCAAAGAAGCTTGATGTGTTGCCTGACCCTCTTGAATGTGAATTGTGTGTTGATACTCCCGGCGATTTCTTAGTTGGTCATCATGTGTTCAAGAGATGTGTGATTCGGATTAACAATGTTGAAATGCCTGTGGATCTAGTGGAGTTAAATATTCGAGATTTCGATGTTATTATAGGGATGGATTGGTTATCTACCTATCGTGCTATTGTTGACTGTTTTTCAAAGAAAGTGATATTTAGACTTTCGAATCAACCTCGAATTCTCTTTTCGGGAAGTTGTGAAAACACTTCTCCAAGGTTGATCTCGTCTTTGCAAGCGAGGAAACTTTTGAGAAAAGGTTGTTGTGGTTATTTAGCTTGTGTAAAAGACACAAGTAAGGTTGTAGTAAAGTTGGAAGATGTCCCCTGTCGTTAGAGAGTTTCCAAGTGTATTTCCTGAGGATTTACCAGGCTTGCCTCTTGATAAAGAAATTGAGTTTTGTATTGAATTGATGCCCGGTACAGCACCAATCTCTAAGGCACCATATCGGATGGCACCCACTGAATTAAAAGAATTGAAAATGCAGCTACAAGAGCTCTTGGATAAGGGTTTCATCAGACCCAGTGTTTCACCTTGGGGAGCTCTTTGTTCTATTTGTGAAAAAGAAGGATGGTAGTATGCGGCTTTGCATAGATTATCGAGAGCTTAACAAGGTAACGGTCAAAAACAAATATCCTTTGCCTCGGATTGAGGATTTATTTGATCAACTTCAGGGAGCTCAGGTATTTTCCAAGATCGACCTTCGTTCTGGGTATCATCAATTGAAGATAAAGATAGATGATGTGCCTAAAAGCGCTTTCGAACAAGGTATGGCCATTATGAATTTCTCGTCATGCCTTTTGGATTAACAAACGCGCCTGCCGCCTTCATGGACTTGATGAACAGGGTGTTCAGGGAATATCTAGACAAATTTATTGTGGTATTCATTGATGACATCCTAGTATATTCGAAGAGTGTAGAGGAACACGAACAACACTTGAGATTTGTCTTGCAAACTTTGCATGAAAAGAAGTTGTATGCCAAATTTAGTAAGTGTGACTTCTGGCTTAATCATATAGAATTCTTGGGTCATGTGATTTCGAAAAATGGCATATCAGTGGACCCAAAGAAGGTTGAAGCAGTTGTTAAGTGGAATCGTCCAACAAATATTACAGAAGTGAGAAGTTTTCTTGGGCTAGCCGGCTACTATAGGTGATTTGTAGAGGGGTTCTCAAAGATTGCTGGTCCACTTACCCGTCTAACTCGAAGAAAGTTACATTTGAATGGTCGACCAATGTGAACGCAGTTTTCAAGAGTTGAAGAGACGGTGGTGTCGGCTCCTATTCTAACTCTACCGTCCGGAAGTGGTGGCTTCGTAATCTTTCGCGACGCATCCAAAGAAGGTTTGGGTTGTGTTCTTATGCAAGATAGCAAAGTTGTTGCCTACGCTTCTAGACAATTGAAATTACATGAGAAGAATTACCCCACTCATGATTTGGAGTTAGCGGCGGTTGTGTTTGCCTTGAAGATATGGCGGCACTATTTGTATAGTGAAAAATGTGAAGTTTTTACCGATCACAAGAGTCTAAAGTATATCTTTACTCAGAAAGAATTGAACATGAGGCAAAGAAGATGGCTAGAACTTTTGAAGGATTATGACTTGTCCATTAATTACCATCCGAGTAAGGCTAATGTGGTAGCGGATGCTTTGAGTCGTAAGTCCTTTGGAAATATGGCAGCTTTGCTCACTTCTCAGAAATCTATTCTTGAAGATATGAGGAAGTTAGACTTGGAGGTGTTGGTGCAGCAACTTGGTGCTCAATTAGCTAATCTTCAAGTACAACCTATGTTGATTGACAGAATTAAGGTTAAACAGAATGAAGATCCACAATTACAAAAAATTAGAGAAAGTGTGGAAGTTTGGAAGACAAGCGGATTTTGGTTTACACGTAGATGGATCCTTGAGGTTTCGTGGTTGACTATGTGTTCCCGAGGACTCAAATCTGAAAAAGAGATCCCTGCAAGAAGCTCACAGTACTAGATTTTCAATTCATCCGGGAAGCACTAAAATGTATAAGGACTTGAGAGAAAACTTTTGGTGGATCAACATGAAAAATGATATTATAAAATTTGTCGATCAATGTTTAGTTTGCCAGCAAGTGAAGATTGAGCATCAGAAACCAGGTGGGCAGTTGCAACCTCTAGAGATACCTAAATGGAAGTGGGAGCATATTGCCATGGACTTTGTAGTCGGTCTACCGAGGATGCCAAGTGGTAAGAATGCTATATGGGTGATAGTCGATCGATTGACTAAGTCTGCTCACTTTCTATCATATCAATTTGGCCTTTCAATGGAAGATATGGCAAAGCGATATGTTAATGAGATAGTGAAGCTTCATGGAGTCCTAGTAAGCATTGTTTCTGATAGGGATCCTAGGTTCGTGTCTAACTTTTGGAAGAGTTTGCAAGGAGCATTGGGCACTAAACTCAACTTGAGTACAGCTTTCCATCCACAAACAGATGGACGGTCGGAGAGAACGATCCAGACATTAGAGGATATGTTGAGATCATGCATCATTGACTTCGGCGGTTCTTGGGATGAACATCCGCATTTGGCAGAATTTTCTTATAACAACAGTTATCACTCCAAAGCATTAAGATGGCACCCTTTGAAGCTTTATATGGCCGAAAATGTAGAAGTCCTATTTGTTGGGACGACGTTGGTGAGAAAAGACTAACCGGCCCCGAGTTCATTCAACAATCGAAGAGAAAGTTAGGTTAGTTCGGGAACGTCTCGAATGGCTCAAAGTCGTTAGAAAAGTTATGCGGATCTAAAAAGACGCAAGTTAGAATTTAGTGTGGGGGATCACGTATTTTTAAAAGTTTCTCCTACAAAGGGTGTAATGAGATTTGACACACGTGGGAAGTTAAGTCCAAGGTACGTGGGATCATTCTTGATCTTGGAGAAAATTGGTGAAGTCGCTTATAAATTGGCTTTGCCACCGGCACTATCAGGTGTCCATAATGTGTTCCATGTCTCTTTGTTGCGGAAATATGTACCAAATCCTGAACATGTGCTAGACTTTACTCCATTGAGATTACGGGAGAACTTAACATATGAGGAGCAGCCTATTCGCATTGTTGATAAGAAGGATCAGGTGTTGCGGCGACGAACTATAATTAATGGCAAAACCACACCGAGAGAGAGGCTACTTGGGAACTCGAGGAGGAGGCAAGACACAAATACCCTCACTTGTTTCACGATTGAAGTACATGCAAATTTCGAGGACGAAAATTTTTTAAAGAGGGTAGAATGTAACATTAGGTTAGTGGGCCCCAAAAGAAGTAATAGCAAAAGAAGTTGCAAATGCCCCAAAAGAAGAAACTGAAAAAGAAACCGAAAAGTCATTAAAGCAAAAATGAGAGGGGAGAGGGTTCGGCTAAACAAAAACTGTGAGTTTCCTCGACCAAAAAGAACAAGGAAAAAAAGAAGAAGAAGAAGAAGAAGAGGAGAAAGGGGAAGAAAGGAACGGAGTTTCGGCACGTGCACGCCTCGGATGCCTCGCCAAGCCGGCTCGACTCCATAACGCAGCACCCGGTAAGAGATCAAGCCCCTCGTTCGTCCAATTGAAGTAATTTTTGGATTTATGGCTCAAATTCGGAATTTTTGGAAAATCGAGCGGCGAAGTCCGATTTTGGAGTCGTTGAGCCACGTATTTTTGTAGGAATGGTAGTTTAGGGTGTTGTGGAGCCGTGGGATTTTGTGGATTGTGATTTGAGCTTATGATTTGTCTGAAACAAAATTTCAAAGTTTCCGCGCGTAGTGAACGATGACGCGTCCAGCAGCTTTGGGCCCGTATTTTGTAATTTTTCGACTTGATTTTGGGATGGCCAAGTTGGGATTCTTGTAATATGTGTCAAGGGCTCTCTATTGACTATAAGTACGTTCAGATCGGGGTTCGGAAGAAAAAAGTAGTTAAGGCTTGATCAAGTTTTGCGCTTAAACTTCATGTGCGAATGGCTTGAACAATCGCTTTGGTTATGCGATTTGTTAGCGCGCGAAGTCCTTTTGTTAGAGTTAAGGCGTAACTTAGTCATTTTGTAGTCGAGATAGAATTTTATTAGATTTTAACATTATTCTTCGGTCATTTGATAGGGCTTTGAGTTCGACGATACGAGTATTGTTTGTCATTTGGTCCTAGACGACGAGGTGAGTGGTACTATATCTTCTTTGGTTTTATAAAATCATGTCTTGAAGTATGTATGTATATATATTGAATTAAGAAGAGCATTTTTTATTGCATAAAAGCCAGATCGAGCAATTGCTACTCTTTGGTTGATTGTAAATATTTGAAAAGCATGTTATACAAGGTTTGTGGAGAAATATATATGAAATTACTTTGCGACTGATTTATGGAAAGATTTATGATGATTTGAGAAATGGATATGAAATGGATAATGAGCTATGTTGCAAAATGTTATTTGTTTGGTTTAAGATATTGATTTTTGGATTGGATTTCTGGTATTGGAGAATGGTTATTTATGCTCAATATGACTGTGAACCCAGTGAGGGGTTTTGGGGTATGCATACCAGGTTTAGGATATCCTTCTGGGCCTAGCCACCGGCTTTGTAGGTGGAGACCTTACCAAGGGGAGAATCTTGTCGCCTTGTCACAAGGCGTTGTGTCGTGACCATGGTTAGTTATTGAGCAAAAGATTGATCAATGGATAGACCATTGATATGTGTTTTTGATGGAGATTATTCAATGGATTCAACCATTGATACTTGACTTTGATGGCAATTCAAATGAGTTTTCCCTATTACTTTATATCTTTGATGATAAGAAATAACTCTTATAAGATTAAATACTTATTTTATATATTGAGTTGGCGTTATGAAGTTTGGTATTGCTTTGTATACGTGCATAGTGGTTGTTCGATCCGCTTAGAAGATATGTACTATTCACCGAGCCGTGGTTGCTCATCCCATTCCTCATTTAATCTTTTCGGGTTCCTTCGCTAGCGGCCAATAGAGCGAGTGCGTAGTCGGTGGGAAACTTTTGGGGAGTTCTATTTTGTTTTTGGTATGGTTCAAGGAAGTGGTGCAATGATACTTACTAGTAGTTGGATCGTCTGAGTTTAAACGTATATCTATTTTCTACTTTTGGCGGATTATAGAAATTCTGATGTTGCAACCAAATTGAAGGTTTATCATATATTTATATATATATATATATATATATATATATATGTTAATATCAGTTTGTTGGTTGTGTTTGAGGCTGCGTTCTTTGTAAAGAAGGACGGCCGTGTCATCCCCATTCTTTGTAGTTTTTGGGGTGTGACAATAGTCACGCGTAACGCTCGTGACAAGACGACCAAGATTCCTCCTTGGCAATGTCTCCACCTATTATTAGCCGGTGACTCGGCCCACAAGGATATCTTAGACTAGTATGCTTATACTCACACACCCCTCAAGGTTTACAGACATTGAGCACCAACCACCAATCACAATATCCAATAATTCAACATTAGAAAGAAAGTCATATCACAACTCAAAATTTGATATATAAATATCAAAGCATTCTCCAAAACATTTCAAGATTCTTTCACAAAGAATTTCACAAATCATTTTTCAAACAATCATTCAAATCGAAATCGGAATATAGTTCCCTTCAAACAACAAAAGTGGCAGTAATAGCTCGATCCTGTTTTATGCAACAAAATATGCTTTCTATCAACTCATGGAATATATAATCCACCACGTTTCTCAAAACATGAGTTTAAAAATACAAAGAAGAAATAGTATCACTCACTTGGAAAAACCAAAAATTAACTACGACGCTCACTCAAACCAACGCATTCGGATTCCTAACAATTAGTAGAAAACAATATCAAAAAGCCGAGTAAAAAGGATATTCGCATAACGGCTCGTCTATAAACAACACCTATGCGCCACAAAAGCCCTCATTTAGCGGAAACCCATCATTTCCCGCTAGGTGCAGCCCATGCGCCAACTTTTTTACGCCATAACTTCCTCCACAAAAATTTGTTTCAAGCCGACTTATAGTCTTTAGAAAGTTCTCTTAACATACAAAACTCAGCTGCCCCAAAACAGTACCGAAAACAACAAAAAAAAAGGGTCGAAGCTACTATTCGCTACAGTACCAGAATGCGCCCCCAACTTCAAAATTCCGTTCCGAACAAATCACAAGCTCAAATCACGATCTGTAAGATGCTATAGCTTCACAACATCCCAAAGTACCATTTCTACAAAAATATACAGTTCAACGACTCAAAAATCGGGTTTCGCCACACAAATATTCAAGAAATCCGAATTTCGAGCCCTAATTGCGGCGATTGCTTCAGTAAGTGATTAAAGGTTTTGATTTCTTATTGGCGTTGCAAAACACACTTGAGTTGGCTTGATGAGGCGTTCGGATCACGAGCACGCCAATTTTTTTTTTCCTTTTTCCCTTTTTCCTTTCTTTTCTTTCTCTCTTCTCCCCTGTTTCTTTCACTCCCCTCTGCCCGTGCTCTTCTCTTTCTCTCCCTCTTTCTCTCTTTTTAAAATCCAGCCGAAGGTTCCACAATTCTCTTCAGCTTCCCTTTTTGACTTTTCAAACTCTTTCTTTTCCTTTTATTTTATTTTCTTTTAAAGCCCATATATTACAAAAGCCACAATCAAATTGAATAATTATTCAATAAACCAAGTTGTAATAGGTAGTGTTTTTGAGAGCCCGTGCTTGACGTAGGCATTATTTCGCAAGGGGATCATCCATGTCGCTTATTATTATTAAACTTTTTGAACTTTCAGATTTTGATCTTGTTCTAAATTGAGTAACAAGAAAATAAGACGTGGTGATTGAATTTGTGCAATCCCGTTTGCGGCTTGAATTATTTAAAAGAAATAAAGGTTGCAAAAAATGTTAAAATAATATTGTAAATTTTAGGAGAAATGTAAATGTGACTGGCTAAGAAACTATTAGGGATGATGTGGCAATTAGAAGTCTATTTTCTCGTTATAGTTTTAAGAGATCTATTTGGGAAATTACTTTTACAGAGATATCCCTTTGAAAAAGAAAAGGCCCCATAATGTCGGCTAGTATTATGATATGATCAAACAATCTAGAACAAATAAAAATCCCCGACAAATTCTTATTTTTTTTTAGGGTGTTCATTTTTAATTATGGCATTGCAATTAAATAGGATTCGAATCGATGTTCAGCATTCACGACTTTTTCTATCAGTCTAAAAGCAGAGAAAACGTTCTAGAATATGATCTTTACAGCAGTTTTCTTCTCTGTGAAGATAATCACTCTACAATCATCAATGTGATTGTATTAGAGAAAAGTCTATGCCACTTAAAGAAGTCTACATATTTTGTGATTTTCACCAAAAACGGCTTTCTACTTAGCAGCTGAGAATCCAAATCCAACCAAATGCAGCAAATTAGATGCCCTACGTCATCAATAAATATTCCAATTTTCCTATCAGCAGATTTGCAGGATCACAGACATTACTTAGGGAGAGAACCGAACAAAGATAATTTTAGCAAAGAACTATGGTATTCGTCAAACTCTATCTGGAGAGAGGCAATTTATTTAATCACTAAGTAAATTAGTGTAAATGTATTTCATTCTGTGTTAACGACGAAATTGGTCACATCACTTAAAACTCAAAAAATGTCTTCTCCATGATTTTGAAATCCCTCCCCCATCACTTCTCCTTAGAGTGATGGGTGCTTGAGATTGAGGAAAAAAAGAATCCCGAGTACACGTCTTGTTCTAATTGAGGATGCACCTTTTTTATTAAGTTCTCAAATACAATCACCTTTTTTTTGATTGGCAAAGATCAATTAGTCAAAATACTAATTTTGGATCATCAAAAATTTAAATTTTCTTTCTTTCTTTAATACTACACTACTACTTTTGGTCATTTAAATTTCTAATCAAGATAAAACTTGATAGGATAATATATGAAATTCATGAATTTAGTTATCCTATTCATTGTTTGGTTTAACGTAGTAATAAAGTCTAATACATTCACATCATATAATGTATATTGTTTAATAGAAATGGCATATCAGTATCGTAAACTTAAAAGTTGCATAAACAAAGGTGGTAAAATTCTCTCGTGTCATTTCATTTTTATTTTTTATTTTTTGCTTTTTTTTTTTAAAAAAATTCCTCTTTCTTTTAATTATTTTCTTTTTATTTATTTTTCCCTTCCATCATTCTCTACTAAAATTTTATTAAATAGTAAATTGTACTAATATACCTAAGATGGTAAAATACCTCAAATATGTAATAAATATAAATATATGTTTATTATATGTTGATTTTATATTAAAAGAGAATTAAATTCGAATATATAAAATAAGATTAAATTTAAAAAAAAAAAAAAAAGAAGCTAAACTATTGTTATTTTTGTTATTTTGAATTTCTTATCTTAGAATTCAAATATCATTTACATTGAAATATAATTTTAATTTTATTAATTTAAGAAGTTTATTACTCAAGACTAATGATTGATCTTATTTTAAATAAGAGCTTAAAGTGGCCATGGTTGTTTTAAATAAAGGCTTGAAGCAACTATTGTTATTTCAAATAAGGGCCTTACCTCGCTAGTCACTAGTGAGCTAAATTTTCCAATCGGTTAAGGGCATTTTCATCCAAATTTTCTCTTCTTTTTTTCTCTTTTCTTCTTTTTCCTTTTGCAGCGTCAACCAATGGTTGCTGGCAAAGCCCAATGAAGGCTCGGAAACCCTCGTCAACCGTGGACGAGGCGACCCTCCCAAGATCTGGCGAGGGTCAGCCTCGCTTAGGGTTAGTGAGGGCTTGTAGGCCCTTACCAACGGTAAGTGAGGTTGACGCACTAGCAGTAAGTGAGGGCCATCAAGCTCTAGCTAGCCGTGAGCTAGGGTCGACCTCACTGGTGGCTGCAGGGGTGGCCTCACCTAAACGAGGCCGTCCCTTGCCTAGCCTTCTGCAAGCATCGCTAGTGGCCGGCTAGCCACCAACGAAGAAAGAAGAAGAACCAAAAAAAAGGAAGAAGAAGAAAAGGGAATGACGAAAATGCTATTGATCGCTGGAAAGTAAGACCTTTATTTGAAACAAATATAATTACTCCGGGCACTTATTTAAATTAAAATTTACTTCAAACCCTTATTTGACAGAGTAATGGCACTTTAAGTTCTTATTTAAAACAATGTTCACCTCGGACCCTTATTTGAGAAAATGAGTGAACTTCAAATCATTTCTTGGAATTTTCTCTAAAAATGATTATACGATTGGGCACACTAGATGATGCATGTAGATCCATTTTGTGGATACTGTGGATATGAACTAGAATTAGCTATTAGGTGGGTTAGGGTTGGGCCTTCAAACAAAAGTTATACACAATGCTGTTTAGGACGTGGGCCTGCTTGATGCCCAATCGGCCAGCCCAACTTCACAACTAGATGTTCAGCTTCAAATCCTTCCAAATTGAACTTTCTGCTGAAAATTTGCGTCACATACATAGTGAATCTCTAGGTAGCTTGTGCAATAGGCATCTATTAACTTCATGCGGAGGTATTTTCTGGCCTTTGGCATGCCGATGGAGCTACGGCAACGGAATCCTCAATGTTCAATCATTGTATTCAGGGTGGCCTGAAGAATTAGTACTCAAATTAAATATCATACATTAGCGTGACATCCTTACATTAGCGTGTCTTCCTCTTTTTGGATAAGTAGTTGCATTGATCATCCTTCCCCTTCCTTCCGCCTATATATAAAAGAGGAAGACAATCCGCAAACTTTTCTTTCAACTCCAATTAGGTACAAAAAGATCCCATAGCTTTGATCCACTCTCTCTCTCTCTCTCTCTCTCTCTCTCTATATCTCTCTCTCTCTCTCTCTCTCTCGTGAAGGTAAAAATGAAGCGGTGATGCTCTTCTTTAATACTAATGCGCCTCGGTGATGCTCTTCTTTGCGGGTACGCACAATACTAATGCGCCTCGTCATAAAGATTCCACCTGCCAACATCTTTTCCTTCCTTCTTTCCATTGAACAACTCATGGGACGTCACCAAAACAAGCACGCAACGAAGATCCCAAACCCTTTTGGTCGTAGATCCATTGGAGACCCCATGAAGTGGGACTTTTCTTGTGTGCAAAAGTCACTAATCTGCAAGTTTTAGGTGTTTTTATTTGAGCAAAAGAATTTTTCACAATTTTTTAAACTTTCACGTATTCGGTTACTGAAAATGTTCAATCAATGAAAGCCAATTAGGATCAAAGAAAATATGTTTACTTAAAGATGAATTCCCTAATCTAAAAAAAAGAAAAATATTTTTCTGAAAAAGGATTTTTTGTAAAATATTTTCTTTATCATGAAATTTTTTCCAAAACAAACATGCCTTGGCAGTAAATAATTCCTATTCCGACCTGTTAATCACCTAACAGTCAGAAATTGCCAATACCCACTAAATCTTTCGGTCAAAGACACGATTTTTCTGCGTCCGCCATTCCACTTGTTCAAACGGGCCAGTTGAATGGAAAAGATTCGATTAAGTAGAGCCCAGGGAAATGAAGGAATAGTAGTTTGACAATTAGGGTGCGAATGGTAACGTTTCATTCTTTTTTTGTTAGCGAAGTAAAAACAAAAAAAAGTGTTTCTATTACGGGGAACGGTTTTGAACAAAAGAACGCGTTTGGTAACGTTTGTTAGGAAATAAAAAATGAGTAGAAACACGTTTGGTAAATTTTTTTTTTTTTTTTGTTTCTTTTAATTTTTTAAACATTTTTATTTTATTTTTCATTTTTTCCTTTCTTTTTTTTTTTTTTTTTTTTTTCGGCGGTCACCGGCCGAGGGGCCGGCGGCCTCGCCTAGCCACGGCGAGGCCGAGCGTCGCCGCACCGGCCTCGCCGACCCTCGACGGCGTCGCCGGCCCTCGACGGCGGTCGCCGGCCATGGCCGAGGCCGGCGACCGGCCAAAGAAAAAGAAGAAAAAAAGAAGAAGAAAAGAGAAGAGAGAGAATTTTTGTTCTTTTTTGGCTTCGAAGAAGTGTTTCTTTTCTCCAAAAACAACTTTTTTGTGTTTTTTTTTTTGCTCGATTTTGTTCCGGAACAAAAAAAAAAAAAAAAGAATAGAAACGCAACCAAACGCGTTTGTTCTTTTTTGTTAGGGAACAAAATCCGTACAAAAAGTGTTTAGAAACACTTCTTTGGAGCGTTTCCATGCACGCCCAACTTTTTGTGTTTTTTTTTTTGCTCCAATTTTGTTAGGGAACAAAAAAACAAAAAAAAAAAAAAACGCAACCAAACACGCGTTTTGTTCTTTTTGTTAACAAAATCCGTACAAAAGTGTTCCAGAAACCCTTCTTTAGAGCGTTTCCATGCACGCCTTTAGCCATTTTTACAGCGTGGGCTCACTCACAGTTCACCGCCAGCATCTCTACTTGGCACGACCGCCGGTCAACCACAGGCGACCGCCCGATGCGAGCACGCCCAGCCAAGCCTCCACCTCCCCATCGACTCCGCCATTTCCACGTCCCCTAGGGCAAATAGATCTCGCCTGAGTCTAGCGCGACCTCTGGCGATGCGACACTGAGGCCACAAGAGCCCAGGCAAGCACCACCACCAATCGACATCCCTCGGCCTCTTACTTCTGCTGGTGTCCGAATCTGGTGAAGATTTATTTGTTCTCCTCAACAGAAAAATTTCATTAGACTCTGAAAGAAGCATTTTCGGAAATTTAAAAGCTGAGAACTGATTCAGGCTTTTGGTATTTGCAAAGTTGAATTGCGGCCCAACGGTCTTTGTGCTTTTTGTTACTATGCACCTCAATTTTTGGCACAAGGGCCTTTAGAGGCTTAAAGACTTTTGGCAAAGCTGTACCAAAGCATCGAACCTTCGAGACTTTCTCAATTGGCTAACTTCTTTCGTTAGAAAGAACCATCCATCGCCCTGCGAACAATCACATTGGACAAAAAGAGGGGCAATCTTCTTGAGAAAAATAAATAATCTCGTTGCAAAATTAAAATAAATGCATGACGACGATCGATGCGTCGCACTGTCATGTATTAAGATGACCTCTAATATTTACAACATGAGCAAAAGTAACCTAATTAGAGGCCATCAGCTCACTGAACAATTTGCAAACTATGAAACTACACACTCTCCCCTCCCCTGTACAACCCATTTTTTCGGGTGGCCCAGTTCTCCAATTCTCCCCTCTTGGGCCTTGGACTCGTCAAATTCAGTAACCTATTGGGCTAATGTTACCCGAAGTCTTAGGCCCGAACAACGCCCGAAGCTCGCGATACCTTTGGACATCAAAGCCGCAGGCCTCGAAGAGCTTCTGCTGCTTCGTCTCGAACCGGCGCCTGAAGAAACCTTCGAAGGATGGCTCGCGGGACGTCCTGAGGAAGAAGGCGTACGCGGCCACGAAGTGGAGCGACGCGGCGAAGAAGCAAATGGGCTCCATGACGTCCCAGCTTAGCTCCCAGAACGTGAGCCTCATGAACGCGAGGGTCTGGACCATCGTCAAGCCCAGCCCGCAGTAAAGCTCGGCCCGGACCTGCCCCCGGGCCCTCACGTCGATCGCGGCCTTTCGGGCCTCCATCTGCTGCAGCTCCTCTCGCCTCGGGTCGTTCGGGACGGGTATGGATCGGGAGATCAGGCTCTGCATCGACTCGGCCACCTGCAACAAATTGGAATTCATTGGAAAAAATTTGTGAAACCTTTAGTTCAAAAGGGCAATGAAATTGGACGTTGAACACCGTAAATAAATGCCTGGACTTACCTGCTCCGGGCTGAGAAGAACCACGTTTCCGAAGACGATGACGTTCCCGGACTCGTCCATCGTCTTCGCCACCTCCATCCCTCGACCTTCCTCCTTGCACTCCTCCACGCAGATCCTCACGAACTCGCCATACGAAATCGAGCTCTCCGGCATCCCCCTCAGCCTCGCCTTCACCTTCTCCACCTGATAAAACCTCAGGATCTTCCTCGCATCCCGAACGGTCAGCCCGTACGCCTCGCCTCTGGCCGCCGCTGACGTTGGTGAGGGCCCTTCGGGCAGGCGGAGATCTACGGCGACTCCGTCGCCTCGGAGCTTCTCCCTCAGCTTGTCGCCGGTGGGGAGGGATAGAAGCTCCGGCAGCGCTCTGGAAGACTGGTTCGGCGCCCGCCGCAGAATTCCTCTGTCAGCGGATTCCGGCGAGGTCAGGAACTCGCGGCAGAAGCCGGTTTTGGCGGGAACTAGGGAGGTCAGGGCCTGAAGTGAGGGAAAGGGGCCCGGAGAGTTCTCCAGAGTCACCGCCGGCGACGCTGCTCTGTAACCGTCGAAGAAGCGCTTTACTAGTGCAATCCGGAGAGCCATTGGGGGAGAGAGAGAGGGAGGACTTTAGACTTACGTTTAAATCATGAGGCCTGCAAGAGGATCTGAACGCAGGGTGCATTTATAGGGATCCAAAGGTGCGGGAGCAAGGATGATTACTTTTTTTTTTAATTTGGTTAATTAAAGAAAAGTATAATTACCTAGAATTGATGGCGGAACCTTGTATCATCTAAGATAGTTTTACTTAAAACCCGATGAATCAAAACTACATGAATGAGTTAGGATCCGTTATTAAGCAAAATGAGACAATATTTCAACACTAGAAAAAAGAACGATCAATTACTATACTTGTGCATTCTCTTGGAGCAATTAGGAAGTGTAAATTTGTGGAACTTCGACGTGTCTAGGACGTAGAGATTGTCAAGCTCATAGGCTAGGTGTTCAATTCCCATACGCTTTTTAAATATAAATTGGAAGATTAAGAAGGAGCCCATTCTCTACGCAACTCTCGGAGTCAAAAGCAACACTGGATGGGCATATTGTGTGATGAGCGTTTTTCCGGTTTAAGGAGCTTTTCCAATCGCGAAATTGACAGGCTTTTCAATATCACTCTGTTGGCCAAATGACTCGCGGGCATTGCAAACCTCGCGACCTCTTGCTAAAGATCAGACGTTGCAGTGCAGATCGTACCTGAAAAAGATTGCGCCCTTTATTGGATACGTAAAGTTTCAGAGCAACCACAATGGGCAATTTCAATAGATTCAGAGCATACCCTTTTAAGGTTTGTCTCCCTTTCTTACTTTCGGGAGGAGCATTACGTAAAGGACCATGATACAAGATGTCAGACTCGAATGAGTAACCTAATTCTATTAGGCCAATGCATATTGCTTCAATTTATAGCTAATCCGCACCCATTTTAAGTATCGTGTCGCCACGATGGTCAGACGCTTACCCGGTTACCCGTTACTCTCGTCGGGCCCAGGTTGGATTGGCTCTTGTCAATCTGTACAAATTAAAATTACTATGGCCGCAGAGGACATTGCAGTCTTTGTTTCTTCGTTCCTCTCATGATTGGGGAGCGGTGGTCACCGTCTCTTATGGTGCCAAATCGGTGGGTCAGCGGTTTGTTGGGAACTTTTTCTGGGATGTTGCCCGGTTTTTGCGTGCATGTTGTCCTAGAGTTGCACTACTCCTCTGCATGCCGGCCTTGTGTCTAAACCTACATTTTTGTATATTCAATATTAAACATTTCAATTATATCAATTAAGTGTTTCATTCAGCCAATTTTGACGTGAAATTGCTGACTTGAATACCAACCGTCCTACGTGGAATAATCATTATTAATGTGCACATTTTTTTTAAAAATTATATTCTAATAATTTTTTTGATTGTTTTCTTTTTTTTCTTTTCTTTACCTTTTCCTTTTCTTTTCTTTTTTTGGTGAAACTAACGAGGATTGGCCATAAAAAATGAGTAATAAGAAACTATCTTCTAAATCATATCACTTGTATCGCTTAGAATAATTAGTCAATAAAAAATATTCAATTACTAACAATAACTAATGTTTAAATATTCTCATGGATAATGAAAATATTTTTCATTCATTTATTTTTGTAACCTAATACAAGCGAATATTTAAAGAAAATATTTTCAAGTTATTCATTTTTTACAAAATAAATAGAGGAAGCAACTTTTGTTTTTAATTGGGGTAGTTGTCTCTGTCCTTTTCTCCCTTTACCACTCCCTCCATCCATTCCTCCTTGTACCGCACCACCATCAATATATCCGACAAAATGTGCTGTTATTAAAGGTTTAGGGTTTATTCACTGTCACACAACTCAATGGTAAACACCGCTTGCAGTGGCCTACCTAGATAAAAGCTCACATGACGTCTACCCAAGACGAAGGAGTTTGAATCCCGTGGGTCGCACGGGATCTTAAGCGCGACATTAGGGTGGTGGGTCCTCTGCTAGCTTCGCTCCAGAGTTTACCCGCTGGCTGCTGACTGTACGGGGTTCCTTGGATATCAAAAAAAAAAAAATGTTACGGGTGTAGGATATGGTTATTTTACCAGTAATAAAATCAACAATTATTTGGTCATTCATATTCAATGCTCAATTGAGATTTGGCATTGGATTTTTGAGATTGGATTTGTCCCTATTAACTATTAGTGTGCCTACGTAGTATATAGATTTGACATTGGGTTTATGCTTGTTTGATTTTATGCTGCTTTGATGGGATTAAATTCATCCCCGCTGTTTTGATATGCGCGAGGTGTGATGTCTAGATTCTTCCCTGCTGCTTTGATGCTTGAATTTTTTTTATACGAGCTGTGTCGTCTATTAAACATGTTGGACTGGATCCGTCCCGCTGTTAAATATTCACGAGGTGTATAGGTTGTACATATTTTTTGGACTTGATCTATCCGATTTTGTATAAATATCGTTTCGATGTCTGATTAATATAGATTGGATTCATCCATTGAACGAGCCTTCCCTGCATTTTATTTTTTTGAAATGACACCAATCACATACAGCATGACAGAGTCAAGTTATCATCTATCTATTATGTGGCAATTTCAATTTAGGGTAGGCAATGAAATCCCTATATTTTCAAAACCAGAAAAAACCAAGTGTACATATAAATTAGGAAATTCTTTGATGTTGCATGATAGAACTTAACCAAGGAATGTTGTATCAAACGGGCGACATGGGGTTAATAACGCTTCCCTAGTTTTAGCACTAGGTGAATAATGACTTTCCTAACACCTGGGTTTTAGGTTCCCAATTGACCAATAAATAATTGGTAGCGACTCTTAAAACAGCTTAAGATATGAATTGCTTCATATCACCCCAACCTAGGGTGGAGAGGAGTCTAGGGTGAAGACCATGGGACAGATTTTCAAATTTACGGTATATTTATTTTTGAATTCTTTGATTTTCAAAAGAAAAAGAACCCACATGCGTTTTATCTCCCTCCACGATTTTTTGTAAGAGAATTTTCCCACGGAATTTTCCGGTTGCCAGGTCCAGAATATCGAGAGAGTTCATAACGTACTTCAATTTAAGACTGCTAAAGTTACCTGTCAACAAAGTAACACAAATGCTGTCTACTTTTCGACAAAAGGAGCTTTATTTATGAATGATTTCCATTTCTTTATTGACCGAGTGCCGCATACTATATTGAAACATTTGGTTACATTGCTAGAAGAAGTTTGTAGTACGATTGTTATTTGACGGCAGTTCTTTTTTTTTTTCTTTGTCAAAGACAAAAATTTAATGTAAGGTAATGGATATAGTTTTCTTTTCTTTATTATTTTTTTTGGCATTAAGTTAATTGATTAGGTCAAATTACTTTACATGATATAGATAATACAAGAAACGAAGGCATTCTAATTCAACACGAATGATGATGGAAATTGAAGAGGTTTTTCCATTGAAAAAGGTGTCTGTTGGTGAATTACAATGTATAGTGCATGGTAAAAGATCAAGGTTGATGAAATATGAAGACGAATCATGTGAAAAAAGAGGTGTCTAGCTACTCAACGCAGCTAATGGCATACGACAAATTTCTAATTAAATGTTATTTTGAACAAGTAAAAGTGGATAAAAACACCTTCCCCTTTTTCACAATAGTGTTTTAGCCACCAATCAATGGATTATTACCATCTAGTTAACTTGAGTGGCAACTTACCACTCAACTTCCAAATCTTTTGTTTTTTTTTTCTTTGGATTGGATGGGGATGGGGAATTCACAGCCTCTTAACTCAAATAATCGTGATGGTAGCTTACAAATAGCTCTGAGCATTGAGTAAAACTTTAATGAGTATTCATGATGTGCCTACCGAAATTGACATAGTAATTAAGACACGGGGTATGTCGCATCCTAATTAAGCTCTTAGCCATTCAATCACCTCCTTGAAGATTCAATTCACAAAATGTAAATCGTGCCTATGCTCTGCAACACGGCGAGGCAAGTGAGTGGCCACACGCTGGGCACATGTGGCCAAATGCAGAGCTAGGCTTGGGCTAAGCAGTGCAGTGTGCGAGCCCTGGCCCGCCCAACGCCTGCATGGTGTTGCGACGTCCACCTGGCAGTCATCAGTTGGCCCACACGTTGCCAATGGTAATTAGTTCAGTTTTTTTTTTTTTTTTTTTTTTCAATTCTATTGCATCTTTATAAATAGGCCAAAGTTTGACCAATCGTAACTTTACTGTCGGCCATCCAATTGTTATTTTTGTGCCCAGGAAAAGATAGTGACCTGAATTTCTGAAAATACGTCTCCGATTTCCAAAAATGTCTCTGTATTGCATATCATTAATTGGGCCAAACGAATGGCGGTTTTCAAAAAAATTGTGATATATTCCTTGAATAGGTGTTGAAAAGCTCACAACTAGATCTATGTGGACGGATGTAGTTAAATCTTGTGATATCTAGCAATAGGACCGTCCAATTTTGGGAAAATCAGGTGTCCTTTCAAAACTATTAAAGAGCAAGACTCAACTATGTCCTCCGATCACAATCTCGAGAAAGTTTCAATTTCTGTCAAATTCGATCTTACCCGGTGATGTACACTTCGTTCTGTTTTCAAATTTAATTAAAAATCATTTTAGAGTCCAAAAAAGCAGCATGAATACTGTAGTGAAGGCGGCTTTAAGATTCTCAATTTATTCTAGTCGAATTAGGGAGAGGGTTTCCATTCTCTAGAGCGAAAGGAGAATATCATACATTTATTCATGCACAAGTGAAATGCGAGGAAGATTCATCAAAAACTAGAGAAAAGTCACATGGGAATCTATGTAGGCTAGTTCACTGAATGCTAAATCTAGGAATCTAAGTTAAGTCCAAAGAAGGGGTGGAAACGTAGGATTGCGTCGTGCTGGTCAGATTCCATTTTGGTGACTCTTGAAGATTCTTCAGACGCTCGCGGAAATTTCGGACTAGTCTTCCTGCTTCGTTCGCGCCTACTTACTCTTTCCCCATCTTCAAGTTTCCACCATGCGTGCATCTTGGGTTGGCATTCATGCGAGAACTTTCGCGTGTGGAATATTGAATATTGTGATAAAGATGTTGAGGTGACATCTCGGGCAGCATTCCATGCACCCGGGCGATGCCCAGATAATATGATAATTGCATTGCACGTGAGAGAAGTGACACTACAAAAAAAATGTTGAACAATTAAAATTGAAAAGAGAGATCGATATAGATATATTTAGTCTTAAATAGGTTTTGTATTTGAAATGTCAAGTGATGACTATATCATTTTCATGCTCACAACTTAAAGAAAGAGGAAGGTTGGAGATGGGAGCTTTTAAGCGCTGCTGTTAGATGGTTGGTCCGCGACCCAATGGCCCCATTAAAGAGAAGATTTAAGAATACATCGAGTCTCTTGGATTTCACACCATAATATCTGCACCGGCTTGGAGAAGCAAGCTGTAGAGAATTTGACGGCCCGTATTCATTGGAACTTTAGAAAAATGAAAAAGGAAATGACTTTTAGAAAGAAGATATTATAAACAGGTATGACAAACGACTGCTATAGCTTAGTTAGGTAAAGCGCCTTGTTTGCAAGCGTGCAAGTGATTTTCAAAGGAGTGCATCACATCATGTAATAAAAACAATTAGAAAAAGACCCATTAATTCTCATCGTGAAACTTGTGTGGACATCCTTGAAGGAGAGGCTAAACGTCCTTCAACCCAAAACATTCAAGAGATCTAATTAAGTTTGTGAAATAAGATCACACCTCTTAAAAAATTCTGAATTTCCGTAAGAACTTGGTTAAGAAAATATTAGAGAGAGAGAGAGAGAGAGAGAGAGAGAGAGAGAGAGAGATTATGATAATTGAGGTCAAATAAGATTATTCAGAATATAGAATCGAACGTCATTTTCTGCTGTGTCTTGGAGAAAAGAGCGGAAGGAATGATTTGTATAAGGATTGACAGTAGACAGAAAATAAAAATGACTCCCTCCTATTTGGATGAAGAGGAAAAAGGAGGAGAAAATAGATAAAGTTCAAGTAAATAAAAAACAATAGTAATAAAATTACTAATTCATCTTGACTTATTGTTATTTTATCAAATATGAACGCCAATGCAGTAATTTGAAATGAAAAAGCAAATTCAGGCATTTCCTCTCTATGCTTGGAGTGATTGCTAAAACACGAGCTCAAACCAAAATTTTCTTCCAATTTCTTCTTCCTTATTTAACCTCATGCTTCAACAAAAAAGAAAGGGTCAATACTATTAGATATTGATACTCTCATGACGTGTTTACCTCAAATTAAATTTTTTCACATGAAAAATGATAGACCAGTACTCGTTGACATGTTTAGGCTCCGTTTGTTTGAAACAAAACTGTTTTTGAAAATTCATTTTTCGACTTTCCAATATTTGGAGGACTAAAAATTAATCAATCTATGGAAAACGTCTTTTGTAGACTGAAATCACCAAACTTAGATTGAGAGAAAATAACTTCCTCTTCTCATAAGAAGGAAACCACTTTCCCTGAATAACCAAGCATAGAAAAACTAACTATTTTCCTTGCATAGAAAATATTTTGGTTGTCATGAAGTTTTCGGTGAAATAAATGCACCCTTACCTCATTAATTTTTGTCTTTCAAAAAATCTCAAATTGGTACCTCAATTACATATTTACTCCAATCTAATTTGAATCTCACAAATGATCCATTCCGGTACCCCTAACTCAAATTTACTTTCTATTGACAGTCCATCCAATATCCCATTAGCATCGAATCAAACAAAAAAAATGACAAATCTGACTTGGAAAAGCATGTGTGTTGACACGTATGCATCTTAATGGAGGATAAATTTGGGTCAAGTGTATCAATTTGGAATTTTGTGTGAGACAAAAATTAGTTTCAGTTAACCATGTCATAGTTGTTTGGGGTATATCTCTCATGGATCCATTTTGGAATTTTTTTTTTAGATGAAAATTAATTTAGGTAAAAATTTCATAGGTATCAAATTTGGAATTTTTTATGGTATTGAGTCAAAAAAAAAAAATGAAATGTCTGCGTCATTTTCTCCTTCTCATTTCTATGTCTCGAAATCTCTCTTTTTGAAAAAAAGAACTGCATACAAAATATCTACTCATCTCAGATTATTATAAGATGGGTAGGAAGTAGTCCAAACACACGTCCGTGCCCATAATTGCCAAATTAATCCTAAAATCTCAATTTCGACTTCTTTTTTTCTTTTTGGAAATTTCATTTGGAAGGAGGATGACAAACTTATGCATCTACCATCGATGGTCCCAAAAGTGCTTGACATGGACAACCGTTTCATTCAGTTCCATTCCTTCCCAGTGCTTTAAGGAAGACTACACTTTATCATAAATTAAAATTATCATATCTACTATTCTTACCACAAAGTTATTAAAAAATATCCCAAAACTCAATTTACAACAAAAATAAATAAAATAAATAAAAGTGAGTAAAGTGCCGCATTTGCCAAGAATGGAGGAAAAGTTTAATCAACGAGGCCCCTGGATGACATCAAAGGTTGACCACTGCATCGTCTTGTGTTGAGAGAACCAGCCACCAAATTTAGCATCAATAGCAGTGGCGGTGCACCGGAAAATATTCTATATATCAGCTGTATTAATGAGCCTATTGCAATATTCACTTCGTATAACTGAAATCGACTTCCATCTGCCTCTTTAAAGTCTCATGTGTACTTGTAGTTGGAGAATTTCTTCGCACGCCATTGTCACGTCACTCTCGTCAAAGTAGACTTGTCAAACCGTGATTTTTCCGAGAAAATTGAATCTCATCATCAATAAGCTAAAATGGCTAATTTTCAAATTGTTCCTCCGTGTCCCTTTTCACATCCAGTTGGCCCACTTAAACAAGTGGACTGGCCAAAGCAGAAAAGTTGTTTCTTTGACTGAAAAACTCAGTGGCATCCACAATTTCTAATCGTGAGGTGATAAATACGCCGGAAAACAGATTAGTGCTAAAGTTGCAAATTAGTGACTTTTGGATTGTGCACGAAGAGAATCCCACATCATGGGGTCTCCAATGGATCTTTGACCAAAAGAGTTGTTGAATGGAAAAAAAGGGGAATTGGTGTTTGTACGTACCCACACAAAGAAGAGCAAGTCATTGTGATCAATAGCATCACCACCTCATTTTACACCCACAAAAAAAGAGAGTGACGAGGTGTGTATCAAAGCTTTTGGGATTTTTTAGTGCCTAATTGGAGTTGAAAGAGAAGTTTGCGTATTGTCTTCCTCTTATATGTAGGCGAAAGGAAGAAGAGGGAGGAACAGTCCAACTATTTTTAAAAAGATAGTACAATGGTGTTATACGCTGCTGCGAAATATATAATTTGAATCGTTCGACATTGAGGAGTCCGTCATCCCAACTCCACTGGTGTGCCAAAAGCCAGAAAATCCACAGGAAGTTAATAGTCGCCTATTGTGCAAGCCGACCAGAGATTTACTCACTGTATCACCCCGACTTGTGGCCTCATATGCGACGTCCCTTCACCATTGGCCACTTGAGTGGCCCCCGAACCAGATTCATCCATTTGGCATGAAGTGGGGCTTTAACTCGTGTCAAACATGGATCACGAACACGGGCTAGGCGTGCCCAGAATAAGGCCACGAGTTGGAATGAGGATGGATCAGTCGGCACGGCAGAAGGGATCGGTCTGTGCGGGCATGAAATACACGAACGGGCGAGGCACGAGTTGCTTGTTCTAGAATAATCCAAGTGCCGAGGGAATGGTTCATATGTGAAGCAAATGTGCTACACATTCGACCCATCATGGTGGGAGACGAAAGGAACACGAAAACAAAACCAACATATATGAACCCAATTCTAGCCAATCAAAATTAATCAGTTTTCTCCAAGGAAAAAAGATTTTTTCTTTCTATAATTCCAATCCAACATAAAAACTAAATCGATCCAAGTTATAGGGTCCTTGTTCTAATAGATTCGCAAGGTCAAATAGATAAAAGTTTAAATTACTCATGTTAAATCCTAAGCATTATTAAACTTAATTTTACCTTCTTGCAGTTTAGCAGTCTCCCCATTAGATGCCAATTGTTTTATGTTGATGGAATAGAATTTGTTGTTAACGCCTTAATTTAAGTCAAAATATTAAATTGGCATTTAGATGATGAAAATTTAATAAATAAATAAAAAAGGCCGGTAAATCAGGTCATATGACCCAATCCGCGCAACTCTGGCCCATCTACAAAATTTGGCCATTTCAGCTTTAGTGGACTTGATATATGAAGCCCAAAAGAAGAAAGAAAATGCCCAGTCTCAAGTCTTTCTAGGTTACCCGAGAGGAAGAGGACACAACCAAAAAAAGCGGAGGGGGACTTGGTACATGATTCTGAATGTTTCATCATGTTTATATGAGTCTAATTTAGGAGCCAAACACAGTTGATGACTGATTTCATTACCTGAACAAACGCAGTCACCTGTTCGATGAAATGTATATGTGCCAGTTATTTCCATTTCTTTCTGATCCGAAAGTCTATTTTGACCTGGACTAAATGATATTAATTGATTTTCAAGTCATTCAAGTATGGATTTAGCCATTTTATCATGACCGAACTTGTTTCTGAATCCCTGCTTTTCTTTACTTGATATTATATGCCCCTCTAGCATTAAATTGCCAAAATTGACGTCATGTTTGTGGATTCTCCGAGGACATTCAAGTCTGATCCCTTGTTGCGGTTTCACTTCGTATTTCCAGATTCTGCATTGTCTCAATAATTCTCGACGGTAATAACGTATGTTGAACGAGGATGGTGACTCACTGGAGGATGGTGGTAATCGTTGGTGGCATCTGGGAATTCAAGGTGTTGGCCAGTGGTGTTGTAGTCTGGTGACTAGAGGCAAAGCGCGGTGGTGATTTGGTGATGAATATGCGGATTAATGATGGAGTATATAAGTTCATATTTTAATTCTAGCGGCATTTGGATTGGAGATTTTTGGATTAAATTTTACGTTAACTAGGCTTGGGCTTAGTAGAGATCGTTTCGGAGTGGGCACTTGAGAAATTGTGGCTAAGGAGGGCTTAATTTAATAAAGTCCAATTGAAGTCACTGGCCCAAACCATATCTGACCTTGTATGCGAACAGGGCCTAATGGCCCAGCCTGGGTCCCCATTTTCGGAATTAAGAAAAAAATTAAAAATTAAAAATATTAGAAAATGGTTAGAGATAAAGACCTTGATTAGGTTGTTAAGTTTTACATTTAGAATAATTGTATTTCATTTAGTTAGTATACACTTAGTTTAAGAGTTTTAGCGAACATCTTTAATAAAGCTTGGGTTTAGCTAGATCAATCTTTTAGGTAACAAATTGGACTTAATTTGAACTTAACTTATGCAGTTGTTGCCCGGAGGCTTAATTATAAGGCCATGCCTATTCTATACTTGATGCTTTATTAGGTTTGCTTTCCTACAGTTTAATTTTTATCACATGATTGTGATTGTCTACTTTTCCTTGATTGCACACTCATGCATGAACATCATTTAGTGGCACAGGATAATAAAATGGTCAAAGTATGTCTAAATCAGTTAGGTAACGAACCAATCAAGCTAGGGTATCGAAAGGGGACTAGTTAGATATAATAAAGTCTCCAATCTTGGATTCTTTGGTTCAATAGAAAGTAAGATATCCTCATATATCTCACTCGGTTCTTAGTCGGCCCTAATAGGTTAGTAGTGGCTCCAAGTCAATTTAGACATCATAGGTAGATTTTATTCCAATCTTAGTTTCCCAATGTCGCATGAGGTAAGTGTTTAGGAGAACCCGTGTTGATTGAGGGCCATCGGTCCTCAACTCAACAATACATGTAAAACTATATTTTTTTCCCGACAAAAAAGAGGGTTGCGATAGTTGTATACTCATTAAAGAAGAAACCTAGTTTCTTTGAAGTCAGAATATAGCATTCTTGTTTTTTCAGAAGTTAGAATATAGGCTGACCAAATTAAGTTTCAACTCATCTAGTTGCATGCATGCTAGAAATATGCCCTCAAAATTTGTAAAAGCCCGTCTTTACTGGGTTATTGGTCGATATTAGGCCCGAAGTTAGGATATGGGCCTAAACGCAGCACAGTCCGATCCAAACAGCCCGAAGATGAGTTGAAGCTATGCTAAGCAGAATTTGCATCTCTAGGTTCTTTCTCTATCTCTGTTCTCCAACAATGAAGATAACTTGTCGAAGTTGCAAACAGAAAGGACACGGTAGTTTAACATACCCCACTAGGAAGGCTGGGTCAATGACATCACAAATACCAGAGTCCATGAGAAACTTCAAGTAAGTACTTCCTTTTGTTAGATTTGCATTTTTACTAGCAAAGTTTGTGAACTAATGAAAACAAGTAATGATAGGTTAACAGTACAAGGACCAGAGAGAACAAGAGATAAAGAGTTGACATGCACAGGCTGAATCAACATCACAAGGAACTCTAGTTAAAGTTCCACTTAAAGTAGTAGGGCCATCAAGAATGAAGAAAAATATTACAAAGAAGAAAAATCTAATCTACAAGAAGTGACAAGATTAGAAATGTTTTCAAAGCCCCAACCGGAAGGAAAATTGACTTCGCGAATATAGAATGATAGCCATATTTAGGGTTGGGTTCAAAGAAGTGATGCAGTTGTCTTTTTTGTGATGGTTTCATGAAGTGGTGTTGTAACTCCATTTTATTTTATTTTTTGTCACCTATGGATTTAGTGAAAAAATATTGTGAATGTTTTTTTGTTTGTCAATGATGGGGATCAGTAAAATATTGTACTGGTAATCATTTCTTTATTACAATGAAACGTGCTTGTTTATTATGATATATCGGAGTTAATCTGTTGTTGCATATTCCACAATAAGTAAAATAAATGCTTAAGTTGAAGCAGGTGTTGGTAGGATAGTTGTTGTTTAATTTTATCCGTACATTTATCATTGTTTAACTATTGAGATGCTGCCAAATTGAACTAGACAAAAAGACCAATACCCATAAGACCCATGAGAATTGTGCTCTCTGAAAACCGTACAAGTATGACTATTTTTATTTGGACTATTAAAAAACACAAACATTATAAAGAACCTTCACTTTCATCAATATCATTGCCAAACATCATAGAAAACATTGTCACAAACATGTATGTTTTGCAGACTACAGACAACCTTCACTTCATATACAAGAGGTGAAATTGATTGCATTGCAAAGTGGGAAAATCCAAAAGAAATCATACCTTGATGTTATGTTCAGTGCAAAATCTCAAGGCCTGATTAAGTCAAAACTGGGTATCGGTGAATCGAGTCTTCACGTCGAATCAGGTCTTGATGAACTGTGCAACCTTGCCTCGTCCTCCTCTCACTACACCAAGTCGTCGTCGTCAAGTTCCCTCACAAGCTGCTCATAGAAATCCCCTTGTTTCTCTTGGGCAAGGTTGATCAATCAAGTGCGATGCTAGACGGCCTTGATTGATCAATTTTGGGCTATGAGGTTCTAATTTTTGGAATTAGGGCTTTTTCTATCATTTTGATCAAGTGCAAGAAGGGCTCTCTGCACTAAAACGCATTGAAACGAAACGAAAAAAAAAAAAAAAAAACCAAAAAAAAAAGTCGTCATTTTGATATATGATGTCCATGTTAACACCAATCTAGCTATCTAGGCCGGCAGATGTTACTAGGTATCCATGTAAGAATTTTCTAAAATAAATTGGCCGGACGGACTCTATTGACAAATTGTCAAGAGGTTTTTGATAGAATTAGCATAATTGAAAGTTTATAACTAAATGAGCAAAAGTGTATTAAATCTTGTGACTTTCTACCCGTGAAAGTCCTTGGATTGTTTAAGGAAAACAGAGGCTTTTTGTCTCATTTATTAGGCGTTCCTAAATCACTCTTTCCTTAAACGAAAAACAAAAAAAGGACATAATAAAACATCTTCGGTAATTCCCCACTTCATGAACTTCTTTAAGGACTGTTTATTTTCTCTCTCCCCGCGAATTCACCAAATCTCCGCGCACACGGGTAGGCTGTAGCACTAGGCCAATTACTAGTAGCTAAAATAAGCAAGATATAGTAGTATATCGAATACGTAGCTCTACAGGTTTAGCTCCAGATATTATCTTTCAAGAGCAACCCTCGGACATATTCTCGCACAAATACTCTCTACTTCTCTTCAGACGCTTCCTTCTGCTCTGTTCCCGCTTCTCCAATTCGCCCCCCGACTGTTTGCATCTTTCTTCCGGCTCCGGGGTTGCTGGCCGCGGAAATCGTGTTCGAGAACTTGGGGGCGGTCCAAGGACGAGGTCGTGGCACTTGGTGTCTATAAAGATTCCGCTGTATGCCGTTGTTGCTCCTCCGATGGCATTCAGAGAACACTTCACGTGCGCGTAGTTTTTACAAGGGCAGTGGCGATGCCGAAGATGCAACGACATATCCAGCGAGCATTTCTAGAGACAGCCCTCCATAAAACCACCAAGTTTCGCTACTGGGAAAGGTGCAATTTTCGGCCTCGCCACGTCCTGATCCCCGGGTCCCATCGACATGGCTTTACCAGCTTACTGTGGCGCGTCGCGTTACGGTTTATCATTTCACGGCATTAGGCGGGGGAAATACCCTTCGAATATGACCCATTATCGAATTCTCGCGACTCTCCATGTTGTTGTGACTTTCATCTTGGCAAAAGCCCCATGTTTTTTCAACCCTCACTGTTTTTTTTTTTTTCCTGAGGGATTTCTTCTCCGTTGGTTTTTAATACCACGTGCGAGATTGTAGGGAGTTGCTCGATATTGTTGTAGCCCTCACTGTTATTTCTGAGGGTTTTTTTCTCCTTGCATTTTTTTTAGCAAGTGCGAGATTGTAGGGAACTGCTCGTTGCGGACACGACGGATAGGATGAAGCGAACGCTATCCGTGAAACTGGACGCGCTCCAAGCATTTTTGGTATGTGCATGGATTACTACAAAGTTCAAACGTGCACGAAATCCAGAAGTACTTTAACAGAGAGAATCGCAGGCTACAATCTCAAAGAACTTTCATTTAATTCTCCGACAGTTTAGGATTGGGGGGACCATCTCCTCACATTTGCAACATGCAAACAGTCTGGACTCAAAATCAACAATAAAAGAGACAATAGAAAACAGACATTCCAAAATATCCATATGCACTACTACAAAGTATCAAGAACATGTGGGCATGAGAGAGAGAGAGAGAGAGAGAGAGAGAGATTGAATTAAATGAAGCATATGTACATATATTGGAGAAACCCTTTTCCCTGAGACGGGAATTAATTTAATGTCTGAACATGGGATTCCTGGTTCTTGAGTATCATGTCAAGAGTCTCGCATCATATCTACAAGTTTAATGCTACCTGAAAATGTTAAGAAACTCTACAAGTCAGACCAACTCTAACCTAGTAACCGAGATTAGAAGGATAGACAGCACATGGACACATATGTTACAAAAACAGGAGGATAACTCCAGTAGCAGTATCAGTTGATCAGTTAGCATCAACAGCGGCAAAAGGCGGTCATTTCTCTCGGGTTAACTTTCCAGCATTTTTCATCCTCTTCGCAGCATGAACAAACCCCACAATAACCTGCAGCTCGTCCATTTGCTTCACCAGAACAAGGGAAAAAAAAGGAAAGATGTTGGCAAATCGCAGAAACTTGAATGCTAACGAGATTTAAGTGGAGCCCCATAAACTATCTGCTACCTACTAACACAAGTATGAGGTTCCCATTGCTTCAACCTAAATAAATATAATCAAAGTTCAAGATGAATGCTGATAACCAACATTTCCATCCTCCAGCACATTGAGTACCCCATGCAACTGAATAATGAACAAAGGTGGCAGTTATAAGAGTACCTGCGACATGAAATGCCTCTGAACGATATTGATTAGTTGCTCTTTTGATGGGTTGGGGATAGCATCCACCTGGAAAAATGACAGTGATGAGACAAGATGAGACGCGGACAGTCACATGCGATAATGCTTTTTGCCACATAAAGAAATAAAAGGGAAAAATGAACTAACAAGATTAAAATGTCGTAAATATCTCCACAAAGCAGCTGTCTCCAATTTGCTAAGGTCAACCTTCTGCACAGGAGAAGCCTAGTTTGAGCATTATTTCAAGGCCATGGAAGAGGAAGGAAAGTGGAGGCTCTCCAGCTATACAAAACAAAATAAGAGAAAACACGAGTGTTTTTCTACATACTGTGGACCCACGGGGAAATGAAATAGATCCTTTAGAGTGAGAATCACAAGAGAGGGACCGGCTCATAGTCTTGTGGGAGGACCCAGATGATTTATGCACCCGATGCCTCGATTTGTGTGACTTCTGAGTGTCATCTGACGCTAAAAAACAAGGTATCACACAGACATAGTACAATTGAAAAGAGTGTTAGTGCCAATGATATGACAATATAAAAAAAGTTGACAGGAGACAAGGGAGACATTAAGCAATGTAAAAAGCAAAAGGCAAAAAAAATTGGATCCAATGTAGCAACCTCAACAATGTTCCAAAAGAAGCCCATGAACACTATTTCAGTACATACGAAAAATAATGCATTCTAAGCTAAATGCCTGTTCTTCCAGATTATTATTATGCAATGGCAATCAGCACTTTCCTCACTAAACAGCAAGTGTGACCATTAAAGAACCTATTAGGAATATCACTTTTCTAAAATCATGTACTCATTCATAAACATATTTGGTAGAATATCACAGACATAAGCAGGTTTATTATTAACTTTCTTTCCTCAAGCAGCAGACAGCATGATTAAGGAAAAGAATGCTGTCTACCAAAAAAGCCTTATGTCTGGATTAACAATAATCCCAGGTTCACACAATGAGGTAATTTCTGGCAGACTCCACTTAAAATGACCCTTTTTTCCTCTGAAGGAACAAGTAGCTTTAAAGTTATACTTATTGTATACTCACCCATATCTGATCCATTCCATTGTCCATTCTCAAAATCAAGGTCATCATCTTCCTCATTTCCAGTTGGAGCTTCAATCACGCTGAGTGCATTTCGTTGAAGCTTAACTTCAATTCCATTGGTCAGAACCTACACCATCAGAATTTGGCAGGCCGAAAAGTCCATGATCAAGTGAATGCCGAATAGAAAGATGAGCATAAAATGCATAAAAGGAAGAGACTTGAAGGGACATATGATGATGAAGAGACTTGAAGGGACATATGATGATGAAGCAAAGCAGATAAAATGTAGTTGCTTAAAAAGAAGATAATCTCACTATAGGCACAGAACGCAACAACTTTTCTGAAACCGACAAACACAAAGTGCCCTTTCACTTTTGATGATATGTAAGGAGAATACTTCTTCGTGGTACATAATTGGCACTACAGCACACCATCCAGTTGATACTTGGGAAAATAAGAAGAGAAGCCTAGAACGCATCCTCACCAGAGCAATAAGTACAAAACTCTCCTATCTCCTACATATTTTTTTCGAGTGCAAATTCCCAGATCGAACTTCTCTAATGACGGCAAAGAGAAATCAAATGCAGTACATGTTAGTAAGAGAAGCTTCAGATTCAAGCACACAAAAAAAAAAAGAAAAAGAAAAGAAAGGTAACCCAGCCCAGGAAGAAGTATTATCGGTAAGCAAGGAAAGTTGACTATGAAGCACCAAATAGCAAGTTCAATTTCAGTCAAATGCCAGTCAACGGTGTCACGCCAAGAGCAAGACAATCCAATCACCAGATCCGTGGACTCGATCAGACATGCAATGCCCAATTGATAGTACAATCATCAAAAGAATCCTTGATTGGCGCCGAATGACACTAAATCCTTCATAGGCACGCAGGATCTCCAAACCATTGCAAGAGTAAACATGCATTACCCAGCAATGAGAAGAAAGACCTAACCCACAGCTCCACAGGGGAGAGTGAATCTTACTCGTCATCAAAACAAAATCTCCAATCAATCGCCAGAAAAGACAAAAAAAAAAGGTAAATTGCCCTAATGGCCAAATTAGCACCCACATTGTGGCGAAGCAACGATTGCAGCTCCGACAATTCAAAATTCAAAATGCAGACAAACCGCATTGCGTGTCGCAATGCAGAGGAGTCATCCGAAGCCGCATTGCCAAGCCGAATGCGAAACCAAACAGATAAGAAGAAGCGGAGAATTTTACCAGCCAATGCCACCCCCCGAGGCCGACGGCCTTCTTGACGACGCCCTGGAGGCCGACGAGCACCGACTTGGTGCGGTTGTTGCCGGTGACGACGACCTTGGTGTGACGCGGCAGCACGGAGAGCTCCTCCTCGCTGCTGTCGCCGCCCCCGCCGCAGCTCTGCAACTGAGACAGTCCTCCTCCGTTCACTGAGCTCTGCACTGCTTCCAGCATTTCCGCTCTCCCGCAAGCCGCAGCCCGACCCCGCCCCTGAATAATCTACGGGAGGACTCACGAGTCGAAATCGGGGTCGACGGAGAGATCGCGCATCGCTCAGCTCGAATTCGGAGGTATCGGAAGCCAATGGCGGGCGAAATCGCGACAGATTTCGGGTTCTTAGCAGAGAGAAAACACAGAGTCGTAGTGAGAGAGAGAGAGAAAGGAAGAGAGAGGTGAGAGTGACGGGTGTTTTTTATTGGTGTGGTTCTATGAATCCCGACGACGCGGAACCCGCCAATGCAGCGCTGCCACGTCGGACGGGAGGTTTCCGTTCCCCAGCATTATGCGACACAGCTAGTGTTCTGGAGACCTGGGGGAGGGAGCGTTTACCGGCGGTTGACCGGTTGACCGGAGCGCGGGGCCGCGTGGGGGTGGTCAGGAAATGACGCGAGCGCCCTCGTCTTGTCCCCGGAGGCGGCCGGTCGTCGCGGTAATAGCGGCGCGGGGCAGGGGAGAAAATGGGAAAGTAGGGGGCGTGGAACCGGGAGTAACGGTTGTTCAGAAGCCGGAAATGAAGGGGGCGCTGGGTGGGGTTGGTGGGGCCCGGTCGGAGACCCTGACGTGGGAGGAGTGCTGTCTTATCCAGCATGGGATACCCCCTTTTTTCCGATTTTTTATTTATTATGGGACGAATTATTTTTAAAAAAAAATAATTGGATAAATGAAAACAAGATGAACTGGGTTATATGCGAAAGAAAAGGAGCAGAAGGCGAGAGAGAAATATCTGCTGATTCTGCTGACAATGGAATCGCGGTGGGGCCATGATTTTTCCCGCCAGATTGGTGCGATCTGAGCCGTCGGTTGGGGATTCGGAGTATCCGAGCCGTCCCCACCCGAGAGACAAGTTCACGTGTCATCAGCTCTCAATAGAGTTGTGGATAAAGCCACGGAAATCCCTGGACTCTTTTTATATATTTTATGCAATCAGATTTCGAAACATTTTATTTATCCAATGCTGAACGATGAATTTTTTTTTATTTTATATTTGTCTGTCCGTTAAATAAGATGAAGTAAATGATGATATGGCCATCAAAATGTCGTTAAATGCCGTGCTTGCACCTATGTGCCGGCGATATGGGGCTTACATGGCTATCAGATATTATAAAAATTAGAAAAAGTTAATCTTTCGGAAAGTGGAAATCTGCAACAAACAAGAAAAAGAAATTCGGATTCATCTGCCACTGTAATTCCTGTTGTTCCAGCAATAAGCCTGCTCAGTCGCAATGATTGTTGCCGACGAAGTCGAAAATGCAGAGTGTTCAAATGTACAATTCAAATGGGTAAGCCCACAGGTTAAGGAAAATCATATGTATATACACCTATGGATTCTTCTTCTTCTTGATTTGTCTTCAATGAATAGCCCAACAATTTATGCATGTTGATGCATATGGTTGTCCAACTAGCCCTATAAAAAAGCGATATAGGATATTTTAACACGTCTTATCACATACCATATTGAAAACTACATGTAAATTTAATGAAAGGGGGAGCACACATGTAATATAGATTGGGACAATATCTATTAAAATTACTCAATCCAAAAGTTTAAACCGATAAGTAGATGGAAATCATGTGTCTATCAAGAATATATAATCTTCGTAGATTAACCACATGAGGATATTTTAATAGGAAAAGCACTAAATGTGTGGCTTGGAGTTTCACAATTGGGCTGGCCCTAGGAGGGCAAATGAGGAGACACCGAGTTTCAATGAGTAAGGGCTGGGCTCGATGGTAACTCCTCTACCGCACAATTCGAGCGATACCACCGGTGCAAGTGGTGGTTGAGAAATGGAATGATCGAAGAGTCTTGTTGCTAGACTTGAACTTGAAGTACTAGAGCATGACAAGGACCCTTAGTTTTAGCTAAAGATGAAGAAAAAGAATAATAACACCTTAAACTTTGTTTGTTTCAAGAAAAATAAATAATTTAGAAAATATTATCCTAAAAATGATGATTCATATCATTTAAAATACTTAATCATTAAAAATATTTCATTACCAATAACAATTTATCATAAACATATTCATGAACAATAAAATAATTTTCATTTATTTATTTTGTAAACAATATGAGTGATCATTTTAAATATATATATATACTTTTAAATTATTTATTTTTCACGAAACAAACTAAACTTTAAATTACTTGGAATTTCAAATACACAGAATTTATAGATCCAATGCACATGAGAATTGTGTCCCTTGCCGACCAGTGGCTAGGTTAGTGAAGTCTGTGACCTAATTGGGGGACCTCTCTCTCTCTCTCTCACACATTAGTCTCTCCACGTATGGGTCTCTGATGGTTCGGCAAAAGTTTGGCCACCCTCTCCGGTGGCTAGGAGGCGCACCGCCAACCTTTATTGGCTGGCAGCAATTTTCCTCTTATTTTACTATTTAGATGAAAATTGATAATGTTGAATATGACCTTGCTTTAATTTTTGAGCCATATACGCACTACGTGGATATCACGTCAGAGTTGACATGACACTCAACGGCCATGTTGCATTTTCATTAAGGCCTTTGACAAAAAGGATTAACACAAACAGAAAATTACATAGTTCATGAATGATGCAAAAAAAAAGAATTCATGGACGAAATTGCACGAGTTTGAAAAAAATTAGAATCCTCAGCCGCTTTATCCTCCACTTTTTCCAGGGAATTGCAGTTGAACAGATTAAATTATTGGTGATGAGATCGTGTGAACAATTTTTTGGTGAAATTTGATAATGAGGCTAGCTATTTTGGCACAAGACGTTCACACAATACGTCTTAAAGGATGTTCGGGTCAACTTTAAGGTCGTTGTAAACGGGTCAACTCATTTATACAAGAATTATAAACACCGGTTTGCGAGCTCACCCTTTTAACGTCTTTATGACATGCATAAAATTTTGAACTATACATGTTAGCATGTTATTCATGTCAACATCGTTTGTTTGGAACTCCAAATGAATCTTCACACATTTAGATATGTTTAATCATGTCTAGACACGTTTATGCACGTTTATGTAAATGGTTAGTGAAATTGAAAGTGATTGAACTTTTGGCAATTTTACAATATTGTTAATCAAATAACTCGGCTTTTGAGATTTAGCTCATGCTAAAGCGTCCATTTATATAGATCGTGATGTCACGTCATTCCATTGATGTGACTCACCTACTTGGTAAATGCTAAGCACAATAGGTGATGTGGCTCGCTTACTTAACATTGTGTTTTATTCCATTTTGGTGTTGCCTGACGCACGCACGCGCACGAGAGAGAGAGAGAGAGAGAGAGAGAGATGGTTTGGTCATGTCTAAACGTGTCTATGCATGTTTACGTAAAGGGCTAGTGAAATTGAAAGTGACTGAACTTGTATAATAATGTTAATCAAATAACTTGGCTTTTGAGATTTAGCTCATTCTAAAGCATCCATTTATATAGATCGTCATGTCATGTAATTCTATTGATGTGACTCGCTTACTTGTTAGATGTTAAGCACAATAATAGGTGATGTGGCTCGCTTACTTAACAATCATTGTGTTCCTTCCATTTAGGTGTTGCCTAATGAGAGAGAATGGGAGGCGGAGGGTCGGGATGATATTAGCTGTCCAATATGTCTCCACTAAGCCACATAGAATGTCCTCATGGTCAACTGATGGCTATTTAACAGCCTTAGCTTCCACATTGGCATTTTTCGTTCTTGATTTTAATGAAGGATTTACATTCACCTACATCTGAAAATTTAAGGGACTTGATAAAAATTAAGTTTATATACTTGACTGTGAAATTAGCAAAAATTCAAATGTGTCATTATTCCTTACATAAATTAGTATCTTCAACCCGTCATCATACTACATTTGGAGCGTTGAAGTTATGATGTGATTAATAAGTGTGTTGCATTGAGATTTAATTCAAATTCAATAAAATACAAGAGTAAAGATATGATTCCATCATGATAACACCGATTGTTAGCTCCCCGAAACACAATGGGTTCCCTCAAATATGGGCGACTTGTACATTATTTCTCTATGCAATAATTTCAAGGGAAAATATTGTTTAGGGTGATTGGGGCCCTTATATTTAGAAGAATAAATTATTGGTGCCTAAATTCTGAAAATTACTTTTTGTAAAGAAATTCGTTACCCTCTCTCTACGAAGCGCAAAACTTATTCAGTAACTAAATACATAAAAATTATAATATTCGGTGCATGAATTATTCTTTCTTAAGTGTAGTGGTTTGAATTCGTAAGTTAACTAACAATCTAACTTAACCAATGATAATACAGGTTTTTCAATTCACCCAACTTCTGTTGCATGTGAAAATTTGTCCGTGGATTATTTATAATTGTGCCTTGATAATATAATTGCTTATTTTAAATGCATGCGCATCCTTTAAAATGTTTTATCGTCTAATAAAAAGAAAGAGTTTTGTTAATGAGTTCTTTGGAGCGTTTATTGAACAAATTTAATGAATGGATATTCACTTCTCAAAATAACGATTGTGCGCATGTGCTCCCAAAGTCGATACATCAGAAATTGTTTATAATATTTCCTTATTTAATATATCAACAAGTGCGCCAAGTGCACTTTTTAGAAAAAAAATTAAAGAAAACATCTTTGATAAAATCCAGCAAGGTAACGGATCTTCATAAGCTCTTTTATTTATTTGAATACTTGGACCGGAACCATTAAGGTACTAACAACGCGGTTTTCAATAAATGAAAAGGTAAAATGACATCACCCATCTCTTTACTCTTATTCAAAAATTAATTATTCATGTACTTTTTATAAAATCCAAGAAAAATATTTCTACCGGTGAGCACTAAGAAAATACTCATCACTATCTTTTATATGGATATGAGATCAAGGGTTTATATCACGAAAAATCTCAAACTAACACACATGTAACAAATTTACTCAAAATTAATTTTTTTATTATAAAAAATCACAAATTGATACATTTATGACAAATTTACTCCAGGCTAATTTTTTGACCACTAAAAACCCAAAGTTATAAATATGCCTTTTATTAAATTTGATTAATATAACAAAAAACTACAAAATAGGTAAACCTGTGACAATCAGAAGGTAAAACTCTAAATTGGTACATCCGTCAATTTGATACTAAAATTTAACAGAGACTAATAAAGATCAAAATGTCATAGGTTTATTAATTTGAGGTTTTTTTTTTTTGTAATTAAAATATTAATTTTGGATAAATTTATCATAGATGTGCAAATTTAAGGTTGTTCGTCTTATTAACTTTAAAATTAATGAACAAGAAAACAAATATACGGATACCATTATCTTTGAAGGAAGTAATAGTTTATAGCAATGAAAACCAGCAGGTATCAAATGGTGTTAAGTTAAATTAATACTAGCAATCTAGCACTAATTAGTAGCTTAAATCTCACGATTAACAAACCCGTGCACACATTAAACATGTTCATATACGAACCTTGCTTGAGAAGTGTGCTATACAAATTATGCCGTGTTCGACACTTGTCTACTATTTGAATAAATGGGTCTACATGATAAGGTGATATTAATGAGTGCTCTTGACATCGAGGATTACACTTTCGATGCCTTTAACAATGATGTAAAAGTAAATGAAAACGGCTTTTCGAGCGATCCGTGTTTCTGGCCAGGACGTCGCTGTCCGGTGCATCGTCCCTGACCGACAAAATTAATCATATGTTACCTGCGTTGGCTGCGGTATTAACTAATCACGAATGTTTGGTTTTTTTTCTCTATTTGGCGGGTTTATCATTCGTCTCGCACGGCAAGCAATGGAAGGACCCTTGTCAGTTGCTATGTCTCTGTTATGTTTTCCTAGTCAGAAGTCTTGTCTTTACTGCTCCTACCAAGCCCTCCCCATCAATTTAAATTTGGTTGGTGAATTACTAATATAAACAAATTTCTTTAATAAAAAAGCCTTACTTGCCTCGTAGAAGATGTGAATCAAACAAACTGAAGGCAGCGACCACTGTTCAAATATTAATACAACAATGAACTTGCCGAGTAAAAAAAAAAAAAAAAGACAACAACGAAATCCGTAAAATGAAATACGTCGGGGGACCATAGAAAAATCTCATAACTGTAGTTGAGGTGGCATCGTACAATCTAAGCAACCAAACAGAGAGATGCCATGTTAGAAATTGCCAATGATGTTTTGCAATTTGATGTTTCCTGCTTCCTTTTCAACCACAATACAAGAAATTTCAGTACAATAGACACAGAACAATCCTAGTAATATTTGACATTGGTAGACTAAGTAGATGGAAAGAAAAACTTTCCGTCATTCACACATACATTACAACAAAGTTATCGAGTCTCCACCCATTTACTATTGTATCCAATCTCCTACTCTTATGGCCATCAATCAGGTTGTATCCTCTTCCCTATGTACCCTAACCTCTTAAATAAAATGAACATCTCAGACCAGCACAAAGAACATTTTGTATACCTATCCCTGCATATTGCTACCGCTCTAATCATATGAAGACGCCGTGTCTTGATGATACAGTTAAATGGCAGGAAAAGAAAACTCCAAAGAGGTAAGGATCAGAACAGGAACTGAAATGGCAAGCACAACTTCTTAAACATCTTGGTTTTCTTATCAGACTTCCTTCTCCTTTCTAATGCTGAAGTATCTTCACTTGTTGAAGCACGGGATGCAATATTTTCGCAACCAGATTGGCTTTCCCCATCTCCAAGTACATGCTTCGGATTCCTTCTATCTACTGCTTTACTTCTAGCTGAAGCTGTATCGAGAAGAGAGGAACCAGTTTTGGGGATGTCTTTGTGTTCATGACTGGTAAATGATCCTGCAGATGATTAAATATCAATTTAGTTGCCTTTGCGTGATTCAGATCAGCGAAACAATAGTAAGAGCAATTTCTAGTATTCTAATCTAAGTAAAATAATTAGACCAAAATGAAATTCTAAGTAATAAAAAGAACTAGTGTCTACACTGACCACAAGAAATTCTTTAAGAATTTCAAAGGCATTTATGTACAAAAAGTACTAGATGCATACAACATTATTTTTGGCAGTCAAAGAAAAGAATCTACATCAGAGAGACAAGTTAGCTTTGCTTCACTTTACAACTGTTCAAGATCTCTTACAGACAAGAATTACCACTTAACATTAGCAGCAGCAAAGCCAGAGAAAACCAGTCAAGCATAATGAACATTACAAAGATCACGAAAACTAATTAGCATTAAAAATCCTTCTGCTGTCTGTCTGATTGAATTGTAGATTCTACACGTCAGGTTGTATAAATTGAACAAAGGAAAAAAAAATTCAGTCCTTTCTTTCTTTCTTTATTATTATTTTTTTTTTTTCTTTTTGGTCAGTCCTTTCTTTATGTTAGCTGGCTAATTTCCTAAAAATGGAAACAGTCTCTGCTCTTCTCTCTTCCAGGGTCAAACAAAACCTGCTCATTTAAGAGTTTCAATTTGTTGTTTATGTATTAGAAAGAATCACGGGATCTTCTCCCTGGTATCCCCAGAATCCTGATAGAGAGCTCCCACTTCCCCACAAGTGACTCTTTGGAGAAGAAGGCTCCCACAAGAATAAGCAGGCACACTCTTCCACACGTATTTGAACAGGGCATCGGTTAGGAACACGGGTTGAAAAGTAGATTCAGAAGGTGAGAATATCACATTATATAAGAAAACCTTTTCTGTCCTTAAGGAAAAGAGATGTTCTTATACGCATCTAAGAGCTGTAAGCAAGATAAGCAATAAAATTGCAGAAGTATGCTAATTCAACTTACACCTATAAGCAGAGTAAGCTCTTCTCGAAATTGGAGATCATACAAACACTTAACAATGATCACCACTCACAACAGTGTTGGAACTAAAATATCAGAAGTCAATAAAAGCACTTAATTTGCTTAGGACCTTTTTTTCTTCTAAAATTACCTGAAGTCACTTCATGCGTTACCACATTGGATGGTTTAACAGTTGATACACTGAACTTAGCATGCGCATCCTTCTGCTCCACCTCTTGGAGCTGTTCAGCCTCAATGTCTCGCAAAAGGGCCAATGAATCAAAACATTCATCTGAAGACATGGTCACACAACTAGAATTGTCTGAACTAGAGGAAGGTGACTGAGGATTTTCAAGATCCCGTAGCTCCAAGAAGTCATTTAAGACATCAACATTTGCACGCAGATCTTCCAAAGGATGGTTCTGCAGAATATCTGCTGCAACAGCCTGTAATTTCCAAATATATTATTCACCCATTCATGGTAAGAGAATTTTACCACCTGGCAAGTAGTTCCTCTCCCTTTTCCCAAAGAACAGATATAGGATACAAGCAACAAAGGAGATCATATAAAGAATCTAATTTGTTCCAATATTCATGTGAGAAAATGTAAATTCTATTGAGCAGGAGGTTCTCTCACAAAGTAGGCGAAAAATTGGCATCATTACCATGTTTACAACGTATCAAAAGCTTATTGCAAGACCATCTAAACTCAGCATCCTATATTTAAGATCTTTAAAGTAACTCAATTTAGGTGGACCTCTATAGCATGCAAGAGCCAATTTTGTGAAGAAAAATCTCAACTTAACTAGCTGATCCCACATGATTGAAGACCATAACTTAACTTATTCATTAGGACATTAAAAAATGTTTATCACCTAGTGCTTCATGAAATAGATGTACAGGGAAAACCATGTTATATTTGGAACAGTAAACTCATAGCCAATAACTTCGTCATCATTAGTTGTGCTGACATCAGAAAGAATCAAGGTCAGCCCTTGCGGGAGCATAATGATAACCGCATGAAAGTTGAAGAATAAAACTCATCAAAAGTAACCTTATGGAAAGATGAAAAACTTCTACCACCAGACATGTCTAAGTTGTTTTAGCGCTTTTCTAATAGAAACCTATACCAACATAATGTATCAACTGTAAATTATTCGACATAAGAGGCTAAATATGTTCAACATTAGACATCTAGATAGTTCAGAAGAGCTCAAGAAGCATTTGAGAATAGCTAAATTGGACAATATAATATACCTGGTGGTTGCTTGTGGATCCTTTTTCAGCATTGCTCCTGGAGGCAATGGTAAGTGAAGCAGTTGACAGGTTGTTGTTTCCCCTAGAGATGTCAGAACCATCAAATGTTTGGGCCATTTTCTGGTCAACTTGGTGTACGTGTTCTCGGAAAACTCTGCATAGAGAATTGAACCCCTGCATTTTGCCCAACAGAATTTAGAGTGGAGGAAGCAGACTAAATGATAAAAGCAAAAGAAACATCTTGATATTTTAGCCTATAGCTCAACCGATCCTTTACCTTTGCCCTGGTGTCACAATTTGACCCATCCCATGTCATTTTGTACTCCTCCATTATCCAATTGGTCTTAAAATCCTCCAAAGCTTGAGGATCACGGAATTCGAGAGTTGTTATCCAGCCGTTAATGGAGAAATATAATGGTACTTTAAGGGGATTCCCTTTGGGCTTCCAGAATCCATTCTCTTTAGCTCTATTGTCCTCCGAACGTATCAAGTACCAAATATTTTCTGCATAAACCATCTCCATGAGTCAAGTACAATTCTAACGAGCACTTCTTATTTCCTTGATAGGATGACAAATAATTTTCTAAATCAACTACACTTTTCTTAGCACAATCCTAATGAAACCGCTTGAAGCGAACAGTGCAGTTCCTCTAGACATGCAAATGATTTTTCACTTTACTCGATTTTGTCTCTAAGACACATTGCACCACCTATTTAAATTTCCCTACTGCTAGCATCGGCAGGTACTATAATAAGACGCATAGACAACTTCACAAACCGCTATACATATTCTGTGCCATCAATAGCATCTCCTTGACTCAAAACGCATAGACAACTTCACAAACCGCTATACATATTCTATGCCATCAATAGCATCTCCTTGACTCAATCTGACTTTGGAAAAGGCACATGCTTCTTGCCCAAAGCACAAAGTGGCCAATGCAAGCACATCATAATAGGCACAAATGCCAAAGGCCAATGTGCAAAAGAAGTCTTCTCAAATTACAATTCCATGCATCATGTTTCATTCTCTTCTCTGTTTTTTTTTCTTTTTCTTTTTTGACAAGTAAGACAATTTCATTGCGCTTCAAGACTTTGCAGGTGGACTAGGCCCACATACAAACCCCTAACAAAGTGACACATTCTCTTCTTTCTCATGATAATAAAATGTTACTTTGCTTTGGTGTTCCCTTTTCCTTTACCATTATTAATGAAGAAATCACAACAATAGAAAATAGCTTAGCTAGCACAGCAATACTAATAAGTAGGATAGAGACATTCTGTCTTGTGAGAGGTACTAATAATCTGTATAATTTTACTTCAAGCAGGATCATAATTGTATCAGGGCACAACTAGCTCTGGACTCCATCCAAGGCAGACTCGTTTATTAAGATGCTTGTAATAACTTGAATCATGCCTCTCCCTATTTATGAAAACAGGTTTATCCGACAAGTTACTAATATAGAAAGTGTGAACATACAGTGGAGATGCAATTTAATTCTCCTTAATTAGGCAAGACGTCCAGATGGATGACAATTGTCATCTGTCCAAAGGAAAGAAGCACAGAGCAAGCGAGGAGAAATATGGACTGAGCCTCAGCATAACAGACATTGTACCAGAGAAGTAATTTTACTCCCACAGTCTCCTAACCCTTGGAAATATTCTGATATGTTGAAGCAGGAAAATCACTTATCTATAGAAGTTAGACGTCATGCTGCTCAAGCATTTAAAAGTACCAATTAAACCTAGTGGTTGCATATGGGAACATGGCATATGGAGAATACAGATGCTTTTGAGCCTTCTATACTTTGGTGTAGACCCCCAACCAGGTCCAGCAAGTAGGTCAAAGATAATGTTGATGCACAGGATTCATAGGACTATCTACTCAAACAACTTAAGAGTCAGACAGTGCAAGCCAGTATAAGGGAATAAACGATGGCAAATTACTCAAAACTAGACATTTAACAGTAAGCAATACCTGAAAAGAGTAAAAATTTGCAAAAAAACACAAATCTTACTAGAACTTTGCTGACTCACCTGCTGACGAACTCGGTAAATTTTCAGGCCGATAGTCGTAGGGATTTAAATCAGTGATTACATTCCCCGGAAGAGAACTTCCACATAAAATGCACTGCAAGGAATCGAACGGCTCCTCATCAGAACAATCAAATTTGATATCAGCCAAAGGCTCAGCTGCCGGAGGAGACATGACCACAAAACCACAATTTGATTATGTCTCTTGAGAAAATGCCCCACGACCAAGATGACTTTCACTCTGGAAAAGAGCAGAAGAAAAGTGAAGGCAATGTCCTAGGAGAAAAAAGGTAAGGGAAAATTATTTAATCACCAAAGTAGGGTAACAAGGCAGAGCATGATTACTTGAAATTTTGTAAAGTGAAAGTTGCAATTGGAACTTCACAGGTACAATGGGGATGACCAAGCAAATCTAGTTACTTTCTCATAGTTATAACCACATTTGAGTAATAATCCCTATCATTCAGTCGTACCCACAGAAATATAAACATGGTTCTCCTTGCATCCATTTTAAGTAAATCATTCTAAAAGTAATTTGCTGCGTATAAGTTTTTTTAACTCATGGAACGGAGAAGTGGACAATTACAGAGCATAACCAAAGATCCCAGATGATGCAGCCTGGACAGACAAAGTTACAGAAGCACGAAATCAAGCAGTTAGATAATCACATTCCAGCAAACCTCACCAATCCATCTGTGTTCATAACATCACGAACGCAACAATCACAAAACGTTCATGACAAGGAGGAGACAAAGCTTTAAACCCACAAACAGGGCTCAGCGGCACGAATCTTCTCATGCTCTTGGGCTCAACCACAGAACACACGACATCAATACAAAAGAAAAAGCACAATCCTCAGGACCCAGCTACAGAAATATCCAAAACCCCCCAAGATTTTATAGACAGATGGCCCTCAACTTGCGCTCTTGACCTGAAGCAGTAAGCAACAGCGACCCTCATGACTCATGAGTACCTAACCCGGCATAGCCACATAATAACCGCAGTCCGTACAGCCACCCGCCTTCTAAATTCTGCTCTCATCGCTATCGATTCAAAAACCCTCTCAGACGACGATCGCCAAATTCGGAAAACATTTCCACATTTAGAAAGAATGAACCCCGTAAAGCAAGAACCCTCCACTGACGCGAGAACTACATAATTAAGGAAATCCACCCAAAGCTCCGACGAAGGAGAGAGCAATCGATCACTTCCAAAATTAACAACCCCAAATTCGCAACTCTCGACAAGCCGCAATTCACCTCCCCAAATCAGGGGAAAATCCGAAATTAGAGGCGAGAGAGCTAGCGATCGAGTGAGTTCGAGTTACTCTCTCGGTTTATTGAATTGCGCTCGCGATCGATCGCGATCGCGATCGATCGCGATCGCGATCGATCGCGATCGCGATCGCGATCGAAGAGACGGTGATCGAGGGTTCCTACTGACCTAGACGAAGAAGACGAAGAAGAAGAACCGAGTCGCCACCACCCGACCACCTCGTTCGCTTCTTGGCGCAGCTGGTACGAGAAAGAGAACTCAAGTGAACTTTTTATAGCGGGGATGGGAGGGAGTGATCCCGCCCACTTGACCGTGGTTAAGGAGTTCGCCCGCGCACGCGGTTAAGAAGGCCAATCCCAACCTCTCTCTAATCTCTAATCCCCGCCACCCTCGTCGTCACTCTCTGTGACGTCACGTGCCCGGGAGCATCATCCTGCCGGTGACGGTCGACTATGTGGCGAGTTCCCATTGGCCGAGCTAGTGCAGTGAAGTGGACCCCACCAGGCCACGGATGCATCTCGGCCGTTGAAGATCGCGAGCCCGTGTAGTACCTAGCGCACGCTGCAATTGCGCACGGTACGCGGCATTGGGACACGTGGTGTCTTTTCGTTTTGCCCTTTCGCGACAAGGGTCGCTGACCGAGGGGTGGGGTACCACCCGATCCATTTCCCCACTTTGAAACTTTTCTTGTTCATTTCTCTCCACTGCGATCATTTTTTTCTGTTTGGTATTTACACATTTAAGAAAATTTAGATATTTATGATGAGTTTATCTTATGAAAAATGAATGATTTGAAAAATATTTTTTTTTAAATACTTACTTATATTAAAAAAATATTTGCAAAGGAAAAATTAAATAAATACAAATCACTTCAAAGAATTTAGACTTTCAATAATTCCGTGTTCGCTTATTTTCTAGAACAGTCTTGCGCAACATGCATCTCACTTTTCTTGCCATGTATAAAGGAGTGTTGAATGTCAGCAAGTTACATATTGTCCACAAGAGGATGTTTAATTCAAGGGTTGATACCACGAAAAGTCCAAAACTAATACACTTATGACAAATCTACCTTTAATTAAGTTTTGAGTCGCTAAAAACCCTAGACAGTATAACTTCCTTGCCATGTCAATTGAGTTACTATTTTGACCAAATTTATAGTAAAATTGATCGAGGTAGATCTACAATAGTATGCTAATTTAAGGTATTTGATAACTCAAAAATTAGTTTGCAGTAAATTTATCGCGTGTGTATTAATTTGAGATTTTTTTGTCATATTGGCCCTTAATTCAATGTTGCAGATTTACCTCATTGCCCGCTGGGCAAGCCCATCATAAACAAATGATTTACTTAAATTTAAGCCCTTTTTATGTAAACTAACCAAAGTTTTTAGAGACTGATAATAGGCCGATGATCGAAACTTGTGACATTCAACTTGCAAGCTAAATCCTCAACTACTCGACCAATCACCACGATAACATCCACTTTGCCGACGTGAGACTAATGCATGTCAAATGCCGAAATAAGAAGTGCTTCATATTCCCCAATAAGATGAGAAAAAAGAAAGAATTTGTTGCCTCTTTTTGGGTTAATGGCAAGTACGGTGGGGTGCACTCCTTTTTGACAATATGAAGGAATGAGTGACTCGAATCAAATCCAAAATAACGAATCATCCTTCTAGAATGTTTCTAAAGAATTTCTCATGGGGTGGGAAAAAAAGAATATTAGTGAGAAAGCATTCCGTAGTACGTCTTGACCCGCCTGATATTGAGACTTTATGGGTGTGCATGGAAACGCTCCAAAGAAGGGTTTCCGGAACACTTCTATACGGATTTTGTTAGGGAAAAAAAAAGAAAAAGTAAACGCGTTTGGTTGCGTTTACATTCTTTTTTTTTTGTTTAGGAACAAAATAAGAACAAAAAAAAGAAACAACAAATTGTTGTTTCTGGCCTTGAGAAACACTTCTTCAAGAACAAAAATGAAAAGAAACAAAAAACAAAACGGGAACAAAATTGGAGAAAGAAGAACACACCGGCTGAAGCTTCTCCTTCGTGCGTGCTCTCTCTCGGCCGAAGCTTCCTCCGCCTCCTCCTTCCTTTTCAGGCGTCTCTCCCTTCTCTCCGGCGGCTCCCACTCGGCTGACTCTCCGGCGACTCCTCACTTGCGTGCTCTCTCTCGGCCAAAGCTTCGTTCTCGTCTTTGGCGGAGAGCCGCTCGAGCAAAGCCGGCTCCAGCGAGGTCGATTGTTCCGGTGCTCTGCGCTCGAAAGCTCTGCGCTTGGGAAAGTCCGCGATCGAAAGCTCTGCGCTCCATCCGAACCGTTCCGGTGCGAAATCGCAACCTTCGACCTAGGTAATTCCTTCGCTCGATCGGTTCGTTCGAGGTCGATTGTTGGTTCAGCTCGATCGGTGTTTAAATTGGTCGAATTTCTGTCGTGTTTTTCTGTTTGCTTCCGTGTAATCGGAGCCATCTGACAAGGAACTTCGACCCGCCGGCGGTTTTTTGTCCCTTCTCTCGGTTTCGCGCGGTTCACAGTCGGTGCGGGATTCTGTTGAAATTTGCCTAATCGCAATCGCCTGCGGCGAGGTTGCTCACTCGATTTTGCTGCGATTTCGTGACCTAGGGGGATGTGCAATTGTAACAGCTATGAATTTTACGTCCTCGAGTGCCGTTCGGAGCGTGACGTTTTCGGTGGTTTGTTTGGTCTTGTTCGGGGTGCTAGGAGGAGGAGGAGGAGGAGATGTGGGCAGCATCTTGCCTCGCGTCCTGCTGCGCCGCATGCGCCTGCGACGCCTGCAGGACGGTGGTGTCGGGAATTAGCCGAAAATCGGCTCGGATTGCTTACTGTGGCCTCTTTGCGCTCTCTTTGATTGTCTCATGGATTCTCCGTGAAGTCGCAGCTCCTCTCATGGAGAAGCTCCCTTGTAAGACTATTGCTTCTGAATTCGGTTTCTTTTTCCATGCGCAGATACTTGTTTCTTTTCAATGCTTTTGGGCGGCTTTGTCATTGTGATGCCTAAGTTTGTCTTGGAGGATGATTAGTCTGCGGACATACATGCTCATGATCAGGGAACACTGCATAGATGTCATCTCTTATGCAATTCTGGTGTAGTTGGAATAACCCTTAAGTTGTCATGATATAGAGACAATGTTTGTCATGCAGGGATCAATCAATTTCACAAGACACCGGACAGGGAGTGGTTTGAAACTGATGCTGTCTTGAGGGTGAGCTTGGGGAACTTTCTCTTTTTCACGATCCTTGCTATTATGATGATTGGGGTGAAAAATCAAAGGGACCCTCGTGACGGTATTCACCATGGTGGATGGATGATGAAAATCATTTTGTTTGTATGTGCAGTTAGCAGCATTGTTAACTCTCATCATCATCGTTATAATAAATCTCGCGATGGGTATTCTGCCTCACGTGGACAACTTTGCTCATATTGGCGGATTTCTTTCTGGTTTTCTTCTTGGCTTTGTGTTTCTAATTCGGCCCCAGTTCGGGTGGGTTAGCCAAAGAAATGCTCTTCCTGGAAGAGCAACCCCTTCACTTAAACCAAAGCACGCGATTTATCAATATGTTAAAAATGTTTGTCTTCACTAATCATGAACAAAATAAAATTAATGAGCATTTCATAAGAATGAGAATTTAATATCAATTTTAAACTTTATTAAAGAAAAGGTTTTTTTTTTTTAAAAAAAAAAAAATTTAAAACAGAAATTTTTTTGTTGTTTACCAAACGTGTTTACATTCTTTTTCTATTCTAGGAAGAAATCGATTTGCAGATTACCAAACGTGTTTCTCTTCTTTTTTATTCCAAGAACAGTTTTTTTTTTACACTTACCAAACGCGTTCTTTTTTCAAAAACTATTTAGAATGAAACACTTTTTTTTTTTTCCATTAGAACAAAAAAAAAAAAGTGTTTTCCATGCGCGCCCTATATATATTGCTAGGCAAATGTGTTTCTGTTTCTCTATATATTGAAAACTGAAAACTGCTCCTCATTTAACAAATATTTTTAAGACTAATTTTGAACGAAAAAAACGAAAACTATCTTTAAAACTGAAGTCCACAAATTGAGGATGAGCTTTTTGTGTTTATGATGTTTCAGTCCAAACACGAAAATCGCTTTGTCTAATTTTCATGAAACACAAATATGTCCCCACAAATTTTCAACCTGTTACATGGATTTTTATAAAGTTGTCCATCAGAAACTCAATGATTCCAATTCTGACAAAAAAAAATGATTCTAATTAGTGATTAAACTGCGATCAAGGATGTTGATGGCTGATTAAATTATTAAATTCAGCTCTGAATAAAAGATAAATGGGATCGAATACACCTTGAAGTCTCAAGAACTCTCCAAAAATCATATTACTAACTAATGAGCAAACAATAGAGTGAAAACAACAAGAAATTTGCATGGAACTTTATTGAATTGAACTGACAAGTTACATTCTTGGAGACCATGCTTACTCAATGAATGAAACTGAACATAAACTTCTAATGGAGCCGACTGAAATGTGTAGACAAAGTAAAAAGCTTATTAAATATGAATGGAGAGCTTTTATAATCAAAAATGGGTAATGGAATCAAAAAATCTAATATAAGACTTTCTATATTTCGTGGAAAATGAATCATCTGGAAATTTTATTTTTTTTAAATGATTGTCCGTATTGCTTATAAAAGAAAATGAAAAAAAGTATTTTCATCATCCACAAAAATATTTAACATAAATTATTGTCATTAGTGAAAATATATCTCATCGACTAATAGTTTTAATAATAAAAATGATCTTTCTGAAAAAAAAAATTAAATCATTTATTTTCTATGAAACAAATAGAGTCTAATTCAAATTTTTAATATAAACCTAAACAAAATCTAATCTAAATCGATGCCCTGCATCTTCATGTTTTTAGAGTCAAAATCTGGCATGTTGTTTTTTCTTTATTTCTAATATGTCTCATTGCTTGAGAAAAAATGTCCCCTTCCTTGATTCTTCCCCGTATCTTTAAATGGGCTATTTCACATGTCTCATGGGTGATCGGGTCCAGGGTGAGTAGGATTTAGACCTAGACCATGTACCCAATTATGTTATAATTAGTTCCCATTTTTTGGATCATGTACTTGACTTACCCTATTTTTCCAGTCCGATTCCAGGGTCAATCCTATTTTTATTGGAACCTGTTTTGTAATCTCTCGATATCCTATACGACTTCGAATTTTATATTAATACGCGAGAAAATAACGTAATCCTCCTAATTTGTATTGAAACATTAAGCACTTGTAATAATAAATACATGAACTTTTTGACTAAACAAAAAATTAAGGATCCACGGGGCTAATTATAATAAATAAAATAATAAGACAAAGAATTAGCAACAAACATAGGTCTAATATTAATCATATTCCCACAACTACTACATGAAACTACTCATTTATGCGAGCATAACTCCTCATACAAAAGAGAAATTAGACGAGCAAATCCATGTGGTACACAAGAATTTGGCGGCAACGAACACCATCTGTCCGTTGGGTGGTGCGAGAGGGAGCCATTGAGGAAGGGAAGCAAGTGAGGAAGAGGAATGATGAAGGAGGAGTGCCGTGCATGTTTGAAAGAGCCAAGAGGAAAAACTCCATGTGCTTACGGGAGTAAGAATAGAAATGAGGGGAAAAAATAGAGTTTTGGACTTATACTTACAAAACCAGTTCCAAAACCGGTTCGAGAACCGATTTCTAGTGGGTAATCAATCGAATCCCGTTCCCGGACCGGTTTCAATGGGAACTAGTTCCCGACCTTGTTTTCCAGGTGGACCGGTTCGGTTTCCGGGTATACCCGGTTCGGTTTCCGGGTATACCCGGTTCGGTTGCACACCCCTAACGTGTCTTGATCTTTTCTTTACAAGAATTTCTAGCTGCCTTCACTTGCGCTCAACTCTAGAGATGATTTGTAATAGCTCCTGATTCCTTACAAATGGTTATCCACGGTATCCTTTTTAACTCGATTTTCAACTTCTATGCATTCTTCGAATCAATCGATCGTCACATGTTATGTACTTCTCTTAAGTTTTGCCAATTGGAAGCTCAGAATCAATGAACTAGTATGACATTTAATGGTGGTCTAGGTCAATTATATTGTAATGGCCTTGATTGATGAAATCGTCAAGCATTCTATCAATTGAGCCTTATGGGTTAACTGTATCGTCATAGCTTGGTTTTGGCATTAGCTTCTTCATGTTTGGGCTTTGAGAAACTTTTTCTTTGCTAAATAAAACTATTTTCATGAAAATCGAGCATTGTTTTCGTTGCCATTTTTAATTTTTATGAGCTCTCAAAATATTTGTTAAACTAGAACGTCTCATTAACCTTTTGTTGTTTCAAAATTCATACTTCGAGATGGGCACCGCTTCTTAAAGTGGGGATATGGTTTATGACGGTGTCGTTCCTTGCAAATTTTATAATCTCAGTAGAGAATATTAGTAGCCCACAATTTAATTAAATTAGATGGCAGATTTACTTTATTGTGCAAAATCAATCCAATATACCGTACCCTTACCCACCAAAAAAAGAGTCTAATCCATTTATTTTGCAAAAAATAAATAATTAGAAAAAAAAATTTAATAATCACTCATATCGGATACAAAAATGAATGAGCAAAAAATATTTTCATCTCCATGAAATTATTTAGAAATGAATTGTCGTAGATAATGAAAAAAAATTATCAACCGATTATTTTAAATGATAAAAGTGATTATCTTTTGAAAAATATCCTACAAATGATTCATTTTCCATAAAACAAATGCAATGCATATTTATTCCCTTTCATGGGAACACCCATTCCTTTGATCATTAAAGGAGATGACTGAACAATGAAAATCCGGCCCTATCCTCAATATTTATATTGAAATAAATATCCATTTCTTTCTAAGAAACATGTTCCTGGGTGATAATGGTTGTCAATCGAATAATATATGTCATTGTCTTTCTTGCTCAAGATCGTATCTTACAATTTAAAAAAAAAAAAAATTTGTGTTCATTGCTAAAAAAAATACATGAGAAGTATTATAAATTCCATTGCAAACTAAAATCAAATCTCGAAAACAAAGAGGATAATCCGAACACCAACAATGTCAAGCATACACTCATTCCATAAATAGTCCAGTAACTACGACATTGTTGCACCTTGTGGGAATTCGTATCTTCTTCAGTGATAAGCACATGTGGGAATTCTTTCTCCAGTAACTACGACATTGTTGCACCTTGATTTGACTTCTTTTACATCATTGTCTTACAAAGATAACCAAGATAGGTTGAATGAACACGGATTTAACATTTGAAAAGCAAAATCTTCGTAATACAACGAGACATAGGACTTGTACATGGAAAAGTATTGGGGTGTTGAATTCGCGAAAGCATGTTTGTTAAACTCCTTAGAGTTAGATTAAGAGAGGATAGCTCCCAAATCTAAAGCTAGATTGGTAGAAGAAGAATTAATATAAAAAACAAAGATACACAATCAAAATCACCAACAGAGGGAGGGAAGGGCGAGACTAGTTCAAATCCTCTTAATCCTCCCCTATGGGAGAAGGTTGAAGAAGAAGATGGAGAAAGAAGAGAAAGAGGTAAGCAAGAGAGATATGAACCAAAGCTTTTGATGGAGAGAGAAGATTTGAGAGCATGTACTTATGTACACCATATACCAAGTGCTCAAAAGTCTTGAAAAAGCTACCCATTACAAGTAAATAAACATTACACTAAGGGTTCGTTTGTTTCGTGAAAAATTGGTCATTTCCAGAAAATATTTTCCTAGAAATCATTTTTCAGGAAAATGACAATATTTTCTAGTGTTCTGCTAAAACCTGAAAATGTTTCGGAAAATATTTTTCGGTGTTCGGTAAGAAAAATATTTTCTAAGATTTCACCACTTAGGCATACATCACTTACTGATCTATAAATCCATCAAATATTAACTTGCCTTTAAATCCGAGCAAACTTGCTTCATATATTTGTTCCCTCATTGTTGTCAAACGCTCATCTACACTAAAAAATGTTTGTATGGATTTTAAAAAGAAGCAAAGCATGTATAACCCTAGTAAGAATTTTCCAATTGAGTGGTTTATTCTCCCCCCGTATCTTTTGTGTTCTAATAAAAAAAAAAATAAAGTAAAGCATGTAGAGCTCTTTACTTGAGCAATGTACAACTGCAGGATAGAGTAAATAAAAAAAAGGATAAGCAAGAGTGCAGAGCGAGAGCTTAAGATCGACGAGCTTGAAGTTCGCCTAGCAACAACCAACGACTAGCTAAGAAATAAGAAGATGAGAAACAAAAAAAAAAAAAAGGAAATTAAAAATAATTCGAATTAAAAAAAGAAAAGGAAAATTAAAAAATAATTCGAATAAGAAAAGAAAAGAAGAAGAAGAAATGGGAGGAGTAAGTGAGGATGTATAGGTAGGAGAGGAAGATATTAAGTGAGGAAAATGTTTTTCACTTTTCAAAAGTGAAAAACATTTTCCCTTGATTTAAAAGACTTTTTTCCTTTTATGGAAAACATTTTCCCCAATAAATTCATTTTTCATGAAACGAACACCGAAAATCCAGAAAACATTTTTCTGGAAATTATTTTCCGCAAAACGAACGGGCCTAATACTCACCGTGTGTGTAAGCTTCTCCCTCACATGTACTTGACTCAGCTCAACTGTTGTGAAATAGATGTGATTCCTATTGTGTATGAGTCAATTGGATTGTTAGGATTGAAATTATTGACCCATACTTTGATATTTTGAATCTTTATACCAAACTTAAACTTGATGGAGGGAACGGCACATTATAACCACACATTTAGTTTATGTGAATTATATGAACAACCATGACATATACGAGGGAAATCATATCGAGATTTGTATCTCAATCTTAACCTAGACGTGCACACAACCATTATTTGTGATGGCCATCTGTCAACGAGACAACCAATGTCGCAATGGCTACATATCAAGGACGACCACCACGACAATGGTCAACCATTGTCCAGAGGACGAATCTCGCCTTTAGTATTGATTCCGAATTGGTAGAAGCAGAACATTTTAAAAATTCATGCTTGAAAGAATTAAGGATGACTGAACCTTGAGAACATAAATATTTCCTTTTTCTTGCAAGTTGATACCTCAATTTTTTCATTCGATCAAATATTTTACACTTTCAAAATTGATGTACGTATGTAAATGAACAAGAAGAAGCTTAATTACCAAATTCTGCTCTAAAAATAGATTTCTGTACTTGTAATATCATTACATATATATATAAAAAAAAGACCTTTATAATTATCTCTATAGACATATAAATAAGAAATTTTCCACCAAAAAAAAGAGAACGAGAAATTGCCAATTACGATTATAAGCATAAATAAAATTGAGAAATTTTGATTAGAATCAATCGTGGCAAAGAAAAAATAAATAAATGGGAATGGGAACCGTTTTGAGTGAGCCAACCAATTTTCCTTGAAAAAGGAGAGGTGCAAGAAAGACCACCACTTTCCTAAAAAATACACCGTCCCCTTCTCATTTCGCATACCCATACAGTTAAATTTAATAGTGGAATAATTTCCAATCACCCTTCAACTGTATATCAATTTTAATTTTTGTGTTTATCCCTTAAAGCGTGCTTCAGTTTTTTAGCGCCCCATTTTTCAAATTTTTGCACCAAATATCTTTTAAGGTCATTGATTTAGAAATCGAGTGATCATGGGCTTGCCGGATAGCTCTGCTAAGCCCATCGGGCCTGAATTATAAATGGGTAAAGGTTGTTTCCTTCTTAGCACTAACCTATCCAACCAAGCCCTCTTTCGTCCTATTACTTTCTCATATAAAATATTTTTAAGTCATGTTTTGCCAATCATATGACAAATATATTATTACCTTTTCCTTCCCTAAATAAACTTGAAATTGAGAAAAACTGTATATCTTTAATCTTTGAAAATCATGAGATATTTTTAACATGACTCTACATGTCAGCGCTTGTGAATTTTAAAATGTTTTTAAATGTTCAATATTATTAAATGTTGAATAGGTTGCGAGATTTGAAAGAAACAAAAAACACTCTTAATAAAACTTTAATATCTTGATCACGGATTGTGCCATCCGAAGTCTCGTATTAGATGGACGGAACCGTTATTTATAAATAAGATGAGACCCACCCTCAAGAAGTCATATCACCTAGTGTGGCTATTCGGAAAGCTTCTTTTGAGAGTTTGCCCCGTTGGGACAGGTCGAGACGCTGCAAATGATGATAGCAAGACAACCCCCCTCCCTTCAGAAGGTGTGTTGTTTGGAAGGGTTGGGTCTAAACCCAATTAGACAAGGCAGGATTGATTTATGGGGCAAGCGAGTTCAAACAATGCACAACTTTTGATAAGCTTCTAAAATGGCTGGGGAGGTCTAAATGGATCGGGCCTACATATTGAATAGGGAAAGTATTACGGGGTGATATGAGCCAACACTAATGAGGATGTCAATTTATTAAGTGACAAGTGTGCAACAACTGACAATCCACCTTCACCCAAAAAAAAAAAAAAACAACCGACAATCCACGTCCTATATCTTGACGAGACATTATGATTTTATTCATAAATATGGCTTACCCTCAAAGAGTCACCAACTTTTATTCAGAGTACTCCTTTTGGGACTTGGCTCACGTAAAACGGGCTAGATTGTTACACATGCAAGGGTTTTTATGCCCAATCCAAGACCCCATATTGATCGGTTATTCACATGTTCTTTTTGTTTTCCCATGACTTGCTTTCATACGGCCTTTGCATGATGGCATCTTGTCGAGGAGTAAAACGCCAGGTTGTCAATAACCAGACTACGTTAACAAAAACAGGAAAGGAATCGCACATGTCTTGTAGCATCTGAGCGTAAATGAATGAAGTACCCAGTTTCTTGTTAACTTCTAGCTAGTTGACAAGGATGTCAACAATAAAATATAATGACGAATTGTATTTTGTTCAGGAAATTAATGGATAAATATTTGTTTCGTACCTTCAATAACTTTACAAGAAGTTGTCTAGTGATACAATTTGTTGACCCAAATTTGTCGCCGGTGGTCTGTGTCGGGCATGTGAAATATCTGAATCAAATCAAATCAAATTTCGGACTTTTCGGACCGAGTCTCCGTCCGGTTCACCATTTCGTCTTTGTTTAAGATGAACTTGTTAAACATTAAAAGTTTATTTTTCCAATCCATCCAAATTAGTTCGATCATTCAAGATCCTCGTGCTTTCACATCATTCTAAGATTCAGTTTGCGATTTGAATGATAGAATTTAAGGAAAAAAGTATCAATATCTACCAACGTTGTGATTGAGTTGGCTTATCTTGTGAGTTCTTATTTTTTTTAATCAAAAGAATTTTTATTTTTTTTTATTTTTTTGATGATCTTGGAACCCCCGACCAGCTGGCAGCCGACAAGGTAAATCAGGGCGCGCGGCGCAGCTCGGGACCCACTACCAAGGCGCCACACTTAAAAATCCCTAATGACAGGGCTGGGATTTGAACTCCTCCCCTCCCGGAGGAGGGTGAGAGTGCAAAGCCAATGCTCCCGTTGCGGACGGTGGTAAAAATTTTTTTTATTCATTACTCTAAATGATACAAAAATAAATAGCCTTCTTGACAAAATAAAGCAAAATAGAGCATAAATACTGAAAAGCAAAATCAAAACAGAAAAATAAAGAGAATTAACATAGCACCAGCAAAGTTGAGCACAAATTCATTCCACAAAAATAGATCTATCAAACAAATTCAGCGGCCTATTACTAGATCTTATGTCTTTGTCAATAATGAGCACTCGCCAAAAATTCATTATCCAATAATTACGACGTTGTTAGTTGACGATAGGTGCTTAGGTTCGACTATCTCTGCACCATCATCATGCAGAGACAACCAGAATAGGTTAAACAAATACAGAACTAACATATGGAGAAGCAAATGTTCGTAATTCAATAAGATATCAAAACTCATGCGATCATCATTAAGTATTGAGGCATATAACCTGCACACAGACAAAGCAGAGGGACATCGAATCCCAAAAAGCTTATACATTAAACTCCTAGATCTAAATTGGAAAAGAACAAAAAGCAAGAAAAGAACAATAAAACACAAACAAAATCAACAAGAAAGAAAGTGGAGGGTGAGACTAGCTTAAACCCTCCCCCATGACTAAAGATTGAAGAAGACGATGGAAAAAGAGAGAGAAGAGAGAGAAAATGCTTTTCAACTCTTGTGACGTAATAATCTTGCGAGCTTTCCAAATGGCACGAAGATCTTTTGATAAATTAATATGCCTAAAGATGTAGGCATACTTACTTAGAGTGTGTTTGATAACATTTAGGGCCTGTTCGATAACCATTCTATTCCTATGAACAATCTCTGTTCAAAATTAGTTTTTTCTAATTCCGTTCCCTGAATGAGTTTCTAAGCATTCGAATGCGTTTAGTAACTACATAAAATTTTTATTCCTAAAAATAATAATAAAAAGAATAGAAAGGCGTTTGGTACAACCCTTAAATTTTTTATAGCGTATAATTTCTTTTAATTTTTTATAATTTTATAAGATTTTTTTTTTTTTTCCTTCTCTTCTTCTTCTTTCTCTATTCGGTGGTCTCACCTAGCCACCATGAGGTCGAGCCTCGCCGAGGGCCGACGAGGTCTTTGGTCGATCGCCACCAACTAGAGGAGAAAGAGGAAGAAAAATGGCTTGATTCTAGAATTGTTTTCAAGAATAAAGAAGTAATTCTTTTTTTTTTTACTTGTTGATTCAGTTTCAAATATATTCCCGTGAGCAAATCTATTTGAGGGAATAGAAAAATTAATTGACATTACCAAACAGATTTTTCTCCTTCTTCTTCTTCTTGTATTTCAGGAAATAAAAGAACATAAATGGCTAAGAATTAGCCAATTACCCTTTATGTTCTCGGAATAATTTTTGTTTAGAAATATTTTTTTCTATTTTTATTCCATTGATGATTTTCTAAGCAAAAGAACACGTTTGGTAACTGCACAAAATTTCTATTCATAGAGTAGAAAAAGAACATAAATGCGTTTAATGTGACCCTAAAATTTCTATTCTTATTTTTTTTATTTAATTATAAAAATGTTAATATAGACTTAACGATTCATGTTTGTATAAAACTGAATAATAAACAGGCGCATAAACCTTTTGAGTATTTTTAGCTGCAAGAAAAAGAGTAAATGTTGCCTAGTGGAATGGGAAAGGACGAAACAATTGAGGATGTAGGCAATGCTAAAGTCGGTGGGCTCTTGCACAAACTCATCAAACCTTCAAGTAAATGATATCGAAAATCTACGAAGCACGGGCTTATTCAATTGACATGAGCACAAAGCAAATGTTAATACGAAAAATTTGTTCAAAACCATCTAATTTTCTATTAAAACAAAATTGTGTATGATTTTAAATGATGTCTCCAATAGAATCTTAAGGGAAGAAGACATCTTCTTTCAATAGAACCAAGTTGCCGTGACCTAACATTGTCTTTAAAAGAAAACAGTATTCAAAAATCCATTTGACAAAGCCTTAAGAACTTATTTAATTTTAAATACAATTTGCATCAAAAAGATTTTCGCATTTTTTATGCTAAACTTATTCTATACTAGAATTAATACTAAAATCTTGCAAAACTACTCAAAACCTAATTTTTAAAATTTTTCCTAAATTTCTGAATTTTTTATTTTTATTCCAAAAAATGCATACTTGAATCAAGTTAGGAGATCCAGTCCAAATGCGGGTCTCACCCGAATCTTGTGTCAATTGTGTAAAGACAAGTATTGGGTTACGCTGAACTTGTATCTCTAAAATGACATTGTTAACATTGTTTCTCTTTTTGTTCCCAAGAACAAATATATATATACACTTTTTATTTTTGTTTCAAATCCATTCATTAGCCATTGATTTAACTTTCCTCTAATGCTCTGGTCTGTCATTGTACGCATATTGTCCGCTTTGGATCCCACTAGGCCCTCACGATTTTGTTCATTTGGGTTTCATACAGAAAACGCATATGTATAGATAGAAAACCCTGATCATACTCTCCACCTCTATGAGCATAGGGTCCTCGTTATGGCCTCACATGCTTTTGTTCATTTGGGTTTCACGCAGAAAACGCATATGTATAGATAGTGAACCCCAATTATACTCTCCGCCCCTACGAGCACAGGGTCCTCACTATGACCTCACACGCTTTCGTTCCTTAACGCGTATGTCACTGTACACATGCTTTTGACCCCACTGGACGCCGAATCTTATAAAACAGTTCAGGACTCCTCCTTAGGCAATGTGGGACAAAAAATGCGCCCCCTCCTCTCCCTGCGCATGTTCGAGGATCGAGGCACGGACACACTGCCATCCCTCATCCTCCTCTCCCTACGCATGTCCAAGGATCGAGGCACAAACACACTATCATCCCTCCTCCCCACACGCCGCCACCTGCGCCAGTATACTAGGATATCTTATCTTTATATTATTATTATTATTATTTCGAAGAACAAAAATATAGAAAAATAAAGAAATGTAAATGTTATCAAACAAGCCCACGTCCCAATTATAAGTCACGGAGTCTCTGTATTGATACGTGGGCATGCCAATTTTGTCCATAGTCGTCGTCAAGCGAAGTCATCAAAAAACAACCAAAACTCTTTTACTGCTCAATTGGGCTTGTTTGAACTTTATAATAATGATACAATTGTTTCTTGAACTTTGACCTAATAAATAACGTGACCATTGAATTTTTAATTAGTTCAATATAATCTCTGAATTTTATTCAAATGTGCAATATCGTCTTTGAATTTTTAATTTATTTAATGCAATTCTTAAACTTTCAATTTATATTTAATATAATCCCTAAATTATATGAAAATATTCTATGTAGTTCCCAAATTGGAATTAATGGACGGACAACAGTGAATATTTTTATATAGTTTGAAGACTAAATCGAGCTTGCATGAAAAGTTTATGGATTATATTGAATAAATTTAAAATTTTGTTAAATATTATATATTGACTTAAAGTTCAAAAAATAATATCGAATTATTTTTTTTTTAACTTTTTGGAGACGAAATGCAATACGGTGACGACAAGCCTTTTTCTTTATCTTCAATCTTTTAATAAGGCAAGGGCACACATAACAATGAGAAGAGGGACCCAATAATCTTGGCTTGCTTTCTTCCAATCGCACGCCGTCTCCATTGGGAGAGTCCACCACGCGACGCCATCTGATCTTTGATTAGATGGAACGTGACATGCTAAAGCTGGAACGCCGTTCGGTCAGCGTTGCTCCCAAGATTTTCGTCCTTCCTACTCATCTAATCCGGTGCCACGTTTGAACTAGATCCGATTCCCAATTCGATGCTCAAAACTCAGCAGGAGCTTAATTGAGTATCAATATTTCTACTTGAGCTATACTCGAATAAAAAAGTTGGGATACTTATTTTTTCACTAGAAAAAATTGGAATATTGAGCTCCGCTGGTTTACAACCAATTTACAAAAGAACTCGAGCTCTCTCAAAAAGCTTCAACTCAACGAATATAATTTTTGGGTCTATTTTTTTATAATTATTATAAATAAATTATGAAAAAATGTTCTAGTAGCCTGATTACATTCTCTAGCTCATCGAGACAAGTATGGATGAGTTGAGCTCACCCCGACAAGATGCTTGAATAGCTTGAGTCAAAGCTCGACTTCAACTTTAAAAAGTCAATCTCAAGCAACGATTGAGTCTAACTCAAGCTATTTACACATAAAACTTAGCTCAGTTTCATCCCAACAAATAAAATTTTTGACAATCCCTTAATGCATACGCACTAAGTGTGATTTTTTTTTTTTTTTTTTTTTTGGTTGATACCTAGTGTGAATTTCATTTGTTGTTGATTAACTATGAGTGTGTTGTTGGTTGCCATGTTTATGCAATGCAATTTGTATATAAAGGAAAAACACATAACTTCTTTTGACAACGAATGCACCTTTAGGCGCAAGCCTCTTAAGGTGGAGCTCAACCAAAGTACAAGTTGCACAAGCAAGGTCTAAAAAAACTTAATTTGATTAACCAAAATTACAATCCCCAGTTAAGATTCAAGATGGAGTATCAAATTGAACTTAAGAACCTGATTGCTCAAATAGGGTTTGCAAATTATTTGAGGATGAACAAATCTCAATTGTTAATGCACTTGAACTTCGTTTATTTCGTCAAAAATAAATGATTTAGTAAATCTATTTTCTTAAAAATAATAATTTATATCGTTTGAAATAAAAAATATTTTTATTATTTATAATAATTTATGTTTAAATATTTTATGGATCGTGAAAATATTTTTATTTAATATATTTGTATGCGATAGGAATATGATCATTCGTAAAAAAAAAATGGGTTTTTAATTATTTATTTTATTATGAAATAAACGCATTACTAATTCTAAAAAATTCATAATTAACTTTTCCACGTGGGGCCATTACGCGTTGGAATGGTGAGCGCGTCCCTCTCCCACCACCTCTAAGCGCGTGGCGTCATTTCCAGATTCGAGTCTCCCGCGAAGATTAGTCCTAAAGCGCCGCCGCCGCCGTCGTAAACCGTCTCTTTCTCTGCCGGATCGGTCGGATCTCTCTCTCTCTCTCTCTCTCTCTGTGGAACTCCATGGAACCGCCGGTCCCTCAAGCTCTACCGCCGCTCGCTCCCTCCCCGACCGCCGCCAAAGCGCCCGACGCGACGGCCGCGAGCAAAACAACCAGAGACAGGGATTTCCTCCTCCACCTCGAGGCCTACCTCGCGAAGCGAGACGGCGTCGACAAGGCCCTCAAGATCTCCAGGTACGCCTCGAAGATCGTCCTCGCCTCCTCCCTCCTCCCCGAGACCCTCCCCCTCCACCGCCGCCTCAAGAGCTTCGAGTCCAGCGTCGGCCTCAGCCGCAAGGCCTTCCGGCTCGGCAAGTTCGTCCAGGACGTGAACGCTTTCCGAGCCTCGCCCCTCGACTCCGGGCAGGACCTGATTCTCTCCCTCATCGCGTACGGCGGCGAGGGGATTTACTACTTCGTCGAGCAGTTCGTCTGGTTGGCGAAATCGGGCCTCATCGACGGCCGCCACTCGCGCCTTCTGTCGAAGATCAGCGCGTGGGCGGAGTTCGTCGGGTACGTCGGGAGCGTGAATCTGAAAATTAGGGATTTGAGGATGTTGCGGGAGGACGAGGCGTGCGTCGAGTCCAGCATCGAGATCGCAACGTCGAGGGGGGTTGATTGCAAGGACGAAGAATTGAAATTGAGGAAGTTGAGGGAGAAGAAGTTGATGAAGAAGCTGTCCATAATTCAGGACCTGGCTGATGGGCTGATGGCCTTGGCCGACATTAGGGACGGGAAGGGGCGGCTCTCGGGTCCGCTTTTGATGTCGTGCGCGGGGCTCGTGTCGGCCCTGATTAGCACTCATAAGAACTGGGTGTCTTGTTGATCCTGCTGCGACTTTGCATAGTGAGTTTGAGCTGCTTTCTTTCCTTTTAATGGCGATCACTCAGATTCTTGTTTAGAGAATTTGACAGGGTGAATGGCAGAGAAGGACTAGGAATTGGAATTGGAATTGGAATTGGAATTGGAATTTGAAATGAAAGTGAAAGGCAAATAAGAGAGGCTTTTGTGCTTCACCATCATTTCGATGAAGGCATGGTGGATTTTATCTATTTGATTGATGGGTTCTGATTCTGATGTGCAAACTGAAATGTTATTCTTGAGCAATAGGTGCAATTGCGATGTCCTTTTAATTTTTTTTGTCAAGTATGCTAAGAGTCTTGCAAATCAAGCAGGCGAGGATGATGACATTGACATAGCATTTCAATCTCAAATCCTCAGTCTGAGCTTATATTTCAGAATTCGACCAAGACTGTTGAAGTGGAATCAAATCAAAGGAAGGGGACTGCAAAGTTCCTTCTGGAGATCCCTGAGAAACAATGGTTTTAACTCTCAGGTCTATCTCTCTGTAGGAACTTGACAAACTTATCGAAACTAGCGCTCTTCGAATGATGTTTCTGTAGGCAGTGTGTTGATCTCTCTGTAGGAAGGAACTTGGCAGATTATCAAAACCAGCGGTCTTCAAATAATGTTTCTGTGAGCTGTAGATTATATGGACCTGCAGAAAGAAGCTGGTTTTGAGTCATTTGCAACACTGACTATTATCTGTAACTTGGTGCTCTGGATCTTGAGTACTCTTCCACAAGCTATGCACCGTCCCTTCATTGACTCGCCGTTCATTCTTTTCTTGGCTTTTGATTAGTATCGTCATATTGATATAATCTGATTTCTTCTATGCAGTGCTTGGCTTGCAGGTTTAACTAAAATTGCTTAGTGTCATATGTCAGTGATAGCTGGATAGATTGTCTTGAGGTCAGTGTTATGGCATTCGTTTGAAAGGGCAGATGATAGGATATGTTATGCGTTACCTAGGTTTCAGCCCTCGTTTGGTATTTGGCCGAAGTAAAAATCAATCAATACTAGGATCTCAACCAGGGCTATAATCGAGCTGACATAGTAACAAGTTCGAAGTTGACTCACCTGATAGAGATCAGTGCTGTAAACTCGAATCCATTAGGATCATTTACCAGGTTCGAGATCGACTCTGACATCGATTGCAACAGGGGTTAGTTGCCTAGTATTGGGCTATCCAGATCTATTGACTCTTTACAGTTCGCCTTCCCATCTAGAGCATCACGATTGGAAAAGGAAGATCACGAATTAGCACTTTCTCAGAGATGGTCTCCTCGAGATTAGACAAAGTTAGGTAAGCGGCTTTTCGAATATCAGTTCAGTGCCCATCATAAGTTGAGTCTTATGTTATGGGGCCACTGATTTAAGCATGTGTTCTTTTTGCAAAAAACTAGTGATCTAAAAAATATTTTTTGAAAATGATTGATTATATTGTTTAGAAAATTAGTCGATGAAAAATATTTTCATCATCGATAACAATTTATGCCAACTATTTCTGTGGACAATCATAAGTTGAGTCTTATGTTATGGAGCCACTGATTTAAGCATGTGTTCTTTTTGCAAAAAACTAGTGATCTAAAAAATATTTTTTGAAAATGATTGATTATATTGTTTAGAAAATTAGTTGATGAAAAATATTTTCATCATCGATAACAATTTATGCCAACTATTTCTGTGGACAATCAAAAAATTTTCTATTAATTTATTTTTGTAGGAGATATCAGCGATTATTTTACTCATTTTCTACGAAACAAGCACATCATATTTATGTGTTTTGGTGATGTGGGTTGGGTCGAGTATGGGGCAATAAATTGGTATTGCATGTAAATGACCAAAACGAATTATATGGGTCGATTGGTGTTGAACTATTGTCGACCCAATCTACCCATTTGATGGCCCTACTCTTAATTGGGGGCAATCGGTTTCAGGGTGGATGATTCCCACTCTAAACATTACTGTCTCTCTTAAGATGAGAATAGTGCAAGATTGCAATGAAAGAGAGGTTGAGTTAAGCTCTTGATGATTTCCATATCAATCCTTGGACATGTCTTAAATTACAATACAAACCTGATGGAATCACCTAGAAAAGTGTGAAGTGGGGGCCATTCTCATGAAATTTTAGCAAAATTTTTGGAGCATTTATTAATAAAACAAGTATGCCCATGGCTTATTAACGCAAAACCGCATTGAATTACAAAATTTGTAGGATGTACTGTGATTGTTGAAAATTCTTGGTTTATAAAAATTTCAAACTTTATCAGTAATTTCATGAATTATATTTCGTTCTTTCTAGATCTAGTTCATAACCCAAAAGGCACTAGTTTTGCTAAATTACATTCAATTGAGTTTATCCAGCATAATTCTTTCAATTCTTTTCAAAATTATTAAATATGTGGAAAATTGTTGAATGTTTCAATAGTTTGAAAATTTTAAGTAATGGCTTTGATAGAAGTAATGATAGTGGCGAAAGTCATTTTTTTGTGACGATTTTGATAGCCATCAATTTGATGACTATGAATTATTTAATAATGATTTTATAAAGTTTTTGTAATTTGACAACCATCATTTGATTAGAAACGGCTTGATTTTAAAACTTGGTGAATAGTGGATGACGCAAAAATTGATGAAGAAAAAACGATTCTCTCTTTCATTTAACCAAAAAATGGAACCTCTGAACCATAATTAAAATGATACAAACCTCAATAAGAAAATTCTCTCTTCTCATTTCATTTATTTTCTTTATTAAATCTTATATATACTTTTATTGTTCATGGTTCCTTTATTATTTTGGGCAAAGTAAAGAGAAAGGTCTGTGGTGTCTTAGAAGGATAGTTACTAAAACCCGTTGCATTAAATTTCATATTTTGAGTTGTAATTTTCTTTAAAAACAGTATTTTCATCTTAGATAGTTGATCTTGTTTTTCATCTTATTGTTTCCAACACCCTCAACGTAACATATTGTGATTGGGACGTTTGAGAAGAGGAGGAAGCATTATATCCATCGCTCGACATTAAAATACTAGATATATCATAAAATATAGTTATGTTCTATTTGTTAAACTAAATAGGAAAAGAAATGTAAGGAAATTAAGGGGAAAGTGGAAAAAGGAGATGAAAGGAAAGAATAATGCTGAGAAAAATAGAATTGATTGATTGATTAATCCTTAAGTATCAAAAGTTTGAGAGATAGCTTTGTCAAATTAATTTCCCCCATTTTCTTCCACTTTTCAAAGGAAAATAGAATGTTGGCTCAAGCAAAATTATTACTCTCTTTCTCACCCACTTCTATTGTATTTCAGGATTCAAAATAAGGAAATTCTTCTTTGGGGAATTACTTCATCTCTCTCCCACTTTTCACAGAGCGAAATTAATGATGTGTTTGGTAGGTCAAATATAACTTCAAATAAGATTATACTTATTCTACATGATGTTTAGTATAACGAGAATTCAAAATTGGCAGGACATGGTCCAGATAAAATCCAAATAAAAAAATCACAATTAGAGAATATGATAAATTTTAATCGGATTAGAAAATAAAATAGAATAGAAAAAATGAAAGGAAAAAACAAGGATTTCTCAGTTGTACACCACCGGCTTCGCCGTGGACATCAATGGTGGCAACACTGGCAACCACCACTCGATGGTCGCGGCAGTAGAGTATGGTTTTTTTTTTCTTTTTTTTGCCTTGTTTAGTATTTTATTTTATTTTTTTGTTGACTTGTGTCCATCCTATCCAAGATTCACCAACAGATGTAATGGGATTTTTCGTAATCCAATAAATTTTATATCTCGCTTTATCCCATCTTATCTCAACGCGTGTTTTAGATTACTAGATGCAACATGAAAGTATTTTACACATTTCGATTTAGATAGAATTGCAAATTCAAAAATAGATACCATTATATACTTTTATTACATAATTATGTTATATTACATTATGTTGACTTGCTTCTCCAAATTATGATTGTAACATGTACACATAGCACTTTCTTCGATTAATATTTATAAAATCAATGGCTTAGTGATGGAATAAAGAATTATGCATGCATTCCAATTTTTTATGCATTCCAAATTTGGCACTATAGTTAAAGTTCAGGGTAAATTTGGGATTGAACTTAAAGTTGGAGTTTTTTATAGACAAAAAAAGTTCGAGGCGGATTTGAATTAGACTTACAATTAGGAGTTTTTTTAGTCAATAATAATTGGAATAGAATTGGAATTAGACTTAAAGTTAGAATTCCTTCCGGGATTTAGGCCTAAATAATTTCTGGGAATTTTTCCATCGGTGCATCTTATTTGAGAAGGAGGCATTCCATTATTTGATTAAGTATCCGTATTATTATATTATTACAATTTATTGTCCTCATTGTTTGCACGCGGACTACTAAGATGCAAGGAATTGGTCTTTACGCTTGCAAAGAATATTTACCATCTTACCATCTCATTATAATCATTCATTTATATTGCTTTAATTATTTTCAATATCAGTGTAGCATCTTCCAAATTCCTAGTGACCTTGCTGGCTAGATTTTAAAACCGGTCAAAAAATTGTAAAAAACTGTCCTTATCAACGCTAATTGTACCGTATATGACACATTAACTATTTCTGACCAAAATTGGCTAGGAAGAAATCATAGATAAATCGTTAAAATATTTGGGATCAAATTGATTAAATTGAAAATCTTATAATTGAATCGATTGCCACGCCATAAAATAAATGTAGGACTTTTTTTTTTGATAATTTTTACATAGAAAAGAGGGGCTTTGAACATGTATTTTGTTTTAACGTGACACTGCTAAACTATAAATCCTACTTGTAAGCGCCTTTTTCAATTATTTCTTCATATAAGTAATTCTTTTTATCCTATTTTTGTCCACGCTAATTACGTATTAATTGATAAGCAAAGTCGTTCAATTACTACATGTTTTAAAAGTTTAATCCGCGCGCGGCACGCGGGTCAGTAATGCAAGATCCAATGCCATTTCCTTCCCTGCCCTATCGTTCTTCACGACGTGGAAGTAAAGAATATTTATTTATTTTGTTTTCCTCCCCTCCAACGTCATCATCATATGTCTTATATTTGATTCGATATATTGTTATTTAATTGGATTAATAGCACGTAAAATCTCAAATTATTACACATATGACAAATTTACTTTTAATTAATTTATTTTAAATTTTACCGTTGAATTGCTTAGTGAGAGTCTATCAATTTGATGTTTCACAAGTTTTTTTTTTCTTGTAATATTAATTCAATTTAACAGAAATTAACTGAATATAAATTCATCATAAATGTACAAATTTTGAGGTTTTTATGCCCTATTTGTTAACGTTTCTATTTTTTCTATTTTTTGTTCTTTTTTTCTCCCGAATAAAAAAATAATAGAAATTCGTTTGGTAACGTGAATTAATTTTTTTATTCCCCAGAATAGAAAAATGGCCAGGAAATAGATTTAAAATAGAAATAAGAAGTATAAAAAAAAAAACTTCTTATTCTCGAGAACAATTTCTGGAAACAAGTTATTTTCTCCCTCTACCATTGCTCGCCGCCCGTTGTCACCGCTAACTGTCGCCGCCACTGCCAACTGCCGCCTGCAATCATCGGCAGCAAGGGTCAGTAGCAAGGGTCAACAGCAACGACTAGCAGCCAGTGGTCAACAATGATTGTTGTTGGTGGCAGTAAGGAAGAATAAGAAAAAAATTAAAAAAATTCTACATTACAAAAAAAAATTGTGAATCTTACCAAACGTATTCCTATTTTTTTCCATTCCGAGAATAGAAATTTTGTGTAATTACTAAATATGTTCTTCTACCGAGAAATTGTTATGGGGAATAGAAATAAAAAAATATATTTCTGAAAAGAAATTATTCCTTAGAAAAGAGGTGTTACCAAATGGATTCATAGTGGTCAAAATCTTAATTCATGGTAAGTTTGTTATGGAGGTACCAATTTTGGGTAATTCGTGGTATCAACTAGGGGTGAGCATGATTCGGGTTGGGTCGGTCCACCCCCTAACCCTAGGACCAACCCCACAGTATTGGTCCTTAATTTTTGGGACCGATGATCGACCCTATTGAGCTTAGGACCGAGGACCGACCCAATGAGTTCGGTCCGGTTCCAAGGTTAACCCGGGATTAATAGATAATTTTTTATTTCATTTTTGTACTCCTTAAAAAAACGATTGAGAACCGGACAGAACCAATGGGTTCAGTTCAGTTTCAAGGTCAACTCAGAATTAACTAATAATTTTTTATTTCATTTTTTGTACTTTTTGAAAGTGCAACCGATGATCGTATCGACCAAATGGGTTCAATGATGAGCGAGGTCAACTAAGAAAGGCAAGCAGTGAGGATTAAGTGGGGTGAGCGTTGAACAAAATGAGCATCAAATGTCGAGCGGGGAGCAACAAGCCAAGTGAGCATCGAGTGGCGAGCGGCATGAGTGACCAAAAGTGAGTGAGGCGAGTGTCAAGTGGCGAGGGAGAAGTTGTTTCTTTTGATTTTGGCAAATTGAAGACTAAGAGGACAAATAAGATAGAAGATGATGCCATAAGGAGTTGTTTATACCTTTTTGGACACCCTGAGAACTTTTCACAAAAACATATTTCTCGTTTGTAAATTATGACTATTGACGTTATAAAAAAATTAAAAATCTAAGTTATTAAATAATAATGTAAAATTACTTGAATTCCTCATTAAAGAGTTATTTAATGTTATCGACGCCATTTATTTTAAGATTTTCTCTATATATATATATATATATATTCAAGGTTGGTCCGAATTAAACTGACCCGGAACTCTCAGGACTGAGGACCGACCTGCACAATGCTGGTTCAGGAATTCTAGGACCAAAGATAAACCTAGTCTCCTTAGGAACTGGATCAGAACAGGTAGGGTTGGGCCAGTCCAGGGTTGGTTCAGGGTTGACTCTGAACGATGCTCACCCCTAGTATCAACCCTATTTAATTTGATATTTTTCACTATCTATCAAATCTTGCAAATATTTGGAACATTGTGTATATCTTTTATATATAAATATATAAGTGTGTTTCCATATTACTTTGGAGTCTATATAAAAAGACTGCCATTACTTGTATTAAATTATTTGGTGAAATATAAAAGTCCTTTTCGTTAATTTGTCTATTGCTATCAATCATAGTAAGCAAAAAAGTATCGAATTTAACTTTGAATAGTGACAACGAAATGCTGAGATTATTTTCTAAAACTTCCGTTAGTGGCACAAGGATTTAAGTTTAAAAGGTACGTGACACGAATCAGTGTACGTTGACATTTTCCCTGAAAACGTATTATAATGAAGGGTTAATATTGCGAAAATTCTTAAACTGATACATCTATAATAAATTTATTTCAAAATATTTTTTTAACCACAAAAAATGACATTAATATACACAATAAATTTATCCTTCATTAATCTCGGTTAAATTTTACTATCAAATAGTTGAGCTAGATAAGACGTGGCAGTTGACTGGTGTATGGAAAGTAACATACAATAAATTTGTCATAAATGAACTAATTTCAGCTTTTTGATTTGTCACAAATGTATCAATTTGGAGTTTTCCGTGTATCAATTCCATAATAAAATTTAGGAAAAATTCCAAATAAGGACCCGAAATTGACCAAATTTCTCAAATAAAGACCAAAAATGAATTTTGTGTCAGATAAAGACCTAAAGTGGACCAATTATCTCAAATAAGGACTCGAAATGGTTGAATCAATTCTAAATAAGAACCCGAGCTTGCTAATCAGCCAAATATTCTCCTGGAGTTGAATCAAGCATGTGACATTTCCGACGACCGAAATTTGGGCAATTTTGTCCAAAAAAAATATAGGGAAAATTAACAAATCTTAAAACATAAACAAAAAAAAAACGCTAGGTTTTCTACGGTCTCCCCGTTTCTTGTACCCATCCTCTACAAAGTCAAAGACCGAAGTTCTCCCATTCCTTGTACCCGTCCTCCGTAGAGTTAAAGACCCAAATTCTCCGCTGGTTGAGACACGAATTCAAAAACAAGAAAAAAACCATATGCTTCTTTCTTTGTTTGTGGAGACCCAAATTCTCCACCGATTGAGCAAGGCGAGGAGCGGCGAGAATCGAATCATGATGATGACCGGGCATCGATTTGGTTGAGGAGCTGTGGGGGAGAAGAAAGAATAAAACGTAAACATCTAAATGAATAACCTAAACTTAATTAATTTAGAATTTTCTCTTTTTTTTTAATCACAAATTTCTAACAAAATTACCTCTATTTTAATCACCGAAAAATGTCTGTCGGCGAACTAAGGTCCTCAGTAGAGATTAACTTAATCACTTCGGATCTTTATTTGACACAAAACTCACTTCGGGTCCTTATTTGAAATAATTGGTCCACTTCGATTCCTTATATGACACAAAGTTCACTTTAGGTCATTATTTGAGAAAATAGATTCACTTCGGGTCTTTATTTAGAATTTTCCCTAAAATTTAAATATGTTGGCTGTGGGTTTTCGTTAGTTGTATTATAGGTGAATAAAACCCACACAAAAAAATACAGCTATTTCAATTGCAAACTTGTATAAAATTATTGAGGCTAAACAATTGAGTCTGGTTAATATTTCCGGCATCTAATGATAAATTAAAAGGATATAACACCAATTTATAGGAGTACGAGTATATATATATATATATTAATCAACATGTTACATCATGAATTGAGTAACCAAAAAAGATAAGCAAAAAATAATTGAAGTATTTTTGCGTGAGTACAATACGCCGGGTGTTTTATACGTGCACAGCACGTTCTATACCCAAAGAACGAGCATTTTTGCATAAATTTAGTAAATGTGTGAGATACGAGATACGATTTTTTTTTTTTTTTTTTTGAAATCATGCACCAAGTCTTCTGAAACAAAAAAGGCCATTATAGAAAAGACAAAGAAAGAAAGAAAGAAAGTAGATTAGAGCTGTTTTGGCTGCGGGGAGATAACGAATAAAGCGAAGTTTGATTAACCGGAAGTCAATATCGGTGGGTCCCAACCCCACTACTCCCGGGGGGGGGGGTCGATTACCTCCTTTTTATCTTTGATTCCCGAATATCCGTTATCCCGAGACTCACATGAAGGGATGGGAATAACTTTAGACGCTTTGCAAGTTTTTTTTTTTTTTTTAAATTCAATTTCAACTTAGCGTGACCAAAATCCTCTAACGAAAATATTGGCATAATGTCTCAATTGTGCACATCATCATATCGGGAAATTATAGAGAGGGAGAGGGGGTAGGGATAGCTTTGCTTCTTCTTCCTCTTACATCACTTGAGCTATTTTAAAACTTTTAATAGAGTTCTAGTGAGGGTTACTGATGCCTATACCCATTTTCTATTCTTATCGTATATAATGCTAACCCCGGTGATGATTAATGAGATGTACGAAAATGGTTAAAAAAATCGGTATAGCATTATAAAGTTTAATCTATCACCATTCATTTTGTGTCTATTTAGTGATTTACAACATTACTATTTTATATGCATCTTGAATCTTGTTGCTTTGGTGATATGTGTGATTTTGGCTTTAAAAAATGCAACATACGAGAATTCTGAAAAATCCGAAAATGCAATTATCAAAAATCGAAAATATCTACCCCACAAATCAATAATTCAAAAAGTATTTGAAACCCCCCAAAAAAAGTTATATTAATTTTTTTTTTTGGTCAGTCCTACTCTATTCCTACTCTACACTCACTCTCGACTTTCGCCTCGGCAGGGGCGTGGAGTCGAAACCCACTCCCGAAACTTACGCGTTCCCACCCCATCCCCCCGGAAGGTGGGGATTTAACTCACCTCCCCTTCCATGTTGGAAGGGTGGCCACATTGAAGCTTATATTAATTAATGTTGCACTTTTTAAGCAATCGATTAAGAAAATCTTTCAGTTTTCAATATTACGAACTGCTCTCGCATGATCATTATCTGCAAATCGCAGTATTTAAAATGAAGTATAACATGGGAAAAAAAATGGGGGGAAAAATATCTCCATTAGCCGGCTACCCGATGATGAAACGTGGCCCAATCAAAGGTCTACGATCCGAGCTCCCCCAATCGATCCTCGTCGGGCGTACCGGCATCGAATCCGAACACATCACCTGGCGGGCGCAATATTAAAAAGCCAAAAAAAGAAAAGAAAAAAAAAAAAGATGAAGAAATCTCACGCCAACGAACAAAACGCAAACGCAAAGCCAAACCCAGACGCTAAAAAAAAACCATGACGCCACTAGCTTTCCCAGATCTACAAGCACTTCGCCCTTCCTCATCCGCAATGCAACCACCACCGCCGCTGCCGGCGCCGCTCCGATTCCATTAAAACGCCCCCCCGCCCACGCCCACGCCGCATCAGCTGAATCTCCCCGCTCCGCCATGGAAACCGAACTCAAAGACCTCTCCCCCGCCACCCAGCCCCCGCCCCAGCCCCCGCCCCTGCCGACAAGGACGACCGCCCCCTCCTCAAGCCGGAGCCGGACGCCGAGGCCTCCGCGATCACGCCGGAGAACCTGGCCGAGCTCGAGAAGCGGTTCGCCGCGTACGTCCGCCGCGACGCCTACGGCAGCATGGGCCGCGGCGAGCTCCCGCTGAGGGAGAAGCTGCTCCTCGGCGTCGCGATGGCCACGCTCGTGCCCGTGCGCGTGGTCGCCGCGCTGGCGATACTGGTGGCGTACTACCTGATCTGCAGGGGCTGCACGCTGCTCAAGAAGCCGAACCGGGAGGAGGAGGGCGAGCAGGAGGACTACGCGCACATGGGAGGGTGGAGGAGGAAGGTGATCGTCGCGTGCGGGAGGGTGCTGTCTCGAGCCATGCTCTTTGTGATGGGGTTTTATTGGATCAACGAGACATCTCGCGGTGCTTCCTGCGGTCCCGAAGTACCTTTCTTTACCCCCTTTTTTGAGTTTTAGTTCGAAGCTATTGGTGTTTGGTTGATAAGGAGCGATGAGGAGTGATTTCATTGCGTCTGCTTTAGGAGTGGTCTTTGATAGTGCTCACTGTGGCTTTTCGAACCTGTTAATTGAAATGAGTTTTGTCAATTCGGTATCTGTTCTCGTCAACTTTTGGTATGGAATCAATTAAACCTATGAATCGGATGTTTGTTATGTACCCTCATTCAACATGTGCCTTGCTAATCGAACTTGATTGTGAAACCACGGCCTGTTGTTCTAGTCAATTCAACTGATTTCGTTGTGGTTTATGATTGATATTGCGTTTTGGGTTTTGCGAATTTCATATGTTCCTCTGTTGCCTCGGAATGACTCCAATCCTTTCTGCGTCTCTCCAATATCATTAGGATGATGGCGGGAAACGACAGGAAGAGCACGAAAGACCTGGGGCAATCGTATCCAATCATGTGTCTTACGTTGATATCTTGTACCACATGTCTTCTTCCTTCCCAAGCTTTGTTGCCAAGGTTTGTTAGCTTTTCATGTGAGAGAATATGCTGTTTCTGCCGCTTAGGTCATGATCACTTTGGTGCCTTATCTTCTGTTGGACCTTGTTCTATCATTGCTGACAATCTCTTCCCTTTTCTGTAATGGCTGAAGAGATCAGTGGCTAAACTTCCTTTAGTTGGTCTCATCAGGTTGGTACACTTTTCTGAGAGCATCCTGAAATTGTCTGTTCCGTGATTTTATTTTCTAGCCAAAGATGAAAGTAGACTCTTTCAGATCATCACGTGATCTTTGTTATGGATTTGCCTGTTAGTTTTGATCGTTGGTTCCTCATTTTAAAGATTTGTCAAATGGCTATATTGAAGTTTAAAACATTACTGTTTTTTTTAAAACCAAACAATGCCAAGTCTCTATGTGTGGTTATCTTTCTGTTTAATTATGACCATTGTTTATTATGAATTTTCACCAATTCTTTTAGTATTTGAGATATGATGACTTCTATATTCCTGATCTAATTGCTTTGTCCATGGCCAGTTATTGACCTTTCTTGATATATGTACTTAGGAAATGATACACTTTATAACTTGCTTTTGTCAGCAAATGCCTTGGCTGTGTATATGTTCAACGAGAGTCCAAGTCATCTGACTTCAAGGGTGTTTCCGGTGCGTACCTTAGGCTGACATGGCCAAATTGTTGCACGAGCTGGACACATATTATTACTTACTCTTGAGTATAGATTGTCTCATTTTGTTCACTTCTTTCATTTAACTAGGTTGTTTAGCACTTTCCTCTTCTTGCTTTATGTTCCGAATGATTTATAAGATAGATAGAGCACCTATTCTCATTGCAGTTTCTTTCATATTTTTGAGCTGTTCTGGGTTCTACAACCTTTTTCACCATACCAAATTTTTGACAGCCTATACTTGATTTATTTATTTATTTATTATTTATTTTTTGTTGTAGGTGTTATCACTGAAAGAGTTAGGGAAGCTCATCAGAACAAAGATGCTCCAATGATGATGCTTTTTCCAGGTTATCATTATTTAATCATGTGCATATTTGCTGATCGTGGTTAAAAATGTCAAGCATTATGGTCTCCCATTGTGCCATGGTGCTCAGTCTTTTTTGTCTCTTTCTGTATGTTCTCTGAGAATTATCAAATGGTAACAATCTACTATCAACAGAAGGCACAACCACAAATGGGGAATACCTACTTCCTTTCAAGACGGGTGCATTTTTGGCAAAAGCTCCTGTGCTTCCGGTGATCCTAAAATATCCTTATCAGAGATTTAGTCCTGCCTGGGACTCGATAAGTGGGGTTAGTTGATGACTTTGCCTTCCTTCAACAAAGTTTAAAAGTCCAGATGGCAGATGCTATCAATTCTTTCTATGGGATTTGTTAAGGAATCTTCAAATGTTGGTTAGAATTTTCATTCACAATGTTGGGCCAGCATCCTCAGTTTTCTTCTGAACCTTTTGCATTAGACTCTAATTGGCTTGTTCATGCATTTTCAGTTGGCATGATGAGAGGACCTTTGAATCCTTACATTTGTTTTACAATGAATGGATGATCTCTCTGGGGTTTGCTGGAAAGAAGTTTTTGCATTTTTCTAGGGAGGATGCTCAAACTAGTAAGTTGTCCCAAAAAAATGGCGACTTAAGGATAGAACCTGTAGAATTTATGGTCAATGTAAAGAAAGAAAGAGGTCTAATTTACTGGACAGACTGCTGCAAAATTGACGAAGCAATCTGTTAAGTCAAAAACAGAAAAATGGAATCTAAGTTCGCATAATTTCTTTCCTTGTCATTATTGTTCTTTATATTGGTATCCATGATGTAGTCTCATAAGTATGAGTGATGTTTATCTTCTTTGGGCTTGTATTCTTGTCTACTTCTTTGCAGAAGTTAAAATTCTGAGAACCTATCTGTTCTTTTCTTTCAAGAAATACCTATCTTGAATTGCACTTATCTATTCCAAATGATAAGTAATCACAGATTCCTTTTGCAGGCGCGCCATGTGCTTTTTCTACTCTGTCAATTCATAAATCATATTGAAGTGACACATCTGCCTGTTTACCACCCTTCAGAGCAGGAAAAAAATGATGCAAAACTGTATGCTAATAATGTCAGAAAGCTGATGGCTAAAGAGGTATGCACTGCCATCCTTCTAGCTTTGTGTAGCACTTGAAGTCAGTGTTTTCTTGGAGGCTTGTTAGTGGCCTCTTTATGGTCCCAACAAAGTACATGCTGTAAGGATTAGGTTACCTCATCATTGGCAGAACACATTCTATGTTCATGTGATATTTCAAAACCAATGTTAGTTCATCTACACTTTATTTTGTGAAGGAGAATATTGCAACTCTTCCTTTTCTGGAAGGAGGAAAATCTTTTGAGGGAAATAAGAGACATTTGATATCTCGAAGATTAGGTAAATTTTGAATAGAAAATCAACCAATTACCTATTTCATCCTCAAGGCACCTCTGAAGGAGCAGTTGCTGTAAATTGCGAACCTAGTAAGCCAGGACAGGCCTATGCAATTTGCATGTCGGTGTTAACTTGGACATGTTGATGATTTCAAATGTTATTCCTTAACTTCTTTGTACTAAAATTACTGCTTACATTCTGTAAGACATGAGTATCTACCCCTGCACAGGCAATGTCTGTGTCTCTGAGTCATGAAGGCACTATAGAGATCCTTTAAAATGACTATTCCTACTCCACCCCCAACCACAACTCCCCATTCCATTCTTGTGGTTTCAATTGTCTTGTCTTTAGTTGCCTTACCCCTGACATGATCAGGCCTCTGGACCAAGAGGATCGGTTCTTGGGTGGTCCAACAAAATCGGTGGACCGTGCTTGTTGGCCAAGTTGAGGGTAAGAAGTCGGAGAGGATGGCCACGGGAGGGTTGGGATGGGAGGCAAACCATTGGGTGAGGGGGAGGTGGAGGGTGGAGATGATGGGGACATTGCTGAAGAAACCGATGTTGCAGACGTTCTTGACGCCCGGTGGGAGCAAGGGGAGGGACGCATGGAGGAGCAACGCATGGAGGAGAAGTGGGTCAGTGAGAGGTTGCTGGGGACTTTGGTGAGGATGGGGACTCTGTTGACTGAGAGCTTGCCTTTGGAGAGGTTGAAGGAGTTTCGCTGGGTGTTGGTCTGGAGGACAGTGGAGAGTGGCTTGGCTGGGTCATTTGGTGGTGCCATCATCAACAGAGAATGAAAATGGAGAACAACCCAACGAAAGGGATAAATAGAACAAAGTTATTAGAAGAGAGATTCGGGACTAGAAAATGACAGTTCACATGAATCTGCAAAAGGATGCTGGTGTATAGCACAAAGAGTCACTAATTAAGACTGTACAAATTGATGTGAGGAGACTATGGATCGATGATGTCAGAGAGAGGGAGAGAGAACGTGGAATGACTGTGTACTTTTTTTCCTTTAAAAAAATGAAGGGAGTGAAAAAGAGGATATAGAATCAAGAAAAAGCATTTTCAAAGGATCAAAAATCGGTTCGGTTCGGGCGGTCTAGTCGCTCCGGTCGCTCCGGTTCCCACCCTGGAACTAGGAAATGGACCCTGCCCGTCACCAGTTCCAATTTCATGGAACCGGGAATTGGACCGGTGCCCCTGGGAACTGCCTAGAACCAGCCAGTCTGGTCCGGTATTGGCCGGTTCGGGCAGTTCCTGTTGCACTCCTCTATATATCCTAGTCTAAAGTCAGCGGTTTGTATATGTTGGATATTGGTCATAGCTTTAATTTTTCATTTGATTTTACTATGAAGACCTTTGCTGTGAAAAACCTACATTTTGCTGATGTCATATAGCTGTGACTAAGCTATCTACAAATCCTTTGGTTGCAAGGCATGTTCTGAGTTAGAAATATTGGTTTGTTTTTGCCTGCAGGGTCATTTGATTCTATCGGATATTGGCCTTGCTGAGAAGCGTGTATATCATGCGGCCCTTAATGGTAATAATAGCCTGCCTAGTGTTTTGCGTCAGAAAGAAGACTGATTATTTCATAGCTATGCTCCCAATTGATTTGTTGTTCCAGTTGAGTTTAATATACAGTGATATCTGCTCTGGCTGGTGCAGCCAAAGCAAAGTTTATCATTTTATCCATTTCAAGGAAATGGGAATCGTTGAGCTGATCTTGTAACTTACAGTAAATTTTGCTAATGAAAAGTTGAAATAACATTTGAAATGCAATTAGAGGTCGTGATGCTTCTTTTTCGTGGGTGGCGTTGGCCTGTCTCTTGAATTATGCAAAGCCCCTAAATAAAACCTTATGAGCAGCAATATGGATCTGTAATGCTGAAGCTTCTCTTTCGTTGTGCTGCAGGTTTGATTTGCCAATGCTAATCTGGATATGCCGTCTGTGTATTCATTACTCAATTCTATTATTAATTTAAACAAATTAAAAAATCATTGTGAAAATCCTGTGCAGAACCAGAATACTTGCATTGAACCCGACCAAAATGTATTTTCCAAACCATAGTTTTTTCCTCTGTAGCTAGTGTGGCATTTTTGAATCTGGCCACGGTTTCGTTTTATTTTGTCAGATTAGTTAACTGTACTTTGAATGATTTTGTTCATAGAGGTAATTCTTGTATAGCCATGGGAAAGGGAACAGCAGTTTAGTCTGCTTGTAGGTTTGACTTGGGGGTTTGACTTGGGGAGTAGTGGAAGTCACAATTCCATATCGACATTAAGCTTTTTAGTGGGTGCTCATATGAAATATATTCAGGATTGCCTGCAATTCTCGACCTCTCAGATGATATATCTGTTAGTTAGATCTCACTGAAACTTTTATTCGGGACATTTCCATCCTCAAGTTGGGGGCTTTTACTTGTCATGCACCAGGTGTGGACTGTGTGGTGGGATGAGTCTTTGCTACTAGTGTTCGCATGTGACAAGAAAGAATCTCAAATGCACGAACTAAATTTTTAAGAGAAGCATCAAATGGCGGCTTAGAAGATTTCTCATGAGATTCAGCAATTTCACTGCCGTGGACACTAGAGTAATGGCCAATGCAGCGTGACATGGCATATAGTAGCTTCAACGCTGTCAATGCAACAAGCCTACACAACTTTTCATATTTCCATTATTATGGTCTAGATTGTAAATTTCATTTGCCAAGATTAGATCGAATGGCAGGGACAGGTTTAAAATCGTGTCATGAAAGAGAAATCTTAAGTTATTTCTTTTTTCTGACCCAGCAATGTGCGTAAACCTAATACCCCAAAGACTCTCCCAAAGACTTCATTTTCGGTGGGAAATCATGATTGTTGAAAAGTTTGGAGTCCAATTGGTGTTGCAATCGCAAGACAAGAATACAGAATCAATTAGTGTATACTGAAGTTCCATGGAGTTGAAGTAAATTCTCCCGGGCGACCTTGGATATTGATCTGTTCATCGTTGCAACTTAAGATAACTAGTGTTATGTCATGCTTGAAAGAATATTACCCGAGAAAAATGATCGTCACAACAGATAGGCACAAAGGGTATCGCAAGCTTTATTTCATGCATAAATATTTCTGAACAGTACGGCATCCATGAGAGGATTGAAGCAAGTCGTCCATCTTGAAGAGAACCAAAACAGACATCTAGGGTTCCATCTTGAAGAGAACCAAAACAGACATCTAGGGTAAGGAAACCAGAGTAATATTGAAACCTTCGGTCGTCAAAGGGCAATTTTCTTCATTCGAGAGTCAAGACGATTGAACAACCACGAAGGTAAAGAGAGAGTAAACACATTACAAGATGAACGGGCAGAATCCTTTCTCATTCCATCGGACAGAGTCCGTTGGCAGATACTTTTCAAGAGCTGGTACAGAAAACCTAGGGAACAAGCACACCACTCATACATAAAGTCCCTAATTGTATACAGAGTACTCTCTCTCAGTTCACATGCTTGCCTTCTGCAGAGAATTGGGGGTTTCATAAACATGTCTTGCAATTGGCAACGAGCTTCTTTTCTAACCAGCACAGCATAAGCAAACGTGAGAAGCCATGGTGCTTAAGCTTTATACACAAACCATGATTGCTTTGTGATGTAGTTTCAGTCTGGGCATTTTCTCATCTTTCCTTCAAGGAGCCATTGTTAGACCTTTTGAGTTCCCAAGGCGGTAGACAGCCTCTCAAGGGAGAACGAAGGAATAACGAGGATGTAGATAACTGCTTCTGCCTCATCGATATTGAAGACAGGCAACTGAAGTTGTTTGTTAACCTCCGCTTCTCACTTTCGCATGGTTGGCAGTTAGGTTCATGACGTACTGCAGTGATCTTAAGGGTTTCGGGAAGGAAGCAGTTGCAGGCAGAACCTATGATGGACCAGATACAGAGGAAATCCTCAAAAACTTGAGAGAGTAACGAACGGGAAGATTTGAAGAATATTGTGGAATAAAAAGGAGTACCATATTCTTTTCCCTATATTTGGGGATCTATCATTTATCATATACAAGAACTAACCAGTTCTTTTTCTTCTTCTGGTCCTTCTTGTGGAAGAGAGAGGACCATGGCACACCATTATTAAACCATGTATTCATCTCTGAACTAAACAAATGTTTCATTTAAGTTACACACATGCACATACACGAAAGGCTTGTAACTATTTTGCACTGTCTACCTCCGTCCATGGACAAAACCAGATTATTATGGAGATTTTGTTGAAAGAGCCTTTTAGGCACTTGTCGTGTAATCAAATGACGAAAATTTGCAGTTCCAAATGCTCTATATCTTCTGTCAATAATTTTAATTGATATAGAAATCCCCCTTCCTAATTAAGACTACTCAACAAATGCCCTTAATGACCTCTTTAACATGATGAAAGATAAATAAATAAAAAGAGTGAAAGAAGTCCAGAAGATAAGCAAATGTTGCAATTTTAAGAAGTATTACCTTGAAAGTAACCTGGAAAGGTAATAACTTCTCTATCCTCCAGAGATGGAGAAGAGAAATTGAACTAAAGCAGCAGCATTACAAAAGAAAGGCATTATTATATTTGACATGAAAAAAGCTGCAACTTAAGTAGCTCAAAAAATGATTTTAAAGGCAGGATAAAAGCGAGGCCATGATGACCAATTTCTAGAGCAGCTAGGTTTCATGAGAAATATTAAAAGGGAAATGAAGGCCATGCATAACTTTTTTTTTTTTTTTTTTTATGTACTTGTAGAGTGCAAAAAGACAAAAGCAGCAAAAGAAATTGAAAAAAAATCCAGTATGAACTCAATCACCCTGGAAGCATGCTTTTGGGTCATATTATGTTGCAGAAGAAACTCAGTGTAGAAAAGTGAGATTCAAATAGGATACCTATTGTCGCAAGTCGATTGACCCACTTTGGAATCAGTTTCCCTGTCAGCTTGTAACAAACATCCTTGCAGAAGTGGTTGCAATTCTTAAATATCAAGTGATATGAATCACCATTGTAGTTTGCGGCATGGTTTTCCATAAACTCCCTAACCTGAGTAGGGTCCAAGGAGGTGGTCCCAATGAATATTGATTTTCTAAACTTGAAGCCAGGGCACTGCCGAGGTTCGACCTCAAATACGCCACTGCTTGGATAGTCATGGGCTCCAAATGCATATTCTACACCATGAACTGTAAAGAAGTTGCAATTGTCAAAACGTTAAACCTAGTTTGGAAGTAATAACTGCAGTGATATCTGAAGTTATTACAATGCATAGTGATTGCTTATCCATAGAAAAAAGACGGAATAAATTTCGTGAAGTCTTTCTCCACTATCGAGTAGCTTCCTTGAGGACACAGGCAGCAATATTAGTTTAGGTATACATCTGACTGTCCATTTTGCTCTCTGATGTTTCCAAACATGTTTAAAACTCATTCAGACGGTACACTAATGCATCCTTGCTATTGGTTTATAGGAAGTTTGTTCAAAATTTTCACAAGAAAGACCATACAGCATTAACTTCCTAATTGATTCATCTTTCCCATTGTTTATCTGAATGTAAAATAAAGATAAATCCTGCAATTGTACTTTCAAGAGTTTAGAGTCAGAAGAAGAGTGGTGAGATCCACATATACTACAACAAAACTTTAACCTTTTAGTCTTTTTAAATGCATTTTAGATGGAAACAACTCAGCATCAAGCGCAGTTCCATGTTCCGTTAGAATTGCACCTCGTTCTACCTGTGAAACTAAGATATGCCCTGATATGTAACTTCCCCTTTCTACTATAAAGCATATAAGCTCCCATTTTAAGTCCAAAAGGACAACCGGAAGTAATAATTTTAATCAATTCTGTATTGAATAAGGTTGGCTTACCCTCTACACCAGAATGAAAGATGCCAAGTCCAGCCCAGTAAACATATCCATTAATTGGGGTCAGATCATACACATTGAGATAAACTGGTGCACGGCCTGGACCACATTCAACTGACTTTGCCTTGGGAAGGAAGCAAAAACGAGTTGCTGATTTGCCTCTCAAACGACAGGGAACCACTGATTTCCACGCTTTCTTGGATCCCAGTTTCATTCTTATCTTGGGTGAAAAAACAAAATCGCAGTCAAGGAGTTTTACCTACCTGTATGAAAGGCCGACAAAAGAAACAAAAGTTTAGTCAAAAGAGCACGAACAACCTGAATAATAGGCCAAACGTAGAACCATGAGCAACCTGTATGAAATTCATGCTGCATGTTATTTATTAAAAATTTCATCTACTTTTTCAGGGTGGAGAGAGAGGGGAGGTTGACAATGTGGCAACGAATTGGTTGAGCACTAAAAAAGGACAGCTACATTCTTTGCATTCCAAAGCTCTTAAATCAGCTAATATTTACTTCTCAAGAAGAGGAGCTACACATCTAAATGATAAGAGTACCGACATTGTCATTTGTTGAATGGGATCATGAATTATCAAAGTGTTAAGATAATCAAAGAGCCATTGGAATTGGGAATCATCAAGTTTTCCAAGAATTACTGAGCTGAGGAGACTAGATAGAACATGGACTAGCAAATCTAAGAATGATGTGAAAAACTAACTGCAACAGCTTTTGAGGCTGATGATTTCAAAAATCCTGAAGCTTGGAGGTTACTGCATCAACATGAAGGGATTAAAACAACCATTGGGGATACATAATTACAGCACTCGATAAGCAAAAAGATGAATCGATTACTTGGTATTTTTATCAATCGACTTTTACTGAGTTCTTACATAAAAAGAATCTTGCTCTGATCTTCTATCTAAATGCTTCTAGGGATCTTTGGAACTCAACTCCTCTCCAACAACTTTTGTTCCCATGTTGGCGAAGAATGTCAAATTATACATCCTAGAACATAGAAGTCACAAATAAGCAGTGACTCTGCAGTCGTACGCAAATCATTCTCCATATATACATATAATACCACAATCGAATGCACAAACAAGTCTCCCTACATATAAGCCAGCCAAATAAGGTCAAGCACTATGTTTCAATCCAATAGGGGAGCTCTTTAGCAAGCAGCAAAAGACTAGATGGTAAAAAATTGAAGCAGGAACACAAGATAAGCCTCCCCAGATCAAACTCAGAGAGCTTCAAGAATGTAACAAATCTACATGATTCCCACCCTTTGGCACAAGTCAACAACAATTATTAGTGCCGTGCATGTCATGACATCGTGGGGAAAAAATTAAAGCATGAAGATGACAACAGATGCCGGCTTATAATATTTTGGTCAATAAATAATATAAGAAACGGTATTTAAAGCCAAGTAGCCTTCTCCACTCTAGAACATGTATTGCTCAAGCTTTGACCGAATTTTTAGCACAATTAGGTCAAACTTGAATGGAATAGCTGAGAAATCGACCAGAAAACTGCTTAGATTATTCATTGCAAAGGTGATGAAAATAAGAGGTGAGATAAGGTGATGAAACCTTCATTGTGAAGGTGAAATTCTAGAGAAGCATCGCATTCTGGATTTTATCCAGAGTATAAGGCAGAAAATATGTGTGCCGAATTCCATCATCTTAATAGAGATTCTCATTGCATCAGCTAAAGAAAAACGTCACAGAAGTTGGAAAAAGACGACTCCCATTCAAGTCTAAAAGTTCAATTTACCAAAAAACTCTGAAAATTCGGGAGGAGATAAGAAAAAAGGAACTGGAGCTAAAAATTGCAGCACCAGAGCCAGCAGCGACAAGCTCAAGAACCCACCAAGCGAACAGGGTCGACTTCAGATCTTAAGGGTCAAGGACCGGAGATCTGCTTCAGAACGGCACAGAACAAGAGACAAACCAAAATGGGAACGAAAACACGCAACAAGCTCACCTGCATTACAGAGCAACAGTAACAGATCAAACGAAAAAGAAACGGACGGATCAATCATTGTTCCTTCTTCTTCTTTAGTTGGCCAAGTTCCAGGTGGTCAAAAAATACCCACCATGAAACTGAAGAGGAAATCTCGAGATTAAAACAGCAGAGTAAATGGCAGAGCGAGAAGGAAGAGAGAGAGAGAGAGAGAGAGAGAGAGAGAGAGAGAGAAACAAAACTTACAGAATTAGAGGAGGAGGCCGCCATTAGAGCCCAGATGGAAGACCACCTTCAGAAGCCACCAAGTTCAGTCTTTGAGCAAGAGAATGCTTGCTCCTGAAACACACTCTCATTTTCGGGCAGCAACAGCAAGGTCAAAGAGAAGCAAAACACAGTGGAGAAAATGGGGGAAATGAGAAAGAAAAGACAAAGGAAAGACGCAAAGACGCAAAGTTCGGAGCTTCAAGCGACCACCCAGCCCGCAAGGACTCTCTCGCTTGCCTTTCCTATCTTCGCCGCTCAATCGCGGAGTCTCTCTCTCTCTCTCTCTGGAATTATATGCTGTCTCCGAGGAGGTACGGAATCTCATAAAATGACCCAAAAAAATAAGGGAAAAAAAGTTATACCACGTCCATACAACTGCTACAGCTTGCGAGAAAGAAACAGAATTTAGAAAAAACAAGAAATAGAATTTTAAAAATAAATATTTATATGTTGCCTGCGGGTATTATTGGACTCGCAAATTGACAAAGCGCGCCAACTGGGACAGATTAAGTCCCCCATCCAAAGACAGAATTATTCGACAGCGGTAGTTATTTGATAGACATTGACTAGCTTATAAACATACCATTCATTTTCTAAAGAATAAAATTAAAAAAATCACATTTTTTACAATGTTATTTGGAAAAAACCCAGTTAGAGTTTTAGTGTATATATAAAGAGAGGTATGTCTTGAGTTGCTTTTACATTAAAAACATTGCCTAAACATACCTTGCCAATCGTAGGTCGAGAGAGCAAATTCCCCTCTTCAAGGATTTACATTAGTTCAATCGATCCGTTTTTAGATGGGTAATCATTGAATTAATTAACTTTACTTATCTTTTATGCAAAAAGATGATGTTCAATAAAATGGATTAAAAAATGCTTCTGGGTAAAAAAGTAATAGATAAATCGAATAAAACAATGCTCTACAGCATGTAGCACATCGCTCCATTCCATTATTGACCGTCGATGCAGCACGAATTGTGGTATTTAATATTTCATCTCTCCGGCATTGTATTCTGAAGAACAGTCAAAAGTCAACGGGGGGTCTTTAAATGATGAGTCCAAGCGTGAAAAGGGTGGAGGAGATCAAGAGCTTTCTCGTGTACACAGCTTCATAAAGTTCTAAAGGCAACTCATGAACATCTTGTGGGTTCTTGAGTTGGGTCCTCCTCCAGTGGATTAGCCACCAGCTGTCTGATAAATGATCTCGTTCAATAAAAAGAACAAAAAAGAAGAAGATAAGGCCAACTCATAGAATTTTGAAGAAAAAAGTTATCTAGATTGGATGAAGTAGCGAAAATATAATTACTCGATTGACATGTAATTAATTATTCGAAAATATAATTAATTATTTCAAAAAAATGGTTGTCATGTAAATTTTTTTCCCTCGAAGGACTTCATAAGAATCCTTACGGGAAATAATTTTTTGGGTGGGGTCATATGTCCTGATTAGTCGTGTGTTGCGAGCCCACTAACAAATGACTGCCCATCACTTCTTTTCAAGAGAGTTTAGCATTGAGTTTTCAGTTTGAGTTATATGGTTTGTGGACATTTTAATCCGCAATTAGAAAGATATGCTAACTCTTTTTTCTCTTTATCATCATTAGCTTTTAGCCCTAATTCTCTAAAGAAAACCCTCCAATTTTAGGTCCAATTTGAATTATGCACTGAATTTGTCTAAAAAAAATCAACAACTTTCATTCTAACTCCAAATTTGCCCCATGTCCAAAAAATAACCATTGATTTCTTAAAAATTATCAATATCAGATGATTGTTATTGTTGCGTACGAATGCAAAGGGCTGTGAAGATGTGGGTTTTGATATTGAACCTTTAATTGACTTTAGTGTCGATAATTTTGAAAAAACGACATTGGGACACTTGGAGTGCCAAAAGTTGGTATAAAGGGACACTTAAGTGTTAAAAGTTACGAAAGTGATACTTAAAGTGCAAAAATTGGAGTAAAATGGATTACTTTAAGTGCCACCAGCGAGAAAATCTGGTCAAAATGCTGATGTAGCAATTTTCCGGTGAGCTGTGTGCAAAACGACATCGTTTTGCATGTCTTGATGCTATTAAACACTATCAAAACGATGTCGTTTTTGTGTTGACATGATAAATGATTAATTAATTAAAAAAGAGGGAGGGGTGGGCGAGGAGGAGGGGAGGCAATTGGCGGTTGAGAGCTCGGCCCTTGCCACCGCCACCTCCCCTCCGTCGCTGGAAAGGTGGGGGAGGATCGGCCAAGGTTTCTGAGCCCTGGTTAGGGGCCGGTGACCCTAGCTGACTGGCGGCGAGGGCCTGCGTGCCCTCGCCTAGATTTGGGGCGAGGGTCGTGGCCCTCCCCCAGATCCAGTGAGGGTCGCGGGCCCCGACCGACCCTCCCCCACCTTTTGACGACGGATGGCCCTTAGCCACTGGCTGCCTCCCTTTTTCTCCTCCCCTTCCCTTTTTTTTTTTTGTTAATATTAATTAATTAATTATTATATTAAAATTCGAATTATACCAAAATGACGTCGTTTTTTTGTGTGGTTTGTTGAGTCAACCTTCCGGCAAGCCACGTAAGCGAGAAAATTAATAAAAAATTACTGCATAGGATTTTCAGTGGGGTTTGCCGGATGTGCACTCAAGTATCTCATTTTTAATAAAAAGTGACACTTAAGTGTTATTTTTGTAAATTTTGGCATCTAAGTATCTCTCTGTGTCAAGTTTTGACACTTTAGGTATTCTTTTGTCTTGAAAAAATTAGTAGAGATCTTTTCACACTGAGGTAGATTTGGGATTATCGTGAAAGTTTGTGATTTTTTTTTTTAAACAAAAAGGTTCAAGGCATAATTAAAATTGGACCTAAATTTGGGAATCTTTCAAGAAAATTAAGCCCTAGTTTTTAAACGATCTCGTTGTAACTAGTATTAACCTACTTCACTTTGACTAGGAAAATTGGTGGACCAAATACTTTCTACATAGGTCTCAATGCCTCTCTTGTCCTGCTTCACAATATAAGAGAATGAACATTATGTTGGAGGTGACTTCTACACTTGACTACAATTTTCCTCGGAAGTTGAGCGTGCTTGATGCATGGGGGTTTTGGTCTGCAGCAATGTTCTAAAATTTAAAGAGTCAAATACACTTCGAAGACTTAAAACCAAGATTAAAACCCATAATGTTAGCCATAATTTGTTCACCTCATGTATCAGTAAACCAAAATACATCAGAATGACAAGCTCCTCTTAACTACATTCCTTATGGAATTAGTTCGGCCATATAGGACAAGTTCATCATCCATTCAACGAATATAAGCTCTGGTCTTGTCTTTCGTAGATTAAACTCCAATTCAAACGCTTCAAGAACAATAGAGAAATTGCTCCGACAAGGAATTGCCAGACTCCCTCCGGTGGGAGTAAATCAGATTCTTCCCACAGTGAATCCACCCCAAGACAGATGTTGAATACAAAACATGACATGGTAAAAAAACACAACGCATTTGATCAAAAACGTTGAGCAGCTGCAAAAATCTAATCCTCGGCCTTCCTCCACACTTAGTTTTCTCAGATGGAGGGACTCATTGAGCTATATTGGCAACAAGTTCAGCTTCCGGAGACCCAGGACCCAAAGATCAGAATAATTATGGTGCCAATGGTCGTGCAGAGCTCAAGGAATGCTGCCCCTAGTTTGTGCCCGACATCGTACCTGAGAAACCAAATGACTCCATAACAGATATATAGAACTCAGAAATGAACTAAAAAATAGGACCCAGCAATATATTGGTGGAGAAAATGCATATATTGGCAAAATCTATCAACATATTATTCCCATCAGATCGAAAGAAGTTGTCAAATTCTACTTAGCGACAATTGATTTACATGTTACGCATAACGTCATGAGTGTTGAACCTAGGACTTTGTCGTCTTGGATAAACTTGGATGCTCCAGATATAACTGAACATTCAAAGGTTCACTACTCATTGACTTGATGGGGGTTATAAGTGGAGGCTGCTGCCACTGCTTTGTATCCGTTGGGATCCACAATGCAGCAGTGTTGCCCATATCGGCCTGAGGAAGCATCCGAAAGTAACCTACAATCTCCCACCTGCAATCTACTGCCATAATGTGGTCTTAGAAGAATGGTCCCCAACTAATGAGCACTAAGAACCAAGAAACATAGACTTCATAAGAAACAAGGAAGCCGAGCTCAAAAGATGCTTCGACTGTTACAACACCTAAGGCATATTTTCATCCTTGGCGATGCAACAAATGTAATCACACATATTCCAATGCAAGCTTAAGGGTTCCTCCAACAGGACAAAAACTCCATCCGATACATGATTCACTTACCTTGAGAAAGAGCACTAGTCAGGGGTTGGGACACAGACAACTTGATAAAAAATGATCGAAGAGAAAATTCTAGGTCAGCATCTTCCACCATTGAGCCGCATGACTGGTTTACTGAGAGCTTGAAAATGAATCTCTCCAGTGGGACATTCTCGGTGTCAAAGAACACAACAGCTATTCTCTCTATCAGTCCCTGCTTTCCAATTCAAAGAGCTTATTTTTGAGAAAAGGCTCCAAACACTGGCTTTTTTGTTAAGCAAATTCTATTCACATGGAGATTGGAATACAAGTTAGAGAAGGAAAAGAAAGAAACATGCAAACCTTTTCAATGAAAGGTTGAAGCCCTGATACAGACATATGGATATAATTCCTCAGTTGAGGGTGCCGAGCTCTATGGACTACCGAATTCAAATATCTCCTCCTCTCAAAGGCACCTCCAAAAAAATTGGCAAATTGTAACAAATTGGTAGGTGAGGCAGAAAAGTAAGAAGGTCAAAAGGATGAAGCACAAGTGTCCAAATATAGCAAAGTGGCTTTCATCAAGCCTCGCCAGGCAGTCCTATTTCTTTGCCCATTCATAATTCACAAACAGTTACCACAATTTCCTTACCGGAAGGATAGAGTCCCTTGAGGTAAACAATGGATGTGATGGCAACCTCTAAGAATTCTACCAGAATACGAGCAGTCTCACCTACAATTTATTGTGAAAAAAAAATAAAATACTAAGAACTGGTACAACCAGAAGAATTATCGTTTCATGTGATGAATCAACAAATGCAAAATCACCTTGGGGAGATTGATTCTCTCTTCGATCCATAAGGGTTCACTCTCTGTCTCCTGCACCAGCTAATAATAGAAATGCTGATGTATAAAATGGGTCTATAAACTGGCAGTTGCAAATATGTGGGTTCAGAACTGGTTTGACTTGAATTTACCCATTTAACTCATTTTGACCAGTTTTGGCTGGTGCAATTGACCTACACCAGACAAACCCAGTTCAAATCCATTGCCACCCAGATATCTGAGTGCTGACAAATTATAATCTTTTAACCATTGGATTGACCTACACCAACCAAATCAGTCCCACTGAGCATAGCGCTTACAGAACTTTCCTTCTCACAAAATCAAGAAATCACTCGAGTAATTCTCACTTAATTGGACATAACAAAAAACTCAGCTTTACATCGATTTTGCTTCTTTTCTATTGCCTTCAGTCCATCCAACTTTGTCGAGCCACATAGCAATTATCAAATCACTTGTGTCTATTTTGTTGGACATAAAACTGTTAAATGGATGAATTGGCTCAACCAAAGCATGCCACCTGTTACAGAGATAGTACTTGGATAAATGACCTCATTAGCAATCCTTATCTTTAAAAAGTATGTCTTTACTTGAAAAGGCATAGTTTCACAAGGTAGATTTAAGTAAGAGGTTTTAGAGACAAGTTTAGCCTCAATGCATTTGGGAGAGGGAGGAAAGGAAAGCCAAAGTAGTCACACGTTTTACTATGTCTGACTTTATTTAAAGCATGACATTCTCAATGTCAGAAGAACGATTAAGTATATCTCTCATTTAACACCATCTGACAAAGTCAACTTGTTACACACAAACTCGTACTTCTTCGCCCACAAAGTTCCATAAATTCATCATTGAATGATAACAAAGGACACTTCTCTACTAGATTTGATCCATCATAAGCTTCTTTAAGAAACACCGTGCCCCTAGCACCCTTATTAGTGAGGTAAAAGATGCCTTGATGCTTGATCAAACAAAGCACCAACCTAGATGGCAATAGATACTCCGAGTGAAATGCATCCAATTGTGAATATGTCATCCTTTTCTCCATAGTCAAACTGAGGAGCTCATGAAGCACAGCCACCACCCTTTTTCGAGCTTTAGGATCTGTCATCTCAAATCTTCTTGCATTCAAGTAAGGTGAAGGAAATTCCAATCTCTGCCACCTCTCAACTGCCATAAGATAACCTGTGTTTGGTCTAAAACCAGCAGGATAACTCAGTCTAAATGCAAAGGGACCCGCATAATTACCATCTTTGGATATTTTAACCTTCATTTGACCTACATTGGAGTCCAAAAAACCTTCACGTGCTAGTCTTTCCTCACGGGCTGTAACAGCTAATGAGGAATCCCAATGTTCCAGCCGAAGACAATCTCTTCCATTGACATTTTTGACTGAGAAGAACTCTGGGTACTTTGGGATTAAAGTATCCTTGAAATTATCAGGCAATCCCAGTTCAGACCCAATAAATTCAATCTTCTCAAGTGGGATTTGACAATCCACGGACAACATTAACAGCTTCCTCAAATTTTTCACCAAAATGGGTTCCATTAATATCCTGGCTTGAGCTTCTCCACGAGCAATCTTCTCAGCTTTCTCAGTGAGTGATACAAAAGGGGGCGATCTATTACCACCACCTACGTAGAACATCGAAGGGTACCTTTCGATCACAGGCATAAAGTTCCACTTTTGAACGAACCCTACTTCTTTTTCTAGGTCCCTAAGAAGGAGAGATTGGTTCTTTTGGGATTGGATGATAGATTTGAGCTGTAGGATCAAAGCCGGTTTCTTTTGCAAGTCCATGACTTTGTCAAGTTCCTGGACTCTATGATACATTTTCTTCTTGGGTCTTCCTGCTCGACTGGATTTTTGCTTCGACTGAATCCACAAGGACCATGATTTTGGAATGGGGACTGAAGGTGACGACACATGCACAACATCCCTAATTCCGATGGCATCTCTCAGGGCTCTCTCTATATGCTTAATCATGAATCTTATACATATCATATGCAGAAACCAAGAACAGTCCGTGAGGCCAAATCCAAACCCACCAAGATCGCATGTATATAAAATGTCATCAAGCTAAAGCAAAGGAAACCTGACCGTGCAATCTAATTGCATTTGCCTGGTGAATTCGTATCGGAAGACCTACCCCCCAAATCGCGACCTCTTCTGCGCCCGAATCCCCCTCCCCTTCCGGCAATCCTGCCGTCAGCTCGCTTTCCAATCAATTAATTCCGAGCGGAACACTAGCTCACAAATCTGCAGCAACAACAGAAGCGACCTTCTTCATTCAGAGGGCCCAATTGAAGACTATAAGATAAAGACAATCCGCTAAAGAAGTGCGTTTGCTGTTCCATTGCTCGATGCCATCCCATCATCCTCCCCGCAAGATCGTCATGAAAGAAAAAACGTAACGAATGCTTTACCTTTCGGCGAGATGTTCGTCACCGAAATCGCAGAAACAACTTGGACGATCCTAAGGCGAGGGTTTTGGGGGGGTTTTTGTCTCGAGGACCGGTCAGTCCGGACGAGCTTTTGACATTCGGCCCGAAGATCCGGCCCGGACCGTCCGGCCGGTCCATGTAACAATCCGCAAGTTTAGGAGGACGAAAATGACGATGCGACACATGCAGTTTATGCGACACTGTCTCGAATGAAAGAGGCATTCCTTTGTGCTATGGTGATCGGTTTCATGGAGGTTCGGACAACCAGGACCAGCTTTCATTTTTAGGAATCGGGAACTGGATTGAAACTCCTTAGAACTGAATCAGTCTAAATTGATTTTTAAGTAAGCCAATAAATCGGCTTAGTATTTAGTTTAGTTTATTTTTTTTGAACCGTATGCGATCCGCTTTTCTTTCAATTGAGTAGTTTTCTCTACAAAAAAATAGGTGCTTTGGTTTGGTGGTCATTGCAATTGGGCAAATGAACTCACACTCACAGAAGGAGTGTGGACGCCATGGAGCCGGTCTGCAAACGCCTTTGACTCCAAATGGTACTCATTTATTAGTATCAGTAACAGTTTTAGTGCATTTACGATGGGCATTGATCATTCTTTTATGCATAAGGTGCAAAAAAAGAAAGATAGAAAGAAAGAAAGAATGAAAGATGGTAAGTGTAGGATACCAAAGAGTCGTGCATGGAGTTGAGCAGGTCGCTATGGTCTTGGAGAGAGTCCTGAGGGGTTTTATTTTTGTTTTTATTTTTTTGAAAAGTTTTAAGAATTTACGAAAAGAAAGTTCATCCGATCCAAGCGGTCCGGGTGGGCGATTCCACTCTTGAAACTGGAAATCGAATTGAAAATCACAAATTCCCATTTTTGAAATTGGAAACTAAAACGGTGCTATTGAGATGTTCATAACTAATCGGTCCGGTCTAACCCAATCTAGTTCGATTTGGGCGGTTCCTTTTGCTCCTCCTTAATGCTAGTCTTAGGTTGCAAGAGAAATTGTTTTTTTTTTTTCCGGATAATACAAGTGTTCATGGATTGTAACAAGTGATTTTAACGCTTTAATTAAAAATAAAGATAAGTTAGGTGAGACTGTTTACTCTTGGTAAGGTAATATACTTATCAAGATTGCATGAATCACCGTAGCCTCGGGTATTGGTTTTGTCGGTCCTTGGCTTGCCTGCTTTATGACTTGATACCGTTCGGGTGATAAAAGGGCGGCCTCATATTTGTCATGAAGCTTTTCTTTTTCCATCCCATCGGACACCACTCCGACCGGTGTGTACGGTCCAGTTAGACGTCCTTCCCGCTCGTAGCAGAAACGCCAACAGCCCGTTTCGTTTCAAAACTACGCGGCTTAATCACGCTCGGTCCAATCCTTATGTTCCCAATGTTTGGAGCAGTGAAAGCTTTCAAGTCCTCCCTGCTATATTGATCTTTTCAAAAAAGAGATCAATGATCGGAATAGGAATGTTTCTGGAAATGCTTTTCAAAGGAAAAAAAAAAAAAAAAAAAACAGAACTTGGAAAAAGACTTCACGACATCCAAAGAGCCTTGGCCGGTAGACCTTGCATGTCTTTGTATCAAGCTTTTTTTTGGTCGAAAGCAGATCTTTTATTTATATCATAGCTGGTGTAGTTCCAGCAGCGCCCTAGACTGGGGCGTCCATACATAGTAATGCCCAAGGGGCTGGGGGAGGAGAAGAAAGCCAAGCGGGCGGCAAAGCTTTTTTCCTATGCTCACGCGCGGCCCAATCTGCAATTGAATTTGCAATTCTAGAACAGAAACCAAGGCCCACAAACTGTAGATTTGCTAAAAGATCTTTGCACGCTGCCAACAACGCATGTACTTCCCAGTTGAAGTCTTTAGTGGCTTTGAGGGACCGTACTAGATCTAGATGGTCAGCAAACTTTAAGAAGGAAAATCCCATTTTTTCTGAAGAAGGATAGTGTTTGCAATGTGTTTGCAATTGGATTGGTCATGAAAAAATATCAGGAGAAGCATGTCCTTGATCACGTGTCCAAACTTCTTTCCACTTCCAATGATCATTCTTCCCTTCTATTGGAGCTCCGCCGAGATTTGGAAGAGCAGCACTGATGATACAATCAAAAGACCCTTGTGGGGGACCCGAAACCTTTGGAAACTCCAGGCTGGGAAGGTCTTCATTTGTCTTTTTTCAATTGTAATAGGATGACATTGGTGATTCTATCTGCAATCCTGTGAAGGAAGTTCTCAACTCTAGAGTGATTGCTAGTGATTCGAGGTGAAACGCGTTGAAGAAAAGAGGGAATTCAGCCACACCCTTGATGGTTTATGTATGTCGACAATAAATTTACAGTAATAGTGAAAGTATGACAGCTACACAAAGATATCACAAGGATCGATATGTCATAAAGTAGTCGAAGCTCTCATTTGATCAATATAACAAAGCGAACATCAATCCAGAAGGCTGGGAAGAGAATCAAACTCAAATTGGTGTCCAAGCATGAATAACTCAAAGCATGAAGTTTACAGACAATTAAAATCAAGAGAGATGGAGTAGAATGAACAAACATATTTGTTGGGAAAAAATTTGGGAAATGGGATCCCCAAAACAGTGATTCGACACAGAATCGAACACAAATGTAGCGGAAGTGAGCCTAGAAAAATCATGAATCACCGATCCTAAGGCACATCACATGATCGAACGTACCTTGTTTCCACTGACTAAACACCGGTGTTGCGAATCAAAGAGGAAGAATCCACGCTGTTCTTCAGAGGATTATCTTGTTCTGTTCTTCGGGAGAAAACGGTGTTGGAAAATGTAAATTCTGAGAGAACGTAATCTCTTGTTCTCAAAATACGTAACTTCAACCCCGATAACTGCCTCCAAGATTTTCCTTTTATCTTAATAACTTCTTCCATAGTCAACCATGGCTCCTGGAATATTAGGGGGTTGCCCGGCCCCTAATAGTTTCAGCTTATAATTCTTATATCGTCTCCGGTGGTTTATTAGGGCTAACTACCAAAGCCCACTCATTATCATATTTTACCACTTGAATGGAGGTCTCCAAAAGCTCCATTGTATAGGGGGAGGTTATGCTGTTTGTTTATGTTTTTTTGCCCTCTGCAATTTCGAACTTTGCTTGTTGCAATTTCCTTCCTTTGAAAGGATTGGCTTGGAAAGTTGAAGGCACATAATTTGTTTACCGTTGTTTGTCTTCTTTACAGGGGTTAATGCTGATTCTTCTATTATCTCCTGAAAGCATGAGCTTTTTTGCCATTTTCTTGTTGCAGATAGGGATCTCCCTTGTCTCAATTTCATTCCTAACCACTATTTCCATCTTGGATGTTGTGTCTGGTGTTTCGGGAACTGTATCATCAGCATCAATTTTTTATTCTAATTTGCCATAGAAGGCTTCCCAGTTAGGACTGTGATCTCGCACTTTCGCCTTAAGCCACAAGCCATATTTTCTTGCTTTGTTTTGAGCCCATTTAGTATGCTTATAAGGGATTTCTTCACAATAAGTGCCATAATGACCGATCCTCCCGCACGAGTAGCAATAATGCCAAAGGCATTCATATTTGAATTTCACCCATAACTTCTTGTTTCCTATGTCCAGAATAGCACATGATTTTAAGGGAGCTAACAAATCCACTTCCACATTTGCCCTCCTGACTTTGTGTGGTTCATTTCCTTTTGATTCCACTTGAATTTCCAATACTTTGCCCACTTGTTTTGCCAAATCAGTAAACACTTCTTCTAAAATCCACCTGATATCCCTCCAATTTGCACCCTAAAAGCACATTGAGAATTATTGTAGCAATGCTCTGGAATTTTTGGTTCACGTTGTTTAAGGACTAATAGATTACTAGCAAAGGACCAAGGTCCCAATTGCATGACTCTCTCTTTTTCCTCCCCCGATTGAAAAATGAAAGAGAAGAATCCTGGTTCCTTTTAGGAGGAAACCACCGATTCTATTTTCCATGCCTTCTTCATTGTATTAAGAAAGACTTGGAAGTTGACGTTAGGTTTTGAGAATAACTTACCAAATAGGGTGCGGTCGCTTCCCTCCTTTTTTCTAGGGGGATTTCCTTTATTGCTTCTACTGCATCATTCTCTGACCATGAGTGGCCTAGACTTTTGCATAGAGCTGCCAGACACAAATCATTCTCCATTTCACCTTCCATTTTTTCTTTCTGCAAGTGTGGGGTTTGCTTCTGGTTCTACTATTCACAAGAAGACGGCTAAGAATAGAGGAGTGAAGCTTCCTATTTGTGGTCTTCTTATAGGCAAAAAAGTGCTATCTGGTGGATGAGAAGGTTTTGTTGTTTGTTTCTGTGGTTTTTGGAGATGGGTTAAATGGAGAAAGATTGAAGAGAACTATGTGAAGATGGGTTTGCAAGCTGGGATGGGTTTGTGAGTTGAGCTGTAGCAAGGATTAAAACCTTTTAGGTTGTGTATTGATCGAAGGTAGGTTGAAATGGTATTGTGGAGGGGAGGGAAGGATGTGAGTCTGGGGAATGTTGGCTATGGAGTTAGGGTTGTTTCCAAGGTGAGAGAGTAGAAGGAGCCATGTGGGAGAAGAAGTAGGATGAGGGTCATGATGGTTTTAGGGTTTTGTTTGCACTATCACCCATTGAAGGGATAGAGAGAAGCTCTGCCTATAGGAAAGAGGAGGAGCTCTACCAGTGAGAGAGATCCATCATGTTAGGTTGTAATAGAAAAGTCAACTCAAAAGTTAATGCTTTAACTTTTTAAAATTAAGATGAAAATGAAATGGAAATGAAGTGTTAATGCAAGAAAAATAGTAAATGGCTATTTTTGGGTTGAAAAATGAGCTCTATTGTGATCAGAAATTCTAATATCAAGCTTTTTACCTTTATAATAGCTCAAATTGAATACTTAACAATTGAGAAAAACCCCCATTGGTTGAATTTTTTCATCACGTTGATTGATGATGTGCCATGTTGGATGGTCAAGATTAATCACAATCATCCAAAAGCCAATTTAGTCAGCAAGAAATTGAAAGCAAAACGAGTCAACATTTTGCTAAACAAGCAATCTATCAGAGATCAACTCAGTTCTGACAAAGCTACACTAAAAACATAGCAAGTCTGATGAATTCAGTCGACAAACCAGCACTCATCAGTTTTGCGGCCATCCAACAAAACTCAGTGGAGCTATCCATGGCTCTCCAAGACAAAAAGAAAGTGATTATAATTAAGGACTCGACTCCACAGAATAAAGCAAACCAAAGATGTAATCCCAGACAGTGTCGATCCGCTTGACTTGAGGATGTCTTATCACCAAATAAGTTAGTTTCTACAAAACTTCTGGAGGCGCCAACTGCCCAATGAGCGAAACTGCATGAAAATACGTGGTCAAGCATCAGCAGGGTCAATCCACCAGTAGAATTTATCACCAAGAACGGCCGCTGCGAGACCTACTACATTTGTCATCACATCAAAATAGCGATCCTGACAAAAGGCATTGATTAAAATTCAGGTATTCAAGTCATGCATCTGAAAAGATATGTATCTACTCACTGATTTTTGTACGAGGAAATGTGATCTTATGATGTAAATAGCAGTCAATGCAGAAGATGGGTTAAGACTAGCAATTAAAGTCACACCTTCGCATGAGCACGAACAATGTCATTTGGTAAGCTTCTGCAGTAAATCGAGAGAGCAAATTTTACATCAGTAGCAGATAACATGATTGAGTATAGCCATGCTTGGCGTTGATCCATGGTAACACGATGCACACTCGTTTTTCACTCCGTTGATTTGCACCCGTGCACATACTTCCGAGGGGCACCACCATCACCATTCTCAAACAAACGTTTCCAAGATTCAAAGCAATCACAACCATTGATAATGATAGACTTAATCCAAAGTAATCATAACTGTTGATAATATAGAAAAGAAAAGGGGCACAAAAACAGGGGGACGTCCTGTCCCATCGAAATCTCATCTCCTCCGTTAAAATTCACGCAATTTTTGCATAGTCATAGGAGTTTCCTACAATAGCACATGAATTCTACATGGACATAGGAGGTCTTTGGTTTGACTTTAGGAAAATGTTATTAAGGAAATGCAAAGGCCTTTGAGCTAAATGGGTTGTTTGAAATACAAGTGGTACTTGTCAAAGTATAAAACACATTGGAAAATAACTTTGACGTAAATGCCGTTTATAAAAGCTATACTTTATAAAAGATTTTTGCTAATTTTATTTAATAAAAATTGTCAAACTATTTGGTGGTGGAACTCGCCAGTGGCACACTAGCTGCACGCTAGTGACATGCCAGCCGCTTACTAACCGCTCATAAGTGGCTAAGGCAAAGTTAGGGTTTTCGTGGACATTTCCAGAATTATGAAAGTTGAGCGAGGGCAAAGTTTTAAGAAAAAAAAAAATCTATTTGCATTGTGGAAATGTAACATTTCAGAGTATCTTCGGATCTACTTTGAGCTAAAGGTCTTTAGAGTGCTCTGTAGATGCAATTGTATCTGCCAAAAGCACCCAAAGATTTTGCCAAATGACATTTGCATCTGCCTAAGAGCTTTGGGATCAGAGGGCTTTACAATTAGTGAAACAAACGCACCTAAAGCTCAGCTATACACTTGGAAGTACTTGTTCTTAAAGCAGCTAATTGTCGGTACTTGTTCTTAAAAGCGGCTAAGGGCGCGTTTGGTAACATTTCTGTTCAAAAATTGTTCCAGGGAACAGAAATAGAAAAAAGTATTTCTGTTCCGAGGAACAATTTTTGACCAGAAAGATGCGTTTGGTAAACTTGTTCTGAGAATAAAAAAATGAATAGAAACACGTTTGGTAAATTTATATTCTTTTTTTGTTTCTTTTAATTTTTTAATATTTTTATTTTATTTTTCCTTTTTTTCTTTATTTTTTATTTTTCTTCTTTCGGTCGCTCGCCGGCCTCCGGCGACGCTCGGCCTCGCCGGACTGGGCGAGCCCGAGCTCGCCCGGCCAAGGCGAGACTGAGTCTCTCTGGCGCGGGCGAGGCTCGGCCTCGCCTTAGCTGGGTGAGCTTGGCCTCGCCCAGATTCGGCGATGCTCGGCCTCGTCGGGGGCCGGCGACGCTCTGGCGAGGTTGCCGACCCTTGACGGCGTTGCTGGCCCTCGACGGCTAGTCGCCAGCCATGGCCGAGGCCGGCGATCGGCCAAAGAAAAAAGAAGAAGAAAAGAAGAAGAAAAGAAGAAGAGAGAGAAGAAGAAGTGTTTCTTCAAAATCGTTCATGGAATAAGAAACAATTTTTTTTTGTTTCTCGTTTCTGTTCTTTTTGTGTTCCGGCAACAAAAAATCCGATTTTGAACAAAAACGCAAACAAACGCGTTTCTATTCTTTTTTTATTCCCGGGAACAAAAAAACAAAATTTCTGTTCTTAAACAGAAAAAAAGAAATGAAAACATGCAGCCCCTAATTGTCCGCCTCTCAATTAACTGGCACGACTGGGTCAACAAGTCGTTTGAAAAGCAGATGGTAGCTTTCTTGTGAAGACAACAATAGAACAACAAACTCAGGGGAAAAAGAGGTCTTTGACGAAGGAACAGATAATGTGCATGAGGGAAAATCCTAAGCATGGGAACACACTCACTGACTTTAAGATACACTAACTTGAATAACCTGTTAACAATCATTCTCAGCATGTGCTATGCCAAGTGATCTCCAATCTTCAGCATTATCAGGATTTTTCAGAACTTCAGCCTCTAAAGCAAGAATTGCTTCACCCAGAAGCCCTTTGTGGAAGAGGTTTTGGCCTTTTTTAAGGGATTGGGGTGCCCACCATACGGATTCATATCTGAGAAAACACACACTCCCCTTGAACCATCTGACTGCTGCTTTTGCTCTTTCCAGAACCTGAAAGATTCGACATCAATGTAAAATGATGAACTCTGAAGATAGATTATTATGTTACAATATCATTTAAATGATATGAGTAGTGTAGTCACAAACATGGTTGATTTCATGCTAGTATCTCAGAAACTTCAAATTCATTATTCAGAATTACGGGAAAGGAAAGCAACTTTAGATTTCAGACATGAAGGCAAAATCTCAAGGAAACAGCAGGTGGAAAGTCAAGTCACAATAATGTGTTCGTTGAAATTGCATAGAGGATAAACTGAGCAAGAAAAACCAAGGAGAGGGGATGCACATTTCAGAGTGTTCACTCGCTGTCATGACATGCACTAATACAAACTCTTTCTTTACAGGTATTTCTCAATCCATAATGATAATACTTTTCCCCTCTGTCCCAAGTTCAACAGTGGTACAACCATACCGGTGAGACACATAACTATCTGATGAACAATTCACTTGGCTTTCCAGAGAAAGGTCCTGCCACTGTCCTATCGTGGACGAAGGCGTATTTCATCCACTATGTTATGAATCGACTTTCTGTGGGTGGACTATCGAGACTTGCAAACTGACTTAGTTCAAGAATGCCGATACCCCAATGTCCTTTAGAGTAGCCATTGGAGTACATTCAATTGCACAGAGAGAGAGGGAAGGGGAAAAAAAAGCACGGTGAAAATGGGAGGAATGTGATGGGCCAGGAAAGAGATGGGAAGAATATTTTGACTTTTATTTTTCTGCTCAATAAATTCTGGGTTGTCTCCTACAAAATGATTGGCGAGTCTGAAGTGGATTTTGGAGGATTGAGGCTGTTGAGCTTTGGACATTGGGATTAGTTTTTTTGTTTTCTGGGTGGATTTGCTTATTGGTTTGCACTATCAACAGTGCATGTGCATTGAACTATGTGGTATGGTTGATTGTGTGGTATGTGAATTTGAATTTTTGTTGCCATTTTTACGAAATTAGAACAGTATTTTTGGGACTAAAAGTTAAGATTCATCTTCATCTGTATTCCTTTTCAGGACTCTTTGCTTTAATATCCAGAGAAATCTACTCAACCAGTACAAGGACTCTGCATTTTGTCAACTTTGTGTGGTGTTTTCGGGTCTGGCACATACTATTTGGGGGTGTTTGGGTATGCTCTGGGATAGCTTATGCTTAGATTTGTACTGTGCTAGTTGCTTTCTCTTTGATTGATTGAGTGGGGCTCTTTCTTTGTTTTGATTAAGGACAGGGCTTTTCTAGGAGCAATGAATAATGAGAAGAGAAAATGGCTGGAGATGGAGGAGCAGCAAAATCAGATGAGCCAGCGCCACACCAACCGATAGATCAGCTGCCCGACAGCGGAAGCAAGTTGACCATTAGGAGAGGTGGAATTTTGAAAGTTCAGCACTTGGATTTAGTTGCAAGATACTTCTGCTATGCGCCAACACAACCCACGGTGGTTACCATCAAGCCAATCGAATTGCTTATGTTGAGTTCTTCGTGAAACCAGAGGTTGATGGTGATGACACGTAGGCTTCTGCGACTCTATCAAAACCAGAGGAACAACACGTCCAAAGCAAATTTAATTCAGCCATAGATCAGAATCAAAACCTGAGGACGAAAGCCGCTAATTATCATGAACACGTTTGACAGGGAAGTTATCGCGGTTCCCAAAAAGATATAAAAAAAACTTGAAACCCGACCCAAACTGATGTCTTGGGTTATATGCAGTTCAGGTATCGGTTCGGGTAGGGTCATGTGCGCTTCCATTTCGGTTCGGGTTTAACATTGACCACCGCTAATCGGAATCTTCTACAACACACTGTATTATCAAAAAGGAAAAGTCCAAAACATTTAAAATGAAGGTCAATATTGGACATTGAGATACCGTACCCCCACTGTCATATTATAAAAACTGAAGTTTGTGTGATTTTATGTAAATAACAAAAGAAATAAAAGGCCCCGTCTTTTGTCAGTCACGGGGTTCTATTACATGCGCGTTCGCCACCCTCATTGAACACCTATAGTTGTCGGGAGGTCACATTTGCTTCAAACCTAGATTATAAAAGATAAGCATCCTCCAGAGACAACTCCATAAGCGCGGATTCGTACTCACTCGGTGTATGTAATACTTAATATCACCCTTTCTGCAATCGGTCGTCAGGATGTGCCTGATCCGACCATACAAAAGAATTAAACAATGTTTGCCTCCACAACACTGACTACGAAATCAAAAATAAAGTCGGTCAGTTTTAAAGCACCAACTTATTCAACCCTTAAGGTTTGAGGGTGGGCGATCTCCGCCTACGCTCAAACCTTACAAATAGTAAGTCCGAGGATATTCTTTAAGAAGTAGACAAGTCTCTTCTATATACGCACGTTCTAGTTGGATTCATAGACCATTCATCATCTCCCGATAAAACAATAATACTAGCTTGCATGCAAAACATAGATCAAATAAGCTTTCATCCCCCTTTTTTATTGTGCAAAACATTGACGTCGTTTCGCGAAAGAAGTCAGCTGATGTGACAATTGACACTTAAAACATACAATAATGTTGATGTCTACCTACAATAATCAAAAAGTTGTTTCAATTACAATCAGATGGTGTTGGTGATTCTCTCCGCGATCTTGTGAAGGAAGTTCAACTCTAGAGTGATTCTGGGTGAAATGTATTATTGATGGAGTGAGGGAAGTCGACCACACACCCTTGATGGGTTGGCTTGGTATCTTTACATATGTCAAACAGAATATTACAGTAATAACAAGTGCCTTATCGTATGACAGCTACACAAATATACAAGAATCTCAATGTCAAAAAGTAGCCAAAGCTCTCATTGAACCTATAATCCTAAACGAAGAAATCATCAATCTACAAACTGAGGGGAATCAAACACAAGCATTAAGTGTACAGACAATTTTACTGCGTATCTTAAATAAAAAGAGAGGAGAAGACAGCATAATAAAACCAACTAAACCTTATCAGCACTTAGGCATTTCAACGATATTAAGCAGACGAGAAATTTTGTTGAAAGGGACCAGTTTAACCCATTATATAGGTACATTTCAGCCACGGCATCCTTCACAAGAGAAGTCAGTGTCGGTCTTACCAGGCTAAGCCAAACACATATTATTAAATAGTTAAGTGCATCACTCACAAATTCTCCAAGCATTAAGAGTACAGACAATTTTACTGCGTATCTTAAATAAAAAGAGAGGAAAGGAAGCATAATAAAACCAACTGAACCTTATCGGCACTTAGGCATTTCAACGATACTAAGCAGACAAGACATTTTGTTGAAAAGGACCAGATTAGCCCATTATATTAGCCCATTATATAGGTAAAATTCAGCCACGGCATCCTTCACAAGAGAAGTCAGTGTCAGTCTTACCAGGCTAAGCCAAACATATATCATTAAATAGTTAAGTGCATCACTCACAAATTCGCCTTTATCCCATTCAATTAGGGTTTAGTTGCACAAAGTTTTAAGGTCAGATTCGGCCAATATTCAGGGACCCAGGAGCAGGGAGGAAAAAAAGCAAGGGGGCATGACAGGGTGACACACTAGCCCACTGTAATCTCATCTCATCCATTGGAAATTCACGCAATTTTTGCAAAGTCACAGGTGTTCCCTCATCACATGATTAGAGCATGGACATAGCAGACCAAACAATATTTACAGGAGCTGCTCAGACAACCAATAAATGACTATATGGGGCGTAGAAACGCTTTCTAGCTCATGATATTTCATGTCAGCTCAAGCCCCGAAAATAACCTGGGAGGACCAAGTACCAAAATTGAGCTGTCTCGTGTGATGACCCCATATTTTGCATAAGGAGTACCATCTTAAGCTGATGATTGTTTTTCCTACATATACAAGTAGAAGAGCAATCGATTATTATAGTTCTAATCTCCATATATGAAAAAGAAAATGCATGGAGTTCTTTTTTAAAGTTGGAACATAATGAACAATATAACGAAACAGAAAATGCATTAAGTATGGAAAGGAACAGAACTTACATCTCTAGAACCGGTTATGTAGGAAACAACAACAGTGATGTCATCAAGCTTGCCACCATAATAGCGAAAACCAGCATCTTGCGCAGCAGTAGAGAATGGAGTCTGTCGATCCCTATCCTGCGCTCTTTGGCGTGCCAATGCTGCTATCTTCTGAGCCGTGACTTGTGGCCCTAGACCAGCCCTTGTCGCATGAACAACTACAGCAGTAATCTCATTGTTGTAGAGGTTATCAAATAGTCCATCAGTACCAGCAATCACAACATCCCCCGGTGCAACAGGAATTGTGAATACCTGCGTCAAGAGAAGGCCATTAAGATAGCTGGAATATTGAACCAACAGTTGTATTATGGTGAATCATAAGCATGCATAATCCATGTTTAGTTATTTGATAATCTCTGATATATCGACTTGTACAACAAATTCCAAATTAATAGCTACTTTTGGTACCATCTCAAACCAGATAATCGCAGGGCAAAAGACCACAAACAGTAAAATAATAACAACGAAAAGCAGAATTAACTCCAGCCAAGTAAATAGCTGAGCAATGAGTATCTAGGAAAATAAGACACAACAGAACTTATGCCTTTACTGACCTGACCAGAACTGGGCAAATCACCACTATTTCCACACTCCAGTTGATAGGTAAGATTAAAATCATGCTGTTGAACAGGAGACCTAAAGATTGTGCATCCATCCCGGACTACCATGAACCCACTGTCACCCAAATTAATAGCATGGAGACCCTGCCATATAAATAGAAGCAATATACCATTGTTGAAAAGAGCATAACATCATCCTAACAAACAGAACTCAAAGCAACATCATTCTTCTGTGGAAGAGTCCAAAGTCAAATAAAGATTCATCTAAAATCACCCATGTTTTCACACTGCAGATCAATATGTAACCAGCATAGTAATTTGTCGGCATCAGACAAATCAACTCCATCAAGCAACCTCATGCATACAATTTATATCAAAGCACCCAGGACATATGAAAATCTTATGCAAATGAGCCAGATCAGCCGAAAAATGCCCTCCATGCTCATTCAAATCCCTGAGCTGTGACCTAGTGTCCAATCAGACAAGTGGAATCACTCTCCCAGGAAAATTTCAGAATCACTGCAGCCCACTGAAACGAATCATGTGATACGATCCAACTATTTAGTAGTAGATGCATCAAAGCACAAGCAACTGCGATTTGCATTGCCATCTAAATAGGGAAATATCAAACCAATGTAACAGTATCAATACTAATCATTTTCAAGAACAGATACATCATATGGTAAGATCTGTGTTCTAAGAGCACAATACCTGGTCTGTGAGAGCAATGATGCAAGCTGTGGATGAACCCTTTGCTTTGGTACTTGAGTATGCCTTTTCCAAAACTCTGAAGGGGTCAATAGAGCCCTTGGGCTCATCCTGAATAGCAGTTATTGAATTAGACATAAGCTCTCGAGAATATTGCCCAGCATCTATTCCATAATCTGCCCAGCCACCAACACCATCGGCCACGCCTATTGCTTGCTCATCAGAACAGATAAAATGAGCATCCTCTCCACCAGTTTCTTCTTTATCAGGATGGGGTAGGTAACACGACCCTGAAAGTAGCTTCAGCATTTTTCCAGGTAGATTTGTTCTGATGTCATAGAAAGAAACATAACTAACATGGGACCAAATAATTCATTCCACCAATAATGAGGAAGGAGCAAATAGTTCTATAGCACAATGACCTCATGCTAATTCAATGGCTAACCATTTAAAAAGACAAAGCAAACAACCAATGTCAGAAAGAACCTACTTAAATTACAAACCAAAAAACCTATCAAATCCTTTACAAACCAAATGAGCTGCCAAGTAGATTTATTTAGCAAGCCTTCTGTCCTTTGCATCATTTTGTCGTAAGGAGATATTTAAATAAGACACCAAGAAAATGAAGAAATGCCATAGCTAGGAGGAATCACGGATTAAGAACCATAATAAATAACAAAATGGCAGAATTTTAAAATAGAATTATACCCCTCAGAAGACACTGTTTGACTTCCAAGCTGTTCGTCCCTTGAAAAATTGTCAAAGGAGACATCTGGAGCCATGCCTGTAGATAAACTTCTACAAGAAGAAGCATAAAGATCTCTGAGCCCTGACTCAAAGTATTGACCGGAGTTGTATTTGCCCTTCAAGGCACTGAACACAAAGTACCCATATATCTGATGCTTACTGGGTTGCTCCTTATTTTTTAAACTCATGCTAACTCTTTGGCAACTGTCAAAGCTTTTGTTGCTATAATGAGCAGTGGCATGATTTGTAAAAGTTGAATGATGTGGATGCCCTGAAATTAAACGGTAATCACTCAACACGGCTCTTGAACCACAGGCAGCCATTGGTTTATCTTGAAACTTGCAGCTGTCCACAGACTGGCCTGACTCAGAGAAGGCCCGATCGACGTGATATGCACAAACTTGAAATGAAGGGCCGGACACTGAAGGAGTAGAGAATGTGCGAGACAGAGCTCCAACAACAGAGATGTTTCTTCTTTGATTAGCTAACTGCGAGTCTGATCTTGCAGCAACAACAGTGCCCGGAGGTAAAAGCAATTGCAGGTCTGGAACTCTCGAAAAGGGCACAGAATGAAATAACCTAGAATTCCCAAACCAAGACTTCCCTTGCTCGACTAGAGCTTCCACTGGCCCTTGCACCTTACCATCCTTCCCAATACTTGATTTCGAGACACCATTCTGAACAGCAGTTCTCAGTTTCAAAGTATAGGAGGATGGCATCATGTACTTTCGAAATAAAACAGCCTCTCTCGAACCCCTCTATTGCAAAGAGCACAACGATTAACAGCTGATCTGACAAGTATTATCATATCTGAACAACATCTATTTCGCGGGGAACTGGTACTTGTAAGCAGTCTCCTCTTCAGTGCCCAGCAAGGTCCCCATAAACCTGGTAACAGAGCGAATGACTAGACTGGTGAGCAAAATCACCTCCAATAACCAGGTCCCAAACAAACAATCACAAAAAAAAAAGGCACAAGTTCAATAAAAACAAACCCTCCATCGTCTTCATGTTAAAAAACACATCTCCCTCAACCCTAACCACAGCTTCTTCCAGCAAAACAAAAGCAACCGAGCAACAAAGCGATAACCAGCAGAAGCTATTCAAGAGAAATCAGACTCGCCGCAATTAGCAAAAAATTATCAGCAGGAGGCCCAAAGACCGCACCTGCCCTCGTCGGCGGCTCACCGGGCCCTCAAGGCAATCGCGGACGACTAACGGGCACGACGGAATCAAAGTCGAGCCCCGAGAGAAACCAACAACCCTCCGGAACCACCACGGATCAGCTCTAACAGACGCGACGACCGAGAGGGGCTCGAAAGCGAAGCTCCAGCAAGAGGACAAAACGCGAGCGGCGTCCGGTGGGAATCACGAGGCCCCCCTCCCTCTCGCTACCCCTCTCTTCCTCTGCCCTTCTACAGACGCAGCTGGCCGTCGCTGAACGGTAAGAAGCCAACGAATAGAGAGAGAGAGAGAGAGAGAGAGAGAGTTCCCCTCGAAGCAGAAAAGGCTCGAATGAGAGATGGAAATGGAGATGACGAAACCCTAGAAAAGGCCCCAGCGAGAGAGAGGGGCAAAGGGCGACGCAGGAGAGACCAATCCCTCGTTCCCATTGGAGTAATGAATAATAAAATTTATGACGGCTAAATTGTGTATTGACCGATTTGACAGCGGCATTAGCTTCGCGAAGGGCGATGTAGCGGGGCTAGTTTGGTCATTTCGAAAAGGTCGGCATGCCAACCTAACTTTCTCGTTTTTTTTTTTTTTTTCTTTTTTCGAGGTGGTCGGTGTCGGTGTCCCGATTTAGTTGGAAGGCAATATATATGCTTTCCGTGAAATTTCCTGAACGTGCGTGCTTCATGTGGGGAATTTCTACTCACTTTTTTTAGGTAGCGTGGCTTCGTTTAAAGATCGAATGCCCCCAATGGTCCCAGTTGAAGATACGAAAAGGAAGTTTGAAAGCAGACATTAATAATAGCAATCCCGTTATAGAAGCAAATATTTTGTGGAATACTTAGAAAATGCAACTAGACATGATAAAAGAAGGCATAGTTTTTGTATATATGTGAAAAGTGTGGCTTCGTTCAAAGATCGAATTCCCCCAACGGTCTCAGTTGAAGATACGAAAGGGAAGTTCGAAAGCAAGCATTAGTAATACCAATCCTGTTATAGAAGCAAATATTTTATGGTATATTTACAAAATGCAACAAGACATGATAAAAAAAAAGGCAGAGTTTTAGTATAGATGTGAAAACATTAAAATCCATTTGGATTGAATTTCACTTTTACTTAATTTAGGATCCATATGCACATTAACTTTTTCAAATTTGAAACTCCCGTCACTTTCACAACATTCGGATGTTACTAATATTATGTAAATACGCATGTGAAGGATTCGTGTTTTTTCTTAATTTTAATGTCTATAAATTTCAACTAGAATTTGCTTTGGCTTAAGTCAAAACAAATAGGTCTCCATTTCATGCGAAATACTTGATTTATAAGTTAAGTGATGTTAGTCAGATGCCTTTTCCCTAAATGGAGGATGAGGAAAAGGAAATTCAACATGGGACATGCAAAATACCAAATGGACCGTTTGTTGTGCCTCTCCATACATCAACAAAAGAAAGTTTTGCCGTTGTAAGGTCTCTCATCTTTCTTTTCGAATTTCACAATGAAGTTCGATGATGGCGGCCTGAAATCTCCTCGATTCCCTTTATTCACATGCTTCAGGATGCATTTGTGTTTGAGAAAGTTTTGAAAGAATGACTTCGCATCCAGATGAAGGACTCTGACTTCAAGGATTTTCTTCTTCCCATGCATCATATATTATTTGGTAATAAATATAAAGTAGGCTTCGGAAAGCAACTTTGACGTCATGAGCCTCGCCAGCTCCGGCTCACCTTCTCTCCCAAACCCCAACCCCAAAGTTCAATACCACCACCCTCGCCTCCCACCAGCAGCCGCACCACCCATGCCAACCTCCCCTCGTTTGCTGCCGCTCTCTCGTCACGCGCACGGCCCTCTTCCGCTCTTCCCCGTCTCTAGCACAAGAAAAGTTTTTTCAAAAAAGGAAAAAAGAGTGAGGGGGCAAAACAGGAACGTTAATCTACTAATAAGGGCAAGATGGAAAGAAAAAATATTTCATTTAACCCCTTAAAGTAACATGTAGAAAATGCTAAAACCCAAAATTGGATACTGAGCTGTAAGCATTGTCAAAGCTCAACTTTACCTCAAAGACCTTTGAGATTGTGTTACCAAGCTCAAGACATGACAAAAAAGGCAGAGTTTTAGTATTTGTGTGAAAACATTAAGGCCCATTTGCTTGATTTCTATTTTTTCCTTAATATAGAATTCATATGCCTATCGACTTTTCTAAAATCCGAAACTCCCATCACTTTCACAATATTCGGATGTTACTACGAAGATTCGCATGCAAATGTTTCGCGTTTTTTCTGAATTTTAATTAATGTTTATAGATTTTGATGGGAACTTGCTTTCATTGAAGTCTAAACAAATATAGGTCTTTCAAGACCCATTCTATGCGAATGCTTGATTTATAAGTTAAGTGACATTAGTCAAGTGCTTTTCCCGAAATGGAGGATGAGGAATAGGAAATTCAACGCGGGACATGCAAATATCAAAGGGAACGCTTATTGGGCCACTTCATGCATCAACCGAAGAAAGTTTTGCCGTTGTAAAGTCTCTCTCTTTTCAAATTTCACTACTAGGTTTGATTATGGCGACTTGATGTCTTATCGATTCCCCTTATTCACTATATCAAGATACATTTGTGATTGAGAGAGTTTTGAAAGGATGACATTGCATCTAGACAAAGGACTTTTGACTCCAAGGATTTTTTTTATTGACGTCACGAGCTTGGCTTGCTCCAAATCAAATTCTCTCCTAAACCCGAACCCCCAAAAATCAATACCAGCATCCTCGCCTCCCACCACTAGCCGCACCACCATCCCGACATCCCCTCATTCATTGCCCCTATCTCATTGCGCACACGACCCTCTTCCCCTCTTCTCTCTGTCCCGGGGGGGGGGGTGGTCTACTAATAAGGACAAGATGGAAAAGATAAAAATTCCATTAAGCCCCTTAAAAGTAGCATTTAGAAAATGTCAAAACCCAAAGCTCGAGTACTGAGCTTTAAGCATTATCAGAGCTCAACTCTCCACCAAAGACCCTTGAAATTGTGTTACCAAGATCAATGCTGCTGGGAAATGCCTTTGCAAATACACCCATGTATAGGGCTTAAGAATGTTGAACTAATGCATGCGCAACGTGCTTATTGAATTCTTTATCAATAGACTACTTAAAAGAGGAATTTCATAGCAACAATTACCCTTTCCGGAACTATTCTAGTGGATTGTCTATGTTCTTTATCAAATATATAGGAGGAAACAAATAATGATTTTTTTTCTCCTTTCTCAGAGAACATTTACAAATAAAAGGCCCAAATTCTCAACCATGATAGGTAATAAGTGAGTGCAAACTAAATAGACAAAAGACCTCATAAAATCCTTTAGGATTGGAGCGGCTAGTGAGGGGCATCAAGGGATTTCCACATAAGGAATTGGAGTTTGTCGTGACCTAATCTCTCTGCCACCCAGCCCTCATGGAAAGGAAGGGTAGAAAGGTCGGATTTAGAAGTACTTGATCACAAAAACTCCCTCATGGTTCTCATCTACAGAGGTGTCATCACCTCGCCTTCCGAGCAAACCTCTTATGAGTTCACTTGATCCTAGTCACGAGTTCTCCCAAGCTTGTACCTGTGTGACGGTGAAAGATGTCATGACCTTATCTTGATGTCTTGGCTTGATTGACGGTTCTAAAGTCGAAAGGAAACTAGATGTAAATGTGAGTTTAATGGTATTTTTACGACCATGATAGCCCTCCCAAGATATACATCCACCAAAGATGACATCACTTCATTTTTATCGGCTTCACTATCTTAGGTATGCTAAATCACGATCGTGAACCTTTTCTAAATGTCCATACCCCTCACAACAAGTTTATTTATACAGTTTACTTTTTTAAACAACCTAGAAATAAGACGGGAGTCGCCAATAGTCTCGTTTTTGGGGGTTTAGCTAGAGCACGTAATGGTCAAGGACTTGAGTCACGCTAATATTTCTATTAGCGCCATTTTTCGGTATTTAACAGTGTCATGTTACCTGAGGAGTCCATGTATCTTTTTTTATCTTTTCGGGATCATTATCCTCAACTAGGCAATCATGCATGGGTAATCATTTTCATGCCATTGTATTTTAAAGAAAAATAAAAGAAAGAAAGCAATCAATTGAATTGAAAGTACAAAATGGTAAGTAAACGATTAATGAAAGCATTAAATTCATCATGCAATCCTAAAAAAGATAAAATAAAATAATGAAATGAAAAGACGAAAAAAAAGGAACTTACAACTCGTCAGGTTTTTATACAAACAGAGGAAACTCGAGACATATGTCAAGGATGAAGGGTACAAAAGTGTGGTCATAATAGATATCGACCTTCCACCATCTTCATGTTCTCTTCAACTTCGGGATCCAAATCTAAACCTAGTCTAAGAACTATAGCTAGGTACTTACAATAGAAAGAATCAATCATACTTGTCGAAACAACCAAATCACAACATGATGCGGGAGCATCCAACGTAGCTCCATCCACCAACTCGGTACCATCAATGTTTATCCAAGCCAAGAGAGAAATTGGACATTATGTGCTTCGTTGGATTATTTTCAATGAATAATGTCAATTATTTATCGGTACTTCATGGTATATCGATAACTTTCAATGGGAGGCCATTCTAAATGTCTTGAATGACCAGTTGATGAAGTTTCAGAAGGATTTTGATGCGTGATGGGTTGAGTGATTCAAGAACGGAGATTTTTCAAAGGGGATTCTTTTGTAGTTAAGTGTATGGAGTAGTGTATAAGGTGAAGGAACGAAAAGGAATTAGAAAAGATAAAACGATATCCTCCCAAGGTATAAAGGCCACGCCACCAACCGGAAGAGGATCGAGATCTACGAAGCTCACCACCAAGGCCTAAAGATTCCACCAGCCAAGGATAAAGGACTTCGGGATAGGAGAAGCTCACCACCAAGGCCTAAAGATTCCACCAGCCAAGGATAAAGGGCTTCTTGGCTCACCACCAAGGAGTGATCTACGCTCCAAGGATAAAGAAACCGAAAGGAGTTATCCACTCTCCAAAGGAGTTCACTCAAGTTGAGGAAATCTCACCATTCTCATTCATGAAAATTCGTATCCCTTACATTGGATAGTTTTCCCTCTTTATAGGAGGGTTTTAGTGTTAATACACATTAAAAACGGACCTTAATAGCCTAGAAACTGACACCTTAATATATATTAAAACAGACCTTAATAGCCTAGAAACCGACACCTTAATACATATTAAAAACAGACCTTAATAGCCTAGAAACCGAAACCTTCGACTCTTGGACTGCATAACAAGTAAAGACACATAATAACTTAATAAAAGCCTTTATTAACACGGTAATTAAATGCCTTTAATCTTCGGCCTTCGCATTCTTGAACCTTCAAATTCGAGCTCCTCCCTTGACCAGAAAAGAATCCTTCGAAACTTCATCAATCGGTCATTCAAGACATTTAGAATGGCCTCCCATTGAAAGTTATCGATATACCATGAAGTACCGATAAATAATTGACATTATTCATTGAAAATAATCCAACGAAGCACATAATGTCCAATTTCTCTCTTGGCTTGGATAAACATTGATGGTACCGAGTTGGTGGATGGAGCTACGTTGGATGCTCCCGCATCATCCTCCCCAGTGGTTTGAGATTTGTCCTCAAATCTAGAAGGTTTTCATCCTCCAAGTAAGGAGAAAGGTCTCCCACGTTGAATGTTCGAAACTCCAAACTCTCCCGGAAGGTCAATCTTGTAAGCATTGTCACCAATTCGCTCCAAAACTTTAAAGGGACCATCGCTCCGGGCATGAGCTTGTTCTTTCGACGAAATGGAAATCTCTCCTTTCTCAAGTGAAGCCATACAAGGTCGCCCGTTGAAATTGAGCCTTCTTGCGATGTTGATTAGCTTTCTTCTTGTAAGAATCGTTGGCCTTTTCAATGTTGGATCGAATCGCTCATGGAGCTTCTTCATTGACTCGGCTCTTTTCTTACCATCAAAGCTCACTTGAGAGTTAGACGGAATTGGAATTAAATCAATGGGTGTGAGAGGATTAATTCCATACACAACTTCAAATGGCGATCGACCGGTAGTATAACTTGGTGATCGATTGTAAGCAAATTCAGCATGCGCAAGCTTTAAATCCCAATCTTTCAATGATTTACTCACCATACCACGAAGAAGAGTGGTTAGAGTACGATTTGTTACCTCCGTTTGGCCATCGGTTTGGGGATGACAAGCCGTGCTAAATAAGAGTCTTGTACCAAGCATTCTCCATAGAGTCCTCCAAAAGTGGCTTAAGAACTTGGAATCACGATCCGACACAATGGTCTTTGGTACTCCATGAATGCGGATAATCTCTTTGAAATATAATTCAGCAATATGAGATGCATCATCGGTCTTGTGACATGGCACGAAATGAGCCATTTTAGAGAACCGATCAACCACCACCATGATAGCATCTTTTCCTCTTTGAGTTCTTGGTAGAGCCACGATGAAATCCATGCTAACATCTTCCCAAGGCCGCAATGGTACCGGAAGTGGAGTATACAAACCTTGATGGAAATGGCTTTTTGATCTATGACAAGTTGCACACCTTGAGATGATAGCATGCACATCTCCACTCATCTTTGGCCAATAGAAATGCTCTTGAAGAACCTCAAGAGTTTTGTTAATACCAAAATGACCAGCCAATCCTCCACCATGCGCTTCTCGAATCAGCAATTCGCGAAAAGAACTCTTCGGTACACATAATTGATTTCCTTTAAAAGAAACCCATCTTGCAAAGAATATATACCTTGAACTCCTCGCTTGCAACTGTTGATGATGGATGAGAACTCCGCATCTTCGAATAAAGTGCTTTCATTGATTGAAATCCGAGAATCCTTGAGTCCAAAACCGCAAGCATAGAATATCTTCTTGATAAAGCATCCGCTACCACATTAGTGTGCCGGGTTTATATTTCGAGACAAAAGAAAAGGATTGAAGAAATTCTACCCATTTTGCATGTCTCGAATTAAGTTTGCGTTGGCCACTAATAAACTTAAGCGCCTCATGATCGAATGAAGGACAAATTGCTTTGGCCTCAAATAATGACTCCAATTATCAAGAGCTCGGACAATGGCATAGAACTCTTTGTCATATGTTGAATAATTCCTCTTGGAATCGATAACTTCTCGCTAAAATATGCCAATGGTTTTTGTGCTTGCATCGTAACAAACACCAATACCAACTCCGCTTGCATCACACTCAACTTCAAATACTTTATCAAAATCGGGAAGTGCAAGAATAGGAGATTCACAAAGTTTCGCTTGATTACCTCAAAGGCGTTTTGAGCAGTCTTTGTCCATTCAAAAGCACCATTCTTCATGCATTCGGTTATAGGAGCCATGACGGTACTAAAATTTTTGACAAACCGTCGATAAAAGGAAACAAGTCCATGAAAACTTCTTACATCGAAATAGACTTCGGAACGGGCCAAGTCTTCATAGCTTCTACCTTGGCTTGATCAACAGAGATTCCATCTTTGGAAACCACATAACCAAGAAACACAATGCTTGGAGAGAAGAACTCACATTTCTCCATTTTAGCATATAGTTTTCGTTCTCTCAAAACATTAAAGACCGTGTTAGATGAGAGATATGCTCCTCCTCATTCCTACTATAAACAAGAATATCGTCGAAATAAACAACGACAAATTGACCAATAAAGGAACGAAGAACCTCGTTCATAAGTCTCATGAAGGTACTCGGAGCATTAGATAATCCGAATGGCATAACCAACCACTCATAAAGGCCTCCCTTGGTCTTGAAAAGCTGTCTTCCATTCATCATCTTCTCGCATTCGATTTGATGATAACCACTTCGCAAATCTATCTTTGAAAACACGGAAGAACCGTATAATTCGTCAAGCATATCATCAAGTCTAGGTATAGGGTACCTATACTTAATGGTTATGTTGTTGATGGCCCGGCTATCAACACACATCCGATATGTACCATCCTTCTTAGGCACAAGTAGAGCCGGTACGGAGCGGGGACTCATGCTTTCTCGAACGTATCCTTTGAGAATAAGTTCATTGACTTGTCTTTGCAACTCCTTTGTATCCTCCGGATTGCATCGATAAGCTGGCTTGTTTGGTAGTGGAGCACCGGGGATCAAATCAATTTGATGCTCAATACCTCTTATGGGAGGTAATCCAAGTGGCAAATCCTCCGGAAACACATCTCGCAAATTCTTTCAACAAGCAATGCATTTTCGGATGTATGGGTCGCTCTATCTCACTCTTTTTCTCGACCACAAGCAAAGCAAAAACATTCTTTTGTTTGCTAATGGCTCTCTCAACCCGTGTCTCACTCAAGAACAGATTTTCCCTACAAGTGTTTCCCTCCCGGGTTGATTATTATGTATCGAATAAGGACTCAAGGGTAAAAGAGTAATGCATTTTTGTTCCTTCCGAAAGGAGTATGTGTTTTTCCGACCATCATGCATAGCATTTATATCAAATTGCCACGGTCTACCCAATAACAAGTGGCATGCCTCCATAGGAATCACATCACATACAACCTCATCTCGATAGTTTTGCCCAATCGAAAATGCTATAAGAACGCGTTTGGTTACCTTGAGTTCATTGCCTTGATTGAGCCATTGGAGCTTGTATGGTTGAGGATGTTTCGTTGTTGGAAGCTTCAACTTGTCGACAAGAGTTCTTTGAAGCAACATTGGTGCAGCTCCCACCATCGATGATCACCGAACACACCTTTCCATTAATAGTGCAACGTGTGTGAAATATATTCTCCCTTTGCTCTTTATTAGGAGAAACTTCAACATGCAATGCTCTTCGGATGATCAACAGCTCACCATCATCGGCTTTCTCCACAACTTCTTCTTCCCGATCGATTCGGAAATATGTTGGTCTTCATTGTCATCGGCCTCTTGAAGCGCCGAATTGATCTCCTCAATTTCTTGAAGAGTCATAACTCTCCGATTTGGACAATTTGCTTGTAAATGCCCAAAACCATGGCACTTAAAGCATCTCCTTGCATCACCTTCAAACTTCTTTTGGACTTCTTTGGAAGGCTCGCATTCTTTCCCTTGCCTTTGTCTTTTGTCGACGAACTCTCGCCCTTGCTTGAGGAAGCACCCTTAAAATAGGATGTCGCCCTTGTTGAGGTTACGGAGGAAAACCTCTTGCTCTTCAATTGTTTTTCGACTTTTATGGCTAACTTGCATACGTCTTCAAAGGACCAATACGGTTGAAGTTCAACCATATCGGCAATTTCTCGATTCATGCCGCCAAGAAAACGAGCGATGGTTTGCTCAGGAACTTCTGGAACTTCACTCCTCATTTTGAGTTGTTCAAACTCACGAATGTATTCTTCAACGCTCATCCCATGATGGAGTCCACGATTGAACACTTTAGCCTGTTAATCCCTCCTTCTCGTAAGGAGCTCCTCCCTCTCTACAATGGAGAGTTTTTCTTCCCACTTCTTTAATGGAGTGTTCACCCAACCAAAATCTGAAATCCTGAGTTGATCCACCATTCCATCACCACCTTTTGTATAAAGTCTCTTCTAAAACCCACACACCCATAATCCGAACAGCACCCTGACTCTAAAACCCACACACCTCTTCCACTACCGAATCCCTTGAATACATCCACACAAACGAGCTCCCTTCAATCAACAAACTCCCCAAATAGTCAGCAAAAACAACAGCAGAATATGGATCAGCGCACCCAAGCAACTTATCCAGAAGATGCTTCGGTCTCCCTCTCCAAAATGGCGTAGGTGTGGCCTACTTACATCTTAGCCTTATTCCCCGTTTTGACGAAGCTTGTTACTGGCTGTGTAGTTGTTATAAGATTACCTGCAATGGAGACAGACTTAGTAAGAGAAAAGAGGATGGCAGCACTCTGTAAGAGAATGGGCAAAATGTGGACAGAAAAATCTGTAGTTAAAGTGCTTGATGGAATTCCTGAAAGGAAAATGAAAGAATGTCAGCTAACTTTACTTGGTAAACTTCATTCAAAACCAAGTGTTAACCTCCAAGCCTTCCAATCCACTATGTTTAAGGCATGGAAAATAGAGAATGTTGTTTGCGACCAGCCACAACAGGGCTTATTCACCTTCACTTTCCAAACTGAGGAAGAGAAACAGCGAGTTCTAGATGCTAGTCCCTGGTCATATTCTGGAAGTTTACTAATCCTGAAACAATTAAACCCCAAAATACCTCTCCATCGCCATACTTTTACTCATTGCTCCTTTTGGATACAGCTTCATGGACTGCCCCTAGGGTATATTACAGAATCCATAGTAAGAAACATAACATCGAATGTTGGGGAAGTGATGGAAGTGAAGCTTGTTACTAAGGAGGGTAGCCTTTGCAAGGTCGGAAAAGCAAGAGTGTCAATAGATATATCAAAACCACTCGTATCGGGGTTATCCGCAACTCGATGAGGTGGATTCTTGGATAGACTTTAGATATGAGCGCTTACCCCATTTCTGCTACTCGTGTGGGAAAATTGGTCATTATACTACTAATTGCGGGGAAGTGCCTTATAAAGAAACGGAACAAAAACCGATTGAAGAAGGTTTATTTGGCTACTGGCTAAAAGCGGAGGCTAAAGTGCACAGCCCTTTCTGGAAGTTACTAAATAAACTGGAGAGTGAAGAAGGGGATGAGGAAGAAGTTATACCCGAGACGCCCATGAATACTAACCCTCCAGAAAACAGGCCAAGTGTGGGGGACATGGAAGCGCAACAAACAGAAATTATTCCCTATAGTCAAGAGAATCAAGGAGTTATGAGTTTAAAAGCCTTGGGCAAAAGACCACAGGGCTCTACCTTGCTGATTTCTGACACTCCATGGATGGAAACGCCTATGTTGTCGACCTCCAGCAAGGCTAAAAGTCAGCGAAAGGAACTGAAGGCCCCGGTAACAAAAAAGATTAAAAGGCACAGCCCCTATGCATCTCAGGGGGTAATGATGAAGCAGACAGATGAAGAAGTACTACATGAAACTCCAATTCTGGTGGAAGAAGATCCCAAAATATGGGCTTTGGTGGCTAGCCCTAATAAGCCACCGGTGAAACCATGAAGATTCTAAGCTGGAACTGTCAGGGGTTGGGCAATCCCCTGACGTTCCAAGAATTAAGAGCTCTTGTGGCTCTAGAGAGGCCCAGTTTGGTGTTCCTTATGGAAACCAAAAATAAAGAGGAGATGGTGGAACGTGTAAGAAAGCGCCTCAATTACCCAAACCTATTCTTAGTACCACCAGAAGGTATTGCGGGAGGATTAACCATTATGTGGAGTGAAGAGGCAAATTTGAAGGTGACTAATAGCACAAAGCATTTTATAGAAGTGGACTGCATAGACCCTTTCAGTACACGTCATATGCGAATCACTTTTATCCATGCATCAACGAATTTAGGCGAAAGGCTACAACTATGGCAGCAACTCAGAGCCTCTCAAAACAACCCACAACCCTTATGGGTATGCATGGGTGATTTCAATGAAATCTTGTACACTTGGGAGAAAGTTGGAAGAAGAGAAGCCGACCAAAGTAGAATGTTTGCCTTCCGGGAATTCTTGAATGATTGCTCGCTCATGGATCTAGAGGGTAAGGGATGTGCGTATACATGGTCCAATAAAAGGGAAGGAGAAAACCTTGTGAAGAAGCGGTTAGACCGAGTACTTACCACTATGGAATGGAGAGTAACTTTCCCAAACGCGAAGCATTAGCTTTACCAGTTTGTTGGGTCGATCACGCCCTATTATGCTCACTCTTCACCCTGAATACAGAAAAAGGAAGAAAGACTTTAAGTTTGAGTCCTATTGGCTAGAAGATCCAGAATGCAGCGAGATAATTAGGCGCAAATGGCAGCAGCAAACAACAGAAACTCAGAGCTTTCCAAGGAAAATCCATGAACTATCCCAAGATCTAGTTGAATGGAGTACCAGGAAATTCTCTAATGCATCAAACAAGATTAGAGAACTGAAAAAACAGCTTACAGAACACATGAACAGACCGAGACCCTCATCAAAGCAGGACATCCAACAGTTGGAGGAACAAATAGAGAAACTATGGAGACAAGAGGAGATGTATTGGGGATTACGGTCGCGGATCAATTGGCTTCAATGGGGGGATAGAAACACTAAGTACTTTCACGCAACAACGGTGCAAAGGAGACAAAGGAACCGAATTATTATGCTGAAAATAGATGAACAAACCTGGTGTCGGGAACCCACGGCCCTTAATCAGCACATCAGAAACTTCTACCACACATTATATGAATCGGAAGGCCCCAGAAACTTCGAACCAATCCTGAATCAATGTCCCAAAGTGGTTAGCGAGGAAATGAATGCTGATTTGCTTAAACCAACAGCTCTAGAAGAAGTGAAAGAAGCTGTCTTCCAGCTAGGAGCACTAAAAGCACCAGGTCCTGATGGACTAAATGGCCAATTTTATCAACATGCTTGGGAAGATATTAAAGTCGACCTCTTCCAACTAGTTCAAGAGTTCTTCCTAACAGGTATACTCGATCCCCTCTTAAACAAAACTTACATCACACTCATCCCAAAGATAAAGAATCCAGAAAGTATTAGCCAGTACCGACCAATTAGCCTTTGTAACTTTAGCTATAAGATCATATCAAAGATCATGGCCAATCGGCTAAAGAAGTGGCTGCCTATGCTCATTGAAAATGAACAAAGTGCTTTTGTGGAAAACCGACAAATACAAGACAATATTCGATTGTTCAAGAAGTATTGCACCAACCGAAAATCGAAACAAGAAAAAGAAATTCCAAGCTATCCTAAAATTGGATATGCGAAAGCTTATGATCGGGTTGAGTGGGATTTTTTGAGGGCTAGTATGCTGAAAATGGGCTTTTGTGAAAGATGGGTCGGACTTATTATGCAATGTGTATCATCGGTCTCCTTCAGTGTGAAAGTAAATGGAGAACCAACGCCATATTTCTCACCATCACGTGGGATACGACAAGGAGATCCCCTATCGCCATATTTATTCATTCTTATGGCCAATGTCTTGTCTTGGATGATGCATGGAGCGCTGGAAAAAGGAGATATAAAGGGGATAACTCTCAACAGGTATTGTCCAACCCTCACACACCTATTGTTTGCTGATGATGCTATATTTTTTCTAGAAGGGACTGTCAAAGAATGCCAACAAGTTGCCTCAATCTTAAATCAATACTGCTATGCCACAGGCCAGGCAATTAACCTTAACAAGTCAGGTGTGTACTTTAGTAGAGGCTGCCCTATGAATCGTCAACGAGATATGGCACATGAATTACGAGTTCCGATAATCGAAAAGACAGGGAAATACCTCGGTATACCTTCTGATTGGGGAAGTTCAAAGAAAGAAATGTTTGCATGGATATTGGCGAGGGTGAATATGAAGCTCGAAGGCTGGAAAGAAAAGATTCTTACAAAAGCTGGGAAAGAAATTCTAATCAAGAGCGTGGTGCAAGCAATACCTCAATATGCAATGTCGTATTTAAAGTTCCAAATTCGTCTCGTAATGCTATTGAAAGAAAAATTGCTTCCTTTTGGTGGCGACAAAGCGAAGCAAAGCGGGGACTACACTTTGGAAAAAATGGGAAGTTCTCAAAACCGAAAAGACAAAGGGGTCTCGGTTTCAAAGACTTGAAAACGTTAAACGTCGCCATGCTAGGTAAACAAGCGTGGAGATTATCACAAAGCCCATCAACCTTGTGGGGAAAAATTCTAAAAGGCATCTATTATCCTGAATCAGAATTCTGGCGTGCAAAGAAGGGGAATCGTCCTTCATGGGGATGGCAAAGCATCCTTATGGGTAGAGAAGCCATAGAACCAGATGTGAAATGGGTGATCGGAGATGGCAAATCTGTTAAGACTCGAGAAGATAGATGGCTTTCTGTCGGGATAGTTGGGGGACCAGCAAATCGAGATGATCCAGTCATGGTTGCTGAGTTGTTTAATGAACAGAAGACAGAGTGGGATGAAAACAGAATAAGAACTTTCTTCGATGAGAGAACGGCCAACGAAATTTTAACCATCCCTATTGCTCCCAACTCAAAAGAGGATAAACTAATCTGGTCCGGAAATAAATCGGGTACCTACTCAGTGAAAAGCGGCTACAACAAGGTGCAAGCAAAGACTTCAAATCCAGACACAAATATAGCATCAGCATCTTTTCAGCCCCCTCGCTCCTTATGGACTAAGATTTGGAACCTGCAGATCCCCCCAAAAATAAAGATCTTCCTTTGGAGTTTGTGTCAAAATGCCTTGCCAACACGGGAGAACTTGTTTAAGAGAAAAGCTTTACCTGATCCGCTATGTCCTTTTTGCGCTCGAGAACCGGAAACAACAGAGCATTTGTTTTTGCTCTGCGAAGAAACAACCAAAGTGTGGTCAGATCCAAGAGTAGAATTGAACATAAATGCCCTGCACATCACCAGACTAGACAAATGGCTGCTGGAAATTTTCGGAACAAAAGCAAAAGCTCCAGGAGATGAACTACTTGCAACAACCCTATGGCAGATATGGAAAAGTAGAAACAACTTCATCTTTCGGGCTAAAAAATTTGACCCACTTGGTCTGGTTTTTGCAGCAACAACACAAGTCAAGAGCTTTAGCCGTTGGATTCAGAGGAAGAAATCGAAGGAACCCCGAGATGAAAACTCACTGATTCGCTGGCACCCACCGGCTGAAGGCTCCCACACCTTGAACGTTGATTGCTCATGGATAAATTCAGACAAACCGAGCTCAATCGCAGGAGTTTTACGCGACTCGAGAGGCCTCTTGGTTGATGGCTTCACGGCAGAAATATGGGCAGCTTCTCCCCTTCAAGCTGAAACCCTCGCACTTGTGAGAGGAGTTCAGTTTCTGAACCAAAGACACGTACAGCACGTGAAGCAAAAAGGGCATCGAAAGGCAAGTACAAATGTGAAAGTGATAGCTCCTTAGCGTTGAGATGTTTATGGGCCGAGAAGAAATCCCATGGGCTTTGCGCAATATAATAGAAGAAGGCAAACTTTTGCTGGCCCAATTACCTTTAATGAGTATTACGCATATCCCGCGGGAGTCAAACCAAGCCGCCGATTGGATTGCAAGAGCACACCGCACAAAGACTCTTCCTCAAGGGTGGAAATCTTCGCCCCCCCAACCTCTGTGGGACATTTTATGTTCTGAATCTTCTCTTAATGTCGCTTGTAGCACTTCTACTGATGAATGAATGAATGAAAATGCTTTTATGACCAAAAAAAAAAAAAAAAACGCTCATCCCATGTTGTCTTAGGGAGTTCAGTTTGAGGAAGAGATCTTGCTTATAGTTGTCGGGCAAGAACCTCTTCTTCATCAACCTCTTGAGCTTTTCCCAAGACTTGATTCGGCCTTTTCCTTCCCTTGCTCGTTGGTGCTTTAGATTCTCCCACCATAGAGAAGCATATTTGGTCAACTTTAGGACAGCAACCTTACATTTCTTCTCATCCGAATAGGATTTGAAGTCAAAAATTCGTTCGGCTTTGTATAGCCAATCTACAAAGTCGTCGGGATTAAGATTACCGTCAAACTCGGGGACCTCCACTTTAACGTCTCTATCATCCTCCTTATGCGTCCCTCTTCGTCTTCGTCTTCGAATTGGAGATTTAGAATCACTAGAGTGCAGAATCGTTCGATTGTCCGCAGTGGACTCGGAATCGCCATCGAATTTTGACGAGATTCGAATCGTCTCGTCGATCTTTGTTCATTGGGACGCCTTGCTTTGGTTGTCCTTGTCTTGCCGGATTCTCTAGAAGATTGAGGACTCGCTCCATTTGTTGTTGAAGATTTTGGATTGCACGATCTCGCCTTTCGTTGTGCGCCTCCTCCGAGTCAAGCCTCTAGGAACCGGTTCATCCATAAGGAATTTGTAACAAAAGAAAGAAAGGAATCACTCAAATGAGTTGAACCTTGAGCTCTGATACCAATATTTTGATGCGTGATGGGTTGAGTGATTCAAGAACGGAGATTTTTCAAAGGGGATTCTTTTGTGGTTAAGTGTATGGAGTAGTGTATAAGGTGAAGGAACGAAAAGGAATTAGAAAAGATAAAACGATATCCTCCCAAGGTATAAAGGCCACGCCACCAACCGGAAGAGGATCGAGATCTACGAAGCTCACCACCAAGGCCTAAAGATTCCACCAGCCAAGGATAAAGGACTTCGGGATAGGAGAAGCTCACCACCAAGGCCTAAAGATTCCACCACCAAGGATAAAGGGCTTCTTGGCTCACCACCAAGGAGTGATCTACGTTCCAAGGATAAAGAAACCGAAAGGAGTTATCCACTCTCCAAAGGAGTTCACTCAAGTTGAGTTCACTCAAATGAGTTGCTCCCGCATCATCCTCCCCAGGTGGTTTGAGATTTGTCCTCAAATCTAGAAGGTTTTCATCCTCCAAGTAAGGAGAAAGGTCTCCCACGTTGAATGTTGCTGAAACTCCAAACTCTCCCGGAAGGTCAATCTTGTAAGCATTGTCACCAATTCGCTCCAAAACTTTAAAGGGACCATCGGCCCGGGCATGAGCTTGTTCTTTCGACGAAATGGAAATCTCTCCTTTCTCAAGTGAAGCCATACAAGGTCGCCCGTTGAAATTGAGCCTTCTTGCGATGTTGATTAGCTTTCTTCTTGTAAGAATCGTTGGCCTTTTCAATGTTGGATCGAATCGCTCATGGAGCTTCTTCATTGACTCAGCTCTTTTCTTACCATCAAAGCTCACTTGAGAGTTAGACGGAATTGGAATTAAATCAATGGGTGTGAGAGGATTAATTCCATACACAACTTCAAATGGCGATCGACCGGTAGTATAACTTGGTGATCGATTGTAAGCAAATTCAGCATGCGCAAGCTTTAAATCCCAATCTTTCAATGATTTACTCACCATACCACGAAGAAGAGTGGTTAGAGTACGATTTGTTACCTCCGTTTGGCCATCGGTTTGGGGATGACAAGCCGTGCTAAATAAGAGTCTTGTACCAAGCATTCTCCATAGAGTCCTCCAAAAGTGGCTTAAGAACTTGGAATCACGATCCGACACAATGGTCTTTGGTACTCCATGAATGCGGATAATCTCTTTGAAATATAATTCAGCAATATGAGATGCATCATCGGTCTTGTGACATGGCACGAAATGAGCCATTTTAGAGAACCGATCAACCACCACCATGATAGCATCTTTTCCTCTTTGAGTTCTTGGTAGAGCCACGATGAAATCCATGCTAACATCTTCCCAAGGCTGCAATGGTACCGGAAGTGGAGTATACAAACCTTGATGGAAATGGCTTTTTGATCTATGACAAGTTGCACACCTTGAGATGATAGCATGCACATCTCCACTCATCTTTGGCCAATAGAAATGCTCTTGAAGAACCTCAAGAGTTTTGTTAATACCAAAATGACCAGCCAATCCTCCACCATGCGCTTCTCGAATCGGCAATTCGCGAAAAGAACTCTTCGGTACACATAATTGATTTCCTTTAAAAAGAAACCCATCTTGCAAAGAATATATACCTTGAACTCCTCGCTTGCAACTGTTGATGATGGATGAGAACTCCGCATCTTCGAATAAAGTGCTTTCATTGATTGAAATCCGAGAATCCTTGAGTCCAAAATCGCAAGCATAGAATATCTTCTTGATAAAGCATCGCTACCACATTAGTGTGCCCGGGTTTATATTTCGAGACAAAAGAAAAGGATTGAAGAAATTCTACCCATTTTGCATGTCTCGAATTAAGTTTGCGTTGGCCACTAATAAACTTAAGCGCCTCATGATCGAATGAAGGACAAATTGCTTTGGCCTCAAATAATGACTCCAATTATCAAGAGCTCGGACAATGGCATAGAACTCTTTGTCATATGTTGAATAATTCCTCTTGGAATCGATAACTTCTCGCTAAAATATGCCAATGGTTTTTGTGCTTGCATCGAACAAAGCACCAATACCAACTCCGCTTGCATCACACTCAACTTCAAATACTTTATCAAAATCAGGAAGTGCAAGAATAGGAGATTCACAAAGTTTCGCTTGATTACCTCAAAGGCGTTTTGAGCAGTCTTTGTCCATTCAAAAGCACCATTCTTCATGCATTCAAGTTATAGGAGCCATGACGGTACTAAAATTTTTGACAAACCGTCGATAAAAGGAAACAAGTCCATGAAAACTTCTTACATCGAAATAGACTTCGGAACGGGCCAAGTCTTCATAGCTTCTACCTTGGCTTGATCAACAGAGATTCCATCTTTGGAAACCACATAACCAAGAAACACAATGCTTGGAGAGAAGAACTCACATTTCTCCATTTTAGCATATAGTTTTCGTTCTCTCAAAACATTAAAGACCTGTGTTAGATGAGAGATATGCTCCTCCTCATTCCTACTATAAACAAGAATATCGTCGAAATAAACAACGACAAATTGACCAATAAAGGAACGAAGAACCTCGTTCATAAGTCTCATGAAGGTACTCGGAGCATTAGATAATCCGAATGGCATAACCAACCACTCATAAAGGCCTCCCTTGGTCTTGAAAGCTGTCTTCCATTCATCACAACACAAGGCCAATATCAAATAATCTAAAGAAACAAGGTTTTAAATCAGCCAAATTTAAGCATCAAGCTAGGCCTTTCCAAACATCTACCTGATTCATTTTTCGTGATTTATAGCCATTATTGACCATTTGTATTCTCGCATGGTCAATAACGCTTGTAAGTCCCTAATAAGGCATTCTATGTGTTTTCCCAAGATTTTCCCTCAATATCATGTATCGCACCTAGCATACATCTAGAATCCATATGAGTTGCGGGAATTAAACATACGTGTAAGCCTTTTAGACCTTATTTCCCAATCAATTAACCATGTGAGTGAACCATCAGGTCAATTATTACTAACACATGCGCCAATCATAAATACAAACATTTATAATGAATGATGTGATTATATGCATGAGGGGGTAGATGTGATGTTTCAAAAATGGGTTTTGAAATCACTGAAAATGTTTTTTGAGACAAAGTGATATCTCGACTACGGAACGTATTCAATTGCTAAGGCCAATCCAGGGCTCGTATAAATACACTCACAAACGTCGCAAACATTTTGAATACGGTCCAAACCGTGACTTTCACAATGTTAATTTGAAGTTTTCAAACGCTTTGAAGACATTTTAGACTAAGGAAAATCTAGGCTATATAACGTATTTAATTACTAAGGGTAACCCGGGACTTGTATAAATGCACTCACAAGCATTGCAGATATTTTGAATATGGTCCAAACCATGACTTTCCTAAGTCAAATCAATTATTGAGAAAAATGTTTAAAAGATTTGCTTTTGGAAACATCACATGCACCAAATTAGTTTCACGATGTAATTTGGGAAATTCATTCATTAAAAAAATCATTTGACAATGAAAATCGAAGGATTTGAAACAATTTTCATGAAGATGACATGCCTTAATATCATATACAAACTAGCCTAAAAAGCCTATCGAAGCAATCATAACCAAAGGTTTATAACAGGAAATTTCAAACCAAGTATAACAAATCAGTAAAATTGGGCTATACCCATTGATGATCTAGTTATGAAAAAAATTACTTAACATGTACAACATGATATGAAACAACTTTCATGAAGAAAGTTTTTCTAAAAGAGTTAAGCATAATTTTATAAAAATCAGAAAATAAGCAACAATGCATTCGGAACTTATCAAACAGCATGATACCAAGTCATTGCAATCAAGATTTATCCTATCAAGTAAAGTCTAAAAATTATGAAATTTTTCCAAAATATAGTCAACAAGGTAACAAACAAAATTTATTGAGGGACCAACCTCAAAATCCCTACCGAAAAATTGGTACAAAAATGGTAAAAGTCTATATAGACAAGAGGCAAAAACAGGGGTCCGAATTTAATCCTAAGTTTAAATTCTAGTCTAGTTTAGGAAAAATGGAAAATGTACCTAACGACAAGCAATTTGTATGGAATCAATAGCATTTGAAATCTCTAGGTGTGGTCTATAATTTCCTAGAAGGGTTTGGGTCCAATCAAGGTCAACTTGGTGCTTTAAGACCGAGGTTTGTAAAAGTGTGGATGTCAGCCATAAAAAAAGAACTTAAACATGCATTATTAAGTCCTAAAATTATTCATGCACTGCACAAATGGCATGAAGATCATACACGACTTAAAATTGGATGCGACAAGTGATTAGGGGAATCATCTAACCCTAAGTCGGATACGAAAATGTCATACGATTCAATGTCAATACAAAATAATCTAAGACTTATAATGACATATTCGAAAATTTCTAAGTGTAACTAGCACAATTATGACATTATTTTCACTTGCAAAATGGCATTCAACTATTGCGAACCATATATGCACACGAAGCTTGCAATATGTAATTCAAAAATCAAGAAAGCACTAATATGAAATTTGGTCTATAAGAGACCTAAACAAGCATGAAAAGGCATACACGTGATAAGGTTTTAATCCTTATATCAAGAGCTGAAAACATGTCTAATTTTGATCGCTTAAGAATATGCACAAATCCAACAAAAATATGTCATACAGAATGAATGATGACAAATATTTTCCGTTGAGAACTCAAAATCTAATTGCAATCATACTGATGATGACAAAAATGGCAAAATAGATGCTCATTACTAATTATCCTAATTGCAGTAGTACCAATGTACGTTTACACACATAATTGACATATCAAATGATGTCAAAATCATGCAAATCATGCACCAGTAGAAAGCATACGACACGTATTTAATTTTTCACGAAGGCCCTAATTTCAAATCATGTATTTAATTTTGACTAATTATGCCTTGGATGAGTGTAGGGCAGACAAACACATATTTAGATTTAAAAGGTTTTGACCTACCGAAACATGTCTAAAAATTATATAAAAAAAAAAAAAAAAAAACAATACTTTCTTAAGACAATGAGGAACAAGTTTCATGAAGACAACTTCATCAAAAAACTATTCTAAAAGGCTGGACAAAAATTTATAAAAAAAGAAAATGCTAAGTCCGATTAAAGACAGAACCTAAAGAGAACCAAGAATATGCAGAAATCGAGTAGATTGTAATGTGTTTTTCGAGGGTCAAATGTTGGTCATTCAAGCCATGCGATCTATCAATTCAAAGGTCTCAGAGCGCACTTTCTAAGTCTAGAAGGTCTCAAGTCGAAATAATGCTATCTAAGACCTCGTTTTAGGCTAAACAACGAACATGTCATAAAGATCCGAGAAATGCATATTCACCAACACAATCAACCACAAATCAACTTCAATCTCCATTCAATCTCAGCAAATCAATAATCTAGCATATTAACAACTTATTTAAACATTTCATAAGGTCTTAAATGCGAATCCTAGCCTCAGTTAGCTATTCTAACCTCACTTCATTGGATTTGAGTCCAAGAATATTACCTTTTGCTTTGATTTTCATCGATTTAGAAGTAATCGGACAAAACAACCTTGTCAAAACATGATCGGGGCTCTAAGGGACGAATCAAACATCTATGGATCACCAACGAGTCAACTAAGCAGTCGGTTTAATTCATGAGTGGAACCGATCCAAGATGGACCGATTTGAGGGGCGTCGTTGGAGATTGGGGTCACCGGAGAGGATTCGGTGATTGAACCTTCAAGTCCCGACTACTTACTAGTCGAGGAATCTTGGATGAGGATGTTCGCAGTGGTCAGACCGCCAAAGGATATCGCCTGGCTGTCGGCTCAATCTAGAGATAAGAATAGTCTGATTGGACCAATCCTTGAGCTTAGATCAAAGATCAAGCCACCAGAGTTATTCTAGCAGCTAATTGGTCCCACTTTGACTACCAAGTGGTTAGGGATTGCTGATCGATGGATCAGTGATTATTGATTCGCCTAAGGAGATCATTGGACCATCGATTTGGTCTAGTGAAGCAACAAACAAGCGCACCGGTGTTCACGCCAGTCTTGAAGTCCAATCGGTCGATCGGCCTTAGCATGGGGCTTCAAGTACTCCTGCAATGGTCTAGACTTGCAACCATAGTAGGAGAACGTTGGTGGAGGTGTTGAGCAACAGTGCCAATCAAATGGCCATCGGCGAGGAGGCATAGCTAGTAGTAATGGCGACTGCATAAAGAGAAGAGAGGGAGAGAGTTGGCAGGAAAATGCAGAGAGGAGAGAGAAAATTCTAGTTTAGAGAGAGATTATAATATGCATAAATGAGCCCCCTGCATTTTAGAGGGAAAAATGATATTTATACCACTCCTAAATCAATTGATCTCGGTCGTTAGTTCAATCCAACGGTCGAATCTAAATCCAACGGCCAAATTATGATTTTAAAAGTTTAATAATCATTAGGAAGTATCGAGTAATCAATTGGATGGGCTTGATTTGTGAAAACCCAAGCTAGATACGAGAATTGCACGTAGGAGTTAAATTGTAAATTCACAAAATTTGAGTGCCAATTTGCAAAATCTTGAGAAATTGAGGGCGTAAAAGTGAAATTAGCACAATGAGGGTCCCGAAACTGATTGCCGAAAGTCCAAAATAGGTCGGCAAGGGGTCGAATTAGCTTGCCTCACCAGCGGCTGGTCGAACGATCAGACCAATGCACGTTAGTTTGACTAGTTTCTTGACCTGTCTAGACTGGTTTTGTCCGATTTTGGCTACTTCATGCATTTGTGGCCTTTGTGGGTTGAAAATTTATGCAATTTGATCCCTTGCACGATTTGAGTAGAAATTGTCCAATTTCAATTCAATTAAGTCAATTAAACTTTATAAATGTGATTTATAGACACTCTATTAACTTAATTGAGCGATTATTACAAAAAACAACAGACTGAAGAAACCATGGCCTTAAGGGCTAAAATGAGCAATTTTGCAATCCATTGGCCAATTGCAAATTAATTGAAATTGAATTCAATTAATGTTGTAATAGCCCTATTTAACTAATTATCCATGTTATAAGATCACCTAATTTGTTCAAATTAGCTTTAAATCGAAGTACCGAAACTTATGCCAAAAATGAATCGAGGTCTAATATAAAAATTGGACCCAAATTCATGCAATTGAACCCTAGTCTTGAATTAGTCAACTTGAATTTCTTCGATTGAAGCTCGATGGCCCGGTTTTCTTACTTTCAAGAGAGTGAAGTTTCTCAAATCAGGAAACTCTAATGTGAATTTCTCAAAATTGACCTTGGATTTGGACATATCTTAAGAAAATAGTAAAAAATAACTATCTATTTGTAAGTTATGAAGAATTGATTTTGACCCTCTAATTAGGGCTTAAAATGGCAATTCGCTTTTCGATATAGCAATTTGCGAAATTGAATACATGAGCGAATTTACAATAATCCCTAAACCAAATGTCATAGAAGGAATTACATCTAATTGTCATTAAAACAAAAGTAATTTTATTTTTGATAAATTTAGAACCTAAAACCGAAAAATTCAAAATACAAGATTCTTCATCAAATTTTGCGAAATTTTTGGCGTACAAGTCAAATTGACACTAAAAGAAATGTTATGTAGATTTTTTTTTTGGTCAAAGGTTAGTCAACATTTTAGTTGACTTTTTTTAAAATGTTAATTTTTAAGTCGAATCTTTGAATTTTGAAAAATTGATTTAAGAAAAGTGATATTCAAGCTAAATGGTATTTTTTGGGTGAAAAGTTAATTTTTGACTCGGGTTTGACTTTTAATTAAATGATTGACCAAAAAGTCAACTCGAAAGTCAATTATTTGACTTTTTGGATTTTTCTCAAAAATAAATTGGAAATTGCTTAAAATTAACAACATAAAAGAAAGAAATAAAAAACGACATTTTTCTGAAAAATGGGCTCCGTCACGATCGAAAACTCAAGTTGCGATTTTTTACATATTTGACACATTGACTAAAAATCAAGTGTCAATAGAGTCCACTTGATTAAATCCCACAAACTATATAAATGATTGGTCCAAGTCATAATTGTCCACATATGCTACAACCTAGATATAATTTATTCATAATGTTTATGAAGTGATAAGTCATGGCCTGAAGAAAGGGACAATCCAATACACGACAGTCGTAATCAAACCTTGGAATGAGTGACCCTTAACCAGTATCCTTAAATCCTAAAGTTTTCTTGAGTGTTCTAAAAATACTCTTTAAGGCGGTTGATATGGTAAATGTATGAATATGTAGTAAATACGGGTAGTTGGTAGTTAGGGAAATACGATCTCTACCATTTGATCGAGGAGAAATCTATGGATATGATTTGTCATGTACTTATACACACACACACACACACACACACACACATATATATAGGTCTCTTCCCTTTGATTGTATCAACTCATTCATAAATGAAATACAAATCCAAAACTTTTCTCTTTAGAGTTTTTCTCACTAAGATTCTTGTGAGTTAAGTGTGAGTAAGGCTACTTGGGAGAAATCCTAAGGCCACACATATTAGGGAATGCTAGATCAATTAGCCTATAATAAGTGGTATAAGAGAAAGTTTGTTCCAAGCATAATGGTTGTTCCACGTTCTAATGATGATTGTGGGAGGAACGCCGAGAAGGGAGCTACCAAGAGAAGGAAGAACCGTGTTGTTTCGAGTTCAAGGGTTCTTATGGGGGATTTGGAGCATTGGATGACAAAGATAGAGTTGTTCGTTACCAAAATCAAAGGATCGGTCGATGACCTGACCCAGACCATCAAAGGAGTGGACATCAAAAAGGAAGAGCTCGAGGCCGAGATGCATGAGCTTAAAGTCGGCATAGAATTTTGGGCCGAGTTGCTGGGGATCCTGAGGGAAGAACTTCAACAACGGGACGAGTCCTTGACGGCCTTGATGGAGGCAATGCGCACGGGAATAGCAGAGCTTAAGAGGAAGCACCTTGAATCGGAAGCAGCACGCGTGGACGGAATGACCACTAGGCAAGTTGGTTCACAAATGGATGCACCCAAACCTAAGGAGTTCAAGGGCTCATGGATGGCCAAGAATGTGGACAATTTCTTATGGCACATGGAACGGTACCTCTAAGCCATGGGGATCAACGACAATCTATCACGGGTAAACATTGCATCTATATACTTGAGTGATAATGCATTATTGTGGTAGCGTTGTTGGTCGGATGATAGGTGTGGAGACCCTATCATGACCTAGGCTAGGTTTGTCGAAAAGTTTCAACGAAACTACTATCTCGCTTATGCAGAAGAGGAAGCTCGCGACAAGCTAAAGCGTCTTGAGCAAAAAGGCGTGGTGCACGACTACGTGAAGCAGTTTTCGAAGTTGCTACTTCAAATCCCTTCAATGAATGAAACGAAGGCGTACTACTAATTTATGAGTGATCTCAAGTCGTGGACCAAACAAGAGTTCAAGGGGTTTAATGTGGGAGGCCTCACAACGACCATAACCGTGGTCAAATCCCTCGTAGAGAATAAGGCACCTTCTACATCAAAGTCGGACTCTCATTCGAAGGACAAGACAAATGGTGGGAGAGATTGGAGAAAATTCAATCACCAGAATGGAGGCAAACCACCGGCAGGTCCTCATAAAGCTCACGCAGAGTCGAGCGGTGGGGGACAAATTGGCAACCCTTCACAAAGAGGATGAGCTAAAAGAGGAGTCGCGATTGGGTTCGTTGCGGATCCTCAACACAATCAAGTCCAAGAAGACAAAGAAGCTTAAGAGACTTATGTTCACAGATCTAAAAATCGGAGAAACCACGATAAGTGCACTCATGGACATTGGGGCACCTGATCTCTTTATATTTGAAGAAACTGTGAAGAAACTTAATTTTTGGATTGAGAAAAAAGCCGAGTGGCTCAAGATTGTGAACTCCAAGGAGGTCCCTACTGTTAGCGATACTAAGGACGTGAAGATTCAAATCGGGCAATAGAAGAGTAAAGAGACTATCGAGGTAATTCCACTCGATGACTATGACTTTATCATTGGATTGAAATTCCTAGATAGGATCCATGCCGTTATATTGCCATTTGCCAAGTGTTTATGCATCTTGGATAAACGATGCCAATGCGTGATTCTGGTCTATTGTGAGTCAAACCGTGATTGGAAAATGATCTCAACAATGCAACTTACTAAGGGAGCGAGAAAGGGTGGCGTGACCATCCTAGCGGCCTTGAAGGCCAAGGACAACGATGGTGAAGGGAGCGATGTCCTGACGGAGGTGACTCAAGTCCTCAACTCATTTAAGGACGCGATGCCTATTAAGTTGCCCAAGAAACTTTCGCCTTTAAGGGAGTTGCATCATCGGATTGAGCTAATGCCTAACACTCGACTGCTTACCATGGCGCCATACCGCATGGCGCCCCCCGAATTGGAAGAACTGAGGAAGCAACTAAAAAAGCTACTCGATGCAGGGTATATTTGACCGTCCAAGACTCCGTTCGATGCGCCGATCCTGTGCCAAAAGAAGCACGATGGGTCACTCCGGATGTGTATACAGTACTAGGTGCTAAACAAGCTCGCTGTCAAGAACAAATACCCGACCCCATTCATTGCGGATCTTTTCGATTAGCTTGGAGGAGCTCAGTGGTTCACTAAGCTTGATCTCCGATCGAGTTACTATCAAGTATAGATTGTCGAAGGGGATGAGCTAAAGACTGCATGCGTGAAGCAATATCGATTGTACAAGTTCTTCGTCATACCATTCGGCCTAACTGATGCTTCGACTACATTTTGCACCTTCATGAACAAGGTACTCCACCTGTTCCTAGATCGGTTTGTCGTGATTTATCTTGATGATATTGTTATATATAGTCGAGCGCTCAAGGAGCACGTCAAACACTTAAAATAGGTTATCCAAGTCTTGGACGAGAATAACTTGTACGTCAAGCACGATAAACGTGCCTTTGCTCAAAAAGAAGTTCCATTTTTGGGGTACATTGTCGAGGGTGGGCAAGTACGGATGGATAAGGTGAAGATCCGAGCCATCATCGCATGGGAGTCACTGATAAAAGTAACAAAGTTGAGATCATTCATTGGCCTCACCACCTACTATTGGCGCTTTGTTCGAAACTACTCGAGCATCACCGTGCCAGTCACAGACATACTGAAGAAAAAGAAGTCATGGGACTGGATGAACCAATGCTAAAAAGTGTTTGATCAATTGAAGCAAACCATGACTAATGAGTTGGTGCTAGTGTTGCCTGGTCATACCAAACCGTACGAGGTAGAGACTAATGCATCAGATTATACTATTGGCAGTGTTCTTATGTAGGATGGACACCCGGTGATGTTCGAGTCTCAGAAGTTGACGATATCAAGTGATGATATATCGTTCAAGAGAATGAGATGACCATAGTGGTCCATTGCCTTCAGACGTGAAGGCATTATCTCTCGGGGTTCAAGTTCGTCGTGAGGATGGACAACATAGCCACGAGCTATTTTCAGATCCAAAAGAAGCTAAGTCCGAAGTAAGCTCGATAGTAAGACTTTCTGGAGAAATTCGACTGTGTGCTAGAGTACAAGCCGGGGAAAGCTAACTTCGCGACCGAACGCACTTAGTCGGAAATGGAGTCGACAAGCACTATGAGTCAACCGGATTGCCCATGAATCGATCGTATCAAGGAGAGGCTCAAGCATGATTAAAGGGCTCAAGACCTAATTGGGTATGCGCGAAGGGCAAGACCCAACAATTTTGGTGTGATGATGATCTTCTTTACACCAAGGTGCAGCGACTATCTGTGCCATTCCATAAGAAGATTAGGAAAGAAATGTTGCGCAAATGCCACGATTCCAAGTGGGTGGGTCATCTGGGGATTGACCGTACCTTAGCCCCCGTTGAAGACCAATACTACTGGCCTCGGATGCAGGACGACGTTGAAGCCTATGTGAAGACCCATCTTGTGTGCCAACAAGATAAGCTCGAGTAACAATCATCGCTAGGTCTCCTAGAGCTACTTCCCATCCCAACTTATCAATCAAAGAGTGTTTCCATGGACTTCGGTGTAAATTTGCCGATGTTCGAAGAGTGTCAGACTCTCATGGTCGTGGTGGATCGGTTCTCTAAGTATGTGACGTTCGTGCCTGTGATAAAGGATTGTTTGGGCGAGGAGGCGACCAAATTATTCTTGAAGTACAAAGGAGTCCCATAAACAATCGTGAATGATTGTGATCCACGATTCATGGGGCATTTCTAGATCGAGCTCTTCAAACTACTAGGGTTGGAGCTAAACTTCTCTACAAGCCTACATCCCCAAATCGACAGTCAGATAGAGAGAGTGAATGCACTCTTGGATATTTATCTCTGACACCATTTGAGCACAACGCAAGTGAAATGGGCAAAACTGATCAACATAGCCTAGTTCTCGTACAACTTGCAGTGGAGCGAGTCCACTAGCCAGAATCCATTCAAGATCGCGATCAAGCAACAACTGCAAACTCTAAGTGCGGTTGCATCTGGCTATCAGGGGAATAACCCATCCGCATACAAGTTTGCCAAGGATTAGCAAGAGCAGGCAAAGTTAGTGCGAGTGTGTCTATACAAGGGCTCAAAGCGCATGAAAAAGTGGGTTGACAAGAAGTGACGGCATGTGAAGTTTCAAGTTGGGGACCAAGTGTTGGCTAAGTTACACGCGGTTCTCCAGTACAAGGATGTGCACAAGAGGTTGATCCATCGTCACGATGGGCCACTTTGTGTGCTATAGCAGGTTGGGAATGTTGCATACAAGCCGAGGTTGCCACCAAAACTAAAGGTACATTTGGTTTTCCATGTGAGTATGCTTAAATCTTTCCATGCAGATGAGGAAGATCCAAATCGAGGGGAGTCACAACGAGCACCACTTGGAGCAAGAACCTTGTATAAAGTCGAATGCATAATAGTGGATTGAGTCATACGAAATGGTACTGTGCGCTGAAGCAAGAATATTTGGTCCGATAGAAGGGTTTTCCGAAGAGTAAAGCTAGTTGGGAACCTATGGTTGCTTTTTGGTAGTTTCAGAAGAAAATCGATGCCTTCCATACTGAAGATGCGATGAGGACGTCGCCTGAGTAGGTGGGAGAGAATGTCATCTCTGAGGAGCTAGGGAAATGGGCAAAAGTACAGCGCAAGTGCCATAACTTGGCACCGAGGGATACTTAAATGCCATAACTTTAAAATGGTACACTTAAGTGCCAGTTTTGAAGTTAAATGGGACACTTAAGTGCCACTCCAGCGAAGATACGGCCAAATGGCTTACGTGGCAACTTTCCAGCGAGCTTGGTCCAAAACGGCGTCGTTTTGCACGTTGACGTGGCGAAGAAAACGCAAAAACGACGCCGTTTCGTTCATGTCATGTGTAAATAATAATATATAAATTAATTAAATTAGATTTAAAATATTCAAAAAAATTTTTAAAAAAGAAAATTTTAAAAATTAAGAAAATTTTAAAAATTTTAAAAATTAAGAAAATTTTAAAAATTTTAAAAATTTTAAAAATTAAAAAAAAATAATTAAAAAAAAACGGGGTGGTCCAACGGGGCGGCCCTCGCCGCCGCCTCCCCGTCGTCGCCGGCCCTTCCCGGCGATGGCGGGGAGGCGGCGACGGGAGGGAGCCGCCCGTTCGACCCCCCTTTTTTTTTTAAATTTTTTTAAATTTTTAAATTTTCTTAAATTTTCTTAATTTTTAATTTTTTTAAATTTTCTTAATTTTTTAAAATTTTTAAATTTTCTTATTCTTTTAAAATTTTTGAATATTTTAAATCTAATTTAATTAATTTATATATTATTATTTACACGTAAACACGAAAATGGCGTCGTTTTTGCGTTTTTTTTCTCCGCCATGTCGTCAAGTGCCAAACGACGCCGTTTTGGACCAAACTCGCGTAAAATTGCCACGTCGTCATTTGGCCGGATTTTCGCCGGAGTGGCACTTAAGGGGCTGCATGACAACGTTTCTCTTCCTCAAAATTTCTGTTCTTTTGTTCCCGAGTAACAAAAAAAAAAGAACAAAAACCTGTTTGGTAAAACATTTGTTTAGGGAACAATTTCTCTAATTTTTGTTCCGGGAAGAGTTTTGAGAAGCAAAAAAATTGCTTCTTGTTCCGGGAACAATTTTTAGAAATGAGCTGATTTTCTTTTATTTAATTTTCTTGCCGTGGCCACCGTCAACCGCCCTGAGCCACCGCCCGCCGCCGCCGCCGCCGGTCGCCGTCGCCGCCGGGTCCGCCGGGCCGCCGTCGCCGGGTCGTCGTCGGCCGCCACCGCCCGTCGCCCCCGCCGCCGCCCGCCCCGCCACCCGTCGCGCCCATCGCCCATCGCCCCGCCGCCCGCCTAGCCGCCGGCCGTCACCGCCGACCGCCACCGGAATGAGGCGGCGGGCGGCCGTGGGAGGGGGCGGCCGATGGGCTTCCGCGCGATTGGCGGTGACGGTGCGGCCGGGCGGTCATGAAGCGGCAGCAGCTGGTGGGCCGGCGGGGGCGGCGAGCGACGGCGGCGATCCGTCGGCAAAAATAAAAAATGAATAAATACAAAAAAGAAATTGTTGCGTTACCAACGCATTTCTATTTTTTTTCTATTCCAAGAGTAGAAATTTTGTGTCGTTACCAAACGGGTTCTTTTACTCAGAAATTATTCCCCTGAGCAGAAATAGAAAAGAACTATTTCTGAAAAAAAATTCTTCCCGGGAACAGAAGCGTTGTCATGCGCAGCCTAAGTGTCCCATTTTACTCCGATATTGGTACTTAAGTGTACAATTTTAAAGTTATGGCACTTAAATGTCCCTCCGTGCCAAGTTATGGCACTCCAGGTGTCCCAACCTCTAGGGAAATGCATTCAAACTTCTTTTGGAGGAAAATTTTGAGAAGCAATCAAACAGTGGAATGGCTTCCATGTCCTCCCAAAATATGTCCTTGGCCATTCTAAACAAAGCATACGCTTCATCTCAATATAATTTACTCCTGTTCACACGTCAAAATATTGCCACAACAGAAAGTTCTTCACCTTATGCGTAAGAAACATAAATAGATACATAAATTCATATTACAAAAATAAATAAAGAGTTGGGTTATGCTAATGACGTCTAAGAGAAAGACATTAAGGCAAAGGTTACCCACACGTCGGCAAGAAATACATCTCGAAGTATAGACACAGCTCCACCTTCCGGAACAAGTCATACAAACAAAGTAAGTGCCACTCGGGAGGTGCTAAAAAGATATTACGGCAAACTTGATAATCTGTAATAGCATGCCCTTGAGCATAGCATGTCCTTAAGTAAGTGGGAGATTCAGTTTTTTTGGCACGACCTCTCTAGTTGAAATATTTGCATCTGGCAACTTCTTCACCTGCAGTAGAAATCAATGTGTGAGCAGATTAGCAGAAACACTATGCCATCACTTACTTCCAGTTAAAACAACAACTGAATCTCCTACTTACTCAGCATACAACAGTCACAATAGAAATTAGCTGTATCTAGCTTTTTCATTGTCATGTATATAGTTACTGTACCTTACCGGACTGAAAGACCGTCGATTACTTAGCAACCAATTTGCAAGTACTAACACTATCATACAAGAAAGGAGTGAGAAGGTATTCCAGATAATTATAAATCTATTAGAATGCCACTGAGGCTGAGCAGAAGAATGGGTTGAGAAGATCATTAACAAATGCCCACAGGGCATAGTGGGTAATAGATCCTTAACAAGTGTTGCCTTGATTACGTTGGTTTAAGATATTTTCTGTGGATGCCTCGAAGAACCTTGTGCATCGTGGCTAAAATCTGGCTATGGGCTTATGGCTCAAATGCAATCTGAGTTGCTGATTCTTGGACAAAAATCATAGGCCCGAGAGTGTGCAAACAAACAATTGGCATGGTGTCTTTGATAGCAGAGTGGTCCCTCTTTTCTGTTTAAAGCGTAGAGTTGATGGGGACTATATTACAAGTTTAAGGAACTTGTTGCACTCTTGCAGAAGAGAGACGCAATAGTGATGTCAAGAGTTAGAAGTTGCAAAGCTTTTCAAACCTTTTCCTCGGGGAGCTTAAGAGCTTGTTGCGTAAATATACCCAGGCTTGCACATTCCTGTGATTAAAGCAACTTGTGAGACAGAATAGCCAAAACCTACAGAAGATACACAAAATCAGAAACATGGAGCCAGATATGACTTCATATCTTTCCTATAAGGTACTGATAAGTAAACTTATCCACTTCAATGATGACTTCGCTAAATTCATCCTGGACAATGAGGTTTCCATAATTCCATTTTCTAGGAAGATGATTATCATTGGCAATTAAAAACGTCACGTCAGCATGAGAAAAATAATGCTCCAAAAGATCATAAACAAGAGATCATATGCGCATAATCACAAGCGTTATAGAAAATCTGTCATTTTATCTAGGATAATCACATTCATTTGAACGCATATAGAATTGTAAGATGAAAAATGATTGATGTTGACAAGCATACATAGTTTTCCTTGACCAAACATCTCAGTTGATGGAAGAAGTAGGGCGCTGTATCTCGGATCTCTGCCAATCATCTGGACAACCTCTCAATGGCTTTCCATTCCCATTAACTTCATGACTATCATAATCGGAATATTCTGCAGAAAGCTCAACACAAAAATTCAGAGTGTCCTTTTAAGCATGTGAATGAAACCAAAACATATAAAACCACCCTTTCAAATTGATTGAGTTGTAAATACATCTTCTCTTTTCCATAACAACCACCGTTTTGCTATTTGTCACCTCTGTACTACTAGCAACAGATGCACTTATGCTGCAACAAGCCAAACCAGGCCATAAGGAACATCGCTCTCCGGACATAGAATATCACAACAGTTCTAACATGAAAGCCAACCATTGATTTCCTTGGACCATGCAAGGATCTGTCGTCCAATTAAATCTTCTTGCTCTTAGATGCTCCATCAGAATTCATTGCCATTCCTTTCCGCCACAAAGAAAGGTTCATTCCAAATCACACAAGGGCTTGGAGTTCTGCAGAATCAGGTACGTGTTAAACTAGACATTTGCAAAAGAGCATCAATGTTTCCTACAGTGAAGTTCTACTTCAAAATGAGATAAGAATGACCAAGTAAATTAATCAGAGTTACAGGTACGAATTCTATAAGGGAAAACCAATAACCCGGCAGCAGCAAGATGAACAATCTACGAGGTCTTATTTAGGTGAAAATAATAGCAAATACTGACAGTAAAGAAAACTCAATTCCCCTAATTGTTAGTATCAATAATTATCCTGTTCTTGGACAGTTGTTCTTGTACTAGTATCACCTGAAAACAATACAGCTCCCATGGTAATTCTACAGAATAATAAAACATATGCAAACAGACAATTCAGCAGAAATGGCAAGGAGAACACCAATGAGAAACAGAGAGACGTTCAAATCACAGTTTCTCGAAGCACTGCATACGATTAATTTAATATTTTCGATACTGCTGAGGCATCAATAGTACCAATAGCATGTTTGATTATTATCGATAACACTATTAACAACCTTGAAAAAGAATTATAGAAGATATAGTACAGGTATGTTCCCAGTTCGTCTTAGCTCTCTAATAACTTGTTCCCAGTTCGTCTTAGCTCTCTAATAACTTCACTGAGCTTCTTAAGTTCACTAATAGCTACATCAACTGCAGTTCTCGCACAAAAACGGACTCCTTTACAGAAGAAAGGCATTTTAAACGTATCAACGTGCGTGTGAACTCGGTCCTTTCCTACCTTCTACTACTACATCCGCAATTAGACTATCCCAACATTAGCAAGTGAAAGCATGGAATACCGCACTTAAGAAATCTGAAAACCAAACCCGTAGGACGTGGTTTAGAAATAAGAAAGCAAAAGAATAGCAGAGTGCTTTTCTCTGTACTCTACTACATGGTGCTTTTGTCTTGTGTCTTCTATTCTTGCAGCAACAAAACGAACATTTAGTCTGTACATTACCGTTTCAGTAAGAGATTGTAATCGTTGGTGCCTCTTGCTGATTAAATAGAGCCAGGGACCCGTCAACTTAACTGAAGCCATTTAGACAAAAGTCCCGTCACGAATAAAGTTATAAGGAGGTGCTACCCAGGGAGCACAACCGGTTGCAGCACGTTTTACTAATTACGTGTATAAGTTCCTATTAAATTATATCCTTTGAAAAGCATGCGCTAAAATGGCATATAAGATTCTTTAGATGAGTTTATCCGAAGCACGTCACTCGTTGCTTGCAATCTAACTCCAATTGCAACATCCTGAACAACGTGGCTATTACTTTCAATCACATGCACCCTCATCGCTTCCTACCGTAATTACTAAATGAAGCGCTTGGATTAGATAATTGGGTAGGGGACTGTTGGCTCCTTGAAACGTCGTAAATTTATTTCTAGGAAAGCTAAAGTCAGCTTCCTGTTTAGTCAAATAACGATGCAATACTACAATACATAGAGGACTAGCAAACTAAGGTTCGCCACAAAACGCATTTGAGTCATTTGAAGGAGGACTAGCACCCATATAGGGTTTAGTAAGAAGCAAGAACTATATTATATTGGCTAAAAAAGAGCAAGATGACATAAAGACTAGATAAATAGAACGATATACATTCGTAAAATAAATCACGCCTATACTGTTGTTATTACAAAAAAGCAGTCCCAAGCTTGATGGTGAACTTCCCCAAGAGGCCAGGAGCAAAAAGAGCCCGGGAAGTGCACTTGGACGGTCACTAGAGATAGTGAGGAGGCCCATTTGGCCCGTCTGGCCCGTCGGGCTTCGACTCAGGAAACTCCTCCCAAGAACCTCGACTGAGGTCATCCACCCTCTCTCTCCCTCCTCCTCCTCCTCCTCCTCCTCCTCCTCCAAACAAAACACCAGGCACCCCGCCGCTGAATCCACGGTCCGACGACAGCCCGCCGTCAATTGAAGTGAGCAGAGCTGACAGCCTGCCTGTGTGGCCCCCGGCAGGACCCATTCCCAGTCCCAGAAAATCCACTGTCATGGGCCTGTTGCCAAACAGCGATGGCGGAGATGGGAGGCCCAGCCCGAGCCCAGCTCCTTCCGAGGAGCTCTCCACCTTCCCTTGGCTGCTCCACCGGGTGGAGCCATCGCCGGCAGTCACCAGAGTTGCCTCGTGGCTAGAAGAAGCAATAGGTGAGGAAATAGCTAAGCCAAGGCCACGAAGCAGTGACGCATTGGTGGCTGCCGTGCCCATTTGAGCGGCCTTTTGAAGCAAGGCCGTGGCAGACATGGTTGGGGCGGGCTGAGGAGGCAGGGCGTAGAGGTGCTGCTGGTTCTGATCAGGCCTCGAGAAGAGGGACGAGGCAGTGCTGGAGAGGAAGAGGGAGAGGGAGGCTGGTTCCGTAGTAGAGGGTGATGGGGTTGTCGCGGTGCAGACCAGATTGGAGAGCGAAGAAGGCGAGGCCTGCGGCAGTGGCGGAGCCGACGGTGGAAATATGCAGGTGAAGGCAGTGTTGCTGCCAGTGACAGCACTGCTGTCCGGGCCAGTGGGGGCAGTGGCGGTGGCAGTCGTGACGGTGGCAGCAACAGAAGACGACGCCAGAGCAGATGGCACAAGTTCAATTGCGTTTTCAGGCAAATCTGCAACCCCCGAAAGCAAAAGAGGCCCGAATTAAAAAAGGGACATCGAAAGCGAAAAGTAAGATCCAGAAAGATAATTGCGCGATCCCAATGAAAGTGCGAAAAGAAAACAGTGAAGAAAAAGAGACTCTTTCGGGATCGCAAAAACTCTCCCAAGTCCTAGCTGGAATGAACTTCACAAGAGCTTTTTCCCACATTTTCAAAGCTTTAAAGGAGAAGCAATAATGGCGTCCTTTCTCACCCACCATAATGAACAATCCCCAACCCCCTTTTTCCCTTTTGTTGCCCAATGGATGCTCTGATCTCCATAGTCAACTAAGCAACGAACCAGTGATCCAAAAACCCATTAAAAATCAAACTCCTCCCCACCGCCCCCTTTCTCTTTAACAGTCTGTCTTGTCTCCTCCGCCCCTATTACCGGCTACGCAGCGGACAAGGAGAGAGACTTCAAGAACAGACAAAACACGAATCTTTATAATAAAACACTCGGACCAGATCGTCAAGCTAAGCAAATTAGACCGCGACATCTGAATGGAACATGATACTCCTCATTATTTAAACATTTCCCCTTTGACCTCCGCTAATTCACACGCCTATCTTGCACGCCAAGCCTGGCTATCTCAGCTGGAATAAAAGAATTCACCTGAACTTTGAAGGGAGAGGACCGGAGACACCACCGTGGTCGACGGAGTAAGCGGCGGAGGCGGAGGCGACGAGGCGGAGGCGGCGGCGGCGGCGGCCGCCCCAGACCTCCTGGCATTCTGCTCGTCTTGCACCGAGTTGTTATTCTGAGCTCTCGAGCTCTCCTCCGCCAATGCGTCGCAGAAGGCTCTGTGCGTCACGAAACTATCCCTCCTGCAAATCAGAAACCCGAAAAAGAAAATTCGTAAATCTCATATTGTCATTGACCCGTCTTCGTCTGGAGAAGGAACACGGTAATACCGAGAGAACAGCATCCCGCAGTCGCACTTGTACTCGCGGGTGCCGCAGGTCCTCATGTGGGCCTTCCAGTCGGACTGGACGGCGTACTTCTTGGAGCACCGCTCGCACTTCCACTTTTTCTCGCCGTGCTTCCGGCAGAAGTGCTTCTTGATCCCGGTGAGGTCGCCGAGGGCCCTGGCGGGGCTGTGGTGGACACAGCCCGGCTCGGGGCACACGTAGACCTTCTTCCGCGGCGGCTCCGCATTGCTGTCCCGCTGGCGAAGCCTCCAAGGCAGGTTGTGGCCCCGCCGGTGGAGCTGCAGGTTTTGGTCCCGCTGGAACCCCTTGTTGCAGATCTCGCAGACGAACCGGTTCGTCGCCAGCAGCGTCTTCGGCGACAGAGCTATCACCTCCGCCTCAGGATCTGCCACACGCAGAGAGAAAGAGAGAGATTTTAGAGCGGCAAATTTAGGGTTTTGTGCGATCATGTCGTAGCTCAGCTGGGCCAATCATACCTGGCATCCCCGGAAGACTACGCTTCTTCTTTGCCGGCGGTGCCGATAGGTCGCTGGAAGAAACCTCTTGCGAAGACGGATTTGGCATCTCCACCATCAATGGCTACTCCAACGAGCTCGGCTAAAATCCCAGTTCCTGCGTTCTTCGACTATATCGAACTGAACCGAAGATGGGTCTTAGAGGCTCGACTCGGTTCTAAAGCTCTTACAACACCATCGAGAGGCTGAAGAACAAGATGGAGCACTCTCCAGCGAAAGGATCATCTGAGAGAGAACCGCTCTCTCTCTCTCTCTCTCTCTCTATCTCTCTCTCTCCTCCAAGAGTTCTTCCAGCACTCGCATTCAGCTCGAGCTTATTCAAAAGAAAACGAAATGCGGAGTTCCAGATTGAGGATAATGGCTGGCCGGGTCTTGACCGGAGAACACTGGTCACCGAAGGCGGCGGCTGCGATTCTGGGAGGAGGAAGAAGACAAATCGTAGAGAGAGAGAGAGATTCCTGGATTGTCAAAAAGCAAAAGAGCTTTTTGTTTGCAAGAGGAGGAAACTGGGGACTGGGAAGCGGCGAGAGTTAACCATGGTTAAGAAGGGGCCTAGCCTTCAAAGGTTTGGAACGTTGGATGGGGGTTCAACCATGGTTAGCCGGAAAACCCGATCCCAAGTCTCTCTCCTCTCTCCTCAGCTCCTCATTTTGGCTGCTGCTGCTGGTCGCGCTCGTAATCCTCACCGTCCACGTGGGAAAGCGAAGCCACGCCCGATCTACAGTTGTCGGGACGAGCCGGTCTCGGCGGTGCTTGTCTTTTTGTGCGCTGTTTTTCTGGTTATCTTTTCAGGAAAAATCTATTTTATGATTCGTTTGCGACAAATACTATTTCCAAGATTGGGAATAGAGCCTTGGTTTTTGCTTTGGCCGGCGCCCTCCCCTCTCCCGCCGCCCGCCGCCCGCCGCCCGCGAACCGACCCGACAAAATTCATGTTCCATTCGGTGGTTCAACGGAACGAGATAAAATCAAAGCATGGAATGAGAAAAATATAAAATGATAATTTTAATATCTTTCTCTATGACAAAATTACGAGAATTAGTAGAATGATGTTGAATAAATTGAAAATTTTAATATTTTTGTTTAGCAGATTGTGGGAATGTAATAGAATCTTGTGTTTGGTTGTGAGAGAAAATATTGTTGTAATATAATTGATTGAAATTTTTTTACTAAGTTTAACTTACATTTTAAAATCTTATCGAAAAAATATTACTCAAAACCCTCCTGAAATTTGGAGGTGCTACACGTTTTATTTTTTAAAATTTTGGCTGCACTCTTGAATATTATCTTTTATGACCGTTAATTCTCTGTCATATTTTTCATTAGTACGATGCCGACAACTTTTAATAGATAAAAGTGTATTTTCATCTTATTGTTTTTAAGAAAATCTCTTTTTCACTTTTTCATTTCTATACAAAGAAGATAAGAATAGAGACAATAAATTATCTAGAATATCAATATCAGACATAATAAAGAACGATTATGATATTAAAAAATGAAAATGGTAAGAATTTCATGAATATATAATAGAATTTATAAGATACTTCTATATACAAATATACAGTTAAGTAAAATAGAAAAATGCCTCAACAATGAAACAAATTACAAAATTGAATACGCATTACGTATTTTTAAATGATTGACGAATGAAAAAAAAAAATTGTCAATCAATAAAAAAAATTTAAAAAATTTTTTTGGATTTTGGTTAATCATTTTTGTATGAGTTGAGAACATATTTAAAAAATTATCCTTTTATGAGTTGAGGACATTAATTAACTCTTTAAACATACCAAAATTTATTGTCGTTTGAACTTTTTTTATTCAAGCTATTTTCCCTTTTTTATTTAATTTTTTCACAAAATATATTATTTATTTTTGTTAAAGTGGATATATTTGTCAAATTTTAACATAATGATATTTATTTTTGCTATTGTTTGAACTTAGATAATTAGTTTTCTCCCTTTTTAAAATTTTTTTGTATTTCGCACAGCAACTAAGGATAAAAGAGAGATTTCCTTAAAAAAATGAAATGAAAATATGCTTTTACCTCTTAATACATGTTGACAAAAAAATATAACAAAGAGTTAGGGCGCGTTTGGTAACGATTGCATTAACCGATTCGACAAGAAATGATTCTTTTTGATTACATTAGGGAACCGATTTTGAAAGATTTTAAATTTGTTTGGTAACGAATAAAATTTCGATTCGGAATAAAATTTATATTCTAATTGTTTTTAATTACCTTTTTAGATGAATGTAAATTTGATATTGAATTTTCATAAATCATTCACTAATCAATTATATTTTTATAGTAAGTAATTAAAATATTAACTAATCAATTTTTATTAAATAGTAAATAATAAACCATAGCATAAACTATACTAATATCCCTAAAATATGTAATAAATATAAATACTAAATTATAATATAAAATTAAATATTTATTCTATATATAGCAAATATATATTTCAGAATAGGAAGAAATTAAAATAAAATATACAAATCAAAAATAGATAAAAATAAAATGAAAAATTGTTGTTATTTTAAATTTAGTTTTCTTATTAGAATTTCAATATTATTTATATTTAAATAAGAGTTTTTTTTTTATCATGGTGATTTCTCATTATCAATTAATAGTTACTTTTATATGATTAAATATCTAATCCATTTTAAATTTCATAAAGGCACTCCGTGGACGTAAGATTTGGATTCTCTTTTCGATTCTCTTCCGAGAATCAAATTTTTAGATTCTCAAATCTTGTCCGAAACTGTTCCAGGGAACAAATTTGTTAGGGAACAAAAATTTTACCAAACGCGATTCTCGTCCCGGCGATTCCTTAACAAAAAAAATCGAGGCGTGGTGCTTGTTGGGCAAGTTGCCAAACGGGGCCTTAATAGTTGCAATAAAACGATAGTTCACGGGATTATTGCGTAACATTTGAAAATTCAAGGACAAGCTTAGGTGTACTGTCACCGAAGTTCGAGGAGGGTTAACTATTATAAAGAATTAATTAAAATCTATTATATACGTGCTAAATTTTTAATTGTACTTAAGATTAATATATGGCTCCGTGCCATCGATATAAAAAAATTGATGTCACAGCAGTTCTCCCTAACTCTTGAGGATTGCTTTAGTTCATCAAATTTCCATTGCTTGTTCCATGTTGACGCTATGTATTGATCTCTAGTGCTTGATCATCAAACTATGTCTGGATTTTGATGGAGATACGATATTTATTTCTTTGAATCCATTTGAAAATAAATTACAGAGAGCAAAATCGAACAAGGACTAGTTTTAGTAATTTCTTCTCGACTTCTTGTTTCATTTCGCATCGACAAAATGGTTAATCTCTAGCTCTTTTTACTCTATCAGTAATTTTGGACGACATTTGGATGAGTCATGGACATTGTCCTGACATAGTGATAAAAAATTAGCTTATAGAGCAAATCTGTAACAAGAAGAAGTATCGATGAAAAGGAAAAAAAAAAAAAAGATAGTACGACGATCGAAGTTAAATAGTGCCGATGGACAATGATAGCATAATACGTGCAAGAGCCATTTTTGTGATTTCACTTTGATTTGCTTTGAGGGGAGATTTTACTTTAAAAAACACTTGTGTACGTCTATATTGATATGACGATACCTTATTAATAAACATTTACAAACGTTCGTAATATTATTATTTTGTAATTCCCACTGTGATATTAAATTTAAGGAGAATAAATTCTTTTGATGGGCAACAGTTTTGCAACATATGACAACTTTAACTACTAAAATTATGAATTCTACACTGAAATCATTTAGCCTTTTATTTTTACCTCGTTTACCTTTTTTCTATGAATAGTTTACCTTTTTTATGGTAGAATATAAATAGTTCAACTTGACTAGTAGGAAATTACGTGTGTGCCTTCGCTTCTTCACTGTAGAATGAGATTTTTGTGGTGGGTTATTTAGGGTCTGTTTGGCAAAACTTGCCAAACGATGATAATTTCTATTCTTTTGTTCCCATATACAAATTTCTATTATTTTGTTCCTGGAAGTAAATTAGTAATAGAATAAAAAAAAAAACTAATTTTTTGTTCCCGAGAATAATTCTGGAATCAACCAACCTATTTTTTTTTCTCTTTTCTTTTCTTTTTTCTTGTTCTTCTCCTCTCTTTCTTCTTCTTCAATTACCGCCGCCGTCTGCTGCCCACCACCGCCGGTTACCAGCGACCAATTGGGTAAGGTCCAGTGAGCTCGCCGATGGCTAGGCGAGCCTCCCCCCACCACTGGTGAGCCTCACCCAGCCATGGCTTGGCCAAGCCTCGCCTAGCAGTTAATGAGGCTCGACTAATGAGGCATGGCCTCGCTGAGGGACGGTGATGCTCCGGTGAGGTCGCCAGCCCTCGTCTGGCTAATCACCGACTATCCCAAGGCCAACAGCCGGCAGTCGACAACCTTGAAGAAGAAGAGAAAGAAAGGAAAAAAAGAAAAGAAAAAAGAAGAAGGAAAAAGTAATAAAATTATTTAAAAATTAAAAGAAAATGATTTGGAGTATAAATTTTGAGAACAGTAGTGCCATACGCAATTCTATTTCGAGAATTGAAATTTTGGACTGTTACTAAACAGCTTAAAATACTTAAAAATTGTTCTTGGGAATAGAATAAAAAAGAATCATTTCTGATTATAAATTGTTCCCGATAATAGAAGTGTTACCAAACGCGCCCTTATTTGTTTTTTCCTTTCTTCCCTTCCTTTCTGGCGTTGGTAGTGAGAATGTTGCAGAACATAGAAGACTTGTCAAATTTTATTGTTTTCAAAAGGAAAAATCGAATTACTATTCCTCCATGTGCAAATAATTCCTAAACATTTGAGAAAATACAATTAAATCCTCATAATTTTGAATCCAGTGCAGAAAAATAATTTGGAAGATCGTGACTGAATTTGTTAACATGACATGGTATATTCTAATATGTTGTTTTAATGATTTTCAAGAATGTGTTGTGTTAACAGTGGTGTCAATAGGCCAATTTTTTTTGTTAAGATTTATGATATCAAAAAAAGACACAAAAAATAAAATCAAGAAATCAAAGTGAGCTGGCCCTCGCCGGCGATGTGGGGACGTTGCTAAACCCCACCCTACTCGCGGTGTTGTCTCTATCTCCCCGTTATTTTATTTTATTTTTTTCGATTCTGGCATTTTTCCAGCTAATGTCTAAAAGAATTTTGATTCTTTTGGGCATTTTGATTTATTTATATATATTTTTGATCATGAAGTAGCATTATATCAAATTCTAGATTTGGAACTTACCAACTTTGGAATTGGAATCTAGAACTTGAAACCCGAAAGTTATCATATTGAGATCGACACCTAATTTTTGGAACCCAAAATTTATCCTATTGGACTAGAATCAACCGGATAAGATCAATATGATTCGATTTTAGGTTCTACCCTAGACAAGTGTTCACCATGATTGTTATGTTACAGAAAATGGAAGATTATTTTATTATTTTTAAAAGGAATTGAATACTATTTTTGGTCATTTGGTTCATTGGGCAATCAATTCCTAAACGTATGGAAAAGTGCGATGAAGTTCTCAATGCTTCAAATCCAGCACAGTGACTTATCGGACGATCGTAACTGAACTTGTTGACATGACACGCTATAATCCTACGTGTTGCTTTGATTATTTTCAAGCTGTGTTGACGTGGTGCCAATAGGCCATTTTTTTTATAAAGTATATAGAAAAAAAATGCACAAACAAAAGTAAAATCAAGAAAATGAAAGTAAAGACAGCCAGCGTGAGGGAGGTTTTGAGCCGGCCCTCGCCGGCGACGTGGGGACGTGGCTAAACGTCACCCCATTCGTGGTGTCCTCTCCGTCTCCCTTTTTTTGGCATTTTTTTTAGGTTAATCTCCAATTTTGTTTTTATTCTTTTTAGCATTTTGATTTCTTTAGATTTTTTTAATTGCGATGCAACGCTACATCATTTTCATGTCACATCGGTACTGATGTAACAAAACTATTGAGAAAAGTGGCAACAAATTGCTAACGTGCCACATTAACAAATTATAACTAATTACTATTGAAGTTGATTGCACCACTTTTTAAAATGCCGAGTTCTAGAGACAATTAGGCCAAACATTTTACTTAGCGCTACTGAAATTTTTCCCTTTTGTTAGTACAAACCGGGTGAGTTCCTTGCCAATTTTACTCACGCACTATTGGCGATTTTTGCTTTACAGTACCCCTTTTTTGCCTTTTCCTTTGCTATGTCTTTTCTATGAGTTCATCCTGGTGCCATTCTTATATTATTGCGTGCTTTATATTCTTATATTATTGCATGCTTTATAATGCTACGTGTCAAAGAGCGATGGAATATTCTCTTTTGCTGTCCGATCGATATATCTGTGACACTCTTCAAATGTTATCAAATATTTTAACTCTGCTTGTTTCATTAAAAAATGTAATTTACAATTATTTTTTTGAAAATGATTGTTTATATTGTTTGAAATAATTACTTAATGTAAAATATTTTCATTATCGAAAATAATCTATATTTAAATATTTTCGCAAATAATAAAAAAATTATTTATAAAAATATTTTTCAGATCATTTATTTTTTAGGAAATAAAAAGAGCCTTAATACTTATGGATCCATATGTGGCACTATTTATACATCCTTATAAATAGTAGCTTAGATAATGCATATTGAAGAAAAATTTTATGCTCTATTATAAATTCTGATGATTATAACTTAGTAGTTGCCAACATTGCTCTAAATTGACAAATCAATTTGTTTGAACCCCTTACAACCCATGATGCTATTAACCGTCACCTAATAAAATCAGCGACGTAACAATTCGTGAACGAAGTACGTTGCAAAAGCATGGGATGAAATGCTGTTAACCCTTTGAGGTTGATGTCTCGCATAGTATCCATCACTGGCGGAATCGCCTTCTTTGGTGGATCTTGTGTCTTTCTCCATGTGTGCAGGCACAACCACAAAACTCTTTTCTTTACAATTAAGGAGAACGGGCATGGAAATCCAAAGAAATAATCGTGCAAGCTCTATAAACCGGTCATGTTTGAATCTTCATTTGGTACATATGGCTCTATCTTTACCATCTTGTGTGCAATTGATGGGATCTAAACGCCAAATTCAACCACACCTAATCAACTACGTCAACCAAAAAGATAAGTTCCGCGATCACATAAATCATGATATCTCGTGCTTACCACTTACCTAATTTGCTGGCCGATTCATCGATATTCAGGAATTACAATTCTCGTGCTTCCATCGTGCGCGCTCCCGAGCTCGGAACGTCGAATCGGGCATTTTCATGTCGTAGCAGCACGCACTACCTCGTGGAACCGTCTCCTTTCTTATTCTCGTAGCGCCACTGCCACGGTCAAAGACAAGTTTTGCCCGTCGCTGACGACGATTTTGGACCTTTTTTCCCGCTTTCGGGGGGATAAAAAACGGAAGCGCCATGATCGAGACGTGACTCCGATGCCTGCTGAAGTAGCAGAGAGAGGACGGTCCGGAGACGGTGAGTAGACGACGACGAAATGGCTGACACGTGATTACGTACGGGAGGGCTCGTCCGCATCCGCCTGGCTCTTTTATCATCGAGAGCAGACGATTCAAACGTCTGGGTTTGAATTATCCGGTCAAACTGCCCATGTGCAAGAGAGCAGGACGGGCCAACTCCGTGAAAACAGTCGGGACGCGTTGAATCTCCTCGAAGCATCTCTAAATTCTTTGGAATGAAATAGCAATGCTTCTTCGTTGATTTTCTTTCGTAATGAGAGGTGTTCAAACCTTTTGGCTTAGGTTCACCAATTATGATTATGGCCACGTCTATACGATAGGGAACATTTTCCGGAGTGGGAGAAAATGTGATTCGAACACGAGATTTAATGCACCTATTTGAGCATAATTGTAAATTATAGAAGCTGCGCACGATGTCGATGCATGCGTGCTTGACTCGCCATGAAGCTTCATGGGTGTAAATGGCCGGGCATCTCGAGCCTCGAGGGATGTTTTGGCTCCGTTAGAGTAGATTGAAATCTCGATTTTCTAGATCTCGGTTGAAGGCCTTGCCCTAGTTGAAAGACGGTTTTGTAAGAGTTTTTCTTAATGTGGACTAAATTAATTGATATTGTAATTTACTGTTTTTACGGTTACCGTAAAACAGGGTTGGTCTAAGGTGAGATAGAAGGTTTTTAATTAGTCTAATATGGGGTATTTTTTAGTGTGGGCCGAATGAGTTGAGCTGGCCCGAATGAGAGTGACCTACTTAAACTCTATAAATAGTCTTTCAAGTCTCTCCTCTAACCCTAATTCTCACATGTATCCTCACCTAAGGGGCGTTTACCTAATGCCACACGTGAGGGGCCGCCTCATCGGAAATGGTGATACGGAGGCAATAGAGGAGGAAGGACTTACGCGTGGAACATTGGCCGTGGTGATACGGAGGGCAATAGAGAGGAGAAGGACTTGCGCGTGGAGCATTCCGTTTCCGCTTCAAGAAAAGTGGATCCCCTGATGAGTGGGTAATCCCTTTTTGCTTCCGCTTTATATTTGATGGATTCCAAAACAGTGGTGCGTTAATCTTTCTACTCAATTATGCTTGTTCTTGTTCTTGTTATGGAGATCTTGGGGTTACGTAATTTGCGTCCAACATGTGGTATCAGAGCAACCATAACCCTAGAACTTGAACGCATAAAGGTTTTGCCCTAATCTGTACGGACTAGCCCTAATTAGTACGGATTTTGCCCTAATTTGTGATTTTCGAGATTTTTTGTTCGATAAAAATAAAATAAAATCACAAATTCGGACGGGCTCGACGAGACGAGCAAGACGGTCGGCGGCGCGTCGCCGGGGAGGCCGCACGCGCCCCACGCGCGGCCACGCGCCGCCCGGGCGTCGAACGCGCGCCGCACGTGAGCTCCACGCGCCGCGCACTCAGGCGGCGCGTGAGGGCGCGTGGAGCGTCGGATCAGCGCGTGGATGGCGGCGTTGGACTCGTATGGTGATTTCCTATCTCGTGGTATATTTATTTTATATTTTTGATAATTTTATGGATGTGAAAATGCATACGGAACCCTAAATACGTGTATTTTAAGTGTATTTTTGAGTATTTTTCTTATATTTTCTGTGAAATTGGAAATATAAGTGTTGGGTTACAGGTATGTTATCACATAAACATTATAATGTGTGATTCATCAATAAAAATCAAACTTTATTGTGAATTGAAGTCTGGCTTAATGAGATACAATCATTATAGAATACTAATTGAACTATGTATTGAGTGATGAGAAACAAGTAAAAGGTTATGAAACTTTTGTTACTCAAGCATACTCCTTGACACGCTAGTAATCTTTGAATGATGGATGTTTCAAGAACTCGTGACCAAGGCGATTGTACTAATTAACATATCTCGCTGTATGTGGGTAATGCATGTCGATTAAGTTCTTCGCATATTGTACATGAATTCATCCTGGTCACTTGTTAATGTCTATCAAGTTAATATTTTTATGGTTAAAGAGTATGACAACATCTACGCAGAGCAATATCTACTGTTAAATTTTAGATATTTTGTTCTCTAGTTTGACTCATTTTATAGGCCGCTGGTTGAAGTAATGATATTTGTTACATAAAATTGATTAATAAATCAATTGTTGGCATTAGAGTCATTTTTTGCCTTATGAAACTCATGAGCAATGGTTGATCAGCTGTTAAGCTTGTCAATATGGTATACCCCGTATTACTATTGATGTTAATTTGTGAGAGATATTTTAAATCAACATTCTTTTTATGTTGTTCGGTAATATGTAATTGGGGTGCATAAGAGATGTTTTATTCTCTCGTTATAAGAAGTTTCTTATGTTACCGTGATCAATGATCTTATTGGAATCTGTCTTTCGATTTGCTATATATATTTATATATATGTATAAATAAAGATTAATTTTTATTAATGGATAAAGCAATGTAATTAGCATGATATGTGATTTTAGTAATAACATGCCCCTATCACTAAAGTTAAAATCACATGTATATGATGTATGTGAGTAGTAAAGTTTATATCCCCGGTATAAGAGAATTTCAAAGATTCAATTGAGTAGTGACCGCCAAAGTGGCACGCTTGATTGGGTTTGAGAAATTTGGGTCTCGTATAATGATTGGGATGTCTCCTGGTCTAATGCGTAGTCATACTCCCAAAGGAGGTGATTGTGTATTGGATCATGGAGGGATACATGATAGTGTGGTGGAGGAGTGACCGATCCTAATGGTTCATATGCCCAAAGGTGATGAATTCACGAAGATTGGAATATATTCTCATAACCCTTATCATGTGGGGAGTGTACAATTGCATGTCATGTATTCTGCCCAAAGGTGATTATGTGATTTTGCATGTAACTCTCTAAATGTGTACTTGTACGTCAAGTTACACAATGCTCACATGATGCTAATTATATATATTGCTTGGTTTTTAGTCACCTTTTCCGTAATTAATAACTTCATTATTATTGAGGTTTTTATTGCTTCAAATTTTAAGTTATGGACATATAATTTGTTGCTTGAGAAAAGAGCAATTTAATTCTCGTTTATCTTGTCCATAAAGCATTCCATCCTAGAACACTTGAAAAAGGTTTGCTCGCGGACTACACTGCTATAAGATGATGGAAGCCTTAGTTGCTTGAAATTATGTCTTATCTGATATTGAAATTAGGACATATCTGCAAAGATTGTGTTTAAGTCCTAATGACATATACATCTCGTACATGATTAAAAGGTTGTTAGGTTTAATAGTGGCCATGAGTATTTTGGCAAGTATGACGATGCGAAATAGCTTAAAGGGTCATTTGTCAAATACTTGGTAGATTCTGGGGTGGTAGCTTAATTACTATGCCTGAAAGTCCTGACAAAAGATTCACTCGAAATTATTTTGTATCTTACCTAGATTATTCAAAAGGGGTATTGATTTTATGACCCTAAAGAAGGTATAAGAATTATGGAATCTCCTGTACCATAGACTAAACTTGTTGAGGTTCAAGGTACTATTCTTGATATAGTTTATAATGATATTTCTTAACCTCTCAAGTGCAGAATGAAGTAGTGGTAACTTTATTAAAGAGATTTGTTAGGGAAAGACGATCAGTTATTCCATTATACTATATAGTCTATTTGTGAGAGCATGACTATAATATCCACTACATGGTTAATTTAGCGACATAAATAAATATTATTTTTTTATCCTCAATCAAGTATGTGATTAGATGCCATAAAAGGCGATATACAATCTATGAAACATGTTTGGAAACTTACTGACTTGTCTAAAGATCACAAGTTTATTAGTTGCAAATTGGCATACAAAACTAAAAGAATTTCAAAGAAATATTATGGAATTTAAAGCCAAATTGGTAACTAAAGTTTTAACTCTGAAAGAGGGGTGGATTGTTTATTGTAAAGAAATAATTATTTTTTTAAAAGATTCTTTCAGAGTGAATGCGACATTAATAGTTTATTTATTTATTTATTTATATATGGAGTTACGACAAATAGATACAAAATCTATATTGTGCAACCTGGATGATTTTGCAGAAATTCAAGTAAACTTGTGTGTAGACTTAAAAGTTCTAATTCATGGTCTTAATCAAGTTTCCAGGACAATATTATTAAAGTATCATAGTGTTGTTATTTTTTGTTCAATTGGGAACAAAGTAATTCAATATACCGCAAGGTCGTGGGAGCAAATTCAAGTAAACTTGTATGTAGACTTAAAAGTTCTAATTCATGGTCTTAATCAAGTTTCCGGACAATATTATTAAAGTATCATAGTGTTGTTATTTTTTGTTCAATTGGGAACAAAGTAATTCAATATACTTGCAAGGTCAAGTGGGAGGAAATTTATTTTTCTCATACTTTATGTACATGATGTTTTGCTTACAAGTTGTGACCTTGAGACATATTTTATCCTTTGTACTGAGATCTGTAAGGATTATTTTTGCCATATTATATTAGATTTTCTCGGAGGATATTTGCTGATTGTATATTGGAAATATTCAATATACATCATTGCAAGCCAGGAATTGCTCCTGTTGTTAAGGGTGATGGACTAAATCTATCACATTGTCCTTATTTAGATATTGAGAAAATCTAATTAAATGGTGTACCTTGTGTCAGTGCACTTAATAGTATAATGTATACTCGAATTTGCACTAGACTAGATGTTGTCTTTGTGACGGGACTTCTAGGCAGATATCGATTAAATCCAGGACATGATCACTGGGTTGCTGTCAAGAAGGTTTTAAGGTACTTAAAGAAGATAATATATTATATGTTAATTTACAGACATGTTCAATTCTTGCAGTTAGCAGGATATTTAAATGTAAACCTTGCTGGCTGTTAGGATGATATAATATCAATAACGGAATACATATTTATGTTAGCAGTAAGTGCAATAAATAAAGTTTTATGTTATCTTCTACTATGTAAGCAGTGTTAGTAACATTCTTTTAGGCTGTTACTTGGGCTTTTAGGCTCTAGAACCTCATGAAGGAGTTGATCGTTTTAACTTTATGGATAGATCCATACGGTTGTATTGAGATAACAAATTTGTAGTATTATTTATTTACTACAGAGGTCTCAATGGGTCTAAATATATGGTGGTCAAAATTTTTGACTAAAAGTAAACGGTACAGAAAGGTGACGTTTTAATATAATATATTTTCACAGATAATGTGATTGCAGATCCACTAACTAAAGGCCTATGCCCATGTGTATTTAAGTGACATGTCATTAGCATGGGTCTAGGAGTATCTTTGGATACTGTTGTTTAATGGGAGCTATTTTGGCTTCACTCTGATAAAGTTCACATCTGTGGTTCGTTACACTTAGTAACGGTTTGATATGTATCAACTTTTGCATTCAATAAAATATTTTGAATGTGTTGTTATGTTGAATACATATTGATAAAGTCTCAAGGGATTGTATAAACCTTGAGTGAAGGCTAGGGGCATCCAGCATCCGGTTATTAGCCTTGTGCATATGTCTTGTGATACATAAAGAAAGGTTAACCATAAGGACAAGACATATGTGGGTTCATTGGAACCATAAAGCATTCTCTAGTGGCACAAGTTTTTTGTGACACCTAAGGTAAGAGAATGGTGACTGACAAATGAGATCTCTCTATGAGAGATGTTATCCATTTAACACACTACCATATTGAATCCATATCAATAAAGTTGAGAACATTCGTGACCATGGAAGGCTCTGTGTGTATACATGCATTTACCGCCATGATTCGGTGTTTAAGACTTTATGGGATAGGATTTGACTATTAAGAATTATCTATGGACCAAATGTGCGCACATACAGTACGATTTCAATTAATATAGTCCAAGTGGGAGAATGTAAGAGTTTTTCTTAATGTGGACTAAATTAATTGATATTGTAATTTACTGTTTTTACGGTTACCGTAAAAACGGGGTTGGTCTAAGGTGAGATAGAAGGTTTCTTAATTAGTCTAATATGGGTGGCTAGTGTGGGCCGAGTTGAGCTCGGCCCGTAATGAGAGGGACTTGCTTGGAAACTCTATAAATAGTGCTCAAGTCTCTCCTCTAACCCTAATTCTCACATGTATCCTCACCTAAGGGCGTTTACCTAACGCTACACGTGAGGGGGCCGCCTCATTGAGCCAGTGATACGGAGGGCAATAGAGGAGAAGGACTTGCGCGTGGAACATTGTGTTTCCGCTTCCGCTTCAAGAACAGTGGATTCCCTTGATGAGTGGGTAATCCCTTTTTTGCTTCCGCTTTATATTTGATTGATTCCAAAACAGGTGCGTTAATCTTTCTACTCAATTATGCTTGTTCTTGTTCTTGTTATGGAGATCTTGGGGTTACGTAATTTGCGTCCAACAGGTTTCTGGCCAATGACCTCGGTTTGGTTTAAGCCAACTCAAACACTCAATTATTAAGTAATTAAGATGAATTAACTTTATTAAGTTATAAATTACACTATAAGAAATGAAAGTTCGGACTTTTTAGATGATATTTTAGAAAATATTATAACTTAAATGGTCATATCCTTGCCAATTTATTAAACGGACGTCCCATGTCCGTAATTAATGTTATAACTAATTTTGTGAATGCATTTCTATAATTTATAGGATGTGTTATTTCTTTTTAAACCGTGACACCATATTTAATTGCCCTCTTTAGATAACGGTATAGATTCAGCATTTTGACAAGGGACTAGGGTTGTCAAAATTTCTTTCTTTCCAGCTGCAATATTGCAAAGATATTAAGCAAATAGAGCAATATATCAAAATTTCATCTTAGCCTCTAAGAACAAAGTATTCTTCGGAAAAAATTACCCAATCAATTTTAAATCTATTACATGGATGCCAATTTAGTTATAAACTTTCTAATTTTACTGATTTAGTAATACTTTTTGTATAAATTTTAATATAGTCATTCCAATCAATTTTTCAAGAAACTATTGACGCGGTGGTTCAGTCATGTTGATCGTCCAACATAGCATGTTGGCAATTTTTGGCAAAAATCGGTCGGAAGGACCACATTAAAATTTCATGTAAAGGTTCGAGACTAAATTGATATAATCAAAAAATATAAAACTGAATTAGTATCCATATAATAAATTTAAGGCTAATCGGACAATTGTTCATATTTTCTTGAGCTACCATGGAGAGTAGCCTTTAAAAGATTCTCAGTTTCTTTATTCTTGATTTGATTTATGCTATTTATTTGTTTTGTATTCATTTTTTCTTGTAAAATTTAATGTTTTGTTTGTTTCTTGAAAATTTTTCTCAAATAAGTATTTGTATGGCTTGAAATAATTAGTTAAATAAAAATATTTTTATTATTAACAATAATTTATTTCTAAACATTTTCATAAATATTGAAAATATATTCCATCCATTTATCTTTGTATGAGATACAAGCAAATATTTTTAAGAAAATATTTTTTAAAATCATCATTCTCCACAAAACAAACGAAGTTTGAATTTTTTTTTTTTTTACTTTATTCATTTTGGTGCTATATTCTAATTACATCTCATCCACATCATTTAGAGTCTATCTATAAAGTCATGCATGCATGCACATATAATATGTTGATTAAATGGCCATCTGGAATCTTCATAGACATGTCAAACAAGCGGATCGGGTCGAGTTTGGGTTGGGTCATAATTGGTTTGATCCTAATCGACCCATTAACCCGTTTAAAACCCATTTATTCATAATAAAAATCTATTAACTCATCCTCACTTTATACTCAACTCAACTCATATTACTATTACGATTTAAAAAAACATTTTATTAAAACACTACCATATTTAACCTCATGTGGGAAAACTCATATTTAAACTGAAATGAGAGTGTGAAGTAAGTGTAAGATTGAGAGAGTGATAAAGGTGGATTTGATCTAAATAAGTTGTAAACTCATTTACAACCCACTTAACACTTAAACTATGTTTGGTTAGCTGGTTCCAAATTGGGATTGGATAAAGGGGGACTTGAAATTCTCAAAATATCCCTAGGTTGTAAAGATATCCCATTATGTGTTTGGTGCAATCTAAGATAGAATGTGAAATCTTTGAAAAAAATCTTCAATTTTTTTTTTTTAAAATCTATAACCTAAAATAGAATTGAAAATCTTTGAAAATCTTTGAAAATTCTTCATGTTTGAAAATCTTAAAAAGTCTTTCAAATTCCCATCTCCTATTGGCTTCTCCTGTATGTGAGATTCAAACCATTCTGATCATGTATCTAGAAAGTTGACCTCGGAGCATGACGATTCTCAACTGACACGAGTTAAGATAAGCTTGAGACACATGAATAGTGTGAAAAGTACAAAAAGAAGTTCATAAACCTATCACATTGGTATCAATTTAATCTTAAACTTTTCAGTTAAACTAATTTAATCCTAAACCTTTTTGTATTGGTATTAATTCAGTTCATTTAGTCAATTTTAGTTGGCTTGCATTGACGTGAATGCTAGCTGGTGGCGGTCATCCCACCAACGCTAACATGAGAATTTTTAAATAATTTTTTAGATTTTTTTCCTTTTCCTTCTCATTTTCCTTTTTTTTTTTGTTCATCTTCCTTGCACTTCTTCTCTCATAGTGGCTGACAAGACTTCGATAAGGACTGCAAGCAAACAGCTTAGCTCAAATCTAGGTGAGGCCAAACTTGCCATGGCCTTACTGCAAGCGAAGGTGGCCTCACTCATAGCAAGTGAGGCCATGGCGACGTTCACTAAGGCCTCTTAGCCTGTGACCCTGGGAGAGGCCGGCTAAGGGCTTTGCGGCCCTCACCTAATGGCTAGCAAGCCTCACTGGAGCCTCGCCAGCCATTGTGGGAGAAGAAGCCCAAGGAAGAAGAAGAGGAGAAAAAAAATAAAAGGAAAAATAAAAATAAAAAGAACATAATTGGAAAAAAAAATAAAAATAAATATTTGAAAATTGCCATGTCAATGTCTGGCCACAAGCTGGTATCTATGTCAACACCAACCGGCTAAAATTGATCGAATTAACTGAATTGGTATCGATATGAAAATGTTTATGATCAGATTGGTTTAATTAAAATGTTTATGACTAAATTGGAACATATGCAATAGGTTTAGGACTTCTTTTGGTACTTTTCCCCATGAACATGAGAAGGCACTTCCTATGGGACATACAACCTGACTTCATCGTTGAAGAAAGTGGCTCCTCCATTGCAAAGGAGCTAAGAGAGGTGATAGCGGAAAAGGTGTGCATTGTGGGGGTGGGTCTACAAGAGGAGGTTTTGCACCACAGTGCCATTGTGGCATTCTTAATGCACATCAAGTGGAACCCAAGCTTGAGAGTGAGGTCCCAAGGAAGCCAATGGTGTGTTGGCCATTTTTCGTCAACTAATGGGTGAGCAACTAGCTTGCAAGTCACATGTGAAAGGTCTGGCTCAACACAAAGGATGTATGGAATTTGGTGCAAAGGATGATTTGTACAAACCTAGTAGACATTGTCTTTAAAAAACCAAGTTTTACCAACACTAAAGCAGACACTAAATTCCGACGAATCTCCGGAGCATATGATACATTATGTAGGAACAAGGTGCGTCCATCACGCATGTGTTAATTGGCATGTGCCAATCCCTTTTATTTTAACTCTAGAGTTGTTTCTTACATATATCAATTTAGTTCTAGTTGGTACTCGTCGGAATTCCACAAAGGATTCTCTATCCTTTGCTACATAGTCTGTTGCTCCCGAATTTATAGTCCACAAAGGATTATATTCAATTAAGAATACAAAACTTGATACATAAGCCAAATTCTCATACAAGGGGTATTTACCTTCTTTGGCTCACGACAGTAGTGAGTATAATAACCCATCTTGCCATAGTTATAACATTTCATCCTTAAAATTATCTTCACTCGAGGATATTTTCCTCTCTTATATTGGTTAACTCTTAGTTTCTTGCTTGAAGGACTTGATCCCTTGCACTTTCACCTTTTGAACAAGTCAATGTGCTTGCGCTCAGAGCTCGAAGTCTCTTCTGAGCTTGAACCAGCACAGCGAATATCTGTTTCCCGCTCAAATGCCATAAGGTAGTTCTCTGCTAACTCAAGGTGGCGCACAACATCCTCAAGTTCTTCCATAATTTGGTTAAGAGCTTTTAGTGCTTCTTGTTTTTCAAGCATATATTAAATTTTCATATTCAATATTTCACAATTCTCATCGTTCAATTTCTCTTCTTTGTTCAACTTAGCAATTATACTCTTAGTTGCTGAAGTCATCAGATCTGAACATATCAGACACATATGCACGAATTATTAATGCCTATCATTTATACATCCATTTTGTATAAACTCATCATATTAATGAATAATTTCAAATAAGATTTCAGAATCAAAAGATCAATATATTTCTAATCATCATCCAAAAATCCTAACTTGAAATTATCATTAATATTATCATTTATGCAAAAATAAGTTCACTAAAGTCACTAGACTTTCTTGAATTTCCCACAAAAAATTGTAAATTAATATACTAATTTACAACGATAAAAAACATTGAACTTTCAATAAGTAAACATGTCATTTACACCAAGTAATTTATACAGAGGAAATATATCAACATAGAAAGAAATATTTACACCTAAAACATCTCAAACTAATCTAAGAAAAATATATAATTAAGCCCAAACATCCTCATTTATCACATAAACTGGGAAAGTCTATTCTAATCTCCTAGTAAAATCCTCTGAGAATTTTGAAAGCACATTGGTCAATCACGAAAAGACCTTCGAAGAGCCCTTATGGCTCTTCCAATACGCATTCATTCTATGCCATGTGACACTCAACTCGAGGGTTGAAGTCTTGGTTGCATCAATTCTATAATACTCTCTTACAAAAGCTATTGCAAACCTTCTATAATCTGAGACCACGTTGACCTCCCATAGATGATCTACACTGCATGCCATTCCTGTGGAAGAGTGTTCATTATAGCCGGCACTTTTTGAAAATCCGGCATAGGATAACCATTTCAAATGATTTATTGTATTTTCTAATCGATCTTGACCATGTGTGATACTACATCACCATCATTTTATCGATAATTAGCTAATTCTGTTTTTAGCCATTCAAGTCTCGCCTTTTATTCATTCGTTCTTGGAAATATAGGCATGCGTACAAAATGCATCATTGTTCCTGCAACAAATGCAGAACAAAAGGAATTACATATAATGCACAGCGAACAAAATCGGAAAAAACATATTTTTCCTCTTTCTTTTTTTTTTCTTTTTTTTTTGCCGGTCAACTCTAGTCGACGACTGGTCAACTCTAATCAATGGTCAACGACAGTTAACGGATGATCAAGTCGGGTCAATGAGTTAGCTAGGGGCAAAGTAGTAATAATGGCGAACAATAAGGGCATTATCATAAAAACAACTGTTAATGCCAAAAATGTAATATTTTAAAGAAAATAAGGGCAAATCTGTAAAATGGCATAGGCACGTGCAACGCACTCGCCGACGACGCTAGATCTTCTAGCCGCGCGTGGCGGCATGTCCGGCGGTCCCTGGCGGCGATCCACCCGTTGTTTTTCTCGTCTTGACGAGAACGACGACCTTACACTATCAAAAACAAGTTTTGATTTACGGAAAATCAAAAGGGGGGGCGAACAATACGGGCGTGTTGGGATTTCCGTCCCCGAACATTTGGTAGCAACTTTTCTCGAAATTTCGGCCAAAAAACAATTTATAAACATTAACAATGATCAGGAAACATGAACGGCATCGCTTTGATACCAACGTTGGAAACAAATTCCTAAAAAATTGATCTGATACACAAATGATCGAATACTGAAAACGAACTCGGAAACGTGCTTGGAAACATGTAACACCGATTGAAGGCATATCACAGAGATAGATATACCTTGATTGCCACAAATTAAATACCGTTGCAGTCTCAGAGGATTCCTTTGAAGCCCTAAAGTTCCGTTCATCAAGAGGTAGTGTACTACTTCAAGGGAGAGAAAAATAGAGAAGCGTATTTTCTCAGATACGTTACAAGTTACATTATCTTCTTTATTATATATGTTGCAGTTATTTTCACTTAGAAAATAATTGCCATCTCCTCTTATGGACCCTTCACATACGGGTTGGGTTTTGGCCCAACATAAGCAGGCGGGCTTAACTTGGCCCATCAAATAAAAAACCCATCACATTTTTTTTTTTTCTTTTCTTTTTTTTTTTTTTTTTTTTCCTTCCCTTCTTTATCTAGTCGGTTGCTAGGCCTTGGTGATGGTTGATGACTAGCCAAAGGTGAGGCCTCGTTGGCCTTTAGCGAGCCCTTAGCAAGGCTCAACCTTGCCTAAGGACGCCAAGGTCGGCCTTGCCAGTCGTTATGTGAAACTTGAGCCTCACCATTCGTGGGTGATGCTCGCCCTTGCTAATGGTAGTGGGGGCGAGCTTTGCCAAATGCTGGTAAGGTTGACCTTGCCAGCCTTTACCTTTAGCCGACCGTTGAGGGTCGATGACTGGTTAGAGAAAGAAGGGAAAACAAAGAATTTGAAAAAAAAGAAGTAAAAAATAAATTAAAACTTATAAAAATATTATTAAAAATTATTCATGTGCGGTGGCCACGCCACATAGGATTAGGGGTGTGCAAAATACCCGGAATTGCCCGAAACTGAACCGAAATTGCTCGGAACCGGTGGTTCTTGAGGGAACCGGTTCGATTCCCAGTTCCATGGGCGGATCCACCCGCCTGCCCACTCGGACCGGACCGGAACCTTTTTAATATTAAAAAAAAAATTACTAAAAGAAACCCTAGATCTCATCTCACTCCCTTCGTCTTCGGTTCTCTCTCTCTCTCTCTCTATCTCTTCCTCGGTTTCTCCTAATCCTATCGCCATTTCGATTCCTCCTCGAGCATTGACGCCATCGCTACTGCTCCTCCGCCGCTGTTGTCCACCCCCTCGCGCCGGCCGCCACCCGCCACAGCCGCTGCTCCTCCGCCTTTGCTATCCGCCCCCTCGCTCCGCGACCCCTCCGCCAGCAATCCGACGCCATTGCAGCCCCTACAGCCGCGACGACCAACGCCAGCAGATCCCGAACCGGTCGCTGCGCCTCCGTCACTGCTTACGACCACTTCCTCATCGTCGGTGCCTACGACTTCTTCCCCCTCACTGTTGTCTGCCCTCTTGCTCCGGGCCCCTTCCGTTAGTAATCCGACGCCGTTGCAGCCCCTATAGCCACGATGACTGACGCTAGCAGATCCCAAACCGGTCGTTGCGCCTCCGTCGTTGCCTACGACCACTTCCTCAACATCGGTGCCTACGATTACTTCCTGTACTCTCTCTCTCTCTCTCTCTCTCTCTCTCTCTCTCTCTCTCTCTTGCGGATCCTAATTTTCTTGGTTCTATCTTGCGTCCTGGATCGAATTCTCAAATGGGCTTTTTCTTTTTTTTGGGTGAAGGAGGTGTATCGGGGTGCTGTTTGGAGTGAGAGCAGAGGCACGAATGTGATTCTAGAGGTGGAGCGGTTCTGCTGCGATCGCCCCAACCCTATTTTGCAAGTTCTCACTTGTTGCAAAAGTTCTTTCTTTTCTCCCCACCCATGATGTGCAATTCTTGATTCTTGTTGGAATCGTAGGCGGGAATCGCTTGTTTCTGAAATGCTTGATTTTGGAGCTCGGGGACCGCTCTAAGTCAACTCCCAAGCAGTAATCTTCATCTTTGTTAAGTCTATTATTTCAAGAAGATACATGTATGTAGACATCACTTGGCACAGCACTCTGCATGTGTAGATTGTATTTGTAAATTCGTTGCATTTACTTCTCTCGCCATCCGCATCTCTACGTACTTAAATTTGGTTTTTCTTTCTTTGGCTTGCTTTGATGTCACGTAGTCATTCTATGTTGAAAACCAAAATTGTTTCGTGTCAAGATCGGTTCCATGGATCCACCTAGGAACCGAACCGGACCGGCGGTCCGGTTCCCGAGTGGATTCATGAAACAAACGGGTGGATCCCGGTTCCAATTTTTCGAAACCGGTCCTTAACAGGCGGTTCCCGGTTCTAGGTCGAGAACCACCCGCTCGGACCATGCACACTCTTACATAGGATAGCCGGTGTCCATATTATCAATTATCATCCAAAATTAGTTGGATAAGCTCAATTGACAAAAAAATGAAAATGTTTAGTACTTAATTAACAAAATTAATATGTTTAAAAGTGAATTAACAAAAATACAGTAAGTTTAAAATTTTTTGGACAATTTTCTTTAAGATGATGTTCAAAATATATTTGAGTACGCATGCGATGTCTAAATCAAAATCTTTGGAAGGCCATAATCCTCCTTTCTAGGCAATACTGTGGATCTCGTACTTTGCTGTTCAAAAGAGTTGGTAATTTCTGTGGAGACCTTTGATGCAGCTTGAATCATTACTACAACCAAACGAGTAAGGGCCAGGGATTGAGTTACCGTTGATGAACACTTACTATAAGATTGATATCTTTCAAAGGAGAGAGAAGAATGAAACCCATGCGAGCAATTTTAAAGAACCTTTTGTTTCAAAAGTGCCATGATTCTCTTCGGGAGAGGTGGTTTCAACCTCCATTCCCCACTTTAACCCATGATAATTAAGCCTTTGCCGACGTCGATCATTGGAGAATCATATAAAATCTGCTTTGTCCATTTTGAATCCGGTATGGACAGGAATGTCGCCATGTTTTTTCATCATTGCACATTGTTTTCCTGCAAAAGAATTTCCCCATTCTTATTAGAGTTAGAGAAAACTTCTTCCAAACAGTCTTTCCGTGGTAGGTTTTCCATACAAACATAATCAATTATTAGTTTAGACGGGGATAAAATTCATAACGGTTACACAACAATTTCGTTTTTCCTCCACCACTACTCATTTCTCTCACCTAAGGTCGTGATGGTGTATTGTCTACAGGGTTCGAGCCAAGATAAATAGCTTGCTAGGCTCGGTCATAAAAAGACAGGTGCTTTACTCCTTAAAAATCGTACCGTCTTGAATTCATTCTTACCAGGCGCAACCCTTTGAGCTAGACATGAAGAAATAATTTCATGTGAATCTCTAGATTTCAATGCAAAGTTGTGATGTCGTTCAGATGCAAAGTAAGCTCGAATCGACACACGTTTAAGTAGAAACGGCCACTGTCCAACCAAATGTTCCCAAGTGAATCACGCGTGACGAAATGCCTCATCAATTTTCTTCCTTTCCAACATTTCTTCGAAGCGAAGCTCAAATAAGACCAGCCAAATTACGTGAAAACAGGAATGTGCAACTCGAAGAAGCAAGAAACCTTCTCGACAAATCCCTGTCCTAAATGGGGAAAGAGAGACAAACATCTATCTCTCTCTCTCCTTCGCGTTACAGCTGTGAGGAAGTGAAAGGTGCAGAGCGAATCCGAGTGCCGCGAGCACAAGGGGGCCGCATTGATTAGTTGGCTTAGGAAAACCTAATCATGACTGCTTTTGATTGCCTTTTCAGTTGCTTTTCTTTTGCTTTTACTTGTCGTCATGGTGATCCAAATGCTAATGCAGAGTTGAATCTCTTGCGGTTCTAATTGTCATGCACCAAAGAAGCATTTGGTTCCCCTCACACGGCTTTACCATCGGTCCACCACGGTGCTGGCAAATCGGCCAGGTCAGCCTGAGCACGGCATGGTCACCTTGATGTGCACATCGGTCTAGGCCTGGACCCGTGGCGGGCGGACCCAGGCCGGGTCATTTGGTAAAAGCCGGTGTGTTTGCTTTTATTTTCTTCTTCGCTCCTTTGAGGGTTTTTCCGACTCTCTCTCTCTTTTTGGGCCTGAGGCCCTTTGCATCTGCTCTCAATTGCCCAATCGCTACTCTGTGAGTTGCCGCCGTCAGGCTTCATTTCAGGATCCAACGGCCACACTGACTTGGCAGGAATTCGAGAGCTCGGCCAGGCACGACATGGTCAGATTGTGCAGCGCAGGCACCCTTCGCTCGGCAAATTTCCTGTGCCTGGCGAGGCGTGCCACACCTGGGTCGAGCCCAGGTTGGGTTGGGTCGGCCCTTTTGCCACCAAACAATTTCCAATGCAAAGGTAGTTGTGTTCTCAAATTTGAATTGTAATACATTATATAATTTCTTCGGAAGCATTAATTATTTGAGTAATTTCAATTCTAAATGATATCGTCTATCATCAGTGAAAGAGATGGAGAGAAAAAAGATGCGGACATTTTAAAAATAGTTACTGCAATTTGATTGTAACAGCTATCACACGAGAGGGCCGTGTAAATATCTATCATGCCTTTGCGGTGTAGGAAGTACAGTCTGGTAATACTGTAACAGACCGTCCCTTTTTCTTTGAGTATATAACATCTGCTGATATAATCGATCTCATTCTCCCAACACGATATGCTTCCACAGCATGGTGAACGTGAACATCACATCCACGGGAATTTTCAGGTGAATCGAATTTAAGGACAAAAGCGGGCTCCGTTCTTCGGCATCATATTCGCTCGGTGTTATCACGGTGGGGGGAACGGGATGAAGTCAAAGGATGAACATGCTCGAGTCTAAGGCCACCTCTGGCCATCCGTCTTATAGTAGTGGGATGTCGTCGGCATGGCCGCCTTCTTTTTGATAGAGAAATACATCATGGAACCGAAGGAGTCCTTGTGGCTTTAAAATACCATGGAGGCATTCCCGTGGAACCTTTAATGATGAGACCTATTACGCCAAGGACTGCAGAGACGGCATGATCTTTGGCGGACAGGCGCAAAGGAGGATACGTTCCTCCTTGAGCACGTGTGCGCGTACACGGAAGGAGGGGTGAAACAACGAAAGAAAAACGGCATGGAGGGGCAATGCTAGAGGAGTCCGAGGAATCTTGAGCGAAGGAAGGCCAAGGAGAGAAATTTAAAAGAACAAAAGTATTTGATTCTTGATCTCAACTTACAATTGTTGAGATGATTTCCATTATATAAAAATATTACAAATGTTACTCATCACAAGGAAATGATTCAATAATGAAAAATAATAAATGAAAAGATTATTATATTACAAGAGTTGTTAATTCCCTTATTCTAGAATCTCTAAGAGTCAATTGTGATTTTGATTGATATCTAGATTCTTCTTTTTTGATTGATAAATCAGTACCTTTACTCGCTCTCAAATTGGGAATAGAAGAATCCCAATTTCTCAATTTGCAACATAAGTTTCCAAATGCATTTCTAGACAATGGTTTTGTGAAGAGACTACCAATTTGATGCACAGATAGAAGATACTTCATCACAAGTGTTCCAAGAACCACTTTTTCTCACACGTAATGATAATCTAATTTGATATGTTTATTTCTTGCATGAAACATTGGATTAATCAACATATAAAATGTGTTGATATTATCATAAAATATTATTGGTGGACTAGAGAGATGGATACCCAAATCTCTCAAAAGGATCGATATCCACATAATCTCTATAGTTGTCAACACCATTGCACAATGCTCTACCTTGACATTTGATCAAGCAACCGTTTGTTGCTTCTTAACACTCCATGATATACAATTGCTACCTAACAAAGTACAAAATCTATTGGTTGACCATGGAGTCAAGTGGCAACCTGCCCAATCAGCATCGCAAAAGGCATACGAGTCCAAAGTTGACTTGGACAATATTTATATGCCTTGATGTTGGCATAACGTATAATGCCTTCACAATTTAACATTGACTCACAATAGGTTATTGCATGAATTGATAGACACATATGAAATATTTGGCTAAGAGCTTAGGCGATACTTTGCTATAGTGTAGGATCCAAAAATAGTCTTACATCTATATTAAGATGAGAGCTAGCAGCTTTGTGAAAACTTACCTGCAACCCCTCCATTTGTGCACGTTTAAGAATTGACAAAGCACATTGTTGTTGGCACAAATAAAGGCTGTTAGAGGATATCCTAACCTCCACAATAAGAAAATAGCAGAATGGCCCCATATCCTTCATTGCAAATTCACTACACAATGAAGAGATGAACCCATCAAGCAATTTTGGATCATCACTTGTAACAATCAATTCATCTACATATGAATATAGTGCTAGAATGCCATGATATGATTTATGAACAAAAGTAAAGGATCCTCAACGTTGCAAAAGAAAGTGGATGCCAAAAGAAATGAGCTAAAGCGATCAAATCATGCTCTTGATGCTTGCTTAAGGTCATAAAAAGCATTATCCAGTTTGCAAACATAAGACGGGATGATTTTTGTCCTCAAAACCTAGCGGTTACTTTATATAAACAAGATGTGATAGAAAATCACGTAACAAGGCATTTTTAACATCTAATTATTTGATGAGCCAACCTTTAACAATAGTAATGGTGAGGACCATTCTTATACTTCTTGGTTGAACGATTGGCAAGAAAGTTTCAAGGTAATCTACTCATGCTACTTCGATATACCCCTTAGCGACCAATCTTTCTAATGTACCATCGACCCTTAACTCAGACTTAAAAACCCATCTTCATCCCACAATATTAGTATTTAAAGGACATAGATCAAGTGTCACGCCTTGACCCTCAAGTATGCGACAACCCTTGTTCACTTAGGCTATTTGATTATGACGTCTCAAGAGACGTCACCGACCTATTTGTGTTATCGTTTACTTATCCACAAGCGGAAGCAAAAATATAATCACCCGACCATTCAAACAAGGATAGCATAAAACACACTTATATAAATATATACATTCATAATCACATTAGTCCGTATAAACTATTTACAAACAAACTAAGCAACACAACATCAGCATCACTCGCTACGCCACTTCAAAAACAACCCAAAAGCGCGGCTACATCCATCTCCAAAATATTTCCGGGCTAAGCCTAGCACCTCTAATACTATGAGGGCGACTTAAAAAGTGATGCACCCCAACTACCATCTAATACCCTATGGGCTCCATATACTAGGGCTCTGGCTCGACAATTATGTCGACGTCGACCTCTAGATCGGACATTGCCCCTTCGGGCGCATCCAAATCCATCGTGTATTAGCTAATGTTCCTAGGCCTTGCACCAGGTCCATTAAAACCTCAAATGGGGCCTTACAAGTCATCCTGAACCCAAAAGTATCGGGTTGAGAGGCGATGGAGCACTAAGTTCTGAAGCCCCTCACTTACTCAAATTATGGTCATATAGTGTTCGTAATAGACATTGGTTCCCTCAATAGGATACCTAGTCACCTCCTGACATTGCTCGATAGGGACCTCAAACCGGACGTGACAATAGAGCTTAGACATACTTAGGGCCTGAAAACATTTAAACAAATAATAATAAGATAAAACTTAGCGAATAAGCTTCCTAATCCTCGAGTAGGGAGGTAAATCACCTTAGAATCGGCTTAAACGTGTAAGTTATTTATCGATGGCAGATCAATAGCAAAACCCTTACTTTGCCTTAATTATTAACGGGGACAGTTATCTCACATTCTCAAAGCCATCATCCCATAAGCACAAAGGTAGTTCTCACAATAAATCACATATTTCTAAGGCAGAAATAAGAACATGTAATGTCTCATAATCATACACAAATGCCATTAATAATCTAGTCAAAATCAAATATCATTCTCATGCATGTTTCACACATATATGTCCAGATTATTATGGCTGCTTAGGGCCATAGCAATCTTGAAGCTGGGTGGTCTTCCGGCATAACTAGGCATCGTCCCACCCTATCGGGAATGGTATCATCCCGCATATGCATACGCCTCAGGACCACATTCCAATTGAGGAGCTTCGTTCCGAAATCTATCTGCGAACGGCATCCCGCTGATGCGGGGCATCCGAACTTAATTGAGTAATGTCCCGCATAATCATACGCATCAGGACAGTTCCATAACCCCACAAAATCATACGCACTCGAGTATTTAAGTGATCACACGAACATGCCTCACTCAAGCTCATTTAATATCTTTTTCATTAGTCGATGCAGGAGTGTGTAATGCTCCTATAATATGCAACAATGTTTGCCACATGCAACCATGTCATGCTTGTATCTCATATCATATCACATCATTACATCACTTAAACACTTTAACATATTTTCTTTCCACATATCCTTACATACATATTGATTGACTACAATCATTGAATGTCATAAGCATTTACCATTTTCCATTCTAAGAGTTATATGAGCATACACCATGTCTAAATTTGGGGAAGAAGTACACTCTAAGTGCCAAAACTTGGCACGGAGGATACTTAAGTGCCAAAAGTTTGAAAAGTGACACTTAAGTGTCAAAATCGGAGCAAAATGGATTACTTAAGTGCTACTCCGGCCAAAATCCGGCCAAAATGTCAACGTGGCGATTTTTCGAAGAAGAAAGGGCAAAACAATGCCGTTTTGCACGCAGACGTAGCTAGACAATACAAAAATGATGTCGTTTTGGTGCTAATGTGGTAAAAAAATTAATATAAAAATTAATAAAATTAAATTTAAAACTAAAAATTTATTTAAAACATTTAAAAATAAAATAAAAATATTAACAAACTAAAAATTTAAAAATATTTTTAAAAAAGGGGCGGGCGGTTGAGGGCCGAGCCCTTGCCGCCGCCACCTCCCCGCCACTGCAAGAAGGCCACCCCCCTTTTATTTAATTTTTCATTTTTTTAAATTTTGGTTTTTTAATATTTTTATTTTATTTTTAAATGTTTTAAATAAGTTTAGTATTTTAAATGTTTTAAATTTTTAGTTTTTAAATATATTTTTTAAATTTTTAGTTTTTAATATTTTTATTTTATTTTTAAATGTTTTAAATAAGTTTATTTATAAGTTTAATTTAATTAATTTTTAATTAATTTTTTTATGATGTCGACACCAAAACGACGTCGTTTTTGTATTGTTTAGCCACATCAGCTTGCAAAATGACGTCGTTTTGTACTTCATTCGTCGGAAAATTGTCACATCAATATTTTGGCCGGATTTTGATCGGAGTGGCATTTAAGTAATCTATTTTGCTCCAATTTTGATACTTAATTGTCACTTTCCAAACTTTTAGTACTTAAGTGTCCCTCTGTGCCAAGTTTTGGCACTCCAAGTGTTTTTTTTTTTTTTGGTGCTGGAGGAACCGGCTTGCAGCCGACAGCCGCGCCGTAAACCTCCAGGTGACACTTAAGCAGGAGGACCCACCACCCCTGAGTCACACTTAATACACCCTAGCGCCTCCCCTGGGTTTTGAACCCTTCACCTCTTCGTTGAGGATCAACAGAGTCTTAACCAGTGGAGCCACCGCGGCCGGTGGTTTGGCACTCCAAGTGTTCGTACCTCCTAAATTTAGCATTCAAGAATGCACCAATCCACTAGATCTCATAGCAAAGAGAACACTTATTAAAGATAAGATAAGTCATTACGTTTAAGTATAAATATTATGATAACCTATCACATGTCAATATAACCTATCTGATAACTTATCCCATATTAACATATCATATCACAATAACTTATCAAATAATAAAATTGCTTATCGCAATAACCTATTGGAAACCTAGATAACCTATCACATTGACATATCAAAAACCTACAATAACCTATCACCATGAGCTATCGGAAAGTCATGATGACCTATCACGATGAGCTATCATAAACCTACAATAACCTATTGCGATGACCTATCGGAAACTTATGATAACTTATCACGATGACCTATCAAAAACCTATGATAACCTATCAGTTAGACTTACTTATTACATAACCAAATTATCGCTTAACCTTAATCTAATACTAATCCTAGTTCTAAGTATAGTCACAACCCTAAACAAGGGTTAAAAAGCCACTCATTCTCGATTCTAAGCTAGGTAAACAACTGCGAAGGAGTGAAAAGGGCTGGACGGCAATGGCGGTGCTCAGCGGCGGTTGGTCACACCTCAAACAGCTCACGGTGGAGGCTATGGTGGTGTTACAATCGAGGAACGACGGCGGCAAGGGCTAGAGGGCCTTTTTTGGGCTTGTGGTGCTCCAAACTGAAAGTAAAGAAAGGAGGGAGAGATGGTAGTGAGGGGTTGGACGATCTCCACTTCACCTCTGAGATCTGGCATGGCGGCAAGGATGGCAATGCAAGAACAGCGGCCTTGATGTTGGATGATGGGCGGTAGACAATGGAGTGAGGTCTAAGGAGGAAAATGAGAGAAAATGGCTTGCAAAGAGAGAGGAAATGGAGATGAGGGGGTTCGGCTAGCTCAAGGAAAGGAGAGGAAATGAGAGCTAAGTGAGAGAAGAGAGAGAAGAGAAGAGTGGCATGTGATTCAAAAGGGAAAGAGGGAGAGGAGAGAGAGAACGAGAGATCTTGCCATTAATGGAAATGTACTAAATCCTCCAAAATCCTCTCCACCTAGCATTTACTTGGAAGGGAAGGCTTCATGAAGAGAGGAGATCTAAAGTAATTAATACATTTGATATGCACACATGGGGAAATTAGGGGGATAGGCTAGGTCTAGGGTGACCTTATCTCCTCCCTCCTCATCCCATGTGGCCGCCCCCTCTCTTGGCTTTTCCATCCTTGCCCTTTTGTCCATAGCTTAAAGAGAGGGAAAAAAACGGTCATTACATAAAGATTTGGTACTATTCAAGTACATTGATACAATTAAAATAGGATCTTGCAAGAGGGTCAAGATGGGCTTGGAGAGCCCATGGCTCCTTAGGTCACCCCTCCTTGGGCATGAGGCCCATTGGGCCATCCATCCATGGGCGTGGGGCCCATTAGGCCCACTCATGGGCTTGGACCCACATGAGTTTTTGTCCACAACTCGATTTACTTTTTCAAATTTTCGCACTTTGCTAATGGAAAAAAATGATTTTTCACCCCAAATTGGCCTTCTTGGCATTTTTGTAGTCTGTTGATCCTTATTGTAATCCCACTCAGCAAATTGGGCCACTGTTTGAATCCTATTCCGAATATTGGGGTCGGATCAAGGATGTTACAACAAGAGTCAAAGTTTTATTCCAATGCAGTGCATTGAGTTCCTCTTTTATTGCCATCAACCACCTTGGATTAGGAGTATACAAAAGAACTGGGAAATGCCTGGATTGACCTGGAATAGGCGATTTCTTGGGGACCAATCCAGTTCCCAATTCCAATAATTGAAATCCAGTGTGTGTGTGTGTGTGTGTTAATTTTTTCAAGTACACTCTTTCTCTATAAAGGCAATGGATTCTTGGTCACCTTCCTAGTAATTTAAAGCATACACAATTGCTCTCACATAATGCGTCTTGCACGATGTCTCGTTGTCGAACCTACTTTATCTCTTATGATGTCAACCTCCGCAGGAATCAAGACATCTCCTAGTTGTTGGGTGAGTCTTTGGCGAAGAACAAGCCGAGTAGTAGAATAAATGGTTACTTACCATTGGTATTGCGATCCAAATGAAACTAACAAGTCTTGCACCAATTCCAAATGAAACTCACAATTTATGGTGTTTCTAGGGAGAGGCTTACATTAATCCCTCATGGAAGACATTGATCTCATTTGTGGCCATCAAAACTACATGGACCATGCCCTTTTTGTGTTGGTGGACAAAGTCCAAGGTAATAGGGATCGACTTTATGGACCCACCTGGGAATTGGATCAGATCGACAGTTTTGTTCACTAGGTGGATTCATAGAACTAATGGGTGGTTCCCAATTCCAAGGTGGGAACCGTTCATTCAGACCACGCTCACCCTTACCCTTGATGCTTCAAAGCATAGCGTACATTATTTGACTCCTTCGGTATAGAATCAATCATATGTAAATTGGCATATTTTGGATTAGGTTTCACAATATTAGCACCTCTTCCAGTAGTCATTGAATGTTTTAAGTGGGTGGACGTGCTATTGAAAAATTGTGAAAGACATCCATAGAGGAATATTCATTTGCCAAATTGCATGGAGAATTAAGCGGAACACTTGATGAGTCACTAATTTTAACATGATTTTGGTGAACATGTGATTCACCTCCATCAATGTTATCTTTATAAGAAGTATCATGTGTAGCAAAATTTAATAAGCCATCATGCGGTTGGTCAAAGTTAAAGAAGAATGCGCCTTAATAGCAAATACAAAGGCAAAAATTTCAAGTCAATCACTATTTTGTCTTAATTTGGCAAGCTTATAAATTTAAATATCCTTTGCTTTGTCACTTTGATCCGAAATAATGAGTTGGACATGAGATAAGGAAATATGGTTTCATAAAAAAAACATGTCGTGAAACATGCATGGCAATGACTGAGCATCAAACTTATTTTTGTTGTAGTCCCTAAGATAAGGAAAACACCTACAACCAAAAACTTGCAAAGAATTATAGTATGGTTTTTTGCCAAATAAGAATTTATAATGTGATTTCATGCCCAACACCCCTGTAGGAAGTCGATTCAAGAGAAATATTGTTGTTTGAATGCCTTCAACCCATTATTTTTTAGGAATTCCACTTCAATGAACCATAGTCAAGCTAATTTTGCATATGTGCCTATGTTTCTACTTAGCAACTCCATTATGCTCCGAAGTATTTGAGCAAGATACTTGATTAATAATTTGATTCTTTTTAAAATGAATTAAGAACTTTGCTTGATTGTACTCTCCTTCTCCATCAGATTGAAAGATTTTAACGTACCCTTCAAATTGCTTTTTCAAATATTTCTCAAGATTAAGAAAATGTACATAAAATTCAAATTTTCGCTGTAATGGAAACAACCAAGAATATCACGTATAATCATCCACAAAGCAAACATAATACTAAAACCTTGGAAAAAGAGTATCGACTCCTTCCCCACAAAATACAATGGATCTTTCAAAGGACTTAGTAGTACTAGATTTGGAAGGCAAAAAAGGAAGTTTAAATGCTCGACCCCTTTGACAACTACTATATATAGTAGTAGTGTTATTCTAAGTAGTAACAATAATATCACCTTTATTTTACCGATGATGGTTTGTCATCGGTTGTGGTAGTCCCAACCTTTGATGCCAAGGACTTTAATTAGCTTTCTTGAACCAATTCGAAAATAGCACTTCTTTTGGTGGCGCCTTTAAAATATATAGATCACCTTCATAGTTTTCAACTATTAGAGCATTTCCCATTTTCGTGTTTTTTTTTTTTAATCACAAAACCAGTGGTGGAGAACTCTAAATTTAGAGGATAGTCAATTGTAAATTGGCTTGCTAATAATAAAATCTTTTTCATCTAAGGAACAAGTAGAACGTATTTCAAGTCAATGCTCTTTTGGCCTAAATTGATAAGAGCATCACCAGTATGGGAAATTTTAAGCGAATCATCATTTCCAACTATAATGCTATCTTTCTCAATATATGGTTGTAAATTGAAAAGGTTACTTTGATCTTCAGTATGTGATTTGGAGTTCTAGTGTTAATGTAGCACATGGAATCCTTATTATCTCATACAATACGTGCAGCAAATGCCCTTGGCACATGCGATGGGAGAAATGATTGACTAAACTGATTAAAGCAATCTAAATAAATATGTGCCTACTTGTTACATTTTTTTTAAAGGAAATGACTTTGTTTGTTCCTTTGACAATCTTTTCGATCTTGCTTTGATTGAATTGTAGCTTTTGACTTCACAAAATCAGCTTGAGAATTTTTCATTCTTGGACCGTTGTGAGAAAACCATCTTCCATTTGAAGAAAAATAATCGTTCTTGGAATGTTGGAATTGCTTTCCCTTCTTGCTGCTCTTAAAATTACTATTTTGACCAAAGAAAGCCATCCTGTGTTGAATTACAAAAAACTTATATTTGTGAGCCAACTCTTAAAGCTTTGCAATTGTGAAATTAGGTCATAGAATATCGGCATTGGAGGCTTCAACATGGAGGTTGTGAATGAATCATATTGATCATCTAAGCCATTCAAAACAAAGATGCCCTTCTTTTTGTCCTTAAGAGGACATCCGATAAAGATAACTCATTAAAATATTTTTGAAAAGCACCAAGATACTCATGAAGGAATGATAAATTATCTCTATGACATTTTTGGATTTGCAGAAAAATTGAAACTTCACGTTCCTTAGATACCTTGGCCAAAATATTTGGTAAAGCTAAACATATGATGCGGGAGCATCCAACGTAACTCCATCGACCAACTCAGAACCATCGATGCTTATCCAAGCCAATAAAGAAGTTGAGCATTATGTGCTTCGATGGATCATTTTGAATGAATAATGTTAATTACTTATCGGTACTTTGTGGTATATCAATAGGTATCAATGGGAGGCCATTTTAGATGTCTTGTATGACCAATTGATGAAGTTTCAGGAGGATTATTTTCTGGTCAAGGGAGGAGCTCGAATTTTGGGAAGGCTAGAGAGGTTCACGAAAGCAATTCAAGAATAGGGAAAGCCAAAGGTTCAAGAACACGGAAAGCTAACGGTTTGAGAATGTGGAAGGCCAAAGATTAAAGGCATTTAGGTCCCATGTTAGTAAATGCTTTTTATTAAGTTCCTAGCTGTTTTTATTTTTATGTAGCTCAAGAGTCGAACGTTTAAGTTCCTAGGTCATTAAAGTTTGTTTTTAATATTTCCTAAGGCTAAAATCCTCCTATAAATAGGGGAAACTATCCAATGTAGAGGAGATATGAATTTCATGAATGAGAATGGTGAGATTTCCTCAACTTGAGTGAACTCCTTTGGAGAGTGGATAACTCCTTTCGGTTTCTTTATCCTTGGAGCATAGCTCACTCCTTGGTGGTGAGCCAAGAAGCCCTTTATCCTTGGTTGGTGGAATCTTTAGGCCTTTGTGCTGAGCTTCTCCTATCCCGAAGTCCTTTATCCTTGGCTGGTGGAAGCTTTAGGCCTTGGTGGTGAGCTTCGTAGATCTCGATCCTCATCCTTGGTTGGTGGCGATGCCTTTATACCTTGGGAGGAGATCGTTTTATCTTTTCTTATTCCTTTTCGTTTCTTACTCATATACACTACTCCATACACTTAACCACAAAAATCCCCTCTTAAAAATCCGTTCTAGAATCACTCACCCCATCACGCATCAACATATCTCAGCTAATGTCTTCAAGTCTACTCCTCGAGTAAGAACTTCTTCGGAGAGCGTCGAAATAATCCGTCCTGTAGAAGGCAATTTGACTTTCTCTAGTGTAAAAACTCTAGATTTTGTCACTTCCTTTGAGGCACTAGCCTTTTTTTCCAAAATCATATGGGATACTATTCAATGAATTCTACGAGATCTTGACTTTCAATTAGTGCAAGCATATGGGCTCTCCAACAAGAATAGTTTGTTTGTGTCAGTTCTAGTGACACAAAATTGCCAATGTTCAAGGACATGCTCTAAAATTGCTAATCTTAGGATTGGTGGCAGTCATGGTTAAGGATCGATTTCTTTCGAAGATGTTCTTTGATACCATAAAAGAACAAAAGTGTTCGATTATTGATCTCAACATTCAATTGTTGAGATGATTTCCATTATATAAAGATATTACAATTGTTACACTTTGTAAGGAAATTATACAATAAAGGAAAATAATAAATGAAGAGATCATTATATCACAAGAGTTGTTAATCCCTTGATTCTAGCATCTCCAAGAATCAATTGTGATTTTGATTGATATCTTTAGATATTTCTCCTTGATCGATAAATAAGGTTTGTTGAGGTGGAGCAATGGTATGATGGTAGAAGACGATGGTCATGCAGACACCTGTACAACAAAAGACGAGGGAAGGGTCGTCAATGGCGATTTGTGATGGGAAGGGGAAGGATGCAAGTGTGAAGTATAAATTCTATGTGTTAGTGTTAGCATGAATCATTTCCCTTTAGCCTAATTTTATGTTCTAATACCTTAAAAAGAAAAAGAAAAAGAAAAACTCAATTTTAGGTTCAGTCTCAATTATATTCTAAACTTTTTTTTGTCTAATAAAAAAACCCCAATTTAGATACGGTTCCAATTTTATTACTTTATTTTTTTATTCTTTCACAAGAACAAAGGGTAGACTCGTATTATCATGACCAAGTTCTGATTTCTCTACTATTGTTTTCCTTACCTATATCTATAGAACATGCCCGAAAAGACTCAATAAAGAAGCATACCTTTTTGGTAAATCGGCTCAAGGAGCAGGCTGGGGCTATTCTTCTTGAAACCAATCTATTGTGTTGTTATCAGCTCTCTTAGAGATCTATTTTCCTTTTGGAAAATAGAGGAGCGCAACTCTTTCTAGAAGATTTAAACAAGTTTATGTAGACATCAAACCCATATGCATTTCCGTAGGTCTTACCACAATCCAAATAATCTATGCACCTTTCCTGGTCAATGAATTGAGATATATGGATCCACAGATCTATGTGTCTATATAGATCCTTTATTCATGGATAACAAAATTGCACCATAGTCACTAGGATAAGAAGCAAGCGTTGCTAATTGCTCTAGTTTTCCCCAAATTTCAAATCTAAGAAGATGTTGTTTTGGCTAATATGGGAATTTATCTCAAAAAGACATCTTGTTGGACTTCAATTTTGGAGAAAAACTAGAGTAATGACACATGGAAATGCCATGAAAGGTCACTAAGTACAATTTTGGACAAGAGTTAATCAGAGCAAATTTAGGACTTAAGTAAAAGTTGGTGATTTTTTATGAGACAAATAAAAAATTTAGAATAACGTTGGAATTGGACTAAAGTTGGAGTTCTTTTATGAGACAAAAACAAGTTGAGGCTAAAACTAAACCTGAACCTAAAGTTAAAGGGTTTTTATGAGACAACAAAAGTTTAGTGTAAAATTGAGATCATACCTAAAATTAGGGGTATTTTTATGAGAAAAAAATTTTAGTGTACGATTGGGATTCTATTAAAAGTTGGGGTTTTTAAGACATTAGGCCCTATTTTTATTTAATACATCAGTTATTCTATTTAATGTATAAAAAGGATGTATATTCTATATTTTTCTTTATTATTCCATCTTGATTGATATTTTTTCTTTCTTATGAGATTCTTTCTCTTCCAAATATTATAACGACAGCTAAGTCATGAATGGATAATGTCAATTATTGTTATATCTTATTTGAAAATTACACATTTCATTGGCAATTAATTGATAGTCTATTAATCTTCGTTTTTTTTTAAAGAAACCATTAATATGATGTATATTTAAATTATTAAAATGCTAATCTAATCAAATTACAGGGGGACAACGTCATGATGTTCACTATAAACCTTATCTCAAAAAATAAATATTTCATCAATTTCTAATCATTTTGTTCAACGAGCTCCACTAAATTGTAGATGAGAAAGCTATACTGCATTTCGATCATGTTTTAATTGACAAATGAGATAAATAGTTTTATTATTTTGTAATATTTTATTTTCTAACACAATTTTCATGATAAAAAATTATACAGTGGCAAAGTCACATAAGCACTAGTTTTATAAGATAATAGGGAGTTTAACTTTCCAAAATAATAATAAAGATTTAAATTCAAATTTCGAAAAGTGTTAGGGATTTAAGTAATCATGATTTAAGTATTAGAAATTTAATTTATAGGTAAATTAAAATGTTATTTCTATCCAATATTGTATATTATTAATTCAATTAATATTGTACCATGATTAGTCACTCAATATAGTACCTAGGCTCACCTACTAGTATGTTAAATTGCATGTTATGCAAAAGATAATATCATCAACAAATCAAGGGCAGTGGGATAGCAAATTATATAGATGAATTGCCAGCACAAATGCATGATTATCGAATGCAACGCAAATAATTTCTTCGTCAATTAACCAAGCTAACATAGTTTCGAGACAAAACATAATAAACATCAAAGGCACATATGTTAGGATACGTATGTTTATGTTAAAGTGAAAACAAGATATACCTTTTAGGCATTTTGTCATTTTTTTAAAAAAATTAAATTTAAAAAAAATCATTATTTTAGATATTTCGGATTTAAGAAACAAATCAAATATCGCGGTGTGAAATTGTAATTAAGTGAAATTAAAGGTAAAAAGGCTGGTTTGATTTTGATCTCATGGTAAAAATCAATAAAACATACATGACATGCATATTCCCTCCCTGCAGTTTCAGTCTACGATAGGAAGCGAAAAAACCCAAAAGCGGAGCAGCGTATAAGAACTTGAGAGCAACCGGCTACGGCGGCTTCATCTCCACCTTCGCCTTTCATCTTTTACCGGCATCACTCGAGGGCGAATTGAGTCGCCGGAAAATAAACGCCATCAGGGCCGGCTCCGGCGGTGCAGTGCCGGACCTCTTCCCGTCGCCCCAAAGAGTTAGGGTTTTTTCTGTTCTCCGAAGGCCGGGTAGCTTAGGGACTGGAATCGACGAGACTCCGAGAGAGAGGTTGCGTGCGTGGCGATGGAGGGAGCCCTAGCGAGCGCTTCTTCAATCGCGGACCAGAGGCAGAGGATCGAACAGTACAAGCACATTTTGGCTTCCGTCCTCTCCTCCAACGACATCGTCCAGGCTAAGAAGTTCATCGATCACAGTTAAGTGCTTTCTTTCGCCCCCACAAAATTGCCCTAGCATCTCGTTACCACGGGTGTGGAGTGTCCTCTCGCTAGTATCGAAAACTAATTCGTGAATGCTGTTCTTCGTTTGTTCTTTTGGTGGGATTTCAGTGCTCTCCGATGATGTCCCTCTCGTGGTCTCACGGCAGCTGTTGCAGAACTTCGCCCAGGAATTGGGGGTTCTGGCCCCGGAGACCCAAAAGGAGATTGCTCATTACACGCTCGCCCAAATACAGCCAAGAGTCGTTTCGTTCGAAGAGCAGGTTCTGTTTTTATCATTCACTCTGTTATTCAGCTCCCTGGAAAGAACGGATGTTGAGCAAAATTGATGCTAGAATCGTTTGTTCTCGTTGATGGTAACTTATTAAGTACTACTCCGTGGTGAATTGTTTGATAGATGAATTGTTTAAGATAGATCAATCAATTAATTCTGCTTGACCCCTTCGAGCATTTATATTGGAGGGTTTAAAATTCTTATGCTTAAATTGTAACATATTGAAACTGTTGATGGTTGATAGTTACTCCTATCTGAGTGGCAGGTACTAATAATTCGAGAGAAGCTTGCAGAATTATACGAATCAGAGCAACAATGGTCAAAAGCAGCTCAAATGCTTAGTGGCATTGATCTAGACTCAGCAATGAGGTATGGGTGCAAGTGTAATTTTCACCTTCATGCATTTAGCACATAAACATGTCTTGAGTTTACATTGAACATGTCTTATGTCATCAGGATGATAGACGATACTTTCAGATTGTCAAAATGTGTGCAAATTGCTCGCCTATACCTTGAGGTAAGGACCTTTATACAACAACTCTTTTCTGATGTAAGGGTGGTCAACTTGTGATGCCTATGAACCAACAAAATTCGAAATAATAGGGCTGGTACTAGAAAATGTTTCCAGTGAAAATGGAAATGGAAACACCTCTTGTTATCAATTTCAATTTCTTTGGAAACATGTTTGATATGCAATATGTGAAAAACAGAATTCTCTGTCGCAATGAAAATTATGCAAACATGTTTGGTTTTGTTATTTCACAATTGAAATGAATTTGAGAAATTACAATGTACACATTTATCCCATCGTATGGTACTTTTAATCAACAAATTGCCCAACTACATATAGGACATCTGATATAAGTTATTGAAGAAGTCGAGGTCATGATGTTATACATATATGCCAAGGAGGAAAATTCCACCATATACACCTAAGTTTGACAAGAAATATTGAGAAGTGCAATCCTGAATCATTCCCAACGTCCTCTCCAATACAGAATGAAACCTTTTTTTAATCCATCTTGGGAAGACGATTAGAAGAACAGCAAATGAATTTTAGATTGTGATGCTGTGCTTCATGTTCTGTTGTTGATGACTTGCCAAGTTATCAGGCAATCTGGTGATGGTATTGATATTGAATACCAACTTCCAGTACATAAGCCCATGTCAAATCCCAGACAAACCTGCAAAGCATCACGGCTAGCACCTCCGCAACCCAATTCGTTTCTCTCCTCAATCAAGTTCTGTGAAGCAAAAGAATGGAAAACTTCACTGTGCTTTCTTTGACGATCAGTTTCCAAAATCCCGCCAAACATATTTTCAGTTCATTTTTCATCAGGAAAATGTTAATGAAGTTTTGGGAATTCTCCATGAACCAAACAGCCTTGTTACTTTTTGTAGGTAATTTGCTCTCTATGTTATAGCCTTCAGGCACTTTGCTTGAAGCTGTTATTGTGTCTTGAGCACATCACTTGACATGTGCATGCTTTGTCTCTAGACTATCTTGGCAATCTCTAAATTACTAATCTTGAAGTCTTGGTACGTAGAGCAATTGCTATGTTCTATTTCTTGTTTGTTTCAGGATGATGATGCCGTAAATGCAGAAGCTTTCATCAACAAAGCTTCATTCTTAGTTAGCAATAGTCAGCATGAAGTTTTGAATTTACAATACAAGGTTTGCCCTTGTTTGGTGTGTAACAGCAGGAATAACTATTTTTAGCTAGCTTTTGTCAAATTCATTGTTAACTTGATATGATTTTCTGCAGGTTTGTTATGCAAGGATTTTGGATTTGAAGAGAAAGTTCTTGGAAGCCGCACTGCGGTACTATGACATATCTCAGATTGAGAAGCGACAGATAGGAGATGAGTATGCACAGTGAACAGTCTTTTTTGTCTTTTTGTGATATATTTGAGATCTGTTGAGATGTGATGATCTGATTGAATCGTTCTTTTTAATAGGTCAAAATTATCTGCTTTCGGTCATTTTAGCTCCCCATAGATAACGTATATCGTACAGATGTATGTATATGCTGTTGTCTGACAAGCATTGCAAACCACCATGTTTTTGGATGTCATGTATTCAAAACCTGTACATGACAGAATCTTTAACACTTTTTTGATTAGTTTGCTATTATTTAAAGGCCCAAGCATGGAAATTCTAAAGCATTGTCCTTGAGCTTTTGACCCATTGTTTTTGAAGACCCATATAGGTTCTTCATGTAACTCATGCTCACTGGTCTACCCATGCAAACACAAGATACTGGTCTTGGAAAACATCATTTATTAATATTTGGTGCTAATAAATTATCTAGTGGTATTTGGGAGGGGAAAAATGTAGGCTGCACCTAACATGGAAGGGCAGAAAATTAGATTGATGTGGAAGCATAAAATTCACAGTAAAAAGTTGGGATCTCACAAGTTGAAAGGAATATGATAGGATAGCATTGCTTTGTGCTGAAAAACTGTCCTTTATAATTTGTCTGGTCTTTTTCCTCCTCCTTTCTTAGGGAAGAGAAAAGGGCACCCCCAAACCCCCCACAGTGGGGGGGGGGGATGTGTTGGTTTTGAAATGTCATCAGTGTTATTTTAAATTCATTCTACCATCCACATTTGTAGGCAAGAAACCTAAATGCAGTCGCAATTCTTCTGGATAGAGTAATCTCTCGATTGTGTTGACATTGCTAGAAGTTTTTGACATGAAGGAATAGGTGTCTTCCTGAGTACATATGCACGCATGTGAGTATTATTCTTTTTTTTGGTAACGCGCATATGAATATTATTCTTGCGACTTAATAGGTGTGTTATTTTCCTCAATGGATCAGAGTCAGCAGTAACAGTGTTAGGTTAGAACTTGGCTGGTTAACGGCCTCAAAGGTCACCTTATTTAGTTCTGAAACCTGGTTAACTATACCTCTCTCCGTCTTTCTAATGGTGTGTCATGAAAAGAAATCATTTTTCACAGAAGATAGCAAATGGGATTTGTCCCCGATGTTCAGTGTGGCATAAAAAACGGATTTGACATATGATTTTACTCTTGTTTCAAGCAATTATCCCAGATGCCCTCACAGAGGAAAGCATGCAAGTCATCTTGGTGAATTTTGTTGGCTTGACAATCAATTTGTGAATATTTTGCATGATGATACTGATGATCAACAACTTGCTTCGATTATTTTGTCACATTGCTTTACTATTTGTACACTTGTTACTTGCAAAACAAATCGTCATCTTTATTTTGAAGCTTTTTATAAATAATTGATGAACAACTTTCAGTGATTGTTCTTAATGCTATTTGATACTTCCATCGCAGAGAAATTGATGAGGAGGCATTGGAGCAAGCCTTAGCCGCTGCTGTGACTTGTACAATTTTGGCAGCTGCCGGTCCACAACGGTCTCGTGTTCTTGCCACTCTTTACAAAGTAAATCTGTTCCTTCAAGAATTGGGAATGTTAATTTTACTTTAATCTACTAATAACCTTTTATCTGGTTGTTGGTCAGGATGAAAGATGCTCAAAGTTGAAAATATATCCAATATTGCAAAAGGTGCCCCCTGCTCCAAACTTTACTAAGCTTTAGTGAACTCCTGTGCATAATGAGTTGATTGCAGCTTCATTTGGTTCAGAAGTTCATATGATTCGTGAACATATAAAATGTAAATTGAACAGGTCTATCTGGAGAGAATCCTTAGAAAACCGGAAATAGACGCATTTGCTGAAGAACTAAAAGCTCATCAGGTTACTGGTTCATGCTTCCCTTTGATAATTCGGTGTCATATGGTGTTTTTTCTTTCTTTATTCATCCAAAATTTTAAATTTTACAGAAAGCATTTCTGCCAGACAATTTCACCGTGCTGGATCGTGCCATGATTGAGCATAACCTTTTGAGTGCGAGTAAACTTTATAAAAATATAAGGTTCGAAAGGGCCTTCTGTTTGCTTGCTAATTCTTTTAGTTTCTTTTGCCACATAACCAAAACTAATTTTCCATTTCCACAATTCCATGGCATAGCTTTGATGAGCTGGGAACTTTGTTGGGCATTCCTCCTCATAAGGTAGGCCTGATACTAATTCAGAATGCAGTCAATTTTATTTTGTATATATTCTTTTAATACGCTGGGTACTATAAACCAATTGCATACCACCATTAATAAACACCAGAAAAAGCAATATTCATTAGGTCAAGAGCACCAACTCAAGTAAAAGCTTCCACTGTCGGTTGACCAAAATGAGGATCCCAAAGTGCATGAGAGAATGAGCTTCTCCCAACAATAGTAATTCCACTATTTTAGCAATGCGAGCCTTGTGCAGATGCTGATGGGATTGCGGGCCTCTTCCTGACCACCTTCACCCCCTGCCCCACCCAGTCCCCCACAAAAGAGAAAGAAAGAAAGAAAAGCTTTTGCAGGCACACATATTGTTGGCAATTTGCTATGACCTTATTTATTTTCTGCTTATTCTTGTCAATAGATGGGCATGTAAAATGCTGGCATTCATTGTTATTTACTGGAGCATACGCAAACTGTAAATATCTGGATATTACTTCCCACCAACCCTTTGTTGTCTTTATTTGTTTTTGAGAAAAAAAAGTTCTCCATCTAACCGGCTCACAGGCATGTGTGCACATGTAGCTGGGCTGTGTGACCTACCTTGATTTGTTATTTTACTAATGAGAGTCAGGCATTTGCATACAGGCTGAAAAGATAGCCTCACGAATGATTTACGAGGATAGGATGAAAGGGTCCATCGATCAGGTAGGATATTCTATATGGCAAATCGCATACTTCTGACAATAGATTGTGTGTAAGCTCTTCAGCATTGGTTTCTTGGGAACTAACTCAAGAAGTTCTTTAGGTGGAAGCTGTCATCCATTTTGAGGATGACACTGAGGAGCTTGAACAATGGGATCAACAGGTGATTTTGTCCCCCCTTCTTCTGTAATCACCACCAAGTTCCAATCAGCAGTAATGATTCTGTTGTACTAGTTCGCGTCATTGTTAAGTATGCTGTATATGAAGTTCAGCAAAGGAACACAAGCTTTGGGTTATCAGCTTCTTTGACGTGCCATGTGTTATTCTGTTTGTATTTGTATTAAACTCTAAGCATGGTGTTCTCAGTTTCATACTGACCAGTCTATTTCATGTTCTTGTGGTTGCAGATAGTTGGAGTATGTCAAGCTCTTAATGATATTCTTGATGGCATGGCAAAGAAAGGCCTGCCAGTGCCAGTATGACAAAGGGGATCAGATATATCTAGGAGGAGACATGCTTTTTGTCGTGGATATCATGCAAGTGACCTGGAAAGACGTTAATTTGTTTTTGTTTTACTTGTAATCATCTTTAAACTAGCCAAAGGGGAAGTTCATTATAGAGTATTGACGATTATTTGGTTTTTCTCTCCTGTTCTATAAGAAGTGCTGGTAAGTTTCAGTTTTATGTTACTTCTCACTCATCTTCTTCTCTAGATGACCAATGGTCAAGAGGACAGATTTTACATATTGAAAATCAGCTGCCCGTGCTTATTGCTCGCGTATTTTGACCTGTTTGGTCTTTCTATCAGTATTGGGGGTTGCGTTGAAGCTTAAAAACCTTGAATGAAGCGTCAACTCATTCTCAGTTGGAAACACATCATCCGTAAGGATTTGGAGGAAGATGGGGGATGTTGTGGATCACTTGTTTTTGCTTTTTAGCCATTTAGTCTACACCTGTTAACTAAAGTCATCTTGCCCTGAAACAGAAACAAGATTCTTGTAATAGATTAACGTTGGAGCTTCTCAACAGCGAGTGAAGGTAGATAGCAGCGGGTCATATTATTCCCAGGGTTTCTCATGCCGCCAGCATGTAGTCCGTGAAAGTTCTACAATCGTTAACGGCCTATTATCCAAATCATCTCTGGACCGACATTCATAACCAACCAAATATTCCCCTTCCTCCACCAGATCCCGGAGTCTATTGGACATCGGTCCAATGGTTGGGGTTGGGGGATTGTTCGCCAGCGGCTGAAACCAAAAGCACCCATGACATTTAGAACTTATGACTCACCCAAACGGGAGGTGACTTTAGATACGTCTAAAGCGGGTTCAGTGTAGCTTTTAATCCTTTAACTTTCACCGTGCTAGAGGCTGTCACAGCCTAGCCGCCGAACTCGTGGAGCATTATAATGGTCTGATGACCTCACGTTCACAGTTGCCCCTTGATAATCCCCCTAGTTGGTGACCGACCCCTTTCTCTTTGCCCGTTCAGTTTTCCCGCTCGCTATTTTCTGATGCACGGCCAATGCCACAAAATCGGCAACGCAAGTCCACCCTGTGCCAAGTCCATAATTCGCTAGCGTCAATACAGACCAATGCGCCCAAACATGAAACTCAGCAATGATCGTGCTGAACCCCAAGAATTGCTGGTTACTGGTGTGATTAGAATTTGCACTATGATCAAAATTTATGTATGCATTCTCGCATTTTGTTTGGGGAGCAAGCCTTAGCAGCTGCTGTGACCTGTACGATTTTGGCTGCTGCCAGTCCACAACGGTCTCGTGTTCTTGGCACTCTGCACAAATTAATCCGTTCCTTTAAGAATCGTGAAAAACTAGATTGTCTGAGTGGACAACTATTTCCTTTCCGTAATCTGTAGCTAATTTTTAGTGGTTGGCAATGTGAACAAGGATCCCTGTAGTTTTGGCCATAAACAAGAGTACAGAGGCCATTTTTCATAATGCCCCTTTTTTTAAGTGAGATCTGAATCCTTCCACAAACAGGAGAACAAGAATGATAGTTACTTTCCTTCCATTTCCTTCTGTCCTCATCCCTACAAAAGACGATGTTTTTGTTAGTCTATCTTTTTCTCTAGTAACCAAGAAAGTCAGTTCCCTTCTTTCCAAATCACCCTAATAAATCACACTTTCAAGCATGCCATTTCATACACAACCAAAACGGAGTCTGTGATGGAATCTTTAACTCTTCTACCAGACAGAGAAAGAAACATTCAAGAAAGATGGCTTCAGGCTCAAAAGAAACTTCACTACCACTGTGTTCATAGATGAAGACATAGTACAAGAGATTCTTGAAATGCTCCATTATTTTGCTTTTGGTGTGTCAGAGTAACAAAGTCACAGCAACTGATGGTCCAGGCAGCTTCTCTTAGCTCAAATGTTTGATGAGAAAGAGCCACAACTCTCCAAGAAAGTATACGACCTGTGTTTCTATATCAGTTATTATCATCCCCAGCTTGGCTGTTTACAAATAGGCTCTCCCTTCTTTTGGCAAAACCGGAAGACTCCATAGAGGTCCCTCTAAATTTTAGCTCTGAAGATGTCCTGTAGTTTGGATCAACTGGAGGTCTAGAGTTGTGATCGGCCGAACTTGGTCTAAATGAACTGGTCGCTCCAGAAGGATACCGTGAAGGAGAACCATATCTTCGCGATGATCTCAGGCCACTACCTCGCAGATCCATTAAATCACTTCTAGAGGAAGACTCAACGAAAGACCGATCTCCAGAAGTAGCTCCTAATGGAGCGCCGGTTGTGGCGGATGTGGAGCTAAAAGGATCGTCAGGTCCCCATGATGTAAGCGCCTCCTTTTTCTTGGCAAAGAAATACCATGCTCCAAACAAGAAGAGTATGAAGAACACCACAGGACTCGTTGACAACATTGTATTGAACTCACCCTTGAAAATTGGAAGATTAGAGCGGTACATCCCAACAAAGCCATTGCCAAGTCCAAGAACAACTAGCTTTTCCCGATCGCAAGCAACCAAAGGCAGTGTTGTTTTCCTTGAATCATCTACATCATTTATTGGACGATTCAAGAAAGAAGATCTTATCTCATCCAGGTAAGCAGAGAAAAGAAGCCGAGGCACACCGACTCTAACATAATGGTGGGATGATACATTGTAGACAAAAACTTTCTCTTGGTTAACAACGAGCAAGTAACCCTTAATCGTCTCTAAAGCAAGAGGCTCTTCTATCTCAGACTTCTTCTTGTATCTGACCCGGCATTTGAAGTTCACGACATCCCCCAACAGCGACACATGAATGAGATCACCCTCTGATGTATATCCATATGCTTTAGACCGCTCGGTGGCATCGAAAACATAGGACCTCGCTAGCGAATGATTCAATCCTTCACATTCAGATTCTCGGAGTTTCATGCTCCTCAAATCCAATGACCCAGCCCCTTTCTCGGTCAAAAACAGAAGCCTCTGCTTTAAAAATGCAAGTGGCCTGCTTGAAGGTTCTATCACAGAACCATACGCTGTCCCATCTTCTTTGAGTATATTAATCCTTCCACTTATATCTGTTGATATAATATATCTCATTCTCCCAACATGATGTACTTCCAATATGGTAATTGCTGATCCTTCATCCTCAGAGTTTCCACGCACAGCGAATTTACCCACCGTTTCCATAGAAAGCGAACTCGATTCTTCACCATATGATCTCTCCCATACCTTATGCACCAAGATCACGCCATTCCGATGCCCCGTCACCATGACACTCTCATTCTTATAAACCGACATATATGACACCATGGCTGTAACTGGCGATTCCGACATCGTGTCGAACTGATCCGGAACATCCCCATTTCTCAAGATCACGTAGACCCTCCCCCTCTCATCCCCGATGGCAACATACTTGCTAAGCCCTTCATAATCCTGATAGGGCAAGACATTGATGCACGTAGCTTCAAGACCCAATTTCACCGCAGACACAAACTGGAATTTCTCAGACCAAAAAGGACTATACTTGGTAACAGAACCCCGCCGCCTATCTCTCTCCCCATCTCGAGCATTGCTCCCGAAACCATCCCTTTCTTCAACTTCTCCACTAACTTTCTTATCACTACAGCCTCCTTTTTCAACACTATCGTTATTGGGCAGTTTCGGGCTCTCAGAAACATCACCACCCGGCGTCGAAGCCCGCGACTCTAATCTAGAAACAACCTCGCTAAGATTCCTCACTAATTCCTCAAGCCTCTGCAACAAAAGATGCTGTTCGTGGCCCAAATCAACACCTTCAGCATCGACACGCTCGCCCTGAGCATGGACATGATCACTATCCGCGAACACCCAAAACCCAGGTACGTGAGAGAACACAAGAAGCAGATAGAGCAAAAGGAACTTGCCGTTATCTCGAATACCCATTGCAGAAGAAGGAACAAATCGGTGCCGACCCGAGTGCAGGATTCAGTGCTTCGCCATTGCTGGACCCGGCGGAAGCTGCTGCAGATCCTCGCGAATCCGATGCGAGATCGAAATCGTCGGGATGCGAGCCGAGTTCGATATGTCCGCAGGGGAAGAATCAACAGCGTTCCTTCTTGGGGTCTGCAGATGGGAAATTGAGCTGAAGTCGCTTTGAGCTTTTCTTGACTTGGGACTGACCCCGAGTTAGGGCAAGAATTCGACTTTTCAGGCGAAAAGTGCTTCGGCAAACTCAACATTTTCCAGTTTCAATTTGATTTTTTTTTAACCTTTTGGGGCCATTTTCAGATCGGGTCAATGTCGGTATCACCACTTGGGCCTGATTTAGGCAGCTATCTCATGGTGACAAAGATCCTTGTTCTTGTGAACTTGAAGGTCGAGGCAACATGATTATTCAAACTTTTGGGAAATAAAAAAAAAAAATTAGAAAAGGGAGAAAGCTATTTGTAATCATCTCAATAATTTATCTTAGAGTTGTTTTTTAGCAATTTTATTTTGGCTTAGTGACTTATCGAAAATTATTATTGTAATCGAATACGAGATACATACATACTTAAACTCGAATGATTTGATTGACAAATTTTAAAGTTTGTTGAGAGATTTATAAGAGATCAAACTTGTTTCGGTATATATGTTAGTATAACTAGATAGTGGTTAATTGAACTTAACTTTAGAAAGGCTAGAATTGAATCATATTAGGCTATTGATCCACCAATGTTAATGGGGTTGAAAATTAGATTGAAAATAACACGGACATCCTTCAAGTTCTCATAATATTTTTTTTTATTTTATAAATTTCCATATATGTACTAGTTCGTGGAAGAGTTAAAAAGTTACTACTACAGAAAATCTCTCCATAATCAGTGATAGTATCGTGAATGTACAATCTAAAATTGTTCCATAATATAAATATAATACACAGCATTACAAACTAAAACAACTCCATTTGTGCATTTAGATTTTAGCATTAATGACAATTGTTTTTTTGGGCTATGCTATCAAGTACAATCATTAACAACCTTAGGAGATTCACAATGTTTAATGATGATAACAAAGGTTTAATGCAATCATGTACACTTATTTCAATTTAATTTTAAATATTTCAATTAATCTTTCATAATTTTAAATCTTTGTATGAACTTTCATTTTGCAGTCATCATGGATAATTGTAGCTGGAAATTATTGGCATGTTGGACCGTCCTACATAGACGGCAATGGATAAATTTACTCAAAATGATGCTATTTTACTTAATTTCTTCTTCTTTTTTCTCTTTTTCTTTAGGTTTACATTCTATTTTTTTTCCTCTTTTTCTTTAGGTTACACTTCATCATCTTCTTTTCCGTCTTTTTCTTCGTCCTCCAGACAACCTCTAGACCATGGTAACCTCTCCCGCGGCTTCCTAGCCTCCCTCAAGGGCTTTCATTGCGTCCGTAGGCCCGTCTATGAGCCCAACGCATCCCGCAAACTCGATCGGTGATGACATCGCTGGATTATAAGAATTTATTTCAGAATTTTTTCAAAATTTTTGGCTATCTTCAAATAATGTTACCGTATATGATTTAGGACAGAGAGATTTTCACTTCTTCCGAGTAACCAAAAGATAAGAAAAAAATTGCATTTGCCCCTTAAAAAAAGAAAAAGAAAGTGGGTAGAACAACTTGTTCTGGATTCAACAATGTTTTTCTCTTCATATATTTGCAAATTGGTAGATTGCATGTGATTCTTCTCCATCATAATGTTTTTCTTTCCATCTATTTGCAAATTGGTAGGTTGCATGAGATTCTTCTCGATCGCTTTTGCTGTGTGCGACTTATTTTCTTGACATTTTTGCTATTCATGCATTCACGAACCCAACTGCCAAATTATGACATTCTGACCAAGATTGTCGTAAGAACAGCTTGTGAATTCAATCGTGAAACCAAGGCCAGTCTCCATGGTTGCCGAGCGGCTTTACTGGACTCGGAGCTTGACAGATGAACATGACAGCTCCCTTTTCTTGTACAAATGAAACATTTTTTATTAATCACATCTTACAATCGCTCCCTTTACTCAGCTCTAACTCTCCCAGCCCACTCTACTAATCAATTTCACATTTTTGGAAGACCCAAAAGGTTAGAAGAAAGAAAAATCAACCATCTCAGTTATCAATTGCGTGATGGTGAAAATTATAGTGAGTTTTCAGCTTCCACTTCATTAGCTGATCAAGGATTTTACGGCAAACGTGCATCTATGGCTTGCGGAGGCTAGTGAGGGAGGCAAGGAAGCCGCCGGAAAACATGGTCTGAGGGCAGAAAAGAATAAGATGACGGTAACCAAAAGGAAAGAAAAGAAAATGAAAATATAAAACAGATTCAGAAATTAAGTAAAATGGTATGTAAAACATGACATCATCTGGACTATAAATGAGGATATTGTCAATGTAAATTTGAGCATAATATAATGATGACTAAGAACGCGTTTGGTAACGATTCTATTCTTGGGAATAATTTCTGAGCAAAAGAGCATGCTTAGTAACTATTTAAAATTTCTATTATTAGAATAGAAATACGTTTGGTAGAATTCTTGAATTCATTTGTTTCTTTTAATTTTTTAATAATTCTATTATATATTTTTTTTTTTTCTCTTCTTCCTCCTCCTTCTTTGTAGTTGGTCATCGGCCACCACTTTAGTTGGCGACCGGCTGGGTGAGGTTCAGCAAGCTTGCTAGAGACTCACCAATGGCTAGACGACGCTCGCTTGGCTACCGACAAGGCTCAACCTTGCTTAGGCAGTGCAAGGTTGACCTCGCCCGGCCTAACGAGGCCGGGCCTCATTGTGGCTCAGCGTTGCGGGGGCCAACAACCAACCAAAAGGAAGAAGAAGAAAGGGGAAGAGAAAAAGAGAAAAGATAAGAAAAGAGGAGAAAAGAAAAAACAGCAACTAATTCTAGGAATTTTTTTTTTAATTTTGTTCCAAATCTATTTCCAGAAACAAAAAATAAATTTTTGTTCCAAAAAATAAATTTTTGTTCCAAAAAATAAAAATTTTATCAAACGAATATCTGTTTTTTTTCGTTTCAAGGAACAAAAGTATAGAAATAGTTATTCTGGAGATGGTTACCGAACATGACCTAAATTGTCACATAAACAATTTCCAACAAAAACAATGGGAACTTTTCGCATAGTTCATGGACTACGTGAGAAAATATTGGTAGGCTGACCCCTACATGTCAGCTTGGTCTCAAACTACTCAGGAAGCAACATGTGGAGTCATGTTAGGAGAAAATTTCCACATAAAAATATTTTTCTTTCCCTCTCGCAAGACCTGCACACATTTGTTTCACTTTCTTAAATTCTCTCTCCTCATTCTTTCTTTCTCTGAAGAAGAAAAGCAAACGTTTTCTCTCTCGAGCTTCTCTCTTCCTCTCATTAATTCAAATGGAATTTTACCTACACTTTCAGATTTTGCTGCTTGGGCACATGATTCGACAAATCTTCCTCGTTCTAGTCTTGAAGAGGCTTAATGTAGCTGTGTTGTAAGTGGCTATTGAGAAGTCGAGGACAATGACGTCACGAATTTCAAGCCGTGGCTACTTTTGTTGCCAGTGAGCGACGGTGAGCACGAAGAAGACAAAGGTGGTGGCAAAGGAGAGGACGATGCTGGTGTTGCCGTTGAGCATGCAAAATGGAGCCTTGTAGCAGGCATTACTTTTGTTGAGTTGTTGATTTTTTTTTTTTTAAAGATTTTTTTGCTTCTATTTTGTTTCTAGTTTGGAGCACTAAGATCAATCACTAGCTTTCCTCACTTTTTCTTTAATCTTACCTTTTATAATTTGAAGATCTCGTTTTTGTACCATTATTTCTGAAACAGAATTATTTTTTGTTTCATGCAAGGTACTCTGAATTTTTTATGGACAAGATTCTTTGAAAGGTATTAAGGGTAAGTAAAATGTGCTATAAAATAGGGTCATCACTTTCTCTGACAAGAATAAAAACTTATACTAATGTAATTTACACATGAACTAATATGTGAAGTTATAAGAGCGCTGTTGAGCAGAGCTTTGGAGCGGCAAAATCTAAGAGAGAAGGTAGAGATCCAAAATTTGAATTAACGAGAAGGAGAAAAAGCGTTCCCTAAAGAGTTCTCAACTGCGTTCGCTAGAGAGAGAAGAGGGTTGGCTTTTCTTCCTTCAAGAAGGAAATAACTAGGAAAGAGAATATAAGAGAGATAAACTAAAATAAATGCCTGTAGGCTTGTGCAGGTCTAGTGCTAGAAATAAATGGAGAAATTTTCTCTAAGCCGGTCCCCCACGCTGACATGGTTGCACGTGTTGCTTCTTGAGTGATTCGGGACCGAAAGCATATTGTGTACACTAGTTATTACATCATCCTTAACAAGTACATTACATAATTTGAACTCCCAAGTATAGATATACTCACTAATCGCACGACTTTTTACCAGTATAAATTATTTCTAAAATTGATGAACGTTGAATACCTTATATTCTTATCAAGTCCATCATTTCCAAGTGAAAAATATTATACTTTATTAATACATCCATGATGAGATGCAATTAAATCGCATCATCACCCTTTGAAAGAGTATGAGGATTATTGAAAATAACCGTTGAAAAGGTTAACGGACAAAAAGTTCTTTATTCTCTCTTCCTCTCCCCTTTCCATCAAACCAAAAAAAGGAGTTACATTACTCCTTTACGAAAACAATGGACATTTACACAGTGAAAATTAGATATTTTCCTCGTGACTACATCCAGATCACTTGTAATTTAACATTCATTTTGAGGTAAATTATTCATTACAAATCCAAAAGAGGTTAATTGTCTTCCACCGACTCTATATGAGAACTCATGGGTTGAACTATAATAAGAAATGTCCCAAAGAACAATGATAAACGCCTGCACCCATATCAGCTCATTAACCCGATACAATAGAGCCAAAAATGCGGAAAATATGATGTTTCGTCAAATTTGCCAATAGTAAACGTCATTTTTCTTTGCAGCGGGTCATTTCTCTCATTCTCAGCATGCTGCTAGTTAGGAAGGAATAGCAATACTGATTCTTGACACTGAACCTCTACATCAGTATTCTGCTGCTTTTTGACTTATTTCCTGATCTGAATGCTGCAAACATAGATTTAGTCTGGCCAACGATAGTTTCCCGGGCACACTGATCAGAATGCACAGAAGACCGCCTCAGAATGTCATATAATGTTGTGTTTGAGCTTACTCCAGCACTTTCTGTTGTTTGGGTACTACCCTTTGACTGCGAGCTGCTAAACTTGGCCACTGAAGCTCTTGCCGGTCGACTCTCCTTATGAACCTGTGTTAGCATTGGTGATCAGAAGTTTCATATTACTACCATTATGTCACAGAAGTATATCAAGTGATTACTATTCTATCTCAAAGTCCACTTAGCTACAATTAGGATTGTTGGAGTATTTTAGTCTTTAGAAGTACTTATTGGTAATCTTCTTTAGCAATACTGCTAAATCTTACCATGTCTGAGGAGTCCTCTGATGCCGATATGGTGCTCTTGATATTGCTGTCATCCCTTCCAAATATAAATGTCCGAACCGTGCTTGTCTTATGATTCTTAGATGATGGCAGAAGATTTGACCCTCGACCTAGAAAAGATGGCTGCTGCATTTTCCAACATAAGAGAATAAGAAAACTGAAAGGAAGCTAATGTCGCATGGACTTCTACTAAGTTTGTTGGGTTATTATCAAGAACCTTCAATCATAACATATGGAATCAAGGACATCTTGATTTAGAAAGAACATAAACTTGCATATCAGTTGCCATCGACTCAAGTATATCAGAAAGGATGATAAGCAAAAGCAAAAAGATAAGCTCATATGATCAAAGATGCAGCTTTGAAAAGATGACAATAGTAAAAGATATGATGAAGGTAGAAAAGACGTTGCGTGCCTTCTGAAATACAATCAATCCTTCTTACCCATGCAATTTTCCTTAAGTGGAAAACAACCAGGTAGATATTTGTGTCTTTATCGAAGTATAGGATATGATCAAATTACAAGCGGTGTTAGTGAAACTTCCAACAAACGCAACAGAGATTCCATGACCAACTAAGGGGGGTTATGGTACATTTAGAAGTGTCCACTATCCAGATGTTCACCAAGCAACCGGGTTATCAAAGTTTGGGAAACAAGAACATGCTACCACCAAACCACCATTTAATGTGTCAAGCGATTACACAAAATCCAAAATGGGGAGATAATTTTACCTTTAAACTGCCACTTGTTTTTCCTCGTGCAAGTGATGCATCAAGTCGGGCTGCAGAAGAATAAATGATTAGAAATGGTCTGCATGGCCTGAACTTTTCATGCTAATGCACTTGAATACCAATTATGAAATAATGCAGATCTTACATGACGTTTTTGGTTTCTTCCTACTGTCAGGGGTCATATTGAGCTTCTTTATGCGATGAAATACTTCTCTGGAACTTTCATCCTCTGCTGGTGATATGAGAGGAACATGTGCTTCCTGTCCAATATGGTAAAGTACACAGAGTGATTTCAGACCTTATACGTTCCAGAACAACAAGATCACTGGATGAAGGCTAAAAGTTATACTTAAAAGGACAGATTTCTTATTTTGGGTGTGTATGGGCGTTTGGGGAAGAAGAGAAGGAGAGGGGGGGGAGAGGATGATGTTGTTGCTTAAACACAAGGAAATATTGAATTAATGTGCGTCTTATAATATGGAAATGAATCTATGAATGCATCATTTTAACTGCAAGGACTCACAGTTTTTCTGAATAGAGACTGTTTGACTAGCCGTGTCTCAGATTCTTCATCATCAGAAGACACATAAGTATCATCTTTATCAGTAAACACTTCTGGAATCATCTGCTTTGCTTTACGTAAATTCATTCGTGCAGTATTTGCTGGAGCTAAATCTTCTGTGTCATCATACCCAAACTCTTCATCTTCTTCACCTTCTACATCTTTCTCGTCTTCTTCCAGATCAAGCAGTGATTTATCTTTCTGTTTCAGACCACAATTTAGTCTTTGCATCAGATTTTCTGTACCGGCAGCATCCTGCTGCTCAAGCCACTCCTGGTGAAGTTGATTGCGCCTGTCATTATCTATAGGTTTTTCCTTATAGTCAGCTTCTATCATTTCATTAAGTTCCTCAGCATCTTCAATATCCTCTTCTTCATTGTCTTGGAAGTGGAGTAGATCATTGTCACTGTCATCTTCTTCCTCAGCTTCCTCATCAATAAAATCTTTGACAGGATCTCCTTTTGGAGATAAAGACAAATCAACTGACTGGTGCATATGAGGATTGACATTTTCCTTGTTATTATCCTCCTCATCAGACCTTGAAGGAGATGAATGAAATCATTAAGATGTTCCAAAAATGAATAAAAATGGATAAACAGAATCACTTGTTCCAAACCAAATTAAAAATAACTACAGAACAAAAATTACGTAGATCATCATGGTAGCTGCATGTGGCATGGGAAGGGACATGTTTTCTACTTGTATGCAATATGGTTCATAACATAAACAATGGCTTAATCAGTTCACAGCTCTAGACTGCGGTACACTTTTACACATCCGTTCAAAATATTTCTTGTGAAATATGGGAATGAAATAACTCCTAGAGTAGAATTTGTCCTTGAGCAAATCAAGTGTAATTTCGCTAATGCAATAAAATAACAACATTTAAATGTTTGCACACTATTTATGATTCTGAGGTCTGAATATGGTCAAGGATTGATCAACAATTGTCAAGGAATAAAATACCACTGATAATTTTGTTGATACTTGATAGTACCCAAATAGCAGTTTGCAAGTCAATATAGCAACGACTACAATATTTTTCACAACTCTACTCATTGCCTCAGGATAGTATTATGCTCTCATATTCTACTTATGCCGAACTGGATGAAGAACTTATTTGGAGTACAAATTCCATATTCAGCAATTTATCAGTTTTTCAAGTAAATGAACCTAGGAACAGATTTAGTCTTCCAAAATAGAGGAAGTGTCGATTATGCAGTGTATTTAAACTCTCACAATTAAAGGGAAAATAGATTGCAAAGAGAAAGCAGCATGAAGATTCTTATTAGTCAAAGCATGGGATCAAGGCAATCAGTAACTTTAGACTTACATGTCGTCTTGAGGAGCAGAATCAAACTTCAAGTTCATTGCAAGTAAAGATGGTGCAAAAAATTCTTCCACAGGACTTTTGGGAGTCTCATCAGGTAAATCATCTTTCCTTTCACTGCTTTGTGAATCCGAGAATAATTCCTGCACCAGATATAAAAAAATCAGCAATCCCTTTATAGATATTTTAACAGAAGAGGCAGCAATTCATCAATCACATAATAATTAGTGCTTCCGGAGGAAACCTGTGTATCCTTTATAGGCACTCGAAATGTGTAGTTGGATTCCTCCTCCAAAGCCTGGAGTTCGAAAGGATGATAATTATAAAGCAATGTCAGATCACCGGAAACACATAAGGAAAATAGTGCACTTCAAAACCTTAATACTTGATCAGAAAATGAATTAGTATAAGTGGTATATTGGTATCTCTCCCACATTCAGAACAGAAGGACAAGAGCACTGCTTGGGTTGTCAGTACCGATTCAAGAATTCTTAGTAAGTTGTTAATAAAAATTGCTTTTAGGAAAATTCGCAGGGCTGTGTTTCACATATGATTGCCACAGAAAATAGATTAATCTTAAAGTGCTATGCTGCTTAATTCTGCTATTAATCAAAACCATCAAGGAACTTTGGAAGAATACAAAGCTTACCCTTTGCGAAGGAGTGTCTCCAGAATCTGATTCATTTGAAGTATCATCTGACTCGCCACAGGTTGGGGCACTTACATCTCTCCCTTCCTCACAAGAACCTGTAAAATTTTCCTCCACTCCTACGTTTTTGGCCTTATATTCAACCTCTTTCTGAGAATGAGAAATTTCCAACTCAAACTCCAGATCATCCCCCAAAAACTCGTCATAACCACGTATGGTGGACAAACTCTTCAGCATGACAGATCTGCATGGATAATAAGAATCGCACGTATCATTTGACCAATGTGTAGTACAATGGAAACAACAGCAATATTTACACCAACAAAATAACATGAAACCCAAAGGACAAAATGATACACTCACTTCTTGGAAAGCTCAAGCTTCCTCTGCCGGATCTTCTCCAGAATCGAAGAGATTGGCTTTTGAACAAGAGGCAAAGGTTTAAATGTCGCATCTCGAGTCTCTGTGGAATATAATTAGGGTGGTAAAGTCATGTAACGATACTCAATCACATGGTTAACCAGAATTTTTGTGCATAGAAAAATCAGGACTAGACACGCACCTCGCAGCAGTCTCTGAGAGTCTGCACGAAGCTGCTTGAGATACTCTCTTCTTTCCTGTTCAATTAGGGAAGGCAAAAGAAACAGCTTCAGCAGCCTGTAATCAGTCATAAAGAAGGGATACCGTTATGCTCCATCGAAAAGGAAGCGAGTAACCACACCTTCTCTGCTCTTCTTTTGTTGGAAGCATGAGGTTGGTGCTTCTCATCCTCTTCGACACAATTCTCACCTCCCTTCGTTTTCCTTTTCTTCCCCTTCTTCGTATCCTCTACACGCCCATCAGCCACCTCCGTGCCGTTCTGCCCCTTCTCAGGCCAATCGCTTCCCGGATCCTCCTTTCCCTCTCCGATTGCATCTCCGTCCCCATCGCCTCTCTGCGCATCTCGCTGTTCCTCAGCGGAATCAAACTCCAAGACTCTTTTCGCTCTGGATCCATCAGTTCCGGAGCCAAGCTCTTCGTCATCACCGTCGAAACGCACAGTCTCCGAACCGACAAGCTCGCTTTCGCCGCGGAGATCGTCGGGCGCAGGCAGCTCCAGCTCCAACGACGACTCATCCCTCGGTTCCTCGAGACGCAGGCCGCCCGAATCCTCCGAGCTCTGCGATTCAGAATAAAGCGAATGCACGAGGGACGATGGCGGGTCAGGGCTTCCGTCGTCATGGAGCCGGGAAAGACGGTGATCGACGGCGACTTGGGCGGCTTTCTTGAGGCGCTTCAGCTTCCGTACGTGGACCGGAGGGGAAGTTGAATCTGCGGGAGAGAACAGCTCGAAGTCGTCGTCGCTCTCCATCTTCTTCCGATGACGATTGAGTGACCGAGCGAGAGAGAGAGAGATTGATAATGATGGAAATGGAGAGGCAAAGTGACAAGGCGGATATAATTTGCGAAGGCGGCAACGAAATTCCTTTTGACAGTTTTTTTGAAAGTTTGAAGAGAGGGCGCTCAACGTATTCGCGGGACCGATGATTTCGATAGCGCGAAAATTACCGGTTCTCTCTTTAACGGTCCGGACCGGACCGGACTAGGTCGGCCCATGCGTGCACCTGCTGGAGGCGGGCCTCCTTGAGACGAGAGCCGAAGGATCTGCCACGAAGGTCATACGACCAATCTGCCTTAGAGACAGAGTTCAATCGATCGGTGTCACAAAGAAGGGGGCTAAATGCAATGTGTTGAGTGTGAAGCCCAATTTTAAGTGAGAGATTGCTTGCTAGACACCGAGTTTATGCTACGTGTAACCAAGTTTACTTTTGCAAGACACCGCTAGATCCTCTTATTTACAATTGTTATAAAATGTTTGATCAGGTTTTTGAGGCTTTTTCCTTTTTATTGATTTTGTAGCACCTCAAATTTTGCAAATCGATGGTTACTGGCTAATTGTGTTTTAATCCCTAAGATCTTCCCATATCTTAGATTCAAATAATTTGCAGGGTGTAAATGTAATCGTAAACTTAAATCATATTAGAATTGCCATCAATTAATTCAAGTAAATGAACCTCTTAGGGTAAAGATAGCATTTGGAAAGTTAGCCACCTTAGTGTGCCTACAAAGCAATTGATTAAACAAAAATATAAGATTTTAGGTCCAAGGATTTGGTTAAGTGTGAGATAGATTAGGATCCCACGATGCCCTTTTGGTATTGCAGCACTATTATTTGTTAAACCCTAAATCATTCAAAAGTTCATTTAGCATCTCTCATGCTTCTCTCGGTACAATAGGGCTAACTTCATGCCTTCATGAAATGCGGAAAATCCAAACGGTGACATTCTTATCACTTTCTTTCATTTCCCTAACCGTCGTTGCCCCTCCTTAGATCTTACATGAATGGTCAATGCTCATCCAACAGAATGCATCGTTTGTTGTCACCCCCTAAAATGCACCATCACGATGTCTCCATTGATGTTGCGCGATTGGCCTACACTTGCCCCCTAAATGCACTATAATCATGTCTCCATTGATGTCACGTGAATGGCCTAAGCTCGCCCGATAGGAATACATCTTCTATCAGTTCACTCAATCAAAGCTTTCCACGCTCAAAGCCAGCCTTCTTCTCGATCGAACATAGTAACAAGTGGCATCGGCACGTACAATTTAGGAACGTTTCTCTATTACCAAATGTCATAGTTCGAGATGGTAGCCCCAAGTTCAAGGATCGTGGGCGTGTCATATCTTAAACCACAAATAGCACACCAGCCGATTCAAGCGTGCAAAGTCCCATTAGAAAAGTTGATTAAGACTCCTAACCTTCAACAACTCCTAGAAAAAGTCTAATCCTCGAATCAGGATCCTAATGACCGGTCGCTCACCCTATTGAGAGAGGTGTCTTCAAGTCCATGACCTTGGATGTAAAACCGTGAAAGAAGGTTAGTTAGGATTAGAGTTAGATTTAGAAGGTGAGTTACGATTAGAGTTAGATATACTTTTATGAACTGCATCATTCTAAATTAAGTTCGCAGTACAATTTCTTTTTTCTGCCAACACCCATACATGCAATAAACAATAAAGAGATCTGCTGACAGATAACGTAGGAGTCAACATGATGCGATGCCAGATCCATTACATGGTACACTTCCTTAAATCATAAGACGATTCATGAAATTCTGATCCTTGAACCATTACCTGATCACAGTCTCCAACTTGCTTTAGAGACACTATCCTAAGATTTCTAATCACTCTGCCTTGAACTTCAGGCTGCTTCAGAGGCTGGATAAGCTCTAAGGCACCGTGACGAGGTAGCTTGATCAAAAAGATATCGTACAGTCACTCGGACTAGGTGAAAATAGTACTTTTGCTCAACAGTTTTAAGTCACAAGAAAAATGCACTCCGTTACTCTGATGATTAATGACTAATGAGTCCACAATCTTGCACTTTCTGTTAGCTTTCCCAGATAAAAATTAATTCTCGTTGGAAACCAGGTCAACATAGATTCACAACCGCAATGGGAGATGCAATGTTTCATCCCCAGAAAACGTAAATTCCCACTTGAAAATACTACCAAGTGGTACTTAGCACTTTGGAAATTGGAGACTTTGCCCAAACTTAGCTCTCTTATAAATGAAAAGTATCAAGAAGTGAGAGATGCTGAGAAGTATCAGGACCACAGTCCACTAGGGTACTGAATGCTTATCCAGGCAAAATAAATCTCAACAAGAAAATGAAACTAGGACTCCCCTTGAATGAATACGCATCAATCACATGTCGAAGTTCCACGTACTTTCAGCAGTTAATTTTGGCACCTTTGATTCTTCATTCAGATTGAGAGAAGCAGATATCTGCAAAAGAGAAAAACACCTCCGTCAGAATATGCGACAATTGCAGATGAAATGAAATTTCTGAAGTAGCAGCAACATAACAAGCAACCCAGCAGTTAATTCTAGAATACCCTGATTTAAGGTTTAAACATTAAAAAAAGGAAAAAAGAAAAGAAAAAAAGAACAACTTATTCTTTATCCCCTCTCAAAGTGCAGATCTAACTGTGGCAGCATATAATCGGATTTGCACATAGACCTTCTCATCTCATCACATTCCTTCATAAAGCAGGACCGTTGGACCTTCAAAACTCAAAGTTACTGGTGTAAAATACTCTTGTAATGAATCACTCATCGACCCAAGATGCATTTCTCATATCATAAAACATACCCATCAACCGTGATTGCTCCAGTAAATCATGAATCATGTTGAAGTGGATAATGACCATTTGCAGTCAAAGAGTTCAAAAGTATTGCCATACTTAAGGATTGCTCCATTCTTGAGAGACCAACGGCCCACAATTGGGCGGTCATGAAAGCACATTTAGTGAACAATCCAACAGAACTAAGCCCTGAGGTGGTTTCTTCATCCAGAGCAGTACAAAATAAATAAACTCCAAACAAGCTAAACAAGTATACGTCAGATCACATGCCAATTTTGGCAATACGCATGAGTAAAGTAAAGAGGTAGTTTTACCTCTTAAAATTAATACGATGCATACTCTTTACATTACTGACATTGAGATACAATGAAGTGATGATATTAAAACTTAGGGAATCAGCTGACTTGTCTTTAATGATGTGCTGATGCCAAATCAATTTTAGTTGAAAAAGAACCAAAAGATATTTATTGTGCATGCTGCAACCTCAATGGGTTTGGAAAATGTCCACTGATGGCAAATACAACAATGGCCAAATTACGAAGAAACCATATGTAACCATATTACATAAGACAATCTTCAGAACATTTTCATATTATCCAGTAGGTATCTTGGAATTATTTCATAAGGGAAATACAACTTTAAAAACTTATCAGACCAAGATAAAAGGTTTTCATTATTCTAGGTTCCTATCAAATTAGGACAGCAAAATCTCTTTCCAACAGCATCTTTGAATTAGAAATACCAAAAACCAACAAATAAACCCATACCTTGAAACACCCGCTCAACTTTGAACTCCTTGACCACTCCAGCCCCAACGCCTTGCTTGACGTCTGGTAAGTTGCCTTGAGGAAATCATCCCCATAAACATTCCTCGCCACCGCAAAATCCCACGAGTTCTTTGACAAATCAAAGGAAGGCTCAAATGTAGTCAACCCTTTATGGACATAAGTGTACTTCAACTTGCAATTCCCTGGACCAAGCAAGTAATTTGCCGATAACTTATTAGCCGGATCGATCACGAGTGCTCCTTCGAAATTCGTCCGGTTATCGCCCTGGCTGTGGATGTACGTCAAATTCAACCGCTTCTCGGCGATTCGGACCGAGTTCATGAACTGGAACCTAAAGTCCTACACGACAGAATACAATAACAAGGTAATTAACAACCAAAAACCAGTAATCAGCTTACGATGACTGAACTTCAAGCTGGAATTCCACAAAGCCTAAACCTAAATACCCCATATAATATTTTCCCTCGATTAGCCTCTCCGCATCCAAAAGGTGAACCTAGCCATCCTTTTGTCACCAACACCAATAACTACACCAAAGTCCCGAAGTTTGGAAATTCGCGAGTAAGAAGAAGAAAATAGTACTCGACCTTTTTGGGGACGTTGTAGTCGACGATGAAGAACCCAGGCTTCTCGACGCCGAGGAGCAACCCGTTCAGGCTGGGGCCTTTGGCAACGGTGGCGTCAGTGATAGAGGCTCGGAGCTTGAGCTCGCCGGCGCTGATACCAATGGTGGCGGCGGCGCCGTTCTTGTCCAGGTCGTACTTCCCCTTCAGAGACCCCTTCATTTTGCCCTTTCTTTTGGGACTGTTGTCTTCTTTTTGGGTGGTTGAATTCGTATTTGGGCGAAGTGTCGTTGCGGGAGGAGAAAACAAAGGGGGAGAAGAGGAAAAGGAGTTGCGGAGCGAGCGAGAGAGCGAGGGTTCAACTTCAAATGGTCCGGGGTGGTTGGTGAGCGTCGGATTTGTAATTTTTTACGATGCAGATTCGGTGGTGGCAGTGGTGCCTAGGGATTATTCTGTTTTTTTTTTTTTGGTGCCGGAGGAACCGCTACTGTGTAGGGATTATTCTGTTTCTCCACACAAAAGGGGGAAAAAAAAAAGAATGGTTAACTTTTTTGTTGGTCGAAAAAGAATGGTCGGTTAAGGGAATTAGAAAGTTAGAAAATTTAAAACTTTCGTATATTTGTTTCGTAAAAAGTGGTTAGTTAAGGGAAATTTATTTACAATCAAAGAACACACCCATACTTAAAATTAGGATATTGAATTTCCAATCTCGAATATAGGAAATCATTTCCAGTGTCTTTTATTTCATTGACATTTCTTGATATTTTATTTCTCTTTTATGATGTCTTTTGATAATTGATGTTACTGCCCTTACATTTTATCGAAGACATAAAATATTTTTGTACTTTACGCCTTACCTGATCGTTATAAGGGATTTATTTTTCAGTCATATTTTTTAATATATTATCAAACAAATAAAAACTAACTAAATTTTTTTGACTGATTTCTGTGAAAAGCATCTTTAATTTCATGAAATTATTCAAGGAATATATATGTAGCAATTTAAATGACTAATCCATAACAAACTTTATCCGTAATAACAAGATAAAGGGAGAACTTAAATGATATTTACAAGGTGTCAAAATTGGACCAAAATGCGAACTGAACTGAAAATTTCAGGTCTTTTGGTTGGGGCTTTATTTTGGTTTGGGTTATGAGGAAAACTGTAAATGGTTTATTAATTGTTTAAATGCTAGAAACAAATTGGCTGTGAAAATTTACAATTTTTATGAAGATAGCATATGAAAAGTTGCAACTTTCATGAAAATAGGAGGAAGAATAGTAGGAGTGCTAAACTTTTTTTTTTTTTTTTTTTGCTTACTTGAGTACCACAAATTTGAAAGATTGATCTCTTGAGTGCTAATTCCTATTTGCCTTGCGCAGAAATCAGACGTGGACACCGGTCGTCCGATGGGGCTTCGCTAGCACTAACACAAACAATTTTTTAGATTTTTATTTTTTTTCTTTCAGGGCCGACTAGGGTCATCGACGATTCTTGTCGACCGCAAAATCCTCTCCCTTAGTCGCGAAGGCCCTAGGTGAGGTTGTCGAGACCTTGCCGAGCACTAGTAGCATCGCTCAAAGCTAGTGAAGGCCCTCGTGGCCTCATTAGCGATTGGCAAGGCCTCGACAGCCTTGCCCAAGGCCTTCGTAGCAAGGTGGCCCTCACCCAAGGTTTCGCGGCCGACAAGGGTCACCCTCGTTGGCCCTAAGGAAAAAAAGCAAAACGAATAATAATAACAAAAATAAAAAATTCAACGTAGAATGATTTGCTAGAATCGGCAGTCAAGTGATAGATTTTACTACGATGTGGCAATTAAGTGAGCGAAATTTTTTTTTGCACTCAAGTAAGTGCTGTACGAAAGTTTGACACTCCTATTATTCTTATCCTAAAAATAGAATATAAGAAGTTGCCACTTTTATAAAGATAAAATCAATATGCTTTGATAAAATGCACTTAATAAAGGCATCTATTGATAGCTTATATAAAGAATTTGATCCTCTCTCCACCCAAACTTAAAAACGAAATTTTTTATTATGTCCTCCCTTAGGTAAAGTAGTTAAAAAAAAGTGGGTTAGGGGAGATAAATTGGATTTCATCATTTCTCCTAATTTTGCAACAATCGAAAGCTCAAGATTATTGCTATGGATAAACAACATATGCCTTAATCCCTCTTGTCGTGAACAAATCATAAAGATCTAAAATTCTTTTATCACGAATTTCCACATTATCAGTTATATTTTTATGAACAGTTAATATTAGAGCATGATTTAGGATCTCATGATTTTTGTGATTATTAAAGTATATATGGTTTTGTTAATGCTCTCCTAATAATGCTCATTATATATATATATATATAAACACACACACATTGAACTGATTAATTCGAGTACTTGCTTAATGAAATTGCACGTAAATTATTGTTTGGCTTCAGTGCTCTTGGTGTATCTATATTTTTCATGTTTTCCAATGCATTAATTGTTTTGCTATATGTGGCATCTGGGTTTTCGTCAAACCTAGAATAAGTAATGGCTCGTCACGAATCAATGGAAGTGTCGTCGGACCGTACTATTGGCACCATTTGCGGACACTATTTCGTCATTGTCATTGTCGGTATGGCATTAGGCTATCGTTTCATCACCACCCGTTGTTCTGAAACATCAACTTTCGGAGAGAAATTCCCATGCACGGCCATGCACACATCTGATATTAGTCTCGAGCGGCCTCGCGAATCAACTGAGCCAAAGACCCGTAGCCCGCAACGGCCATGCGTACGTAAAAGTTTACGATGGAAATTGTCGAAGACCTTCCAATCGTTTACCTCGTAAAGGACTGCGGACCAACCCAGCTTCATGATTTTTCTCCTTAGACGGCCATACAAACGGCCTCACCATCGGCCACATTTCTTTCGGCCATACGTCTACGTAAAAGTCACCCTCCACCATGCGGCCATATTCTTTTTCTTTTTCTTTTTCCTTGTCGAAGCCAGTCAACAAAAGGAGAACATTGACCACCATGCAGCCCAAGCCCACGTCCCTTTTGGTAGTCAACAAAAGAAGGGGAATGTTGACTGAGATGGACCGAATGGCAGCCACGTTTTCTACCCTACTCAGCAAGCTGAAGTCCCAAAGTTTGACAGATTAACCAAGACATGTCAATCGTAAAATTCAGGGGAAAACTTGAAGCATGCAGCGGCCACGCTCATGTATGGAAGAGGTAACGTGGAAGGGGGTATTCGGTCGAAGAAGCCACGCCAAGGATCCACGTTTCTCTCTCCCTCTTCGGTGGCCAGCGGAGAGAGCGTCCGGGACGGCATGCAAGCCACGTTCCCTCCACCTGTCTTCACCTCCTTCTGCCTCTGGAACACCCTCTTTTGTTGACTGGTTTTTAACAAAACCAGTGACCAAAATGCTCGTAGATGTGAGCAAGAGAGAGAGACTAACTAAACAGAAAACCGAGAGAAAGGTAGAGCGAGCAAGAGAGAAAGAGAGAGTGGTGAGTGCAAGTGTGAGCAACGAGGAAAGGGGAGAGAGAGGACTGCTCTCTGCCCGTGCTTGTGCGCCGCCGCCGTCGACGCCGCTCGTCTTCGCCGCCGTTGAGCCGTGTCCGCAACCCGCAAGCTTTCTGTTTTAGTTTGCCGTCGAACTGTAGGACCTAAGGCAAGTTGAAGTCTACTAATCTATGTTGTGTAGTGCTGTTGCTGTCTTAGAAAGTGTATTGATAGGCTGGATCGTTGGATTTTGATGCTGAATGATGGTTATTGAGCAACCGAGACTGTTTTGAGGTTGAAAGGTTGAGGAAATGCTCGGATTTTTCATATACGGTTTCGATTACTTTGGACTTCATCGAAAACAGATTTTTGGCGACTATAAAATCTTGAGGAATTCGGCCATTGTTTTCGGTTTTGGAAAAGAAAACCTCCTGACTTGTGTTTGAAACTCTACTTACCATAGCGCCAGCTTTAAATGATTTAAAAACCGCTCGGTGCTTTACAAACTTTCGAGTTTTGTATTGATTTGTCCAAACGAGTGTCGGTCGGGTTGATATTTCGGCTTACTATATGATGTTCAAATTTAGTTTTCGCTTTCGAATAAAGTTTAGCAATGAATCGATGTGGAAAAACCTCCCGACCCTCATTGGAAGTTTTGTATAAACCGAGGCGCCGTTCATCAACGTTTCAAAAGAAAAGAAAAGGTTTAGGCGCTGTCGAAATCTCGAACTTTGATGTGGACTTTATTATAAAATCATGAAGTTAGGAGTGGGGTTTAAACTTACCAATGTGCCGAATTCAAGTTGTTTGTTTTGATAACTCTTTTCAATTTTGGACAAAGGTTGCAAGCATGGTTTAAGAAATTGCATATGATTTTGAAATGCATTTGGAGATTAGCCGTGGGAGTGGACCTACAGGCTTTTCTGTTTTCATTGCTAAGTTTCGTTCATTGGTAATTCGAAAATGCTTTGGTATGTGATTTCAAAACCTGTCATCGTTGTTTTGAAAATGTTTTGACATTTGACAAGCCATTCAATACCAAAATCTCGATAAAGACTCATGAGATTTCCTGCATGGAACATGTTTTTGGTATTGAAATAAATTAAGATGCTAATTGTTACTGTTGGACCCTCGGGTCAAAAATGCCCCGGGAGTCGGGATGTCCAAAGGTTCGAATGAGTCGATGCTCTTTGGATGCCTGGTTGTATTTTAAATACATGCCCAAAAGGTTCCTGGGAGTTTTGGGATGCTCGGTGGTATATCGGTACGTAATTTCGGGGGAGGCCCGGTGGTATGTCAGTACATAATTCCGGAAGGCAGGGGTAACCATTTTCATGGCGAGCCCCGGTGATTCTTTGTGATGCTAGGTGGGATGTGAGATACCCAAAGGTGTGTGCCAGATGCCCAAAGGTGTGTGCTGGCTTTCACGACGCCAGGTTGGGTGTGAAATCCCAGAAGGATGCAAACATTGATCCTCTGGTGGGATAAAACCCTTTTAAATGTTAAAATGGATGATTATACTAAGTGTGTGTGTGGTCTGGTTATGGGACTAAATTGTATGGCATGAAATGGGATGTGTCATAATAGTTTGGCCCTATAATCGGGACTTGTGTGACTGAAATGATACATTCTGGTTTTGAAATTGCATTGCCATTGCTTTTCAAAAGTCTTATCGATATGATGCACACTCATTCTTTGATTTCCTGTTTTATCTATCTTGCATGGACTTGGATTACTTGCATAGTATAGCTTGGTAGATCTTCAACTGCTGGGTGGTTGTACTCACCCCTTTTTGGGGACTAACATTTTAGACTAGACAAGAAGACGACAACGGGTGACCGAGCAGTGTGGAGTAACCACGATGGGGAGGACAGCAAAGGAAGGAACTTTTGGACGCCGACAGTGATCGATGGACTTTAAGTATACAACTATTGGAAAAGATGTCGGTCATCTTTTGAAGTATAGCCGAGTATAGAAAAACTTGGCATTTTGATGTACTGATACGTGATGTCCATCTAGTTATGTGAATAAAAGTGTTTGGCTTTAACTTATAAAATGTTTAGTTGGTGTGCATCGTTTCTGAATATAGGGAAGGGAGTTGTTGGATACGCTTTCACCATACTTTTGCGCAGGGACCAATCAAGTATATGAAAGAGCCCCCATATGACTTCTCAGAAGTCCATCGATAAAAAAGAAGAAGGGATCCAGGTAGAGGAAACCCTAACGGATTGGGGGCCATTTGGGGGTGCCACACCATATGTATTTATATATCTATATATGAATTGACATATATATTCTCAAGGCATCATGATGCATAATTTGATTCTCATACCTTTATGACAATTTTATCATGAAAGTGATTAAATCTTAATGTTTGGAGATAATCAAATTATGAAATAATTATTGTGTAGTACAATTTAAAATTTTAATTATGATTGGTTTGTTAGTCGCCAAAGTGGTCAAACCTTAAGGTCTCTTGAATGTTTTGAAATTGTATAATGTTTTATTCAATTAGCCATGGTCAATTGATGCTATGAGTGAAATTGATATGTTAAATATCCTTCTTGGTGTTGTAAGTATATTAAAGTTTTAGGGATTCACCCAAAGTTAATCAATTTCTTCTAATTTATGAACGTAATAATTGGTAACTAATATATCTTGTTACATTTGTTTGTATATCCAAAGATAACAAATAAAATTTAATGAGGTTTACTTATAATTACCAAATAAAAGTTATTAGCGTCATCATGGTTTACTGTACATCATAAGAAGGATTATGATATATATGTATTGTTTATTTCTGAATATGATCATGTGATATTATCAAAGCACTAAAGTGTTGTCTTGTGTATTTGCATTATCTATACTTATTTCTGTTAATGAAACCCCTTATGATGTTTTGAAGATGACAAAATAAATCAAAGGTTACTAACGTGTTTAATGGTCGAGTAATAGATTATACAGATGATTGAACACGTAAATGATATTGTGAAAGTTTATATTTGGAAGAATCAGAAGATAGACTCTATGCTGAAGTTGAACTTATTCAGACCGTGTCCAGACCTTAAGGCTAAATATGTTCAGAAGCAGAATATGTTCAAACTTATGTCAAGATTGTAAAGTTTATTTCAAACAGAAGACACTCAGACTTTACTTCAGACGGAAGACACTCGAGTTTTAATTCTGACTAAAAACTCTCAGACTTTACATTCAGAATGAGACACATGTTCAGAACGTGACAAGGTTCAGAACGAGACACATGTAGACAATTTGACAGGATGGAACACAAGCCCCACACATATAACGGTTAATAATCTGGTTTGGATTTCATACCAAAATAGATTTAATTGACTAAATCTAATTGATTGACAATTGGATCTTAAAGACAAGAGTTATCAAAATGGAGAAGCTCTGCTTATGGAAACCAAGATTTTATTTATATAGACAATTAGAATCAACTTGGGATTCTACTTCTATCACTCAACGACTACTAAATCTTCTCAATACAAATCTATTTAATGGGTAAATTAGAAGACGATCCTCTAAGATACTGTCCAATGACTAGTTTGGAAGTGGAGGAGTATTTAAAAAGACCAAGGATCGAAGAGCAAGTAAGAGACGGAGCATAAAATTTATAATTCCAAAATTTGAGCGAACTTCGATCATACACTTGTCTTTTATGAATTTAAACGTTTGTGATTGTGAGAGAAATACCAAAAGAGTGTGATCTCCCACTGAGTGTTTGCACTCAAAGTTGTAATCTCTTGTTGATCACATAGTGAAATCCAGCTAGAAGGCTGTTAGCGTGGGAAAGTGAATATAAGCTTGATTTAAGCCGAATCAGTATAATATTCATGTGCAACATTATCTTCTCTTAACTCTTCTTATTTAAGTATGTTACACACTTATAGGTTATTTCAGAAGTCTGTTCTATCGCATAACAAATTTTGAACATCTACCAGAAATCTGGTGGTTTGCTTATCAGACTCTATTCCTTATTCAGACTTTGCTCGCAACTTATTTTATTCCGCATTTATTTGTTAAGATATCTTTTAAACTATGTACCCCCTCTAGGTGTTTGTACTAGCACTTTCAATTTCTCCTCATTCGCATGCTTCATTTATTCTTTTATTCAATGGAATGAATTTCTCTAATTAGTGTGAACAAGTCAAGTTTCACTTTGATATCCTAGATCTTAATTTAGCATTTCAAGTTGAAGAACTGGTTGATGTTGATGAGAGTAGCGATAATGGAAAATATTTCCACAAAGCTTAGGAAAGATCAAACGGATTAAGCTTAATGTTTCTGTGAATGACAGTTGCAAAAAACTTAAAAACTACTTTTCCCCAAATTGATAGTGTAAAGAACTTTATGGAAGAATATTCTCAAACTATTGATAAGCCACTTACTAGTACATTGATGAGCAGTTTGATCACTATGAAATATGATTGTTTACTTACTGTACATGAGCATGTACTTGAGATAATGAACTTAGCAGCAAAATTAAGGATTTATGGAATGAAAGTGAATGAGTATTTTAGTATAGTTTATACTTAATTTATTGTCTTGAGAACAATTTGAGCCATTTCAGATGAATCATAACACTATGAATAAGTGGAGTGCAAATGAATTGGTCAGTATGCTTATTCAAGAGGAAACAAGGATCAAGAATCAAAATGCTTATTTTGTTCTTCTCTTAAGACATGAAGAAGTTAAATAGATTCCTCCGAAAAAAAAAAAATAGTAGAAAGAGCAAAAAAGAAAGGATTACATAACTTGAAATGACCTTTCAAAAGCACTTAAATTCATAAGAAGGAACATAATTTTATTAAGTGTCACTTTTATAATAAAATTGGACACTTGAAGAAAGATTGCTGGAAGTATAAAGCTACGTTTGAATAAAGACATTTCTTACAATCCAAACCATAAAACCAAATAAAAACTTTATGGTCACAAGGATTATTTGAATCGTTTCAAACCCTTTATGTACTTGCATTTTAATTTCTTTGCCAAAACTTGGATGTGTGGACCCTTGGAGTGTCTTAACTTTGCTCAAAGGGACATTTAAGTGCCATAATTTACGAAAGGTACACTTAAGTGCTAAAATCGAAATAAATGGATCACTTAAGTGCCAATCCGGCCAAAATCTGAAACGTCGACGTGGCATTTTTTCGGCGAACCGAGCCCAAAACAATGTCGTTTTGCACGTTGACATGGCCAAATAATGCAAAAACGGCGTCGTTTAAGGCCGACGTGGTAAAAAAATAATAAAAAAATAATAAATTAAATTTAGTTAAAATATTTTTAAAAAATAATTTTATATTTAAATTTAATTAAAATATTTAAAAATAACAATTTTAAAATTAAATTTAGTTGAAATATTAAAAAAATTAAAAAAAAAAAAGGAAATGGGGAAGGTGGCCGAGGGATTAACCCTCGCCTGCCGCCGTCGCCACCGGGAAGGGTTGGCGGGTCGGCCGAGGTCGCCGCCCTTGGCTGGCCGGGTGACCCCGGTGATCGGTGGCGAGGACTCGCGAGCCCTCGCCTTGATTAGGGCGAGAGTCGTAGCCCTCGCCCAGATCCGGCAAGGGTCGCGCCCTCGCCGGTCGGGGTCGCCCCGGCGGGTGGCGGCCCTTGGCACGGCCGGGCGAGGGCCACGGACCCTCGCCGGATCTGGGCGAGGGCCGTAAGCCCTCGCCACTGGCCACAGATCCGGGGAGGGTCGTGGCCCTTGCCTAGATCCGGCGAGGGTCGGCGGCCCTTGCACCGGCCGGCCAAGGGGGCCGCTCGCCCGGCCCCTTGGGGCGGTGGCGCCCTTGGCCCTAAGCAAGCGAGGGCCGCCGACCCTTGGCCCGCCAAGCGAGGGTCGCCGACCCTCGCCGCCGATCGGCCGGGGGTCGCCGGCCCCCGGCCCCTCCCCCACCTTCACCGACCCTTCCGGCGGCGGCGGGCGGTGGCGGTGGCGGCGGGCGAGGGCGATCCCTTAGCCGCCTCCCCACCTTTCCTTTTTTCTTTTAATTTTTTTTTTAAATTTTAAATTATTAATTTTTTAATATTTCAACTAAATTTAATTTTAAATTTATTTTTTATATATTTTAACTAAATTTAATTTTAAATTATTAATTTTAAATATTTTAACTAAATTTAATTTTTAATTTAATTTAATTATTTTTTACCGTCGCCCTAAAACGACATCGTTTTTGCATTATTTGGCCATGTCGGCGTGCAAAAATGACGTCGTTTTGGGCGCGCTTCCGGAAAAATGTCACATCGATTTTTTGGCCGGACTTTGGCCAGAGTGGCACTCAAGTGATCCGTTTTTCTTCGAATATGACACTTAAGTGTACCTTTCGTAAGTTATGGCATTTAAGTGTCCCTTTGAGCAAAGTTATGGCACTTGAAGCGTTCTTTTATCCCAAAACTTGATGGAGTTGGGTTTTTATTAAGTTTGGTTATGGATTTTATTAATCTTATTGGAACTAAAATTTTATGTGATACTCTATACAAATTTAAACTTGATAATGTTTTTGTTGAGATTTTAATGACCATCCATTATAATGTTGGTACTAAATGTACTTTAGTTGATGAGAATTCTATTTACTTCGACTCTTCCATCTTTGGTTGCGTTCCTGGTCCCCTTGCCTAGCGATCTCTTTCTTGCGGTCTATTGATGATGTTGTCGTCATACTGCTTGGCTTGCTGGTTGGTTTCGTTGCCGTTGCTACTTCGATCGTTTTGAAGACTGAAGACTGTCGGTCCTTGCTTCTTCCTTCGTTTTGGCTCTTGTGGGCTTTCGCCAGCCTCATTCTCTTGTTTGTTGCTTAGTTGCTTGTTTCTTGTTTGGGCATTCTTTCTTTTACATCGGCTCCCCTTCACTCATTCGACTTGTTGTCACTTTGAGTGAAAGTTTAAGCACTCGATCTTTTGTATTTTTGGTTAAAGCTAATTATAAATTCTTACCTTTACCAAAAAAAAAAAAAAAAACATTTAGGTCACATATCCAAAGAAAAAATGCAAAGATTAATAAATAATTAAGGCAATAGAAGTCCTAAAATTTGTCATAAAAGTGCAATTGAGTCTAATTTACAAAAAGTATAATCAAGTGCTAAAGTTGACATCGTCAATTTAACTAGCGGAAAATGCTAATGTGGCATTTTTAAATTAATATTTTTTGCCAAGTGGTGTTTTTATTATTTTTTATTCAAAATTTTTAAATTAGATTTAAAAACTAAAAAGGACAAACTAAAATTTATTTAAAAATATAAAACTGTAAAAAAAAAAAGGGCAAGGTTGCCTCATGATTAACCAAATCTAGGCATTTAATGAGAATTATAAGTCATTGGCTTAGGTGTCAATCTGAAGATTTTGTAATGATGGCCAAAAGATTTACTTTGGAGAAGAAGTTGGTGACTCATTGGCTTAGGTGTCCATGGAACATACGGTTATCATTATCATAAGATTCTCCTTGGAAAACAAGTAGGCGAAGTCATGATGGCATGGAGTAGGTGGTCTATTAAGATGTCAAGTGTTTTATAGGACCTTAGGCATGCCACCTTGCAAAGTAGGCTTGCCATCTCGATGTTATAGCCGTGACACTTCAAGAAAGACGATTGTGCCACTTGGAAAGGGTAATGATGAGTTTTCATCCTATAAATAATAGGGGAACCACCCCATTCATTCTCACCTTGAGCCTTCTTCTCCTTTCTTGCTCTTTACATGCGATTCTTCTATTTCTCTCAACCTCGCACTATCACCCCTCATCAAGTCATTCAAGCTAGTTCTCGTGATTCATCTAGGTAAGTAAGATCGCTATTTCTCCTTTAGGGTAGTAGTCCCCATTGTTGAGCTTAGTTAGGTGCTCATTCGTCAAGCTGTGGGTAGAATGTAGGATCTTTTATGTTCATGGTTGTGCTTGAACGTGTGCTTGAGTTGTTCAAACTCGGAATGAGGCCGAGGTTTGCTCGGCTTGAGTTTGACGCAAGGCAAGGTTGCTTAATGCCATAAGGCCTTGAATTAGCATTCAAGCGTGCCAAATCTAAGTCTCATTCGATGCGAGGATCGCCTTAGGCCGCAAGCTCTTGAATCGGCATTGAGGCGTGCTAGTTCTAAGTCTTGATCGGTACAGAGATCACCCAAGCCCACGAGGTCTTGATAAAGCATTAAAGCGTGCTGGTTTTATGCCTTGATTGGTGCAGGGACTTTGTGCTTGGCGTTTGAATCAAGCAAAGTGAGGTGTACCCAAGGCCCGTTGAGCTTAGAATCTTCACCAAAGTGAGGTGTACCCAAGCCTTAAGGTCTTGGATCGGTATTGAAGCATGCCGTTTTTTAGCATTGTTCGGTGCGGGAATAGGCACTAAGTGATCGGTTCAAGTCATGGACTGGTCATTCCCGACATGTTTATTAGTGTAATACCAAGATTCATGGCACACACATATATATGAGCACGCCTCAGTCAGTTAAGAAGAAAAGATAGGAACCGGCTTATGTGATGCACTTTTACGTGCACTTAAAGATAAAAAAAAAACCGCCCGTTTGTCACATAGTGTTGGTGGCGATGCCTCATTCATTGAACGTGATGCCGTGGTTGAGCAAGAAAGCCCTTGAAAGTATGGGATGGCTGACTTGATCGCCAAATGCCCTACTTGAGCCAGGAAGTTTATGGAAGTATAAGATGCTTGGCATGATGGTTGGATGCCTTAGTTGAGCTAAGAATCCCTTGAAAATATGAATAGCCCGTGAAAGTATGGGATGCCTGGCTTGATGGTTGGATGCCTTGATTGAGCCAGGAAGTCCTTGAGAAGTATGGGATGCCTAGCTTGAGGCTGAATGCCCATGCTAAGGTTGGAAGCCCCTGAAAATATGGGAAGAACCATTGATACGATTAATGAATTTATTGTGCATGTTACTATGTGCTAATTGATAAGCTTGTTTGGTGAAATAGCTTATTTGCTAAGTTAAGAGCGGAGCACATACAGATAGTCAAGAGATGGCAATTAGGGGTGAGCGTGGTTCTGGGTAGAACCGGAAGGGAACCGAACCGAGGAGGTTCTCCTCCGGTTCCCGGTTCTAAGAGGACCGGTTCCGGTTCCCGGTTCTCTTTTTCCGGGAACCGGCGGTTCCGATTCGGTTCCGGTTCCCACAGAACCGGAACTTGAGGAACCGGAACCGGCAAAGTTAAAAAAAAAAAACCCTAATTCCTCCTCCGCGATTTCCCCTTCTGTTCAACTTTCCCCCTTTTCCCTTTCTTTTTCTCTCTTTTCTCCACCTTTTCCTCCTCACGTCACTTCATGCCCCCACTTTTTCTTTTCCTCTCTCTTCTCTTTCCCCCTCTCTCGGCCGAACCCCCCACCTCTTCTTCTTCTTCTTCCTTCCTCGCCGGTTGCTGCTTCACCCACCACCACACCGCCGCCCCACGCCCTACTCACCATCACCTCTTGGCCACCGAACCCCCACCACCCTTTGCTCGTCCAACAAGCCGTCTCACCGTTGGGCCCGACGAGCTGCCTTGCTGTCCGCGCCACCGTGAGGCACCGCCGCCGTCCCCAAGCCACCATCACCACCTCTTGCTGCCGCTTGCTCGGCCGTCCGGCCATCGTTGCTCGAACCGTCACCACCTCCGCTCGAACTGAGCTCTTCCCCCCTTGGCCGTGGGTTGAGCCGCGGCTGCCGCCGTCTTCAGTGCGCCGTTCATGCCGCCGTTGGTGCCGTGAGACTCGTGCCTTCGTCGCCGTCGCGCCACCGTTGCCGCGTGCTCACCGTCGCCGAGATCAAGAAGAAGCTGGTGAAGAAGATGAGGCGAACAGGCCCATCCCTCACCGGATTCGCATGCGGACCGACAACACCATCGGGTTCATATCCAATTCCTTCACGTTTTGTCCAAAAAAGCCATCTTTTTATTTTATTTTATTTTTTTGTGGCCTAATTTTTGTCGCCGAAATCGTTCAGGTACAACGCGAAGTGCAGACACAAAGTGTATATGCTTTAAACTTCTAGTACCTTTTATGTACTCCTAGGTTGTAAAACTGTGCCAATGTAGCACCTGATGTCTTTGCAATTGAAGAAGACTATGGAAGAGCTAGAGTATACAGCCAGTGCGGTAATCCTGAATTAGTTCAGCAGGCAATTGATAGTTGGTACGTGTTTGCTTATTCTGCTTTTTCTTTTAGTTGGAATGTTGTAGCTTTCTGTGGATGGACTTTTCCCTTTATAATTGTATCTTTATAGCTGACAATGATGATTATGTTGGCATTGCTGAAAATGATCTTACTATACAGCTGCATGTAGATATATCCAATTAGATTCCTGTGGAACTTATTGATTTCTTCGAATAATTTGTGTCATTCGGGAATTTCACTGTTGCCTTTCCAGTTATTATTAAATGCCATCTCTGGTTCCCATGAATTGCTCCCAACATCAAATGCATTTGAGTGCAACTCCTATTGTTTCTTTTCAATATGATGTCGGTATTAGGGCATGGCTTTTCTGTGCTCTTTCACTTGTTGGTATATTAAATTGGCATTTTCAAAAGTTACATTGAATGTCAAAGTATGGCCAGAGGATTTGTACTTATCAGATTCTTCTGTAATTCAGTCCGGTTGATTGCATCCATTGGACTTCTGCTGCACAATTGTCTCTTCTTGAAGATGAAATGCGCAGGGTAGAGAGAGTCAATGTAAGTTTTATAATCTACAGGATTGTGTCCAGTTGACCATTACAGTGTCTTCCTTAACGTAGGATGATGTCTATGACACTTTCTTTTGCTTTTCATTGATTAGATTGGTCCAACCCTTGCCTTTTGTTTTTCTTGCTAAAGGGTTCTTTTGAATGATGACAGGTTGCAATGATGCTTTCAGGAATGGGATCGGGGTCTGTGGATGTCTTTAGAGTGGTAAGAGTATGACATGTCATTTGACCCTAATCCTTTGCGATTGGTTTTGTGTGATGTCATTTTGTACTGGAAATTCTAGACTCAATTCAACTGTATCTTCTGGATATAGTGGTGTTGATTTTAGTGAGGATTTAACCTGCTTCCTTGTCCCCTATTTGAAAGGGTTATATTACCAAACTTCTGCTGGATTGTGTCTGTGATAGAGAAATTAAGATAACACACTCGTCAAGTTTTCAAGATACAAAGTAACATACAGTGGAAGTGCCATATGAGAGAGATAGTGTTACTTTCCGAAAATAATGATATTGCAGCAGATTTAAAGCTTCATGGATGCCTCTCCTATTACTCTCATCATTCCAAAGCAGTATAGTACATATCAAGCAAATGAATTTGCAACAAATTGCTTAATTCTCCAAATTAGGTCCTGTTGGTGAATCTCATAAAATATGCAAACAAGGTTTTCATGAAGATGATTGAACTTGGATTTGTTTCTTTGAAGCTCAAGCAGTTAATTTGGAGAAATTTTATATGTTTTGAAGGAAAATTTAGCTCCTGCAGTAGCAGCCACAAACTGCTTGAGCTACAAAGAAACAAGTCCAAGTTCAGTCATCTTCATGCACTATATATACCAACAGGACTTAATCTGGAGAACTAAGTGATTTGTTGCAAATTCATTCTCTTGACTGCCCTATACTGCTTTAGAATGACGAGATTGAAGGGGAGGCATCCACGAAGCTTCGAATTTGCTGCAATGTCTTTATTTTCCAAAGGTAACATCATCTCTCTCATGTATCACTTCTACTTTATGTTACTTTCTATCACAAAACCTAAGAGCTGTCTAATCCATTTGGACCGTTAGAGCTTCTAACCAGGGAGCGTACTCAGAACAGGGCATATCATGCAAATTGCTTAGTTCTCTAGATTAGGTCCTGTTGGTGAATCTAGTGCGTGAATATGACAGAGCTTGGACTTTCTTTGTAGCTCAAGCAGTTTCTGGTTGCTATGGCAGATCTGAACTTTTCCTTCAAAACATATGAAACTTGTCTAAATGATTTGTTTTGCATGATCTGCGTGCTTGGAGTTCCTTCCTTTGTATGATTATCCAGAAAGTTCCTTTAAATTTGATTTGTTCTATCTATTGATTACCATCTAATCTGTTGCAGGCGAGTTCTCGATGGGAAAAGAGGCAGGCAAAAGTTTTGGTAGGAAGCCTTCTTTATTTGTTCTATCCATTGATTACCATCTAATTTTTTTGTTCTATCCATTGATTACAACACATTGTGTTCAACGTTCAGTGCCTTTGATCGGTTCTGCTAATGATTGGCCTGATCTTCTTATTTAAATGAGACTTATAGGCTTGTGTTGGACCTGCTTTTCCTGTTCGGTGCTTGTTGAGGTCACGGTGGTGCTTGTTCTCATAGTGTGGTAGTGATTATTAGTGGTCGTCCTTCCAAACATTGGGGAGCTTTTAGTTGTGTCAATTCTGAGGAATTTCAACTTATGTAGTATTGTTTTGCTATCTGCAATGTCTAAATGAGAGTAACATCAGTTTATTGGGCATCTTCAATAGCTTCAAGTCAGTTTAGCATGTGAAGTGTGTTCTAGCATCAGGTTGCAGGATTCATGGCTATGTCGTTATTATTGCTGCATTCTTTTCCATTTTTATCTAAAAATGAAAAATAAAAAAAAATAAAGAACCTGTTGGAACCTGGAACCGACCCTGGAACCTGTGACAGGGTAGGTTCCAGGTTCTTGGTTCTGACGGGTAGGTTCCAGGTTCCAAAAAATGAGGAACCTGTACCCGAGGGTAGGTTCCAGGTTCCAAGCGGAACCTGTAAGGAACCGGGAACCGCTCACCCCTGGCAATGGATTTGCTATTGATTTGCCATCGACACTATTTGCGAGTCTTGTACTTGCAAGGCTTTAATGATAATATGCTATTCTAGTAGAGAACTAGGAAATTTATTTATTGAGTTTCCAAGACTCACTCTCTCATCTTTCGGTCTTGTAAGCATGGAAGTCTCACATCAGTTTTGGGAGTTACAGTCACGCTAGAGGAGATAAGAATTCCCTTGGCTTGTATGGAAACTTATAGTGTGATATAAATAGAAAAGAAGGCCCGTAGAGAAATGGCTTATAAAAGTACTATTATAATATAAATTAGCGTGTTCTGTGTGATAGATGTCTTAGTCTTCCAGCCATTGTTTCTTCGGGACGGGGACGAGCCTGAGATGTTGCGAAAATAACCCCTGCCGCTCAAGACCCTAAAGATGAAGTTGGGGTCGTGACAGGTGAAGCTCGCTTAGATCTAGGCAAAGGGGCAATGCCTCGCCCAGATTTGGCGAGCCTTGCCAGCCCTAAGCGAGAGCCAACGAGACCTCACCCAAGGCAAGTGATGGTTGCCGACCCCTTGTGAGGACCAGCGTGCCTAGATTTGGGCGACCTCACCCGAGCCTAGCGAGGGTTGTAAGCCCTTGTCCAAGGTTGGCAATTGTTGCCAGCCCCTCTAGATGGGTGGCGGTGGTAGAAGCGTCCACTAGCTTTTCCTTTTAAGTTTTTAAATATAAATTTAAAAATTGCATACAAATAATAAAAATGCCATGTGGAAAATGAAAAGTAATTTTAAAATGTATCAATTTGACAAGTTTTCGAACTTGATTACACTTTTTACAAGTTTTAGAACTCAATTGCATTTTCGTAATAAGTTTTAAGACTTCTAATGAACATATCCCGAGATAAAATTATTTCAAATTGGAATTTTACTAATCTTGGGGTGTGTATTGATTGTATTAAAAGTAAACAAACAAAACATACTAAAAATGGTGTCATAAGAAACATAGAGTTTTTTTTTTTTTTTTTTTTTTTTTTTTAAATTATACACACTATGATATGTGGTCCTTTTGATATTTTATCTTTTAGTGGAGAAATTTATTTTATTACTTTTATTGATGACTTTTCACGTATGGTTACATCTACCTATGACATGATAAACCTTAATTAGTGAATGCATTTGAGGTTTATAATAAAGAATTTGAGAGGCAATTAGATAAAAAGGTAAAATAGTAAGAACATATAAAGGCAGTGAATATTATGGAAAAAATAATGAATCAGGATAATATCTGAGTCCATTTGCTAAGGTCTTGTTTGGTAAAAAGTGTTTATGTTCCTCGAAACAAAAATTTCTGTTCTTTTGTTCTAGGGAACAAAAAAAGAATAGAAACGTGTTTGATAAAACTTTTGTTCCCGAGAATAGATTTGGAACATAAACAAGAAGTAGAAAAAAGTAACTTCTTATTTTTAGGAACAATTTCAAGAAACAATTTTCTCTCTCTTCTTTTTTTTTTCCTCTTTTATTCTTTTCTTCTTTGTCCTTTTGGCCGATCGTTGGCGCCGCCAGCCTTGGCCATGGCCAGCATCGGTGACCGGCCAGACGAGGGCTGATGACCTTGCCAAGGTGTTGCCAGCCCTTGATGCGGGAGCATCCAATGTAGCTCCATCGACCAACTCAGAACCATCGATGCTTATCCAAGCCAATAAAGAAGTTGGGCATTATGTGCTTCTAATGCTCCAAGTATCTTCATGAGACTTATGAATGAGGTTCTTCGTTCCTTTATTGGTTGATTTGTCGTTGTTTATTTCGACGATATTCTTGTTTATAGCAGGAACGAGGAGGAACATATCTCTCATTTAAAACAACTCTTCAATGTCTTGAGAGATCAAAAACTATATGCTAAAATGGAGAAATGTGAGTTCTTCTCTCCGAGCATTGTGTTTCTTGGTTATGTGGTTTCCAAAGATGGAATCTCTGTTGATCAAACCAAGGTGGAAGCTATGAAGACTTGGCCAGTTCCGATGTCCATTTCTGATGTAAGAAGTTTTCATGGACTTGTTTCTTTCTATCGACGTTTTGTTAAAAACTTTAGTACTCTCATGGCTCCTATAACTGAATGCATGAAGAATGGTGCTTTTGAATGGACAAAGGCTGCTCAAAATGCCTTTGACATAATCAAGCAGAAACTTTGTGAGTCCCCTATTCTTGCTCTTCCTAATTTTGATAAAGTATTTGAAGTTGGTATTGGTGCTGTTCTGGTGCAAGCACAAAAACCATTGGCACATTTCAGCGAGAAGTTATCGGATTCCAAGAGGAATTATTCAGCTTATGATAAAGAGTTCTATGCCATTGTCCGAGCTCTTGATCATTGGAGTCATTATTTGAGGCCAAAGCAATTTGTCCTTCATTCTGATCATGAGGCGCTTAAGTTTATTAGTGGCCAACGCAAGCTTAATTCGAGACATGCAAAATGGGTAGAATTTCTTCAATCATTTTCTTTCGTCTCAAAATATAAATCAGGGCACACTAATGTTGTAGCAGATGCTTTATCAAGAAGATATTCTATGCTTGCGGTTTTAGACTCTAGGATTCTCGGATTTCAATCAATGAAAGAACTTTATTCTGAAGATGCGGAATTCTCCTCTATCATCAACAATTGCAAGCAGGGAGTTCAAGGTATATATTCTTTGCAAGATGGGTTTCTTTTTAAAGGAAATCAATTATGTGTGCCGAAGAGTTCTTTTTGCAAATTGCTGATTTGAGAAGCGCATGGTGGAGGATTGGCTGGTCATTTTGGTATTAATAAAACTCTTGAGGTTCTTCAAGAGCATTTCAACCGGGCGATCTTGTGTGGCTTCACTTGAGGAAGGAGAGATTTCCATTTCGACGAAAGAACAAGCTCACGCCTAGAGCGAATTGGTGACAATGCTTACAAGATTGACCTTCCGGGAGAGTTTGCAGTTTCGGCAACATTCAACGTGGGAGACCTTTCTCCATACTTGGAGGATGAAAACCTTCTAGATTGGAGGACAAATCTCAAACAACCTGGGGAGGATGATGCGGGAGCATCCAATGTAGCTCCATGGACCAACTCAAAACCATCGATGCTCATTCAAGCCAATAAAGAAGTTGGGGATTATGTGCTTCGATGGATCATTTTGAATGAATAATGTTAATTACTTATCGGTACTTTGTGGTATATCAATAGGTATCAATGGGAGGCCATTTTAGATGTCTTGTATGACCAATTGATGAAGTTTCAGAAGGATTATTTTCTGGTCAAGGGAGGAGCTCGAATTTTGGGAAGGCTAGAGGTTCACGAAAGCGGTTCAAGAATATGGAAAGCCAAAGGTTCAAGAACACGGAAAGCTAACGGTTCGAGAATGTGGAAGGCCGAAGATTAAAGGGCATTTAAGTTCCTAGCTGTTTTTATTTTTTTAGCTCAAGAGTTGAACGTTTCAATTTAGGGCATTTAGTTCCCGTGATAAAGGCTTTTTATTACGTTCCTAGCTGTTTTTATTTTTATGTAGCTCAAGAGTCGAATGTTTCAGTTCCTAGGTCATTAAAGTTTGTTTTTAATATGTCGTAATGCTAAAATCCTCTTATGAGTAGGGGAAACTATCCAATGTAGGAGACACACGAATTTCATGAATGAGAATGGTGAAATTTCCTCAACTTGAGTGAACTCCTTTGGAGAGTGGATAACTCATTTCGGTTTCTTTATCCTTAGAGCGTAAATCACTCCTTGGTGGTGAGCCAAGAAGCCCTTTATCCTTGGCTGGTGCAATCTTTAGGCCTTGATGGTGAGCTTCTCCTATCCCGAAGTCCTTTATTCCTGGCTGGTGGAAACTTTAGGCCTTGGAGGTGAGCTTCGTAGATCTCGATCCTCTTCCGGTTGGTGGCGTGGCCTTTATAGCTTGGGAGGAGATCGTTTTATCTTTTCTAATTCCTTTTCGTTTCTTCACCGTATACACTACTCCATACACTTAACCTGATGCGGGGGCATCCAACGTAGCTCCATCCACCAACTCGGAACCATCAATGTTTATCCAAGCCAAGAGAGAAATTGGACATTATGTGCTTCGATGGATCATTTTCAATGAATAATGTCAATATTTTATCGGTACTTCATGGTATATCGATAACTATCAATGGGAGGCCATTCCAAATGTCTTGAATGACCAATTGATGAAGTTTCAGAAGGCTTATTTTGTGGTGAAGGGAGGAGCTCGAATTTGAAGGTTCAAGAATGCAGAAGGCCGAAGATTAAAGGCATTTAATTCCCGTGTTAATAAAGGCTTTTATTAAAGTTATTATGTGTCTTTACTATCATGCAGTCCAAGAGTTGACGGTTTCGGTTTCTAGGCTATTAAGGTCTTTTTTTAATATGTATTAAGGTGTCAGTTTCTAGGCTATTAAGGTCCGTTTTCAATGTGTATTAACACTAAAACCCTCCTATAAAGAGGGCAAACTATCCAATGTAAGGGATACGAATTTCATGAATGAGAATGGTGAGATTTCCTCAACTTGAGTGAACTCCTTTGGAGAGTGGATAACTCCTTTCGGTTTCTTTATCCTTGGAGCGTAGATCACTCCTTGGTGGTGAGCCAAGAAGCCCTTTATCCTTGGCTGGTGGAATCTTTAGGCCTTGGTGGTGAGCTTCTCCTATCCCGAAGTCCTTTATCCTTGGCTGGTGGAATCTTTAGGCCTTGGTGGTGAGCTTCGTAGATCTCGATCCTCTTCCGGTTGGTGGCGTGGCCTTTATACCTTGGGAGGATATCGTTTTATCTTTTCTAATTCCTTTTCGTTCCTTCACCTTATACACTACTCCATACACTTAACCACAAAAGAATCCCCTTTGAAAAATCTCCGTTCTTGAATCACTCAACCCATCACGCATCAAAATATTGCTCTCATTTGGAATGGCCTCCCATTGATAGTTATCGATATACCATGAAGTACCGATAAAATATTGACATTATTCATTGAAAATGATCCATCGAAGCACATAATGTCCAATTTCTCTCTTGGCTTGGATAAACATTGATGGTTCCGAGTTGGTGGATGGAGCTACGTTGGATGCCCCCGCATCATAACCACAAAAGAATCCCCTTTGAAAAATCTCCGTTCTTGAATCACTCAACCCATCACGCATCACCTATACCTAGACTCGATGATATGCTTGACGAATTATATGGTTCTTCTGTGTTTTCAAGGATAGATTTGCGAAGTGGTTATCATCAAATCAAAATGCGAGAAGGTGATGAATGGAAGACAGTTTTCAAGACCAAGGGTGGCCTTTATGGGGGGTTGGTTATGCCATTCGGATTATTTAATGCTCCAAGTACCTTCATGAGACTTATGAATGAGGTTCTTCGTTCCTTTGTTGGTTGATTTGTCGTTGTTTATTTCAACGATATTCTTGTTTATAGCAGGAACGAGGAGGAGCATATCCCTCATTTAAAATAGGTCTTCAATGTCTTGAGAGATCAAAAACTGTATGCTAAAATGGAGAAATGTGAGTTCTTCTCTCCAAGCATTGTGTTTCTTGGTTATGTGGTTTCCAAAGATGGAATCTCTGTTGATCAAACCAAGGTGGAAGCTATGAAGACTTTGCCAGTTCCGACGTCCATTTCTGATGTAAGAAGTTTTCATGGACTGGTTTCTTTTTATCGACGTTTTGTTAAAAACTTTAGTACCATCATGGCTCCTATAACTAAATGCATGAAGAATGGTGCTTTTGAATGGACAAAGGCTGCTCAAAACGCCTTTGACATAATCAAGCATAAACTTTGTGAGTCCCCTATTCTTGCACTTCCTGATTTTGACAAAGTATGTGAAGTTGAGTGTGATGCAAGCGGAGTTGGTATTGGTGTTGTTCTGGTGCAAGCACAAAAACCATTGGCATATTTTAGTGAGAAGCTATCCGATTCCAAGAGGAATTATTCGACTTATGACAAAGAGTTCTATGCCATTGTCCGAGCTCTTGATCATTGGAGTCATTATTTGAGGCCAAAGCAATTTGTCCTTCATTCTGATCATGAGGTGCTTAAGTTTATTAGTGGCCAACGCAAGCGTAATTCGAGACATGCAAAATGGGTAGAATTTCTTCAATCCTTTTCTTTCGTCTCAAAATATAAACCAGGGCACACTAATGTTGTAGCTGATGCTTTATCGAGAAGATATTCTATGCTTGCGGTTCTGGACTCTAGGATTCTTGGATTTCAATAATGAAAGATGGGTTTCTTTTTAAAGGAAATCGATTATGGTGGAGGATTGGCTTGTCATTTTGGTATTAACAAAACTCTTGAGATTCTTCAAGAGCATTTCTATTGGCCAAAGATGAGTGGAGATGTGCATGCTATCATCTCAAGGTGTGCAACTTGTCAAAGATCAAAAACCATTTCCATCAAGGTTTGTATACTCCACTTCCGGTACCATTGCAACCCTGGGAAGATGTTAGCATGGATTTCATCGTGGCTCTACCAAGAACTCAAAGAGGGAAAGATGCTATCATGGTGGTCGTCGATCGGTTCTCTAAAATGGCTCATTTTGTGCCATGTCACAAGACCAATGATGCATCTCATATTGCTGAATTATATTTCAAAGAGATTATCCACATTCATGGAGTACCAAAGACCATTGTGTCGGATCGTGATTCCAAGTTCTTAAGCCACTTCTGGAGGACTCTATGGAGAATGCTTGGTACAAGGCTCTTATTCAGCACAGCTGGTCATCCCCAAACGGATGGCCAAACGAAGGTAACAAATCGTACTCTAACCACTCTTCTTCGTGGTATGGTGAGTAAATCATTGAAAGATTGGGATTTAAAGCTCGAGCATGCTGAATTTGCTTACAATCGATCACCAAGTTATACTACTGGTCAATCGCCATTTGAAGTCGTGTATGGAAGTAACCCTCTCACACCCATTGATTTGATTCCAATTCCGTCTAACTCTCAAGTGAGCTTTGATGGCAAGAAAAGAGCTGAATCAATGAAGAAGCTCAGGAGCAGATTCGATCCAAGATTGAAAAGGCCAACGAATCTCACAAGAAGAAAGCTAATCAACATCGCAACAAGACTCAATTTCAACTGGGCAATCTTGTGTGGCTTCACTTGAGGAAGGAGAGATTTCCATTTCGATGAAAGAACAAGCTCATGCCGAGAGCTGATGGTCCCTTTAAAGTTATTGAGCGAATTCGTGACAATGCTTACAAGATTGACCTTTCGGGAGAATTTGGAGTTTCAACAACATTCAACGTGGGAGACCTTTCTCTTTACTTGGAGGATGAAAACCTTCTAGATTTGAGGGCAAATCTCAAACAACACGGGGAGGATGATGAGGGAGCATCCAACATAACTCCATCGACCAACTTAGAACCATCGATGCTTATCCAAGCCAATAAAGAAGTTGGGCATTATGTGCTTCGATGGATCATTTTAAATGAATAATGTTAGTTACTTATCGGTACTTTGTGGTATATCAATAACTATCAATGGGAGGTCATTTTAGATGTCTTGTATGACCGGTTAATGAAGTTTGAGGAGGATTATTTTCTGGTCAAGGGAGAAGCTCGAATTTTGGGAAGGCTAAAGGTTCACGAATGTGGTTCAAGAATATGGAAAGCCAAATGTTCAAGAACACGGAAAGCTAATGGTTCGAGAATGCGGAAGGCCGAAGATTAAAGGCATTTAGTTCCCATGTTAGTAAAGGCTTTTTATTAAGTTCCTAGCTGTTTTTATTATTATGTAGCTCAAGAGTCGAACGTTTAAGTTCCTAGGTCATTATAGTTTGTTTTTAATATTTCCTAAGGTTAAAATCCTCATATAAATAGAGGAAACTATCCAATGTAGGGGAGATACGAATTTCATGAATGAGAATGGTGAGATTTCGTCGACTTGAGTGAACTCCTTTGGAGAGTGGATAACTCCTTTCGGTTTCTTTATCCTTGGAGCGTAGATCACTCCTTGGTGGTGAGCCAAGAAGCCCTTTATCCTTGGTTGGTGGAATCTTTAGGCCTTGGTGGTGAGCTTCTCCTATCTCGAAGTCCTTTATCCTTGGCTGGTGGAAGGTTTAGGCCTTGGTGGTGAGCTTCGTAGATCTCGATCCTCTTCTTCGGTTGGCGTCATGACCTTTAGACCTTGGAAGGAGATCCCTCTTTATTTTCTTTTTCCTTTTCGTTTCTTCATCGTATTCACTACTCCATACACTTAACCACAAAAATCCCCTCTAAAAAAATTCCGTTCTTGAATCACTCACCCCATCACGCATCAACCCTCGAAGAGGCCGAGCTACGGCAAGGCTCGGCCTCACCAGGCCACCTCTAGGACGGCATTGCTTCGCGATGGATCGATGAGGTCAGCCTCCCCAACCCAAGCGAGGCCGAGCCTCGTGCGACCACGACGAGGCTTGGCCTCCCAAGTTGGCGTAAGGCTGGGCCTCGCTAGGCCAGGGTGAGGTCGACTCGCATTGCCTGGGCGAGGTTTAGCCTCACCAGTGGCTTAGCAAGGCTCGCCTAGCTAGTGGTGAGGCTCTGGCAAGCTTGCTGGACGTTGCCTAGCTGGTCACTGGCCACCACCATGGCCGGCGATTGTCCAAATAGAAAAAGAAAAAGGAAAACAAATAATAAAAGAACTAAAAATATTAAAAGGAACAAAAAATCTAAGAATCTTACCAAACATATTTATATCCTGAGAGTATAAATTTTGTATAGTTATCAAACACATTCTTTTGTTCAGAAATTGTTCATGGGAAGCTATTTCTATTTAAACATTGTTCCTCAGAACAGAATAGCTACCAAACGCATCCTAAATTTCTTGAAAGACATGGTATTTATGTTCAATACACGATGTCGGGTACATCACAACAAAATGGTGTAACAAAAATATGTAATTATACTTTATTGAAAACAGTTAAGAGTATGATGAGTTGTTCATCTTTACCTTTATCATTGTGTATTATATATTAAAAGGCTTTTATGTTTTTATCAAATGTGGACTCTAGTAAGGCAGTTGCAATGAGTCCCTTTGAATTGTGGATAGGAAGGATACCTAGTTTAGGATGCCCGCATGTTTGGGGTTGTTCGGTAAAAGTAAGAACATATAATCAACACAAAAATATATTGAATTTTTAGAATGATCAATGATCCATTGGTTATGTAGAGAAATCTAAATGATACAAATTTAACTATCCTAATCATAGCACTAGTATTATTGAATCCGGAAACACAAGTTCATTGAAACTCGTGACACTAGTGGGAGTAAAAGAATGCGTGCCTATATCTCTTTTTTTATCTAACTTTATACTGTTTTGAATAGTTACCAAACACATTTATTTAGTCATGAATTTTATTCAAATTACAAAACGTAGCCTTAATGTATGCTTGAACTTGTTGTTGGAAATTTCCTATAATATGGGCTTACATTAATTAATTGATTTTCTAGTTTAAATAATCGGGTTAATGGATATTTCAATATTTGTTGAACCCTAAAGTGATCTGATTGAATTGAGTATTGGCATTTATTAATAACGGGTCTAGTTGAGCAGCAAAGTGCAGACAATTGTGTTTAACTGGAACCCGTAATGGGAATGGCCCAATTGACACGCTGTTGATTAAGGTTTGCTAGGTCCCCTCTCTAACCTATAAAAGGGTATGTTATACCTATCTGTTGCTTTAATCTCATTGAAAGCTACTATACTGAAATAGGTTATAGAGAGGAAGATTTGACATTCCGATAGATCGCTAGTTATCAGATTGATCTATTTTCTTCAAGTGAAGCAATGGCGCAAACATGTACCCTTTAATTCTGCCGTATTTATTGATCTCGGTGTTTTACAATGATATATGGATTCGTTTGTTCTTAATTGATTAATTGTTCATGAGAATAATTTTCTACATGTGGTATCAGAGCTTGTCATATATGATTGTAGAACCCAAATTTTATCTTTTTATGGACAAATTTGAAATTTTCCTCTTTAAGCCAAATATGGGCATTATCTTTCGTGTGGATTTTTTGCTTGATTGATATGAAATCATAGGGTTTTGTTCTACATGTCAAGATCTTTCCAGCCATATATAATTTGTATAATTTTGTTGAGAATTGAGAGAGAATTTTAAATTTGAAATTCTAGGGTTTATACATGAAAAGTTCTAGAATTTTCAAATTACTTGCAATTGATTGATGTTTGTGGTAAATTGTTGCATTAAGGTAAGTTTTTTTTTTATTTAGAGATCCAAAATCTTGTGGTAGAATTCTTCAGATGCAGCTTGTGCAGTGATCATTTTGTTCGGAAGAGAGAATTTTTTATTTATTTTTAACTGGCTACTCGAGATTTCTGGGTTTTGGGTTGCTGTGTATGGTGCAATTGGAGTGATTGTCTCATATATATATAGAAAAAGTTCTAGAATTTTAAGTTAGACTCTAGTGTTACCTTCGATTAAAATCGAAGGTAGAAATAGTTGGTTTAGAGATTATTGTAGCTGATTGTTTGTTCCGCTCTGGACGAGTGGTTAGGGTTTCTGCCTTCTCTTCCTCTCGCCTCGTGCTTTAGTGCGATTGTGCGTATTGCATTTCTTTGCGTTCGCATTACGTTCTTGCACCTCTTTCCTTTTCCTTGATTGTTGCTTTGCTGTTTTACTCGGTGGACCGAGATTACGCATCAGATGATCCACGTACGCAATGGGTGACGCTTATGGGGTGCTTTTCGAGGTTTTTGCTATTATAAAGTCGAGATTCGTGCCATATTTTTCGTTGATTTGGGCTATTTCTATATTAAGTAGTTAGTGAGTCGCTGAAGCTTTGGGGCTATGGTCCTCCCTTTAGTCTGGAAAAGAGAACCAATGGTTAAGATTTCTCAAGTTGTCGGGATATCAAAATTTAAAGATGGATATCAAAATTTGGGGCTATGGTCCTCCCTTTTCACGTGCAGTGCGTGCATCTTGTTGCTAGATTCTAAATGAAACCGCTGCTTTAAGGCTTCATTGTGATTTTGCCATAAATATGTTGATTGTGGGGTGAGCAAAAGACCAAAATGTGATTTTTGTTTGTATGAGTGGTTTTATGCTAAGTTATCTGTCTGGATTTGTTGGGTTCATAGTTGATTTGTTGAGTAATCTGGCATGACCGGCAAATTCCAAACTTGCAAATTCTAATCTTTTTGCAAATTGCTTGCACGTCTCCTACGATGCATTGGTGTTTTATTGACTAAGGTTTAAATGAAACCCAGAGGATGTTATATAGATACCAAGAGATTACAATGAAACCAAGAGATTTGTGAATCGAGATCCAAATGTATATAGATACAAACAAGAGGATGTTATTTATCAAAAAATTAGGATTAGGCTAGAGAGATGTAAAAGCTGAAGGTTTCAGCAGCGATAGAAAAGTCCATAGTCTACTGTGTAGTGCTTTGTGGAAACCCCAGGTTCAAAAAGGGAAAATCGTAGATGGTGCATGATGAGAAGCACATGAATGATTTTTTTTTTTTATTACATGAGAATTATGTTTTAAATCTATTCATTTGTAGCTTTTTTATTTTTATTGTAATCTTTGGACCGGTGACTAAAGGAAGACTATAGCATCAACAAATGAATCAATATTATCGAAAATTCTGGCGAACCAAACGGACCTTTCATGTCTTCTTGATGCGTGATGGGGTGAGTGATTCTAGAGCGGATTTTTTTAGAGGGGATTTTTGTGGTTAATAAGTGTATGGAGTAGTGTATATGAGGAACAAACAAATAGGAATAAGAAAAGATAAAAACCATCTCCTCCCAAGGTATAAAGGTCTCGCCACCAACCGAGGATGAGAATCGAGATCTACGAAGCTCACCACCAAGGCCTAAAGCTTCCCCCAGCCAAGGATAAAGGACTTCGGGATAGGAGAAGCTCACCACCAACGCCTAAAGATTCCACCAGCCAAGGATAAAGGGCTTCTGGGCTCACCACCAAGGAGTGATCTATGCTCCAAGGATAAAGAAACCGAAAGGAGTTATCCAGTCTCCAAAGGAATTCACTCAAGTTGAGGAAATCTCACCATTCTCATTCATGAAAATTCGTATCTCCCCTACATTGGATAGTTTCCTCTATTTATAGGAGGATTTTAGCCTTAGGAAATATTAAAAACAAACTTTAATGACCTAGGAACTTAAACGTTCGACTCTTGAGCTACATAATAATAAAAACAGCTAGGAACTTAATAAAAAGCCTTTACTAACACGGGAACTAAATGCCTTTAATCTTCGGCGTTCCGCATTCTCGAACCGTTAGCTTTCCGTGTTCTTGAACCTTTGGCTTTCCATATTCTTGAACCGCTTTCGTGAACCTCTAGCCTTCCCAAAATTCGAGCTCCTCTCTTGACGAGAAAATGATCTTCCTGAAACTTCCTCAATTGGTCATACAAGACATCTAAAAGGACCTCCCATTGATACCTATGGATATACCACAAAGTACCGATAAGTAATTAACATTAGTCATTCAAAATGTTCCATCGAAGCACATAATGCCCAACTTCTTTATTGGCTTGGATAAACATCGATGGTTCTGAGTTGGTCGATGGAGCTACGTTGGATGCTCTCGCATCATCCTCCCCGGGTTGTTTGAGATTTGTCCTCAAATCAAGAAGGTTTTCATCCTCAAAGTAAGGAGAAAGGTCTCCCACATTGAATGTTGCTGAAACTCCAAACTCTCCTGGAAGGTCAATCTTGTAAGCATTGTCACCAATTCGCTGAATAACTTTAAAGGGACCGTCAGCTCTAGGCATGAGCTTGTTCTTTCGACGAAATGGAATTCTCTCCTTCCTCAAGTGAAGCCATACAAGATCGCCAGGTTGAAATTGAGTCTTCTCGCGATGTTGATTAGCTTTCTTCTTGTAAGATTTGTTGGCCTTTTCAATGTTGGATCGAATCTGCTCATGGAGCTTCTGCATTGATTCAGCTCTTTTCTTGCCATCAAAGCTCACTTGAGAGTTAGATGGAATTGGAATCAAATCAATGGGTGTGAGAGGATTAATTCCATACACAACTTCAAATGGCGATCGACCAGTAGTATAACTTGGTGATCGATTGTAAGCAAATTCAGCATGTGCAAGCTTGAAATCACAATCTTTCAACGATTTACTCACCATACCACGAAGAAGAGTGGTTAGAGTACGATTTGTTACCTCCGTTTGACCATCCGTTTGGGGGTGACAAGTTGTGCTGAATAAGAGCCTTGTACCAAGCATTCTCCATAGAGTCCTCCAGAAGTGGCTTAAGAACTTGGAATCACGATCTGACACAATTGTCTTTGGTACTCCATGAATGCGAATAATCTCTTTGAAATATAATTCAGCAATATGAGATGCGTCATCGGTCTTGTGACATGGCACGAAATGAGCCATTTTAGAGAACCGATCGACGACCACCATCATAGCATCTTTTCCTCTTTGAGTTCTTGGTAGAGCCACAATGAAATCCATGCTAACATCCTCCCAGGGCTGCAATGGTACCGGAAGTGGAGTATACAAACCTTGATGGAAATGGCTTTTTGATCTTTGACAAGTTGCACACCTTGAGATGATAGCATGCACATCTCCACTCATCTTTCAGTATGAGAAATTACTTTATTATTGAGGAACGGAACTATTAGTGGTTGTGCAAAGCACTATGTAGACTTCATTTGAAGCGGTTCTTCTCTCTACTTTTTAAGAAAAGAAATAAAAAGAGCCCTGGGAAAGGTATCGAGATTGGGAATCGTAGTCTCAGTCCTAACCTCATAGCTTTTAGAAGCTTAGTCCTTACAGTTTTAAGGGTAAGCGAAAGAATCAACAAAATGCTATCCTTTCGTACCTTTGGTTTCGTACTTGTGGGATTCAACTTTCCTTGGCGATTGGATCCGTGATCTATGCCCTTACTTCGCCTCAAAAGGGAGCTAGGTAGGTAGACTAGAAGTTGAAGTTCTTGGCAAAAGAGAATTTGTGTTTGATTGAGTTCTATGCTCTAGGCTTTAGAGCCGAATTAGCGATTGGGATTGGTGTAGAGACAAAACTGATTGAGATTTGTAATTAGCTGCAATAAAAGAATACGCTCTTTCGGCAAAGAAGTGAACAACGGAGATCTGCAGATGTTTGAGGGAAGAAGATGGTGCTAGCAAAGTTAATTAACTTAAAGGCATCGGTTTACTCTATTTCTAAGAACAAAGCAGGGGAAGAAGGATAGAGTTTCTTCTTATTATTATTAAGAAGAAACTCTATCCTTTTAGAAGACAGGGGATAGAGCTTTGAATAGTTGTAGCAAGGGAAGCAAGGAGCTTTCTTTCCTCTCATTAAGAAGCCCTAGAGTAATAGGCAGATTTTGGAATTTGTGGGGTAGTTGCTAGGATAGATGCATAGAATTCGGATGTCAAGAATAAGTGTGCCACGGAGCGGTAGAAGATCCTAGTCAAATTAAAAGTCCGCCTTAGCTCGACATTGCCCTCAAAGACATTAAAGATAAGTTAGTTCCTGGAAAGGCCTCGAGAAGGCAAGAAGTAGCATCCTGATAGTTGTTCTTGTGCCCTAGCCGAAACTTTTTGCGGTTGGCATGGCTAACCCTATTTAAAACAGTGAGGGGCCTTGCGGGAGTAATTCCATAGCTACCTGAACACAAACTTTTCTCGATTCCATGCACGCCCCATAAAAAGAGCCGCCAAATGTTTTGCATTACCGTTTCTCTATGGGATGAAGACAAGCAATTGATAGATGCCAAGATCTTTTCTTACTAGAAAAGGTATCCCACCAACTAGTCAAAGCGGAAAGGGATTGATGCTGAGAATGCCCTCTCGTCCACCAACTATTAGATGTACGCATTTTCCGATGCTAAAGAAAGCAAGGAGTAGGAGAAGGCAAGCAAGGCAAGACAATTCAATTCTTAATCTAAGAGCAGGGGGCATGACGTAGTCTTAGGCTATGTTCTTGTGCCCTAGCCGAAACTTAATGTATGAGGCGGAATAGAGATCGACAAGTAAGAGTCTCCCTCTGGTCGCTTGATTAGCGAATAGTGCCTCACTTTCCTTCTAAGCTGACATTAGTAAAGCGTAGTAAAGAGTTGTAAAGCGTCGAAGCAAATAGCGTAAAGGACACCTATTGAATAGGCTTTGGCACATCGAGGTAGAGTCTTGGGCTCTTTGCGGGATAAGGGTGGTTAGCAAGAACGTTTTTGGATCAATAAAGGAAGAATGTGACTCCTATTGAATCCGCATTTGGGAATAGAAGGGGAATGAAGGCAATTTGCCTTATTAAATAGAAGAGGCTAATTAAGAGCCTAACTTGAAGGTATAGGGGATTAAGGAAAAGGATTGGGCAAATAAATAGGTTCTTAGAGAGCCGATGGAAGACTCAAGACATAAGGAATTGACATATAATAAGAAGGATCTCATGTCATGGTTCTTGTTCAAGAAGGGACATCCTTTGAATCAGCTGTTGGGAGCATAGTGGAGGAATGAATCGAGAGACCTTCCTACGAAAGAATCCCTTCGTCCTGTCTTAGCTTGCCCTCCCTTGCTTCCATATACATTACCATTTCATCTACCAGTTTTTCGAGCAAATTTGATCATAGTCCCATAAGTAGTAGGGACAACAAGAGAGCTTATTTCGTGGTAGAGATCCCCTATGAGATCTTCTTCTAGAGAAGCCCCTGCATATGCTACCCTTATCCTATTCATGGTTCCGGATCCAGATATGGAACTAGAATGGTGATGCGTGATGGGGCGAGTGATTCCGGAACGAAATTTTTTTCTTTTGGGATATTTTTGGTTAAGTGTATGGGGGTAGTGTATAAGGGGAAGAAACGAAAGGGAATAAGAAAAGATAGGACGATCTCCTTCCAAGGTATAAAGGCCACGCCACCAACCGAGGATGAGGATCAAGAACTATGAAGCTCACCACCAAAGCCTAAAGCTTCCACTAGCCAAGGATAAAGGGCTTCTTGGCTCACCACCAAGGTGATCTATGCTCCAAGGGTAAAGAGACTGAAAGAAGTTATTCACTCTCCGAAGTTGTTCACTCAAGCAGAGGAAATCTCATCACCTTTCACCGGAGATGAAGACTGGGAATGACACCAATTTCAGTCCAATCAAAATATCATTTCAAACTACATATGGAGAACAAGAGCATGAGCAACTTCCCATTTCTAGTCTTAGAATCATCTGTTATCCCCCTACATTGTTCCGGTGCTTGCTGCTCAAAACATGGAAACAGATCTCATACCCTCACATTAGGCTTTATCTTGAGGTAATGCATTTCTCTTCTTCCCTCCTGTAATCCCTTATTATTCTCTATCTCCCCCAAATTTTCCTAAGAACAACCTCCACAGCTTCGACATGCGAGAGCAAATCGCGATAAACGCCCCCCACCAAGAACAAACGCAACACAAATTTATGCCATATATTTATAAAGCATAGTTATTGAGCATAAATTTATACATTAAGGTTGTCTTATCTTACCTTCATCACTGGGTTTCGCTGCTTGCTGCAAACCATCATGCAAGAGCACGAAATCCAATTAGAAACATCAAAAACAAATACTAAACACCGCAAGAAGCAGGACACAAATTGCACACATGAAAAAGCAGGAAAATTGCATTACCACTTTGAATCTCTGAAGAATGCTATCGAACTGAGCCGTGTTGAACGCCCATTCATTCGGCTTCTCAAGACCAACCCCTATCAAGGTCAACCAACGAGCACACCACCCACACACGCACACGCACACACAAAATAAGAACAACAACAAGAAAAAACCCCGATCGCCATCAACCAAAAGCGAAAACAAGCAAAATCAGGCCCAAACCTATAGTGCCCTGCTTGTTCTTGACCTTGACGTAGCCTTTGATCCCTTGCTTGTCCTTGCCAAGACCTTCTCCCTCTTCCCACCCCTATCAACATCGCGCCGAACAATCAAAAACCCACCACGGAAAACACCCCAAAAAAACAAAAAAAATCCCTCCTTTACGACTCCCCAAGCCTCAAATCCACTCACACGCAACGAAAAGATCACAAAAAACCGCACTTTCGCACGCGCACACAAACACAGCGCATATCATTTGCTTCATGAGGCGAAAGGCGGGGGCCTGGCGAGCGACGCCGACATAGCAGAGAGGAGCTTCCGGCGCCGCCATGGTTTCTCCTCCGCCTCCCCGCTTCGGCGAGCGATCTAGAGCCGTCTCTCTGCCGGCGGCAAGGGTTCCGGCGTCGGCGAGGCGGAGGCGAGGGGTGGCGACGGCGACGGCGACAGCGAGGCGGAGGCACGTTGATCGGAGGCACGGCAGCGGACTCCACGAGAAGACGCACTCGTCGGAGAAGAAGGTGGAGCCGACGAGGTTGTGTTCGACTGTTCGTGTTTTTGGGGCTAAATCCTAAAGCTTTTGTGTTTTTGTGTTTTGGCGTGTTTGGACTTTAGAAAACTTGTTTCGGGTCGAACAATGTTCGAACCCTGACCAAACCCGAAACACGTTTTGTTTGCTTGTTTTATATTTGTTACCCGCACACGACCCGAACACGAAACAAGTTGTTTTAGAAAACTTCGTGTTCGGGTCGTGTTCGGGTCGGGTCGGGCCTTTTTGACACCCCTAATTAGTATGGGAACTTGCATTCTCGATCGTTTGGCTTTCCGCATTCTTGAACCTTTAGCCTTCTATATTCCTAAACTGTATTCTTGAAGCTTTAGCCTTCCAAAATTCGTGCTCCTCCCTTGACTAGAGAATAATCCTCCTCAAACTTCATCATTTGGTCATGGAAGACGTCTAAAATGGCCCCCCATTTATAGTGATCGATATACCATAAAGTATCGATAAGTAATTATTAACATTATTCATTCAAAATGATCTAAAATGTCCTTAAATATAGAAAGTTTTCATCCTTCAAATAAGGAGAAGGTCTCCCACGTTGAATGTTGCCGAAACTCCAAATTCTCCAAGAAGGTCAATCTTGTAAGTATTGTCGCTAGTTCGCTCAATAACTTTAAAGGGACCATCAACTCTAGGCATGAGCTTGTTCTTTTGACGAAATGGAAATCTCTCTTTCCTCAAGTGAAGCCATACAAGATCGCCTGGTTGAAATTGAGCCTTCTTGCAATGTTCATTGGCTTTCACATTGTAAGATTCGTTGGCCTTTTCAATGTTGGATCGAATCTGCTCATGGAACTTCTTCATTGATTCAGCTCTTTTCTTGCCATCAAAGCTCACTTGAGAGTTAGACGGAATTGGAATCAAATCAATGGGTGTGAGAGGATTAATTCCATACACAACTTCTAATGGTGATCGATTGTAAGTAAATTCAGCATGGGCAAGCTTTAAATCCCAATCTTTCAAAGCTTTACTCACCATACCATGAAGAAGAGTAGTTAGAGTACGATTTGTTACCTATGTTTGGCCATTGGTTTGTGGATGACAAGCTGTGCTGAATAAGTGTCATGTACCAAGCATTCTCCAGATAGTCCTCCAGAATTGGCTTGAAGGCTTGGAATCATGATCCGAGACAATGGTCTTTGGTACTCCATGAATGTGAATAATCTCTTTGAAATATAATTCAGCAATATGAGATGCATCATTGGTCTTGTGACATGGCACAAAATGAGCCATTTTAGAGAACCGATCGATGACCACCATGATAGCATCTTTTCCTCTGAGTTCTTGGTAGAGCCACAATGAAATCCATGCTAACATCTTCCTAAGGCTGTAATGGTACTGGAAGTGGATTATACAAACCTTGATGAAAATGGCTTTTTGATCTTTGACAAGTCGCACCCCTTGAGATGACAGCATGCACAACTCCACTCATCTTTGGCCAATAGAAATGCTCTTGAAGCACCTAAAGAGTTTTGTTACTACCAAAATGACCAGCCAATCCTCCACCATCCACTTCTGCAATCAGCAATTCGCGAAAAGAACTCTTCGGCACACATAATAGATTTCCTTTAAAAAGAAACCCATCTTGCAAAAAATATATACGACTTGCAATAGTTGATGATGGATGAGAACTCCGCATCTTCAGAATAAAGTTCTTTCATTGATTGAAATTCGAGAATCCTAGAGTCCAGAACATCAAGCATAGAATATCTTCTCAATAAAGCATTTGCCACAACATTGCGTCGGTTCATATTTTGAGACAAAAGAAAATGATTGAAGAAATTCTACCCATTTTGCATGTCTCGAATTAAGTTTGCGACGGCCGCTAAGAAACTTAACCACCTCATGATTAGAATGAAGGACAAATTGCTTTGGCCTCGAATAATGACTCCAATGATTAAGAGCTCGAACAATGCCATAGAACTCTTTCTCATAAGTTGAATAATTCCTCTTGGAATCAGATAACTCCGCTTAGCCAATGCAGCCACAAAGTTTCTGCTTAATTATGTCAAAGGCATTTTGAGCAGCCTTTGTCCATTCAAAAGCACCATTCTTCATGCATTCAGTGGACTCGAAATCGCCATCAGAATTTTCACGAGATTTAGAATGGTCACGCCAATGCCGTTCATTGGACGCCTTGCTGGTTGTCCTTGTCTCATCGGATTCTCAAAAAGATTGGGAACTCGCTCCATTTGTTGTTGAAGATTTTGGATTGCATGATCTCGCCTTTCGTTGTGCGCTTGCTCCAAAGTCAAGCCTCTTGTAACTTGATCAGCCATAAGGAATTTTTAACAGAAGAAAGAAAGGACTCACTCAAATGAGTTGAAACTTGAGGTCTGATACGAATCTTTTGATGCGTGATGGGGTGAGTGATTCAAGAACGGAGATTTTTTTAGAGGGGATTTTTGTGGTTAAGTGTATTGAGTAGTGTATATGGTGAAGAGAAAAAGGGAAATAGGAAAAGATAGAAAGATCTCCTTCCATTGTATAAAGGCCACGCCACCAATTGAAGAAGAGGATTGAGATTTACGAAGTTCACCACCCAGGCCTAAAGCTTCCACTAGCCAAGGATAAAGGATTTCGGGATAAGACAAACTCACCACCAAGACCTAAAGATTCCACCAGCCAAGGATAAAGGGCTTTTTGGCTCGCCACCAAGGAGTGATCTATGCTCCAAGGATAAATAAACCGAAGGAAGTTATCCACTCTCCAATGGAGTTCACTCAAGTAGACGAAATCTCACCATTTTCGTTCATAAAATTTGTATCGTCCATACATTGGATTGTTTTCCCCTATTTATAGGAGGATTTTTGCCTTAGGAAATATTAAAAACAAACTTTAAAGAACTAGGAACTTAAACCTTCGACTCTTGAGATACATAAAAAATAAAGACACCTAGTAACGTAAGAAAAGCTATTATTAACACGGACCTTTCGACTCTTTAGCTCCATAAAAGTAAAGACACCTAGTAACTTAAGAAAAGACTTTATTAACATGGGCACTAAATGCCTTTAATCTTTAGCTTTCTGCATTCTTGAACCTTTAGCTTTCTGAATTCTTGAACCGTATTCTTGAACCTTTGGCTTTCCATATTCTTGAATTACATTCGTGAACCTCTAGCCTTCCCGAAATTCGCACATAATGCCCAATTTCTTTATTGGCTTGGATAAAACATCGATGGTTCTGAGTTGGTCGATGGAGCTATGTTGGATGCTCTCGCATCAACCTCCCTCCCCTGGACGACTCAACCAACGACCACGTCTTCCTCTCATCTAAACCGGTCAACCGAGGGAAAACGTTTGGCCAATCCCATCTTCAGTGTCCAGAAGGAGTTTGGGAGAGCTGCACCAGCCGTGTCTTCAAGTGGCAAAGAGGGCCACCAAGAGCGGCCACATTTCCCCCACCTGTCTTCAGTCACAAATGCTGCCACGGGTGACCTAAAGCTTCCACCAGCCAAGGATAAAGGACTTCGGGATAGGAGAAGCTCACCACCAAGGCCTAAAGACTCCATCAGCCAAAGATAAAGGGCTTCTTGGATCACCACCAAGGAGTGATCTACGCTCTAAAGATAAAGAAACCGAAAGGAGTTATCCACTCTCCAAAGGAGTTCACTCAAGTTGAGGAAATCTCACCATTCATCAAATTCGTATGCCTCCGACATTGGATAGTTTCCCCTATTTATAAGAGGATTTTAGCCTTAGGAAATAATAAAAACAAACTTTAATGACCTAGGAACTGAAACTTCGACTCTTGAGCTACATAAAAATAAAAACAGCTAGGAACTAAATGCCCTTTAATCTTCGGCCTTCCACATTCTCGAACCATTAGCTTTCCGTGTTCTTGAACCTTTGGCTTCCTATATTCTTGAACCACTTTCGTGAACCTCTAGCCTTCCCAAAATTCGAGCTCCTCTCTTGACCAGAAAATAATCCTTCCCAAACTTCATCAATTGGTCATACAAGAAATCTAAAATGGCCTCCCATTGATACCTACCGATATACCACAAAGTACCGATAAGTAATTAACATTATTCATTCAAAATGATCCATCGAAGCACATAATGCCCAACTTCTTTATTGGCTTGGATAAGCATCGATGGTTCTGAGTTGGTCCATGGAGCTACGTTAGATGCTCCCGCATCAAGTCGTTTGCCGTAATCATAGCTGTTTCGGTATCTACTAACCTATACCGTGTAATTTTGTTGCTGCCTGATGAAGTTTGTCGTAAAAGTGTAGCCTTATGCTAGATTACTCACTTTGAATTGTGAATTGGGAATCGTGGGATCGGCGATGAGCTGTTTTGAGAAATAATTTAGGGTTGGTACGATTCTGTTTGGATTCGGGACTCATGAACGTATTGGTTATGGGATTTCAAAGTAATTAGCTTGAAAATCTTCATGTCGGGACCGATATTATTGACCTGCTGAACTGTGATTTCCAATATTGCAAGATACTCACACTGTTTGATAAAAAAAACTTATCAAGTTTTCAGGGCATGAGTGCAATTTGAGCCCACGCCTATGAAATTCGGATTTTGATCGGGTTGGAACGATAGAAAATTTATTCGAATTATTCAGGTATTTGCACTTGAGACTTTATGTGAACTTGTTGTTGCTAATTTGGTATATCTCTAAAATCTTTATCTTGCATTGCTTTATACCATCAATTGGGATTTCGAAAAACCAAGGAAATTTTCTATATCGGTGGTTCAAAAATATTTTGGCATTGAATTATCAGACTACTACACCATGGTTCGTGCGTAATGAATGCCGTCGGTTCACAATGACGACGATGCCCCTTGTGTCGGGTTGCCTGAAGGACTGTAACAGCGATGCCTCTGGAAGTCTAGGGACTGGTTAGCCTCGGAGGTTCCCCGGAAGGCGAGATGCCGGGAAGTGTGATGTGACACATTCCAGATGCTTAGGGACATCATACGTGATGCTAGGTGGGGTCCAAGATGCCCAGGGGTGTGACGTAACACCCTCTGGATGCCCGGGGACTGAAATATGGAATCGCAGGCGTTCATGATGCTAGGTAGGGTGCGATATGCCTAGAGGGATGTAAACATTGGTCCTCCAGAAGGTGGTGGTAGTGGATTTAGATAAAATGAGTTACCGAATTCTCATTGTTTCTGTTATGCCTTTTTGATTTGGATTACGTAGAAGTGGGTGGCGATAGACGCACGTAATATAGTTTAGTAGAACTTTATTTGTTGGGTAATTGTACTCACCCTTCATGGGGCTAACAGATTACAAACTTATAAAGATAACGTTGTAGCCCGCGTCCTCTGGCACTTTTTATGGTATCACCATCGACCTTGGATCGAAGCTGTCGGAGTACCTTGACCCCAACCTGGGATCACCTTCATTAGGATTCGGGTGATTTTTACTGTAGACGCCGGACTCCCTTAGGGTCTAGTGCACATGGAGTTCGTGGTCATGTATGCTTGAGTGAACGAGCACACCGTGGGGCCATTGTCACTGCCGGAGGATGACGATGGTGGCTTAGGCAGGGTGGAGTAGCAGATGACATGGGAGGACGGCAGAATTTTTGGATACAAGCGCATGAAGATGGACGGTGTTGTGGATAGATAGCGAGAGAGTCGGTCCAATTTTGGTATAGCCAAATATAGGAAAATTTGGCCGATGTTTATCGACGAGCGTTGGCTAAACAAAAATATATGTAAATAAAAGTGCATAGTTGATATATAGTGTGCATCATTCTCGACGCAACGACCAGAATATGTAAGTAGCGGACCCTAAGGATTGAGGACCAACGTGGTCAGGGTCAGAGCTTTAGGGTTTGCTTGGAGTAATAAGGTGAATTGGTAGAAGAGGAGGTCATAATGATGCACACAATAAGCCACTAACTGAGGGTAGTTGACTAACTGTGGACAACGGGTGATTGATTTTCACTTGGGAAATACCGGTAACGATTGTGAGTTACCTTTGGATGTGAGTAACAATTTTATGTTACTTATGTGACTCCAGTAACGTTCTTATGTTACTTTTCTGTCTTAGTTAATTAGTGACATTGAGTCACTAATTGTTCCTGAGGCAAATACATGATGGCTTGTAGAAAACCATGGTACGAACCGAGAGTTCTCCTTCATCAAGGACTGAAGCTACGGCTTCAAGGGCAAAACCCTGAATGGAGGACGTCTTGCGGGCATTGGCTAACCACAACCCGGAGTAGAACGCCGCACTCAAGGATTGGTGGAACAATTCTTGAAACAGAAACGACCTAAGTTTATGGGAAAGGGAAGTCTTGAGGAGGCAAAACAATTGGAAGGAAATTCCGAATTTTGGTGGAGAGCTTCTAGAGACATAATCTTTCCACCTGGAACTACTGCAAAATGGGGAGAGTTTGTGAGAGCTTTCAATAGGAAGCACTTCTCTATCTGTACCAGAGATAAGAAAATTACTGAATTTGTGGATAGAAAGCGGAAGATTCAATCCAATTTTGGTATAGCGAAATATAGGAAATTTTGGCCTATCTGTACCGACGAACGTCATCTAAACAAAAATATATGTAAAAAAAAGTGCCCGGTTGGTATATAGTGTGCATCATTCTCAATTTTATTGGAGTATGTGTTCGCTTCCACAATAAGTGGCGGACCCTAAGGATCGAGGACCAACATAGTCGGGGTCATCACAAACAACCGTATTCAAGGGCTAGAAAGCCACTCATGCCCAAGATCGAACATCGGCTGTGGCTGCTGGTCACGCCTTCAAAGCTGCCGTGAGTGGGCTGGATAGCTTCTTGGGCGGGCTGCACGGTGATGGTGGGTGGTGGTCGGTAGCCGGTGAGGGCAATATGAGGAAAAGTGAAGAAGTTGGCTTGAAAATGAGATGCAAATGGACAAGGAGGGAGAGAAAGATGAACTTGAGAGCCAAAGTGTGAAAATGAGAGTTAGGGAGAGGTATGGACGAACTTGGGGAGAGAGGAAGGGCAGCCCATGCTCCAACCGCTGTCCGGTCTTGCCGCTCCTCCCCCGACGCTTTTTAAATCTAAGACTTGGGCATGAGTCGCTTTCTAGCCCTTGAATGGGGTTGTTGTTGCGTTTTGGAGTTAGTTTAGGGTTAGAATAAGGGTAAATGATGTTTTGTTAATGTGATAAGTGGGTTTTGTATGATACGTTATCATAGGGTCCCAATAGGTTATCTCGATAGCTTATCAAGTTTTCATGAATAGCTTATCATGTTTTCCTCGATAGCTTTTCATGTTTTCCTGGATAGCTTATCATGTTTTCATCAATAACTTCTCATGTTTTCATCGATAGCTTATCATGTTCTAGCTGATAGCTTATCATATTTTAAGCCGATAGGTTATCATAGTTTCTCGATAAGTAGTTATCTGATAAGCTATTAAAGTGTGATATGTGAAGTGTGATGTATTATGTTGACAAGAGATAAATTATTGGATAGTTTATGATGACATGTGATGAGTGAATTTAATGAATTATGTTCAATGGCAATGACCTATCCTACTTGGATGAGTGACTTATATGCCTTGGACTCGTGAAGTTGGGTTGTACTTTTATGTGATATAATATGATATGAGGCACGTGGGCGATATGATGGCATATGGCATAGGTTGTTGCATATTGCATGGGCATCACATTGGTTAATGGGAAAGACAAGAAATGAATTGTGTGATGGTATTTCCATGTGATCAGCTTAAAGCCTTGATCCGTTTACACGCGGTAGTGAAGTCATCCTGATGCGTTACGCGGGACGATACCTAATTAAGTTTGGATGCCCCCAAGTCAACGGGATGCCATTCGCGGATAAATTTCGAAATGAAGCTCCTTACAAGAGTACCGTCTTGATGTGTTTACGCGAAACGATGTCGTGCTCGATGGGGCAAGACAATGCCCAATTACATTGGATGACTGCAAACCTTTGGGTTGGCCTTGGGTGCAGAGTGGCGGTAATAATCTGGACATAGATGTGTGAAAAGTGCATGAAATGTATTTGTGATCATGTTTGGATTATTGCATGGCATAGGCGCATGACTACATTATATGGTGAATTTTTATGATTGGCTCAGGAGAATTGAAAGTGTTATTGGAATTGTTTATGTAATGTTGATGATGGCCTTGAATAAGTGGATATGCTTTCATGTACCTAGTCAAGGAAAAACAAAAGAAACTTTGCTATTGATCTACTATCGATAGAGGAATTGCATGTTTAGGGTTTCTTTGAGATGAACAGCTTCCTTGCGCGAGGTCTAGGAAGTTCACTCATTGAGCCTTTCCGCTGGTTAGTGTCTGATCCCGAGCTTGATCCTGATATGATCGTCGAGCCGGAGCCTTGGATTCTGGAGACCATAGATAGTTTGGTTTGGGGATAGTAATACTTTTTGGAACGTGATGCGTGATGGGTTGAGTGATTCAAGAACGGAGATTTTTCAAAGGGGATTCTTTTGTGGTTAAGTGTATGGAGTAGTGTATAAGGTGAAGGAACGAAAAGGAATTAGAAAAGATAAAACGATATCCTCCCAAGGTATAAAGGCCACGCCACCAACCGGAAGAGGATCGAGATCTACGAAGCTCACCACCAAGGCCTAAAGCTTCCACCAGCCAAGGATAAAGGACTTCGGGATAGGAGAAGCTCACCACCAAGGCCTAAAGATTCCACCAGCCAAGGATAAAGGGCTTCTTGGCTCACCACCAAGGAGTGATCTACGCTCCAAGGATAAAGAAACCGAAAGGAGTTCACTCAAGTTGAGGAAATCTGACCATTCTCATTCAATATTTTGATGCGTGATGGGTTGAGTGATTCAAGAACGGAGATTTTTCAAAGGGGATTCTTTTGTGGTTAAGTGTATGGAGTAGTGTATACGATGAAGGAACGAAATGGAATTAGAAAAGATAAACAATCTCCTCCCAAGGTATAAAGGCCACGCCACCAACCGGAAGAGGATCGAGATCTACGAAGCTCACCACCAAGGCATAAAGCTTCCACCAGCCAAGGATAAAGGACTTCGGGATAGGAGAAGCTCACCACCAAGGCCTAAAGATTCCACCAGCCAAGGATAAAGGGCTTCTTGGCTCACCACCAAGGAGTGATCTACGCTCCAAGGATAAAGAAACCGAAAGGAGTTATCCACTCTCCAAAGGAGTTCACTCAAGTTGAGGAAATCTCACCATTGATGCGGGAGCATCCAACGTAGCTCCATCCACCAACTCGGTACCATCAATGTTTATCCAAGCCAAGAGAGAAATTGGACATTATGTGCTTCGTTGGATTATTTTCAATGAATAATGTCAATTATTTATCGGTACTTCATGTATATCGATAACTTTCAATGGGAGGCCATTCTAAATGTCTTGAATGACCAGTTGATGAAGTTTGGGAAGGATTCTTTTCTGGTCAAGGGAGGAGCTCGAATTTGAAGGTTCAAGAATGCAGAAGGCCGAAGATTAAAGGCATTTAATTACCGTGTTAATAAAGGCTTTTATTAAGTTATTATGTGTCTTTACTGTTATGCAGTCCAAGAGTCGAAGGTTTCGGTTTCTAGGCTATTAAGGTCTGTTTTTAATATGTATTAAGGTGTCGGTTTCTAGGCTATTAAGGTCTGTTTTAATATATATTAAGGTGTCAGTTTCTAGGCTATTAAGGTCCGTTTTTAATGTGTATTAACACTAAAACCCTCCTATAAAGAGGGAAAACTATCCAATGTAAGGGATACGAATTTCATGAATGAGAATGGTCAGATTTCCTCAACTTGAGTGAACTCCTTTCGGTTTCTTTATCCTTGGAGCGTAGATCACTCCTTGGTGGTGAGCCAAGAAGCCCTTTATCCTTGGCTGGTGGAATCTTTAGGCCTTGGTGGTGAGCTTCTCCTATCCCGAAGTCCTTTATCCTTGGCTGGTGGAAGCTTTAGGCCTTGGTGGTGAGCTTCAGAGATCTCGATCCTCTTCCGGTTGGTGGCGTGGCCTTTATACCTTGGGAGGATATCGTTTTATCTTTTCTAATTCCTTTTCGTTCCTTCACCTTATACACTACTCCATACACTTAACCACAAAAGAATCCCCTTTGAAAAATCTCCGTTCTTGAATCACTCAACCCATCACGCATCAAAATATTGGTATCAGAGCTCAAGGTTGAACTCATTTGAGTGATTCCTTTCTTTCTTTTGTTACAAATTCCTTATGGATGAACCAGTTCCTAGAGGCTTGACTCTGGAGGAGGCACACAACGGAAGGCGAGATCGTGCAATCCAAAATCTTCAACAACAAATGGAGCGAGTCCTCAATCTTCTAGGGAATCCGGCGAGACAAGGACAACCAGCAAGGCGTCCCAATGAACAGCATCGGCGTGACGATTCTGAATCTCGTCAAAATTCTGATGGCGATTCCGAGTCCACCGAGACAATCGAACGATTCTGCACTCTAGTGAATCTGAATCTCCAATTCGAAGACGAAGACGGAGAGGGAGGCATAAGGAAGATGAAAGAGACATTAAAGTGGAGGTCCCCGAGTTTGACGGTAATCTTAATCCCGACGACTTTGTAGATTGGCTACACAAAACCGAACGAATTTTAGACTTCAAATCCTATTCGGATGAGAAGAAATGTAAGGTTGCTATCCTAAAGTTGACCAAATATGCTTCTCTATGGTGGGAGAATCTAAAGCATCAACGAGCAAGGGAAGGAAAAGGCCGAATCAAGTCTTGGGAAAAGCTCAAGAGGTTGATGAAGAAGAGGTTCTTGCCCGACAACTATAAGCAAGATCTCTTCCTCAAACTGAACTCCCTAAGACAACATGGGATGAGCGTTGAAGAATACATTCGTGAGTTTGAACAACTCAAAATGAGGAGTGAAGTTCTAGAAGTTCCCGAGCAAACCATCGCTCGTTTTCTTGGCGGCATGAATCGAGAAATTGCTGATATGGTTGAACTTCAGCCGTATTAGTCCTTTGAAGACGTATGCAAGTTAGCCATAAAAGTCGAAAAACAATTGAAGAGCAAGAGGTTTTCCTCAGAACCTCAACAAGGGCGACATCCTATTTTAAGGGTGCTTCCTCAAGCAAGGGCGAGAGTTCGTCGACAAAAGACAAAGGCAAGGGAAAGAATGCAGAGCCTTCCAAAGAAGTCCAAAAGAAGTTTGAAGGTGATGCAAGGAGATGCTTTAAGTGCCATGGTTTTGGGCATTTACAAGCAAATTGTCCAAATCGGAGAGTTATGACTCTTCAAGAAATTGAGGAGATCAATTCGGCGCTTCAAGAGGCTGATGACAATGAAGACCAAAATATTTCCGAATCTGATCGGGAAGAAGAAGTTGTGGAGAAAGCCGATGATGGTGAACTGTTGATCATCCGAAGAGCATTGCATGTTGACGTTTCTCCTAATAAAGAGCAAAGGGAGAATATATTTCACACACGTTGCACTACTAATGGGAAGGTGTGTTCGGTGATCATCGATGGTGGGAGCTGCACCAATGTTGCTTCAGCAACTCTTGTCGACAAGTTGAAGCTTCCAACAACGAAACATCCTCAACCATACAAGCTCCAATGGCTCAATCAAGGCAATGAACTCAAGGTAACCAAACGCGTTCTTATAGCATTTTCGATTGGGCAAAACTATCGAGATGAGGTTGTATGTGATGTGATTCCTATGGAGGCATGCCACTTGTTATTGGGTAGACCGTGGCAATTTGATATAAATGCTATGCATGATGGTCGGAAAAACACATACTCCTTTCAGAAGGAACAAAAATGCATTACTCTTTTACCCTTGAGTCCTTATTCGATACATAATAATCAACCTGGGGAGGGAAACACTTGTAAGGAAAATCTGTTCTTGAGTGAGGCACGGGTTGAGAGAGCCTTTAGCAAACAAAAGAATGTTTTTGCTTTGCTTGTGGTCGAGAAAAAGAGTGAGATAGAGCGACCCATACATCCGAAAATGCATTGCTTGTTGAAAGAATTTGCAGATGTGTTTCCGGAGGATTTGCCACTTGGATTACCTCCCATAAGAGGTATTGAGCATCAAATTGATTTAATCCCCGGTGCTCCACTACCAAACAAGCCAGCTTATCGATGCAATCCGGAGGATACAAAGGAGTTGCAAAGACAAGTCAATGAACTTATTCTCAAAGGATACGTTCGAGAAAGCATGAGTCCCTGCTCTGTACCGGCTCTACTTGTGCCTAAGAAGGATGGTACATATCGGATGTGTGTTGATAGCCGGGCCATCAACAACATAACCATTAAGTATAGGTACCCTATACCTAGACTTGACGATATGCTTGACGAATTATACGGTTCTTCTGTGTTTTCAAAGATAGATTTGCGAAGTGGTTATCATCAAATCAAAATGCGAGAAGGTGATGAATGGAAGACGGCTTTCAAAACCAAGGGAGGCCTTTATGAGTGGTTGGTTATGCCATTCGGATTATCTAATGCTCCAAGTACCTTCATGAGACTTATGAATGAGGTTCTTCGTTCCTTTATTGGTCGATTTGTCGTTGTTTATTTCGACGATATTCTGGTTTATAGCAGGAACGAGAAGGAGCATATCTCTCATTTAAAACAAGTCTTCAATGTCTTGAGAGATCAAAAACTGTATGCAAAAATGGAGAAATGTGAGTTCTTCTCTCCAAGCATTGTGTTTCTTGGTTATGTGGTTTCCAAAGATGGAATCTCTGTTGATCAAACCAAGGTGGAAGCTATGAAGACTTGGCCAGTTCCGACGTCCATTTCTGATGTAAGAAGTTTTCATGGACTTGTTTCTTTCTATCGACGTTTTGTTAAAAACTTTAGTACCATCATGGCTCCTATAACTGAATGCATGAAGAATGGTGCTTTTGAATGGACAAAGGCTGCTCAAAATGCCTTTGACATAATCAAGCAGAAACTTTGTGAGTCCCCTATTCTTGCACTTCCTGATTTTGATAAAGTATTTGAAGTCGAGTGTGATGCAAGCGGAGTTGGTATTGGTGCTGTTCTGGTGCAAGCACAAAAACCATTGGCATATTTTAGCGAGAAGTTATCTGATTCCAAGAGGAATTATTCAACTTATGACAAAGAGTTCTATGCCATTGTCCGAGCTCTTGATAATTGGAGTCATTATTTGAGGCCAAAGCAATTTGTCCTTCATTCTGATCATGAGGCGCTTAAGTTTATTAGTGGCCAACGCAAACTTAATTCGAGACATGCAAAATGGGTAGAATTTCTTCAATCCTTTTCTTTTGTCTCGAAATATAAACCCGGGCACACTAATGTGGTAGCAGATGCTTTATCAAGAAGATATTCTATGCTTGCGGTTTTGGACTCAAGGATTCTCGGATTTCAATCAATGAAAGCACTTTATTCTGAAGATGCGGAGTTCTCATCCATCATCAACAGTTGCAAGCGAGGAGTTCAAGGTATATATTCTTTGCAAGATGGGTTTCTTGGAAATCAATTATGTGTACCGAAGAGTTCTTTTCGCGAATTGCTGATTCGAGAAGCGCATGGTGGAGGATTGGCTGGTCATTTTGGTATTAACAAAACTCTTGAGGTTCTTCAAGAGCATTTCTATTGGCCAAAGATGAGTGGAGATGTGCATGCTATCATCTCAAGGTGTGCAACTTGTCATAGATCAAAAAGCCATTTCCATCAAGGTTTGTATACTCCACTTCCGGTACCATTGCAGCCTTGGGAAGATGTTAGCATGGATTTCATCGTGGCTCTACCAAGAACTCAAAGAGGAAAAGATGCTATCATGGTGGTGGTTGATCGGTTCTCTAAAATGGCTCATTTCGTGCCATGTCACAAGACCGATGATGCATCTCATATTGCTGAATTATATTTCAAAGAGATTATCCGCATTCATGGAGTACCAAAGACCATTGTGTCGGATCGTGATTCCAAGTTCTTAAGCCACTTTTGGAGGACTCTATGGAGAATGCTTGGTACAAGACTCTTATTTAGCACGGCTTGTCATCCCCAAACCGATGGCCAAACGGAGGTAACAAATCGTACTCTAACCACTCTTCTTCGTGGTATGGTGAGTAAATCATTGAAAGATTGGGATTTAAAGCTTGCGCATGCTGAATTTGCTTACAATCGATCACCAAGTTATACTACCGGTCGATCGCCATTTGAAGTTGTGTATGGAATTAATCCTCTCACACCCATTGATTTAATTCCAATTCCGTCTAACTCTCAAGTGAGCTTTGATGGTAAGAAAAGAGCTGAGTCAATGAAGAAGCTCCATGAGCAGATTCGATCCAACATTGAAAAGGCCAACGATTCTTACAAGAAGAAAGCTAATCAACATCGCAAGAAGGCTCAATTTCAACAGGGCGACCTTGTATGGCTTCACTTGAGAAAGGAGAGATTTCCATTTCGTCGAAAGAACAAGCTCATGCCCAGAGCTGATGGTCCCTTTAAAGTTTTGGAGCGAATTGGTGACAATGCTTACAAGATTGACCTTCCGGGAGAGTTTGGAGTTTCAGCAACATTCAACGTGGGAGACCTTTCTCCTTACTTGGAGGATGAAAACCTTCTAGATTTGAGGACAAATCTCAAACCACCTGGGAGGATGATGCGGGAGCATCCAACGTAGCTCCATCCACCAACTCGGTACCATCAATGTTTATCCAAGCCAAGAGAGAAATTGGACATTATGTGCTTCGTTGGATTATTTTCAATGAATAATGTCAATTATTTATCGGTACTTCATGGTATATCGATAACTTTCAATGGGAGGCCATTCTAAATGTCTTGAATGACCAGTTGATGAAGTTTCAGAAGGATTCTTTTCTGGTCAAGGGAGGAGCTCGAATTTGAAGGTTCAAGAATGCAGAAGGCCGAAGATTAAAGGCATTTAATTACCGTGTTAATAAAGGCTTTTATTAAGTTATTATGTGTCTTTACTGTTATGCAGTCCAAGAGTCGAAGGTTTCGGTTTCTAGGCTATTAAGGTCTGTTTTTAATATGTATTAAGGTGTCGGTTTCTAGGCTATTAAGGTCTGTTTTAATATATATTAAGGTGTCAGTTTCTAGGCTATTAAGGTCCGTTTTTAATGTGTATTAACACTAAAACCCTCCTATAAAGAGGGAAAACTATCCAATGTAAGGGATACGAATTTCATGAATGAGAATGGTCAGATTTCCTCAACTTGAGTGAACTCCTTTCGGTTTCTTTATCCTTGGAGCGTAGATCACTCCTTGGTGGTGAGCCAAGAAGCCCTTTATCCTTGTGATGCGTGATGGGTTGAGTGATTCAAGAACGGAGATTTTTCAAAGGGGATTCTTTTGTGGTTAAGTGTATGGAGTAGTGTATACGATGAAGGAACGAAATGGAATTAGAAAAGATAAAACAATCTCCTCCCAAGGTATAAAGGCCACGCCACCAACCGGAAGAGGATCGAGATCTAAGAAGCTCACCACCAAGGCATAAAGCTTCCACCAGCCAAGGATAAAGGGCTTCTTGGCTCACCACCAAGGAGTGATCTATGCTCCAAGGATAAAGAAACCGAAAGGAGTTATCCACTCTCCAAAGGAGTTCACTCAAGTTGAGGAAATCTCACCATTCTCATTCATGAAATTCGTATCCCTTACATTGGATAGTTTTCCCTCTTTATAGGAGGGTTTTAGTGTTAATACACATTAAAAACGGACCTTAATAGCCTAGAAACTGACACCTTAATATATATTAAAACAGACTTAATAGCCTAGAAACCGACACCTTAATACATATTAAAAACAGACCTTAATAGACTAGAAACCGAAACCTTCGACTCTTGGACTGCATAACAGTAAAGACACATAATAACTTAATAAAAGCCTTTATTAACACGGTAATTAAATGCCTTTAATCTTCGGCCTTCTGCATTCTTGAACCTTCAAATTCGAGCTCCTCCCTTGACCAGAAAAGAATCCTTCGAAACTTCATCAACTGGTCATTCAAGACATTTAGAATGGCCTCCCATTGAAAGTTATCGATATACCATGAAGTACCGATAAATAATTGACATTATTCATTGAAAATAATCCAACGAAGCACATAATGTCCAATTTCTCTCTTGGCTTGGATAAACATTGATGGTACCGAGTTGGTCCTTTCGGTTTCTTTATCCTTGGAGCATAGATCACTCCTTGGTGGTGAGCCAAGAAGCCCTTTATCCTTGGCTGGTGGAATCTTTAGGCCTTGGTGGTGAGCTTCTCCTATCCCGAAGTCCTTTATCCTTGGCTGGTGGAATCTTTAGGCCTTGGTGGTGAGCTTCGTAGATCTCGATCCTCTTCCGGTTGGTGGCGTGGCCTTTATACCTTGGGAGGAGATTGTTTTATCTTTTCTAATTCCTTTTCGTTCCTTCACCTTATACACTACTCCATACACTTAACCACAAAAGAATCCCCTTTGAAAAATCTCCGTTCTTGAATCACTCAACCCATCACGCATCACCTTGGCTGGTGGAATCTTTAGGCCTTGGTGGTGAGCTTCTCCTATCCCGAAGTCCTTTATCCTTGGCTGGTGGAAGCTTTAGGCCTTGGTGGTGAGCTTCGTAGATCTCGATCCTCTTCCGGTTGGTGGCGTGGCCTTTATACCTTGGGAGGATATCGTTTTATCTTTTCTAATTCCTTTTCGTTCCTTCACCTTATACACTACTCCATACACTTAACCACAAAAGAATCCCCTTTGAAAAATCTCCGTTTTTGAATCACTCAACCCATCACGCATCAGAACGCCTTTATAGTACTAGAGGTACTAGGTTTACCTTGAACCCATTTTTGGGGAAGGCCATGGCTGCGCTTGTAGACCAATCAAATGTGGCGAGTAACTAGGCTTCGTTTCGTGTGTTTATGCTGTTTTGATTACCGCTTGTATAATATGAGAATCTTCTTATGCATATGTATATATATGAGTGTGGCTAAGACTATCCCTGTTTGTTGATTAGGTGAGTTGTTTATGCTTCCGTTTATGTATTTAATCGAATAAAGTGATTGGATCGGCGACATCTCCTGGAACGTCACAATCTAATGACCTGAGGGAAATGAATGACGACGAGCGTGCTGTCGCACATCCCAAGCAGGTCGAGATGTGACAGACGGCATGATGGATGAGCTGGATAGCAGCGGATCATGGCCAATGGGGTCGGCAAGGCAGTGAGGACGGTGAGCTTGAATGGCAGACAGTAGACAGTGGGCGGTGGATGGCAAGGGCTACAAGGTGAGATCCAAGAGGGCAAATGAGATAGAAATGGGTATGAGATGAGGGAGAAAATGGGGGAAATTCTTCCAAAGGGTGGTGAGAGAGAAAGTAAAAGAAATGAAGGAAAAAGAGGAAAGCTCGGGGAAGAAGTTGGGCTTTTAATGCTTTTTGACTTAATGTCCTAACTTGGAGAGCAATAACACATCTTGACCCTCCATTATGTCTCACGCTTCATCCAACATCAATGGCTAGGATTGCTTCTTGCAATCTTCCCCTCCAAGTTCCATTACATGCACAACATCATGCTAAAGCTAGATCTAGGAAATAGACTCGGTAGAATAACCTAAGTGATGTTATCTTCTCTCTTCTCCTTTTACTTGGGCACCCCTCATCTTCTTCATGCCCATAATTTTTGTTCTTTTAGGCTTAGACTTCTAGAAGGGACAAAAAGGAAATTACACAAAGACATTTCACTATTTAAGCACATGGACTTAAAATGGGCTTGGGCATTTTCTACCTCCTCTTGGGTCTTGCTATGGCTGAAATTGTCTATGGGCTTGTCCTTGGACTTCATTTCTAGCCATCTTGGGCCCTTTATGTATAATTTTCCCAAAATAATCCAAAATGGGTCTTAAAGGGCAAAACCATAATTTCCACTTATTTTGAGAACCTGTGGCCAAAATTTAAAGGAACTGTGGTGCATTGGGCCTCTCAAATTTGTGGGCCCATTAGGGTTCCAATTTTCGATCCGATTTCACTTATTCAAAAATTCAGGATTTATCAATAAATAATGAACTTAATGAAGCAATGTTCAATGGTTGTTTTTTAGTCCTTTACAATCCGATACCCTTAACCGGACTAGAATTTGTAGGTGAAATTGATCAAATGCCGTTTTAGCATAATTAAAACCAATTGGTGGCCTTGAGGGATTTCGTGAGCACGACTTGTGGTTGATTCAATATCAATCCACATTTGAACCTTTTCAATTCATGGATAATACTCGGTTGTCATGTAATCGTGAGGGATTAATTGCTCGTTCCAAAGTACATGATTATTTGAAATTTGTGTAGGGTCAAATTTTGATGATGCGATATTATTTTCAAAACATAGTTTCTTCTCATTTAATCCACACGAACCTTAACCAAAGCAGGAATTATATGCTTTTTAAAAATGTACAGGCACGATTTAGGAACAAAAAATAGAGAGTAGATGAACGATTTCAAATTTTAAATAAAAGTAGCAAGACCATTTATGACATTGTCCTTAATAAATATATGTGTGCCTTCCTAAAAAGAAGACATCCATCCAAAATGTGAAAGCAATTGCATACAAGAAAGCATGCAACTTAACAACTTTTGTCTAGCGTGAAGTTACTCCACTTAAGATAAATGAACTCTATATTTATTAAATAAAATGTGAAGAAACATGAGTGCATGCATCCCTAACACATGATAAGGGCATGTCTTGTGGAAATGACACGTGAAAAAACAATCTAGTATAAAGGGATAGTTTCGAAATTCAAACGTAGAATAGGACGGAGTGGGCAACTCACTCTTCCACCCACGCACACACAAATTGAGCTGAAGCTTTACTCTTTGAGATTATTTATAACTCAAGCATGCTTATCATATGTGGGAAAATATCTCATCCATTCACACAATTATGAATTTCACATGAGGTGAATTATTTGCATTGCAAATCAGAAGAAAGTGGACCTTGGTATGTCCTTAAACTATTACGTCTAAACTTTAGGACATAAAATTCAGGAGTATTCCCTAGGGAGGCATAAATAAGTAAAAATAAGGATGCAGTCATGTGAGCCTCCTAGGGTTACCTAGCAGGTAGGGTGGCCCTTAGGAGAGCCCAAAATATGAGTGGATACACATCCCTAACATATGATGAAGTCATGTCATGTGGAATGACAAGTGAAAAAACAAATTATTAAAAAGAGAGAGTCTCAAAATTCAAACGTAAAATATGATGGACCAGCTAATCTAGTTTTCCACACACACGGAAATTGGACCAAAGCTTTTACTCTATGAGATTATTTGTAACTTAAGCGCGCATATCATCTGTGGGAACATATTTCATCCATTCACACAATTATGAATTCC